>OX463246.1:10973929-12311429 GCA_949820135.1 Sylvilagus floridanus | reverse complement strand
AAAAAGTTGTGTATATTCCAATTGCCAGTTTCCTTATTATTACAATAATGTAATACATTTGTTCCAAGTAACAAACCAATACTGAACCATCATCATTAAAGTATACTGTTTATTAACATTTCCATACTTTTGCCTAATACCTTTCTCTTACTCTGAGCCTAATTCAGAATGCCCGATTATATTCAGTTGTCACATCTCAGTAGGCTTTTCTTGACTGTGACAGTTCCTCAGACTTTCCTGGTCTGTAATGACTTTGACAGTTGGAGGAGAATTGGCTGGGTGTTTCATAGCACGTTCCTCTGTTGGAATTTGTCTGATGTTTCTCTAATGATTGAAATGGAATGGCAGATATTGGGGAGAACGACTTCAGGAGTAAAGTGCCATTTCCCATGACGAAGGAACTCCTATCAAGTTTACTCTGTTGGTTAGGGTTCTCCAGAGCAATGCAGCCAATAGGATATGTACAAAGAAATCATGATGTCTGCTTCGCAGTCCTGGGAGCTGGTGAGTGAATTCTTAAGTGGGTTGTCAGGTTGGAAACTCAGAAAAGAAGTGGATCTATAGTCTTGGGGCAGGATTTCTTCTCCTTTACTATACCTTGGTGTTTGTCATAGAGACCTTCTGCTGGTTAGATGAAGAAAAACCCATTTTGACCTGGAGTTAGTCTTTTTTGCTTAAAGTAAATTGATTGTAAATATTACAAAATGTGTTCACAGAAATGTCTACATGAGCATTTAATTGAATAACTGGACATGTCAGCCTATCCAAATTGACATAGAATTAATCATCATGGGTGCATAGTATCAACATGATCTTTGCCTGTTCCTATTGATCTTTAGTACCTGGCTGTAGTGGTCATTGTCAGGTGTGTAAAGTATTTGTAACGTTGCTTGTGGTCTTCATTGTGTGCATCCTGCACTTAATGGCTGAGGACTTATGCTTCCCCTTCTTGAAAGGAGAATGTGAAAATAACTTGGGATTCTTCAAGGGAGTTTGTTTAACTTCTTCTCAATTTACTTATTCAGTCATTTATGTCAGCATATTTTATACTTTATAATGATTACATTCCCATCATTTGTACTGTACAATTGTTTGGTTTTTGACAAGTGAATCATTCCACCATGCCGTCTACCCACCATTACAGTATTACACAGAATTGCTGCACTGCCCCAAGAAGTGCACTGTGCATTATCTAATCAGAGTTAATCTTTCCCCTGGTTCATTTGGTTCATTATTCTAGAACTTCCTTTTACTGGAATTACCTACTATGCAGCTATTTCAGCTTTGTGACAGTTCCACTTCTTTCATTCAGCAATGTACATTTAAGATTCAATAATGTCATTTCATATCGATTTTAACATCTCCTCTTTTATCACTGAATAGTACTCTTACGGCTGTATCACAGCTTGTTTATCATAAATGATAATTCCCAGGTCTTCTGTTTCATAAAAGGGAGAATGTGGTAGGTATCTTTTTCAAGTGTTTGCCCATCTGAATCTGTCTGTGATGTCTTTCAAAAAATGAATACCTCCTTGGGAACAAGATCCTTTTAAATATAAACTTACACTCTCAATAATCTTCAATAATAAAAATTGATAATATTTACTGGCATGTTTCCTGATTTAAAATGTACAATATTTCAGATCGCAACATCTGAAACTGTAATAAAAGATAATTAATAGCTTTATATAATCACTTTGTGGCAGCACAGTTATTGCAGTTCTGTTGCACATGCACCAATTTGGTCGCAGTTCTTCCATTGTAGTAACTTCAGTTAAGTATCTGTGTTAATATTATCGCGCACACTGAGTTTCAGTACCATGTCAAATGTCTTCAGAAACATTACACACTAATTCAGCAATTAAATACATAGATGTTGGTTATTAAGAATCAGAATATGAGAAAAAAGGACATAAACTTTATGTTAATGCAGATGTATTCATTGTTGGGAGAATGACTCTAATTTTGTTTTCTTTGCAAAGCCTAAACAATATGCTTAATGTTATCAATGAGAGGTTGCAAGCCTAAAGTAAGAGGACTGAATTTTACTATTTATTTAACATATATATGTGGACAAATATTGCCTTTCATATTCAAAGGAATGCATTTGAAAGCATGAGAAACTGCCAAAAATCTTGGTATAACTCAAATTAATTGTGAAGCAAAGAGAGGCTGGTGTGATGGATTGTCACTCAGGATTATCATTAAGGCATTGTGTCACAGTTTAATTGGCAGCCTTTTGCTGTCTTAGTAATAGTAGATAAAATAATGGTGTGTCTTAGCATCCTTGAAATTCTACATATTTAATAACACAGTCTCTATGATGCACTGTGCCTCAGTGTCCATGTGCTCACACAGTATCTTCACATTCTCTATCAACCAAGGAGGGCGGTACCATCGTCCTAAGTTATCGACGATGCAGCTTAGAAAGAATATGCAGGTCACTTGAGGTCATATAGCTGACAGATGGTAGAATCTGGACTTGAGCCTTTGATAGCAGAACCCGTACAAACATCACACTGTGGCGCTGCCTGCAGAGCTTCCTTTCTTTCCTGCATTTAGTGTCATTGAGACATTTGACATCCGCCTAGTCTTTCACTTGTTTTTGCACTTCCACTGTGCTTTAACTGGACTCCTTCCTTGCTCCCATTCAGGTACCCACTAAATTGATGCCTAAAGTTTCAAAATGGGGGAGGTAGCTAAGAATGCAAAATGGCACAAGAAATTTTGAGGGATAAATTACAGTTTAGGTGTTTATTAAGAGTAGGTCTAAGTAAAGGAGGATTATACTATATATGTCACCGAGAGTCAATTCCAAATTCACTCCTGAGAAGTAGACAGTGATGATATGTCACACTCCATTATCACTAACAATCAGCAATATATGCAATCTGGAAAATACTACATCTGGCAAATTCACTAAGCAGAAACATGTGGGGTGGCAGGAACACTGCTCCTAGCCACTGGGTGATTGGAGGGTATAACGCTTGTGCAGAGAATTACATCAGTAACGTAAGAACAGGGTCACATTATAGAAACACTCACTAAGCTCCTGGATTCCACCTGGCCCAGTTCTGGCTGTTGGGGAGTTTTAATAGTGCATCAGTGGGTGGGAGAGCTCTCTCTTTCATATAAATAAATAGACAGATAAACAAAAGTGAAAAAGCCACAATAAACACAATTATATCTATATTTATTATGTGTGCATATATATATTTATGCATGTGTTCATTCATATATATGCATGTGCGTGTCTATTTTCACCCAAGAGCATGAAACAAGTGAGAAAATACACACATCTACTATTATATTGGGAGGCTTTAACATTTCTTTTTCAGTATTTCATAGGTCAAGGAGACAGAAAAATAAGGAAGGAGTTACTCTGAATAGCTCTATCAACCCACCTGCTTTCAGTTGACGCTTACAGAACACTCTATCCAGCAACAGCAGGATACACATTCGTTTCAAGAACACATGGTGCATTCAATAAGAATATTGAAACAATAAAACTCAGCCTAACAAATTTTAAGAATAAAAATCATGCATAATTTGTTCCCAGAAAAGAAATCAGTAAAAGGGAACTGAAATATCTCTATAAACATTTGATAAATAATGCCTTTCTAAATTAACATATGAGTCAAGAAGGAACTTAGATACTCTAAGTACATTGGACTAAATGAAAATAAATTTATGAGATATAATGAGTGCCATTCCTGTAGGGAAATTTATAGCATTAAATATACATATATATATATATATATATATATAGAGAGAGAGAGAGAGAGAGAGAGAGAGAGAGAAATGAAGAAAGATCCAGCATCAATAACTTAAGCTTATATCTTAAGAAACCAATTTAAGAAAGAGAAGAACAATTTAAGCCCAAAGCAGCAGGAAAGTAAGTAATAACAATAGAGTAGAAACAAATCAAATTAAATACTATAATAAAATCAATGAAACCAAAAGCTAGTTTTTTTAGAAAAGATCAATAAAATTGGCAAGCCTCCAGCCCAAGTAATAAAAAGATTTGTTATCAATATCAGAGTTGAGATAAATTTTAATCTTATATTGTAGATAATTTTATATCATTATATATTTTATAACATATATTATATATTGTAATATATATTATTTTGACTTGTAATAATTTACTGTCGATATCCTGTTTTTATGAATGCTGTATTACTTTTTAAAATGTTTCAAAACTTTTGAAATCAATATTTATTCTATGCTGGTATACTAGACAATTCTAGATACATATTTATACACACATATAATTTACTTTGTCATTCTTATACCTAGAATTAGTTAATGTAAATTTCTTATATAGTTGATGTGCAATGCCCTACTAAGTTTTTGATAGATTTCTCTCTATTCCTGACACCATTTACACATCTTGATTTAATTACTTTTGTGTTTAGGTGCTCACAATTCTTGTTTTGTAAGTTATTTCCATTAATAAAAGTGTTACTATTTTATGAATTTTCCTTGAATTATGTATCACCACAAAGTAACAATGCTAATTTTGCTGAAAGCATGTATGTATTCACATGTGTATGTGCACATGTGTATATGAAGAAAATTTATGCTTGTTTATTTGCATTGCCACTAATTTGGCATAAAGCAATTTTCTATAAATTTTTGTGTTACTAATAATGTGGAAGATGTAGTCCCTCTCCCCTTTCACTTGCTCTATTATTCTAATCTGGTGGATGGTGATAAGTAGGTTTGTGTTGTTTGGGTTTTATTTATTTATTAACACAAGGAATATTTATCTAGTATCCTACACTAAATACTGGATAAAAATTACAGCAGCCAAAACTCAAACCTGCAATCTATTGTGGGATGTCCCTGTCCCATTTGGCAGCTCAACCTACTGTGCCATAACTCTGACTCCCCAAAAAAGACAAATATTGGTGATAGCTGAACTCCGTGGGAAAGAATGCCTATATAGGAAATAAACCAAAAGAAGAAATCACAGTCAAATCAGTTTATGGTCCAGTATCAAAGATTTTAAATTTATTTAAAAATTAACATGTAAACAAAATGATTCAACAAACTGAGAAATGTGTTGTCCAGCATGTATTATAGATGAGTGAGTAGAACTCTGCAAAAGCCTGCCTGCTCTTACCCTGCCATAAATCCCAATATTTTATAAAAAAAATTCAGATAATATGAATAAATAATTCACAGCACCCAAAATGAAATAGAAACTTCAAATAATCATATTAAATTCTTTAAGCTACCTCAGTAATTCTTATCTTTATAATCACTGTAAATAATTATCAGCATTTTAAAAAAATGAGACATGTATAAAGATTTTTTTTACCATGCATTTCAGTGGTTCTCACTTTTTCTCCATCACCACAGATATTAACATGAACATTTCCACGTGGTAATGTTTCATAATGTTGTTGTATAAATCATACAGACTTCTGGTGTTGCATATTTTTTGGTACAAAAGAATAGCAACACTTTTTTTTACACCACAAAAGTGTAGCATAATAGAGTGGTTGAAAATTGGGTTGTAAATACTGATAGGAATTAATGCATTCAACAAATCAATAATAAATCAATTAAACAATTAAGTGGTCATTTAATTTTCTAATTGAATGTTTCATGACATTGAGAAAGCTGCTGATACAGGACATGGGGAGGGGGATGCAGGCAAGGGTATGATGAACAGAATGATCTTGGTTTCTCAAATTTGAACAGTCAGTCCAAAGCATAGTTGAAATGAAGTACAATGGTAAGGGTTGCTCTTCCTTGACAGCGCTGTAATTCATGTAATTACATGTACGTGTTCTGTCTCCTCTTGTCTTCCTTCTTCCTGTACTCTCATTTTCCAAAAATTCTTCACTAAATATGTATTACTGTATAGGTAATAATGAAATTAAATGTTACACAAATGGCCAGCACTTACCCAGGCATTTTTTCCCCACTTCTAGAAATCTGTTTTGCTGATCAATTATACTTCACGTGTGGCATCTTCCAGTCTTTGTTCCTCAGGACCTTGCGACTGCAGGTAGGATCTCCACCGTCCTCTTTTTTTGGCTTTTTTTTTCTTTTCCTTTCGTTCTGCTTTTTGGAGTGTTACAGGTTTGTCCTCTGCGTTACTGATCTGATTTCAGCAGTGTGTTTTCTTTTTTTTCGGGGAAATGCTATTTCATGCTTTCCTATTTTCCTTCCAATCTTTTAGAGTTTGATGTAATGTTAAAAAACTAATAAAACCAAAAATTAATTCCAGTTTATTTTTTTCTGTAGAACTCTGTTTTATTTTCAATTTCACTGTGTAGTTTTCTCAAAGCACTATCATCTTATGTTCTATGAAGGATATCAAACTGTTTTTTAAAAATCCTGATTTTGTAAAAAAAATAAGTTGTATAGCTATGGGTCCTTCAAGTTTCTATGATGGTGTCTGTTCTTTTTAAATTTTCACTTTACAATAGTCTCCTTAAATGTGCTATTGGTAGTTATGTATGTTTTTAGTAGAAAATGTGCCTTTTTAGGTCTAGTCTTTGCAGATATTTATTGCCATTGACCTCACCTGCAATATGCTTGGATACCTGCTGATTACCTCTCTATTTCTATGGTCAACTGTAAAGGATAGAAACTGATACAGTCCAAGTGTTGGGGAGGCCTTATCCCGCCTTAGCTGTGTTCGATTGCACTGAGAATCTTCTCCCTCTGCTACTTGGTTCTTGTACATTCTTGGTCAACTAAACATAAAGTCAACTAAAACCTCCATGGAACGTTCTCTCTGGGCTCTCAACAGGTTTGTACTTCTCAAGTTGCCAAAATCTACTTCTGGTGCGTGTTCAGCTATGTGATGGAAGCTTAGACATCACATGCAAGTATGGGAAGGGCATTTGGAAAAGGCTATTCCAGCTTGCTCAGGAGAAACATCCTGTAGTCGAGAAATGAACTCTTCATTCCCAGGTTATGATTTCCTCAGACTACATTTAAAATCTAGAACATGTAGGTGTAGGGGACATTTTTCATCACTGTTTGAATTGGGAAACTTTCCTCTATTTTCAGCAACTAAACATAGCTCAGTGAAATTAAAAAAAAAAACCACACAACAAAAACAAAAACAAAAAACTTCCACATCTTTGTTTTTAGTGGAAATTCCTTCATGATTCCGTTAATAGGTTGACTACAAGGTTTCATGCTGTATTTGAAATTTTTTAAGTGTTGAGTTTTTATATATTTTCCCAAGTGTTTTTAGTAATTTAGAGACTTAGGAGGAGCTGCTTTCAATGTAAATGATTTTTGAAGTCCTAAGATTTCACCAAAATGAAAGAATTGGAGGAATGGAGATTTTTCTTCAAAATAAATGAAACTGTGGTAATTTTCTCCTTTTTCCAGTGGCCAATGTGATGTCATGACCAACGTGGATTTATTATTCTTTCCTCCTTAAAATTTTGATAATTGATATTTCCCCATTTACACCCTTATATCTTCTCTTACCACATTTTGATTGATGTGATAGGCATTTCTGAAATGCAGGCAGACTTTTCTTGCTAATTTAGAAGAAGAATGCTATTAATTTAATACTCAGATCAGTAGCAGTCAAGCTTTTAGATAAAGTTTATTTAAAATTATGTCCACTTCTCTTTTCTTCCCCTTGAATTTCCTAAACTTCCTTTTCCTGGATTCCCCTACTCTTTTCCCACCTGTGTGCTAACCTCAGTGGGTGGTTTCCAAACATTCCCTCTCAGAATAAGAGCATTTTCCAATTTCAATTTAAAAGGATCTTGTCTGTCTGTCCAATGCATCTTTCATTGAAAAGCACTAGCCATCTTATGGTTTTACCTTATACAAACACAAGTGAATTGAGAAGAGTTGAGTAACCAGTAATACCTTCTTCCCTCCAAACCTGGAATGACCTCAAGTCTTCCGCTTATTTTCTGTGTTCAGAAAATTCCTTAAGGAATTCTGTCAGTCACCACTTGCCCAATCAACAGACTGCACCATCATCAGGACACTGTGTCACTTTCAATAACATCCTATGAGGGGTAGGATGAGATAAGTGTTGGTAGGAGGGATTATATTCTTGAAAGCACAGGAATTCTTATCATTTGATGAGTAAATAGACAAGTAAATCAAAGAAATGCGACCAGTATTTGCTTCTCTTAACATCTCTTCTGTGTCATCCTTCTCAGTACCTGTGGAAGAATAATCTACACAGGGACCAATACAGAATTTACATATTAGATGGTACTAGCATAGAAAATCTCATCAATTTCCTATTTAGAATTCTTCTGAGAATTATAATGCTGTTGTTTCAGAATTTCTCTATTTCTAGCAGATTAGCGGATAATGTTATCAAAGAGGAGAGGCCTGTTTAATATATTCTTAAAATTTATTTTTATTTCAGAAAGTATCTTCGAATTTAAGTTTAGCCCTACACAGCATTGCTTGACACCTATAAATTATCTGAGGATAAGTCCTTGGTAGTGGGCTCACATATATTCAAGTGTATTTAGAAGAATCCTTAACCTATTTCATCCAACTTTTAGAATTCTTGTACCCATAAACAATAATAATCACAGAAAATTAATTCTGTGAAAGTTTAAAATAATGCTGACATACTTTCAGTCCATTTTCCCTAAATTTACACACTTAAACATGCAAATTTCATTTAGTGGGCCGCACAGCAAGATGTTGTGAGTGTGTGTGTTTGAGAGAGATGAAACTATGATTCCTAAAATGATTTCTGTCTGTCTCTGTCTCTCTCCTTGGTTTCTGAACATAGGTGTCAATGTTGTCCATGTGCTTAAGCACTATTAGGAGTTTATTAAGGGAAGCACTTGGCATAGCAGTTAGGACACGTTCCATATGAGAATGCCAGGGTTCAGTTCCTGGCTCTGCCTCTGATCCAGCTTTCTGCTAATGCACACCCTGGGAAGGTTCAAGTACTTGAGTCCCTGACAACTACGTGGGAGACCTGGGTTGAGTTCTGGGCTCCTGGCTTCAGCAGTAGCTGGTGAGGGCATTTGAGGAGTGAATCATTGGGTGAAAGAGTCTCTATCTCAAATTTGTTTTTTAAATTGAAAGACTGATTTCTTTGGAAATAGAAATAGAAAGAAATAGACATACTACTTTCATAGAGAATCGCCATTGTATTCAAATAATGCTTCTTGTGGCTACTCAAATTGTGGATATATTTTTGTTTTATTGACTTGGGGGAGAAAATGAAAATTACTGGGTCCTTTGGTTATGTTCCCTGCAAGAACAGTTCAAGAAAAGAATTCAAGCTGTACCTGATTTATGGATGTGTCAGGCATGAGGTTTGGGGAGGCATCTCCTAGAGAAGAGTGCAGCCATGAGCCACTAGTAGCTAGCACTCACACCAAGGGTGTACCTGCCACCAAATGGCTTTCAGTGGAACACAGTGTCCACTACCATAGTAAACCTCTTCATTGACGTGATTAGATATGTTTTGGTATAATTTACACTTTTCTCACCCCTTCTTTTTACAAAAAGGTTTAAAATTTCTTTTTATCTGAGAAGCAGAGAAATAGAGATGCATACTGATACACACACACAGAGAGGGAGAGAGAGTACTCCCATCATTGGTCCATCCATCCAGATACCCCACTACAACCTGGGCTGGCCAGGCTGAAGCCCCAAGCCAGGAACTCAATCCAGAGTTTGAACAGGAGTGACAGGAACCCAAATACATGGGTGATCTCCTGCTGCCTCCCAGGGCAAACAGTAGCAGAGAGCTCGAGTCCTGAGCTGGGGCTGGGAATCTAACATAGATGCAACATAACCTGTGTGGAATGCAGGTGTCTTAACCAGCATCTTCACTTCTGGAGTAAATGCCCAGCCCTCTTCACCATTCTTTATTTGCCTACTATTCTAATTACTTCCTATTATTTTCTTATACCTTCTTTCTTAAATTATATTGTTAAACCTGTTAATATTGTTAAACCTGTTGTAAAGGAACAGTAATCCCAGACAGTTCTACTTGTCTTAAACGGCTCTAGGCTTGTAGCATCTTTCTTTAGTCTTCGTTCTCCAGATAGCAATACCTCAGTACTGGTAACTCATAATTTTCCCAGATGGCTAATCTACAAATAACATATGATAACATTTACTCCTAGGTCATCTGGAATTCGTGTTCTGTTATGTCACTTGGAATTCATTAAAAATTAATATTTTAGTAGAAGATATTTATATCAATAAGCCTTAAGATGGAATCAATTTATCTCAGAAAATCTTCAAAAGGCCTTTTGATGAGTGATTTGAGTAATGTATGAACTCTTCTGTTACATACTTCTTACTTTAATTCTAAAAATTATAAGATCCTACCCAGTGATAGAGTTCAAATATGCCGTCGTTTTTTTTTTTTTATAAAGCTTTTATTTAAAGAATATAAATTTCCAAAGTACAGTTTATGGATTACAACGGTTTCCCCCCACCCATAACTTCCCTCCCACCCACAACCCTCCCCTTTCCCGCTCCATTTCCCCTTCCATTCACATCAAGATTCATTTTCAATTCTCTTTATATACAGATCAGTTTAGTACATATTATGTAAAGATTTCAACAGTTTGCCCTCACATAGCAACACAAAGTGAAAAATACTGTAGGAGTACTAGTTATAGTATTAATTTACAATGTATAGCATATTAAGGACAGAGATCCTACATGATTTTTTTAAAAATTGATTAATTTTCTATGCAATTTCCAATTTAACACCAAGTTTTTTTTTTCATTTTCAATTATCTTTATATACAGAAGATAGATTCAGTATATACTAAGTAAAGATTTTATCAGTTTGCACCCACACAGAAACACAAAGTGTAAAATACTGTTTCAGTACTAGTTATAGCGTTACTTCACATTGGACAACACATTAAGGACAGATCCCACATGAGACGTAAGTACACAGTGACTGCTGATGTTGATTTAACAATTTGACACTCTTGTTTATGGCATCAGTAATCTCCCTAGGCTCTAGTCATGAGTTGCCAAGGCTATGGACGCCTTTAGGGTTTGCTGACTTCGATCTTATTCTGACAGGGTCATAGTCAAAGTGGAAGTTCTTTACTCCCTTCAGAGAAAGGTACCTCCTTCTTTGATGGCCCCATTCTTTTCACTGGGATCTCACTCGCAGAGATCTTTCATTTAGGTCATCTTTTTTTTTTTTTTCCAGAGTGTCTTGGCTTTCCATGCCTAAAATATTCTCATGGGCTCTTGAGCCAGATCCGAATGCCTTAAGGGCTGATTCTGAGGCCAGAATGCTATTTAGGACATCTGCCATTCTATGAGTCTGCTGTGTATCTCGCTTCCCTTCTTGGATCATTCTCTTCCTTTTTGATTCTATCAGTTAGTATTAGCAGACTATGCTGTCATTTTAATGAGTTTTAGATCTGTATTCATGCATGCATGTATGGCGTTAACATGAAGTAAAATTATTATCATTTTTAAAACAGCTTCATTATAAACTATATGTTGTGATGCAGCTTCATGGTACTGTATAGGAAGTTAATTGTCATGGGAAAGTTGGGTGATGTTTTAAAGTTCAGGAATTAGCAATAAATAAATATATGACCTCTTAAAAACAAATTTCTTGCTTTAATGAACAGCAAAAATAATCACAAAGATATTGGGATGGACTTTGTGGCACAGCTGATTGAATCTCACCTGCTCAATACTTCAGATCCCACTTCCTATAATGCTCCTGGGAGGCACAGCTGATGGGTCTGGGAGGCAGCAGGTGGTGGTCGAAGTACTTGGGCTCCTCTCTCTGTCTCTTCCTGTCATTGTGCCTTTCAACTACCTACCTACCTACCTACCTACCTAATTCTTTTAAAAATTCACATAGGTTTAATAACATTTAAAAAAAATCTACACATAGATTTTTTTTTAAAGATTTAGTTATTTATTTGAAAGGCAAAGTTATATATATAAGCACACACACACACACAGAGGGAGAGAGACAGAGAGAAAGAGAGAGAGAGAGAGGTATTCCATCCACTGTTTCACTACTTACTGGCTGCAATGGCCAAAGTTTGTCTGGTCTGAAGCCAGGAGCTAAGAGCTTGTTCTGGGTCTCCCATGTGTTTGGCAGAGACGCAAACACTTAGGCCATCTTCCATTACTTTCCCAGGCATATTAGAGGGAGCTGGATCAGTAGTGGAGCACCTAGGACTTGAACCAGCAACCATATGGGATATCCACATCACAAGCAGGAGCTTTACCCATTCATTACACTATACTGCCAGCCCTTCACATAGAATTTATTACATGCCAAGCTTTGTTATGAACTTTTTCAATATATGAGCCCATTGAATCCTCTGCAATCCTGAGAAGTCTGTGTGATTATCATCCTTGCTTTCTGCATGGGTGAGTGGAGACAGAATGACTAAGTGATTTGCACGGGGGTGACACAATGGAAACACGCAGAGGTGGGCTCTGGAACTGAGTGCCTGCTCACCACAATAACAGAATCAGTTCTCATGTGTCATTGTCCTCTCTCTCATGCTTCCTTCCCAACTGAAAGTCAGCAGACACCAATGGTGTCCTGGGCTTTCGCCCAGTCCCACTAGCAGGAATAGGGACCCCAGCGGACTGTCGCCCCTAAACTCAACCATGACCACCCCCTCCAAGCTGCTAAGATGATGACATCACTGGGATGTTCTCTTCTTGCTTTCGCCTTTCTCTGTCTTTCCTTTACCCCCTTCTATTTCTCCCTCTTCTTCTTTACCAAACACTTTGCACTATTTATAAAGAAAATTAATGGTTCAAGGGGTGGAAACAAAGCCCTACAATTTTTCAGAAAGCCTTAAATATACTTAACCTGTAAATGCCTTCCATCTTCTCCTTTGCTTTGCTTTCTAAAACCTGAGTCACTCTGAAATTAACTCAAGAGAGTGCTTCCAGTATCCTTGTTTTGTTGATGTTTACACTTTAATTCTGCCACTTAATATGTCAATATCACTATTTTTAGGATTTGAAAATATATTCTCAATCCTCACAAGTTATTGTTATGTGGGGAAAATCTGCTCACTTTATCATTTCGTTGATCAAACTAAATTTTACTTCAGACCAGACAACTCTCCCAGAACAAGGGAAGAGATGTATTTATAATTCTTAGAATAAAAACAATAGTTGCCAGGGTTTACTTACACTTTCTTTTTCTATTCTGAAGTTTTTGCTTCTTTTAGAAAGTAAAGAACCCTCTTGCAATAACCCCTTTAAGAAAGTGAAAAATCTTTGGTGTTTAACTCTCTCTGTGGAAAGGAAAATTAGCAGCTGTGTAGGATTATTCAGACTAAGTCTGATTGTGTATCTAGAAAATGAAGTCCTACCTTAACTGTTTAATTAAAGATTGGAACAAAATATTTAAGCAGGTGTTAATCAAGTCTTTAAAAAAATATTGCATACTCCAGTCTTTCCAGGTGCAGTTCAAGTTTTCTTTCCACCTACAAAATAAAGTAGATGTTAGATAAAGAGAGGAAGTCTATTTTGAGGGCTGAAAGTTTATTTCTTAAGGATGAAGAATCTTATGATAATTATCCAACACATAGTGCCAGCTACTTTCAATGATTATATATTTCAAATTTATTTCAAATTTTTATAGTTTTATTGTTAAAAATTTTTATATGTCAGATTGTATTATTTCAAGTATATTTGATACATTTTCACATACATACTGATACATCTATGAAGTCATCATTGCAAATAAAAGGACAATATAATCTTTTTTAATACAAAGTAAACATAGAGAAACTATATACAACAAGGTTTGACTGTTCAGTTATCACAAAACACACACTTCCCCAGTTATCATTCTAGGCAGAAGGTTGTATTTTCCCACCCCCTGTACCCTACCAGTTACTACTGTGTATTTCACTGACAAAGGTAAAGTTTAATCTAATTTATAGGTAATCATTTTCTATCATCATTTTATTAAACAAATTTGCACCTATACACATTGTGTATGATTTTATTTATCTCCTTCAATTGTATGTAAATGGAATTATTCAATGTCTGACTATTTTGATCAATATGATTTTATGAGAATTGAATTTTAGCAAGTGATTTTATGCATTCATGAAAATAAGACTGTGATTGTTTCCTCCTGTATTTTATTAAATTGGTAAATTACACTGACTTATATTTGATTATCAAGCCAATCTTGCATCTGTGGAATAAACCTTGGAAGAGATAGATAGATAGATAGATAGATAGATAGATAGATAGATAATAGATAGGTAATACAAGTATTTACATCATACATCAGACATAGAAAGATATTGCTAAATTCCATTATACTTGATAATGCTTTGCTAGGTTCTCTCTCTCCATCTCTCTCACCCTCTCTCTCTCCCTCTCTCTGCCTCTCTTCTTCATTGAAAGACAGAGAGAGAAAAAGCTCCCACCCGCTGATTCACACCTCAGATGTCTATAAAGGCTCTGCATTAGGAGGAAGCTAGAGTCAGAGGAGTCATGAACCAGACTTGAGAGAACGCCAGGCAAGGCTTTAAACAATGAAGAAGAAGTAAAACACATAAACAGCAAAAGCTTCCAGGAATGGGAATCAGAATCCAGGCTTGCAAAAAAATATTTAAAACACTAATTTTCTGAGAGTGGAGTATTGAAGTCCCCCAGTAGTATTGTATTGGGATCTAAGTCCCCCTTTAAGTCCCTTAACAAATCTTTTAAATAAACCGGTGCCCTGTAATTAGGTGCATATACATTGATAATCGTTATATCTTCCTGTTGAATTGATCCCTTAATCATTATATAGTGCCCCTCTTTGTCTCTCTTAACAGTTTTTGTGTTAAAGTTTATGTAGTCCGATATTAAGATGGCTACACCCGCTCTTTTTTCATTTCTGTTGGCATGATATATCTTTTTCCAGCCTTTCACTTTCAGTCTGTAAGCATCTTTGTTGGAAAGATGTGTTTCTTGTAAGCAGCAAATAGATGGATTTTGTTCCTTAACCCAATCGGCCAATCGGTGTCTTTTAACTGGACAGTTCAGGCCATTAACGTTCAATGTGACTATTGATAAGTGGTAACTTTGCCCTGCCATTCTGCATTTGCCAAAGATATTTTCTTTGAATTCCCTTTGATCTTTTGCTGTGAGGTTTCCTTCCTTTACCTTCTTTCATATTGATGCCCGTGCTTCTGTGTTTCTGTGTGTAACACATCTTTAAGCATCTTTTGCAGTGCTGGACGAGTGGCGACAAATTCTTTCAATTTCTGTTTGCTATGAAAGGTCTTTATTTTACCTTCATTCACAATTGAGAGCTTTGCAGGATATAATATTCTGGGCTGGCAGTTTTTCTCTCTTAGTACCTGGGCTATGTCTCGCCATTCCCTTCTAGCTTGTAGGGTTTCTGATGAGAAGTCTGCTGTGAGTCTAATTGGAGGTCCTCTGAGAGTAATCTGACGTTTCTCTCTTGCACATTTTAGGATCTTTTCTTTCTGTTTCACTGTGGTGAAAAAAAATTAAAAATTAGTAAGGCAATAAAATGAGGGAAAAAGGAAGCTTCAATGAATATTCCTGGGACAATGGTTATTTACATGCAAAAAGATGATTTCAAGACCAAAATTCATGCTGTACACAGATATTAACTCAAAATGGATTATGGTTTGGTTTAATGGAATTTTAAGAGGGTGGAATTTGGAGTGGGACTTGTACATTGCCCCTTTCCACTAAATGCTTGAGCTGTAATGTTGTCAAGAGCATGACAGGAGTGGGAGTACCAGATATGGTAATTGTTTATAATAACCTATAATACAGTAAGTAGCCATATTGGATATTTCCAGCTGGCATTGGTTCTGTGTTTGCGATCGTGTTGAATTTATGGTTTCCACTAAGGGAAAGGAGGGGGAAAGGGGTTTTGGTGGTCCATGGAAAGCTGGTGTGGGTAGTACAAACAAACAAGGTTTTGGTGATGCATAGAAAGGGAGTTTGAATGGTTTAGACATGGCTGTCATGGAGATCAAGCTGGGCTGTTATATGTGGTCCACAGGGGTTGATGGGCCAGGTGGAACTATCCTGTAGCGGGTCAACTGGAGCTGTCATGCTGCAAGCTGCCCTGCCACTTGGATTGGCTGAAGATATCATGCCAGGGGTTGGCCACCGTTGTGGTAGTGTCATTATTTGCACAGCTGTGAGGGTCAGCTGAGGCTGTCATACTGCCTGTCTGCTGGGGCTGTCAACCCTCAGACCTCCTCTCTGGCCATGTTCCTGCCCACATCAGCACCTCAGGAACTTGCTTACACTTGCTGGACTTTGGGCCAGCACTACAGTGAACCTAACCATGCCCCTGGCAGCTTGGATTCCTAAGCAACCCCTTCAGGACTCCTAACCAGCCAATGTGTATTGAGGGCTGGTGTCCTTACAGCACCAGATGCTGCCCCTTGGCTGCTACCAAGACCCATGCACACCTGCTGAGACTGAAAGGATTGCCCTGCACCCCATTGGCACTGCCATCAATTTGTATGGATGAAGAAATAGAGGAAGCTCGACTCCATCAAATTGCAAAGAAAGTTGCAGTGGCCTAGCAAACTGAGATCTGAAGATATATAACAAGAAAGAGCCTTTCACCATGAAAAACACTCATTCAAAGTGACAGAAACAGGGGCTGGCGCCATGGTGATTAGGTTAATCCTCCACCTGTGGCACCAGCATCCCATATGGGCACCGGTTCTAGTCTCAGCTGCCCCTCTTCTGGTCCAGCTCTCTGCTATGGCCTGGGAAAGCAGTAGAAGATGGCCCAAGTGCGTGGGCCCTGCAGTCTGGTGGGAGACCCGAAAGAAGCTCCTGGCTCCTGGCTTTGGATCTGGCCATTGCAGCCATTTGGGGAGTGAACCAGTGGATGGAAGATCTCTCTTTCTGTCTCTCCCTCCCACTGTCTGTAACTCTACCTCTAAAATAAATAAATGAATAAATCTTTTAAAAAAGTGAAACAAACACTCCCCAGATAATGCAAATATAAATGTAGGGGTACAAGAAGAATGTAAAAGCAAGGCAATGCAATGTCCCCAAAGAAATACAATAATGCTTTAACAACAAACTCCAAAGAAAACTCCATTTTTGATGAAATTCCTGAGAAATAAAAGAAGTATTAAAAGGATGCACAAAGAGATATAAGAGGATACAGACAGTTCAACAAAATTGAGCAATCAATGCATGAAATGAATAATAAATTCAGTAAAGGGATAAAGACCTTGAAAAGAACCAAATAGAAATCTTGGAAATGAAGAATTCAGTAAGTAAAAATAAATAAATACAGTTGCAAACCTCAACACCAGACTAGTTCAAGAAAAAAAGAAATATTTAAGCTTGAAAGCAGGTCTTTTTAAATATCCCAGTCAGATTTAAAAAAGGAAAAAGTAGCTTCTGATATGTTTGGGGCATCCTTAAACGAACAAATTTTCTAACTGGAGCTATTCCTGAAGGTGAGGAGAAATAGAAGTTGGAAAGAATATATATATACATATATATACATATACATATACATATTGAATGATAGTAACGGCTGGTAAATTCCCTGATTAGAGAGATATCAAAGTAAAGGATTGTACAGTCTAGTACAGACCTCCCATGGGACCTTAAAGAGACAACTCCAAAAAAGATCCTCATTATGTCATTTTATGGTCAAACTCAGAAATGCAACACAAAGAGAAAATTCTAAAATTTACCACAGTAAAGCATCAGGTCACTTTTAAGGAAACCCCATTGGATTAACAAATTTCACAACCTTATAAGTCAGTAGGGAATAAATGATATATTGCACGTCTAAACTAAAATAACTGCAACTAAGAAGACTTTACCCAGTGAAGTTATCTTTTGTAATGAAGGGGACACTAAACTTTTGCAGAACAAGCAAAAGTTAATGAAATTCGTCACCACTGGATCAAACATGCAAACGATGCTTGTGGGAGTGTTATATACTGGGACAAAAGAAAGATAATAACCATCAAGAAAGCATATGCAGGTATAAAACTCACTAGAAACAGTAGAACATATCCAAAATCAATATAATCAAAATTTTTAAATGACAGGACCAACTTTATTATTTACCAATAATAACCTTGAATATAAATTGACTATGTATTCCTATTAATGATACAGAAGACCTGATGGGATCTGCTGCCTACAAGACACACATAGACTGAACATGACATGCTGGAAAATGATACTCCACACAAATGAAAACCAGCTCAAGCATGAGGAGCTCTTCTTATATCAGAAAAAACAGATTTTAAAATAAAAATTGGAAGAAGAGATTAAAATAAAGTACCTAGATGATGTTCAAGGGATCAATTCAAAAAGAAGATTGTGAATATATATGAACCTAATACTGGGACATCAAATTTTATTGAAGAAATGTTATTAGATATATAGAGAAATGAACTCCAACACAATATTGGTCAGAGACTTAAATACAGTAATTTCATCAATGGGCAGATCATCCAAACAACCACAAAATTAACAAACACTAGTGTTAAACTACATTACAGACAAAATGGACCTAGTAGGCATTTATAGATTATTCTATTTGACAGCTTGAAAATACACAATCTTTTCAATTTTTTTTTTAAATTTTTGACAGGCAGAGTGGACAGTGTGAGAGAGAGACAGAGAGAAAGGTCTTCATTTGCCATTGGTTCACCCTCCATTGGCCGCCACAGCTGGGGCGCTGCAGGCAACGCACCGCACTGATCCGAAGCCAGGAGCCAGGTGCTTCTCCTGGTCTCCCACGCTAGTGCAGGGCCCAAGGACTTGGGGCATCCTCCGCTGCACTCCCTGGCCACAGCAGAGAGCTGGCCTGGAAGAGGGGCAACCGAGACAGAATCCGGCGCCCCGACCGGGACTAGAACCCAGAGTGCCGGCACCGCAGGCAGAGGATTAGCCTATTGAGCTGCGGCACCGGCAAAAATACACAATCTTTTCAATAGCAGATAGAATATTCTCAAGGATAGGCCACATATTAGATAATCTTCAGCTAAAATGAGTAAGACAAAAAGAATACTCAAATCAAAGATGAAAAAGTGATATTACAACTGATATGACAGAAATATACAGGATCACTAAGAATTATGATATGCAATTATGTGCCAACACTCGGAACACCTAGAAGAAATGGATTCATTTCTTATTAGACCAAACTTTTAAAGAAGAAAACACACCAGTTATTCTCAAAGTATTCTAAAAAATTGAAAAAGAAGGACCAATTATTGAAAAAGGAAGCATTATACTTAGTGAAATAAGCCAGTCCCCAAAATACAAATACCATATGTTCTTCCTGATCAGTGTTAACTAATACAGTCCCTAAAAGATAATCCATTGAAGTAAAATTGACACTTTGAGCTGAGATGACTTTGTATAGCCCTTGTTTCAACTGTTGAGGAACAGTTTTTTTTTTCCATACTATTTGTTGAAGTCCTTACTAGTGTAGGGTTAACCTTATGTGTATAAAGTTAATTGAAAGGTCTTTATAAAAAATAAGAATGGAAATAGGAGAAGGAGGTGAGAAGGAGTAGGAGTATGGGCAGGAAGGAAGGTAGGATGGGAAGAATCACTATGTTCCTAAATTTGTATATATGAAATGCATGAAGTTTATATACCTTAAATGAAGGGTTTCTAGCTTAAAAGAAAAAAAAAGGAAAAGAAGGACCCCTTCCAAACTCATTGTATGAGGCCAATGTTATCTTCATTTCAAAATCATATATGGACACAACAAAAAAGATAATTACAGGCAAATATCCCTGTTAAACATAGATGTTAAGATTCTTAACAAAATATTTGCAAATCCAATCTAACAACACACCAAAAAAATCATTCACTATGACCAAGTGGGATTTATTGCAAGAATAAGAGATGGTTCAACATACACAAATCAACAAACATAATCTATCACATGGACAGAATGAAGGAGAAAATCAGACAGTAATCTCAATATATGTAGATAAAGCATCTAATAAAATTCAACATCCATTTATAATAAAAACCTTGAGCTAGTTAAGTGTCGAAGGAACATTTCTCGCCATAATAAAGACTACTTATAACAAACTCAGAGTCAACATCATATTGAGTAGAGAAAAACTGAAAACATTTCCTCTGGGATCTGGAACTCAACAAGGATGTCTACTCTCACCACATGACATTTTAACTCATGTCAGTAGAAAGGAAAAATAAATAAAAGACACAAATAGGAAAGAGAAAAGTCAAACTGTCTCTATTCCAGATGACATTATTCTACATAAACAGAAAAAAGATAAAGATTCAATCAAGAGACTATTAGAACGATAAACAACCTCACTAAAGTCGTAAGACACAAAAACAACACACAGATATCAGTAGTGTTTTAATATACTAATAACAAACGCATTGATACAAAAATCATGGGAGCAGTTCCATTCATAATAGCTTCCAAATATAACATGGAAAAGACCTAGCCATGGTTGTGGAAGACTGCTACAATGAAAATTACGAAACAATCAATAAAGAAATTGAAGAATACACAAGCACACACATATATACACAAATAGAAAGACATTCAATGTTCATGAATTAGAAGAATTAATATTGTTGAAGTGCCCATATTAGTCAAAGCAACTTCCAGATTCAATGATGAAGCCACATAATACCAAAGATGTTCTTCATAGAACTTAACAAGACAATCCTAAAATTGATATAGAAGCACAAGAGATCCCGAAAAATCAAAACTATGTTGAGCATCAACAGCAATAACAAAATGCTGGCGGCATCACAATATCATATTTCAAGGTGCACTACATAGCTATTGTAACCAAAATGACATGGTACTGGCATAAAAGTCCAGACACATAGACCTGTGGAACGAATATTGATTCCAGAATTAATGCATGCATCTACTGCTAACCTAGCTTCGACAAAGTTACTAATCACTTGCACTGGAGAAAGGACACCGTAATCAATAAATGGTGCAAGGAAAGCTGGATTTCCACATGTAGCAGATTGAACCTCAATGCCTTCTATGCCCACACCTCTTGAAAATCAACTCAAAATGGAACAATGACTTAAATGTCAGGCACAAAGTTATGAAAATATGAGAAAAATAGAGAGGAAATGCTTCAATACATATACATTTGTTTTTTGGATAAGGCACCAAAAATACAGGCAAAAGAAGTAAAAATAGATAAATATTATTATGTTAAGATAAGAAATTTCCACACAGCAGAAGAAATAACCAACCAGGTGAAGAGGCAGCCAACAGAATGGGAAAAAATATTCTCAAACCTTGCAGCTGAGAAAGGATTAATATCCAGAATATACAAAGAACAAAAAACTCAGCAACAACAACACAATCAAACAGTTAGTTGGAGAAATGGGAAAAGGATCTGAATAGATATTTCTCAAAAGAAGAAATAGAAATGGCCAAAAAATATGATAATTTCACAAAATCATGAGCCATCAGGCAAATGCAACTCAAAACCACATCGTGGTATCATCTGATTCCAATTAGGATGGGCATTATTAATAAAACAAACCAAAAAAACCACAAATGTTGGAAAGATTGTGAGGAGAAACAAGCCCTTATGCTCTGTTGGTAGAATTACAAAATCAGTACAGCCATTGTGGAAAATAGTATGAAGATTCCTCAGAAGACTAAATATAGATCTACCACATGAGCCAGGTATCCCACTTCTGCATATATACCTGAAGGAAATAAAACCAGCCTATGCACTCCAAGTTCATTTCAGTGCTATTCACAACAGCTGAGACATGCAGTCTATCAAGATGGCCATTAATGAATGAAGAAACTGTGAATGGATAAAGAAAATGTTGTATATCTACACAATGGAATATTACTTAGCCATAAAAAATATGAAATACTGACATAAGCGACAAAATGAATGGAATCGGAAATCCTTATGCTAAGTGAAGTAAGACACAGAAAGACAAATATCACATTTTCTCTCATATGTGTAAGTTTATACATATAGTATGTATCACAAAAATGCATGAGTGCCATATACTTTGGTATACAGATATTTATGAATACTGTCTTCACTGAATTATACCAATTACATAAAAATACAGCCTTCTTTCCTTACTTTATGATTTTGTCATAAATCACACATTATGCAAAATAAATATATCGATCCTTGTTTTTAAGAAAATGACTATGTAGTATACATATATAATATTTACATATGAAACAAAGATATCAAAATGTTAAAATTGCTAAATGTGTGTGTGCTTATTGAACTCTTCTTACAGTTTTTTATAATATTTGAAATATTTTAAAATAAAAAAATTAAAAGGCAAAAGATAAAAAATTTTAAAGCCTGTGGTATGTGTACACAGCATATTATTCAGTAATACAATGGAGGAGATCTCAACATTTATAGAAAATTTGTGGAGTTGGGGATAACATTAAGTGCAATAAGCCAGACACAGAAAGTATCATTTGTGGATGTTAAATTATCAATAGTTGATTTGAACTTGGAATAGTGACGACTAAGGGCTGGTAAAGCTAGAGGGGAAAGGAAGAGATGGAAATTGGATGTGGAAGTATCAAAAACAGTCAGACAGAAGTAATAGATGCTAATGCTCCATAGCACAGTGTGGCAACTATAATTAACAATAAATTGTCATATTCTCTCTGAGGACCTGAAAGAGATGAGTGGGTAAGCTCCAAACACAAAACACAGATGATATTTGTCCCTTTGGGACTGGCTTAATTCACGCAGAATGATGTTTTCCAGATTCCTCCATCTTATTGCAAATGACAGGATTTCATTGTTTTTGACTGCTGTATAGTATTCTATAGAATACATGTCCCATAATTTCTTTATCCAAATGTATGCTTTGAATTCCCTGTGATCTTTTGCTGTGAGGTTCCCTTCGTTTATCTTCTTTCATGTTGATGGCCGTGTTTCTGTGTTTCTGTGTGTAACACATCTTTAAGTATCTTTTGCAGGGCTGGACGAGTGGCAACAAATTCTTTCAATTTTTGTTTGTTATGAAAGGTCTTTATTTCACCTTCATTCACAAATGAGAGCTTGGCAGGATATAATATTCTGGGCTGGCAGTTTTTCTCTCTAAGTACCTGGGCTATGTCTCGCCATTCCCTTCTAGCTTGTAGGGTTTCTGATGAGAAGTCTGCCGTGAGTCTAATTGGAGATCCTCTGAGAGTAATCTGAAATATAATTTTTAAAAAAATATATCATGTAGGATCTCTGTCCTTAATGTGCTATACATTGTGAATTAATACTATAACTAGTACTCCAACAGTATTTTTCACTTTGTGTTGCTATGTGAGGGCAAACTGTTGAAATCTTTACTTAATATATAGTAAACTGATCTTCTGTATATAAAGAGAATTGAAAATGAATCTTGATGTGAAGCAAGGGGAGAGGGAGTGGGAAAGGGGAGGGTTGCGGTTGGGGGGGAAGTTATGGGGGGGGAAGCCATTGTAATCTATAAGCTGTATTTTGGAAATTTATATTCTTTAAATAAAAGCGTTATAAAAAAAAAAAAAACCACAGATAAGGAACTGGAAATGCTTGTTGCCTGGTTTGGTTGGTTTCTGCCGTGTACATATGTTGGATGTTACACTGCATCCCATAAAACTGTACAAGCATTGCATGTTAATAAAAAATTAATAAAACAATAAAAAATAAAATATTTGTAGAAAATTAAATTTTGACTTTGCTCCTGAGATTTAAAATAATTAAAAAAATTTTATTTGTTTACATTTTTGGCATACCCAGCTATATTTTATAATACTGAACAATACACAATCAGCTTTTTGAACATTTTTATGAACTCATACCAAATTGTATTGTGCCAAGAACACTTTGCCTTAATTTTTAATATCATGTGTCACTCAATGAAAGCTAATCCATATGCTGACAATTCATTTACATTTAAATCATCAAAATATTGATTTTAAGAGCCACTGGATAGCTAAAGAGAGTGCCCTGTTTTTAAAACAGATTACTTATTGAAATGACTTGAAGTAAATGAAAATTTTATTAAAGATTCAGTATTATTTTCTAGTTCTATTATAATTTTTAAGTAATTAACAAAATATATATACTACCTTTTAAAAAGGGATGGATATTTTTCTCTGTGTAAACTTAGAGTCAAATGATAATAAAGAAATGTGAATAGAAATTTCAAAATACATCTACTTTTAAACAACTATGTGCAAATATGCACAACATTTTTGTGAAAATAAACCTTTTTAGAACACTTTCCTGGAGATAGTCCAGTGTTGCCTGTGCTACATGAGAAATTTGTTAGCTCTTTAATTCCCCTATAAATTTTGCAAATAAAACCTCAAATGCCATTTTCTAAATTCAAATTTTGTTTTGCTTACTTGTTTTAATGCTTCTGTCAGTTGTAGTCCCTTTCCACATTTTTAACTTCATGTGGAGATAAGGATTATTCTCTCTTGATTCTGAATATGAGAGAAGGTTGCTGTATTTCTAACGCTTACATAAGCATGTGTCTACAAACACATCCAGGCGCTTTATGAGTTTGAAAACATGCAAATCCCATGGGAAATATTTGTCACAACACTTTCGATCAATAAATACCTATACACATCTGGAAGAACTCAAGTCTACACTGCTGGATTCCATTGCTGTGTAAAGGAAGAGGTGTATCTTCCTCAAACAGTAATGTATGGTACAATCAAAAGATAAAGAGCTAGAAAGAATAAAATAAAGGATTCTGAACATTTCACCAGGAAGAAACAATGTTTGAGGAGATAGATATGTTCACACTGATTTGAACATTACACGATGTACATATAAATCTTCATATCTTCATATAAATATGTACTGCTTTTATGTATCAATTAAAACATGATACACACACATAATCACAAATACACAAAACTATGATGATAAATTGTTTTAAAACTACCTTTATTTTTGAAGTGCCAACCTCTTTAATTGTGTTTCCTATAACTCATAGCCAGACTATAGGTCTAACAATATATCTAAGATTTTAATAGTACTTTACAGTATTGAACATTAATATTATTAGGATATTATCAAAATTTTGATTAATTTAGCATTTTAAATATTCCATAGTGCTAAGGGTTTTATGTACTTTAATTTGCTTCATAGCAATGACAAAATACTTAATTCTCTTTGCTTTTACTCTAAGTACAAAAAGTATCATGCTCCTACAAAACAATTTTATTTAATTTATGACTACTTCTATGAATCTCATATTTCTTTGACCAATAAATGAGTATTAAATCCTTTGAACTGTACTCATTTTTCTTTTATACATCATATACATAAGTCCTTCCAAAAAATCATGGAAACAGAATTAAAAGATAAGCTTATTTTGGTGTAAAACATTGAAATCCATAGAGTTTTTTTTTCCTAGCACACACTTTTCTTGAAGTTTCTGAAAACTCTTGATATGTGTGAAT
Source organism: Sylvilagus floridanus (assembly GCA_949820135.1). NCBI lineage: Eukaryota > Metazoa > Chordata > Mammalia > Lagomorpha > Leporidae > Sylvilagus > Sylvilagus floridanus. Next base: position 12,286,012 of record OX463246.1, on the reverse strand, counting down.
TTCAAAATCTTTCTGCATCAAAATAAACTCATCCTTTAACTCCATTTTCTATAATTTTTTCAAGCACCCTTCTGTACATATTGTTATTACTGCCATCTTGTATGGCGTTATATTCCCACAGATTTTCTTCACATAATGTTTAGCGGCACCGGCTGTGGAATTCAGCAGTCCTGGGTTCCTTTCTGATTTTCAACACATACCATATGGAAATGTTACCTTGTGAAAGGTACAAAAATTTAAACATCAATTTCTTCAAAATGTAATAATATGCAATTGGAAGCGTTATTTTTAAGAATAAATAGGAAAACTGCACAGCATAATTCCAAACACAGCATGAGCAATCAATAAATGGTAGGCTAGATTCCTTAGATTGCATGAAGTTATATTATGCCCATTGTGCCTTGTTAACTCAGAAGTTTATACTGGTTGGCCGGCACTGCGGCTCACTGGGCTAATCCTCTGCCTGCGGTGCTGGCACCCTAGGTTCCAGTCCCAGTTTGGGTGCCGGTTTCTGTCCCGGTTGCTCCTCTTCCAGCCCAGCTCTCTGCTGTGGCCTGGGAATGCAGTGGAGGATGGCCCAAGTGCTTGGGCCCTGCACCCACGTGGGAGACCAGGAGGAAGCACCTGGCTCCTGGCTTCTGATAGGCGCAACTCCAGCCATTGTGGTCATTTAAGGGGGGGTGAACCAATGGAAGGAAGACCTTTCTCTGTCTCTTTCTTTCTCTAACCTGGCCTGTCTAAAAAAAAAAAAGTTTATACTGGTTAACTTGGACAGGTAGATAGATATGTTGTTCTAACAGAGAGGCATGTGAGGCATCCTTAGAATTGTATAACTACCCCTACTTCTTTTACAACTTCCTCTTTCCCACCTCTACGTTCATTGCATGAAAGATAATTTTTCATTGGCTAATTTGATCTACAAGTCTTATCATCCAACCAACTGGCTTCTTTACACTACTCACAGCCAGTTTATGGTAAGCTTTGTTGCATGGAATAACTTCACTCACCACTGGGTTTCTCAAAATATTTTATTTGATCATATGTCATTGTTTTCCGCATGGTACTTCCAACAATTTTAATTTGTCTCTCCTTGATTCCCTGTTTGTATAGCTAGAGGGAACCGAGATAAAAAGGAGAGACAGCCTCTTGGGAGCTAGACTGTCATCTGACCACAAATTTGAGAGCAGAGATAATCAAAATAGTGATTGTAAGGCAAGGTGGAAGAGATCCAAAAGATAAATGTTGTGCAAAGCAGAATCTGATTGAGAAGCAATCATTGATATATTGATATATTTAATATACATTTCATATGCATATTTTATTTGCTCAAGTGCAAAAACAGGGCTGTTATGAGCCAGATTGACTAGTATCTCTACCTCAAGAAAAATTGGAGGAGGACTGAGGAGATCTAGTGGTGTTTACAGAGGAGACTGAGTTAATAGGGTGGATTAAATGGGGCAGATCAGAAAGAAAAAATCTGAGGGTCCCAAGAGCAAATTATGAGACTGTGTTCAAAATAAATACATTTGTATTTAAGAATATATTTAAAGAGCTGTTGAACATCATATTCCTCATGAATATGTAAATAGATTCTCCACAAAGATGTTCTTCATGGTGCACTGGTATGGATATGTTTTTGTGGGGGGGGAAATAGACTTCAAGATTTCCTCAATATACTCTTTGGAGATGAAATTGAAAAGTGGTGAACTAAAACTCTAAAAATATGAAGCACTGTTGAAACTGTCCTGTCCAGTAAGGACTGGACTACTGTAACTTATTTGTTTAGTGAATAAAAGTACGTTTGCTTTTTACAAATTAGCTTTCACTGTTTGTAGTAGATACACTTTCAGCTTTACAATTGGCTTGATAAGTTTTCAGTCCAGAGGAAAGTAATTAGTATTGAAAATAATTAGCATTGGAAACCAAAATTCATATTAAAATTGAGAGAGCTTTGAAATCTGTGGTTGTTTCCATGTGAAGTGATTAGATTCCTTTACCTTTTCTTTCATTGTCTACTCCAGAGGACATCCTGGATTATCTAAAACACAAGGTCAGGGATTTGGAAGAATTTCTGGAAAAAAAAAAAAAGTGGGCAGGGAGAAACCAACCTTGATTGAATTCTTTACAAATATCCGGGTCCTTAACACAGATTTGGAGAGTTATCTTCTGTGTTTTGAATTTAAACAGTTTAAGTATTCCTAGGGACTGAAATATTTTCTTAGCATAAAACACAGGTGCAGGCTCTGAACAGCCAAGAAAAAGCGTTGGTAAACATGTGAACCTGCCTGCAATGGCATGGTCCTGAGCCAAACTTTCAATCTGCACCAACGGCCTGGGTTTCTCCTCACACTCAGAGAAAGATCCTGTTCTCAATGCAGTGAAAGGACAATCTCAAAGTAGCACAAGCAATCTGTGCAAAGGCAGAAAGGGCTAAAATAGTCTTCATGGGAGTTAGCAATGTTTGTTCAGCAGTAAGTAACTTCTAAACAGAAAATGTTTGCCAGCTGTTTGTACTGGACAGTCATGTCATACCCTCCAGTTATCTCAGTCCCAGTGGACTGGATTCTCCTCTTTTCAGTTACGAGGTGGGTGGCAGAATGGCCACCCTGGCATGGAATGGGAGAGGGAACTTTTCCTTATGTCTGTGTTAGGTTATGACAATAAAAGCAAGGAACAACAGCTCATTCTAGTTTTTGGTAGATAGGAAATGTCCACTTTTACTGAGAATTTGGGATTCTTTTGGAGTCATTGCCACGGCAATGCATGTTCTCCCTCTTCACATCCCTGTGTTTTCTCCTGGCAAAAACTTCATGTCCCTAGGACTTGGGCAACACTTTTTCCTTCTTCTCAATGTACAGTTGCAATGACAGCATCTGCTTATACCCTCTCCTTTTCATAGAAGAAAATCGCCTCACCTTACTTTCCCTTACTTATCCCTGAATCGTTCTCTCTATTTAAGAGTATATGTTCCCAAGGACTATGTGATCATAAGAACTGTTGGCAATATTCTTTCCTTCATGGGAATGCATTCTGGCATCTGTGAAATCTGTCCAGAGGATGCATTGCTGATCCTTCTTCCAATTCAGGCATTTTTGTTGTTGTTGATGATGTTGACAAATACTTAGAGAATTATTTTTGGGCTTCATTTGCCTTATTTTTTCCATTTGTGATCACACTCATTTTGGATAGTCCTCTCCCTTGGGGATGCAGTCCTGTTTATATGGATGCTCCAAAGTTTCCCTCATAGTTGGGTGGAAAGGTAGCAAGGCAGGGAAAACCATGGAACTCAAACAAGACAAAAGAATCTTGTGGATTCTTTCTGAAATGTGCAGTTCTGACTTTCACCAACTACAGATGAAGATCCTTCAAAAACTTCATGAAAAAATAAACTTAAATGATAAGTTATTTTGGTGCAGAATTTAAAAAGAAACCCTCACACATAGTTTCTCTATAACATGCATTATCCATGAACTTTTTGGAGACTCTCTTATGCATGGATTTCAAATTTTTTTGCAAGAAAACAAATTTATTTTTTCCACGTTCCACAACTTTATGAAGTACCTTCATATAATAGAACTTACAAGACTGATATTTAAAGAGCGATGCTTGAGGATGAAAATAACAAATTTTAGTCCTATGTAGTTTGCTTCTCAGTCAGACCAGTTCAGTTGATTTTATCAGGGCTTTATGTCAGTTCTGATGCACGATTGCAGTGGACTCAACAGAGTCCCTGAGGTCCTCCATACGACACTTAGTAGCATAAATTAAAGTTTCTATACATTTGTAAAATTAAAAAAAAATAGATACCATTAAGTGATTCTCATGAGAAAAGCCAGTCTCTTAAAATGCCATTTTGCTCTCAATGTATTTTGGTGAAGGTAAGAATCTAATCTACTCCCTTACAGAGTTTTCCATGTAGTATGACCCAAACAGGACAAGCTGACACATGCTAGGTGTACAATAACAGGAGAATTGTCCTGAAATGGGCTGTATCTCTTCAACAATTTAAGGATTACCAAGGGGATGTTGAAAAAGTACCTACTCATTCTCATCAGGACTTAAACTCCAAAGGGAGATAAGGCCACTGATGACCATCTTGGGTGGAAATAAAAAATTATGCTATATGTGTGGCTAGGCAAAAGACTTGGCATTTGGCAGGTTCAGTTGCATTAATTTCCAATGTAAAATATGCAAGTTTCCCACGGTCTGGAAGAAATTATGGTGAGTCATTCATTGAACTACTTAGAATTTAATCCTATGTATCTGTTGCTTCAGCCATATTCTCTTCACAGATCTACTTTCTAGTAATATGTAAAAAAGTATGAAGAAATTTTATCTCATTCCGCATGAAACAAACTTCCACCCAACAATTCTTGAGTCAAATAAACCATCAGTCAGATTTAATTTCCATGCTGACATGATGTTGTATTTTCTTTCTTTATGATCTCTGACATTTTCGTGGAAAAAGGCAGAATCATCCTTTCTTCGCTGTGATAATAGAAATCTTTTCTTCCCAATCTGTCATCAAATCACAATTGTACCGTATTCATAAAACAAGCTCTCCCGACACCGAAGAGCTTTACATGGCTTTCCAAGGACTCTTCTTGCAGAATGATCTTGGGCAATTAGCTGTATGTTGAAGCAGAAGGGATTGTATTGAAAGCTAAAAATATGAACCCAGTGGGTTAAAAAAAGAATTTTGTTTTATGATCTCAAAATATCACTGTAATTTGAAACATAACACCCTTAATACACAAATAACCCAACCTCGGCAGATGTCTCAAACCTTGCAACAAGGAGTTCCTTTGCTCAGTCCTCAAAATGCAGCTTCCCAATTTCTATTTTCCCAACTCTACTTCATATTTTAATGCTAATCCTAAATTAAGCAATTTTAAAATAAATCATAGAAGTCTACCTGACTCTATAAACATCATTAAACAATCAACACTAAGCTATTGCGTGAGACAGATAACAATTCACTATTAGGGAAGACGTTAAAAAAAAAAAAAAAGAACAAAATCAATATTTGAAAAAAATTTAGTTACCTCTATCTTGGAGAGAAAACACAGATTTTCCATAATGCTACCATCTTCCTACCTGTTTTCAGCTAGCAATGAACATAGAATTGTAAAAATTTGCACACATACCACACATCTCTTAAAATAGCACTAAATGTATGTGATATCTCCAAATTAAAGCATTTCCCCCCACTCCCACACTCCAACTCCAGGACATTGCAACCACAAATGCCTTGAGATATTGGCTGAATCATCCCCCTTTCCAAAATTGTCCATCTGTCTTTGAGAGTGGCTGTGATCTGAAGGTTCAAGTTGACTCACTCACAAAGCTCCCTGCCAGCTTAGATGCACTTTGTAGGTGGAAAATTGTTGGTCTTTGTCCCTCTCAGCTTGCAAGTAAAATGATGCTGCCAAGAGATAAACACATTCTAAGTTTATCGTGCTATTCTTGGCCTCAAACTATAAGCCATAAGGCAACTATTGCTCAAGGTACCGTGTTTACAAGTGTTCAGTCCTCCGCTGTTTCGGAGACCCAACAAGATGGAATTTCTTCCTGCCAGCCTATATTCTGTTTTTTTTTTCTAAGCTTTCACATTTCTCAATTTCTTTTTAAAAAGGGGGAAATGGAGCAGCCTCTCAAAAAGTGTCTTGAAGGTTGAAATATCACAAAATTTTGATAATGATGTTTTGAGGTTTTCTCCCCCAGCAGTACCAAAAATTCCTAATAAGACTGGATTATAAAGGTACTACAAAAAGTCTGTAGAAAATGGAATTAAAATATAAGTTTATTTTGGTGCAAAAAGATTTTAAATCCATGCATAAAAAATATGCATTTTCATGGACTTTTTGAGGACCTTCTGTGCATGGATTTCAAAACAATTTTCAGACCAAAAATAAATTCTTCATGTAATTCCATTTCTCCACACACAAAAAATTAAAGATTTATTTATTTTTTATTTGTTTGAAAGTCAGAGAGAGAGCGAGTGAGCGAGAGAGAGAGAAAACAGCTCCTCCATCTGCTGGTTCACTCCCAAATGCCTGTAACAGCCAGGACTGGACCAAGCCAAAGACAGGGGCCAGGAATAGCATCAGAATGTCCCATATGAGTGCTAGGAACACAAGAACCTGCCCTATATTCTTCTGGCATGAAAGGAAGCATTAGAGGAAGCTGGATTGAAAGCGGAGGTAGGAATTGATCCCAGGCACTCTGATAGAAGATTTGAGCATCCCAAGTGCTGACCTAACCAAACATGCCCCTGTGCAAAATTTTGGAAGTACCCTCATATTATTATTATTTAGCTTGAACATGAAAAACATGTATAATATATCACTATATAGACCTTTTCATTTTTGCTACTTATTTCCTCCTTAGTTTATTATATTGACTTTTGATTTATTAGATTTATTATTATAAAGCCCCTGTTTCCTTTTCATCAATGTGTTAATCAAAGTTCAGTAATGTTCTCAAAACCCAAAGAAAGTAATTTTGCTTTTTGAAAGAGAAAAAGTACTGAGTTAACTTTCATTGCAAATGTCTTCCTGGCTGCATTGGATAACAGGATGTATTGAGTTCATATATCTCAAATATAAAAGAGGAGTATAGCTATATCACATCCTATATTGGCACAGTATATTGACATGTATTATGTATGATGTTACACTGTTTAAATTATTAGAAATCACATTAAAAGAAATTATAATAAGATAGGGCTTTTTACCAAATCTAGAATATTTGGCAAAGATATGAAAATCAAGTTCAATTCCTGATTCACAAAAAAATCTTTTAGCTCCCAGAATTTTATAACTATATTCTATACCATAATTTCTTTGCATTTCATTAAAATTAACATCTTCTTCAAAGTTCGACATAGTACATATAAAATTTACCTACAGTGTCGGAGCTGAATTGTTTTCTTAGACCTGGTAAATATTAATCCACACTCTGGAATTTCTTTTTGATGTATACTTGCTAATTTGTGCTCCTTCACTGATTTAATACTGCAGCGAATTAAACTCACGGACTACATGACAAATGAAAAGAACATAATAGAAAAAAAAAAAACTACTTGCTCTGGTTAATGTGCTGAAGGTAGGGAAGAAAGATTTGCCACAATATACTCATGAAGAGTGTAAGTAAAAACATAAAGTTAATTGGAAAAATTACTTAGACTCACTCAAAAAACACTATATTCTCAGCAAAATGAGCAAAGAAAGCTTTAAGGATTGTGGTGCCTAAGCATTAGAATGGGCAACACGACAATACAGTGGCCTTTTGAGGATATATAGATAATATAATGAAGGAAGATAGGCGAACACTGTGCAAATGAAATCCATCTGCACAGTAGGATTTACCTGCCACATTGCATGTGTTGGTCCATTTGAGCTGCTGTAACAAAACTTCAAAAACAGGGTGGCTCATCAAGAACAGAAACATGGTCCCTGGAGGATGGGAAATCCAAGGACAAGGTAGCAACACGCAGTGTCCTTGTCCTGTTGTATCCTCGCAAGCTAGAAGGATAAGCTAGCACAAAGGATGAGCAGGTGCCCTCAGGTTTCTTAAAAGGGCACTGATACCCTGGAGCAGTCACCTACCCTCGGCCCCACTTCCTACAACCATCATCTTGGGATTGGTATTTCAACATATGAAACTGGGAGGTCATAAGCTTTCAGTCAACTCTTCTCCAACAGAAAGCAAAAATAAGTGATGTTTTCATTGCCAAATGTAGAAATGTTGATCACTTTTCCCCTATGAGACTCAAAGTGGGTGGCAAGATTCATGTATATTCTGTGGCTCATTAGGTCAGAAGCCTTGGGCATCTTTGCTTTACAGAAGCCTTACCCTTACAGAGTCGTTGCTTTAACAAATGTTTTGCACTGTTCTAATCTAACATGGAGGGGTTAATTTGGTTATAAAATTTGCACGAATACCTCAAAGCTCATACTTACTGGTTAAAACATGTAAGATGTCTGCTTTGAAAGCTCAAGAAATGACCTAATTCTGAGGGAGCAAACAACTGAGGAGTCGTGAGTATCTGAAAGTGCTAGCAGCCAGCATTCTCTGGGTGAACGTGGCTGTTTTACAGGGATGCTGGACTGCCTGAGCATGGTGGTGTTGCCACTGCAAACGCACGCAAGTTGGATTGTCAGACACTATCTAATATATTACTGATTATAGTGGGAAAAAAAAGCCTCCTAAATAGTACCGTTTAATCCTTTCTGAATACACATGTAAATTAATTACTTGCTTTATAACCTGATTCTTGGATAAAGCTTAAATATAAGTCAGAATAAGAAGCAAAGTTATGAAGTAGGGAGCTTTCAAGCCTCAGTGTCTCTAGTAGGAAATAAAAATTTTAGGAGCCAGGAACTCACAAATAATATAACAGTGGCCAGGGGTGGGGTTTTAATCCTTTTATTTTTTGAAAGAATAGGAATATTTTTAAAAGTAACAAGTTTTCCCAGTTCTGGAATATTGTTGCAATACTATTAAGCCAGGATGTTCCTTCAACTCTTCATTTAAATCCTCCATTTAAATCTATTCTTTATACAACTTATTTCCATTTTGTTTGGTGGGTATCCTTGAGAAAGTGTGTGTAACGTCACACTGTATCTCCCAGGTAGCACAGATGATGTGATAACAGCAGCCATCAAGTCGTAAAATCCTAGCGTCTTAAAGTTTCGTCCTCACTCATCCTATATACTCAATAGGGTGAGCAGCAGTTTTCAGATTAGCTGGAGACTATGTCATTGCTACTAAAGGACTTACCGCAAGACATATTTTGATAACTAATAAAGCAGGAAAATGGAACAAGCTAAATTGTTCCATGGTCCTTAAATCTTCTATTGGGAAGTTAGCATATAGCACATTTCTTAACAGAATAAAGACGCATGATACTGCCTATTTGTATTGTGGTAGAGAAACACTTCTACCCTGTGCTCTGAAGAAGAGAAATGGAAATTTTTGTTTTGAAATTTATTTTTTAATTATTTTAAAGGTTGAAAACAGGAGAAAGAGAGAGAGTGAAAGAGTGAGAGATAATCTTCTATCTGCTGGTTCACTCCTCGAATGCCTGCATGAGCACAGTCTAGCCAGGACATGCTCAGGATTCTAGGACTTCATCTAGATAGTCAATGTGTGTAGCAGAGATGCAGGTATTTCAGTCATCTTCTGCAGCTTCCAGGTGCATCAGCAGGTGCCTGGATTGGAAGTGGAGGTGGGACTTGAAGTAGGCACTCCATGTAGGATGTGGGCGTCCCAAATGGTTGCTTAACCAATAGAGGTACAAGGCATAATCCCAAATGGAAAATTCTTACACATATTTCATGATTCGTCGAACAGAAAATTGAATGCTTGTAGATAATAAAAGCAATGACTTTAAAAAAAATGCCACAAGAAAGGGAAGCCATTTGGTACGGAGTCTTTTTTTCCTTCCTAACATCAATTTAAATACTTGGGTACCAATTTGGCATTGGGTACTTTTAGATCTTGCTTTCATGTCTGTCCCATTTTATCACATCTTTGCAATTATGCCTTGACAACTGCTTTTTGGGCAAATTCAATATTTTCACACGCCTGCTCAGAAAGCCTCTCGGGCAGCATCTGTCCCTACCTGTGAGCTGTAGTGAATATTTGCAGCTGGATAAGCCTGGCCAGACACAGGCTGTGTGCTGTGCACAAGAGTTACTAAGGGGGATAAAACAAGATCTAGCACATAATAGCCTGTAATGGAATCAATGCATGCAGTAAATGGGACGAATTGGTATGAGCCATGCCAATTAAGTAACTGGAGATCCATTTAAAAAACAGACAATGTGTCCATGCATGTGGAATATGTAACAGAGAACTGGGCTGTTCAATCTTTTCCTGAAAACACTGTTAAGGCTTACCAACAATTTATGTTAAATGAATCAATATATTTTACATAAATGTAAAATTTCAATGAACCAAAGCATGCCCTTAAGGATTTTAAGGGAACCTTAGTGCATCTTACATACTGTGATGCCTTAGTTTGCTCTCCACTACATGCAATAGCAACACAATGATAATCCCACACCTCACATTCCAGACTCTTTCCACAATGAACATAAACACAGCATACCCAAGAAATCACCTAAAAACTCTCCTTGAGGGCAAGGAAGACTTAAATGAGCAGCTATTGTTACCTGTTTTTGCATACTGTCTTTTAATACTTTACCCCCACAACTGTCACTACTTAAAAGATACTGATAGGAAGGATCTGGTTCATGATTCTTTGAAAAACTCATCAGACCAGGTTCAGATAAAATACACAGCAAAGGGTTAGGGGCCACGCGCAGAGGAGGAGAACAACAGGTAATGTCTTCAGGAAGGGAGAGCGAGAATATGGAGAAGTGACAGGAACAGCCCTCTGAGGTTGCATTTGTCCTGGACAACTTCTTGCTTCCACTGCTGTCCCCCTTAAAGGGATCTGAGTGGCAGTTTTCTTTCCCTTACACTCAGAAGACTTGTCTGGGAGACCTCTTAATACTAAGTAGGAGGAGCTGACCTCTTGCTTTACTAAAGCCAGTTAAATTGCAATTATTCTGAGCACTTTCTGTTGTTCATATTCAGTAGGTCCAGAGATATTCTATTTATGCACTACTAGTTATTATTTAAGTCATCATATAAAATGTAACTGTGAAATTTCATCTAAGAACTTGTTAGTAATTCAGAAATTACACAAAGCTTAAACTGTGTCATTGGTTTCTCTCTGATACGTTTCCCTCTGATATGAAGATAGGTTAAAATATCTCAGAAAAGTTCCTAGAATGAGAATTATAAATTTCCAAATTGTAACCACAGGATACTTTTTCCTGAAATATTTACCACGTGACAGTTGAGTCAATCCTCTTTTTATGGACCTATATCATATGCAACAGGTATATCTTTGTAACTAAAGGAGAAACTTAAAAAACAACACCAAAGCATATGAGTGCAATTTGTTGGATATGTCTAGTTTTGAAGACTTCAGACAAAATACATATGCACTTGGATTGTAAGCCTCCTGGGATAGCAGTTAACAATGGTGTGGCTTCTGTCACATCCTACTTACCATTGACTGCTCCAAGATGCCAAAAATGATAATATGGTCCTCATTTTTTATAGACCTAGAGAGTTTGATATTTTTTTTCATAAGCAAAAGGACACTGCCTTTATCTTCAAAATGTTTTCTTAACATGAGGTAGCACATAAATTCAATTAAATTTCATGAATAGGCATAATGAGATGACTCACTTTAGGGGAGTTAAATCAGGACAAAATGAATAGTATTGTTAAATAGTTAATTCATGCCTTTTTATTTCATGAAGTCAGTTGTTGACTGGTGCTGTATCTCAGGCTGAGAACCGAGAGTTTGACTTAGCATGCCTCAACATTTGATCCAAGCAGTTTACTTAAATACAGTAGTCAACCTAACATATGCAGGCAAGTGGAAATTTTCACAACATACTTATATGTAATAGGCAAAATGGCAAACAATTCAAATGACCATTAATAAGTATTGAAAACATTTTTTGCATTTCTAAATAGACACCTACTCAGTAAGAAAAAGTGACATGCAGGCTTGAGAGTTGTGGTGCAGTGGATTAAGACTGCTTGTGTTGCCCTCATCCCCTGTTGGAGTGCCTGGTTTGAACTTCAGCTACTCCGCTTCCAACCTCGCTTCCTGCCAATGCACCTGGAAAGATGGTAAACGATCATACAAGTATTTGGATCTCCACCACCCATGTGGGAGACTGAGATGCAGTTCTGTTTCCTGGATTCAGTGTGGCCAAGCCCCAGCTGTGGTAGCCATTTGGATGCTGAACCAGCAGATGGAAGACTTTCTCTCTCTGTCATTCTTGCTTTCAAATAGATTTTAAAAAAGAAAAAAAGACACGCAAAGTGCACAAATCTCAAAATGATTATACTGCGTGAAAGAAGCTAAACCCACAAAGAGCAGTTACTCTTTCATTCTACTTCTATAAATTCTAGAAAAAGCAAACTATCACAAAAACAAACAAACAATAAGCAGCTCCCTGTGGATGGTGTGTAAGGAAGAGGGAATGGAGGGCGGGGTGGCACTGGGACCCGAGACGGCTTGGTGGTAGATAATGTGTATGTCCTTTGTCTCTGCTGTGATGATGGTTTCATGGCAGAGGCGTGTGCTCAAGTTCTGCATCAGTGTGTGGTGGTTTTTATACATCAGTTATACCCCAGTGATACCTGAGAGTCAATTCATAAAGCAACAAAGACTTCAGATATTTTCATCTGCATGTGATTGATAATAGTAGTTTTTACATAGATGAAAGATCATTTGTAAGATTTCAAAAATGAAATGTATGTAAGCTTTGACCATTACAACTTATTTATTTATTTGCTTACTTACTTGAAAGGAAATGTTAGAGAGAGAGAGAGAGAGAGAGAGAGAGAGAGAGAGGGAGGGAGGGAGAGACAGCTCTTCCATCCTCTGGTTCACTCCCCAAATAATCACAATGGCAGGTGCTGGGACAAGCCAAAGCTGGGAGCCAGGAACAAGGAGCTTCTTCCAGGTCTCCCACAGGGGGTCAGGGGCCCGATGCTTCTTCCAATGCTTTCCCAGGCACTTTATCAGAGAGCTGGATTGGAAGTGGAACAATCAGGGCATGAACTGGTGTCCATTTGGGATACCCATTTTGCAGTCCACGGATTTACCTGCTATTCCACAATGCCTGCGCTGACCATCACAACTTTTAAGACATCTACAACTGAGGTGTGAAATTGAGCTTGTATCTAGCAAGTATATGGGTGTGAAATGTGCTTAAATGTCTTATTGACTATTCGCGTGAATTAAATGATCAACTTGCATTTGGAAATCAATTCTTAGACATAAGACAGTTAAAGTGCACCAGTCAATGATGTATATGTGAGCCGTCCGTGACCCATCGTGGTCTTAATTACACTGCTAGAATCAGAATGTCATTATTCAAAGTGATCTCATGAGCGACCATAAATTATAGCCACTCCTTTTTATTTTCTGTTCTGAAGAACAACTTTGTGGCTTCACTTAAAGAAAGTGAAGTCTTTTGTTTCTCTCTGAGGTTGTCATACCAACAACAATTATTGAGCTCTAATTGGCCTGTGGGAGGCCAGGATCAGCAGCCTAGAAACGCACTTTAAGAATTTCAGATTTCAGCTCAGTGGTTAAATTATAGCAATCTCTCTCTTTATAGTAATATTGTGAAAAATGTCTATTTTAGACCTCTTGTTTGCACACCCCCATCTTTTTGCTCTTTCTAGAGGAAGTTTCAGTCCATTAATGAGGAATAAAGTCAGGATGCTTGTGGTTTTAAAATACGGTTATTTTGCCTCTTTATGAATTTCTCCTGCTCCACTTATTTTGGAACTGGATATCAAGCAATACTGAATATTTTCAAAAGTATGCCATCCAGTTTGCAGAATATTTTACTGTGTCTGAAAAATGAAACCACTGAAAAGCATGAAACCAACCTAGATCTGATTATTTTATAGTCACCTAAATGCCCATTTTCCCCCTTTTTTTATAAAAAAAATTCTCCCTTTTCCCCATGTATTTGTCCCCTTATGTTGAGGCCCACAGCCATGTGTTTAGCAAGGATCCTAAATTAGAAAAGCCACAAAACTGATTAGATAGTAGGCACTGAGCATTTGTTGGTTTGGACGTAGGACTTTGCTTTACTGTTTATGCTATTTTGATTCCCATAATTTATTCAATACAGCTTGTTATGGAAAAGACAACAGTCCACACTTCAGCATGCTGATGTTTGTAACAATGGTGTGGAGTCCTCTAGCAGCTACACACACCGAGAGGGAAACATTCAAGTGTGCTTCTATGTACCTGTATATCCATGTCCTCAACAACCTGTTTGTCTACTATCTGGCTTTGTTTTCCTCTGCCTTCTTTAATTTTACTCTGATCCTTGGCCCTGTCCCTTCACTATCTTGGTAAATCTCTCTCCTTAAATATAATTTAATTTGTTTTCTAGAGCACTTACCACCTATCACTGGTAGGGCAGATAGCCTGGGTCTCGTATAGTCCCCGATTATCCTCACATCTTGGGACAACATTGAGCAATAAATAAAATGGAAGAAAAAGAGAGAGAAATCTTTTAGAAACTTTTACCCAGAATCCACCATTACCCAAATCTAGAAAAAGAAGTTATTATTAATTATACTCAGAAATTCTGGGAAAAGGTAACTTTGCAGAGGTGTAACCAGATGACCTTAAATAATTTTGTTGAAAAGGAGAGATGAAGGAATTTTTTATAATATGGTCTATTCCTGCTCGCACTCCATGGTATATTTAAGACAACAGCTAACTTTATGTTCCAATACTGATTTTGTTGCTTCCTAGCTGTGTAACTCAAAGAAGACAACTAATGTGTTTAAACCTGATTCCTAACTATATAACAGTGATGATAATTTCTACTTCAAAATGTGGATGTGATGGTTAAATGGGATTTTGTGCACTGGTACTAAACACCAAATGAGCACTCAGTAAACAAATAGCAGCAACAGAATACAGGGAAAATAACAAGGATAATTTTAAAAGGCATTGGATGATAGACAAAATGAAAGATTAACAACTAAGTTTGGGGTCAGATACTGCGTCACAGCAGAATAACTGCTGCTTGGGATGCCTGCACCCCAGATTGGAGTGCCCCGGTCCAAGTTCTGACTACTCCCCTGCTCACGCAACTGCCTGCTGATGTACTTGGTAAAGCAACAGATGATGACCCAAGTACTTGGTTCTAACAATGATGTGGAAGACCTGGATGGAGTTCTGGGTTCTTGGCTTTGGCTTAGCCCAGTCACAACTTCTGTGGACATTTGGGAAGTGAGCCAGCATTTGGAAGATGCTACTGTTTCTCTTGCTGTCTCTCTTTTTCTTTGTCACTCTGCCTTTCAGACAAATAATTAAATAAATATTTTTAAAAGGTAAATTTGAGGGTATATCAACTTTTAAGTTTTTAGGATATTTGTAGCAGGTAGTTAAATTTAAAAAAAATAACTTTGATATTTAGTTCTCAATAAATTTCAGTTTTGAAATTAATGTGCTATTTAAGTAAGTTACCATGTCAATTTTTTGCTTCACTTTCACTAGCATATTGAAAGTGTTGATAAAATAACAAAATTAATTGAAAAACATACATGTATTTTTAATTTGCCTAAGCACAAAGCATGTTAAAAATAAAAATTTCAATGTCTTATGATATTATGTGATGTGTACATGCATGTGGGTCTGTGTTTGCATCATTATATTCTGTATTTTATGCATATTTGTTTCTGTCCTGAGGTTGGTTCTTATTCATAAAGGCACTGAACTTTATGAAACACTGCATATTAGAATGCTCAGTCGGGTCCTTGGTTTCTTAAAAAGGAGAGACACAGGACCGGCGCTACATAGCTCAAACGTAGCATCCATTTTTCCTGATCATCTCATAACAGTTAATAGAGTTTAAGGTGTCTTCTGGAGGAATAATATCAGTGTGAATTGCACAACCCTAAAATCATTTAAGATGTGAGATGTAGATAGAGAATTGGTGGTTGGCGCTCAGGCATTGGAAAATGGGAACAAGCCGAAACACTGGCACTAACACCCTGCTCCTGTTAAGAAAATGCCAAAGGATCTTTTCGCAAGAGTAACTCACAGATTGCAACACAGTTACCTTAGCTGGCTCCTGATGTGCAGTATCACACCACATTTAAATTTCCATCTGTGGTGTCTGGAACTATTGTTCTCACTGTGCACTTTCCCTCCCCAGAGTTAATGTTCAGTGTGGAACAGACCACCCTCCCTTAATGGGACAACCAACTAGATGCAGAGAAGTTGCAAATGAAGTTTGAAGTCTTTCTACCAACCCTGGAATAAGTTCATGTTTTAAAACTAGTAAATTGGCATGAGACTTATGCATAGAAAATGCTACATTTTTATATATCTGGAATCATTCATTTTTCTTGGAATGTCGTCAGTGCTCCCTTGCTTTACTGTTCTTCTGTGAGTTTGAAAAATGAAAGTTCTGTCTTACTTCTCCTTTTCTTGCAAAACCCAGGGATTGGTTCCCTGAGAAGGAGTCCCAAGAAATTGATGGCTATAAAATAAAAGCATTAGAAAACAGCTTAATACAATTTGGGCTGACAATACTTCCTTGTGTACTTACATTATTAGTTGAGTTGTAATGCTTAAATCTGACACACACACACACTAACACTTAATAGCCATTTTCTGTTTTGAATATATACAGTATAATTAAATACATGAATACATTACATTTCTTCTTAAATATATATACACACACTCTGATTTTTATATATTCTCTATTTTCTGCATGTTAACATGGATAGAGCACTTGAAAAGTCTCTAAAATAGATTGCAGTAAATGATAAACAATAATTATTATAGAGTTGCTATTTATATGCCTTTCTCTTAAGTATTTGAATATCAGTATCACTCTTGACCCAAGTTAGTGTTTACAGAAAGTTGCTGGTTTGAAAGTTGCATGACCTGCAGAGATGGAAATGATCACCCCAAGGGGCAATGTTGAAGCAAATTCTACCTCTGTGTGCTGTGGTCTTGTTGCTAAGCAACTGTTTATCCTCTCCTGTTTGGGTCAGGACTGGGAGTAATGAGCTGATGGTGCCTGTTGCAGGCCGGAGTTAGTGGCTGACAATGAACTTTAAACTTCTCGGCTTTGCGTTGTTTTCTCGTTTAGTGACCTCGTGGCTAATTCTGGGCATGTTATTTTATTTCTTTAGGGTTGGTGCTTCTAGATAACTGAATTAACAACTGCAAACAGGGACCCTCAGCAAAGTGCTTACATCTTAAATAAGAATAGTCTAAATAATATGACAAAGCAAATGGACCTCAAACAAAATGCTTCAAACCTTTAAAAAAAGTAGCATAGAAATCTCTTCTTTGCCACAGAAAGTGCAACGTCTGTTTTTGCTGATTTGTTTTCTAGTTCCTTCAAGAAATGAACGCCAGAAGTGATTGACAAGACACTATATGCATTTCCAGAGCCAATTCTTATGACATAATACACTTCTACAAATAAAAATGTCTCAAAAGATGCATAAGTTATTTCTGTAGGAATAGAAGGGATGAGTTACTTTCCATTCCATTTTGATGAACTTGAATCTAGTTTCTAATCAACAAGATTGCCCTATACAATAAACTACTGATTGTGACTGCTGGCGTTAACAGTAATAGGACAAGATGTGTGGCACAATTTTCTCCATTCAGCTATTCATTTTCCCCCAGCTTCGAAGGAGTCTTTATATCCTTGTGCTCTTCTGAAAGTTAGCCTGATCAATTGTGCTAAATGTGCCCAGTAGAGCCGCGGAATGCACGGACAACTTTTGTTGATTACTAAGTGGTATCAGTTTGGCCTCAGTTCCTCATTTTTGGAAGAGCCCTCAAAATTTGAGTTTTGGATCAGGGTGTTTTTGCACTCTTTTATGATAATTTTTTCTCCTCAAAGCCCACTTTGTTTTATACACATTAGTAGGTGTAAGAAATAGATCTACAGAAGCTAGAATCTTTAGGCCCTATTATCTCTTCCTATTTAGTCTCTTTGAACTCTGCAAATTTTTTTTTTCCTGCCAGTACTAACTAGGGAGCATATGATGTGTTGTATTCAGTTGGAACAAAAACCTTTATAAGAAGAGTAATAAGATAGAAAACATCAACAAAACCTTTACTTGTTCAGTCTTCATACTCTCTAGCTCTGACATTTGGACTTGAAATTTAGAGAGAATCTATTAAGCTGAAGTGAGAATTGTTTATCAACTCCAAAAGACTTTCATTTGGAGGAATCCAAGTTCCCATTTTCATAGCAAGTTTATAACTCAACATAAATGTCAAGGCTTAAAGAACATTGCAACACAGCATGGATATTTATTTGAAAAAAATCACTTGATAAATTTCAGAATGTGCTGTTTTGTTTATCGTTAAAGAACCTGTCAAACTATATTGTTGGATTAACTAAATAATATGGCTTTCCTGTGGTAGATTGCTGTGTTTACCACAGTTGTAATGAGGCTTTCTTCCCGCTTTCACTCTGTATGTGTGGCAGTGGGTGCTAATGCATCTACTCTTTGCTCATTCTTACTGACGTGCTGTTGAGAACACAGCGAGAAAGCTCGCCTTCCAAACAGTGCCCCGAGAGCTGGATATGTTACCCACTATCCGTTCCTGACAGCTTGGTTACGTCTCGCGGAAGTTACTCAGGGTTCAAAGATACTCTCTTCTATAGCACAAAACAGTGTTGGCCAGAAGCTACCTGTATTTCTAATCACTGATGAGACCCATTGCAGAAACATAGCTAAAGATTAATCACCAATTGATCTGGCTTTTCAAAACCAGTTTTTCTTCAAAAACTGTTAAGAGTAAGAACTTGTGTATGTTTCTCATTTTCCTTATTTTCTCTGTGCATTGTAAGAGTGCTATTAATAATTTTTTTAAATATTGAATTCCTGAGCTATGTACACTCTTTGCTAAAGGCTTTATATGTTTAACTTCATTTGCTCCTCATATCAATGGTACCAAGTAAAAGAGCTGTTATTTTTATGCCCATGTGTCTGGTAAAAAATATAAGGCACAGAGAGACTAAGTAACAAAGATCCTAGGTAGTCAACAGTGGAGCTGAGACTCCAGCCCACCCAGTCTTGTTTCATCTTGTCTAGTCACTTCCTGTGCTACCCAGTAGTAGACATACAGAAGCAGGCTAGACTGAACTAGTTCTTTAGAAATGTTAAGTGCTTTTTGATGTAGACTATAGCCAATGTTACTCTAAACATTTCCAAAATAATATCACCTTCTAGCTTTAATATTCATTAGTGAGCTGAACTGCAGAGACTTATGAGTCATGGCATATTACAGCTTGGTAGGGCTTGTCCTCACCTACTCCTACCACATCTGATGTGAGTTGTGAATCTGAGGTTTGCGTGGAAAAGCTAATTTTTTTCAACTTATATGGGAGGAGATTTCAAAAAGTTCATGGAAAATGGAACTGAAAGAATTTTTTTTTTTTTTTTTTGATGTGGGAAATGCTTTGAAATCCACCTGGAGTTTTCCTAAGCTATATTTTCCATGAACTTTTTGAAGATCTCTCCTATCTCATTGGACTCAGAGCCAGGGTGATTATTAATGGTTTCTTAGTTTTTGAAGAAGATAATCTCTTGGGTAACTTCACCATCTTCTTTTGCGGGGATATTTTCTATGTGAGTGCATTCAGATCTGCTGATGTTCACCACATGTTCCTTTGAAGATGACCAGAAATTTTCATGCATGCCTCTATGGCTATTTGATTAAATTCCATCTACTTCCAAAATTTTTAAAATCATTAGATCACATTGTGGGTATATGAGAAAGTATTCACATGTCGTAAAAAATTCTAAAAACCCACTGAAAGCTAAAAGGTTATGTTGATAAGCAATGTTTTCATCAGAAATCCTGAGTGCTCTCTGCTTCCACTGGAAAACACTGATGGGGGATTTTCAATAAGACCTTTTGAAGATATGATCTGGGAAAACGTGTATGATTTTGATACAGTCCACACCTATTGGCAGCACTTTTTAAAAACATTATTTACTTATTTATTTGAAAGGTAGAGTTGAGAGAGCGAGAGTGAGAGAGTGAGGTCTTCTCTCCATTGATGCTGATTCATTCTCCAAATGGCCCAAATGGCTGGGATTGGGCCAGACCAAAGCCAGGAGCCTGGAGCTCCATCTGGACTCTCACGTGGGTGTCAGGGCTTCAAGCACTTGGGCCATCTTCCACTACCTTCCCGGGTGCATTAGCAGAGAGCTGGATTGGAAGTCAAGCAGCCGTGATTCCTATGGGATGCCCACCACCCAGGCAGTAGTTTAACCCATTGTGCCACAAGGCCAGCCCAGGAAGCATTTTTGCTACTCTAAAATATTTCACATTTCTAAGAACCAGGCCGGCTCCACATGTAACAATTCAGCCAAGATCCTACTAAGACCAAAAAAAAAAAAAAAAAAAAAAAGGCATCCTGAGAGATTTGAGCTGTATACAGAGATAAGAGAGCAAAGGGCAAAGGCAACTGTCTTCACAGGATTGTCCAGCGATCTTCACACCAGGGAATAGCAATAGAATAATTGTAATTACTCCATTGATGCCTCCGATTCAAATGGAATCAGGTGATGTCATTAAGATTGCTTCTAATCCAGGCTTCTGTCAAGTAGTTGTTTTTTTCCTCCTTGTTTAACAGGAGAATTAACACTTTATTTCACAATTATTTTCATGATTTCCAAGAAACATTTTTATGTTTTTGCTAGCACATTTTCAGTGATGTATAGGTAATTGAATAGCACCTTGATCCCAGCAATTTTCATTAATTTTCCAAAAAGATATTATGGGTATTTCTCAAATGATGTTTACACCTTAGAATATGTCCCTCCTGTTCCATAGCTTAAGTGGTGATTGTCATTTTTGTATCATAAAGAAAATCTCCTTGATGTAGCCTACTCAGTTGATAGTTGTGAAATTAATGAATTTTTTAAGACAGTGTAGAACTCTTTCATCTAGTCATCACTTTGCTTCATTTTAGTGAAAAACAACTGGTTTTTGGACCACAATAATGGGCTGTGGATCGCTCATGCATGTAGTCCCTGCAGGTGTTCCCTTAAGCATGTTAGCTGACAATGACCGTCCTTGCAATGCTTGTTTGATTATTCTTATCAAATCATTATCATCAGAGGCATCACAACAACATTATTTAGGGATGTACACTAGAGGGTGGTGTTTTACCTGGACACTAGATTTATCAATGCATTGATTTTGAGGAAGAATGGAATTTTTTCCCCCAGGAAATGTTCCCCGTGTTTAATGTTACATAATTCTCAGCACATATGCCCCATTAACAAAGTTGATAAACCCCAGGGAGCGGAAACAGAGACAGAGTCACTTGGCGGCCTTGCTATCCGGTTTCTTCAACACATTCTTGTAGGTGTTTGGGTTTTTTGAGCTGTACACAGAGAGTGTCACTTACAACCCAAAGCTGATCACTAGGTGAGAATGTATTTGACTCTCTCCAGTTAAAGGATATTGGAAAGCAAGTGCAGCAAATAGAGAACCTGGGTAAAGTTCTTAAATGCATCACTTGAATCTTACATTTTCTGGGCCGCATATGTCTGCTTCTGTGACTGAGAAGAGAATCCTTCAGTGGTGGTGGGAAACGTGCCCCTGCAAGAGTTCACTTTTTCTTATACAGCACCTGCTCTCTGGTTTTTACTTAAATATTTAAAAACATCACCTCTAATTTAATGCAACCCAACCTTCTTAATAGCTTGCATGGGCTGATCAAAATGTAGTGTGCTTTTTCTCTCTCAATAGTCCTTTTCATGTTAATGATACATTATGGCTTCGGTTTAACTCATTTTGCTGTTAGCTCTTTTCTTTTTCTGTTTTTCTCAACTGACTCTCCTAATTTTGGTATGATCTATAGTCACATCATGGGTTCCACCATGGTTTATATGACAAATGTTCTCAATTTTCATTGGCTTTTACCCGGACATGTGAATAAATGCACTAAAGGGTTGAGGGGCTGATCTCAAATGTGTTGGTTCTCCACTTTCCCTCCAAGAATGAAAGATTCTTCTTCCTCTGGCTGGAGAAAATTTCCTTGCAATCAAACGAATCATCTGCTGCAGCAGGATTCAAAGCTAGAGTCTTTAATAATCTTCGCCACTATCTGATTCAGGAAAACTGCTGGAATCAAGACCTCCTGGAATACATTTAAGCACACTTTCCTATGATTGGATTAATACTGAAATGGCTGGTTCCTATTAAAGTTAAGCCCTGGTCCAATATAGCCAAACTCCCTATTGAAGCTAGGGGCACATTTCCCTTGAAATGCTCCCGAGCGATTGGCTCCGAGTTCGTATGTCCCCCTTTCTTCAGTGATATGATAACACTGCAATAATACTTAAACGCTGACACAACAGAAAATCTTGCCAGTTTGGATCCCAACCTTGGCAAGCTTTTTGTTTTCCTTGCAGCCCGGTTTACTCCTTGAGTTGCACAAAACTTCCATAGCTCCTCCACAGCATGTCTTGTACAGGAGACTACAGAGAAGCAAAGAGATAACTAATTTTAGACAGAGAATAGTAAATAGGACAACAAATAAAAGCTCCATTTTGGCACATTGGAACTTTCTCTTTTTTTCTTCCTTTTAAATGTGTGATTCCTTTTCCCAAATGTTGCACTAGATTTATTTTTAAAGGTGTCATCTATTTCCATTCCAGTGCTATGTCATCTATAATTTAAATTTATGAGATAAAACTTGAGGTTCACCAGTGGAGCAGCTGGAGATTTCTAGCCAGTGTGCCATTGAAAATGCAGATTTGCTGAAGGTTTTTGTGTCTGACAAGCCCCATTGAAAGCACCTCGCTCCCGTTCCTGACAAGCATCCATCAACATGTAATATTTATCCGTCTGTTTGAGTTGCACTACAAATAATTGGCGGTCCCTCTGCAAGAAGACGGCTTCCTGCTGAGACAGCACCACCTGTACAGCTTCACCGAGCTGGGAACAAATGCTCTGAGGAGGGAGTTTTTCTAGAACTGATGGATAACATGAATGAGGGATCTTTGTTAAAATGGGGAAAACTGAATTTGCTCTTTGAGTTGTGTCATTATTGTTAGTTCTCCCATCCACCTTCCATCACCATCAGAATACCAATGGCGTGTTCATAAACACATTTACTGCTGACGAGAAAACTATGCTTGGTGACTTACCTTCCGCCCTGCCCATCTCTCGCTCTCGCTCTTCCCCCCACCTCTCTCTGCCTTTAACTTCGCAATGATCACCTTCTCTAAACTCAATGTATGGTTGAGGAGATTGCAGTTCTGGGGCCAAATCACAGTGATATGGTGTATCATTTTCCTCTCTTCCTGGACATGTATTGATTTCTGTTTTTAACACTCAGTAAACATGAACATTTCCCCTGCAATGGTAGTTCTCATAACAGCAACATAGGCAAGCCATGGTTGCAGGATGACTGCCATGACCTCAGGTTTCCTTGTAACCCTAGACGTGGATTTCCCCTGTCAGGACAAAAGGTATTCTTACAGAATTATACTTCTGTAGAAGTATGTGGTTTGCACTCTTTAAAAAAGAGACAAGATGATGAGGAAAGGGACAAATAAGGCAATACACTTATTTTTTAAATAATGGATACATTATAGAGGCAGATCAGGTTTACCTTAATTTCTAAGACCTGAGTTTGCAAGCACTGTGCACCAAAGGTGGTATTGATAGGCTCCACTTTGTATTTGATTACCAAAATTGTGGTACTTGTTTTGTCTCAATTTAAAATAATTAAATTCTCACCTAAACTTTCTCTCATTTTAGAGATAATCTCATGGTTCTTTTTCTGTTTTTTTTTATTTATTTACTTATGTACTTATTTGAAAGGGAGAGTGGCACAGAGAGGAAGACACAGAAAGAAAGAGATCTTCTTTTCACTGGTTCATTCTCCCAATAGTCTCAACAGTTAGGATTGGGCCAGGCCAAAGTCAAGAGACCAGAGCTCCTTGCTGGTCTCACACACGGGTGGCAGGAGTCCAAGCACTTTCCCAGGCACATTAGCAGGGAGGTGGAGCAGAAGTGAGAAGCTGGAACCGGAATCAGCCCCCCAATATGAGGTGCCCGCATCACAAGTAGCTTAACCCATTGCATCACAACGTAGGACCTCTGTGACTGTTTTTTTACATTTTGTGCCGGTATTACTCATAATCCAGTGAGAAAAATGAGTGAACAAATTAGATAAGAATACTAAAGTGCAAACACACAATGCCTGCTGTAAACAAGAACCTTTGATGGATGTGTTCCAGTGCTCTTGGAGGTTACTTTGCACTCTGCTGCATTTAATCTAAGGATGACATTAATACGCAAAATAGAATTTCAAGTATGACACACCAGCACTTATGCTGAATGACTGAGTATTGCTATGTGTTTTCCATGCACTCTCCCCTGTTTTTCCAGACAATTGAGTTTGAGGTCCCTTGCATTAAACACAAGATTTAAAATGAAATGGATGAAACTAGGAGTTCAAAGAGGATCACCTCTCAAGGTCTGAAAGTAAAGAGTTTGGGATGGGCATTCAGTATAGCAGTTAACATGCTTGTTAGGATGGCTGCATTCCTCATCAGAATACCTGGGTTCAAGTCCTGGTTCCTGCTCTTGACTCTGCTTTCCTGCTAGTGCAGGAGCTTGGAAGCAGCAGTGATAACTCAACTAGATGGGCTCCCGTTACCCGTATGGAAGACGTGGATGGCAGCTCCCTATCTCAGCCGTGCTCAGCCCTGGCTCTGCGGACATTTAGAGAGTGAATCAGTGGATGGAAATTCTCTGTCTCTCTTTGTCTCCTCTCTCTCTCTCTCTCTCTCTCACACACACACACACACACACACACACATAGAGTGTGTGAATGTATGTGTCAGGGGTGGTCTGCTTCTCAAATGACTTAAAACAAAAAGGAAAGAGTTTGGTGGCTTCAGATGTAATCTGTGTTGGGACAGATATTGTTACAAAAACACAAAAAATTCAAAATAATCATGAAAATCCCTTGGATCCTTTGAGACAAAAAAATGACTCCAAGGTTTTCTTCTTAAGATGTGTTTACTTGAAAGGCAGTTACAGAGAGGGAGAGAGGGAGAGATTTTCCTTCTTTGGTTCACTCCCCAAGGAGTTGGCTCGGCCAACCTGAAGCCAGCCTGGAGCTCCATCTGCGTGGTAGGAGCCCAGGCATCTGGGACGCAAACAGGAATTTTGGTATAAGATGCCGGCCTCATGGGCAGTTGCCTAACGTGCTTCACCTCATCTCCAGCCAAATTTCAAGTTATTTAAGTTATTGGTGGTTGGTAGAATTAGCCCCAGTTTCATAGATGATCAAACTGAATCTCAATGTTTGTGACATTCCCCAAACCACCCTATTAGTAAGACTTGACTTCGGGAATGAAATATTACTTGTTAATCGCTCATGTGTAATGTACCGAGAGATACCACATATTATTTCTGTTTAGATTCTCACATTAGCTTTTTGTGGGGAGAGGTATTAATATTTACGATTTCACAATTTCCAAAGTGAGGCTGGGGTCTCTTGATATCACCGCCCACGCTGAATTTCCAATATTCACAAGAGACACCTTTGCTCTTCTATGTCGGCGGCTCCCAAGCCTGCAAAGCTAGAGAGTTCAACTTAGTCAGCTTCAGTCCTCTACTCTGCAATGGGTTATTAATTCCCCTCCTCCAAGTCCTAAGTCAAGTCAGCCAGCCACGTGCAGTCCCTTGGACTAAGAGAAAACTCCAGAACTCTCGGAACTCTTAGTTTTGCTCAGTAATTTAAAGAATATCATTACAAGATATGTGAAGTCAAATTTCCTCCTTCAAACAGGAGAGGCAGCCTGGGGCTCTGCAATTCCACACCTGCTCCTGGCCAGCCAGTGGCCTCTGGGGCTTAAGAAAAAGTGACTCAACTGTTTTCAGACCTATTTTGGATGCTTGCATCACAAGCCTCCTGAATGAAAAAATGTCTTGGGGTTGATATCCTGCTTCCAATCTAGTTGGTGCCTCAAACAGCAGGGTGTCTAGAAATACTAGTCTCTGCTAGTAGAGCAGAAATCTTAAAGAGCCATGCAAATTGGATCCACCCGGTCTTTAACATGGGCCAATTCTTCCACAGTATGTGCACATTCTTCATTGACTTGACTGCATAATAGAGATAATTATAAGCACTCACTTATCTCACAGGGGTCTACTGAAGATTAATTAGTTAATGTTGGCAGACCAAAGGTGCAATATAAGTGCTAAGTATTATTATTATTACTGTGCCACTTATCTTTAAGGAATGTTGTTTCTGAAGTCATAGTGCCTATGTGCCATCTGCTCACAGCAGCCTTCACCATCTCCCTCCTCAGAAACTGAATCCGGTATCTGAATAAATAGATGTGCTCAAAAAAAATCTATCACACCTCCATCTGTGCTTATGGAATATGAATTCAGACATAGGCAGAAATGCAAATCAATCATGGTGGAGGGGCTTCTCCAGCGCCCAGAGCCACATTTAGAGATGTTGTACTAATTCTCTTGCTTTTCAGTGTAGAATCCGCTAACTCATGGAGCAGTGGCTCTGTGAAATTCTGTCTCCGTGAGTTAGGGTGTCATGTTAGAGACCCAAACCTCCCCAGAACATGTTCACTGAGGATCTTTTGCTGAAATTAGCCCCATGATTTTAATGCATTGGATGTTACTTATAATTATCAGAAGCTAATGAGTTTCTAAAGGTTTCTATCGCAAATCATGATTTTGAAACTTCCATCCTGGCAGAATTATAACTAGGTTACAGACAACACGACATGATCTGTGACCCATTTTTCCTAATGATAAAGAAAGAGGAGACTGCCTCTTATGAATAAGCACTCCTTCCTGAACATGACAGGGTACTCACTTCATCTGTGAAAGCTCAGGAAATCAGAAAGATTGAAACCTTGAACTAAAATTATCCAAATGTTTCCCAACGCCACTACTGTCATATAAATAGCATTTTTGCTTTTGAAGTCATTATTGGTATCACAATTGTCATAGATATTTCATATTCTGCAGTAGGTGGCTCAGTAGGATGGTGTCTCACCCATCACACTACCAGCTCCTCCTCAAATCAGTTGCAGAAAGTAAAATTATCTTTTAGTTGAAATTCAACTCACTTGATTTATTTACTCATGATAATCCCAGTGATATTTTTGTTTGGTTTTGTTTGCTTGCATCCAACTTTGTCTCAAATCTCCCATCTAACGCAAGGATATGCAGAGACATCTTCTGTGGTGATCCAGTAAGGTCATACATGCTGGTTCATTAAACCTGTGCTCTGTTATATGCATAATCTCATCTCAGGGAGGATGCAAGTACTATTTGAATTCAATTCATCTAACCTGAATTATGCATCTACCTTATGAATTGCTGAGGTTTTGGGGATATAATAAGGAATAAAATATCGTACCTCGCCTCAACTCAAGAAGATAAATCTATAACTAACTATATTAAAATGATAAGTTCCAAACTAGGCAATTTGAGAAAGTCTTGAGAGAGTGCAAAGGAGGGAATGATTCATTTTGTTCTGAGTCAGGAAACAGTGGCTCCAGAGGCGTCAGATAGATGACATAGGAGGTAGACTGTGAAGAATGAAAACCACATCATAGGTGGAAAGTGGACAGAAGAGTCACTTGGCATTGCAGACCTTTAAGCAAACTGACATGTCCTAGAACTCTGTTGTCCCCTCCTCCTAAAAATGAGCCTGGGCTTCTCATTCCTCTTTCTGAAGATGTTCTTGGTACCTGGAGTTTCACTTTTCTCTCACATATCAGCTACCTTGATCTTCAGCTCTGTTGCTTGCCCAACCCCTTCCTCTCACACACAGATTTGAAAACGCATGGCTGTTTCTGAACTTTGAGATCCACTGGACACAATTAGTTTTTACTGCATATATCAGAAGCATACATGCAAGTTAGCACCCAACCGGTAACCCTGCAAAGTACACATTGGCCATCTTGAGGAAACTGGAGTATTTTTAGGTGGAGAAAATGGTAGGGAAAAGGCACAGACAGCAAAGAGCAGGATTTGTGTGGAAAAAAAAAAAGCCATCAGGTAGGGCCAAGCTATCTGTGCCCTGTGCATCGGGGTGTTGGTTGGAGTGATGTCGCCAGTCTCATAATAGCAAAGGTAATCCTACCCCAGCAAAGCTTCAGCCCATCCCTCTGAGAATGCTAATTATAGGTTGGATATGCAAACAAATACTCCTGATTCTCCAAACAACCATGACATCATTTCTTCTTAGAGAAGATGGTCTCATCTGTCATGTTTTGAACTTACACTCTGCCCATTTAGGGGCATACGGCTCTCAGGAGATAGACCTTAAAAATATCTGAGAAAATTAAGTGTTTTATAAACTTTGGCATTGTGGGGTGAACAGAAAGATAGCCAGTGGTTTGCATGTGGGCTTCTTAGAGAACAGGGACATGAAAACATCAGATGAGACCAAGACCTGAAGTTTTAGTGAGAACTGCTGATCTCGTAGTGCTTAGACTGTTGGATAGCCTAGGAGTCTGAAACCTTTGAGCCCAGGGGAAAAAAGATGTGATGGAGTGGAGCTGGATTAGCAGGCTTGCAATATGACGACTTAGCCAGTGGCTCCTCCCGGGGCTAAAAAAAGGGAGTCTGGACTCAGGGCTGTAAATTTGGCACTGTCCATGAGCTCTAAATTGACTTTAAAATGAATGAGGTAATGGAATACTCAGACAGAAGGCTCATCCATTATAGAAATACACCTCAAATCAGTCCTCTTTTCGGTCAAGGCTAAGGGGTACTTCTAGTTAAAACTTGGCAAGTTATTTGCTTACCAGGTCTTGCTGGGATTTGAATTAACTGTCACGGTGATAAAATTTTCCTAGAAACTAAATGAAAAAGCCAACATAAACAAATGTCATGGAAAGCCTTCGAATTTTTCAGAATTAACTGCTTGATCTAGTTAGCACCTCTACTTCTGTTGGGATAGTCCATTTAAAACAACTTTCTATAAGGAGATTGAGTGAAATTGCAGCACATTTACACATATGGCCTGGCTCTATCTATTTATGTAATGGAAGAAGGAGCAGAAAGCAGAAGAGAAATGGGAGAAAAGAGAGAGTGCTAAGTAACAAAGAAAATGCCCCTCTAGTAGGCCCTAAACATTCGCAGTCGGGTCATTAACAACAACAACAAATTAAAGAGTATTTAAAAGCATTCAGAATGCATCCAACTGCATAAAATCCACATGCCTCTGAGATTTCTACTGATGGTCAGGGGCTGCTGAGTGAATTGCGACTCTGTGCCGTTGCATGTGGTTTCCATTCTCTTGTTTTTATAGCTTTTTGGAATTTATTTTGGATCTGTTGGGACCACTATTTGCTGGCCCAAAGACTCTGTTTGAGACAACCCTCCAAAGACAATCTCTTCTCCATAGTCATCCCATCACTCTAACTGACCTGGAATACTTTGGTCAGAGTTCAGTGCTCGCACTTGCACTGTTCACTTGTTGCCTGTATCCCTATAGTGGCATTCGATACACTGAAGTTCTTCAAGATTAAATAACTTGCCCAAGTAAGTAGTACAGCCCACTGTAACCCCGGATTGCCTGAACAGCTCTCTGTCACTTTTTTCTCCAAATCATCTATGTGCTATTAAATTCCTGTCATTTTATTTAGTACAAGTAAAGGTTTTATTTGCAGTAGCATCATTAGGAATTAAAGAGGCTGCATTCATCAACCAATATCTCATTGCCTGCTCCTGACTCCCAGGATTATTTTTACCTTGAGGGGACAGATATTAAGGCAAAAAATTAAGATGTGCAAATATATTCATCAAACTGTTTAATAATTTTATAAAATTTATTGGCCATTGTCAACTTAAGAAACTATGAAGTTTAGAAGGAGGCTCAGTAATGCTTAACGTTAGCTTTCAGGTTTACATTTTATTTTTCCTTTTTTTAATCTATGTATGTGCAAAAAATGGCCACCATAAAGAAGTTGCAGTGTGAAAAGTGATGTGTCTGCCATCCTTCCTCACAGGTTAATTCTCAGATTAAAGAGCTTTGTGCGTATTTCTAAAATGTTTTCCTACATTCGTATAGATGAAATATTTTTTCAGCATTATATTCAGAAGATATTTATCACCACCTCTTTTCACAGCTGCAGAGTATTTCAGTTACGAGTGGCCTAAAGTAACTTAACTCACTTATCATCAATTCACCGAGATTTTTGCAAACTTCTTCTTCCAAAGTGCACTGCAGTGAATACCCTTGTTTCCATTTCTTTGTTTACGGATGCATGTGTAAAAGCCTGAACATGGAATTAGGAACTCAAACTCTCTGCTGAATTTACAATCAGAAAAATAGGGCTAAATTTGCCTCTATTTTTGCTTATTTTCCAATTCTGTTATCATAAAAATGATATATTTATTACTTGCAAAGAAACATCTCTATTAAGTATTACTTTTTTCATTTCATTCTTAGATTTTAGAAGTAGATTTCTTTAATTTTGGTGTAGTCATACTTGTCAATCTCTTCTGAGACTATTTCTGCATAGTTTCTCTTAATTAGAAAGAAAGTTTTCATCTAAAACTATCTTTTTAAGTATGTCAATGTTTCTAGTACTTTTAAAACTTTATGGTTACATTTAAATCTTTGATTCACCTGGAATTTACTGAAGTATATTCTTAAAGCCATAGCCAGCATTTTAAAATCAGCAGTCTGGTTTTCCACACATCATTTATTGAGAAGGCTTTTTTCTTCGCAGATTTGAAATGCCATCTTATGATACAATAAATCCTCAGATGTATTTTTATCTATTTTTTGACTTTTTCTTCATCCAGCTGATCAACCTGTGTATGAGACACGAGCACCAAACAATTACATTACAGTAGGATTAAAATATATCTTACTATTTTATGGAGGTAACCTCCTTTACCACTTCTTTTTTGAGAAACTTACTGCCAATTTTTTCACATTTATTTTTACATAAGAAACTTAGAATCAGCTTGTTCAAATTCCAAAAATAAGGCTGTTGGTATTTTATTTGGATCATGTGAAATCTGTAGATTAATTTAGTTTGAACTTGTATTTTTACAATACTGAATCTTTCTGTGTAAGAATAGGTTTTATCTTTTACTTCTGAAATGCATGTGTGTGTATATATGTATATATATGGTAATGTTTTGCTGTTTTTCATAGAGATCTTTCAAATTTGTAATTAAGTTCACATGTATGTATTTATTCTTTCTTAAAATGGAATTTAATTTCTAGATTTTACAAGTAGCTTTTGTGAAGGACATAAATTATTTATCATGTATAGATGTATTTTTTGTATTTGGATTTTTAGTAGACATTTCTATTTCACCTATTGTGGGTTTTCCAGGTATATAATACGCTGAAGATATTCTTATCCTTTCTAGTATTTACAACTCTTATTTTGTAAAAATGCATCATGAAAATGACATGGAAATGTGATTTTCCACCCTCCCCCACCCCGTTTCTTTAAATACGTAACTTTTCAGGCTTGAAATATTAATTTCATATTGATTCAATAAAAGAGTCTGGAAACCATATATTCCTGTGTTTTCTCAGATATTCCAAAAAGCTCTGGAATGATCTGCTCCTCAAGAATTGGTTAGAATTCATATCTGAAATGCTTTCCTTTAGGAAGTGTCTGACTTATTTAGAAAAGAGGCAAATACTTTCCTTAATTTTTCTTTCATGAAAATTAGAAAATTTGTCCTCACATAATTTGATTTTTACTATTTTCTAGGACCAATTTTGTCACCTAGTAAGTCATTTATTTTACTTAGATTTCCAAATTTGTCTCCAGAGAGTATTTTCTCATATCTGCTATGGTGTACCTATTAATATAATCTAATTTTTTCAATTTTGTTCATTATATGTGCCCCCTTATTATCTTAGTTTTCCAAGATCAGCTTAAATAGACACAAATAACACACACACACACACACACACACACAAACACAAACAGGTCCAAATACACATATATTTAGCTTTATGTGTATGTACTTCCATATAATATCTATGTATAAAAAATAGTATGTCTCTATAAAATTTAAAGTTACCGATATATTCACTCTTTCGTTTCTTTATATGTGCTTCCCCACAATATCCCGTTTTTAATACTAGTTTCATAAATGAACAAATGTATATAATAATATGTGAATATAAACATACTATATATTTAGTTAATAAACGATACATATTTATGTTCACATACATCAACCATTAGGTGAATTTACTTTATTCTACTTTCTCCTTATTTTTATTTATTTGTTTTCGCTTTATTTGGAAGACAGCAAGATAAACAGATCTTCTATCTGCTGTTTTACTATCCAAATGCCTGCAACAGATAGGGCTGGGCCAGGCCAACACCAGGAGCCCAGAACTCTGTGCAGGTCTCCCATGTGAATGGCCAGGACTTAGGTACTTGAGCCATCATCCGCTGCCTTCTAGGGTGTGCACTGGCAGGAAATGGAGGAGTCAGCATTCAAAGGAGGCACTCAGGGGCTGGGGTCCTCTCAGAGACACGAGGTTTGCGCCGAAGGCCAACCTCTGTTTTTCCATTTTTCAATTTATCAATTTTTGTTTCTATTACTAGCAGTACTTTCCTTTGCTTTCCTTAGTTTCATGTTGCCTGTCCTTACTGATATCCTTAGTAGAATATTTAATTCATTTATTTCTTCGCTTGTTGTTTAAAAAGGTGATTACAAAGTCTACAAATTTTTCTTTTGATCACAATCTTAGTCCATTTTTATAGGCTTTGATCTGTAACAGCTTGTAATTCTCTAGATATTCTACACTTCTGTTTTGATCTTTTTTACTCAGGAGTTGCTGAAAACACAATGTCTAAATCTTTAAACAGCATTTTATGTCTTTTTGTGTTTTTCTAGTTGTATTGCTCTGTAAATAGGTGATCTCTCTAAGTTTATATCTTTTAAAAAAAGAATTAAGTTTTCTTTATAACTGAATCTGTATATTTTCAGGATGACGTTTGAGGTATTTTATCAGGGTATATCTAAATATATTTGTGTGGGCTACTTAACCACATAAGCTTAGATTAAGTTAAAAATACTAGTGTCCGTCTTCTAACTTCCAGTCATATCATTCAGTTTTGCTTTCTGCATATTCATTTTATTATTTTCACTAATATTATAATTATTGTTACTACTGTTGCTACAGTACATGAATTTTGATTTGTTTTATCTTTGAGTGGTTTTTAATTTTCCATATAAAATGTTAAAGTGACAATTTTAATTTTTTAATGTCCTTTTCTTTCTTGATCTGAATTCTAGTGAAGTAGGCAGGCATACAGGTTAAAATTGATCAGACTCTTCTGTATATAAAGATAATTGCAAATGATTAAAAAATCTTGGTGTTAAATTGGAAATTGCATAGATAATTAATCAATTCTTTAAAAAAAATCATGTAGGATCTCTGTCCTTAATGTGCTGTACATTGTGAATTAATACTATACCTAGTACTCCAACAGTATTTTCACTTTGTGTCTCTATGTGAGGGAAAACTGTTGAAATCTTTACTTAATAATTACTAAACTGATCTTCTGTGTATAAAGAGAATTGAAAATGAATCTTGACGTGAATGGAAGGGGAGAGGGAGCGGGAAAGGGGAGGGTAGCGGGAGGGAGGGAAGTTCTGGGGGGGGGGAACCATTGTAATCCATAATCTGTACTTTGGAAATTTATATTCTTTAAATAAAAGCTAAAAAAAAAAAAATTGATCAGATTTGTGAACTGGAAGACCACGCCTTCACCACGCCCCTGTGTGGCCTCATTCCCCTACCTGGCCACACCTGGGTGCCCACCAGCCAATCAGGTTAATTAGCCACTCCCCTTTGGAAGTGAGTTAAAAGCCGGGCCACACCAGCTTTTTCCCTGGCCTCTTGCTAGGAAGGGGCTGGCTGCCTCCAGGGCGCACGTCCTTCGGGCCATGTGCTCTAGGCTTCCTGGCCCAGATGCTCTTCCACATGGCTGGTTCCTGGTGCTCGGTATGAGACCTATTTAACTCTCAAATAAAGCTCTCACTCTCCTATGCATCTTTCTCACTAAATAAAAGCTTAAAACGCACCATGCTGCCTCGTTTCTCTGTGCCGGTATTTAGAATTCTTCTCTAAATATTAGGCAAGAGCCCTCTTGGGTTTATTAATATCTGGGATTTACTAATAAGCCCGTGGTGAAATCTTAAGGCACCCCAAATTCCAGTAGTACATGTGGCACCCAGGATAGCATTTCTAGGGAACTTTAAGGGGCCACATTTCAGGGTAAAATTTAGGGAGTCTTGTCCGATTTCACTAGCATTAATGCCACACATTTTGTTTACTTTGCATTAGTGTTTACCTAATACGTCTTTGCCTGTTTCTTTTATTTCTTTAAAGCAACTTTATTTTTCACTTTTGCAAAATTTATTTGAGAGGCAGGGGGACACTCATTCTCTGGTTCACTATCCAAATTTCTGCAACGGATGGGCTAGTCTACGGCAAAGCTGGGAACTGAGACCTGGGTCTCCAGTGGATATGGCAGGACCCTTGGAGCATTAGTAGGAAGATGGAATCAGGAAAGGAAAGGGGACAGGAACTCAGGGATTTTTTTTTTTTTTTTTTTTTTTTTTTGCCAGGCAGTTAGACAGTGAGTTGTAAACAGTGAGACAGAGAGACAGATCTTTCTTCCATTGGTTCACTCCCCAAATGGCTGCCACAACTGGCGCTGCACCTATCCGGTGCCAGGAGCCGGGTACTTCCTCCCGGTCTCCCATGAAGGTGCAGGGACCCAAGCACTTGGACCATCCTCCACTGCCTTCCTGGGCCTGGAAGAGGAGCAACCAGGACTAGTACCCGGCGCCCCAACTGGGACTAGAACCCTGGGTGCCGGCGCAGCAGACAGAGGATTAGCCAAGTGAGCCTCAGCGCCGGCTGGGAACTCAGGGATTTACAAATGGGATGTGGAGGTCGAAAGCAGAATTTTAATCACTAGACCAAATGCCTGCCCCCAAAGACATTTGGCTTTTATTTATTTTTTTATTTTTGGACAGGCAGAGTGGACAGTGAGAGAGACAGACAGAGAGAAAAGTTTTCCTTTGCCACAGGTTCACCTTCCAATGGCTGCCACGCTCTGGCCAGCGCATCACAATGATCCGAAGCCAGGAGCCAGGTGCTTCTCCTGGTCTCCCATGGGGTGCAGGGCCCAAGCACTTGGGCCATCCTCCACTGCACTCCCTGGCCATAGCAGAGAGCTGGCCTGGAAGAGGGGCAACAGGGACAGAATCCGGCGCCCTGACTGGGACTAGAACCTGGTGTGCTAGCACCACAGGCGGAGGATTAGTCTATTGAGCCTTGGCACCGGTGACATTTGGCTTTAAAAATTAACTTAAATTCACTGTAAGAGTGGGCTTCATCGCTGATTAAATTAAAAAAATCTTAATGAGTTGTGATTCTGTTTATCATCATTGACATGAGGTATGGTTGTCAGTACCATAATCTTATTTTTATCCCCTATCTCCTTGCTTTAAACCTTTTGCAAGTGTTTTACACTTTGTCATGCTTTCTTTTTGTGTATCTGTAGTTATTTGGAACGCTTTTTGACTTTGAAGCTTTTCTCATAAGTTTTAATATATTAAAAACTGTTTCTTAATTTTTTATATCTTTGATTTTCCTTGTTTGTTCTTTTAAAAATGTTTACTTATTTATTTATATGGGTGTGGAGAGGCAGAGAGGGACACACAGACAGAGACCAACAGTGAGTTAGAATTAGCACATGTTGCTTCATTTGCCAGATGCCTGCAATAGTGAGAGCTGAGCCAGGCTGAAGACAAAGGCTTGGAACTCAACCCGGGTCTGCCCTGTGGGTTGCTGTACCCAAGTACATAAGCCTTCACCTGTTGCCTCTCAAAGTTCATGTTATTAGGAAGCTGGAATTGGAAGTGGATCTGGGATTTGAACCCAGGTATTCCCAGATGGAACACCGGTGTCTTAACCACTTGACCAAACACCTGCCCCCCTTAACTTTTTAACTTCAAAAAATCTGTTGAATATTTACATAAAAGCTAACAAATCAATTCAATTAATTTCCTAAGTCAGCAAGCATATTTAGTAAAAATTGTGTATCTCTCACCTCCCAATACACAGGTATTTTGGTTAGTTTTATGATTACTTACAACTTTTATCTCAAAAATTTATTGATACAATTAGACATAGCCCATTGGTTTCTTAGCTAGGATAGGATTGCTGATTTATTTCATCAGATTTTCCTTTCTCATACCTCCTCCCAATTTTATGAGTGACATCATTGTATAACTGTAAGTGACAAGAAAACCCACTGTTCTTTTGTGTCTTGTTTGACCAGCAGCAATAGAACAAGAAGTCTGTGCAATCCTGTATAACCCTATTATTGTAGTTCTCTCTTATTGTCCTTACTGTTTATTGAGTACTAAACCCTTTCCATGCCTTTAAATACATGAATATCATGCAGTTCCTGCCCTGGCAACTATTCTTCTGATAATGCAGAAAAAGAGAAAGATTGCATGAGAACACAGTGAATTTAGGTCATCTATGACTATCACCATGCCGTACTTCATTTATTAGCACTATTTTTGGGTATCCCTCATGTGTCGCTTGAAATTCTTTGAGGACTATAAAAAGTTAATAGTATATCTTTGTTCTGTAAAAATTTACAGTTGAGTTTTAAAGAGCAAACATATGCATGCAATATAATGAAACAAAATTATCGTGTATCACGTGTTGTTCAATAAATGTGTACTGAGCCTCTACTAAATGCTAGATGTGAAGAGTGGCTCAAGATAAAAAGGTAGATCAGACATGAGGGATAAGATACCATATAATAATAATAATAATAATAATAGAATTGATGCTTATTGCAAAGTTACTCTAGCTGCAGTTACTCTTTGACATACATCTCAAATGTTAACTCACCAAATTCTCACAATAACCCTATGGGTTGTTGGTCCCATTTCACAAATGATGAAACTTAAGCCATGGAATGGTAAAAATAACTTGCTCCAGATTAACTACTCACTAAGACAAACAAATTTATAGCCTTCACAGTATCAGAGAGAAAGAGAGATCCAGTGGGGCAGGAATAAGGAAAACCTATTTGAAAGAGCTGTTTTGGACAAAATCTGAAAGAATCAAGAAAAAGACTTTAAAACTGGGAGAAGGTCAAGAGTCAGTGTACAATGAAGAAGCATACGTACAGAGAGGAGTGCAAGGATTGAGTAAGGAAAGGAAGACTCGATTTTTTCCCAAAGTTTAGAGGAATCATGGATGAAACACCTCCCAAAAGCCAGAGAGAAAACTTGAGTAAGATAATTCCCTCTACCTAGTAGAGCTTCCCTTACTTATTTCTGAGAAACTTGGCCTAAATTTTCAGGTAACATGAGACAGGTGTAAAAGCTGTGTTGTTTCCTAGTATTCAATAGAGCTATAGAGCTACCATTCAGAGTTAAGACTATCACCCTTAATATTACACGAATATGAGAAAGAGTAGAGAATCAAGCTATTATCTCCATAGACTTACAGTCCATTAACTCATTTATGAGTTTCTTGACTCACTTAAGTTATGAGATCAGTGACAAAGCAAAGCTGGGCCAGAGATTATAATGGGGGTAAGAACATTTTATAGGATTTTGCTGAATCACAGAACACTGTTCAGGCTAGGAAAGCAAAAATCAATGAGAAGGTAGAGAAGTTGGAAGAGCAAAAGGCCTTTTGGGAAGTCCCACTGACTTTGCTCATTTGCCTAGAACTGGCCTGGAAAATAATTATAAGGGCTGATATTTCAGTAATAATATAATTAGTAGAGTAGAACATAAAAGGGAGTATATTACCTCTCTGCCAAGCTTTTGATGAAAGATCTATGTGCAGTGGTATGTAAGAGCCAGCTAGCAATTTATGACTGTCAATTGTTAAGTTTCCAAACAATATCAAACCCAGTTCATAGACTTTTGCTTGTTTGAATTTCCCGTTGTGGAACTACTACACCATGGGAGTTGGTAAATGTTACAAATCATGTTTCTCCCCCTCACCCTCTTCCACAGCTTCTTCATAGCAGAGTCAATGCTAAGGGACATTTCAAGACTTGAGGTTCCATCAGAAGACCATTCCCTTGGAGCTACAACTTCCCCTCACTTAGAGGAATCAGAGATGTTCAATGAGGGTAAGACACAAATTTGAGAGTAATTTAAAATGCTAATGGAAAATGGAGCTAAAAGAACTTCATTTTTGTGCAAAAACTATTTAAAATCTATGCAT
Source organism: Sylvilagus floridanus (assembly GCA_949820135.1). NCBI lineage: Eukaryota > Metazoa > Chordata > Mammalia > Lagomorpha > Leporidae > Sylvilagus > Sylvilagus floridanus. The sequence continues at coordinate 12,248,087 of OX463246.1, read as the reverse complement.
AGTTTTTTCACAGTACACATTTTCTGTGAAGTTTTTGAAGATTCCTCATAGGCATGGATTTCAAATGCGAGGGTACTTCAAAATGTTTGTGAAAAAATAGAGTTAAAAGATGAGCAAAAAATGAGCTTTTTTCATAATGAACAGTTTCCATGAACATTTTAAAGACCTGCTCAGATGCATAGATTTCAGAAAATCTTTTGCACCAAAATATAAGTGTATTTTGTATCTTTTAATTTCATTTTACAAAAACTTGTTGAAATACTCAAATATACTTCTACCACATCAATCCTTGGGATCATGTAAGGAAACCCAAACAGCCTGGCCTAGTATTTTTAGTTGGCTTCTTTTCTACAAAAACAAGACACCAGGGAAGCAGTGCCTCCCGCTCCGCAGGAACGCGCACTCTAGAGGAAGGAGCAAGGAAGGGTGTTGTTAGACCAGGGAAGGGATTTAGGAGAGTCAAACTTTAAGGAGTGGTACTGATTCAGTGCTTTCTAAAACAACAGGGATTGAGACAACTTAGACTCTATTTCCTTGCAAAATAGTAATGTCTCCCTTTTCCATTTCAATCCCCATTCTTCAATCCCCAACTCTTCTCTTTTGGGACTTCATTTGGTTTTTTGGAAATGTTTTTGGCTGGAAAATATCAGGGAAATAGAAATGACTTATAAAAATGTATATGAGGAGAACAAATGCAAACTGTTGTGAGGCAAAAGGTGGCAGGAAAAAAAAAAGTACACCAAGACCTTTTAACATGGTGTGTGTAAACAGCCTTGAAATGTTCAACTTGAGGGGAATAAAGTCACTTATGCAGATGGAGAAAAGTAGAAGTTAGATGAAACTAAAATATTCCAGTCACTAAACTGAAGAAACCATTAGTGGCTCTCCCCCTTTCATTTAAACAGCATGAGCAAGACTCATTCAATAATAAATTCTTATCCTGCAAGCTGTTTTGTGCCATCACAGAACTTATCTCATGCAGGTGCTCCATGTGTGAAATGCCAAGACAGATAATAGAAGCCCCCAAAACACCAGATTGGGGTTGGAGGGAATCCCATGCCCAAAGACATGGCAAGAAAAAGAAGTTTCCTAAGCACAAGTGTGTTTGTGCTTTAGTGTTGCTTACCGTGATTTGGTTTGTTTTAATCAGTCATACTTCTTGTGCCATAAATTCCATGTGTATAGTAATTAGCCAGGAAAATTTTGACTTTCACATTGCAAGGAGAGAGCCTAGGAGACTCTGTGAGAAGATACAGTTTTTCCTACAGGATATAAACTCAACTTCAGGTCATTACAAATGAAATTTACTGTAGAAATTATTTGCAGAATGGCTGGAGGGCTTGATTTGGCATGCTTATGCTTCTAGAGCTCCTGTGGAAATATGGAAACTTATAGCTCTATAAATGCCAGCTGTGGAAGGCAGGTTACTCATGGTTTGAGCAGAGGAGAAAAGAAAATGAAGATATGAAAGGGAAAAATAAACATTTGGGAGCAAAGAGAAACACCAGGCTCCTCACTTGGTTTGTACAAAAGACTATCGAGAAAGTAAGTTGAATATCACTTAGGAGATATGGGAAAAAGGGCAGAATGATGATTAAAACTGTTGTTGCTGCCAAGGTAGACTTCAAGCCCCAGTGGGTTTCATTTGCATATTCATCTGGACGTTAGTAGTTTGTAATTTTGCAGCCACTGTTGCATATATAGGATAAACCACACATACACAGTTGCTAATACAGTCAGAAATGCAACTGCACAATACATATGAGAGACCCTTGAAAAGTTCATGGAAACATGGAATTAACAGATAAAATAATTTTGGTGCAAGAATAGTTGAAATGCATGCATATAAAGAAAATTCAAGAAGTCCATGAAAAATTATGCCTGGATTGGAAGATTTTTGTGCCAAAATAATGCTTGGCTCCAAAATAAACTTATTTTAAGTTCCCATTTCCATGAAATTTTTGAAGTCCCTATACTTATCCAAGCATGCAATCGATGCCTCTCTGTCCATACAAACATTCACATATGTAAAATGGGAAATACGTAAGATAAAAATACATGTAATGACTGCCATCTAGAAATTTATTATTAGATAGGTTTAATATATGTCTTGTAATATTCGAGAAATAATAGTACATTTATGTTGCATTTGTTTTTTAACCCTCTTTAATTTGGATTATTGATTACATGCCATCGAATTAGCTCTACAGAAATTTGTACCCCAAAATGGTATATTTTCTGAAGTTCTGTTTAAAATTTTTGGCACTGCAACATTTAACCCATCTGTAAAATGTAGCATTGACCCCTCTACATTTTCCTTTCTTAGTATTCTAATCACCATTCTCTCCTATTTTCTTTTTGCTCTCTGGGCATCCTTAGTGTACTTCATGAACTTTCTGCCCTTTGCTTGTCTGTCAAGGGCTCGTGTTTCTCAGAAATCTAGTCCTGTAACTCTTCCACTCAGGGTGATTCATCTGCACCACGATCTTCAGGACCATAGGGATGTTCACAACTCTGAAATGCACACAAAACCCCCATACTGAAATCAGATATGTATATATAACTACCTGCGTTAGACGCCTGTTTGGCTTTGTTAGACTAACTCAAGACCATCCTGTTCAAATTGAATTGGTCATTTTCTCACAACTTTCCATGAACTTACTCCTACATTTGCCTTCCAACTCTTTTTTTTTTTGAAAGGCAGAGTTTAGACAGTGAGAGAGAGAGAGAGAGACAGAGAGAAAGGTCTTCCTTTTGCCGTTGGTTCACCCCCCAAGTGGCCACTATGGCTGGCGCGCTGTGCTGATCCGAAGCCAGGAACCAGGGGTGCCAGCGCCGCAGGAGGAGGATTAGTCTAGTGAGCCATGGTGCTGGCCCACCTTCCATCTCTTAATTGGTGGTGCTTCCAGTCTTTCAGAAAACTGGAAAGCTGACTCATCCGAAATCTACCCTACTCCTCCATCAGCCCTAAAATAAATACCCATGAAGTACCGTCAATTATAATTCCCAGATAACTTTCCAGTGGAATATGATTTATGGATTAGGATCTCTTAATTTATAGTCCAATTTATCCAACAGGCTTCAAAATGATCTTTATTTTTTAATTTTTTTTTTAGAAATTTACTTATTTACTTGAGAGTCAGTGTTACAGACAAAGAGACAAACAGAGGGGTCTTCTATCCACTGGTTCACTCCCCAAATAACTGCAATGGCCAGGGCTAGGGGCAGGCCAAGCCAGGATCCCAGAACCAGGAGCCAGAACTTCATCTGGGTCTCCCATGTGGGTAACAGGGGCTCAAACTCCTGGGCCATTTTCTGCTGCTTTTCAATGGCTGGCTGTTAGCAGGTAGCTGGATTGGAAGTGGAGCAGCCGGGACTTGAACCAGCACCCATTTGGAATGCTGGCATTCCTTTAGTGGTATTACCCATAACACCCCTATATCAGCTCCATCTTTAAAATTTTTTTTCAAATGATTTCTAGATGGATCTCTCCTAAATGCAAGTCAGATTTTGGCTCTCCTTTTAAAGATTCTTCCACTATTTCTAATGACCTTGAACTGGCATGATAAGCATTTTATAATCTCCCTTTTGCTCTTTGCACAAGCTAACAGGATGCCTTCAGCTTGGCTCAGCTGTTGCTTCTGCTGGGGAATCTCCCTGACAATACTCCGATAGCTCACATTTAGCACTTCTCATGCAACTCTCCTACAGGTGTTTCCACTGCACTGTTTGTGTCCATCACATTGCACTACTTGCTTATTAATCTTTCGCTTGTATTTGCAAGCTCCTGGAAAGTAAAGACCATTTCTCAGTTGTCTTGAGTCATCAATATAGAAGAAAATATCCGGTATATAATGAATGTCTACTGAACCACAAATGTGTTGTTAACAACTGGATTTGAGGCTAAGTCTATTAGAAACTGTGCTAAGAGAAACGCTATTTCTTCTTTACCACCCCAATAAAATCCCAGTGGATAAGACTAATAAGTCTAATGTAAATGAAGTTCATAGATATTCATCAAGCATCATATGGCAATCTCTGAATGATCAGATTTAGGGTCTGTAATCTTTCTCCTCCATGATTGATATGAGGATATTTTAGGAAGTTTGTGGAAAATGGAATTAAATGGTAAGTTTATTTTGGTACCTAAAGATAATGGCTTGCTAAATTGGTGTTAAGGATGGGATGTGCTATCTTGAAAATCATTCAGCCCTTCTTGCTGCTGTGCTATAGGGACAGGGCTCATGAATAGTATGCCTCTGAAAATGTGCCTTTTCCATGGCTCTTACACTCAAGGCCACTTTGTGTCCCAGGATGGCTATTGCATCTCCAGCCTTCATGTTTACATCCTAGGCAAGAAGAAAGAGGATGTGGAAGAGGGCAACACCCAACAATGTCTACCCCAGTGAAGGCTCTCTAAGGAATTTCAAAAATAAATCCCCGCTCCATCCTTATGTGTAGGTCACCACTATCTGCAAGGCAGGTTGGGAGATGTAATTTTTTTAAATGAGTTGTTTGATTATTTATTTTATTTATTTGAAAGGCACAGAGATGGGGAAAAGTCTCATCCACTAGGTTGCTCCCTAAAAGCCCACAGCAGCCAGGGCTGGGCCAGGCCAAGTCAGGAGTCTGCAGCTCAATCCAGATGTCTCACATGAGTGGAAAGTACCCATCCACTTGTAGCACCATCTGTTGCCTCCCAGGGTGCACATCAGAAGGTAGCTGGATCAGAGGCAGAGCTGAGACCTGAAACCAGGTACTCCTACATGGGATGTGGGCATCCTAAGCAGCGTCTTAACCATTACAACAAACGCTTACTGTCCCTCCCCAAAGATACCTTAACAGAGCATACTTGTATTTCCTCTTGAAATAAAATTAGCATATGTTAAGTATAGAAAGGAAAAAGAGATTTTTAGGAGGGAAATGTTAATACTTTTGCGAGGGCCAAAATCGATTATACAAATGGTCAACCCCAAGGGAGTTCTGAGCAGTAACCTCATAGTTGAAGCGTCCTTGCAGAAAGGGAGATAAGCATGTCTGGAAATGAACTCTGACAGACAAGCTCAGAATGAAGGTTAGAGCAGAAGAGCACCATGATGTCGTGTATTAAAGATCAGGAGTGGTGGCTGGCACCGCGGCTCACTTGGCTAATCCTTTGCAGTGGCACCAACACCCCGGGTTCTAGTCCCGGTCGGGGCGCTGGATTCTGTCCCGGTTGCCCCTCTTCCAGTCCAGCCCTCTGCTGTGGCCCGGGAGGGCAGTGGAGGATGGCCCAGATTTCTGGGTCCTGCACCCGCATAGGGGACCGGGAGGAAACAGACCTGGCTCCTGGCTTTGGATCGGCGCAGCACGCCAGCCGCAGCACACCAGCCGTGCTGGCCATTTCGGGGGTGAACCAATGGAAAAGGAAGACCTTTCTCTCTGTCTCTCTCTCTCTCACTGTCCACTCTGCCTGTCAAAAAAAAAAAAAAAGATCATGAGTGGCTCACTTGGGGTATTTTTATTTGCCATTGGTTTTATAGTTGTTGTAACAGATGCACTTATTTATTTGAAAGGCATAGTTACACAGAGAAGAGGGAGAGACAAAAAAAAAAAAAAAAGAGCAAGGGAGATAGCGAGCTCTTATATCCACTGGTTCACTCCCCCAGATGGCTGCAAAGGCCAGGGCTGGGCCAGGCCAAAGCCAGGAACCTGCAACTCCGTCTCCATCTTCCACAGGAGTTGCAGGGACCTAAGCACTTGGGCCATCTGCCTCTGCTTTCCTAGGCACTTCAGAAGGCAGCTGGATCAGAAATGGAACATCCAGGACTGAACTGGCACTCATATGGGATGTGTTGTCACAGGCCATGGCTTATCATGTGCCACATCATTGGACCCTTGCCAGTGGTTTTTACCAGATTCTGAGCTCCTTGAGAATGGAGACTATTTCCTACTCACTTATTTCTTCTGGTCATATGCAACCTTTACCATCTAGAAGGCATTTAATGAATTATGTTAAAGCTTTGAAGTAGGAATTGTATAGGGAAGATCAAGTGCAGTTAAAAAACCAGAATGCAAAAGCCTACCTAACACTGATTTCAGATGATAGATGACCAGCAACGATGTTTGAAGCAAAGCCTAATGGATAGACATTTTTTTCATCAGCTGTCCCCTATGGTCAGGGGAAGCAGAACTTATTTTTTAAAAGAAGATTTATTTATTTACTTATTTATTTGTTTGAAAGGTTGATCAACAGAGAAAAGGAAGGAGATGGGGAGAGAGAGAGAGAGAATGGGAGAGAGATCTTCCATCTGCTGGCTCATGCAAATAGCTACAACAACCAGGGCTGAGGCAATCCAAAGTAGAGTCAGAATCCTGGTCTCCCATGTGGGCAGCAGGGGCCCTCATTGTCATCATCTGCTGCTCTCCAAGGTGCATTATCAGGCAGCTGGATTAGAAGCAGAATACCAGGACTTGAACCTGCACCCTGATACAGGAGGTTGGTGTCAAGTGATGACTTAACCAGCTGCACCAAGACACAGCCCCCTCCCCAAGATGCTTGGAACATTCTGCATGGATACACATATTATTTGACTAAATGAGTTACATATAAAATACATAAAAGACAGAGTAGATGGTGTAGCCCTGGGTACTGACATAAAAAGATTTTAGATTCCCAAAGCATTGGGTTCTCGAGACACTGCCCCTGGCAATCAGCTTCTAGGGTGATCTGGTCTGAGAGGTTGTAGCCCCACTGAATGACTCTCTTCTCATCTTCTCTTTCCCTTGTTCGTATTGGAAACTCTTTCTCAACTCTTCTTACCAAGTATATCCTCGGTAACATGGAAAGTAGTGCAGAACAATTTTCTGTCCTAGTCTCACTCCAGTTGGAACAGGTAGTCCCTTCACTTTGATTCAGTTTTTCTCTCACATCCTGAAGGCTGAAACATAACATGAAGGGGAGATAATGTTAGTTTTTCAGCGGACAAAACTCCATGGACATATGAATGTATGTATGTATCTAGTTATCTGTCTACGTATATCTTTCTCTCATGTTTACACTGATAATATTTTGACAATTTTCCAATTCGTTTGAATCCTTTAAGAGACAAGAGTTACTAGACAAAGGAAAAATCTGTTTCTAGTCTTATTAAAAATCAAGTTTCTCATGTGATTCTGATTTGCATGAGAAAAATGCAAAAGGTAGTGTGCTAGATAAGACATAGCCAGATAAACACCTTCCTACTGATCACACAAATGATGCTGCTACGACAAGAAGGTGACCTGTCGTCCACAAAGGCAGTTGAGAAAAGAGGTCTTTTAGGAATGTCTTATTGTGGAATACACGTACTATGTAGCTTTGGGTCTGAGAAGATAAGCAGCAAGTGCAACATTAGGACAGTGAAGACCCAAAGAATCAATACGGTATAGCAAATTCAAGTTAGCACACACTTATTGAGAATTCAATTGATTCTAGTCTTGGTGAGCAACCATATGGTTTTAGGAGAAACTTGCACAACAGATGGTTCTAGGCAAAGTCTTGGACTCTTGTTTCGTTAAGGGAATTTTATTGTCTTCAGATATAGTCTCGAATGAGAAAACAAGGTGTGGGGTTCGTGATGTCATCAGCTTACAGGTTTTTCCATCAACAGTGCTTTCCTAGTCTCACTGAGTCTAGGCATACACCTTGGTAAAGTACCACTTATCCATCTAGAATGATTAACTCCTTAACCCTGAAGGATTTTGTCCTGCTATGTGGTTTCCAACAAAGATGAGAGCTTAAGCTATAGCTTGCAGTGTGGATTCCCATGACAATTTGCCTATAAAATTTATTGATTTTGCCTGATAGACCAGAAGAGCAGATAGTTTTTCCTCTATAAATTAATCAGTCACCTATCATCAGAGTAAATTTAAGAATTTTTTGGGGGGGTGATTAGAGTTAAGATATGTAAAAATTGTTTTAAATAGATCATCCTTAGGCAGAGTTCAGAAAATACAATTCTACCATAAGCTTTTTGTAATAAAGGTATCAGCAATTCTGTAATCAACTGCAATTTCTGTTTATGTTTTTTCAAGTGGGCTTCTGAAATTTAGAGTCTATGATAATGAGCTGTAGACATCCCTCTATAATGTACTTCTAGACATAGAGAATTTAAAGTGTCTACTTAGTCAAAAGGCGTTCTCTCATCCTTTGGAGTAGGAGCCTGGCACAGGGAGTCTGGAAGCAAGTTCTCGCTGAACTTTGTTTGCTTTCTTCTTCTTTTTCCATTTGACCCCAGTTTCATCTGCAGAAATTATTTATGAAGCTCCTTTCCCCCCTTCTTGCTTGTGAAGCAGTGCTTGGGTCTGAAAGCCATGGAGTAGCATGCTCATCACGCATATATTTAGCACCCTAATCTCTGCAACCAGTTTTAGCTGCTTGTTATACTTTTCTTGACATTTTCTTGCATGCTTTTTGACATCTGCTTGCAAACTCCTGCAGCCTTTTCAATTCTGATATTCACTTGTTTCATCCGATGTTGTTCTCATTCTCCCTGGATATGCAGATGTGTTGCTTTCCTTCAAGTCCTGTCCCTTCCGCTTTTCTAGAAAGACTGCTCTGAATACCTACCCACATTGCTTATTTGTTTGTTTCTTTGCTTATTTATTGTTATACAATCTTCTGCCTCAGACCGCTAGCATTTGGCAAGTGGTAATATACTTTCTCTGAGGACTGAATTCCTTCGGTTGACTTCTTAATGTAATTCACTGGCAAAAAAAATCACAACAAGGAAGCCATACAATGGAGAGTGTTTCAAAGGAGATAATCTTAAAAATCAGCTTTCCCAACTACTCTGACAGTATTCAATGAAAAACTGTATTTCACAGGAGAGCTCAAAAATTCTCATGAAATGCATACTAGTCAGAAATGATTTTATTATTCTTAAGTAATTATCAACCTAAGGTGCTGTCTCATCAGATGGCATCAGTTTGTGCCAACAATCATTCTTTCTGATCATCAAAGCTGAATTAACCATATATTTGCCTCTAATATTGTGCAGATCTGATATAGTATCTGAATGTTTGCTAATGAACGCCCTGTACAGTGTAATGCTTTCTTCAGATCTCTGAATTTTTCAAAAGACAGAATCTTTTGTCTCTCTGGAAACAATGTCACACTTGTAATGCAATTTAAATTTTTGCAAGAGATCTCTGCAGGAACACCAGCATACAGCGTCCATGATTTCAGGTAAGCCAATACAGGTTCTCAGACCTTGAAATCATCCTGGGCAGTGGCTCAAAGATACGTGAAAGTTTAGATCTAATGCTGTGTTTTTAATTTCTGAAACAAAAGCTCTCTTGTTTCCCTGTTCCAATTATCAGAAGACATTTGGGAAGTAGTTAATTGGTAAAAATCTGTCAGTGCTGAAGGTGAAGCCGTACGAAGCTCAGTTTTCATCAATGCCGAATGGTGCGATGTCTCACACATAATATTTAAGTCAGTAGCTTAACCTCCCTTGTATATTTAATGCAAGACAAATTACCAACACAGCATTTTGAAGTATTTGTGTAGCTCTATATTTGGATTGAGTTTGACTCACAGCAACAAATTTCTTCTAGTAACATTAATTTAAACATTAGCTTTGCACAAGTTGCTGTGCCTGTTCAAGTCACTAAAGGTAACTGATCTACAACATTTTTTCATGTTAGATATTAGATTTTAGATGGTCTGAATTTTAAAATCATAAATTACCCAGATTTTTAAAAATACTCTCCTGTAACTATAATAATAAAATATTTATTCAAGAAAGTTAAATAATATTTCCCTTTTAAGATTTGGACATTTTTGTTACCATCTCAGTGGGGAAAAAAAAAAGGAAGAAAAGACATAGTTTTCTGGAACAATTGATGCTTTCCTGGCTCTTTAAACATTGAACTAAGTGCATGAGTTATTAGGGTGAAATAAGTTGCTTTCAACAGTTGTTAATATATCATTAATAATCATACATGCAATAAATAACAACATATGAGTTATTTCCTAAGAGATATATGACTGCAAATTGCAGTAACAAATCACTGGGTGTGTAAAGAATGCTCATTACTCCAGTGTGTACAGAAGCTGTTTTAACAACTGTATTCTTTATGGTGAAGCTCACCCTAATTAGCCTTGCAGATTCCTTAGGGAGTGTGCGGCAATGTTTGACATTGCGATGCTCTAGCAGGGGTGGGGGAGGGAGTAGCATTTCTGCAGCAAGAAAGCACCAGGCCTGGTTCTCTATTCACTCACTTGTTTTAATGTATGCATTGTGGTGAAAGCAAATAGCCCTTTCAAACAAGTAGATAATAAGGGTGTTTGGAATTAAATGACTAATTAAATCAATATTAAACATGTAAGCTAGACAGCAATGTGGACTAACATTTTTTTTTTCCCTCAATGGTGTCCCTTGCAATACACAAGGTTTGGAAACCAACTGTGTATCTGTATGCACTTTAAGATAGAAATTTGTAGCCACCAATATAAGAGAAACACAATTCCTCATTTCTATTGTATTTGACAGCTAAGTGGACTGTATATATATATATATATATATATATATATATATATATATATATATTAAAGAAAAGAGAAAAAACAAGATTGAAGCACACAAAAAAGCAGCATGTTTTTTTTCCTTTTCAATGAAACATTATCCGTGGATTCTGCTGCTCTGTTAGCTTATAGCTTGTTACTAAATCAGACCTTTCCTGCCGTGAAAAAAATTGCATCTTTTCGTTGTAATCCTTGACAGCTTAAAGTTTAATGGAGGCAGTTTTTTTTTTTAAAGGTATATAATGGGTTGACACCATGGAAGGATGCTGAGAGCTCACAAACTCAGAAATAGCATGAAATGCAATAAGAACAAGCTCTTGCTGATTTTTTTAAATCATAATTTTCTATTCTTGATAGAGGAAGCAAGGGAAGGGAGCAGTTAGCTTTTTTGTTTTCTTGAGGTAAGCTGTTTGTCTCATCCTAATCAAATGATTCTCCTTTACCTTAGAGGAGCTTCAAAGTAGGGGTTTGTTCCACAGGTAAGAGGAAGGTGATATTACCATTAACAGAAAACAGATATTTACCAGGAAGTAGGGATAAATAGGACATGAACTGTCAAGATGAGAACTCAGGGAAAGGATCGCATTTCTCTTCTTTTGGAGAGAAGGAGCAGGCAAGAATAAACCATCACTGGGTAACAGTACCACCCTTCTCTACAACTGAAGTTCATCTTGGTTACAGCTCAATTTACGGGTTCAAGAATATATCTCCAGGTAGCACGTGGTCAAGAGCGTGACAGAGGAGGCTCTGAGATGACACCTGTGGCAGGTTTTGAAATAATCTTGACAGCTGCACCAGGATTCCTCTTGGAAGGAGTTGATATTTTTATTTATCTTGGTTTGATTCTTCTTGGTTTAGAATAATTCTTTGATAAATAGGTAGATTGATAGTGTGACCTGGGGTTTTAAGTCATCCATTGAGGGAATGTGCCAGCTAGAGATAATCCAACAAAAAAGATGGGCAGCTATGGTCCTCAATAAATTAAAAGGAATCATAAGAAACTGAAAGAAGAGCAAAGTACTGGATTGACAGAAGAGGGAGGGTATTCCAAGATGTATTGTGGCACAGTTTTCCTTCTTTTACTAATAAGGTTACGTATTATTTAATTTAATGTCCTTAGATTGTTATAATAGACATGCTGATCTTCTACGTCATTCTGTAGAATCTGTCACATGCACACATAACACTCTGCATGGGCAATATTTTAAGAAAAATAAAGGAGATGTGAAAATATTTCTTGAAATAATAGACATGGAATAAAGCGGAGAAAACATACACAGAGGAGATGGATTCTAGCAAAAAGTACTGAAACGTCCAGAGCTGGCGAAGTACTTGTGGAAAGGAAGCTCTGGGGAGGTGGTGAGAGATCCAGGAGTCTCTCTGACTTTGGGGACAGACATCACCCACACTCTGTGTCATCTGTTGGCTCAGGAATGTCCCTGCATCCACAACACACTCAAAGCTGGCATGGGGCAGATTTTCTGGAGGAGCTCAGTCTATTTTGTCTTCAAGAAGAGAGCGATCTTGAAGGACAACCCAGTGAGATGGTGGTGTTCTGTGGTCAGTAGTGAGCGGCATCTGATGGTGTCTCTTCTCTGCCTGTTTACACAGGCAGACACCCTATACATGCTGGGTATCGCATGCTGAAAATTAGACCCAGCTCATTCAAATCTGGGATCAGATTTTCAGTATCTAAGCTTTGAAAAAAAATTAGGTAATAATTTCCTTTTTAACCACACTCACACAATATGCTGGTGGCTCCCCAATCAGTAGGTTTTACATTTGTAAGTTCAGCCAGCTGTGGATGGAAAATACTGGGAAGGAAAATACTGGGAAAGAAAATACCTCTGAACTGAAAATTTACAGACATTTTTGTCTGTTATTATCCCCTAAACAATACAGTAACTATATAACATTTAAATCATTATTGCTTAGGCAAAGCCTATAAGATTGTATTAGATTTTATAAGTAATCTGGAAATATCTTAAAGCATAAAGGAGACTATGTGTGAGTTATACAATAATACGATGTCATTTTTCATAAGAGACTTGAGGACCTACTAATTTTGGAATCTCCAAGGAACTGGCATCAATCCCCCAAGCACACTGGGAGATGACAAGGCATACTCATATAGTCTCTGCTTTTAAGTAGGAGTCCATTTAGCCAGAAAACTGTTGTTTTCTTTCTTTCTTTCTTTCTTTTTTTTTTCAGGCAGAGTGGACAGTGAGAGAGAGAGACAGAGAGAAAGGTCTTCCTTTGCGGTTGGTTCACCTTCCAATGGCCACTGCGGCCGCCACACTGCGCTGATCCGAAGCCAGGAGCCAGGTGCTTCTCCTGGTCTCCCAAGTGGGTGCAGGGCCCAAGCACTTGGGCCATCCTCCGCTGCGTTCCCGGGCCATAGCAGAGAGCTGGCCTGCAAGAGGGGCAACCGGGACAGAATCTGGCACCCCGAACGGGACTAGAACCCGGGGTGCCTGCACTGCAAGGCAGAGGATTAGCCTAGTGAGCCACAGCGCCGGCCACTGTTGTTTTCAATATGGTTACATTTTTTCTACTTATAGAAAAAAGTAGCTACTTTGATTTGAATTATTTGATATTGTTCCATTATACTTTCTGAGATCTTTCTCAAGAGTTCATTAAAGTTTAGTGCAAATATGACACCCCACATAGGGTGGCAAAATTTATGATCATGGAAATTATGATAATATTAATTAATTTTTAATGTGGGTTTGGAGAAAATTGTGATGCTCATTCTCAGGTTGAGTGATTGCTCTGTGAAGAATAGTTCAGATGGTGTTCAAATATTGAAATAAGCAGATTTAAAACTATATACCATCAAATTTAAAAATTCATCTAGGAAAAGAAAATGGGAAAATGAAACATTGTCAATGAAGATAGTCTTCACAAATATTGTAGGAGAATTTTGCAAACATTATGTGCTTGCAATATTTTGAAAGACCATGCATTTGTATAGTAAACCTCTATTGAGAGCTTAGTATGAGCCAAAAACTATTATAGTTTCATAGAATGTACTCATGGCTCTAAATCTTGATTACCACAACTTCAAATTTTCAAATGTAAGCCATGTTGTTAATATCTCCTTTTAAAGTCCCTGTGATGAAATCTGTATTGTGAACACTTGGATACAACCTTGTACTTATTGTTTTAAACTGCATTGGTGTATGTAAATGAATTCCTAAACCAAATGTTGAGTTGGACTTTATGTTCTTTGAGGCTGATCTGCATCTTTGTTGAATGCTGCAATTGTGCACTTAAAATATAGTTCAGTACTTCTCAAAGTGATCATAAAGAAATTTTTAGGGGATGGCTAGGTTTTTAAGTTACAATATGTAAGTGCAAATTGATAGAGCACAAAAATGTACTAAGCACCTACAGTTGTTTGAAGTACTCATTACCCTTGAGTAAGTTAAAGTGCTAAAAAAAAAACATGGGTTTCTAACTTATTGAAGTATAGTCTAAGAAATCGCACATGTAAATGGGTTGTATTGTAAGGCAGGGAGTGAGGGGTCTTCAAGAGGACTAGAGAGTAGGGAGGAACGATTATTTCTGGTTCCTGAGAAGGCTTTCTGGAGCTGTGCTAGACCCTGCATACTTTATGGCTATGGAGAGACTTGGTAAAAAGTAGGCTCCTTGTGGTTTCCAAAGCAGTGAGGAGAGAAACCAGTGAAATGACATCATGGTGCATCCTCAGGGGACAGCAAGTCCCGCAAGTTGATGAGGATACTGACTCCTTCATGGAAGTAATGGGCAAGACCATCGGGATTGTGAGTCAGGGACAAACGCCCAGCTCCTGGATTTGAGAGGAAAGGGAGAAGCCTGCTAAGCTCATCAGGAAAACAATCAAAGTCAAAACTGCTTCTTGCAAAGATAATTTGACGGTAGTGTGTAGGGAATTGACATGGGGTGGCTTATTTATTTGTGAAGGGATACTTATGGCACAAATAGTGGCACCGATTTTATTGCACTTTGGCTTAACCCATTTTGTTAGGGTTACATATATGGTCAAGAATCAGCAAAATGTTTCTATCTAACTCATTTGTTTCTGCTTTTTATAAACAAGATTTATTTATTTATTTATTTGAAAGAGTTATGGAGAGAGAGGGACACACACACGGGAGAGAGAGAGAGAGAGAGAGAGAGAGAATTTTCCATCCATTGGTTCCCTCCCTTATGGTCAGGTCAGCGCTGAGCTAGACCAAAGCCAGGAGCCAGGAGATTCATCCACATCTATCATGTGACTGCAGGGGCCCAAGTCCTTGTGCCACCTTCTGCTTCTTTCCTAGGCACATTAACGGGAGCTGAGTCAGAAGTGGAGAAACAGGGAGTTGAACTGGAGCCCATGTGGGATGCCTGCATTGCCAGTGGTGGCTTAACCAGCCTCGCCATAGTGCCAGCTCCTGTTCCTCCTTTTAAGATGCCCTCACCTTTGGGAGGGTATGTTTTCTACTTGCACAAAGAGCAGCTCATTAAATGTCAAGCTCTTCTGTAAAAAATTCCAGTGCAATTTAAAACACAGCTTATAAGAGATAAATCAGCACAATTATAATAGGACACTGGAGGAAGATATTTGATCTGGTGGTTGAGATGCTGCACATTGGAGTGCCTGGGTTACCACCATCTCTGCTGATTTCAGCTCCCTCCTAATGCAAATCTCGAGGCAGTAATGATGGTTCAAGAGCTCGGACTCCTGTTATCCACCTGGGAGACCTGGAGTGAGTTCCTAGTCCCAGCTCCGGACGTTAGCCCAGCCCTGGTCCTTCCCAGTTGGAGGTATAACAGGCATTCGGGAAGCCAATCAGCGGATGCTCTCTCTCTCTCTCTTTCTCCCTTTCCGTCTCCCTCTCTCCCCCTTCTCCTCCTCCTTGTCAGATAAATAAAAATTCAAAAATGAGACTGAACTCAACGTCCTTGAGAGTGTGTAGGTGTCAGTTACTATCCTACGTACATTATGCAAATTTCCATGTAGACTCTTGAAAACCACCCCAGGAGACAAACATTACTCCCGTTTTGTGGAGTTTAAAATCTAAGGTTTTGAGAGGGAAGATGAAAGACACCAGACTACAACTATCACTCCCGCTTGAAAATTGCACGTGGTGGAAAGCCGGAGGTACACATTGAATGGGGACTGTTAATGGAACAGTTTAGTGCAGGGAACATGGTATAAATACAAAATACAGACAACAAGAACGCTGGGCATTTATTCAACACCCATTCTGTCAGTCTGCTAGTGAGGGCTGCAGGTACTGCTGTCTTTGGACTGATGTTATACTTGAGCACCGTTGCCACAGCTGCAATACGAGTGTGCATCAGTAGTAAGAGCTGCTTGTCAGGAGCAGACGGACAGATGGGACGTGGACTATTTCTGTGTGCAAGCTCTAAGGAAGAAGTCTTCCAGCTGGTTTTGCTTTAGTCAGGGATCTATTGTGTCCAATTTTGCTGACAAAATATAAGCAGGGTATGGATGAACTAGAGAGGATTGTGAGGGGAGGAATCAGGTGATTAAGGGGATGCAAAGTATTTCCCAGAAGAAACAACAGGGCTGTGAATCCGTATCAGGTTACTCAAGTGCTGCTTTAGCTATTTGGTGACTGCATGACTTTGGGGCTTGTTGTTTATCCCTTTGGATCCCGGTTGCACATGTCAAACAGGGGCACTGGTAGAGGTCTCCGAGAGTAGATGCAGAAGTTAATGAAGGATGGTTACTTTCCTAGGCATAACTGAGAGGGGAAGGGATGTTTTTCTGCTCAGGGAATAATGTGGACAAGACTTCAAGGAACAGGCAAACGTGGAGTACTCCTGGAAGTGCCACTGCATGACTTGTCAGGTTGTTAGGGCAGGCGTGAGGGATGAGAGTTAGTGCATTTTGAGAAGCAAGAGTGAAGAGTTAGCACGCGAGGCAGAAATTAAGACAGGCTAAGTGTCATAGTGCCTAAGAACATGGGCTCAGCAACAAGGTCATCTGAGTTTAAAACCTCCTTTACCCTGTTGAGTGAGCTGGATAAGTTGCTGAATGTCTCTTTAACTCCAATTCTTTACCTGTAAAATGGACGCAATTCTGGTTTTGCTTTTTAGCACAATTATGAGTGCTGTTCAAAAAAACAGAGCACATCTCCACAACTTAAAAAAAAAAAAATCTGGTTACTGCTTGTTAAGAAGAGGAAAATCACTAGAGATTTTCCCTGAACAGTCTCCTGGGCATTTGAGGCAGGATGGTGTGATAAACTTCCAGCAGCTGGAGAGCTGAGGCTGCCCTGCAGGCGTGGCGGGACCCTGCTTGCAGTACGGCCCTTGTCCGGTCCCCTTGGAAGCCTGGGCAGGAGGTCGGTACTGATCAGGGGGAACACCGGCCGGCTGATTTCAGAAGTGGGGTTACTGGTGCAGCACTGTCTGATAGACGTGGATGGTCTTAAAAGGGATTCTGGGGGGCCGGTGCTGTGGTGTAGTTGGCAAAGGCTCTGCTTGCGGTGCTGGCATCCCATAAGGGCGCTGGTTCGAGTCCCGGTTGCTCCACTTCCAACCCAGCTCTCTGCTATGGCCTGGGAAAGCAGAGCCCCAGTCCTTGGGCCCCTGCACCCGTGTGGGAGACCCAGAAGAAGCTCCTGGCTCCTGGCTTCGGATCGGCTCAGCTCCGGCCTCTCTCTCTCTCTCTTTCTCTCTCTCTCTCTCTCTCTCCCCCCCGGCTTCTCCTTCTTTCGCTGTGTAACTCTGCCTTTCAAATAAACAAACAAACAAACAAACAAACATTTAAAAAAAAAAAAAGGGATTCTGGTGGTTACTTGTTATCAGGGCCAAAGGGCAATTAATATTTTCCTTTCTTGAATGTAGAACAGAGGATCACTTTATTCTTTATTCATTTTACATACTTGAAGTTCCTCTACATAAATGTTAATTAGTATTATTAATATCTGTATTTACTTATTATTACACTGGGTTGGGAACTTCTTTTTTTTCATATAGTGATGAAGGCTTTTCTCCTGAATGCAATGAAGCTTATTTACTAAGGATTTTTAGCAGTGGATTGACATGATTAAATTTCTTTTAAAAAACAAAAACATCCCTAAAAGAATGGAGGTCAATGAGAAAAGTATACACATCCAATAGTATTTTTATGTCTATGAGTTGATTTATGTCAAAAGGTTTCTTCTCTGATACGTTCTCTGTGGAGGCAAAGAAAATGTAACGAAAAGACAAGAAATCAAAATCACTCTGAAAGCCTTTGGGCAAAAACTCCTCCCTCACAAATGTTTACCAATAAAAATAACTCTGGAGTTTCCAGGAGATCTTCACATTCGGGGGGTGAAAGGGAAATCAACTAATGCTCTCACCTAAATGAAATGAAAATTCATTATACAAATTATTGTTGAATTTGAAACAGGTGTTCCCTTCCTACTCAGGAAGGCAAGAAATGAGAAAACCACCACAGATTTTTTTTTTTTTTATTGATTTAGTTTTCCTAAAGTCAGAAAAGTTACCTATCCATGCTATATGTCTATGCTTTCTTCTAAGAAACCCTCTTTTATAAAAAGTATTTGTGGAACATAAGTAAGAAAAAAAAATAAGACATGTTATTTATAATATTTGCTACTCTAAAAATGGTTGACCAAGTAACCAGGGGATTGAGAAGCTACTGGTTCCTAAAGGAAATCATATTAGTTGGTGTCACCCAACTAATGGTGTCTACAGTGTCTGCAAAATTTTCAGAAATACCCACTTCCACCCCAAAAAGGAATTAAAATTCAGGGCAGCTGCAGGCAGCTTTCTCAGAGAGCTGTCACTCCACTTCCTGCAAAGGGGAGCAAAGAGAAATCTCACACATGAACCTGTCTTTCCCAAACCCAGCTGTTTTCATGTAATTGTAAGAACGCCCATGAGGTTTGAATAAAAGCAGACATTCCTCTTTTATACTGACCTCACTCAGCAGAGATTCAAGGATGCGTGTATTCTTAAAAATCTCAAACTGACCACATATAATGACACAGTTTGATGGATAACTCTTCACAAAAGAATCAGTAGCACATAACTTAAATTCTTGCAATATCCTATTTTCTTAGCATGATGTATAATATCCTCAATGCTGTCGCTACAGAGTAAAGGTAACCCAATCTGAGGAGAAGCATTGCAAGAAGTGAAATATACTTAAAGCTCAAGTCAGCCTGTAGTAACTAATCTTGGATCCAATAAATCAAGTTTTCAAGATCAAATAAAAGTTGCTGTATAATTTCACCCTTCCAGATACAAATCATACTTATTTAAGTTCATGTGCCCATTCTGCGCCTCAACCCCCAACCATCCACTGTGTGTCTCTCAATAAAAGGCAATTGTGTCCTAACTACCTGGCAGAGAAAATACATTCAAGTGGAATTCATGGAGTATTGATTTTTTACATTTTATAGTGAAACGTGACAAAGTTTGGGTAGGCACTGTGCCTTTGAACATAAGCAACTCATTCTAATAGATGCCTATACATCTGTGTTGAAGGAAAAAATACTGCAATTAAAAGAGGCTGGGTGCCTTTTTAGAACCTGTTTTAGATAATGTACAAGAAAAAAATCCATCATTTCCACAATTCTGATTAGAGGATGGGTGATTTTTATACTCAGGTATATGTTAAATGAACTAGTCCATATAGAGTGAACATTTAACATCATGGAAGAGTGGCATCAACATAGATAAATAGTTTTTAAGCCAAAATCTAATGGTCAAAGACCTGAATACACATCCAGGACTGACCCCAACTTGTCTCTCTACTTCAGGCATCACCAACTTGCTATATTTAAACTTGAAATTCCTGGCACAGGGAGTCCTATCCATTCCCAGAAGTCATATCTTTGAAATTCCCTCTTTCCTTGGATACCATCTAGTCATCCATCTAATTCTCCATTTAGGCACCTTGACTAAGGGTTTGGTTAGAGGTAGGGTTAGTGCTAGGGTTAAGGTTAGGGTACCCCCGATATACCTACCCTTGGAGTTAGGTGGCTCCGCAACAGATTATAATGAACCAGTAACTTCCTAATATAAAGTTTATCCAACAGAACACTTAGTAATTCCCATATGACAACTGTTTCCCCTGGGAGGCAACAACTCCGAAGAATAGAAATGTTAACTCACTTGTCCACCCCGTAGGAAAGGCTTTAGTACTTGGAACGTAAGAAAGACCCCAGATATTTGCTGATTGAATAAAACATCTGTAAGCTGATCAAGAGCTTTACAAATGGACTTTGCCTGAGTGACTGTTGCCTACCTATCACACTGTAGATCACTTGAATTTTGGTCAGGTTCTTAGTAAAATAGTTCAAAACACCAGGAATGGTGAGGATCCTTTTTTTTTTTTTTTCTGAGAAACTCAATTAGATTATCTTCCAGAATCCAGAGAGAGCCAACTTAGTTTGTGGTATATCCATTTTGATGGTTAAACTCCCATCAGCAATCAAAATTCATTAAATATTAATGATCATTACTGTTATAAGATACAACTCTATCTCTGGTCAAACTGAGTCCATCAAAAACCATGATCACTAATAATAAGACAGATTTACACGCTTATTAAAATATCAGGCCTTATTTCATAGTCAGAGTACTACGTGTATTAAAGCCATTTCCATCATAACCTTTGTGAAGTTTCAAATGTCTTTTATAGCAGCAAGTTATTTGGGTTTGCTAATGATGTATAGTCTATTTTATCTGTTTACTTCTTTCATGTATCCTTTGTCACTCACTACCGTCTCTGTCTCTGGATCAAATCTGGAAGCCATGGCATCAGACAAAAGCTTACACTTTATTTTGGTTTGAGGAAATATGACCTTGTCTGGAAATACATAATCTTCAAAAATACAAATATGGAACTGCTTTATTCGCCGATTTTCTGGAAGGTATAATGATTTTTTTAAAGCATGTGTTTTTTTTTAACTAGATGATAATGAATGTAAATCATTCTACAAAACAATGTGAGCTTATTTTCACATTTGTTTGGGATTAAACTGCATCCATAAACTGTTTCCACATGTATGCTAATTAACTCTGCAGCAGAACCAACTACCATACTTTGAGGATTATAGACAAAAGCATTGTGAAACCTACCTTTTCAGTTCAACATTCACTGGTATATTTCTGCTCACCAAGACTCAGCTGTGAGTCTTCTTTGCAGTTTCTTTTGGCTCAAAGAATCAGTAATAATATATGGAATCTTTACCTTTTCAATAAAAAGATTTAACTCAAACCAATGTGATATAGACCCATAATTATTTGATAAACTGTCACTAGTGAGTATAAAATGAATTAATGGTTTTCAAGCAAATAAATACATCTTTAGATACAGGCACCCCTCTACTCTTGTTAAATGGTATTATTGCCATCTGCTTGAGAGGACCAGATATTGAGTGGACATTAAACAACACACACCCTCTAGGAGTGGACATTTTTGATCAAATATAACAATATTATTTTGAAGGCTTCAGGATGGCCTATTTCAGTTTGATGCTCATTTGTTAGCTGTGAAATAGTAAAATAAAAGTGAATAACAATGTTTTCAGCGATGGTATGTGTGTGTAAATGTAAGAAACAGAACATTTTAAATAAAGATTCTATTACTCTGACATTGGATAGTGAACAGGTTCCACACCGCATGGTGAGAATTTTCACCTGCTCTTTGCTTAGTGGTGGTTCATTTTGCTTTGGAATAAGGATGTGTAAGTAAAGATTTTAGAATTTCAGGAGGACTCAGCTCTATTTTAATCAAAATATAGGTCAGATCCTCAGAACACCAGTTACTTCCATTGTTTCTATCACCTTTGCATAATTTTGTAATGATTTCAGTAACAATTATGAGCAAATTATGCCAACGATAATGTTAACCTGTAACATTCAAGCTTCTCAGACTAACACAGAATCCCAGAATTCTCAATGCAGTTTAATTCTTTCACTTATGCATTTATTCAACAAGAAATCTCACATCAACTCTGCCAGACATCATGCTAGATATTGACTATATGCAGGCATGCCTAAATAAAAGTGGTGGGTTAATTTATTTACATAGCTCTCAGCATGATATATTGTGTATGTGTGTAATTAAAAATTGAGAGCAGCTTTGTGAATGAAATAAAAGTCTTCAAAAGATATTAAAAGAACTTCCTAGTATAAGTTGAAGGCAAGGTGAGGCCTCTGAGCATTTGCACTATTGAACTTGATTACTCTACTGTGTTGATGACATTTGCTTGGCTAACGAATAACAGGGAGGAATGACTTACCTTTAATGTACACAGTCAGCCTGGCTTAAGAATGCAGTAGATTAGCCACCAACTCCCAAATTCATGGAATCAGAGAATACTCCAAGAGTGGAACAAAGGAAAAGAGACAAGTCTTTCAGAGTAGTAGCTAACTCTTAGTGCCCTTCTCTCTTGCTCCTCCTCTAGCCCTCAAAAATCCATTGCATAAGCATACTCTGATGAGCTTCCTCACACTCATTAGACACATGGAGATATTGTTATATACTAATGCAGTTACCCTATTTGGACCAGGGTATCATTTTAAATGGAATCTAAAATCTAAATGTGTACTTCTTTGAGATTTTTCATTTTTGGTTTTGTTTCACTAAAGTGATGTTACTGGGGATAATTGGATTAACATTGGCCTAATCAATATTCTTTTTCAAAGCACAATTCAATATTTGAAAGTCAGAAAGAGAGAGAGAGAGAGAGACAGAGAGAGAGAAAGAAATGAACACAGGGAGACTTTCCATCTTTGGGCTTACTCCCCAGATTTCCAGAGCAGCTGGAGCTAGGCCAGGTTGAAGAGTTAGGAAGATGGTTGAGGTCTCTTGCAAGAGTGGCAGGGACCCGTGGACTTGTACCATCAGCGCCGCCTCCCAGGGTTTGCACCAGCAGGAGGCTGGAATGACTCGCAGACTCAGGACTCGATATGGGACACAGGTGTCCTAAATGGAATCTTAACCCCGGCACCAACTGCCTCTTCCCACAATTCCTTTCAAGATTTATTTTTTCTTTTGTCTATAGAACTGCTACTTAAACATTAAAATATATCATTTTGGAGCCAGCTCTTCAGCTCAATAGGCTAAGCCTCCGCCTGTGGCACCGGCACACTGAGTTCTAGTCCCAGTTGGGACGCCGGATCCTGTCCTGGTAGCTCCTCTTCCAGTCTAGCTCTCTGCTGTGGCCCAGGAGTGCAGTGCAGGATGGCCCAGGGCCCTGGGCCCTGCACCCGCATGGGAGACCAGGAAAAGCACCTGGCTCCTGGCTTCGGATTAGTGCGGTGTGCCAGCTGCAGCATGCCGGCTGCAGTGGCCATTGGGGGGTGAACCAACGGAAAAGGAAGACCTTTCTCTGTCTCTCACTGTTCACTCTGCCTGTCAAAAAAATAAATAAATATATCATTATGTTAATTTTGTTTTGATGATACAAATAGGAGATTGAGCATTTATAGATTGCAATAATCTAAAGGAAAATGAATCTGTCTCCAATAGTTTCATGTTTTAAGCAAACTTTCTTTGGTATGAAAAAAATCCTTCAGAATCAAAGCTTACTCAGCTTGCTTTTGTACGAGATAGGAAAGAAAATAACTATCATATTGTATTAGATTGATATTTTGGATTAAATGATATGAAAACTGTTAAATATTAATCCATAAGTGTTCTACATATACTTATTGAACTAATATGATGAACAAAAGTCTGGGTCATAATTGCTATTATCCCACCAGAAAGAAAAGGCATTTATCTTATCAGACCATAAGGAGCCACTGAAACAGGTCTAAAAGGCTCTGAAGCTGCTGACAAAACCACAACAGTGGGCCCAATTAACAATGCCCATTTTTAATTAACAGTTGCTGACTCTTTGCCATTGAGATATTCACGCTCTAGGTGTGAAATGGCAACCCCCATTTGTCATATCTGTCAAAAATTAATTTTGAAATGTCATGGTCTTCCTTCCACAGGAAAGAAGTGAATAACTAGGGCATACTTCCTACCTGCTGAAGTTCAGTGCTGTGACAAAGACGAGGAAAACAAAGCCTAGGAACTGGTTGGGTGGCTTGCATAACATAATGCCTATTTATTTCCATTGCATTCCTTTGTTCCTTTAAAAGATTTATTTATTTACTTGAATGTCAGAGTTACAGAGAGAGGGAGAGCCAGAGAGAGAGAGAGAGAGAGAGAGAGAGAGAGAGAGAGAGATCTTCCATCTGCTGGTTCACTCCCCAGATAGCCAAAATGGCCAGGGCTGAGCAGGTTGAAGCCAGGAACCTGGAGCCAGGAGCCAGGAGCTTCTTCCAGATCTCTGGTGTGAACAGCAGGGTTGCAAGCACTTGGGCCATTTGTCACTGGCTTTTCCAGGACTTTAACAGACAGCTGGATCAGAAGTAGAGCAGCCAGGACATGAAATGGGGTCCATATGGGATGCTATATTAGCAGGCAGCAGCATTACCTGCTACAGCACAATGCCAACCCCTTCCATAGCATTTCTAATGCTGCCAACTATGCCAAAATTTACACCAAATTTAGTAGAGTGTGTGAGAGGCACTTAAATATTCTTGTTCTTAAATTATCTTCATTTCTTCATTGAAAAACTTGTGTTAAGCACCTAACATGTGTTTAATCGTGAGGTCAC
Source organism: Sylvilagus floridanus (assembly GCA_949820135.1). Lineage (NCBI taxonomy): Eukaryota > Metazoa > Chordata > Mammalia > Lagomorpha > Leporidae > Sylvilagus > Sylvilagus floridanus. The sequence continues at coordinate 12,223,901 of OX463246.1, read as the reverse complement.
AAGTATGTACAAGACAGTATATTCTGGAGAACATCACAATCTAATAAAGAAAAGACAAATTGCAAAGTTTATATAGGTGTGAATATTATGAATGAGTGATTTATCTCTTCAAGACATAGTATTTCCATCAGTGATAGCATGGTCAGGAAGGAAGTTAAATTAGGATAAAAAGCAAGCAAGCTGCCTAAACCTGTGCAAGACTTTTTGCAAAAGTATTTTTTTTAAGATTTTTAAAAATTTATTTATTTAATCAAAAGGCAAACTTATAAAGAGAGAGAGAGAGAAAGAGAGGGAGAGAGAGACTTTCCATCCACTGATTCATTCCCTCAACATGACCAGAGTGCCTGGGTCTGAAGACAGGAGCCTGGAACTGCATCTGGGTGTCCCACACAGTGCTCTTGGGACTGCTGCTTCTCTCCCAGGCACGTTATCTGGAAGCTGGATCAGAAGTAGAACAGCAGGACTTGAACGAGCACTTGTATGGGATGCTGGCATCTCAGGTGGTGACTTAACACACTATGCCACAATGCTGAGCCCTGCAAAAGTGTTTACACTCACAAAATTAATCTGGATTCAATTCTAAGGTTACAATTGAAATCATATTTATTGAGCATCTAATAAAATAATATTTTTGCAAAAGCAATGTTATAATTTCCTCTTTCAATTTTCCTAATGAACTTATGAAGCAGATATTATCATCTACAAATAAGAAAATTAACTCAAAGCATAGGTGACCATCTTGGAGTAACAGAGTTAGTAAGAGGTATAGCCCATACTAGAATGATCATTTGACACATTCATTCTTGCATTAATTTATTAAATGGAAGACTCATTGCATGAGTTATTGGGGAACAAGAATATAAAAATGAGTAAAGCAAGTGTTCTGACCTCAAAGCATTTACTTCTCGTGGAGGGAAGTCTATGTTACCTAAGAAACTATGATAAAGAGGAAAATTTCCATAGACAGCTTATTACGTATTATTATTATATTATTATTATTATTATTAGCACAGATGTAGGAAATGAGGGCTAAATTCTTCCTGTTGAGTTTGGGAATATTTCAAGGAGGAAAAGGTGACTTGGGACCAACTCTTTACTTGGTTCTCCACATGGCTGCCTTCTCGCACATTCCCAGTATAACACAATTAGCAGCAGCAGAGACGAAGGATCTGGACACACTGCTTTGCTGGTTACTCAAGAGCTTCTGTTCTAATTAATGAAGCAGAACCACCTGAAGAAGAACAGAGTGCTGTGGAGTTTTCAAGGTGATTGCATGGCTTAGGTCTCCGGTTATACAAAAGGGAGGTTGAAGGGTGAGGCGTGAAGAAGCTGTCTCAGTCCTCTTCCTCAGAGAAATCTGCTCCTGAAAAGGAACTCACAGTGAGTGCATCTGGGGTAAAAAATACTGAAGCAGGTTAAATTCCACAGCAGTGACTGGAAATACACTGACTAGGTTGAAACACTGTTTCTGATGGATGGGAAAATAAAATATACAAAATCTCTGTGAGGTTTGAATGAGATTAAAGGAACTGTTACCCTAACTCTGACACAGAAGTATAGATGCACACAAAAACTGCCCACATGGAAAACTTTTTTCATGAAGAAGATATAGATTCATAATTTAGCAATAATTTTTCTTATTTTATATATTAATTGTTAAAATATTAGAAAAACAGGCAAAAGGAGGGAGAAAAATCACATACATAGTTTTTATGCTGTGAATTGTCATACACTACATTTTAATGAGATTATGTTTTATAATACAAATCGCATCATGTCATGTACCACCTATCAATGATTTTTAATGTTTGCATGTTATTCAATAGGTGTACCGTATGTGGCTTAATTAAATAGTTGTTTGAAGGAATTTTAACTTATTTTACTCTTATCAATAATAAGCATACTTATAATGAAATTTTTCATATTTTGCTCAGTGTTCCTTTATGATTGACTGTTATAAATCTATTGTTCAGTGGGTGACAAAGTTTTTAACACTTCTGAAATGTTTGCTAAATTCTCTCTCAGAAAAGGTACTGGCATTGTAAAACCTTCTTTTCTCCAAATTCTGAGCCTCCTTTGATATTATTTCCAGCATCAGAGGCGATATTTGTGCTTCATTGTTTTAATTTGCATTTATTGACATAGATAACATGATTTTTTCCTCTATATTTCCTCTAAGTTTTAGTTTCTGTCCCGGTTTTCCAAGTTCTTACCAATAGTTTTGTCTTGATCTTTTTGAAATATTAACATATTAATTGTAGTGATTCTTTGCCCTAAAATATGCTAAAAATATGACAGGGCTTTTACTTAGTATTATTTGTCATAAAGTTCAAACATCTCTGGAAAAATTTCATTTCCAATATAATGTATATACTGGCATTTGAAAACATTTTGTTGGCTCATTCTATACAATGAAAATTTTAAAATAAAGGGATTAAAACCTTTTTCCATAAATTTCAATAACCATAATTATTATTTTTTAATAGTAGCAAATGAAGATGTTACTAAGACATTTGATTTCCCTTTAAAAGAGATGGATGCTTCTGAGCCAGAAAAACTTACATTGTACATTTGTGACAAAAAACATCATTAGCAATGTAGATGAAGGATTTACAAAGTCATATCCAGGACATGCAAAGAAGCAGAAAAATAAATAAATAAATAAATAAATACAATAGAAACTGCCTTTGAGAGGGCCCACATGTTGGACTTAGCAGACTTTAATGCAAATATATGTCAGTTCAAAGAAATCAAGGTGACTATGTTTAAATAATTAAATAAAGGTATGATGCAATATCTCATCAGATAGAGAACAACCACAAGTAAGAAATTATTTTTTAAGTGCTAGGTCTGGAGCTGAAAAGTCTAACTGAAAGAAAAAAAAAAATATGTTCAACCCTACCTTTGATTGACAGAAGAAAGAACAATGAACTTGAAGGTAGAGCGACTCATGCAGACTATGCAGTCTGAAGATAGGGGAAAAAAAAGTAAAGCCAACTACTCTAGAGAAATGTGGGATGCCATTAAGTATCCCATCATAAGCATGATAACAGTACCAGAAGAAGAAACGGGAAGAAATACTTGAAAATATAATGGCTAACAACTTTCTAAGATTGCTAAGAACCATTAGCCTATACATCCAAGATGTTCCACAAATTCAGGGAGTTCAAAGAGATCAACACACAGCAGCACATCATAGTTAAAATGGCGATGAACAAAGACAAAAGAAAACTCTTAAAAGCAATGAGAAAAACTACTCATCACATGCATTCAATATTATTAACAACTGATTTAACATAAAAATAATAGAAATAAAAAGGAAGTGAGAGTCCATGTTCAATGTGATGAAAATAAACTATAACAAAGAATTTTGTATGAAGAACAATTATTTTTCAGAAGTAAAGATGAAATGAAAGGAGTCTATCCATCAAAAAATAATAATTATAAGCACTCTTTTTAACCGACTACAATTTGTTATGTTATACATTGCATTTTACCTAGCCGAGCTCCACAGTACAGAAAACAAAATATTTAAAGAGAGAAATAAACAATGAAAAATTATTGAAGACATCAATATTTTCCTTTTTTTAAAAGATTGTATAATTAGGCAGAATATTAAAAAGGCAGTAAAAATGCTACTGGACCCTGCAGAACATCAAGGCAAAACCAGCAGTTTATACATTCATTATAAGTGTGTCAAGTTGATAGGCTGCCATTTTTTATGCTCATTGCTTTGATTTATTTTACTTTTTTATGATGGCAAATGCTTCATTTATGTCCACAAGTACTATTTAACTGAAATTTTATGTTCTTTCAACACCTTTGTCACATTTTGACATTATAAAAGTGAATCTTTGGATCCATTTACATTCTATTTTCTGTGTATATAAGCCATGTCTACCACAGTTAGAAAATTATTTTCAAAATTTTCAATAAGTCTGATAATTCTTTTCCCCTGATAAAATAGCTATTCCTCTTTAATGTGACTATGGGATATTTACTTTTAAGTCTATTATCTTACTATTTGCTTTTTTTTTCCTCACCTGTTCTATGTTGATTTTTCTTCTCCTTGCTGCCATCTTCTGGACACACTGATAGCTTCTGCAGCATTTCCACCACATCAGTCACCAGTACTATCTTATTCTATCCTCTCAGTGTTTAGTTCAAACATTAGTTCAATCAACATGAATGAGTCCTCCTACCATTTCCTATGTGTAGAACACTTTGATTTCACTTACACTTTTTCTGATTGAATGCATTTTTTTGTCCAATGAAATGATAAATATATTAAGCCCTAATAGGAAAAACTGTGAATCTTGTTTCAGATATTCAGCATTAATTGAGATTCAGCCATACATTAAATCTTTCAGTTATTCCTTGTTCTTCCTGTGCTTTTGAGCTTGTAGGTTGGATAACTGAAGTATGGTTCAAGAAAGCATATGTTCTCTTCGGTGTAGAACGGGTGTTGTCATTTTCTTAAGTTTTTGCATATGAATATTTTTATTTTACCTTCTCTGTTAAATGATAGAATGCTAGGTTGGCAGTTAATTTCAGCTCTTTGGAGATGTTATTTCTATGATCTGTGTCTTTACCTCATGGTTTATGGAGTATTGCTTTGAGTCTTTTTATTCCCAGAATTCTTTATTTTAATCTTGGTTTCCAGACATTATAATGTGTACATTTTAGTGACAAATTGTTACTTCAAACAGAATTATCTTCCAGTTGTAAAAAATAAAGTGTGCACTTATGTTGAGTGCAAGCAAAAATGGCTTTGGTTCAGTCACAGGTTGGGACGAGTTGAAATTAAACTGTAATCCTTCAGAGACCTACTTTATTTCTGGTTCATCTTTCTGCTTGATTATAGCCTTTTGGAATCCCAGACAAAATGCTGAGGGCTTTTTCAGAGGTTTCCTAGTGTCTCTGAATGCCACTTTGTCCATCCTGGATCAGAGAAGGGCACAATTTCCAACCTCTCAGTCACTCAGATCCCACTCATAAAGATGGCAGAAGTCCTTAAGGAAGTGAGCCCAGATGCACTCCCTTTCTCTTTTGGACTTTGACTGGCATTTCTTTTCCTGCCCTGGTTATCCTGCAAGGAATTAAGCACAACCATTATTCCTGTTTATTGATGATTTGACTATCTCCCACTCAGTGCTATTCACATGTTTTGCCTTTTTATGAACTTTATTATTTATTCATTTGTAAGAATTATTCAATTTTTTAGAAATGAATTTTTCATTTATACATATATGAGCTTTATTCTCACAGCCTGTATATTGCCTTTTCACTTTTTAGTAGTATCTGTAGATGAAAAAATTTTAATATTCATAAAGCTTTGCTTTTTTGTTTTTTAGCATTAAGACTTTTTTGGTATTGTTTCAAAGAAATCTTTTCCTACCACTAATCTGTGAGGATAATCATTGAAATTCCGAAGCTTTACGGTTTTACATTAATACTAAACTCGTTGGACCAATTTAGATAAATTTTTTCGTGCATACTACCTTAGTCGGGGATTAAGGTTCCTATGACTAACCCAATGTTTATAAGATATCTTTCTTTTCTTGTTAATTGCATTGATACCATTCTTATCTATTTCATTTGTCTTTTATAATTGTGCCAATTTAATCTATCAAAATTATTAATATTGACAGTAATCTTGATCAACTCTGTTTTTTTCACATTAGTTAGAACATTCTTTTTTGCCTTGAATATTGCCTTGGTTATTATGAGTCCTTTGCATTTAACATAAAATTTAGATTCATCTTGTTAATGTCTATCAAAAGTAAGAGGCTTCTGTGTTTAGTTGAAATTGAATTGAATTCAAAGATCAATTTGAATTAAATTAATGTACTATCACTATTTAGTCTTCTAATATATAACAAATATATCTGAAAATTAACTTTGGCCATCATTAATTTCTATGAGCAAAGATTTTAGTGTTGTTTTTTAGCATACATTTTGTTAAATAAATTCCTAGTTTTTACGGTACTTTACGATGCTATTAGAAGTCTGAGTGTTTTATAAGTTTTATTATTAATTGCTTATTGGTAAGTTGGGAAATATAGATGGCTTTATGTTAATAATAAATTGCACAATCTTGGTTTGTATGCTGTTATGTGTATATACAAATAGGACTATTAAATCTTCCAAAAGAGTAAACTTTATCATTATGAAATGTCCCTTTTTAATTCTAGTAGTATTTTTGTCTTATATTTTATTCCTTCTTTTTTATTTTTGACAGGTAGAGTTAGACAGTGAGAAAGACAGAGAGAGAGAAAGAGAGAGAGAGAGAGAGAGGTCCTCCTTTCATTGGTTCACCCCCCCAAATGGCCTCTATGGCCGGCATGCTGCACCGATCCGAAGCCAGGAGCCAGGCGCTTCCTCCTGGTCTCCCGTGTGGGTGCAGGACCCAAGTACCTGGGCCATCCTCCACTGCCTTTTGGGCCAAAGCAGAGAGCTGGACTGGAAGAGGAGCAACCGGGACAGAGTCCAGTGCCCCAACCGGGACTAGAACCCGGGGTGCTGGTGCTGCAGGTGGAAGATTAGCCTAGTGAGCCGCGGCGCCGGTCTATTTTATACCTTCTTATATTAATATATCTACACTAGTTTTCTTCTGATTAGTGCTGGAATGATGCTTTGGTATTCTTTCATTTTTACATTTTCTGCATATTTATATTTAGATTAGGACTATTATAAATAACATATATATGTAAGTGAATATACATGCATGTGTATGTGCAGTTTCATAAATTCTGCAGTTCAATTATAGCATTTAGTTGATATAATCTGGTTCATTCCAATAAACATGTGGGGTTTTTGGGGGGTCTCATTTTCATTGTTCCTTCTTTTTTGATTTTCCTGAATTAATTCACTTTTGTTTTGCATTGATTATGCTGCCACATTTTTAAACTATATATTTTCTATTTCTTATAGGTTTTCTGTGTAATTGAAGTCATAATTCATTAAGGGCCATCTTGAATATAAGACCTTTAATGCAATAGAAATTCCATTTACATATCTTCCTAAATATTTTTCTATTGGTTTCATTTATTTTATTTATTTCTATGTATATGAAGAACCATATACTGCATTCATTACTAGTCCTTTTAAAAGTCACTGGTGTAGTTAAACATTATTTGAATGAGAAATTTGACCTTCTCAGTACTCACCACTCCTTCCTAAAGATTTGTACAACCTGGACTGGCACTGTGGTGCAAGTGGGTTAAGCTGCAGCCTGTAGAGGCAGTATCCCACGTGCACACCAGTTCAAGACCCGAAGCTCTACTTTTAACCCATCTCCCTGCTAATGTGCCTGGGAAAGCAGTGAAGATGACCCAAGCTCCTTGGCACCAACCAACCATGTGGGAGACCTGGAGGAAGCTCCTGGATTCTGGCTTCAGCGTGGCCCAGCTCTGGTTGTTGTGGCCACGTGGAATGAAACACTGGAGGGAAGACCACTCTCTCTCTCTGTCCCTCCTTCTCTCTCTGTAACTCTGCCCTTCAAATAAATAAATAAATACATCTTTTTAAAAAAAGATTTGTGCTTCCATCTTGGATAATCCTTTCAATTTCATTTTCAGGAACATTCTTTAGTATTTTCTTTCAGATTTCCTGTGATATGAGTTTGTTGACAATAAATTCTCTCAGCATTTTTTTCAAACTATCTTCAATTTGTCTTTATTTTAGAGTATTTTTATATTTTCACTAGATACAGAAAAGTAATTGTCGGTTCCTTTTTTCCCCACTGATCACTCTAAGTCCATTACCTTCAGACTGGCATATTCTAGTAAGATGTCAGCCAGAGTTTATGTTGTTGTTTTTCCCCTAAACTTAAAATGTCTTGAATCATGGTGTGTGTGTGTGTGTGTGTGTGTGTGTTTATGATTTATTTATTTATTTGAGAGTGTTACAGAGAGAGGAAGGGACAAAAAGAAAAGTCTTCCATCTGCTGGTTCACTCCCCAAATGGCCACAATGGCTGGAGCTGGGCCCATCTGAAGCCAGGGGCCAGGAGCTTCTTCCAGTTCTTCCATGTGGGTGCAGTTGCCCAAACACTTGGGCCATCAAGTGTTTCCCAGGCCATAGCAGGGAGCTGGATCAGAAGAGGAACAACTGGGACTAGAACTGGTACCCATATGGGATGCCAATGCCACAGGTAGAGGATTAACCTACTGAGCCACTGCGCCAGCCTAACAACAATAGTTTTCATTAACGTTGGTGTTCAGTATTTTGACTGGTGCATCTAAACATTATTATATCTGTACCTCTCTTTCATATGTTCACTTACATTTTAAATGCTAGTTAGATCATTCAGTTTTAAAATTATTCCCCCTCTTTGTGACTGGTTGTATGAATACTTACAACAGGACTTCAAGTGTTTGTGGGAAAATAAATTAAAAAATAAAAATAAAAATATAATTGATTTCCCAACATAAAAGTCATCAAGTTCAGAATAGTTTTGTCAGCTGTAATAGCATTCTTTTGGTCTATCTTTAAAGAACTGAAGATCTTGGAGATTAACTTAATTAACTGAAGAAAAAAGAACTCCTTTTAAAGATCTTCTCTTAAGGATAGGAAAATGAAAAGAAGTCAGAAGGAGCCAAATCAGGATTTTAAAGTGGATAACAAACAATTCCCATTGAAATACTCCCCATACAGTCCTTTTTTGATGAGCAGGAACATTGTGTGAATTCTCTGGGGGATCTTTCCCTAGAGTTTTTCTGCTAAAGCCTTGGCTGATGTTCAAAGCACTCTCCTCATTAGCAGGTATTATCATTCTTTGACCTTCTACAAAGTCAACAACATGCCTTGAGTCACCCCAGACTGTCATCATGACCTTTGCTCTTAACTGGTCCAAATGTTTGACAGAACCAATCCTACCTCTTGGTAGCCATGGCTTTGATTGTGCCTTGTTTTCAGGATGGTACTAGAAAAGCCATTTTTCATCTCTTATTGCAATTCTTGAAAGAAATCCTTCATGATCCTGACCACATATGCTTAAAATTTCCATTGAAATGTCTCCTCTTCCAAAACTTAATTTAATATTTGAAATAAAATCTTATTTCTGTAATGTTAATTTGATTGTGTGAAATTCTATTTTGTGGGGATGCAGTTGAGAGGCAGTGTGTGAAGCTGCTGCCTGAGATGCTGGCATCACACATGAGCACCAGTTTGAGTCCCAGCTACTCCACTTCTAATCTAGCTCCCTACTAGTGCACCTTGGACAGCATTGGAAGATGACCCAAGTACTTTGGTCCCTGCCACCCTCATGGGAAGCTCCTGACTCCTGGCTTCACCCTGGCTCTGCACTAGCCATTATGGCCATTTAGGGAATAAACCAACAGATGAAAGACCTCTCTCTCTCCCTCTTTCTCTCTCCCCTTCTCTGTAACTCTGCCTTTCAAATGAATAAATCTCTTTTAAAAAGAAAGTCAATTTCTCTATTGAGAAATAGACATTTTCCCATTTGCCTATTTGTCAATAATTCTTTAATATATTGATAATTATATTTTAGTCTGAAATCTACTAATGCCAATTTTTAATTCATTTGTGAATCTGCTTGTATATATTTTTCTCTTTCTGTCATGTCTCATCTTTTTTTTCATGTGTGAAAGAACCAAGGAATTTGAACTGAGAGTCATTTTCCCCAGAGAGTACACATCCCTTTTTCTGTCAGGGAGTTGGGTTGAAGAGCTATTTGCTTTGATCCTAATAGGAATCTATCTCAGATGAGTCTGAGCTGCAGCCTGAGTTTCAGTTTACCTCTGATTTCAAACAACCTAAGAGTGAGATCAACCATGAATGATCGCTGCGTCTCTGCAGGAAGCATGGTCATGGAGCACTCCCCCCAGCAGCCAAACCTTGGGGGAAGAACTGTTTGGTCAAAAGAAAGAACCCCAGGTCTGGGAAGACTGTAGATTCTGATCCAGCGTGTCAGCCCACATGATTGTTTAAAACTCTGCTGTATGTCTCTCCACATTAATAGAGTGTTTCTGCCTACTGTAGGCCCATTTTTTACCAAGTTATTCCCAACTTGAATAAAAGTGGGTCTGGCATTTGCTCCAAATTGGCTCTCCTCTAAAAACAAGTTTATATTTATTTGTCCACAACATTCTCTGAAGTAATATAGATTCATATGTTGTATATTTTATTTACTTGTTTGTGAGTATGTGTGTGTAAGAGAAAGAGACACTGAGAGAGAGAGAGAGAGAGAGAGAGAGAGAGAGAGAGAAAATGTATTTGTTTTAGCAGTTCCGAAAATTTATCTCAACAGGAATTTCAAAATTTTGAAGAGTTTCTGGTGGTGTTTGGCTTATGCTGCTCCAAAAGTTAAAACTTAGTAGTTCTAAAAATAAATGTTGTCATTTATTTTGGAAGATCACTTTAGTTGAAGTTAAAATAGTAAGAAATGTGGTTATTTAAGGCTAAAAATTATTCACTTTAATTTTTATCTGTTTTTAATAGTCAAAAACAAAATTCAAGTCTGCTACTTCAAATCAAAGTGCTATTCACTCTTAACTAATGATACCTTTATGTGCCTGACACTTCAGGTGGAATGATTAAATTATGTGTCTGTGGAAAGAGCTCAGAAGGCAATGACAGTTGTTACAAACCTACTATGTTCCAGGGTACTTTAAAAAACTATTAACTTTAAAAATTAAGATGTTGACTACAATTCGTTGTTGCTTCTGCACATGACATTCTTTTTCTTTTGGTTCACATGTGGGATGTGAATTTTCATTTACTTAACTTTGCTTTGCTTGTCATAGCATCTAGTTCATAGAATATTATGCTGCTTTACTTCTAATTATTTCAAGCAAGGATGCAAGTGTTGAGCCATTTCTCGTGATCTAATGGTAGAACCTGTGGAAAGACAGGTTCCTTAAAAAGTACAGTTGACAGTAGGCAGCACCCAGGGTGATTCAGTCCTAGCCCCTAGTCCTAGTCCCTTTGAAGCCCTTCTGTCTGTTCCTTGCATATAAAGAACATGTCCCGCTGCATTGCAAGGTTTCAATATATTTCACTCCACTGATTTTTATTTATTTATGTAAGAGGTGGGAGGTTGCATCTGCCCTTCTTTCCCCAATGCTTGCAATTCCCCCAGTCAAGACCAAAACCGGGAATCGGGAACTCAATCCATGCCTCTCAAGTGGGTGGCAGAAGCTCAATTACTCGAGCCATTAGTACAGCCTCCCTAAAGTTGTATCAGGCAGAAGAAAAACTTAGAAGTAGAGGCAGGAATTAAGTCCAGGCAGGGTCGCAGGAGTCTTAGCCAGTAGACCAATACCTGCACTTTCACTGATCTTTAAAACTGAAGTTCTTGAAACAAAATTTGGAGTAAGCTCCTCAAATAACTTCACATATATCCCTTGCGAAGTTTCTGTACTTAAAATCCTCTTATGCCCTACAAGGAACGTATGTAGCACCCGGTTATAATAACTTCAGGAAGTGTTGATCCTAAAAATGAAGGAATAGAAGGGTTAATTTTGACATCTTGGCAGCAGTGGTTCCGTTAGTGACTCTCATGCTACTCTTTCTTTCTTTCTAATTTACATTCATTGTTTATTTGCATGCCTGCTAAATGCTCTATGGAACAAAAACGAGGATGGAGCAAGGATCAGATGGTTGTTTTCTTGGGTAAAAGTGTATAGCAGAGGAGGGAATATTTTTCAAGTATCTTGAGCAATGTTGTCACTCCTGTTCACAAAAGAGGTTGTAGTAATTTGTGAGGTCAATTTATTTCATCTCTAAAAGGGATAATTGCCTAAGTGAGATTTGGTCTTGAGATTTGGATTTCAGTATAATAGGAAATGATTTATCTGCTGATTCAACCCCTTGGAATCAACATTCTGTCTTCTCCAGGGGCAGTTGGAACACCTGTTATAATGGCTTTTCATTGAGTTTAAATCTAAAAATTACACTTCCCTCAAACCATATTTATAATCACTGGATTGTAATAGAATCTTCCTTACCTCCAGCCTTTCTAGATAGAATATATTTTGACTTCTCTTTTGCAACCATCTATATTCACATATACATCTTGGTAAGCTTTGGTTCTCATTAAGGACATAACAGAAAAGAATAGAGAAGGTAGATTTCAATTCTCCCTATCCTGAAATAAAAGCTCTTTATACATGACTGAGAATTATACATACACATAATCATATGTCTGTAGTCCTAAGTTTATATATTCATGAATTTATTCATTCCTTTAGTTAAAAATCACTGTTCGTTAATGTATAGTAATAAAATTTGAACTTTGGAAATAGATCTCTTTAAAACATTATCTTACAAGCTGTAGGAACTTGGGAAGATTGAGGAACCTTCATGAGTCAGTTTTCATATGGAAATGAGAATACTAATATTTGTCTTGTCAGGTAGCAATAAGGAGCCACAGAAATAGTACATAAAACATTAGAAAAAAATTCTACGATGTGGTAGAAGTCCAACCAGTGGCAGTTACTAAAATTTAGAAGAAAACAAAATTGAACCTTGAAATAGAGAAATGCTGAAACCAATACAATCTTTGATAAAACAAAACAAAATCTTAGATGAAATTGTCTTGTGAGAGGTCCTTGCCTGCTTTTCTCCCTTTGATTCTAGATAGGAAAAAAAGCCCATTTGTTATGCTCCTTGTTGGCTTGCAGTCTTCATAGCTAGGAAAACTGGGGGCAGATATATGGAAGTTGCCAAGGTGACATCCCTATGGAGCTGACCAAGTCTGTGACCCAGAGATAACTGAACCCACTGAACTGCTTTCATTCTCCAAGTTTTGCGTCTTTTTACAAATTTTGGAGAAAATGAAGCCAATTATATGTACAACACACAGAAAATGTTTCCCATCAAACATTTATGCTATAACTTCCTCTTGTCTGTTTTACCCTAAATATTTGTCTCACTTTTCTGGTTTCCTCTGATGCTAGAGGATACATAGAGTTCACATTTAGGAAGCTGGATCTTTAATAAGATTCCTTCAAATGATTTCCCCCATTTAGTCGATGTTGCATTTCTCAACAGTACATGGAAAAGCATGTAGAGAGCTCATGGAAAAACACAGCTTCTTTAACTTGAAGGTGAAACTAAAATTTGGGATCTTTGACTTCTCAGTCTCAAAGGCAGGGTTGGCAACCTAAATGTGTCAGTTTCCTAACTAACATGACACTCTGCAAAGGGAGCTGCTTTACTCGACTTATCATATTAGTATTTCCTCCAAGAACGGTCCCTTCCAACTGAGTGTCTACAGCTCGACAGTTAACTGTCTTTTTGGAAGTGCACTACTTCAAGTCCTATGCTAGTCCCACCTGTAGTGCCTGTGTGTGTGTTTGTGTGCATATGAAAAGATCCTAAATGTAGGAGAATTCATTTCTGATTATAGTTTTAATACCAAAAAATTCTGGGTTTAGTTTTTAAAACCATGTAGAACTGGGGCTGTTTTATTGAACATGTGTAATGCCATTCCTTATTTTTTCTCAATGATGATTTAAATTGCTCTCTCAGTTGCTCCTTGGGTTTAGTGAGCCCTGCAGCTCCTGACGGTGAACAGGGGAAGGTGGGCAGCAGGAGGAAAGTGGGCAAGATGCGGAAGGGCGGCAGGAAACATTTTGTGATTTATGCAATTTCTATGAAAAAATGTTCTCTTTACTGCATAGTGTTACTATTATTACCATTTGGTGGGCCTGAGGCTGGGCCACACACATCATCTGCCTAAAAATAATTCTCCAGCCTGTCTGAGTGTTATAGTGTTTGTTTCATAACAACTGCCTGTGAATCTATTAAAATTCAAGCGGGCTGGAATTCAGAGCCAGCAACGGGGTCATATCCTCGTACACTAATAGGGCACTGTCTGTCCTTGGGAGGCTCTGACAGGATGAGGGTAGGGCATGTGAAAACCAGGCACACACACTGCAAGAAATCTGAGGCTGAGAGACTGTGAGAAGGACAGGGCGTGGCCACGGGCACATATGTCATCCCAAGAAGGTGTGCGTTCCCAGACTAATGAAAGGAAGTTTGTGGAAAATAGAATTAAAATGTTTTAAGTTTATTGTGGTGTAAAAAACCCGAACTCTATGCATAGTTTTTCATAATGTGAATTCTCCATTAATGTTTTACAGACCTCTCATATTTAGTTTGCTTATAGAATGTGTGGGAGGAAGATGAGCAAACATCTTGTGTAGGAGTTGAGTCACTACTCACCTTGGTGATGTGCCTTGGGGAATGAACAGTGACTGTTACTGACTGGGCTTGAGAAGATTTTGAAAAATTAAAAGATGACAGAACAGAATTTTTCAGTAAATATATTACAAAGCCACAGAAAACTCACTTCGGGTTTAGAGAGTGTATAGCAACTTTCACTGTAGTAGCTATAACCCTTCAGATACTGACATGCAACCCATACTTATGTAACAAACTTCCTGTAAAAATATGCCACATATCAAATGTGAATTTCACAGACAGAAGCACTAAATTAAATTCTCATTATCTTTACAAGTAGTTTTTTTTTCTAAATTAAAATATTTGTCAGAGTGAGGGTGGACTTTTAGTGTAGTGGCTAAGATCCCTGTGTTCATTGGAACACAGGTATGTGTTCCACAGGTATGTTCCACATTTGACTCCAGCACTGGTTCAGTACTCCAGCTTCCTGCCAATGGAGAATCTGGGAGGAAGTGGTGATGGTTCAAGTGGAAGACCAGAACCTAATTTCCTGCTCCTGGTTTTGGCCCATGCCCAGCCCTGGCTATTGTAGGCAGTTAGGGAGTGAACCAGATAAGAATCTCTATGTCTGTGTCTCATGCTCTGTTTCTGTCAGTGTGTATGTCTCCTTCCTCTCAAATAAAAATTTAATTTAAAAAAATTTTAAATATATTTGTCCCTTGGTATCAGTCCAGGACCCTTCCTCTACCTTGTAAAGGTACCCAAATCCATAGATGCTTAAGCCCCTTACATCAAATGCCATAGTATTTATTTGTGACTTGTGCATACCATCACATGTGCTTTAAATAGCCTCTGCATTACTTGTTACATCTAATTCAACATAGATGCCGTGTAAATGGTTGTTATATTGGGTTGTTTGAGGGGAAATGACAAGAAAGCAAATACAGATATGTTCAACATTGACATAATATTTTTCCAAATATTTTTGGTTGAGTCTGCAGCTATAGAATGTACAGATATGGAGAGTAGTTTATACTCCTACAAACCCAAGGGATGGCCAGGCTGTGATGTGCAGGTCTGGTACCATCACAAAGTAGAGCATGTGTAGCTACTTCCCTGGCCATCACAGCCCTGCTCCTGTGAATGGCTCAGCTGTGGGAGCCTCAAACCACTTTGGATTTTGGGCAATAGAAATCATGCACCTTGTGACAAAGCAGAAATGATTCCAATGATGAGTTCTTTTGATGAAAAAACTTTTTTCCAAATATTTATTTATTTTTGAAAGGCACAGAGAGTGGGAGGGTGGGATAGAGAAAAAACAGTGTAATATTAAAAAGTTAATTTTGTGGGTAACATAATTTGAATTTCTTCTCAAATTCCTTTTTACATTTTATCCAATATGATAGGTGACTGAAAAATGCAAGCTGTAACATGATTTGATTACATATAGAAATTAGTAGCAAAGACAACTGGAGAAATGAACAGTAGTGTGTGTTCAAAGCAGCAAGATATATAAGATGTGAAATAGTTGATAGGAAAGAAAGATGTGCCAACTTTTCTAAATTAATATAAAGGAAATGTTAACTTTTTTGGATAAGAGGAAAAGTAGTTATGTCTCTTTTCTCTTTTTGTTGCATTTAAAGGAAAATAGATGATAAAAAAGCAGCCATGATCCCATTGATAAGTTGTTTTGATGAAAAAAAAATCTTTTTTTCTTCAAGGATTTTTTTTTTTTGGCGGGGGGAGGAAAAGATAGAGAAATGTTCCATGTGCCAGGAACAAGGAATTCCAGCCTGCTCTCCCACACGGGTGGCAGGGACCCAAATACTTGGATCATCCTTCATGTTTTCCCAGGCTCATTAACAAGGAGCTGGATTAGAAGCAGAGAAGTGGGGACTGGAAACAGGGCTCTAATGTGGGATGCTGGTGTAGAAAGCAGCAGTTCAAACCACTAAGCCACAATGTTGGCCCTGAAAACATCACTTAAATTCTGATGATCCATTAAGTTAACATTAGGTTAGATCTGCACATAAAATACATGCTATCACAACAATAACAAAAGCACTGGGGTATACATCAAGTTTCAGAGAAATGCCCTATGAAAGGCTACCAGAAAACACACCAAACACTGGAGTTGAAGGAAGGGTTTATTGTCAGGTGGGCGGAAACCCGACAGGCTGCAGGGAGAGGGTGAGAGAGGGTAGAAAAAAGAGAGGGGCCAAGAGAGAAAGGTCAAGAGAGTGTGTATGTGGAAGCAGGTCCTGTTACGGTCTTGCAGAGGGTAGGGAAGTGGGAGCAACAAATCGGTTAGGGTAGGGGTGGATCTGACACTTGTGGTTGGGCCATTTTGTCACCTGACTTCTAGCAAGTCAGCTGGGCTTCGGTCCAAATCTTACTGTGCAAGATGGTGATGGGGCAGAGCCAAAGATGGTGCCTGGGGCTTAGATGGCGCCACAGATAATTATGACCATGCCACTTTACTAATACCCTACATTTGGAATATCCTTGAGTTTTGAAAAAAAGAATGGGGAGCCAAGGGAATATCACAAATCTAAAGGGAAAGGGACCTGCATTTCCAGCATTCAATAAAAATATCCTTTCTTCTCCATGGTCATTGCACAATTGCTCATGAGCGCCAGCATCTACAGTCCATTGAAGTGTTCACGAACAAATTAACGGATACAGAGAAATGTACATTCATAAAATGGACTACTATTATGCCTTTCCTAAAATAGGGAAATACCATCATTTACAATGATATTTATAATCCTGTCATTGATTCTCATGACCTCACTTATACGTGGAAAAGTAAAAATCAAGCTCTTATTTATAGAGAGCAGTTTGCTGGCTACAAGGCTGAGAGGTACAGATATTGGGATAATTTAAGTCACAGGACACACAATTTCAATGGGACAGGAGGAAAAAGTTCGAGACATTTACATCATGATGATAATAGTCAATCACAAGATGTTGTCTACTTAAAACGTAGCTAGAGAGAAGATTCTAAGTGTTTTCATCACACAAAAAATGATAAGTATGTGAGCTAATGCATATGTTAAATAGTGTGATTTAGTCATTTCACAGTAAATAAATATATCAAAACATCATGTTGTATATCAAAAATAGATACAAATTTTACCTAACAATTTAAAAATGTATCTCCATTTGGATGAGACCACTGGTTCTCAATCTGTTTGCACAATAGTATCATCTGGGGGATTTTTAAAATAATGGAAATGTTCAGGTTCCATTCTAGATCAACCAGATTAGATCGAGGGGCCCTGAGGGGAAGGGAGAGACACTGTCCTATCAGTGATAATCACTGACAAGTCTGAGACACTGGACATCAGTGCTGTTGCATAAGGGAGCAGAGGGGAAAAGAGGGAGCATTTGATGAACTTGAAAAATACCAGCTGCATTGTAGAAGAACCCTAAAATCCACCCTTGGTTATTCTCCAAGAAGTCGGAGAGGGGGGTAGTTTGCCAACAGCAGCTTGGGCAGGATGAGGTTCTGCTTGTGTTAAAGATGAGCGCGTACAATGGGCAGGAAGTGTAAAGGAATCAGAAAGCTCAAGTCCCTGTGTATACTCACAGCAGGCCCATTAGCGCCATCTTCCCGCAGCACAGGGGTTCACCCCAAGGAGAAACCCCCCAGGGGGGTGGGGAGTGAAGATCGAGTAGGAGAGAAACAATATAGGTAAAGGAGACAACAAACTGACATAAAATTGTTGAAGGGAGAAAGAGCAGTGAGGAAGCCTCAAAATGCAAGCTGATTTTTTTTTCACCTGTTATGAGGAGGGAGAAAGAGAGAGAGAGAGACAGCTGAAATCATGGCAAAGTTGAAAAAGGTATAATGCTTCCTTCTAAAAATGTGAGAATACCAATTTCACACACAAACATAAAAATAATCATTGAAAAGTTGTTGAAATCAAATCATGCTCAAAATTAGTTCAATAAAAAAACCAGTTTACATTTATGCAAACAGTTAAAGCATGCTAGAAAATAGATCATAAGACAGACCGAACTGCAGTGTATTGTTTTAATGGAAGCCAAGACACATGAAGAAAATATAAAGAAAACATAAAGGAACAATATACATGAGTTATAAAAAAATAGATATCTTCCTATAGAACTTAGGAAAGAAAAAAGGAGAGGAAAATGAATTTCAAAAGTAGAACGAACAATTAAGCAAATATGTTGGAGACATTATATCTTAAAGATAATGAAAGGTAAGCCCAGTGCCGCGGCTCACTAGGCTAATCCTCCGCCTGCGGCGCCAGCACTCAGAGTTCTAGTCCCGGTAGGGGCGTCAGATTCTGTCCCGGTTGCCCCTCTTCCAGGCCAGCTCTCTGCTGAGGCCTGGGAGTGCAGTGGAGGATGGCCCAAGTGCCTGGGCCCTGCACCCCATGGGAGACCAGGAGGAAGCGCCTGATTCCTGGCTTCCAATCGGCGCAGCGCGCAGGCCCTACTGACCATTTAGGGGAGTGAACCAACGGAAGGAAGACCTTTCTCTCTGTCTCTCTCTCTCACTGTCTAACTGCCTGTCAAAAAAAAAAAAAAGATAATGAAAGGTAATGAGGAAGAATGATTAAAACTTTAAATGAGTGGAAGAAAAAGACAAAAAGGAGTACAGAGAAATTGAGATCTAATATAGACAGGTAAATACAAGCAAAGGGATCAAAAAAATCCAAAAAGACACCAAAACTCATGAAACTTCCCTGAAATAGTGATTAGAATCTTTAAAAAATATTTTTGTACCAGAAAGAAATAGAGCAGCATGTAACTCAAAGGCAGATGTTGCAGCCCAGCAAAATGGCATTTTGAGAATAAAGGAGAAAGCAAAGTTCTTGTCCGTGTGGAAGGAATCAGATCATCGTGTTCTCAGGGGCCTGTCCTGTGGAGTCCAGTAGAGAAGGAGCTGCATTGCCCAGAGGACAGTGTCCATCTTGACACTGGACTGATTGTGAGCAAGCAAGGTACCATTGTGCAATTAAGATCAAATAAAGGGCAAAAAATATACATTGCCACTTAAAGATTATAAACTCCATTATTGCCAATTCAATATATTTATTTAAAATATAGGAGAGAGTAGATAACATAAGCTAGACTTTAACTACTTTCCACTATCATATTCAAGTAATAATATTATTTTACTGGGTCTTTATGGGCTTGTATGGCTCAATAAAGCAAGCAAGTAATTATGCAATATTCTAATTCCATACCTTGCAGAAGGAAATATAATTCTAACACAGAAGAGTTTAAATTAAAACACTGTTGGCCTATATTTGAATGAAAAGGATCAGTATAAACTTGCGAAATATTGTGTTTTAAATAATATATGCATCTGCTTTACATTACAGCTCTTGTCAATACTAAAAGGGCCTAGAAATAAAAATCCAGTAGTGTCTCTTTTATCTCCAGATTGTGATCTGGTAATGCCATTTTTCTGTAACAGAAATTGTCATGTCTTGAGTAAATAGATGATTCCATGTCTCTGGTAGGAAATGTGCAAGTTGGGTTTGAATCGTCCTTCATCCCAGATAGAGTGAAAGTTACTAAAGTCTGCTAGTCATATCAAAGGGACCGAGGAGCCACCACAAAGAGGCTTCCACTGACCAGAGATGGGATAATTTAATACTATCAGAATATTAATCGCACATCAAATATATTTAAATATATTAATTTAATAGTAATAATTTAAAACTAAAAATTAGTCACTTCAACAGATGATAATAACTCATTATCTTGAAAATAGTTAAATATAGAAAAATCATTTTTTCCAAATAGTAGACAAGGATAAGTACTTATTTATAAAATGTGTTTTAGCTTATAAGTGAGAAAGAAATGATGGGGCTGGGCCTTTGTCCTAGTGGTTAAAATGCTGGCTAAGATGTCCACGTCTCACACCAGCATGTCAGGGTTGAGTTCCAGATCCACCGTAAATTCTAGCTTCCTGTGGATGTGTTCCCTGGGAGGAGGCACATGATGACCCAAGTGTTTACATCCCTGGCACTCATATGGGAGACCTGGATTGGCTCCTGGCTTTGGTCTTGACCTTCTTCTAGGCTCTTAGAAGCATTTGGGGAGTGAATTAGCAGATGCAAGCTCCATCTGTCTCTCTGTCTGTCTCTCCGTGTATCCGAAATGCATGGATTAATAATTTATTTAAAATAAAAGTTAGAATTACAATATCATTATTTTGCAAACTTCAGTGAATTGATAGATCTAGGCACTCAGTAAGAATGGATACAACACAGCAAGGGAGACAAACATTTTGTACCCTCTGGTGTAAAACAATGCTACACGCTTGAGATGTGTGCCAAACAAAACAAAACTTGAGTGCAACCAAACCCCTGTATTCAGTTCCCAGTTTTCAGAGAGCAGAAGAACATGCTGACCTATATCATGAGCTTGTACTCAGCAAGTCTGTACTGATGGAAAACTCGTGAGGTTGAGTGACCCAAGTTCTTAACAGATCAATTACAACAAGACAGTGAATTGAAGGATAAAATTCAGAGTGAAATAAAATGAAAAATCATTTAAAACTTTACGGATGGGCAACACCAAAACAGGTCAGTGTTTAAGGGGAATTACTACGAAGATTCTGTCCATAATGCCAGTGTGGGCTGAAGTTGGAAAGTATAGGGTTAGAAACTTGTGAGCAAATTGGAGCTAAGACAAGCTGACCTCACCGTGTTACAAAACTACCTTAGCAATAAGAAACCCAGCACATATAAGGAAAAGGGTTGGATGTGTGTTGGAGCATTTCAGCATTAGGGGGAGGCAGATGTAGACAAGCCATCAGAATTGAACAGAAGTGAGAGATTTTAACAACTACCCCTGAGAAAGCTAAAGAGATAATTAAGAACCTGCCAGGCTAAACAGCCAGAGCTGTTTTGATGCCAAGCTGTTCTAAAGGTTGAAGATAAACTGTGTGCAAGTATTGGAATATAAGTGAGGGAAAAATGAAATAAAAGATTTTTAAAGTTAAATATTAATAGAAAATGTTCATTATTTACGTTAATATTTTTTCCTTCTAAACCTGCAGCATTAGATAAACAGGAAAGTGGTATGGAAAAGTGGAAGGAAGAGCAGTACTCAAATCTTGTCACCAATTTTAACCATGTAACTGCTAAACTCAGGTCCACTCCAATCTCAATGTTATTGCAGATAAGAGGGATATAATAACCTACAACTTAGAAAATTACGAAGAATATGTAATATGCTTGGAAATCATTTCACTGTGTCTGTTGTTTTTCAAATAGGTTTTTATATTTTACTGTGAACTACTTAAAACTTTAAACAGAACCAAAATATTACAACAGATATCATGCATCCACAACTCATGTTTAATAAATTACACCATTGTGCATTTAAAAGGAAGAAATAAAATTTCACAGGGAAAAAAGAAGCACCTAAAACCCATACTACTCTTTTTCATCCAGGTGTGACTCCAAAATTGTTTTATATAATCTTGACGCATCTTTGAAACAATTTTTTATGCATAACTCACATGCTATATTATCCAGCTGTTTGAAGTGTCCAGCCCAGTGCTTTTTAGTCTATTTGCAGGGTGTCCAGCCGTCACCACAATCCAATGGTGGAACATCTTTATGCCTAACTGCAAAGAGAAACCTGAATATATTGCATCATTCCCATTCCTCCTCCAACACTGCCAGTCCTCACTACCCAGAAGTCCGCTTTCTGTTTCCACGTATTTGCTTATTCTAGACGTGTAATACAAATAAAACTATACTGTTGAAATTTTTAGTAGGCTGTGACTATTTTCTTTGAGAATAATATCCCCCATGTTCATCCATGTTGTAGTACATGTTGGTGGCTCATTCCTTTTTTTTGCTGGATAATTCTGCACTATTACTATAGTTTGAATATGATTTGACCTCCAAATGCATGCAGACATTTAAATGCTAAAGTCAGAAGCTAATGGCACGAATAGGATGGACACTAAATCTGGTTATGGCGTTTAAGAGGTGGGACTAGTAGGAAGTTCTTAGAGCATTGACAGAGAGTGTGGCCTTGGAAAACGGTTCTTGTGAGAGGATGGGTTGTAAAAGGATGAATTGGACCCAGTTGCTCTCTCTGCTTCCTGGCTCATCATGTAATGCTTCTTCTACACTCACTCCCATATTGCCATCTGTAGCCTCGCTGAGGCCAAACCGTGGAAACACCCAATCTTGGACATGAACCTCCAAAATTGTGAGCTGAAATGGACTTTTCACTTACAGTTAGTTGAGTCAGATATTTAATTGGAGAAATGAAAAACTAATACATCTATATTGATTTTCTAATCCTTTTATCACTTGATGGATATTTGGGTCTTCCTCACATTCTGACATTTATGAAAAATGCTGCTATGAATATTCATCTATGTTGTTTTGTGTGAACATATGTTTTTATTTCTCTTGTGTATATACTTAGAAATGAAATTGCAGCATGATAGGATAACTGTATATTTAAAACCTTAAGGAATTACTTGTTCTTAGAATCTGAATCTTCTAATTCCCACTAACAATGTGCTTTGCCTTTCCCTAGTGACCAATGATGTTGGGCACTTACTGCCTATCTTCCTTGGAAAAGTGTCTAAATATTTTTAAAAATATTGGGTGGTTGGTCTTTTATTGTTGAGTTGTAAGTGTTTGTGTTCTCCTGATGTGATTCACATATCAGATATCAAATTTGCAAAAATTCTCCAATTCTTTATATATTTCTATCTTATATATACTATATGTAAGTTATAGTATATATATATATACATATATATATTCAGGGGTACTTCAAAAGGCTTGTGGAAAATGAAATTAAAACATCTTTAAAAAATTAAAAATTAAAAAATTAATTAAATTACAACATCTTTATTTAATATTATATATACTACATATTTTATATAGTATATATGCATATATATATATATATTCAGGGATACTTAAAAAAGGCTTGTGGAACAATTAAATTAAAACATCTTTATCTCAGAGTAAACCATGCATAATTTTTCATAATACCCACTTTCTATGAACTTTTTGATAACTTAATATGAATGGATTTCAAAATTTCTTGCACAAAATAGTTTATCTCTTAATTCCATTTTCATGAACTCTTTGAAGTACCCTCATATAGTCATGTGCCACAGTGTAATACTCAGGCCAATAACTAACAGCACATACACTAGTGGCTCCATAAGATTATAGTGGAACTGAAAAATGCCTGTAGTTTAGTATTTTTATTCTATTTTGTCTTTGTGAAGAATGTTTAGATTCAGACACTCATGTGTTACAGTTTCCTACAGTATTCAGTACATAACACGTCGTACATATTTATGAACTAGGATCAGTAGGTTACACCATATAGCCTAGGTGTGTACAAGCTATATCATCTAAATTCACCAATTTATTTACATTCCTCAATGTTTGCACAATGACAGAATTACCTAATCATGCATTTCTCAGGATGTATATCTGCTTTTAAATTATACATTACTGTTTATAAAACCTATATGTCTATGTATATGTAGTATAGCAGACATATTAATATACTCAGTATATGGAAAGTATCTCATGTGAATCTTAACTTTCATATGCATGGCATTATTATCATGTACTAGTAGGTATCTTGCTTGGCATCCCTCAACATTCTCTAGATGGATACACCTGTTGAACACCAACTTAGCCAACTTCTCTAGTTCATTCATTACAAATGCTGAGCAGATTATGCTGCATGAATAGATTCTTTGTAATATCTTTTCTTCCCCCCATTCTGCTTCCAATTCAAAGCATTTAAGCAATTAGATATTCCTAGACACTTCGACTGCTGTCTCACTTAGGATGACCATTAGAAGGTTTGCTCTTAGGTATTGTCAGGTAAACATTTTTCCAAAATTATGGGACTTTATAATGTCAAGCGCTGCTGTCCACCACAAACAGTGCCCTGGAAATGTATCTTTAGTAATCAAAATTGATACAATAATGTTTCACATCAAGGAATATTAAAATATTTATTTTCATTCTGTACACTGAGACACATCACAGTGACTGAGTTTAATGATCACATTTCATATGTGATCACATAATTTCATAATATGATCATAGTGATCACATTAATTTCAGAAATAAAAAAATAGGAATAGGAAAGATACTCAGAAATTAAAAACTGCTTGAAGATAATTCAAGTTGAAACAAATCACAAGTACGTCGTCAAGAGTCCATAGTGAACACTGGGAAATAAAGGTTGATGAGAACATTGAGCATCGAGCAATGATGCTGAAAGACTGTGAGGTGTCAAAGACCTCGACGGCTCTCCCTGCCAGACGCTGATGTGAAGATGGGCACACCTAGCTCCAACAGACATTCTGTGTCACAAAGTGATGCACACACTTCAAAGGGACGCAGGCCTGCTATTCACAGAGAGTGCTCTGATTCTGAGAACACCACACTTCTGGCCTAGAAAAGCAGAGGAAAAGAGCTCTGGGAACAGACTTTCAGACTTTATCGATTTTATTGTTTTTTATCTCCTAAATTCCTTCCATCTTTATGAACTTTTGTTAGATTGTCAAAATCATCATGCTTTTCTAGAGGTGAATTTATTCACTTATCATTTAGCACAAACATTTGAGTGCATGCGCTTCAGACTCTACATTTCAGATTCTGTTTGCTCTGAGACAATGACTTCCTTTTTTATTCTCTGGGTTTTTTTTTTTCTTTGTTCCAATCTTTATTACTCTCAACAAATCAATATTTTTTTTTGACAAGCAGAGTGGACAGTGAGAGAGAGAGAGAGAGAGAGAGAGACAGAGAGAAAGGTCTTCCTTTTTCCGTTGGTTCACCCTCCAGTGGCCACCGTGGCCTGCGTGTTGCGGCCAGCACACTGCGCTGATCTGAAGCCAGGAGCCAGGTGGTTCTCCTGGTCTCCCATGGGGTGCAGGGCCCAAGCACTTGGGCCATCCTCCACTGCACTCCCGGGCCACAGCAGAGAGCTGGACTGGAAGAGGAGCAACCGGGACAGAATCCGGCGCCCCGACCAGGACTAGAACCTGGGGTGCCGGCACCGCAAGGCGGAGCATTAGCCTATTGAGCCACGGTGCCAGCCAACAAATCAATATTTAAGAAAAATCTAACATTGCCTCTTCCCTCCTCAGCAATATTCAATATTTCCATTCCTTACAGCAGCATGGTATGGCAGTTAGGAGCATGGCCTGTGAAGCAGGTATCTGAGGTATGCTGCAGAATCATCTGGAATTGGAGAGAGTGGGTGGAGGGGTTCATCCACTTCTCAAAAATGGTTTGGAAATTTTCCATAACAAAAAGTTGAAAATAAGTGAGTTGATTCTACCATACTCTGCTTTAACTTGAACAGGTTTTCAAATCTCATGGAGGTAGGTAATAAATATGGGACATACAGATGAAATCTTTTTTGGATGTCAGAGTGATCTGGCTGCGACATCTGTCAATCCATTGATTGCCAGTGTTGTTTAGGCTGATCTGGCTTAAGTTTCGGTCTCTTAGATGTGTGTACCAATAGTTGAGTCATAAATAGTAAAACAAGCCCCCTTCATGTCACTTCTTTTTTCTTTTTCTTAAATAAGGCTAGTCATTCTATTTAATGCCTATTTTATCTATTTTTAAGATTTTATGTTTTTTAGAGAAGTTTTAGGTTCATGAAAAAATTGAGAGAAAACTACAGAGTGCCCATATCCTCCCCACCACCCCCATTACCTCCAGCTCCCATAAATGTGACATGTCTGTTCTTGTTACTGAACCTACTTTTACATATAGTCATCTCCAAGGTCCATAGTTTGATTTAGGCTTCTCTCTGTGAGTTTGGGCAGTGTATAATGACACACATCCATCATTACACTACCATACATGGTAGATTCACTGCACTAAACATCCCCTGGGCTCTGCTTATTTATCACATCCCTCTCCCCCAACCCTGGCAACCCTGATCTTTCTGTAGTCTCCATAGTTTTATCTTTTCCAGAATGTCCTATGGTTGGAATCCTACTACATTACAACTTTCTCAGATTGGCTTCTTTCACTTAGTAACACTTGGTTACACTTTCATTGCACCTGTTCATGCCTTGCTGTCTTGTTAATTCTTGTTGCTATATAATATTCTATTACTCAGATTACCAGTTTATTTATCCACTCACCTATGGAAGGGCATTTTGTCAGCCTAGAAGTTTGACAATTATGAATAAAGCTGTTATATGTATATAGATGTCTCTGTGGTCAAGAATGTTCTGTCCCACTGAATACATCCAAGAAAGTGCAGTTGATCAATCATATGGTAAGAGTAGGTTTTATTCTATTAGAAGTTGCCAATCTGGTTTTCAAAGTAACTGTGACATTTTGCATTCCCATCAACAATAAATGATCATTTCTGTTGTTCCAATTCTTTGCAAGCATTTGATGTTGTCATTGTCTTGGATTCTGGCCATTCTAATAGGTCTATAATGGTATGTCCAGGATGTTTTGATTTGCATTTATCTGAAGATATATGATATAGAGTATCTTCATATACTTATGAGACAGCTATATATCTTCTTTGCCCATTGCTAAATTAGATTGCTTTTTTGTTGTTGAATTTGGGATTATTGACATGTTTATTCATTTGAGATGCAAACAGAGGGGGAAAAAAGGAGGAGGGGGTAGAGAAAGAGAGAGAGCACACTCCCATCTGATTGTTCACTCCTCAGGTGTCTGCAGAAGCTGGAGTTGAAGCCAGGAGCCAAGAATGCAATCCAGTTTCCCCCAGGGGTGTCAGGAGTGCTATCATTAGAACCAGCATCATGGCCTCCTGGGTTCTGTGTTGGCAGAGATGTGAAGTCAGAAGTCAGAGCTGGAAATTGAACCAGATAACCAAACATGAGATGCAGATATCTTAACCATGAAGCTAAATGTTCATCACTTATTGTTGAGTTTTAAGAGTTCTTTGTATATTTTGGGTAATAGTCCTTTACCAAATTTGTCTCTGATAAATATTTCCTTCCAGTCTGTGGTTTGTTTTCTCATTTTCTTGAGCAGAATTATAGATTTTAATAAAGCCCAGCTTTTTACTTTTTCATTTTATTAATTTTGCTTTTCATGTTATATTAAAAAATCATCACAATATCCAGAATTAAACTGTTTTCTCCTAGCATATATTCAAGTAGTATTACAGTGTATTTTACATATAGGAATACAATCCATTTTGAATTGATTTTTGTTCAGAGTTTTACCATAACTTTTTTCTCTTTGTCCAAGCATGTCCATTTCTCCCAGCATATATTTTATGAGAGAATTATATTTGGTTTATTGAGTTATATTTGTTCCCTTGTCAAACATTAGTTGACTGTATTTAAGTAGTCTTATTTCTAGACTCTGAATCAATTTATCGGATGCTTTACTTGTTTTGATTTTGTTGTACTTCTTTTGGGGGGGGGCTTTAATTGGATTTTTCCACAGAAAACTTTTATTTAAGGAATACAAACTTCATGCATTTCATAAATATAACTTTAGGAATCTAGTGATTCTTCCCACTATATACACCCCCCATCCACACTCTTATACCTCCCTCTCCTATTCTTATTTTTTTAAACTAAGATCTATTTTCAATTAACTTAATACAGATATGATTAACTCTATACTAAGTAAATAATTCAACAAATTGTACCAAAAAAAAGTTCATCAACAGTCAAGACAAGGGCTGTTCAAAGTCATTAAATCTCTAAGTGTTAATTTCACTTATATAGATTACATTTTTTTTGACAGGCAGAGTTAGACAGTGAGAGAGAGAGAGACAGAAAGGTCTTCCTTTTGCCGTTGGTTCACCACCAAAATAGCCGCTACAGCTGGTGCACTGAGCTGATCCGAAGCCAGGAGCCAGTTGCTTTTTCCTGGTCTCCCATGCGGGTGCAGGGCCCAAGCACTTGGGCCATCCTCCACTGCCTTGCTGGGACACAGCAGAGAGCTGGACTGGAAGAAGAGCAACCAGGACAGAATCCTGTGGCCCAACCAGGACTAGAACCTGGGGTGCTGGTGCCGCAGGTGGAGGATTAGCCAAGTGAGCCACGGCGCCAGCCTATAGATTATATTTTAGATGCCTTATTAGCTATCACAGATTGGTGAAACATATGCTACTTGTCCCTTTGGGACTGGCTTATTTCACCAAGTATGATGTTTTCCAGTTTCATCCATTTTGTTGCATGGTGTACATATTCCATAGTTTCTTTATCAAGTCTTCAGTTGAGGGAAATTTGTGTTGATTCCATATCTTATCTATTGTGAATTGGACTGCAATAAACAAGGGGGTACATATAACTCTTTCATATGCCGATTTCATTTCCTTTAGGTAAATTCCCAGGAGTGGGATGGCTGGGTCATATGGTAGGTCTATATTCATATTACCTCCTTCCCAATTTGTAGCTCATTGATTTCTTTTTCTTGCCTAATGGCTCTGGCTAAGATTTCCAGGACTATACTGAACAGCAATGGTGAGAGTGAGCATCTTTCTATGATTCCAGATCTTAGTGGGAATGCTTCTGACTTTTCCTCATCCATTAGGACACTGGCCAGGGTTTTTCCTAAATTGACTTGATTGTATTGAGGAATGTTCCTTCTATACCCAGTTTGTGTAAAGTTTTCAGCATGAAACAGTGTTGTATTTTATCAAGTGCTTTCTCTGCATCTATTGAGATAATCATATGGTTTTTGCTCTTCAGTTTGTTAATGTGATGTATCACATTGATTTGGGAATGTTGAACCATCCTTGAATACCAGGGACAAATCCCACTTGATCTCGGTGAATGATCTTTCTGATGTGTTATTGAATTCTATTTTGTTGAGGATTTTTACATGTATGTTCATCAGGGAAATTGGTCTGTAGTTCTCTTTCTCTGTTGTATCTTTTTCAGGTTTAGGAACTAAGGTGATGCAGACTTCATGGAAAGGGTTTGGGAAGATTGCCTCATGTTCAATTGTTTTGAATAGCTTGAGAAGAATTGGAGTTAGAATTCTGGTAGAATTCAGTAGTGAAGCCATCCAGTCCTGGACTTTTCTTTGCTGGGAGAGTCTTTATTACTTATAGAATTTCCAGCTTGGTGGCCGGTGCCACGGCTCACTAGGCTAATCCTCTGCCTTGTGGTGCCAGCACACCGGGTTCTAGTCCCGGTCAGGGCGCTGGATTCTGTCCCGGTTGCCCCTCTTCCAGGCCCGCTCTCTGCTGTGGCCAGGGAGTGCAGTGGAGGATGGCCTAAGTGCTTGGGCCCTGCACCCCATGGGAGACCAGGATAAGCACCCGGCTCCTGCCTTTGGATCAGTGCAGTGTGCCGGCCGCAGTGCACCGACCGTGCGGCCATCGGAGGGTGAACCAACAGCAAAGGAAGACCTTTCTCTCTGTCTGTCTCTCTCACTGTCCACTCTGCCTGTCAAAAAAAAAAAAAAAGAATTTCCAGCGTGGCTATTGGTGTGTTTAGGTTTTTTATGTCTTCATGGCTCAATACAAACTACTTAAATTGTTTGTATGTGTCCAGGATTCTATCCATTTCTTCTAGGTTTTCCAATTTGTTTGCATACAGCTTTGTAGTAATTTCTGATGATTCTTTTTTTAAAAAAAGATTTATTGTATTTATTTGAAAAAGTTACCGAGAGAGGTAGAGACAGAGAGAGAGGTCTTCCATTCGCTGGTTCACTCTCCAGATGTCCACCTATGGCCGGAGCTGCACCAATCTGAAGCCAAGAGACAGGAGCTTCCTCCAGGTCTCCCAAGTGGGTGCAGGGGCCCAAGGACTTGGACCATCTTCTGCTTTCTCAGGCCATAGCAGAGAGCTGGATGGGAAGTGGAGCAGCCAGGACTAGAACCAGCGCCCACATGGGATGCCGGTGCCTCAGGCCAGGGTGTTAACCCTCTGCACCACAGCACCAGCCCCACTGATGATCTTTACATTTCTATGGTCTCAGTAATTGCATTTCCTTTTGCATCTCTAATTTTATTAATTTGGGTCTTCTTTCTCTCTCTCTCTCTCTCTCTCTCTCTCTCTCTCATTAATTGAGCCAATGGTATGTCAATTTCATTTTTTCAAAAAACCAACTCTTCATTTCTCTGATCTTTCATATTGATTTTTTAGCTTCAGTTTTACTGATTTCTTCTCTAATTTTAATTATTTCTTTTCTCCTACTAGTTTTGGGTTTGGTTTGCTGATATTTTTCTGGGTCCTTGAGATGCATTGATAGCTCATTATTTGGTGCCTTTCCAATTTCTTAATATAGGCACCAATTGCTATAAACTTTCCTCTTAACATTGCTTTTGCTGTATCCCGTAAGTTTTGATATGTTGTATTGTCATCTTCATTTATTTCCAGAAATTTTTGGATTTCTCTTTTGATTTCTTCCATGATCCACTGTCTTGATAAAATGTAAGTTCAACTTATGTGATTTAGATGTTGCTTAAAGTAGTTTTACTTTAAAAAAAAAACCTTATGTATCTCATTTATTTGAAATTCAGAGGGAGAGAGAGAGAGTGAAAAATAAAGAATTCTCATGTATTGGTTAATTCCCCAAATGCCCACAACTTCCAGGGTAAGTCTGCCGGAAGTCAGGAACCTGCAACTCAATCTGAATCTCTCACATGAGTGACAGTGAGTCAACTACTTGAGCCATCATCTGCTGACTCCCAGTGTGTGCATTAGCAGGAAGCTGAATTAGAAGCAAAGCTGGGCCTCAAACTTAGGCCCTTTTCTACAGAATGCCAAGCAGTGTCTTAACCACTGCACCAAGTTCTCACCCCAGGTCTTCCTTTTAAATGCCTAAATAACAGAGAAAGAAGTAATCTTCATATATTTAGTTATACTGCAAAATATGTCTGTAAGTGCCATAACTTCTTTGATGAGCTGGATTTGTAATAAGATCTTGTAAGTGCTGGGTTCTTTATCATTTGTAATGATCTCTGTGGAATAATAATGTAAATAAGTGATAGCAATAGTAATATTCTAAATTTTGGCTCTGCTGAAAGGAGGCCAAAATGTTTCTGAATACCAACTAATGGGAGGTTCAGGGAAAGAAGGTACTGGGATTTTGATTGGGATTGCATTGAATATGTAAATTGATTTTAGTAGTTTAGACATTTTAATGATACAAATTCTTCCAATCCACGAACATGGAAGATTTTTCCATTTTCTGGTAAATTCTATTTATTTCCTTAATATTTTTAAATTTTCATTGTAGAGATCTTTCACTTTCTTGGTTGACTCTATTCCAAGGTATTTAAATTTTTTTTGTTGCTATTGTAAACTAGAATGATCTTACAAGTCAAGATTATTGAATCTTGCATTTAAATTTTATATCCTGCAATTTTACCGAACTCTCTTATGAGTTGTAATAGTCTCTTAGTGGAGTCTTGGTTCCCCTTTATATAGAAACATGTCATCTGCAAACAGGGATAATTTGACTTCCTCCTTTTCAATTTGTATCCCTTTGATTTCTTTTTCTTGCCTACTAGCTCTGGCTAAAGCTCCCAGGACTATAGTAAATAGCAACCATGAAAGTGGGCAACCTAGTCTGTTTTCAGATCTTAGTGGAAATGCTTCCAACTTTTCCCTATTCAATATGATGCTATCTGTGGCAGCTCTTTTGAACTCAACAGGAATGCCAGAATTCCATGACTTGTTTTGGCCAAGAGTAGGCAGTGGATTTTTCTCCATTTTCCAAATTTATATGGTGCATTATTACTTTTGAAAATTGCTATGAAATGATGGTGGCTGCAATACCAAATGTGAAACTAGAGACATGTGTTACATCTCATACAAGGGTATTCTAGAAGTATTTTTTTCCAACATAGATGTTTTCTATTTGGTCGGATAATTCTTTTTTTTTTTTTAATATTATTGTTTCCTCTGAAGGCTTGTGTGTGAGTTATAATCAAATGGGTAATATATGGCAGTGGTGTGGTCTCCCTGCATGTGACGAGGTAGCCTGCTACCCAGGGTGGTCTTTAAAAATAACAGCTTCAACTTATTGAGCCTCTTGCCAAGAATTAGTTTTATGATATTAATATTGTACGTTTTCTCTCCAAAGGAGGCACAGTACGTTGCTTGACATCACAAGATCTGTGTTTCTGGAACCACAGTGTAAAGGACTATGATAGTCTTGTGTCCCGGGGGCTAGGCTAGCAACTGCTTGACGGTTTCTGAGGAGTTCTGTGAGCCTTTTCATCTTGCCCTTGCTTGACTCAACTCCGTAGATGGAGAGGTGTGGGGCAGGTATTTGAACTGGGATGTCTTTGGAGCATGCCCTTCATTAAAATAGTCTCTGTTGGTTCAGCCTGTGAATAAAATCATGCTTTTCAGAAGCAAGGAAACAAAAAAGAAAACATAAAGTTTTTTTTTACAACCCTTGCTTATAATGGCGTTTATTGTTAGTAAAGGAAATTTGTGAATAATTTTTTTTCCTTTTGAAATGGAATAGAATAAACAGAACTTTTTTTGCACCTGGGACTGAATGTTCTTTGAATGTATTTCAAATGTGTTTTGCATACTTTCAAGCCTAATATGTTAGCTCTCCAGCTTTCTTTTGGCAGAGAGCATTCTGTTATACTCTTTCTTGCCCAGAACTCCAGTCATTCATTCATTGAAATCCCAATTTACTAATCAATCACAATGTATCAAAAAAATGAAAATCCCATGGGCCAGGTTTGGGATGCAGAGTTATGTCTTCCAAAGAACAAATCCTGTTGCATTGTGCTTATTCTCCTCCTACCTTAAGATGCAATGAGAAACAGGAAAAATGTGTTTTCAAACGTTGCCTGGTCCTCAGTGCTATGATGATGACAGGACAGTAAACAGTCTACATTTGTCCTCGTATGTGATTCACATTCAAAATATCGACTTGGTCTCCAATTCAGGAGCAGATATGTTTCAAGTGATTAAAATGTTCAAAAGTGTCTCTTTTAGCCTTGCAATTTATTTGTCTGATCTATATTCTTTTCTATTTAATAAGCTGATAAATATTCCAGCCAGGATTTTTATTAATTCTTTTTGCTTTTTTCTTTTGTAGCTTTTGACTGACATCTATTCACTTCAAGGGTGATTTTCCTGTTGGCAAGAGGCAGAAGAGACACACCAAGCAGCACCTTCAGGAACAAGCAATTTAAGTACTATAATGAGATGGGTCTTTTCAGAGTCTATAATTGGTGACAAGGTATGGCAGCTTCATATCAGACAAAGATGTACAACACAGAGCTTATTAATGAGGATGGAGCGTCATACTCAAGAAAGCTTCCTGTGACTATGAGACAGGAGAATATAACAGATAGTGTGGGTTGTTACTAAGTCCAATATCTCCAATTTGCACCATAAAACCTTTATGTAAGCCAATTCAAGCTAATCCAGGATGGGATATTTTTCCCCTCTAGAATTCACTAGAGTAGCCAGCAATCCATCACTTTGGATCCCAGCCCTCATAGAGAACAGCAATAATCGTCTAAACTTGCAGATATGTTCAATTTAATTGGGTTAGTTTAGTAACCTTCCTTGTATTGGAGCCAACTTGCAAAGAGATGTAATATTTTCACAGTTATGAAGACATAGCAGCTGGCCATAGTAAGATTTGATTGTGGATCAAGAAATCAGATCTTCATCAAGTTAAGAACTCTTCATGGAAATATATATGGAATAAATAATAAAGTAAAATGATTAACAAGGAGCCCTGCAAAGATGTTGGCAAGGCAAAAGGAAAAAGCCTTCTTGACAATGGTGAAATCTGTTACTCAGCTTATTGTGATGTTGTCTTACTAATATTGAGGGGAGACCGCTAATTTTAAATAAAATCAAAAGATTAGATATGTAGCTGGAAAGTATTTTTTTTTCACTATTTCAAAGCTCTAGGGAACGTCAAGAAGTTTGGATTATCTTGTAAATATTAATTCATTAAACTTCAGATAATTTTCCAAGAGAGATACTAGTGATTTCTTTTTTAACATTCTTAAATATGAAAAAGCAAATAACTTTTCCGTGGTTGAATACAATTTGAAGTGGGTCAAAAGAAGAAGCCAGGTGTTGAGTGCTGGTGTTTTTTTTCTGACTGTAGAATTGTACCTTCGCTGTTGTGAATAATAAAGCAGATAGAAAACAAATACTTCTTCCACAGTGTAATGCTGCAAACTACTTTAATGAGCGTTAAGTGACCAAGAGGCTAGAGGATGAAACACTGCATCGTCCCCTCACCATCTGCAGCATATTAACAGATTTCCTTGATGAACTGTTTACGGTGTGATTACAAAGAAAAATAAAGTTAAAATAAAACAGACCAAAAGGTAAAGGCATTGCCTAACTGGAAATGTTTCTTGACTGGTTATCAAGCCTGCATTTCAGGGAAAGCTGCCCTCATTTCAGCAGGCATTGTTTGAAGAGGGGGGTCTTTCTGTTTATAATTATGGATGCATTTTTCTATTAAGTTGTAGAGTTCTCCCTCAGATTGTCACTGTAGGGTAATGTTTCCTGGGAGCTCATGAATTTTCCATGCAATTGGAATATTTATTGAAGCCCAAATTTGGCCTTGTTTGATGATAAACTGGAAATTAGACGTCAGCAATACTTTTTGAAGCATTTGAAATTATAATGGTCTATTGATGAAAATGCCCAGGACCACATTTTAAATCAGCAATGATTGCATGGGTTTTATTACTAATGCATCGCAGATGATGAGTTATGAAGAAGCTACAAGTATTTCTTCTGGGAGTAAGAGTGCCAGGTGTTAGAGGCTGGCTTCCCATGTTTGATCAGAGAGCAGGTCAAGGTAGTAGATTAGAATTACAGAAGAATTAGGAAGAATTGAAAGGAATGCCTCAGGTCACTCCTTCCACCCAAACTTTGTTATTACTTTCGGGACCACTCAGGTTGGATCGCTTGATGGACAGTTCTCTACCCCTCCACCCCCTCCACTTCCACCTCCTCCTCCTTCTCCTCTTTTTCCTTCTCCATCACCTCCTTCTCTTCCTCCTCCTCCTTCTCTTCTTCTTCTCTATAGAAGCTCTTGTGACAGGCTGTGTGCCTGTGCTCCAAGTGAATCATTCACATCTTTCCTGGCCACCTGCCTGTAACCTCACCATGTTTTCACTTCCTCTAAGTGCTCAGTAATAACAACAAGCTGACAAGCAGTTGCCCTTCCAAGTGTGGTGACTCAGCCCTCAGCATTGTTTGTGAACTCACCTACCTTTCTGTCATTTTAAGAAATAGAACACTTGCAAGTAAGGATACTGCATTATACAAACCAGTCAATTTTACTTATCCTAAAATTTTGATTAAAAATGAAATTTTTGTGTGTTCTCATATCTGTAAATTATTTCTAATAGAAAAATTCAACTATTTTTTTCTATTTATGAATAAGAACTATCTAGTAAGCCATAGATTCAGGTTTCCAAACAGGTACAACTGTCAAAATTATTTTAGTAATGAAGTATAATACAAATCAATATGAGAAATTTGAACATATCTTTGTATGAGTTCAATATTAAGGAAAATAAAGGGTTAGGAAACTAACACAAGAATGTCAAAATAGTTGTATGCAATTATATAAAAAATATCTTGTAGATTATGTCCTTCCTGTAAAAGAAGGAAGACTTATTTCATACTATTTTTTTGACAGATGTCACTTTTCTAAGGCAAAATTGTGAACACTGAAGTCACATTTGGAAAGTAACAGCTGATAAAAGTTTCTGAAGTTTGAAATTGGCGACCACAATCCCTCAGGTGTCAAACTGAGCTGAAACTTCTTTCATAATTGCAGGTGATTTTTAGCCTCTCTGTCCTTGCAAGCAAGCATTATTACAAGGAATCCAGCATCACACTATCACTAGCTGAAAATAATTTTGAAACTGGAGTCATTAAAACACACCTACTTTTGAAACTAGTACTTGCTCACCTAGTGCTTACTAAAGTTTCAAGAGAAAATGTTTACATTTTTTATCCAACATTTGAATCTTAATTCTTGCCATGCTTTTATTCTCAGGGGACTTCTTTGAGTAATTCTCCACGTTTACAACTGTGCCTCTGAAGAGGTATCTTAGCACCTTCATGCTTGGATGTTGTATAATTCATTCTAGTGATGCCTGGTCTTTTGTTTCTGGGAATATGAAGAACACTCTTACCTATGAAAAGATGAGAAAAATTATCATACATTGCTAACTGGGCTTTCCAGTTTACTTCTTACTCCTGTTAAAGGTTGTCTTCTCCCTGGGCATTTCCTCCTACAAGAGAAAAGTTATACAGATCAGGATGGTGTGTCCTGGTTCTTGTTCTTTGAAAGGGTTTACACATTGCTGATCTGAAGGAGGTATCAGGTAGACTCCAGCAGATAAAGAGTAGCTGACAGCTCTCTGGTGGCAACAGCAAGCGAATGTGTTGCGTTGATTTGTAAAGGGTTTTAATGTCATCAATAGTAATTCAGCAAAAAGAGAGTTGTAAAATGCAGCTCAGAATGTAGCAAATTGCATCATTGTTGGTGCTTTAGAATTTTAAAATATCTGCAGCAGATGGTAGAGTGCTAGGAGCAATGTCTTGCTTTAGTGTCTAGGAAAAGTTGATGTCATCATAAACCCCAGCATGATCGTGGCTTCTTTGGTCTGCTGAAAAATGTTGTTATTTATTGTCCTTCAGATAACAGCCTGCTTTTAAAACTATTTAAGAATGTCAAGAAATCAGAGTTTTTGTAGAGGAATGCTTTACTTTCTAAAGGTACAAGAGAAGATAATTTGGTAGCCTTAATAATGGAGAAATATTAAATGACTTAAAGGTTTTTTCTCTTGAGAAGAGTTCTCTACAATATTGTCAAATCTGGTTTCAAATATCCCAAATAATAAGAAAATTTCCACTTAGAAAAGTAATTTCTGGGGCGAGCTTTCAACCTACTGGTTAACATATCTGTATTCCAGATCACAATGCCAAGGTTTGCTGCCTGGTTCTGACTCCTGATTCCAGCTTCCTGCGAATGCAGCTCCTGGGAGGCTGCAGGCAATGGCCCAAGTAATAGAGTTCTTGCCATCCACATGGGAGACCTGGGTTGACTTCCCTGCCCCCAGCTTGCCCTGGCCCAGCCCCAGCCCCAGCCCCAGCCCCAGCCCCAGCCATTGTGGGCATTTGGAGAGTAAACAAGCAGATGGGAGCTCTCTCTCTCACTCTATCTGTATATATGTTTCAAATAAACATTAAAAGTTTTTAAATATTAAGTAATTTCTATTAATTTATAAACTCATCTAGCTACCATTCTGGAAGCTTCTTTAAAGTGTAGCCACTCTTACTCCAGACACAAGCAAGAATGTGTATCAGGGATTAGGCCATCTGGGATCTCTTCTTCTACCTCAACTTAGATTTTTGTTTTGCATTCTTCTGATGTACAAAATGGTGAAATATAATAAATTAATTGGTATTTGTGGCCAGTACAGAAGATTTTCTAAGTCAAAGTTGTTCATGGTGCAATTATTCTAGCTACCAATGTCCTAGAGCCTTGAAGAAAACTTCTTGAAGAAACTGAGCAATAGGAAATATTACTAGAAAAAAAGTCACAATAGAAGACATTCCATTGTCAAATTGTATGCACAAATGATCTTGATTTATATATCATGGTAGCTACTAGGATAGGCTCCAGAGCCAGTTTGCCTAGATTAGAGTCTTAGTGCTGCCACTGATGTTATGTGATTAATAATTTATTCATTTATGAGAGCCAGAGCAATAGAGAAAGGAAGACCCAGAAAAGAGAAGGATTTTGCATCTGCTGGGAGACTCTCCAAATAGCCCCAATAGCCAGGTGTGGGCCAAGGGAAAGCCAAGAGCTGAGAACTCCATTCTGGTCTCCCACATTATGGACAAAGACCTAAGAATTTGAGCTATCCTCTACTGCGTTCCCAGGCACAGTAGAAGGAAGCTGGATTGTAGAAGAGTAGCCTAGGCTTGACTCAGCACTCAGAGATGGAATGCCAGTGTTGTCACAGCCACAACAACCCTCTATGCCCCCACGTTAGCCCCAGCGCTTCCTGATTTATGCATGTTAAACCCATCTCTTTGTGTCTTGGTTTTCTCACCTGTAAAATGTTGTTATGAGGGTAAAATAGGTTAATAATCTGAAACACTTTTATGAGTCTCTGGCAAACAGCAAGCTTATAACAAAGGCAATCACTCTTACTATTATGACATATTAAACATCATGCATTATAAAGGGGGCTGACTTTAGAGCCTAGGGTGGCAATGGCTGAGCCCAGCACGTATGCACAGGTGATGTTGAGGAAAGCTGAAGTCCTGAGAAGAAAAGCAGGTCCCAAAGTGGGTTGCTAGACAGGTGCTCCAAAGATCACTTTCTACTTGATCTATAATGTGGGGACATCCTCCAGGCAGGCCGAATTCACTGTCCTTAGCTTCCTCCTCAACTGGACGTCAGTTTCCTCAGGTTTTTGTACCTTACCTTCATTCTCTTTACCTGGTTTGTCTTCTTAAAAGTAAGTAGTTTGCGGAAATGACGGTTCACGTGGGTGAGAAAGAAGCACAGGCTGCCCCCCTTGCTGGTGTTGCTGTCTTGTGCTCAGCCTCCTTGGTAACACCAAGGGAGGAAAAGATAATTTATGGGGATGAGGAGATTGTTATTCCACCCGTATCCCCACAGATGCTGAAGGTAGAGTTCTGTTTAGCTGTTTTCCACAGTCATCCTGATCTCAGGAGACCAGGTCATGGTTTTCGCTAGCCAGCTGCTCCACTTCCACACCCTCCGTCTCTCTTCCTTGCTGGTAAACAAAGAAAAAGTCACAACAAAGACAGACCTGTTGCTAGGCAGGTAGAGAAGTATTTCCAGGGATCTTTGATCCTGAGCCTCACTATGTAACTGGTTGCCTTAGTCACCAGCATGTAGAGGTTCTTCTCTTTTGATTTAGCACTTTTACTTTTTTCCTATTGTTTCTTTGGTTATATGTGAAGGTAGTCATCAGGGACAAACATCATTGGTCCTATCCAGTGTTTCCTACTTCATGATCAAGGATAAAGGTGTTGATGCTCCTTGATGATGTCCTTGCTCTATCCCTGTCATCACTAGTATTCACCTTTCTGATTGTGACCCTTAAAAAACAATATTTCAGGTTTGAAGGTCATCCCCTTTAAGATTCCATCCTCAGTGTATATGCAAATAAAAAGTAGCCAGTCTTTCTCCATTAACCTCCTCTACCAATTCAGCTCTGCTGTCTATAAGACACAAAAGATATCCGTGAGAACACAGTATATTCTTGCATGGGTTCACAAATGCTGCACACCAGTTTAGAACAAAAATAAAAAGAGACAGTCACCCAAATAATAGAAAGGTATAATGTGCTTATATAAACTGAGGATGATTTTTGTCACCCAATATCATTACACCTGTCATTTCCTGTGCCAGAGAAAAATGCCAAGGAGAGTGCTTTTTCCAGTGACCTTGTAAACTTTCTTGAGGTTCAGATGCTCCACTATCCAAGAAAATGCCTTTTAACTAATTCTATTCCTGTGCATGAAAAACCTGGGGTTCTCTTCTGGCATCTTCTCTATAACTCAAATGTTTATGGATCCTTTGTGAACTTGTACATTCTTCTTTGTTGATGCACAGTCAAAACTGCTTGCATATCTTCCTTTGGAAGTGATAAATAACAAACATGCAATGTATGTTCTACAGATGTTCATTTCATGAGTTTTCTCAGTCTGAAGATTGGTAAGATGTCAAAATTCTTAGGACAAAAATATACATTAATGGAATGATCATTTATAGAATTCATCCCTACCCTACTCAATCGATTTGACATCGATTTCTTATTCATTGTGCTTTATTGTTACTTTCATCTGATTGTCAGAAGGCAAAACAAAGGCAGAAAAAATGTGCTGGTGCAAGGACCTGATTGTTGTGAAAGATGCTAAGCTTTATGAAGCCAGCATGCCTTTGGAGTAATTCAAAATAATTCCAATAATTCCACATTTTCTTCCTTCCAAAGTGAGCTCTGATATTTTAGGCACCTACATAAATGTTCAGCCCTAGAGAGATATTTTAATTCGATGACCCAGGTAACTGACATTTCCCTCTTAACCATTATCGATCCAGATTGAGCCTATAACTTAAGTTGTCCATTCAACTAAGTAGTCCATTTAACTTCTGTTATAGGTTTTGGAGAGTGTGGGAAACGGGTTTCTCTTTTTGGAATTCAATAAGGAATTTTCAAATTGTGAAACTACAGCGGAGCCATCCTTGGAATGAGGACTGGGCTGTGCTAGTTAGGTTAAGAGACAAACAGGTACCTGAGTCTTCAGTGGTGTCGTGGAGCCCTCTCCCATGATTGGTGGAGTGCAGTCAATCTCCAGTTATATGTGCTAAGAAAATCCCTGCAATTATACAGTTTTGAGTTGGTAATATCCTGCATTTTAGGCAAAAGCACCATAGTTTCATGCAGTGAAAATGGTGGAGAAGAATTACCAGATTCATAGGCAAAAGCTCTTAAAAAATCAGAACAGGAAGAAACAGATGAGCCATGGATGCAAGAAAGTTACAAGGAGGAGTGTATTTCATGAACTCTGAGAGAGAGCATCTGGGTATCATAAAACCAACAGAGGCCATGAGGAAGCTGAGGAACCACTAGACTATTTTTCAGCTATATCTGTTTTGATATTGGGCTGTGCCAGAGAAATATAAATGTGTTGTATACTGCCTTCAAATTATTTTATTGACAAACATTGCCTCCTTTCACAATGTTTGTTTAATCTAAAATTAGTACATGCTGTCAATGAATCTTGAGTTTATTAACTTTGCATCAATGAAATTATTTTTAAATATGTCTTTATCTTTCAATATAAGTTTCAAAATATTTTGCATTATTTGAAATGGACTTCCTTTTAGTTGAATATTTTCTTTAATATCATACACAAAGTATTTTTTGCATATAATAAATGGTGATTAACCACTTCCTGTTTTGGATAGACATGGGGTTATTGAATATTTATCTTTCAAAGTAAGGAAAGCACTGTGATGCCAAAAATCAATACCTATGATGAGCTGAGCCACACATTTTAAAAGTTGACCCCAGTCTAATATCAGAGCAGATATAACATTGCTAGCTGAAAAAATGGTTCAAAATATGGTCAAAAAATCAGTCTTTACAAAGCAACTCCTTTGAACCTAGGGTTTCTCTCAAGCATTTCCTCCCTGTACTTCACCATCAATCCTAAGTATTTCAAAGAGAACAACACTTGCTAGATTTGGTGGGGAAAAGTGGATGGAGCATGGGAGTGGAACAAGCAAAGGACCACATCCACGCTGGGGATGGCACCTGAGAGGAGGGGGCGGGACACTGGATGAGGCTGGGCGTTCCTCAGGTACCACAGAGATTGCAATTCACACGCCCACAGAGCTCTGTGGTTCCTGCTGTGTCCTTGACTCAGAGATGTCAGCATCCCCGGGAGCTTGTTGGAAATGTGGGCTGTCAGGCCACACCCTGGGCTCTGCCGAATCCCCTGGTGACTCACATGCATACTGAAGTTGAGAAAACTGCAAATAGGGTTGGAGGAAAGAGTTTTCAATCTGTCTAAATTGTTTTGCCTGAACTATCTCTCAGACTTTATTGTCGGCCTTAATGTATGTATAAATATCTTATTTCCTTTCCTAGAGATATGAATGTTTTGTGTATGGGCTGACAAGACCCGCACTCCGCAGCCGCTGTGCCAGGGTTGGAAGCTGTCCACCGGCGTGCTTATTCCCAGAGAACACCGTGCACTCCGTCTGCATCGCCTCCAGTTTGACTGCAGGGAACACTGGACAGAGTCCTCGTTGACAGTCTCGGTTTCTGCACTAATTAGGAGCGTAATCACAACCACACAATTATTCCAGGTAGTGTTTCCTTACTTATAGAAGGAGATCAAATAACCACCAAGTCCCCGGTCAGCACTGAAACTTAATCCGATCTCAGATTTTCATACAGTAGATGATAAAAAGAATAAGATTTACACTACTTAGATTCCTGTGCAATCCTCAGAGAAAAGAATGTTAAAGAATTGATACTGTGTGTGGAATATGTATGAAAGCAGATTGTTGTTGGGGTTAAAAACAAGCAAATGCTGATACTCAACACCGAGTTGTTATTTAAAGGGAATTTCGTTTACTTTAAAATACAAAACAGATTTTTTTTTCACAGTTAGCAGCCAATGTTGAAATCCTACACATATTTCCTATGTGAGCTATATGTTGGGATGAATCACAAGTAAAAGAGAATGCTAATGAATTCAACCTGACCTTGTATACTTATTTTCCTATTTCTCATTTTGACCTGATTCCCTAAAATTTCCTTTTCTTATATAGAGTTATGGTATTTTGAAATGTAGTAGCTTAGGAAATGCCTTGTCTTCAAAATTCATAAGGAAAATAACTACTGAATGTCTCATAGGGTAAGACAATGCTCATGTCAATGGGGCACTCAGAAAAATAAGCAAGAATGGCATAAAGAAGTTTATAAATTCAGATACAACCTTTATTGGGATAACCTGGGCCCCAAGTTAGGTCCTATATGTGGCAGGTGCATTCCTATGCATGACCTCATTTAGTCCTCTTGATAATGTGAAGTAGCTATTACAATTCCGGGAAAGAAAGGAAAGAACTGAGAGTTAGGGAATTAAGTAATTTGCACAGGTCACTAAGTTTCTAATTCAATGCCTGTTGCATCATACTCATGCCACATTAGAAAGGGTTTATTGACTGAAATCTGCATTGAAACGAAGAAGAACTGGAATATTTTTAAAAGAAAAACACCAGGAAAGTCTACTGCAGTGGTCCAGCAAATAAGTGATGAAGTCTTGAACCATGGTATCCAGGGCTGAAATGTGTTCCAGCCAAAAGAGACACTAAAACCCTAACTTTCAGAACTTCAAAAGTGACAATATCTGAAAAAAAAATGATTGTAAATATAATTAGTTAAGATGGTGTACTACTGGAGTAAGTAGTGGGGCCCTGATCCAATATAAATGATATCCAAATAAGATGATCATGAAATGTGTGTCCAGTCTAACCATTAAGACACCTGGGTCCCTTATCAGAGTGCCTGGGTCTGATACCCAGATCTGTGTCCTGTGCTTTCTGATATGTAGACCACGTGAAGCAGCAGTGGTAGCTCAAGTAATTGGCTTCCTGCAGCCCATGTGGGAGAGGTGGGCTGAGTTCCTGATTCCTGGCTTCAGCCCAGCCCAGTCCTGACCAGTGTAGGATTTTGGGGAGGAACTCACAGGTGGGAACTCAATCACTACTTTGCGCTCTCTCTCTCTCTCTCTCTCTCTCTCTCTCTCTCTCTCTCCTTGCTCACTTTCACTGTCTTCACACACTCTCTCTGTAATGCTAATTAAAGTTTCTGGAGGGTGGGGTCATGAGAATGCAGAGACATACTGGAAGAACCTCAGCGATGGCAGAGGTAGTGGCTGCCTGCACTCCTCAGAAGCTGGGAAGAGTGAACAAGGATTCCGGACCTGGTTGAGAGGGAGCTTGGCCCTGCCCCCACTTTGATTGGTGCTGTGCGGGCTTGACAATCAACCTCTGTACTTTCAGCTACCCAGTTCACAGTGCTTTGCAGAGGCAGCCCTAGGAATTCAGTACAGTTGACAACAGACAGTGGGCAGGGGCATGGAGAAGAAGGCTTACAAACTGCATCTGTATCTGCAAAGTGCAGCACCTCAGATTCACCGAACACAGGCTGGAACGACTTAAAAAAATCAGATCTACTGAATGTGCAGAGATTAAAGCAGAGGGTGAGATGTGTGTCCATGGAGCTCTATGCAACAACTATTCCATTTTATATAAGGGACTTGACCATCTGAGAATTTGGGGATTGTTGGGGTCCTGAAATCATCCCCCATGGGTCTGAGTGATGACCATATGTGGAAAGAGACATCAAAATTGAAATTTATACAGTGGGTCAAGATTGTGCAAAGGTAAGCCAAAAAGGGTTCAGAAGTTCTGAACTTGGAAGGTTACTGAATACTGCACTATCATTGAAAAACGGGGATTAAGACATGTCTAGGATGGGGCAGTGGAGGAAGAGAATGGAGGTAGTCACAGTGGAATATACCTTTAGGAAAGAGAATGATGAATAAAACCCAATTAAGAAAGGGGAGCTGTGATCACAGGTTGGGATTTTTTGTTAAAAATATGTTAGATTGACAAGGTACTGAATGTTTTTGTGTTCAAGGCACTTAAAAGATGCTATTGCTAACCTTGACAGCAGCACTGTAATGGTGCTAAATATGAGCAGTGTCTGACAATTCTCTCTCACTTTCCAGAGCCCAAGCCGGAAGTGCGTGCTTAGTCAGCGGTGCTTCCTAGCCTCTCTGACAAGCAGGGAGGATCTTGTGTGGCACCGACTTGTTCTCCCTGAGACACTGTGAGCAGAGTAATAGGCACAAACTGTAGGCTGAGGATTTATGAAGCAGATGTACTTCTTCCACACCTTTGGATTCTAATTTGTTCGCTGGATGGATGAAGTTGGACTACAACACTCCAGCGTTGGAGCTGACAAAATGGATCAGGTAGCTGCACTCTGCCTTGTTTTAGAAAGAGTGTTATTGCAATATAGCCAAGTCTATTCATTTACACGTTGTCTATTGCCTTGTGCTATCATAACAGAGTTGAACCTGAGGCTTGCAAAGCCTGCAGTAATTATTATCGAGCTCTACAAAGAAAAAGTTAACAAATGGTGCTCTAG
The DNA here is from genome assembly GCA_949820135.1 of Sylvilagus floridanus. NCBI lineage: Eukaryota > Metazoa > Chordata > Mammalia > Lagomorpha > Leporidae > Sylvilagus > Sylvilagus floridanus. The sequence goes on along the minus strand of OX463246.1, from coordinate 12,179,037 downwards.
AGACAGCAAAGCCAAAATCTGCAAAGAGCCTGGATTTCCAAATCACTCATAGAGCTGCCATCAACCAGAAAAACATTCCTGGACTATTGTGAGCTCAGAAATAGACACATGGGGCCAGTGCTGTGGCATTGCGGGTAAAGCCACCGCCTGCAGTGCCGGCGTCCCATGTGGGCCCTGGTTCGGGACCCAGCTGCTGCAGTTCCGATCGAGTTCTCTGCTATGGCCTGGGAAAGCAGTAGAAGATGGCCCAAGTCTTTGGGCCCCTGCACCCTTATGGGAGCCCTGGAAGAAGCTCCTGGCTCCTGGCTTTGGATCAGTACAGCTCCAGTCGTTATGGCCAACTGGGGAGTGAACCAACTGGGGAGTGAACCAGCAGATGAAAGACCTCTCTCTCTCTCTCTCTTTCTCTGCCTCTCCTTTTCTCTCTGTGTAACTCTTTCAAATAAATAAATCTTTAAAAAAAGAAATAGACACGCTATACTGGATATATTATATTTTAAAGTTAATTTCCAATAGAAGTTTGTCATATATTTACTAATGTATTCATTTATAAATGAAAGAAAAGTCTAAGAAATTAAGCAACTTAGCTAAGACTACATATATAGAAAGGACAGGATTTAAACAGAGATCTGAATGCCTCTAAAAGCTGCCATATTTTTCTTCTAGAATCAGTGATTATCTTTGAACATTAAGTAATAGATAATTTTATTGTTTTTAATAGTTTTTTTGAAGTATAATCCATGCACCAATAAGTTCACCTTTTAAATCATACATTTTAGTGTTTTTAGTATGTGAACAGAATTGTACAAAGCATCACCACTATCTAATTTTAGAAAATTTTTATCACCCCAAAACCAAATTCTATTAGCAGTTTCCCAATTCCTGTATTCCCTATCACCAGGGGACCACTAACTTACTTCCTTTTTCTATAAATGTACCTGTTATGGACATTTCATGTAAATGGAATCATGCAGAGCTTGGTATTTGGCATAGATATTAAGGTCCTCCATTAGATTACCTGGGTTTGATTCTGGATCCAGATGCTAACTGTAGCTTCCTCTTAATGTGGACTCTGACAGGCAACGCTGTTGATGCAATCAGCTAAGTCCCTGCCATCCATTATGGAGACCTAAACTGAGTTCCCGATTCCTGGCTTTGACCTGAGCTAATCACAGCTTTACCAGTATTTGAGGAGTGAATCAACAGATAGGAGATTGCTCTTTCTCAAATCAAGCAAGCAAGCAATAAATAAATGAGGAATCATGTAAGTTTTTATGATTGACTTTTTATCTTACTTTTATCTTAGTTTTCGTGAGTCATCAGTAGTGTGTTATGTATCCCTACTTCATTGCTTTTTATTGATGAATTATTATATATATAGTAGTATATATATATATTTATGTATAGATAAGCAGTTGGGTCATTTACACTTTTTTGCCATTAAGAATAATGTTGCTATAAGTGTTTCTGTACAAATTTTGTGTAAACATGTTTTTTCTTATATATACCTGGAAGTAGAATTTCTGTCACATGGCCGCTCTATGTTAACATCTAAAACAACTGCCAAATTATTTTCCAAAGTGGCTGCAGCCTTTTATGATCACACCAGCACCGCATAGAGATTCTAAGTCTTCCACATCCATGACAACATTTGCTTTTGTCTTCTTTTATCATTTGAGCCATGCTTATGGGTATATAATAATATCTCCGTGTAGTTTTGATTTGTATCTCCCTATGAACAATGATGAACAAATTTCATTTGTTTATTGTCCTTTTGTATATCTTCCTGGAGAAAAACTACTCAGATCCTTTGCACATTTTGAAATTAGGTTTCACTATTGACTTGCGATAGTTCTTTATGTATTTTGGATACAAATCCCTTAATAGACTTATTATTTGAAATATTTCTTCGATTCTGTACGGCTTTCTTTTCACTTTATTTATTAATGCTTTCCATAGAACTACGAAATATTTTTATTTCAACGAAGCTCCATGTTTCTGTTTTCCTCTTGTTTCTTATGCTTTGTTATACCCCAGAAAACATTGCCTAAACTAAGGTCACGAAGGTTTTACATGCATGCTTTCTTCTAAAAATTCTGTATACTGCAGCCGGTGCTGTGGCACAGTAGGTTAATCCTCCACCTGCGGTGACTATCCCATATGGGTGCCGGTTCTAGTCCCAGCTGTTCCTCTTCTGATCCAGCTCTCTGCTAATGGCCTGGGAAGGCAGTGGAGGATGACCCAAGCACCTGGATCCCTACACCTGGGAGGGAGACCCAGAGGAAGCTCCTGGCTCCTGGCTCAGGATCCGCCCTGCTCTGGCAATTGCAGTCATTTGGGGTATAAACCAGTGGATGGGAGACCTTTCTCTCTGTCTCTCCCTCTCTCTGTCTGTAACTCTTTATTTATTTATCTGAAAGGCAGTCTTTAAAAATTCTGTATATTAAGCTGTTACATTTAAGCCTACTATCAATTTTGAGTTAATTTTTGTATACAGTGTGATGCAAAAGTTCAATTTTATACTTTTGCATGGAGATATTCAGTTGCCCCAGCATCATTTGTTGAAAAGATCTTGTAGATTTTTCATCTTTAAATTAGTGTACATTATATTTTGTAATTGAAAATAGAAAAGTCATAAAAGTGATGCAAAACATTTTAAAAAATTAAATTGAAATGGATGTAAGAGGATAATGGAAAGTCGCAGAAACTGGAGGCAGGAAACGGATTCAAGGAAAATCAGGAAGTCTCAGCTGTCATGTGTAAATAGGAGTCAAGGAATTTAAAGAGAGAAAAAGAAAATAAACCTTAGGAAAATGTTTCCAAAAGCTAGGTTTGCTTCATTTAAAAAAAGTATTTAGATGTGGCAGTAAAAGCACCTAGCACTCAAGAAATTGAGTGATGAGAAAGCTCCTAGTTAAAGGAAAAGAAGTGGAGAGACAATCCTTATAGTGTAAGCTGCTATTTGAAGGAATGGTTAAAAGAGTATGAATTGTGGAGGAATAGAAATTGCTAGACAGAGAAAAGTGGGAGCTACCGGGAAAGGAGAGGCTGATGAGAAAACACGAGGGGCACCTGGTCAACGACAGGCTCCGGAGCAGAGCTATGTCCATATTTCTTGAATGTAAGAAAGCAGAAGGAGAAAAATTGAGTGATATGCTGTGAATTGGAAAAGAAAACACAAGGCAAGGGGAAAGACAGGCAGGAAAGAGGTGTCCAGTGTGAGGACAGATTGGTCTTAGCAGGTAAAGGAACGCCTCTTTCCCTCTGGAAAGATTCTCATGTGGTCACTCAGTCCAGGTTTATAGACCAGGCAAGTTGCTATTTGCTGATTCACGTGCATCCCAAGTTTGAGAAATGGAAGTTCATCCCAGGTATGTGCATTGGCTATGAGCCCTGAGACTCAGACAGAAGGAACAGACAAAAAGTGACTCAAATGGACATTGGGCTATCCCGGCCTCTCTGTTAACTGTCTTTACAAAGTTTAAGAGGATGAGCAATGCATGTTTACTTGCTGAAATACCTGACCTAGAAGGCAAGGTGAAGATGGTTATCACACAACCAGGGCTGGCTTTACCATGCTTAAGAATCCACAGACATTTTACCCAAGGATTGTGAGGCATAGATGGAAGGGTGGGGAGAAGATGAATGTAGAGAAACATTTTAAGGGCTAGCACTGTGGTGTTGCGGGTAAAGCTGCCACCTTCAGTGCCAGCATCCCAGAGGGATGCCAGTTCAAGTCCTGGCTGCTCCACTTCCAATCCAGCTCTCAGCTATGGCCTGGGAAAGCAGTAAAAGATGGCCCAAGTGCTTGGGCCCCTGTACGCACATGGGAGACCAGGAAGAATCTCCCGGCTCCTGGCTTCGGATTGGTGCAGCTCCGGCCCTTGTGGCCATCTAGGAGTGAACCAGTGGATAGAAGACCTCTTTCGCTCTGAGTGTGTGTGTGTGTGTGTGTAACTTTGACTTTCAAATAAATAAATCTTTAAAAAAAAATGTTTTAATTAGAACAGTTCTACCTTGCCACACTTCTCTGTGGTAATGACAGAAGGATAGAACCTGCAAAATCAAAGATCTTCCCAGCAGGGGATCTTGTAACAATATTCTTCCTCCCCCTCCTTTTCTCCTCCCCATTTGTTGAACTCTTTACTTACTGTGGGGTTAATCTTAGGAGAATAAAGTAAACCACGAGTAGATCATTTAAAAATTGAGAGGGAGTAAGAGGAAGGAGGAGGAAGGGTGGGAGTGTGGATGGGAGGGAGGGTAGGGTGGAAAGTATCACTATGTTCCGAAATCTCTACGTATGAAACAGAAATGACTATTGCAGCCTCAGTTTCCTGAGAATATTACAGAATAAGTACATTTCTTATAAAAGTTGTTTTGAGTCACTGTTGCCAAATAAGCTATTAAAGTATATGGATGATATTTCCTGAAGTATTGCAGGCAGTGGAGCCAGTGTTGGGCACAATGGTAAAGACAGCACTTGTATACCCACTTCCCACGTGGGAGACTCGGACTAAGCTTCAGGGCTCTTGCCTTTGGCCTGATGCAGCTCTAACTAGAGGCCCCCCCCCCCACACACTTTGTCCCTCTCATAAACTAAAAGCAAAACAAACAAATAAATAAACATTGCAAGTAATAGATTACCCTAATGTATGTAAACTGACAACTATAAGACCTTCAAATAATGTCCTAAAGCTATTTATCTGAATTTAAGTGGAGCATTGCCACTTTGAATTTGTATTTCCAATTTTTCTTTTCCGAAGTCCTACGATGCCTTCTTTCCCGTCGTCCACTTGTATTTGAGCCTTGTAAGCCCCAGAAAGAATGAATTGGGACTCTTCTGCTTTTATTTTTGTAATGCTTATGAAATCTAAAAAAAAAAAAAAATGATGCATTCAGACATTTAAATCTGCCCGGACACAATAGTGCTGCCTACAAAGTTTTCTTTGTGGAAGCGCACAGACGTGAGTCCCACATCCTACCCCTCTTCGCCCACACTGTCGCAGCCCTCTCATAACGGAACACTCAGATGGAGGAGGAGAGCTGGAAACTTGCCAGGGCCTCATTCTCTGCTTTGCCACCACATTCTAGCTTTGCTGGTGTTTCTGTGGTCCAGCTCCAGTATTTCACTTACTTCCAATGGACCACCCACAAATTGCCTAGTTTTGTCTTTCTATCTCCAATGTGTCCTTTCTGTTTTATTCTGTTTTGGAGAAGTTGAGAAGAAAGCCATTTTCTGACTGCATCTCATTTAGAATCTATACAGCTTTGGCACGTGGCTACAAGTTTCTTCCCATTACATTTGAGTCACATACCCTCATCAAAACTGGAGAGACCCACATTTTCCAACTGAGCTCTCCAAAAATACATAAATGGCAAGCAATTCCTTCCCATGAATTTTCACAAAACAACATCAATAACAAAGGAAAGGAAAAAAAACCTAGCAATAAAGGGATATTTTAGTTTTCATTCTAGCTGATTCCAAAAGGACCACTGAATTGCAAAATCACACACACACATGCAGAAATTTGTTAAATCCTTCTTTCCCATCTACTACCACCCAGGGTGCAGAGGGAGGAAGACCACGAAACAACAGATTTGATAATGTTTGGAGCTTTCAGCAGCTTTTAGAGTGGAACTATCATCGCTTTGTTAATACTTGCTCTTGAGGAGCTGTTTGTTTTTATGTACACCCCAGAATATAATTGGATACTTGAGTATCTTTACAATGATATTGAGGGTTATTTTGTAGGGGGATGAGTGAGATAGTGTCACTTAATTGCTAGATTTTAAAAATAGGATTAGAGTTGTCTATCAATTTCAAATCAATAAATATCACACAGATTTCAATCAGTCAGTGGTGATGATTATGATAAATAAGGAAGAGCAGTTAAGAATTTCTCCCAGGTATGAAAATTTGCAAAATTTCCCCTGAGAGCGGGCTAAAAAAAATTAAGCATGAACACTACATGAGAACAATGAGGCTTCTTTCTAACATAATTGACTTGGTCATCCCTGCATTCTGATATTGTAGAATTCAAAAACTTCCTGTCTCCAAACTTCTGTGCCCCTCACATCCTTCTTCCTTCACCACCCTCCTTTCTCTTTCTTACTGACTTGATTGGTTTCTCTCTTAGGTTGATAGAATAAATTATTCTTATGGTGTTACTAAATTAATAAATGGAGTTTTTACTAATCCTCTTTGAAGAACAGAACAACGGAATTTTAAAATATATTAATGAAATTGTGAAAGAAAGTTAAAAATAAAAATAGTGGAAAAAATAGTGAGAATTATTGTCTCCAATTTCCAATAGGATATCAATACTCTCAATGTAGGAACCAAATTTGGTGACCATATTATAAATGTTTTTAAGTGCCTCATTTTTATTTTTATTTGTTCATTTATTTGGGATGCAGAGAGAAAGAATGAGACCATGTCTGTTCCTATCCGCTGGTTCCCTCCCCAAATGCTGGCAACAGCATGGGCTAGTGTGAATCCAGGAATTGGGAACTTCATCTGGGCTCCCACGTTGGGGGCAGAGTCCTAACCACTTGAGCCATCACCTGTTGCCTCTGCATGTGCCTCATCAGGAAACTGGAATCAGAAGTAAAGCCCGGACTTGAACCTCGGCAGTCCAGTATGCAATGTGCTGTCTTAACAAATGGGCCAAACACTTGCCCCTTAAAAAAGTTTTATCTATGGATTTCTGAGTTGGTGAACTGAAATCATAATCCTACTAAATCAAGCAAATGCATCTTTTGTTATTTGAGTTATTCGAATGATTTGCTGCTAAAACTGTTAACATTATCAGCCTTCAGCAGCTTAGCACCCTAAAAAGGTACTGCATCCTTGGGTCTCTTGGGTAACAAGAAGACAATCAAAGGCATAATCCCAAATTGACTTCTATATTGCAAGAAATCAACTGATCTAAAAATTTACTAAGAGGGAGACCAGCACATCTGCCCCTATAGGAAATGATTTTTGCATAGTAAGTGTTGATCTGCATAACCATATGATCATCACAAGTGCTGATTACCAAATCTGAATCATCATTACTTAGCAAAGTTCTATAAATACGCATGGCGCCATGTAATAGATTCAGCTGTGCTAAATTAATGACAAAGTCCTTACCCCAAGGAGTTTGGGGGTCTAAAAACAATGACACAAAAGACAAATATGTAGAACACACACTGAGTTGAAGATTTTTAGTGAAATAACTTCAGTAAGGGATTTTTATGGTTTGTGGTAAAGGAGAAATGAAGGAACCATATAAAATTCGCCTTTCAGCTTCCGCTCACTACAAGTTAAGTGCAGGCAGGAATTCCACATTTTAATCTCTTGACCTCTTGGAAATTTGAGATATATTTATTGCTATATATATATTGTGAGTATATATATTGTGAGTGCATTTTTAATCTACTCTCATGTGAGCATATTTAAATACCGTAAAATCAAACTGAACTCGTTATCTCTGCACCGTCTTCTCATTCTGTAAATTAGCTCCCACCTTGGTTAGAGGCAGTGCCTTTTCCTGGTTACTACTAAAGAAATTTCAGATGTACTTTCTCTCCATTCTTCCTCCTCACCTACCACCAAATCCTGCAGAGTACCCTATTAGTGCTATGCTCTCCACGGGCACCCTCTAAATCCTAATTCAGGTCTTTATGGTTTATTAGAGATGGTTAGTGTGACTTCCAATCGACCTCCTCTTTAATCTGTCACTAACTTTTCTAAAACACAGGTCTTAGCTACTCTTAGCCCAAGTCCTGGTGGCTCCTTAGAGTAAGGGCAGTGTTGTTTCTGTGCCCTAAGGGGAACCCAACTCACATTTTTTTTCTATCCTTATTTCTTTTTTATAATTTATCTCAATGGCAGAATGGCACAGACAAAGATGAGAGAGAGAGAAACAGAGAAAGAGAGAGAGAGAGAAAGAGAGATCTTCTATTGACTGGGTCACTCCCCAGATGGCCTCAATTGGCCAGGGCTGGGCCAGGCTGAAGCCAGGAGCTTCTTACAGCTCTCTCATGTGAGTGGCAAAGGCCCAAACACTTGGGCCATCTTCTGCTGCTTTTCCCAGGCCATTGACAGGGAGCTGGATCAGAAGTGGAGCAGCCAGGACACAAACTGGCACCCCTGTGTGAGGCTGGGCTTGTAGGCGACAGGTGGCAGGCAACGGCTTTACCTGCTATACCACAACACAGGCCCCAGCTGTATATTATTTTATTTTACCTAAGAAAAATGTCTTCATTTGATGAACATTTCTGAAATCACCCCGGAGAAATAAGTTTTTTAAGATTTATGTCAAGTCAGAGTTACAAAGAGAAAGAGAAAAAGAGATCTTTTATCTACTGGTTTACTCCCAAAATGGCAGTTGGGGCTGGCCAGGCTGAAGTCAGAATAAGGAGCTTCAAGCCTGTTTTCTGTATGGCTTTCAGAGGCTCAAACACTTGGGCCATCCTACACTTCTTCCCCAGACCATTAGCAGAGAGCTGGATCAGAAATGGAGCTGCTGGAACAGGAACCGTGTGACTGTACTGGATGCCAGCACTGCAGCCGGCAGATTTCCTGGCTATGCCACAACGCAGGTCCCTGCAGGAAGAGTTTTCCCTCCATGTATGCACCAACATGATGTGATTGGTAATGGAATTTGCTTTTGTCTGCTAGATCTTGGGCAGATGCCTCTCTAAAGACAGTCGCCCCTTGACATCATTAAGGACATCTGCATTGCTTTGAAGAAAGACCACTTTCTTCTCTGCAGTTTAGAGGTACAACCCTCTTTATGCTCTGAATGTGAATTTTCTACTATGCTAGACCAGTGATTATTTAAAAAGTGGGTATATTATCTCAAAAACAATAACAAAAAAGACAGAAGGAAAGAGGGTGGGGCAGGGGAAAGGAATATCATTGTGTTCTTAGAATTGTATCTACAAATCATTGAATCTGTTAAAAACTAATTTAAAATTAAAATAAAAATGTTTAATAAAAGTAAATAATAATAAAAAGTGGGTATGCAACCCAAGCAAACCCATGATTTGTTAACTTTAGATAATTTGCTGAGGGACCAACAACGGCCCTATGGTTTGATTGAAATAACATTATCTGGCATTGTTGTATCTATGTTTTATACCATGAGGGGCCCAAAGCCTGTGGTTAAAGACAATCTTACTCCAGGAAACAGACCAAATATTAATTGTAATATATTTTAATTTATCCATAATTGGACCTGTCCACAGGCTACTGTGTTGAGTGAGTTAATTGCTTTCATTTTAATTTAAGCCGGTTGGGGTTGTGTTTCCTAACACATGCATCCTAAGGAATCCTAATTCTCTTTCTCTAGACTTCCTAGTAAGCATTTGCTTGCAAATATTTTTTCCAGTACATAAGTTCTATGAGGAATGGTTTAATTTGTGCCTATCCTGTATATGGGATCATCTGTTAAGAATGGTTCTAAAACAAGGGAGATTGATCCAAATAACCTAAGGTGCCCAGTATACCTCTTGACATTTTTTATGACTCTATTACTTTTTTTTGACAGGCAGAGTTAGACAGTGAGAGAGACAGAGACAGAGAGAAAGGTCTTCCTTCCATTGGTTCACCCCCCAAATAGCTGCTATGGCCAGTGTGCTGCACTGATCCGAAGCCAGGAACCAGGTGCTTCCTCCTGGTCTCCCATATGGGTGCAGGGCCCAAGGACTTGGGCCATTCTCCACTGCCTTCCTGGGCCACAGCAGAGAGCTGGTCTGGAAGAGGGGCAACCGGGACAGAATCTGGTGCCCCAACCAGGACTAGAACCTGGGGTACCCACGCTGCAGATGGAAGATTAGCCTAGTGAGCCATGGTGCCGGCCGACTCTATTACTTTTTAAACTCTAGGAATGTCCCATGATGTGGGTGAAACTGTGATGGCCAACACAGTAAAAAAAAAAATGAGAAAGATGTATTTATTTCCTAGAGCTGTGTTTACAAAGAACCAAAAACTAGGTGGGTTAAGAGAACAGAGGTTTATTGTCTTGTCATTCTATGGGTTCAGGGGTTCAAAGTCTATCATCAAGCCATCAGCAGGATCATGCTGCCTCTGAAGGAGCTACAGTGAATCCCTCCCATGCCTCTCTTGATTTCTTGCCGTAATCTGAATATTTGTGTCCACTCAAAACTCACCATGTTGAATCCCCAATATGATAGTATCAGAAGACAGGGACTTTGGGTGGTGATTGGGTCATAGGGGACTATCCTTGTAAATAGAATTGGTGCCCTTGTGAAAGTTAGTTATAAAGTTGGTTTAGTAAAAATTTTAGTATAACTTTTGCTATGTATGTAAAATGAATTCTGTAAGTAATGCTATTGATCTGTTTAAGAGAAATAAGGGTATAATTTTGCAGTTCAATGATCTTCAAAAATCATGAAGGGGATTATGCAGGGTGGGAAGTGAGGTTGGGGCCATGGTGTGGCCTCTGCATTTCAAAATAAAGCCCTGGATATCCTCAAACAAAAAAACAAAAAACAAAAAACAAAAAAAAGAAAGAAAGATCCCAGAGATGCAGCTAGCTCCTTCCACTACGTGAGGATGCAGTCAGAAGGCACCATCTATGAACCCAAAAGTCACAGTTCACTAGACACTGAACCTGTGTGTACCTTGATCTTGGACTTCCCAGCCTCCTGAATTATCGGAGTTAACTGTTGTTCATGCTACCTGGTCTAAAGCGTATAGTAGCCGGAACAGCAGACTAAGCCACGCCAGTGGTTTTCTGGGAATCTTTGGTGCTGCGTGGTTTGTAGCTTCATACCTGCATCCTCTGCCTTTCCCCATGGAATTCTCTGTGCCCTCACACGACCATCCTCAGAAGAACTCCAGTTCTATCAGATTAAAAGCCCAAACTACACCAGTATGGCCTCATGTAATGGCCTACTGGCCTTAAGTAATGACCCTATTTCTGAATAAGATAAGTCACATACCTTTCTGGAGGGGCGAACTCAGCCGTGACAATGATGATGTTGGGGCTTTCTACAAGGACGCTTTTCTGGGGCTCCTCGTCCTAAACAAGAATGGGTGATTCTGCTAGCAGCTTCCCAGTAGGGTAGCTGGATGATTAGAAGGATGAGAGAGAGATCTACATGATTTAAGGTAAGCAAAAGAACTATGGGCATTTCCCATAATAAAATTGAGACTCTGGTAAGAAGTGATCTTTTTCTTTCATTGTAACATAATGTGTTTCTGGGTGATTGGCACTTGTATATGAAAGAAAATATGATCCCAAGGAACACTATCGAGTTCTACGCAACAAAAAATTGATTCACATTAACCGCAGGACCTTACTGGTGAGGGGGTGGTTTTACTCATTTTAGTTCATGAATAAATCAGCTGCTGTAAAAATTCCTGAGAAAAAATATTATATGAATGTGTTTTCTCTTCCATGGAGGCTATCTATCACGATGAGAGCATTATATTACTTTAATGAAAGAAAGATAACAGTATATCCTTGGTTTCACAACTGGATTAAAAACAATTATGAACACGAGATAGATCTTCTCAGTTAAATACCTAACTCAGGGGCTAGAGTTGTGGTGTACTGAATCAAGGAACCTCCTTCCATACCAGGATCCCATAGCAGAGACCTGGCTACATCCCTTTTGCTCTCGTTCCTATCCAGCTCCCTGTTAATGTGCTTGGGAAAGCAGCAGAAGATGGCCCAAGTGCTTGGGTCCCTCCCACCCACATGGGAGAACTTAAGGGAATTCTGGGCTCTCAGCTTATGTCTGGTTCAGACCTGCCTGGCCATTGAAGCCATTTGAGGGGTAAACCAGTGGATGGTAGGTTTTTCTCTCTCTCTACCTCTCCACCCCCCCCCATATCTCTGCCTTTCAAATAAAATAAAATAAATATTTAAAAAAGCTAATCCAAATCTCTTACTGCTTTGTGGTCGTGTTAGTCAACAAGAAATCTACCTAGACTGCATGGTTAGAGTAGGCACATCTTATTTCAGATCTTACTTTCATTAATATAGTCGCCATATGACCTTAGGCAAAATCAACATCTCCAAATCTGTTTCCTAACCATATTGTGGGCGCGTCTCTCCACAGTAGATGCTATAAGCATATTACAGTGCTTTAATCATTGATGTATACCCAGAACCTTGGCAAATAATCAACACGTAATAAATATTGTTGAATGAGTGTTATATAGACAGTGCAGAGTAGCCTTTGGCCAGAGCAACAATGACAGTATTAGCAAATATGTGCTATTTTTTTTTCTTCTGAACAGTTCATTTTGAGTTTTCTTGAACTGTTATACAAGCCGTAACTAAAAGCTACTGTGTGACACTGACTATAAAGTCTGCCGTACAGACTGTGTTTTTAAAAACCGATCTTGAAGCTCAGATCATTTATGGCAGTGTCCATATTAGATGCTCTCTACCTACATTCACAAAGTGTTGCAAGATTTTTTTTTACATTTTTTCTACAGATTTCTCCTCCAGCTGCTACCGCAATTGCTTCCCTAACTTGGTTCACTCTATTGTCAAATGAAAACAAGTCAGACTATTTAATAGAACAAGCCCGACTCCAGGAGTAAGCAGTAGTCCTATGAATCACCCATTGAATCACTCAGCATCACCAGCTTTCGTCTCTAACATGGCATTTGAAGGTACATGAGGAGGTTGGTTTGACCTATGGAACACAGCCTACACTTTCTACACTTCAGGAAGTTGTAAACTTGAAGATACTGGGGTGGGGTAGTGCAAGCTCCATCATTGTCTCTTCTTCAGATATGTATGGAGAAGATGTTAAATTGCTGACACTTGACACTTGGGGTTGGTTGTGATCACTTTCCTCTCAGATTCACTGCTTTTGTCAGTCTAAAATATTGTGTCAGTATATGCAGTTGGATCTGATCCCAAGTATGTGGCTGGCTGTTGAATGTGTAAATTATTGAATTTTGAAGCCTTACACATCACGGATTTGTTATTGATTTTTTATAAATGTATCCATGGTCACATTATATATATTTATTTCACAATTAAAAAAACCAATTTAGAGACCCCTCACTTAAAGGACACCCAGAAAGGCAGCATGAATCATGACATGGATGGGACCAGGTACTAGGGACTAAATCAGTATCCTCCCCAATTCATATGTTGACGACCTGGAACTGAATGGGACTATATTTGGAGACAGGGTTTTAAAGAAGTAACTGAGGTTAAAGAAGTCCTGGAGGTGGTGCCCTGATCCAGTGGGATCAGCACCTAGGAAAACTCGGAGACCAGGGATCCTGTGCTCCACATTGACTATAGGAGAGGCCACAGGAGAACACAGCTAGAGTAGAGGGCAGCGTTTGCCAGTCGAGGACGGAAGCCTCAGGAGAAACCAACCCTGCTGTCACCTTTGTCCAAGACTTCCAGTTCCCAGAACTGTAGGAAAATCATTCCTCTTTAAGCTCCTTGATGGTGGTATTTTATCATCGCAGCTCTAGGGGTCCACGATAGCTGGGATACAGCGCTGACATCTACACTTATGGCTGTTTGCTGGTAGGGGAGACATCTAGTCCCTGAATCTCATTCCCTCCTGTGGAAGGACAGGGTAACTGGGGAGACCACCTGTAAGGGTCCATGTGAGACACTTAAGCAGCAAATTATGCTGATGCTCCTCTGCAGTTTTCGAAAGTGTTCCATTATTTTAACGAATCTTATATTGATTCTCAGTAAGACAGACATTTTTCCTAAAATTCAAAGACTCTTGAATCTTTTGAGTAATACCACGCTTTATTTCATTTTAGAACACTGATCAGAATAAAGAGCCAGCAAGAGTCTCTCACAACACGAATCTCAGCTGTGCTGGCTAATACCCATACGTCCTATAACAAGTTACTCAAATTCCCAGATCTCAGTTTCTTTATATGTAAAATGGGTTTGAGAGCAACGATAGCAAATGGATTTAAGGATTAAATGAGACCCTTTTTTTAAAGGTTTTTTTTTTTATTTGAAAGAATTACAAAGAGAGAGAGGGAGTGAAAGTGAGATGTGGAGAGAGCTTCCATCTGCTTTTCACTTCCCAGATGGCCACAATGGTGGGGGCTGGACCAGGCTGAAGCTCGGGACTAGGAGCTTCTTTCAGGTTAATTCCTGGCGTATGATCGCATCTAACAAAGAATGGGTTGGTGGCGTGAGTGCATATCCAGCAATAGCGTTCCTTCCTTTCCCAGCAGTTGGGAAGCTAGTGCTTGTGTGACCTTTATTTCTCAGAAAACAAGATAATAGCAGCTAAGAATTAGTGAGCACTCATCCTGTGCTAGGAATGATAACTAGAATGCTACAATTTGATTAATTGAATCTTCACAACTCCCCTATTGCTATGTGCATTGTACACACAAGAATATTGAAACCCAAAGTAACATTGTCAGATGGAGGATGCACAAATTTGCTTTTACTCAAACATCTTTATCCCTGAGGTGGGTGTTTGGCACAATGGTGAAGCCACATCTTGAGAGGCCCTCATTCTGTATCAGAATGCCTGGTTGGAGTCCTGGCTACCCTGTTTCCCATCCACCTTCCCACTAATGTGCACCCTGGGAGGTGGTAGCGATGCCTCAAATAATTGTGCTCCTGCCACTCGACGGGGAGAACTGGATTGAATCCTGTGCTCCTAGCTTTAGCCTGGCCCAGTCCTAGCTGTTTGGGATATTTGGAGAGTGTACCAACAAAAGGAAGATCTCTCTCCATCTGTCTCTGTCTCATTGATTTTCAAATGCAATGAAAATACATAATTGAAAATCTAATAAATTTTAAATTTAAAATTGCTTATTTGAAACTCCAAATGTAACTGAGCATCCTACACTTTAATCTGGCTTCAGTCGCCCAGGAAGGTTAAGTAACTTCCCTAAGTCATGCGAGACGTAGGCTTCCAAACCTGGCATGCAGCCCACAGAGCCCCAAGTCTTTTCCTCGCAGTTCACTGAATACTATGATTTTAAAGAAAGACAATTTGCCTAGGACAGGAGAAACTAAACAAGAAATTAATCTCGCTGATGGTTGGAATACATTCATAGGTTGGGCGGATTGTAAATAAGGTCAAGGCGAAGGCTTCAGGAAAGCTTCGGGCTCTGACTGGGACCTCAGGGCTCTAATTAGCTGGCAATCTGCTTTGACATCGGAAGCAGAACAAAGTTTAAAAGCAAGGTTTCTTTTTGCAGAGTTGTTAAAAATATCTCTATTTTTTCCCTTGCCTTGGAAAACATTTCCTGAATTGGAAATAATGCTACAGCTGAAATAGCTGCAAGCAGGCTAGAAGATGGCTATTAGGCGAGCTTCTTCGTGGAAGATGGGGCTCTAGAGCTGTTTTGCCTGTGGCTTGTGCTCAACTGAAGCCAGAGCTCTGCCCCTGTGTAGGCAGGTCGTTACGTGTCTGCTCTGGTTCCTTCAGCCTGTATAACGAAATAGGAGACCTTGTGCTGCAGAATAACCTGGGACCTGTTAATTACACCAATTATGAGATGTGA
This sequence comes from Sylvilagus floridanus, assembly GCA_949820135.1. Classification (NCBI taxonomy): domain Eukaryota; kingdom Metazoa; phylum Chordata; class Mammalia; order Lagomorpha; family Leporidae; genus Sylvilagus; species Sylvilagus floridanus. Next base: position 12,163,550 of record OX463246.1, on the reverse strand, counting down.
ATATCATTCACACCTCTCTGTTCCTCTTCCAGGCTGCAAAGAATGTAGCCAAAAAGTAGGCAGAAAAATCCAAAAAAGGACATTTTGTAGGAGGCAAATATTAGATTCAGTTAATTTACACAATTTGTTTTCCTATCACAAAATAGCTATTTATTTATTTATTTTTAGGAAGACCAGGGGGTGGCTTGACAAATATAGCCACCCACCTGCTGAACATATTCATATTTCAATAAGTGAAAGAGAACAGCACAGCTAAATAAAACTTAAAATATAAATTAAAACAGTATGTGATTGAGATGGCCATGCCAAAAGTGGGATTGAAAACCATCACTAATAGATTCTTTTGATGACAGAATATCATGAGCTTCACGGCCGGCACCACAGCTCACTTGGCTAATCCTCCACCTGCGGCGCTGGCACCTCCACCTGCGGGTTCTAGTCCCCGTTGGGGCGCCGATTCTGTCCCGGTTGCTCCTCCTCCAGTCCAGCTCTCTGCTGTGGCCTGGGAGTGCAGTGGAGGATGACCCAAGTGCTTGGGCCTTGCACCCGCATGGGAGACCAGGAAGAAGCACTTGGCTCCTGGCTTCAGATTGGTTCAGCTTGCCAGCCATAGCAGCCATTTGGGGGGTGAACCAATGGAAAGGAAAACTTTTCTCCCTGTCTCTCTCTCTCACTGTCTAACTCTGCCTGTCAAAAAAAAAAAAAAAAATCATGAGCTTCAAAAACAACGATCACTTAAACTATTGACTTTGCCAGTAAAAGTATGACATCAGTAGTGTAACTGTAAAAGTACTTAGATCTTATATGGTGGTCCTCAACTTTGTGAGTTGTGTTCCTCATTATTTTTATTTCTAGCTGTTTAGATCTTGGAGTGTATTTTACGATAAACACAAGTAGAAGTTACAGTGACTTTACCATGTCAGCTCACATCAACTGTGCCATTTAGAGGTGTTAAGTAGATATTTGTTGAGCGAATGAATTTGTCTGTGATCCTTGCTAAACTAACCAACAGCAGCTAAAAGGGCACTGAGCTCCCTTGCCCATAGGCCAGACATCCTCCTGGGGAACTTGTGCCAGGGTTTGTAGGAGAAGGAATTTCACATATAGAAGCTGGTTAATTAAAAATGAATCTTAATGAAGAATGGGATGGGGCCAGCACCACGGCTCAATAGACTAATCCTCTGCCCACGGCACCGGCACCCTGGGTTCTAGTCCCGGTCAGGGCATCGGATTCTGTCCCGGTCACTCCTCTTCCAATCCAGCTCTCTGCTGTGGCCTGGGAGTGCAGTGGAGGATGGCCCAAGTCCTTGGGCCTTGCACCCGCATGGGAGATCAGGAGAAGCACCTGGCTCCTGGCTTTGGATTAGCGCAGCACGCTGGCCGCAGCAGCCATTGTGGGGTGAACCAACGGCAAAGGAAGACCTTTCTCTGTGTCTCTCTCACTGTCCACTCTGCCTGAGAGGGAGTAGGAGGTGGGACAAGAGTGGGACTGGAGGGTGGGTATGGAAGGAAGAACTACTATATTCCTAAATCAGTATCTCTGAAATCTGTATTCATTAAATAATAGCTTTCTTTTTTAAGATTTACTTATTTACTTGAAAGAGTTACACACAGAGAGGAGAGGCAGAGAGAGAGAGAAAAAGAGAGGTCTTCCATCTACTATCCAATCGGCCTCAAGGGCCAGAGCTGTGCCAAATAAAGCCAGGAGACAGGAGCTTCTTCTGAGTCTCCCACGTGGGTACAGGGGCCCAAGGACTTGGACCATCTTCTACTGCTTCCCCAGTCCCTAGCAGAGAGCTGGATCGGAAGTGAATCAGCCGGGACTCGAACTGGCGCCCATGTGGGATGCTGGCACTGCAGATGGTGGCTTTACCCGTTACACCACAGCGCCGGCCCCTAAACAAAAGCTTTCTTAACAATAAAAATACTTCCCTTTCCTTCATCACTAAAAAAAAAGAATATCAGTCCTTCTTCGAGAGCAGGGGCAGCATTTCTGAAGGCTGGGTGACAGAGGATGGTTTGGGTTTTAGTGATAACAACAAGAATTCGTTAGAATGGAAGCAGCTGAGATAATTCCCTCAAAGGAAATGAAACCGTTTCGTTGGAGCATTTGTGTTTGGAGTGGTCAATTGGAGTTTACCACAGTGTCCTGGTGGGGAATGGTAGCATCTTTACTGCATAGAAGGCAGAACAGATTAAGAAATCTAACCAACTCCAGAGTGTCATCCATGAGTTTTCATTCTTTTGTGCTTTGCAAACTTACAGGCGTTAGAATCAGTTTTGGATTTAGAAAGTCTGGAGAGAATCCTGCGAATTTGCTTTCCACTCAGTTTCTATTGTATGTGGATTGTGTTGGCCAGATCACCCTTTGAGATCCACCATTTTAAATTCTTTGGATTTGTGTTAGGTAGAATGTTGGAAGTGAAGGCGAGGGTAGTGACAAGAATGACTGCTAGATTTCTGACTTGAATTTTGGAACTGTGGGAACAAACACTTTAGAGAAAGACCTCACAAGTCCTTGATTTACATGTTGGACTTGAGATTCATTTAAGACCAGCAAGAAAAATAGATTGAAAAGACTGATGAATGTCTGTGCTTGGGATCAGAAAGGTACTCTGAAACAAAGATATTGATCATGCAGTCTTAGGCATATTGGTAATAATGAATGCTGTGATAGAGAACAAGTCTGAGGAACATGAGAGGGCATAGCATGAGAATCCTCAATTGACTTTATACACATATGATTAACTCTATGTGAAGGAAGGAATTCAACAGATAGTAAGAAGAAAAAAATGAAGAAACAAAAAGAACAAAACTGTTCCTCGACAGTCAAGACAAGGGCAGCTCCAGTCTTCCTTTCTTGAAGTGTCAATTTCACTTCTGCAGATTTCATTTTACATGCTCTATTCATTCTCGCAGATCAGAGAGAACATATGGCATTTTCCCTTTGGCACAGGCTTTTTTCACTAAGTATGATGTTTTCCAGATTCATCCTTTTTTTGCAAATGACCAGATTTCATGTTTTTTTTTTTTTTAACTGCTGTGTACTATTCCATAGTATACATATCCCATAATTTCTTTATCCAGTCTTTGGTTGACAGGCTTAAGTTTGGTTTCATGTCTTAGCTATTGTTAATTGAGCTGCAATAAACATAGGGGTGCAGATAACTCTTATTTACTGATTTCATTTCCATTGGGTCAATTCCTAGGAGTGGAATGGCTGGGTCATACTGTAGGTCTATGTTCAGATTTTTGAGGTCTCTCCATACTGTCCTCCATAGTGGCTTTACCAGTCTACAATCCCACCAACGGTGGATTTTATTTTTTAATCAGAAGGTAGATTCATTCTGCTCAGCTGAGCTCCCCTCCTCAAAGGAGAGGAGTGCCTGAGCATTAGCCCCAGTGGGTATAATTTTCATCCACTCTGTCCCAAGCATCACACAAAGGATCTGTGTAAGCTCAGATTCCCCTGCAATGTCCTTCAACAGGCAACCAGAAAGCCGCAAGCGTGTGGGGTCCTCCACAGTGACTGCCCAAAGTCCCAGCCACACTATGAGTCCTCCCTCACAGCCTCAGTTTTTTTTTTGTTTTGTTTTGTTTTTTTTTTTTTTTTTTTTTTTTTTTTTTTTTTTTACAGTTTCTGCACACAGGCCTCCCACAGTCACGAGCACTTAGCCGCCTGTTAGTGCTCCCTACCAGAGTCAGGAGTTTCCACTCAGCTGATTGCTGGGGGCCGACACAAGCTGCTACAGCTGTTACGGATGTTCAAAATGGCGCTCACTCTATCAGCTTCTTACAGGACGCCGGTGTAAAGTGACCAGGGAGAGAGAAACATGTCTCTCCTTTTCTTTTTTTTTTTTTTTCCTCTACTAGTTCGGGATGTACGCTGTCGCCCACGGGGCTCCAAGCCGAGTTCCCTGTAGGCTCCTCCTGCAGCTTATAGCCAGTGGCTTGGGCTGCTGCAGTCTGGTCTCACTTCACTCTGCCACGTCAGTATGGAAGTTTTCAGCTTTTGGAGTCCTGGGCTGTGGGCATCCATGCCCTCCATGTAAGTCCTCTGTATCTCTCTAATTTGCGTAGAGTTTGCTCTGCCATTTTCTCCCTAACTCTTCCCTGAGAGTGCACTCTGCAGTTTCTTTAAGCTATATTCTCCTACACTAGAGCAGTAAGCTGCCTCCCTACTCTGCCATCTTGGAACCCTAGGAAATACAATTTTCAAAAGCAAAAGGTAACATCTCTCACAAGCAAGTATCTTCAGTATTTTTTTTAATTATCTACAATAAAATCAATACAACTCTTATGGATGCTTTCCCTCTTGGTGAGTTTCCTGTCTTTTCCATTAAGTTTCATGGTAACTTTTGCTTTACTCCATTGGTTCAGATTTACTTGAAGATCAGAGAAGGGTCTCAAATCTGTGTCATGGGTCTTCAGAGGAAATAGAGCAGGTTTCAACCAAGTGTTTATGTAAGTTTCAGATAGTAAACAGTGCAGGCTTTGTCTCAGGTGTAACTACTCAACAAATTGGTGGAGCAATGCAGGCACATACAATACGTAAGTGAATGGGCATGATTGTGTTCCCATAATTATCATATCAGGCGGTCAGTTGGATTTGGCCTGAGGTCTTTGCTGATTTCTGACCGTCAACCAAGTGTTGTGCTGGTTTCCCCTTGGTACAACATTGATTCCAGCAATGTTTGCACACGCAGGCATCTGACATCATAGATCTCTTTTTGGGATGTCATTATCTTCTTCTTATCATCTTAGAGAGGTTCCTGACCTTTAGTTTAGTACAGTGAGCTGTGCTGCTAGATAGGATGGTCCACCAGGAGTGAAAAAGAACTAAGCATTTATTTACGAAAGATGGTAACTGAAGAAGGGGATCTCTAGTTTAGAGCTGATGTTTCCACTAAATGATTGCATCAGTGTTGAGACTTGACTGACCTGCATTTGAGGTAGTCCTCGGGATAAAAACATGAAGTTCACTGTGACTCACTTTAGTTAGAAAACCAAGCTTTAACTTTTTTGATATACCAGGCTTATTATAGCTGCTTGTGAGAGCTCTCTCAGAGTTTATTGTTCACTTTGAGCTCGATTAAGAGAAGGGGAAAATAGTAGCATTTTGAAGCAGTCTTTTAGGAACTCCATAATAATAAACATCACAGTTCAGTTCCTATCGATGCTGGCGGTGATCAAGCTTCCAAGAGGATTCATGTTACAAGGGTGATAGTTATCTGGTATGTGGAGAATTGAATCATCAGATTGCTATTGGGAGCTTCCACATCTGAGTGTTTCATACTCTGAGGTTGTTTTTTCCAGTGCAATGGAGGAAAACGGATGCCTGGGGTACATGATCATGGCTGTGAAGATCCTCCAATCCTGCGTTTGAAAATACATTGATGTAAGGGTAAATTCCCAAGTGTCCCCTTATTATTGTCAGTGGGGACTGAGGAGCACATAGCGACTAGTTCAGAGAGAAGGAGAATTCTTGAATTATTCTCAGGCTGTTCTTGTTTTTTTTTTTTTTTTTTTTGGGGGGGGTGGGGGTGGGAGTGGGGGTGGTTATCTATTTAGTTTGGAAGGCAGTTACAGAGAGGCAAGGACACAGAGAGCTTCCATTCTGCCGTTTACTCCCCAAATGGCCACAGCTACTGGGCTGGGCCAGGCCAAAGCCAGGGGTCTGGAATTCCATCCAGGTTTCTCAAGTGGGTAGCGGGCCCTAGGACTGGGACCATCTTCTCCTGTTTTCCCAGGCACATTAGTAGGAAGCTGGATGGGAAATGGAGCAGCTGGTGCTCAACCTGGCGCCCATACAGGGTGCTGGCACTGCAGGTCACAGCCTAACCTGCTGCCTTGCAACACTGGCCCCTGTTTTCTGTTCTTGTTTGTGCTTTTTTGATTTTGCTTTTTTGTTTAACTCAATAGCTAATTTAACCAATAGAGTATTTGCTTAACCCACATTTATGGAAAAGAAATAAAAGGAAATACTTTACATCTAATTTTTCTTTACCTTTTAGTCTTTTGTCTTACAAAACTGTGAAAGGTATGAAGGATGTTATAGACCACTTTGTTTACACTCCCTTCTGAGACAAAGATCATTCTGGATTGCTGACATGAGACCTCTCTTTCTGATTCACAAGTGCCAGACAAGGAACACATTCTGTAATAATGTCCATTTGGGACTTTTCTCACTGCCAGAACACAATTTCCCTTTTGTTCTCACCTAAATGTGCTTGTCTATAGGGCCTCCCTCTTGTCCAGAATCAATGTGCGATATCTTACCCCTTAGCTACATGAGAACTCGTAGGTTAATTGGGGAGAGAGCCGTGTATGAAGTATGCGGTAGACAAAATGGCTCCATTGACCTACTTCATACTGAGTGATGCACCATTCTCTGCCTACTAAGCTTTCTGCACAAGCTATTCCTCCCACTCAACGTGCAGTGTCACGTAGGAGCCCCAAATTTGCACTAAATATGTCCATTAGAGTTGGAGCATGGCTGTGAGAATAGAGAGTTTTTTGCAGACAAGACGATCTTTTTATAAAAAACTATCTCACCCATATGCTATTTCTTCAGGGCATGGATGTCTATAATGACATCATCATTTCCTACCATTTTTTTTTCCAGTTCAAGTGAAGTATAATTGACAAATAAAAATGGTATATATTTAAGGTATTTAACTTATTATTTTGATATGTGGTGACTTTTCAAAAGTTCATAGAAAATTCATAGTAAAAGATACATGGATTTCCAAAAATGTTTACTAAAAAATAAACATCTTTTAAAATGTTGATTGATTGATTTTTATTTGAAAGGAAGGGAGAGCTCCCATTCCATGGTTCACTCCCCAGATACATACAACCGCTGGGACTGGGCCATGCCAAAGTCAGAAATTGGAGCTGAGAACTCAGTCCAGGTCCTCCAAGTGGGCAGCAGGGTCAAACTACCTGAGCCATCGCCTGCTGCCTCCAGGGTGCATATAACAAAGTGCAAATGAGTAGCAGAGCTGAGATTCAAACCCAGGCACTCAGATGGCATACAGACCTCTCAGACAGTCTTTTTTTTTTTTTTTGACAGGCAGAGTTGACAGAGAGAAAGGTCTTCCTTTTTGCCATTGGTTCAGCCTCCAATGGCCGCCGCGATCAGCCACCATAATAAATTTACCTTTTAATTATGTTTTCCATCAACTTTTCGAAGACCCTCCCCCCCCTTGAGCATACACTGATTTTCTTACCTTTTTAATATTAGCTTCTAGGAATTCTTAAAGTGTTATTAATAGTTACTGCTTTTATGCATTACAAATATTGGTCCTCAATGTATCACGTGTTTGTTTCTGTCTATTCACAACATTTTGGTTTAGGATTTGTGCTTTTAAATTTTGTTTAAAATGCTTCTCCTTACACATCTTCATGAAAATGATAGCCTACATTTTAAAAATGGACATAATAGATTTTAAATCTGATTAGAGTTTAACTTTTTTGCTCCATAAATTGAGCCTCTTTCCCTATAGCATTTTAGAACAACTTGTCCTTTCTGTGTTGTGCTAACTCGTGTGTTAAGCGCTCGGATACACATCCATTTACCTCTGAGTGCCCCCTTTTGATCCATTGGTCCATTTGTCTGCTCTTGTGCTAATGTCTGACTTTTATTACTATGGCCCAGTAGTTTATCTTTCTATCCTGTTGGAAAAGCCGCCTCTCATTATTCTTTTTTAATACTTATCCTAAAGCATTTGTGGGCTTTTATTTTCTATATAAATTTTAAATATATTTATCAAAACATCCTGCTGGAAATAAGAGTAGGGTTGCATTGAATTTACATATTAATTAGGGAGAGTTGACTTTTTTATAATATTGAGTTCTATTTGAGAAAATTCTTTCCTATTTATTCAGACTATATTTATGTCCTTAGTTTTAAAGTTCTATTCATTTACTTATTAAATACATTTTAAATCTAATTTCTATGTATATATATATTAAAAGCTATAATTTTAAGTTTGTGTTCCTTTTTTGGGTTGTGTTTCATCAATTTTGGCATGTGCATTTCTTATTAATTATAAACATTTTTCCTTTATGGTATACTTTATATCCCAAATAATCACATAAACACAGAACTATAAAATTACTTATTTCCAAAGAAGTATTATTTTAAAACTCCAATTTTACTTTTAAGTTACTTCCTAAGAGTTGGAAACCACAGTTAATAAATTTAAAAAGGTCTTTTTTTTAAAAAATTAACATGTACTTTATGGTCTATATGGCCTGTTTTCTAAGTTATCTATGCTGTGGTTCTTATATGTGTGTTACACAATGTGTGTGGGAGGTATAACACACATCTAGCCACCAGATTACTTACAAGAGCATCACACGAGCAAGCACACTAAAGGCTAACGGCAGGGAGGAACAGGAAGGGGAAGAGCCAGGCTGCTGGATCTCTTCTGTGAACAGGAATCAGCAGCATACAGGAAGGGGTCCTCAACTCTTCGTGATCACAAACATCAGAAGGGTGTGTGGGTGGAGGCAAGGCAAATTTTGCCAGCGTTTACATCCAGCCCTGTGAAATACTTGTGCCATTGACTTTCCTTAACATTTTAATTTGCCCATGAAACAAAATGATGGTGGTGAGGGTTATTGATAACTTAATTCTTTTATTTGATATTGGTGACATTCCTTTTTCCACTAGTTCAATCCTACCTGGATCACATGGCCTGAAGCATTAAATTCTCCCTAAGGGACTGGGACCTGTAGCAGTGAATTCTACTGTATGAACTGTTATGGCTACTCCTCACCCAGCACATCTTTCATTTACTAGAATGTTTACAATGCAGTGCTGTTTATATAGCGTCTCTTTTATTGGAAACACATATAAATGCATCCACTTGTAACGATATTCTTAGCCTGTTTGTCCCTCAAGGTAGCTGTTGACAAATGCATTTATTTTCGATGACATGGATGGAGCACAGATTTGTATAATTTATTACAGAACATACTGATGGATAATATATTTTTCTTTAGTGAGCTATTATTTCTTCTTTAAAATACAGTCTTCACCTAGATCATTCAACTGTGTATACAAAACAACTACTTCTGTTTTGGCAATTTGTTTTATTAGAACTGTTTACCTGCTACAGCCTAAAAAAAAAAAAAAATCTGTTTTGAAGATCTTCCTTCGCCACAATGGAAAGAAGTTGGGAGAATGAATGTAAAGGTCTCCAAAACAGCAGTAATAATCACCGTTTGAAACCTTGGTTCAATCTGATTAGGTTAAAATTTAGCACTCTATACAGCATCAACAACCCGTATCCCAAGCCACCATCTACAATACAACTTAGTAAAATGGAAATTCTCTGAAGCTGGGTGCGGTGACTGGACTCCGTAAATACGGCCATTTTCTCAAATGCATCTCTAACTGCTAAATGAAGGACATTGTGATCTGAATGTTGTTTTGAAAAATAGGTAAATTTATTGCAATGAAAAACTTAATTGGCAGAGGAATGACTTGGGCTACCATACAAGGATGAAAGGAAATGAACATGAACAGGTTCTCTGTGAATTCTCCATGATGGCATTGCAGAGCTAAGGACTTGTTTCCTCCCTAAGCAGTGGATGCACTATGTCTCAGATTCCTTCAGGTTGTATTTTCTGTAGCAGTGCCTGCTCCGTTTCTGAGCCACATTTAATGCCTGCGTGAAAAAAAGTTCACTTCATTTTTGTGGCCAAAAAACTGCTTTTCATCTCTGCAGCAAGTTCAGCTTTTGTATTTATTTTTCAGTGCAAGAAATCATGATAATTTAAATTCTGAATTCATAGAATTGGACTTACAAAACAATTGGGTTTGGGAGCTTCTAGCAGTAGAATCAACTGGGAGGACCCAATTTCATCCAATTTCTAGCTTGATTTCATCCAGCAAGACATACTTAAGCATAAAGGCCTGAAAGTGGTAGGTGTTGTATTGAAATAGCATCACACTTAGGGTGCAATGAGGCATAAAGGAATCCTGAATGCTTTACATTCCCTAACACGACATTATTCCAGCATGACACACAATCCAAAGCTTTTGCAATTACAGCTGTGACCCCAAATTAGATTTAAAACATGTGCATGTATATGTATATGCATTTTAAAATCTCACTTTCATTTTGTCTCCTAATAGTTGAAAACTGCAAATGCTGGTGACTTCTTAAAAAAAAAAAAAAAACTGTCTACATAGAATCTCATCTTTCCCCTCAACTACTTCTCTGGACAAAGGAAGCAGGTAAGACAGAAGCGTGGGTGTAGGAAATGGAGCTTAGGGGCTAGAGAGACCCTGCTTCCATTCTAATAAAACTCCACTGTTAAGCTGAGATAATTAAATGTTTTCTCATTGATTTGCTTAATTTTTTTAATATATAAATCAATTTGTGGACATAAGATCTAATTTATGTTGTTTGATATAAATTAGTTTATATATATAAATTAAAAGCACAACTTAAGGTTTTTAAAGTCATAATGATAATGTTGGAAACAACTGGGCTGATACAAATTTCCTATTCCTCTCCTGTGTCAGGATTAAGTCACCTCCAGGCAGTAACTCTGAGTGTCATGAGCTCAGAGTGGCTCATGACATGGTCCCTGGGCTCCTGCAGGCATTTCTCTCCCCTCAGGAGTTGCTTTATATCACTGGGGGCACCAGATGAGGGGCAAACCTCCCCCACTTCCTTTTCTGCATCCCCACAGTCCTGGGCCGCCAAAGACTTGGATTGACATGCGTTTTTCGAAATAGGCTGGAAGTGTGAGCGTTTCATCTGTGCCTTGTGTCCCACAGCTTCCTTCCTCCCTTAGAAGATTATATAATCACTTATCTTTTCTATTTTTAAAGCAGATTAATTTGATTTAGTAGAAGGGAGACCAGGGAGAAAAGAAAGGAATAATGGGAGAAAGCCAATATTATTTCTTTCAAAGCAGTTTGGTTTAGAGTCATTTTAATAGGTCTGGAAAATTAGAATTGGAAGAAGAAAATCAATTGTGATGCTATATTCTAGTTTGGAAGGGAACATAAATCCACACTGGCACGGACTTCCTAGTGCTAGATAATTAGTACTGCTTTGTTCCCTTGTGGGAGAGGCAGGGGACTCATCAGCCTCTTAACTCTACTATGATTATTAGCAATGTCGTGAATACCAGGAATTCTCTCAGGAATGCAAGATGCTCACAGGATGTGTCCGTCTTGGTGTGGAGGGTAAACAGCACATCTGGTTCCTGTGGTTGGGGGAAAGACTCCTGCCTCAGCCATGGCACCAACAGGAGTCTGCCCTCTGCTTTGCACATGTTGGGCATTGGTGACTCCTCTTTATCCTATTTTGCCAAGGAGATTTCTGATTACTATTCCAGAATACAGTTTAAGGAAAAAATAAAATAAATGCAGCTTGTAGCTTTGGTTTCTATGCAATCTAAACTTTTAGGAATCTTTTGATTTTTAATAATGACTTTTCTGTTCATTTTATCTTGTTCTCTTTGTTAGTATCAGTATAAAAACAAACTCAAGTGGGTGAGACTATATTTATGGAGCATAAGGAAAATTTAAGTGGCCAGGGTAGGAGGGAAAAAATGGACACAAAGACTGCAGAATAGTATATTGGGCAAAACTGTATTTTATGAGGTTGATCAAAGTGATTTTGAAAAGAAAATGAGAACAGTTCTGCAATCATAGGAATAAATAAAAGGCTGCTGGAATGGTCCTCTTGGAATGGACAGCAAGGAAAAAGGAGAGAAACCTAGATACAATTTCTAAAAAGATGTGACTGTTAGGGAGGCAAATATCAAAATCAAAGAGGAAAGACATTGTGTAAAATGTTGTGGGGAGCTGAAGATAAAAGTCTGGGAAAATAGCAAAAATTACACCAGAATTAAACAGGAAGGAAGACTTTATTCAACATTATTGCAACAGAGAACAAGGTTATTGCAATAGGTTTATTGCAAGGCTCGTGCTTGGACTCAGCAGAAACAATAGGCGTGCAAGTTTGCAGATGCTGGAACGAGCTAGTGGGGAAAGTCCTGGAGCATGTTGAAAGGGTGGCTGGTGGTCAATGTGACTGCTGCTTGTCACTTAGGAAGTACGGCTCCTACCCTTCCTCACGGAAAAACACCATCCTTCTTGACAATCGTGTGTCAGAGTGGGGGATCCCATAAACAGGCCTTGGGAAAGTAGTTTTTGGGTTATAAAACTGGCAGGAGGCTGAGAGAAGATTTATACTTCACAGGGCAAGAGTAAGGGTTTATAAAGGCAAATTTTCTATGAAAAGAGGGCGGGGGCTTATAGTCAAGAAGGTAAGATCTAGTCCAGGTGAGGGAAATTATACACCACTGTCTTGGTCCAAAAATACCACAATTGTGAATGTAGGGCAACTCCCTAGACCTGATTTTCCTTATATAAAATGGAATTATGAGAAAGTGCTCCACAGAATCGTTGCACGATTTCAAGAAATTTCCACATAGAAAACACTTAAAACATTGTTTGAGATATAATCTGTGCTGAATAAAGTTTACTCATTATGAATTTATTATGTGAGAAGAGAAAAATGAATGACATCAAGATTTAGGTATCCATCCCAATGGTTATTGACTATTTTCTAGGCCTAGAAATAATCAATAAAGGCTAAATTAGGATGATATAAGTCATAGGTGGGAGGTATCATTATTTCGGATTGCAGATAGAATTATGCCCTGGGGCCAGTGTCCCCTGTCCACTCATGTTTCCCATTAATGGATATTTATTATGTGCCTACAGATACAAGGGCATAAAAAGCACAACTCTGTATCTGTTTTCAAAGTGCTTGAAAGAAAATAATAAAGTGCAAGTTGTACTCCAAGGCTGCACTGGCAGTGATGGAAAAATGCATGAAGTGGTAAACTCATAGGCAGTGGGAAATTAACTGGTCTGGAATTTTCCTGGGGCATAGCTCCTCTTTACCAGGTAGTATAGTTCTTTAAAGAGAAAGAGTGTCCTGGACAATCTCTGGGAGCTCGAAGGCAAGATTCAGCTTCAAGTCTCCTGATTCCAACCTGGGATGCTATTTCATGAACCAGTATTTGGTGGATGGCCTCTCTCTCTCCCCACAGGGAACATGGTCAAATTTCACCAGGGGAGCTATTAGAAAGACAGAAATAGTTAGCCCTTAGTTTGGTGCAGTGTTCCTCAGTATTTCGATGGAATGGAAAGAGAGGCTTTTGTTATAACATTGGAAGCAACCCACAGGGACCCACAGCGCAAACTCTTTGGGCATTAAAGTGGTAGAAAGCCTGAGAGAACGAGAGTAGGGAAGAAAGTCAGAGGTAGACTCTCCCTGTCTCAGTGGTGACACTAGTAAATGTTCCCTCTTACCAAGCCAGTTAATTTCCTAGGACTGGCACTGCAGACGTTTCCTGTATAACAGCCACAACTGTTTGTTCTGGTTTCATGGTAATAAGAGCAAGGAGAACCACTGCCTGTTCACCATTTGGCACGCAGTGGTTCCCCTCCCCTACATTTGGGATGAGCTCTCAACTTCCCCTCTTGAGCTAAAAAAAGGAAGCGTGGTGTTGGCCAGAGAAATGTCCCCCCGTGGCTATTCATCTGATACCACTCAAGGGCAAAAACACATGTGGGTCTCCCTCTTTCCAGCTCCTTGAGTCTGGGAAACGACAAGCATGAAGAGAGAGGTCATAAATGATACCTCATCTATAAGGGTGAAAGAGAGGTTGTGTTGGTTAACAGTGATGCACAGGAGCCAAAAGCAAGTTTCCCAAGCCCCTGACTCCTGTCTAAGTAGCTGTGGAGCCACTCAATACTTCCTAAATGACAACAGTCTTACTGTCCACATATTCCCACCAAGCTGTCATCAATCCCAATTTTCTCTGTCCCACAGACTGATCAGGAATCTAGAACTACACTAAGAAAACAAGTAGATGTGATAGCCATATCCTATTAACTGTATTGGATCACAGTCCTTTTTGGCAGTCTTTTGATCTGAATCTGTTCTAACCAAGGACTCTGGCCTTCAATCCCTATTCTCTTCTGGAAAGAATTTAGACTTTTCCCAGATCAGAGCACTCCTCAGATTAGAAGTCAGAATGCTTTCATTGAACTTGCCGAGGTACGATGTTGGCTTCATAGACCTGTCTAAGCCATGCAAGGGAAAACCAAAATGACCTGGAGAATGGAAAGACCAAGAAACTCAGGTGAAGGATCTATTTTCCTGAAAAATTTAAGTCTCTAAACTCTGTATTTCAGCTTTATTTTTGGCTAACAAATGACTCCTGCTATACCCAAACCAGCACAGCTGAATCACTAATTGTAAAATATCGAACAAATCTTCAGCCACAAAAGGAGACAGTGAAGATCATCAGTGAGAAAAAAGTGAAGGAGACTTTTCAACACTTGATTTTCCTTACATCAAGAGCCAAAGCTGCACACTTCCTCTAATGCGCCTATTTCTGATGCAGTGAAAAGGTTCTTAGGTGTGGAAAATTCCATTTTCAAAGATCTCAGTAATACGACTTTAGCTCCACAAACCCAAAGCCAGATGTTGTATACACTAGGAGTAAAGTTATTCCTCTCACTTGTCCTTGCTATGTGCCACAGTGTGTAGACTTGCATACACACAGGGGTACATAAGCACACACACACACACACAGATACATGCACGTACACCACAGGGTTAATGTGGCCTAGGAAAGCAGATGATGAGAGTTTCAGATGTGGCCAAACATGGCTGGGAGCGCACTTCCCAGTTTTCTACAAGGTGTCATCTTGATCATTTGTTTTCCACTAGAGTTGCTGCTTAATGCTTCAAAATCCACTTGAAGGAAATGGATGGTTAGCCTGCTGATTAAGACAACTGTGTCCCACACCAAAGTACCTGGGTTTGATTCCCAGCTCTAGCTTCTGACTCCAGTTTCTATTAAGGAAGACCCTCTGGCAGTCTTGATGCCTTCGTGGCTCAAGTCACTGGGGTCCTGCCATTCAAGTGGGAGACCAAGACGGAGTGAGGCCCCCAACTCCCCTTCCAGCCTGGTTCAGCCCTGATCATTGTGGGTATTTGGGAGTGGTCAGCAGATAGAAATCCTTTTGGCGTCTCTTTCTCGGTCACAGATGTTTATAAAAATAAAGGAAAATCGGCTGGCGTTGCGGCTCACTAGGCTACTCCTCCGCCTGCGGCGCCGGCACACAGGGTTCTAGTCCCGGTCGGGGTTGGGGATTCTGTCCAGTTGCTCCTCTTCCAGGCCAGCTCTCTGCTGTGGCCTGGGAGTGCAGTGGAGGATGACCCAAGTCTTGGGCCCTGCACCCCATGGGAGACCAGGAAAAAGCACCTGGCTCCTGGCTTCGGATCAGCACGATGCACTGGCCGCAGCGGCCATTGTGGGGTGAACCAACAGCAAAGGAAGACCTTTCTCTCTCTCTCTCTCACTGTCCACTCTGCCTGTCAAAAAAATAAAGAAGATCCATATGAAAACATGGTAGTAGGATGGGCCCAGATCTAGAAGCAAAATATAAGCAGATCCAAAGCAGAACACCCTTGGGCCCCAGGGAAGAGTTTCTCCCTGATGTGTTGGAGGGTAGTCAAGCTTGTGCACTGCCTATGATTTGAAGAACAAAGTTTTGCTTTATATGAATGGGTTCTAGTTATCTAGCTTAACTTTTTCTTTCCGTGAACATGGCCATTTGTTTTCCTTGTCAGTATGTGCAACGTCTTTCATAAAGACATCATAAGTATCTGTAAATCAGTTTGTGATAGATGACATGATGTGGAACAAGTAACAGTACCTATTACTATAATTATCTTCAGAGTTCCTTTTATGGAAAGGTAGTAATGTGCTGATGAATGCAGAAATTTTTATTGGAAATGTTCAACGGTCGAAGTGGGCCCATGAAGTGCACTGATCAGTTTGGACTGGTTGTCCTAGCACCTTAGTATTCACCAAAAGGTGAATCTACTGGCCCATTTTCATAGGTAGCTTATAACGCAAATATTTTAGCTTGAACACTAATGTAAGCAGGAAGAAAAAAGTTGATTTTTTTGTAACCTAGCTGCTATTTTTAAAGATTTTAATTATATTTTTGAAAGACAGAGTTTCTGGGGCCAGCACTATGGTGTAGTGGGTAAATCAGGCACCTACAGCGCTGGATTCCCATATGGCCGCTGATTGGAGACCAAGCTGCTCCACTTCTGATCCAGCTCTCTACTATGGCCTGGGAAAGCAGTGGAAGATGGCCCATGTCCTTGGGTCCCTGCACCTGCATGGGAGACCTGGAAGGAAGCCCCTGGCTCCTGGCTTCGGATCGGTGGAGCTCCAGTTATATGGGCCATTTGGGCAGAGAACCAGCAGGTGGAAGACTTCTGTCTCTCTCTGCCTTTGCCTATCTATAACTCTGCCTTTCAAATAAATAAATTTAAGAAAGAGAGAGGAAGGAAGGAATGAAGGAAGGAAGAGTAGATGAGAGAGAAGGAGATAGAAAGAGATCCTCCATCTGCTATTTCACTCCCCAGATGGTGACTACAGCAACCAAGGCTGGGCCAAGCCAGTGTCAGAAGTCGGGAGCTTCTTCTGGGTTTCCCACATAGGTGTCAGGGCCCAAGAACCTGGGCCATCCTCTATTGCCTTTCCAGATCGTTAGCAGGGAGCTGGATAGGAAGTGCAGAAGCTCAGATTCAAACTGGTGCCCGTATGTGATGCTGGCACTGTTGTGCGAGCCCCTCTAGCTGGTATTTTAATATGATAAAAGAAAGCAAAATCAAAGCCATAAACTTTTCAAATGATGGATGATGTAAATAACAATGTATCTCTGACAAACTAAATGGATATTTCATGGTGCAGAGTCTGTTGCAAAAACCAAAGTTAAATATAACAACTTAAATAATATTAGCCTATAATTCTGCCTCTGGAAAAATAAAGGGAGTTTTCTACCTTTTAAAAGTTAGAAATTTGGCTTGTCTGTCTGTGTGCTTAAGTTGTTTTAAAAACAGCCTCTAATTATTATCTTCCACAAAAGGTTGAGCCACCTTCCCCTGGAATGCAATGTGAGTCACCCCCACCTCAGCAACCCTGTCTAAAGTAACAGAAGCTATGGTAGCAAATGTCCACAAAATTAATTATTCTGGGGATAAATAATAGCAATGTAGTAAACACACACATTAAACCTGCCTCCAGGTAAAAAGCACCAAATCTAATATACAATTCTTTTGACAAGGACTCACAGATAAAGCAAATCATTAATAGTCCTAGGAAGGGCTGATACACAACTTCGGCTGGTGCAGGCTGCTGATGCAAGAGCATTTCAATGGGAAGGAGATCATGATACGCTCATGACACAAACAGTGTGATGGATGCATCGTAAGCCACCTCACTGCTACTTTTTAGGTTGGTTGATGTAACAAATGTGAGCTGTGCTGGCATTGATACTGCCCACACTTCGGTCTTCACTGCAAACAGTAGCAGAACAGATTTTTTCCCCAATAACTTATCTTCTCATATGAATAACCTCAGAAAACAATTTTGGGAACAAAGAAGATATTATTATCAAAACAGGGGTAAAAGCAAGCATCTCCATGGACTATGGTTTATCTTTGCCCTATCCTCACAAGTTACTTGTTTCAGATTAAACGGTGAGCTACTGACAAGGATGTATGTTTAAAACTGTTGCAGTACAGTCACAATTTTAGTGGACTTTGGTGAGGAACCACATACTATCCTTGTGCTCGAGTAGTTGAATGACTAACCAGATGATAAATTGTTTCAGTGTCATAAAACAGCAAGTTGGGAGGAGGTGCTAGGACTGGCAGTTCAGATGCCTGTGTTGCACATTGGAATGCTTGGGTTAAAGTCCCAGCTCTGCTCTGGGGTCCAGCTACTTCTAGTTACCAACTCTGGGCATCAGAGGTGGTGACTTAAGTAGCTGGAATCTTGCCATCTATATGGGGACCTGGATTAAGTTCCTGAGCCCCAACTTTGGCTTGACCCAGACTTGCCAGTTGCAGGCTTTTAAGAAGAGATACCCAAATGTAGTCAAATCCTGCAGTACTGAGAGTTAGGGCTCCAACATGTGAATTCTGGAGGGATCTAGTTCAGACAATAACAATGGTCTATGATTAGTTCTTTTTTGCTAGTTGCTACAGACACTGTGAACCTCCAAAATTCATGGGCTGAAATCCTAACTATAACGTGATTAATATTAGAAGGAGGAGAGGTTGAAGATAATTAGGTCATGAGGCTTGACTACTCTTCATGCATAGAATTTGTACCAAGAAGAGAAAGGAGAGCGCTTGCTGCTTCTCTCAGTTCTCCACCATGGGAGGATACAATCAGATGGCCATCTGTAAACCAAGTACACAACCCTCACCAACAGCTGACCAAGCTGGTATCCTGGTCACAGACTTCTAGCCTCCAGAATGTTTTCTGTTGAAGCCACTCAGTGCTTGATAATTTTTATAGTAGTCCCACATCAAGGTATTGCATAACTCTTGACTCTTTCCAGGTTTTAGTAATATAGACTTCACTGTCATACATATTTACAAAATTTAACATTTTAATAAAAAAGCAAAACAAATAGAAAATGTAAGAATATTTAGCAAATGGCTATTAAATTCTTAAGTTTTTTTCTGAATTTATTGGAATTTCTTCTATTTTTGAAAACAAAAATGCATTTTGGAAGTATCATTAATAGAATGACATACCTGGAAAACTTAGAGTTTACATGTACTTATCAATGTTATTTGTGAGACTTCCATAAAAGGACAAGTGACTGTGAAATCATGGTATGTCCATTAATTTGGTTGTGCACATCTTTAGCAATTGCCACAGTCTTCTCCACCTTCCCAAACCTTTGTCTAATACTTAAACACATCAAGTCAAGGGTAAAATCTGGCACACACAGCAATTTAACATACATATTGCTGTCAGGACATGAAACAGATATAAATACAAACATATATTTTAGGCCATTTAAAATTCCATCCAAAGCATATAGTGGCTTAGAGCTGAAATTAAAATACTGCTCAAATCAGACTGCATGTCATAAACATAAGGGATAGGCTGTAGACCAGTAAAAGTTGTTAGACAAGCCAAAATTCAGAGATTATAGAAATTATTTTATGACCTTTTAAGAAGACTTCCTATGTTTCCATCTTAGGTAGAACAGAATTTTTGTTCAATAGTAGCTATTCCACAAGAGACATTTTGTACCCCTAATTAAGAAGAGATAATGCCACTCAACTAAATCTTATCCAGCCCTTTGTGGGAGTTGTCTGTCTTTTCAATCCACCAGAATGCACGTTTAGTATGACTATTGTACTACAGTGGGGCTGAGTAGGGGTTAAAGGCTAATGGCTTTGGAATCACAGTCTAACTTTCATCAGGATAGGCTGTTTTGAGGCTCATTGGGAATGTGTATTTGTTTGCATCAGCTTTGTTTCCTTTGATCTTAGGGGAAATTCTTTGATGTTTAGATATTCAAAGTTAAGATATGAGATAGATGAAAGTCTGAGAAAATCATAGGATAAAAAAGAAATTCATTTCCCTAGAACCAAGATGACATGGACAACACTTCCTCTAGAATCGGACAAGAACAAAGTCCATCACTTACTTCCTCCAACTACCATTCTCCACGTAGCCATTGGAGGCGAAGCCATCTTGGTGCTCAACAAGTAGATTCTTAGCTTTCAGGAGGCAGGCACTTGAATGCATGGTAACTCCAGGTTTGTAATCCTTCTTGAACTAACAGAGAAAGTTAAGCCTCAGAGGAAAACAATTGGATTACCAGAACTCAATTTTCTATATTCATTTAAAGTTTTTTATTTGAGGGAAAGAGAAAGATCTTCCATTCACTGGTTCATTCCCTAAATGCCCAAAGTAGGCAGAGCTGGGCCAGGCCAAAGCCTGGAACTCTAGCTGGGTCCCTTAACAGGTGGCAGGGACTCAATCACTTGGGCCATCATCTGCCTAGGAGTAGCTAGGACTTGAACCAGGCACTCCAATATGGGATGTTGGTGTTCCAAGAGGTGGCTTAATCAGCTGTGTCACAACATTTGCCTCTTAGGTGCTGGTTTTATATAGAACTAGATATTAAGGCAGTATGAGAATACGGGTTTTATATTGCCAGTGGTTGATTTGAAACTCTACTCTGTTACTTCCTAGTTTGACAATATTTAAATGCTTCAAATTTTCCATAGCAAACAATAGCAATATTTGCTGCAAAATAAGGAGGGATTAAGGGTATTAAAATATGCAAAGCACTTTGAACATTGCCTGGAACACCGAAAATATTAGCTCGTGTTAGCACCCCAGTAGCCAGGGTTGAACTTGACTTTTGTGACTGTGACTGCCACCCCTATTCTTGATTGGATTTCTGGACTGCATCTGAAGAATATTAGGGCTTAAACTACAAGACAGACAGAGGAGCAAACACGATTTTCATTTAAATAATATAAGGGCAAATTAATCTCGCACACTGCTGAGATACACCTAATGATTAGTTCCCCGGGCTGATCCATCATCAGTAGTTGGCCGCCAGTTTGTTCCCTTACCCCAGAGTAAAGCTGAAGGCGCTTCTTTCTTTAACAAACTAGACATTAATTAAGGGAAGCAGGGGACTAGAATGTGTAATTGCTATTGCAGTGTAGAAAGAATGTTACAAATAGCAATGAGCTTATAATACAGAAAGAACAAAATGCAATTCATCTTCCCAAAAGATAAAATAGAACATCTCTTGTTGAAGGAAGGCACTTAAAAGTGTGGTAGAAAAAAAAAGTAGTGAAACTCTGTTCTCCCTTTGTGGATATTCAATGCATAGAACAGAGAAAACTTCTGCATAACCCTTGACCATAGCATGGCAGTCAGGCGCATGAAATCTGATCCCTTGGTTTCTTCCAGAATTGCAAGGCATCCCATTATCGTTTTTACATCACTTCCTGGGCTTTTCATTAGCATTGCCCCTTTCCCTAATTAGTCCATTTTTTTCGATATCAGTTTATTTGCCCATTCTCACATCTTCAGTTTTATCCTTGATTTCTTCCTTAATTCTCAGACCCAGTGAGTTACCAGTCATCTCACTCTGACACTGTAATGAATCTAAATGAGCTATTTCTGTACATCCCCATATAAAAGAGGACTAGAGTTAAAAACTCAGCCTTTAAGATTAAGTCATCTCTGTGTAAGCTTCAGTTCTGCTGTGTAATCTCAGGTCAGTTTCTTACTTAGAACATAAAGATAAAAATACTACAGATCTCAGAGATCCGTTCTAGATGTTACTGTTCTGGCATGTGCAAGGAGCATAACACCGTGACTGACACACAAAGGCTATTGTTTTCTTGTGGTTAGTGTTGTTGCTTCCACTGTCAATGTTCAATCTGGTCTCTGCAGGTCCATTTCTGGTCAGGCAATGGTCTTCCCTCCATCAGTCTCTCCCATCACCAGTTATCATATATTCTGTTGTCACATGGATCTTCTGAGTCTGTGCAATGTGCTAGACTAGCTGGCCTCAGACTGCTTTGATACAACACAGCCTCTATTTGGTCTTAACATCTCTAGCGTCTTCTTATTTGACCCCTGTACACTGACCTGATGTTCTACTTGTGTGTGCAGTGTTCTAAACGTGGTAGGTGCCCTCCTGCTTTTGAACACTGTTTATATTATACTTTCTGCTCGTATTCATTTTAGCCATTGCCATTTGATAATACTGGTTAATTCTTTTTATCATTATTTATTGGAAAGGAAGAGAGACAGGTAGACAGAGTGAGCTTCCATTTATTGGCTTCCCAAATTCTTTCTGAAGTAATAGCCAACAACAATAGCCAGCACTGGGTTGGGACAAACTCAGGTTTCCCACATGGGTGGCAGGACCAAATTCTGGAGCCATCATGGCTACCCTTCAGAGTCTAAATTACTCAGAAGCTTGATTCGGGAGCTGGAGCCAGGCATTGAACCCAGGGACTCACACATGGGATGTGAGCATCTTAATGGCATCTTAATTGCTGGACCAAATGCCTGCCCCAACATTGGTTAATGATTTAAGTGCTAGAATCACACTACACATCTTCCATTAAATCATTTTGGAGTGTCTAATCAGAAGTGATTTTTCATTGCCCTCCTCCAGTAATTTCTCTTCCACATCCACACTTATCTCTTTGCTGATTTCTTCTCATTATATCTTAAACATTAATTGTGTTTATGCTGGTTTTCTCTTCATGATTCCACTGTAAACTTAAAAAGGGTGGATTTTATGTTCCAAATATTTTTGGCCACTTAGATCAGTGTTTCCTAGGATGCAGAGTGCCATAACATAAAAGATGGTGTTGTTAGGGCCTTAAACAACATTGAGTGAAATAATAAATGTATTATTTTTAAAAAATCTTTATTATTTCAAGAGAGAACTCACAATTAGGTGCAATATCTAAAACTTCCTTAATAACTACTAGTTTTTGGAATATGTACCATTTTTTAGGTACAAAACCTTCGGAAATTAAATATTTCTCACCATCACTTTCTCTGGTTTTATTTTCGCTGTTTATATTTTTCCAGTAAAGAAGCCATTCTGACTAGTTAATATTACAAGTGGTATGGGGATTTGGCGAAAGTAACTGGCAGTTCTCTGAGACTGGACAAGTTGTCTCCTGTCTTTTTCAGAGGGCTCTGTCAATAGTAGGCATTGAGTAGGTATTGGGAGATTTGTACCTTCCATATACATCAGAAGAGTTGGCGCAAAAGAGTGGCACTAATTCTTATCTTTCATTTCAGCCAAAATGACCCAATTATCCCTACTATCTTCTTTTTCACTAGAGGAAATTTCCAGAGTAGTCTTCAAGCCATGTGTTACAACTAGATTGCTCCCCCACCACCCTAGCCTCTTCTACACCACTCTAGTACTACACAGTTCTGGGAAACAAGTAGTTACACATTCACATTCACATTTTTAGATGACTTGCACCAGTCCTGACCAAGACTGAGTGAATAATTTTCCTTTGGAAGGAGTTGGTTTCATAAGGTCATTTAGCACCAAACAGAAAATTAGTATGGCTATAGGTTGAATAGTGTCCCCTTCTTAGATTCAGGTGTTGAAACTTGCATCGCCTCCTTTGTGATGGTTTTTGGATTTTGGACTTTTAGAAAGTAATTGGGGTTAGATGAGTTCTTCAGTAGGGATCCTCGCGATAGGACCTGTGACTCTATAAGAAAAGCTACCAGAGAGCTTGCTCTCCATGATGGCTGGCTGTTCTGGGTAGGTAGATCTTGCCAGAACTCAACCCTGCTGGCACTTCTACCTTGAAACTTCATCCTCCAGACGTAAGGCAAACAAATATCTGGTGCTGAAGCAAACCCAGTATATGGGTTGTTGCTATAGTAGACCCAGCAGACCAATGCAGTTGTAAAAGGGAATCTCAACAAGTTTGTAGAAAATGGAATTAAAAGACAACAATTTATTGTGGTGCAGATAATTTTAAATCCCTGCATAGTTTTTCCGTAATACACATTCTGCATGGACTTGTTGAAGATCCCTTTTATAACTTGCCACAACTCTAACAAATGGGACCTGATGACATTCATGGAAGTGTCAAAGAGCTGGTGCTACTTCAAAGCTCCACTGGATAGCACGCCACTGTTGCAGCTCCTCCACCACCACTGGCAGAGGCTGTGTACCTCTGAGGAGTGGGACTGGCACCCAGGGGAGCATGCAGAGGGCAAGTCCATCAGTGGCACAGGGACGGCAGGCTAAGAAAAGCATTTTCCCGTTCCCCCAAAGATGAGTAAGTCTCTGATATACCTGTCTGTGCAAGCTTCTAAAAGTGTAAATATTACTTGAATTAGAAGAACATTTCAGGGCCGGCGCTGTGGCACAGTAGGTTAATCCTCTGCCTTCCAATCCAGCTCTCTGTTGTGGCCTGGGAGGGCAATGGAGGTTGGCCCAAGTGCTTGGGCCCCTGCACCCGCATGGGAGACCAGGAGGAAGCACCTGTCTCCTGGTTTCAGATCAGCGCAGCACCGCCCATAGCGGCCATCTGGGGGGTGAACCGGCGGATGGAAGACCTTTCTCGATGTCTCTACCTCTCTCGCTGTCTGTAACTCTACCTCTCAAATACAATAAATAAAATATTTTTAAAAAGAACATTTCTACACCTCATTTGACAGGTAGAGTTATAGACAGTGAGAGAGAGCAAGGTCTTCCTTCTGTTGGTTCACCCCCCAGATGGCCGCTACGGCCGGCGCTGCACCGATCTGAAGCCAGGAGTCAGGTGCTTCCTCCTGGTCTCCCATGCAGGTGCAGGGGCCCAAGCACTGGGGCCATCCTCCACTGCCCTCCTGGGCCACAACAAAGAGCAGGATTGGAAGAGGAGCAACCAGGACTAGAACTTGGCACCCATATGGGATGCCAGCACCACAGGTGGAGAATTAACTAAGTGAGCCACGTACACCTCAATATTAACAGGATTGTGGAAGACCTGAATACAAAGAGATCAGTGCAGACCCATCTTCTATTTCAAGACATATGTTAATAAATATAAATAGGTAAAGGAGTCAAATCAAAAGTCCTTTAAACGCAGGATTTCCTTGTCTTCCTAAACTTTATCAAAAGCTTCTTTATGTATGATGAGGGATGGTCACAGAGCACCTGAGGGTTCTCCCGGAGTTTCTCTTCGTTAATGCTGGCACAGGAACGAGTCAGTCATCATTCACCAAAAGACACCATTAATCACACTTCCACCCAATATACCCTGATCTCTAACAGAGGATTTTGGAGGAAAGACCAGACCCCTTGCTGATCTGGCAAGTTCCAGAAGGTTGTAAAGTGTCATTGTGTCCCTTATGTCCCCATAACCTTAGCTTCATTGATAGCTTTACTACTGCCACTGTTTCATTTAGAAATCAACAACATTGGAGTGCAGTGGAGGATGGCCAAGTGCTTGGGCCCTGCACCCCATGGGAGACCAGGAGAAGCACCTGGCTCCTGCCATCGGATGAGCACGGTGCGCCGGCCGCAGCACGCCGACCGCGGCGACCATTGGAGGGTGAACCAACGGCAAAGGAAGACCTTTCTCTGTCTCTCTCTCTCTCACTGTCCACTCTGCCTGTCCAAAAAAAAAAAAAAAATCAACAACATTGGTGTTAGTACAGGGATTAAGAATATTTAATCAAATGATCTATTCCTTAATTAATTTAAAATCTTCAAAAATCTTGCTTTCAGGACAAGCGTTTGCTGCAGCAGTTAAATCACTGCCTAGGTATCTTCATCCCATATTAGAATCCCTGGATTTTAGACCCAGTTCCACCTGCAACCCAACTTCCTCCAATAGGTTCCCTGGGAAGCAGCAGGTGATGGCTCAATGGGTCCCTGCCCCCAAAGTACGAGACACAAGTGAAGTTCCTGGCTCCTGGTTTTGGCCAGACCCAGCGTTCAACTGATGTGGGCATTCAGGGAGTGAACTCCTGGATAAAAAAACTCTTTCCCTTTAAGATAAATACAATTAAATGTCAAGTGTAAAACTCTGTTAAAAATTCTAATTTTAATCTTATTCAAATAAAGGAGAAGAAAAATATAGAACTTAACATACATGACTTTTTCCATGTAAGTATTACCATTGAAGAAAGTCTTTTTAAAATATATATATATATTTAATCAGGATAAAATAATTTTTTGAGCCACAACAACTTTCAGCCACAATATGGTTTTCATCTATAATTTTAGATTGTTTTTAGGAAGGACAAAGTCCAAATTCATGTGTAAATCCTAGACATCATACAACGTCTTCACATGTGTGTATTACAAATATTGGCTTGGTGATAATTGTAATTAAGAACACTCATTTACCTCACAATCCAAGAAACAAATCTGCTTATAAAAGTATAAAAAATATGGGAATGAATTTTTGAGGTATAGATCAGAGAAAGTGTCAGGAGACCCCTTCCTGGGTGGGATGCTTTGAAGTCTCCAATCTCTTTAATTTTTATTACCACTAAGAAATTTGTTAGAAAATTTTCCCCTAAAATTTTGAGATCATAAATACGACACAAGGGACTGAAATAAGAAAGCAAAATTAAATTATGTTTATTTTTCTTATTTATGTAAACTTAAAATAATGCATACCTGCCTAAAGATTAAGTCTTCACCAAGACTATTAAACTCAGATTCTGAATGCCAGTTCACTGAGTCTTGTTGGTGTTCACCAAATCACAGATCAATTTCTTTTTTTTTTCTTTTTTCTTTTTTTTCTTTTTTTGACAGGCAGAGTGGACAGTGAGAGAGAGAGAGAGACAGAGAAAGGTCTTCCTTTGCCGTTGGTTCACCCTCCAATGGCCGCCGCGGACGGCGCGCTGCAGCCGGTGCACCGCGCTCATCCGATGGCAGGAGCCAGGTGCCAGGTGCCAGGTGCCAGGTGCTTTTCCTGGTCTCCCATGGGGTGCAGGGCCCAAGCACTTGGCCATCCTCCACTGCACTCCCTGGCCACAGCAGAGAGCTGGCCTGGAAGAGGGGCAACCGGGACAGAATCCGGTGCCTCAACCGGGACTAGAACTCAGTGTGCCAGCGCCGCAAGGCAGAGGATTAGCCTGTTGAGCCACGGCGCCGGCCGACAGACCAATTTCTATCTCAAAAAATTAAGAAGTAGCTTGAGTGAATAAATGCATCATGTGACAGCTGTCACTCTGAAGATAATCTTTGGAGTTTGCAAGAGTTTTGGAAGCATTTCTTTAATGAGCAATAAAGTGATGTTAATCCAAATGGAAAATCTGTGTAAAGGCGACATCTCTCTGGAAATTGTAAACACAATCTAAAATGGCACGCTATGCCAGTCTAATTGCAAAGGAATGCAGGGTCTCAATTATTCACATCTTTTGCCCAAGAGGAATGTTTAAGAACTAGCAATTGATACAGCAAACGCTTGCTATTTTTATTTTCCTTATCTGTATCAGTAGGTGTTGATCATTGAGACTACTGAAGTTTTATTTCACTTGCAAAATGTATATAGCTTAAAATTCAAGGAAATCTCTGGTTCCCTCTACTTTTACAAGGTGTAGGTAGCACTCAAGGGACTAAGAATATTGCATCTCTTTTTGGTAGACAACGTCATTCAACCAAAGTGGGAAAGGCTGAAGCATGTTACCGCAGAATATTTCCCAGTTATGAAGACTCTGTCTAAAATCATATTCGTGTTCTTGAACTACAGGAAGCTGGCTAATAGTTATGTTCATTAATTTTATCTCCGTTGGTTCATTAATTTTATGTTGTTGACTTCAAAAATGACACTGTGCTTCCAGACTGAAGATTATGTCTTCCTTTGCAATTTTTTTCATTTTTACAACTGGTCCAAATAGATCATACCACAGTCAGGGCATGCAAGCAAAACCGAGTAAATAAAGTTTGTCTTTTATGAATGAACCAAAAAAGATTACTAATTAAAAATAACATGATACTTAAAATTCTTCTTTAGGGAAATACCTTGCCCTCTTGTTAATGAGGCCGAGACTAGGGGCAATAAGACTTGTGTTTGATAACAGTCACACTCAGATCAGATGAGATGGTGTGAATATCAAGCCATAATAATGTGACCATGTTTTATGCACCAGGAGGTAGGGTTAGGGCAAGTTAGACAAATCATTAGTCAAGAGCACATTTTACGAAAGACGGAGATCTTTGGGCACACGGCATCATTTCCTTCATGTCCTTTGCAAGCCTGTATCTGTCTATGGAGAAAAATGGATCTCTCCCCCATAAGACAATGACAGAAATAGGCTGGGATATGTGTCTATGTCCAATCAGCAGCGATATGCATAGTAATGTGTGGCACAGCTTGTGTAATGAAGTTCCCAGCGTGCGGTCTGGAAAGGTATCCTCCAGTGTGTAGCGTGATTTATTTCCTCTGTCAAGAGGCAGGACAGCCAGGACTTGTCCTCCCCTCCTCTCCCTGAGAAAATACTCTGTCATCTTGGAAAGTCGTAATGGGTTCTGCAAGAGCCACACACGGGCATTGTTTGGAACCCTTCATTTAGCATTTAGCTGGGCTATTTCCCATCCCTTTTAATTCTGTGACTGAAACTTTAAAGGGATTTCTTCAAAAACAAAGCAATCTCTGGTGGGTAGGACTACCATATTGTACTTTCGCCTTGAAAGTGATATTTAAAATGATGAATTAAAACACTTTTGCTGTGGGAAAAGTCCGTAGAAAATGAAAAGGAACAGAACAGCTTCGTATAGAACTTAACAACTTTCTCTGTAGTCGGGGTGAGAAGAAAACAATCTTGTGAGCTTCTTCAAATTATTGAAGTCTGCTGCATTTATAGCAGCCATTATTTCTAGTGCTAACATGTAGCTATTAATTATACAGTTTCTCTTGGCCATTTTTGTTCGTTTTGATCTTGAATTTTAATTTCCATTTCATCTTTAAATTTTGTATTTTAAAAACTTACACATTTTATGGGGATGCTGTACAATCTACAGTATACACTATAGAGTTGATGGATTAAATTATGTAATGAGCCTTTCCATTTCTTTATTTCTCTTTATGCTTGAAGCCTACCACTCCCTCTTCCAGCACATCATCCAGTATATAGTACATTACGGTGACCTACAGTTGCCCCATGGTGCTGTGGAACACTTGGGCCTCTGTTGCTTCCATCTGACTGGAACCATTATCCAGCCATTATGCAGTCTCCTGCTAGAGCCCTGTCCCCACCCTTCTCAGCCTCTCATATTTTTAAATATATTTATTTTACCAAAAAATAGTTATTTTCTTCCAAGCTAAAATTTCATTTAGTTATTTTTAATTAGAAATATATTGAAATAAACTAAAATTTTTAAAAAATAATTCTTTAGTTTTAACTGTATCATTTCTAATTAGTAGTAGTCAGTCATTCAGTACTAGATCATTTTCTACTTTTCAAAAGATTGGAAACACAGGAGAACCAAATTAAATAGGAAATCTACTAGCAAAGGTGCTAGTTATTTACATCACCCCAATTTTTGAAATCAAGTGTTTTATAAATACATTAGGTTATTTGTTATTTACAAAGCCATTCTTGTTTGGTTTTAGAAAATACATCATATTTGCTGTACCTCAAAGGTTTCAAAGGACAATTCTTTTTGTAGTATTATTAATAATTCCTTATTGCAATACATGAAAATCTTATCAGTGCAGAAAGGTTAATATGATGGAAAGTAATTAATTTTTCAGTGGAGTAAAGAAGTTACCTTAATGTTCAAAATAAATATTTATGATGAAAATTTTACTTAGGAGACTTTTCCCTAATATGTATATTTTAGAGAATCATGATAGTAAATGTGGCCATATCCTTTGAAGAAGCATAATGTCATAGTTACTCAAGATCTTGGCTTGGCTTATGATTGGGTTCAGACTCATTTGGGTCAAGGGCATCACTAATTACTAGCTGCAGGTATTTAGCCTAGTGGTTAAAAACAAAAACAAAACAACAAAAGCACATATTCCACATCAGTTACTTGGGTTTGAGTCCCAGCTTACGCCCCTAACTCCAGCTTTCTGCTATTGCAGATAGCTCAAGAAATTGAATCCCTACCACCCATGAGAGAGACCATGTTTGAGCTCCCATTTCCTATCTTTGGCTTAGCTGAGCCTAGCCATTGTAGACATTTGGGGAACAGATTGGTAGATGAGTGCTCTTGCTTACTCTCTCTCATAAATGAACACATATGTTTAAAGACTAAATAAGCTCCTTCTATTTGGGCATTATGTTAGATTATAGAGAATTTTTTTTCTCAATGATCTTTTATATCTATGTTTATTAAAGAGTTTTAAATTTAAGAGTAAACGGAAGATAAAGAGCTGAGAAAAGTCTTCAGCCAGATTACTTGGAATTTGTAATGATGAAAATGAGTGTTACTCCAAAAAGAAAAATGGTGAACCAAAGAGTGGTTTAATTATACTTCACAGCCTCTCCTATCTTTCTGTCTACTCTTTGTTCTTACTTTGGCTAGGAGTTTTCACAGATTAACTCATTTAATCTTACAACAGTCACATGAGTAAAGGTTATTACTCCTGTGTTACAGGCAATGTATCTTTGAAAGTTTCAGTAACTCTCCCAAGGCCACACAGTGATTGGGGAGAATCAGAACCAAACCTGGTCCTGCTGCATTCCAGACCCAGGCTCTCTATGATGTAATCTGCATCATAAATATTCTCTTTTCTTTCTATACTTATTTTAATTGAAGAAAATTGAATATTAGGCTTTCTTTTAAAAAGTCCATGTTGTGAATTGCCTGTTAAGATTCATGTCTTGAATCTAATATTCAGGAGAAAGATTTTTGTTGATTAAGCATATTCAAATTGGAGTCAAATTATCCCACTTAAGGGGAGCACAGAGAGTAAGACCTTGCCTAGTACCAAAGACACCACTGAGATCAGGATCCTGAAGATTAGAATCAGGTTGTGGAAATGAGACGTTCTGTTGAAATGAAGAAACTTAAAGGACAGAAGTAGGTCTGTCTACATCAGAAAAAGCAGTGATTTCAATCAAGACAAGGGAAAATATTGTAGATCCAGTTCTTACTTGAAGGCACAGCAGCAGAGCGAATGCTCTTGGAAAAGAACAGAACTTTCCAGCCTTCAGTTTTCTGATCTTCAAATAGTGATTTTCACGGCCACAGTTGTGAAGAGTAGGCCCACTGCATGGAGTGCATCTAACACAGTTACTAACACATGGTAACAACTCAGCAAGTGGCACTTCCAGGAAAGAACCCCGGAAAGTTTCGAATACTTGGTTATGATCTTTACTGCACAGCTTAAGATTTTTTTGTAAAATGGTGTATTTCAAACACCAAGCATTCCAGTCAGCACAGGCCAACCTGCCTGTCTAGGTCCTCCATGAAACCATGGGCATCCAGACCCCAAATGCCAACATTTGCATGAATAAATAAAAAAATTTGAAAATTTTTAAATGGAATGTATGTATACATACATAATGAGTATATGCTTTTTGTCTTTCTTCTATGTGGTTATTAAATTAAATCTAGGTGCCAGTTGGGATACCCTACATCCTATATTAGAATGCATGGGTTCAAGTCTGGGGTCTGGCTCATGACTCCAGCTTCCTGCCAATCAGACCCTAGGGGGCTCTAGGTGCTGGCTTAAGTAATCGGGGCTCCTGTCACCCACATGTAAGACATGGATTGAGTGTCTGGCCCTGTCTTCAACCTGGCCCAGCCCAGGTCGTTGTGGACATTTGAAAAGTGAACTAGTGGATGGGAGCTCTCTTCCTGTGTTTTTCTGCTTCTGAAATAATTAAAATAAGTTTTTAGAAACTTAAATCCTATTACTTAAATAAATAATAAAAATTAAATCTTCAGTGTAATGGATTCACCAGAAAATTCATTTTTAAGCTATAATTTCAAGTAAATAGGTTTTTAGAAAACCACAAATAGTGAATATTACTTAACATTATATTGTTGAACATAATAACTCTCTTTGGGACTTGGCTAATAGATATGAAATGTGTTTAGATTAAAAGCATATAAAATGATTTAAAAGTATATTGAATGGTAATTTAAAAAAAAGTTAGCAATAACACTCCTGCTAGTCATTAAACAGCCATATTAATATATTTTTTTAAACTCTAGTGGAGTCAAATTCATTCACACTTCTTGTTTTCTGTCCAAATAACTAAAAAAAAAAAATGAGATTGAATGCTCTCAAAACTCTAATTCTTCTCTTCTCTCAAGTGTTGATAATGGGAGGGTCAGAGGCAAAGACAGTGAAAAGGGAAAGTCTCAGTAGTCAGAAATGACCATTACAAAACACATGTGGCACTTTATTCCAGTGCTCAAATCCCTTCCATATTTCCCAGTAGCTTGTCTGTAAATACCCAAATTCTGTGCCTGATGGATCATGTGCTTCCTGGCCTCTTCCACCTTGTTTACTCTCACTCTTACAAGTGAACTTAAATTCTTGATTTTTTTAAAGAAAAAGAAACAGAAGCGAGCTTCAGCTGCCGATTTACTCAAATAACTCCTCGAGTGTATCTGCTTCACTTTGCACACGCCATTCCCTGGGCTGAAATGCTGCTTCCATCTGGTGTCGTCCGTATCTGCTGTATTTGCAGACATTGGTCAAGGGTTAAATCTTTTCCGAGGATTTCCTTAACTGTTCCCTACATACTTGACAATCTCTTTCTTTCCATCTTTTATCTCCATCCTCTTTACCCTGTAGTTTGCACTTCCTTCAAGCACAGAGCAAACACAGTATCACTCTTGTTTCTTTAAATTTCTGGTACTCCAATTAGCCAGTGAGTTGCTTAAAAAGGAGGATCCTGATTTCACCACCTTCTTGAATTCTAGCACACTGCCTGGTTTAATAGACTGTGTGACTCAATATGCATGCTGAATTAACAAATGAAAGACAATTCCATGGTTCACCTAGTCTCGTGTTTTTCCTGGATATGACCCTGGAGGTGACAGAGCATAGCAGTCATTACCACGTCTTAGGGAATTCAAGTTTCTTAAACAGAAGACCCCAAAACTTTTCATGAATTTTAACATAATGCAAGTCTGGGGTCATATTTTTAACCATGATAATGATGTCTGTTTCCATTGCAAGTTTTAAGTTGCTAAATACTCTTGTTAAAGTGCTTTCCCCCTCCGAAAAGAAGTAGTCCAAGAAGTTCCTAGTAGATAACAACTGAGCAGTGAGTGGTGTTCTGATCCATTCAGTTTGTCAATCAATCAAAAACCCTTAAGAACTGATGGTTGGCAATTATATGAGGAATGTTCGAAAAGTACATGGATTTCAAATATTTTGTACATTAAATAAATTTACCTTTTAATTCCATTTTCCACAAATTTTTGTATGTTCTTGAACAATTCTTAGTCATATACTATTTCTTTCTTCTTTTAAACCTATAATAATGATAAGACAGAAACATAACAAACAGAATGAGACAAAAATAAGTAAGGAAATACAATTCTATAAAGTTGTCTACAGGTGATCGTCAGTCGCTCTCATCGCATCTCAGAATCCCAAGTAGTACATCAGCATTTGTCTTCAGCACTGAAAAATCAATGGTAATAGGGAACAATATGGTGATAACTGAGTCTGATTTGTATTTTAACTGTTGGGACATAGGTTTTCAGTACCTGCCATTTGGCATTTGTGGGCACACACAAACAAGCTTAACTCTAAATCATCACTTGCAGAGAGAAGAACAAACACAAAAATTATATTTAAAGAAAATCTAATGTGTTCATTTAACTATGCATTTTTGTCTGTTTGATTTACAAAGTAAGTTTTCATTCTACATGCTTGCCAGACTTTCAGTCTCACAATACAAGTGTGCTATTCTATTCTACAAATTTGTTCAGAACCAAGATTTTTACAAATAACATAAGTAACTAAAATACATTAATTATCATGAACTATTTGTTATGTAGGAAAAGTTGAAAATTATCTTTACATGTTATACAATGTATTAGAAAATGAAAATTTATTTTATAATACAATAATTTCTTTTTTGTTTTTAAAGATTTATTTTACTTATTTGAAGGAGTTACAAAAAGAGGTAGAGCCAGAGAGAGAGAGAGAGGTCTTCTAACTGCTAGTTCACTCCCAGAATGGTTGCAATGGTCAGAGCTGAGCTGATCCAAAGCCAGGAGCCAGGAGCTTCCTCCAGGTCTCCCACGTGTGCACAGGGGCCCAAGGATTTGGGCCATCTTCCACTGCTTTCCCAGGCTATAGCAGAGAGCTGGACTGGAAGTGGAGCAGCCAGGATTTGAACCAGCGCCCATATGAGATGCTGCCGCAGCAGGCCAGGGTTTTAACCCTCTGTGCTGCTGCGCCACTGTGCCAGTCCCTACAATCATTTTAATATGCATGTAAATATTTAGAAAGTCTTCCTAAAAATAATTTTGTCATATTTGATATACACACTAAATAAATAAAGGAAGTTTCAAAAAATAAGAGGGATCCTCAAAATTACATCCTTCTGTAAAAGCAATTCATCAACTAAAAATTTGGAAAACATCCATGTAGTTGAGTATAGAATTTGAAAGTACACTTATATTCTACCAAAAGTACTCTGCTGACTTCACCTCAAAGGCCCCAATGTGTTTGTGGTCTTTAACTATGGAAACTTTTCAATTAAATAACAAATGAAAAGTCATCAATAGATATTCTAAAAATCTCTATTGCACTTTTGAATAATGCACAATGAAGCCATATTGCATAACAGATGCAGTCAAATTTGCTGATGACTCCTTCAGAGGACTGTTTGGGAAGATTAATACCGCTATAGAACCTGATTATTTATCTATTCTATCAGTCATTTGTCTATCAGTCTATCCTGTATCCACATACCTATGCATTCGACGAGGCCAACAAAACTGTCCGCTTACTGTCGCCCACCACTTCAGCACTGCTTAAATCTTTGGCTAGGCTCGGAGACAAGGTTGTAACAAGGGTCTAGCTAATTGGAAGACTGGTTTCAATGGTTTTTTAATTATGATTTTTCAGCATTCAAATAACAATGAGCACTTTTAGAAAATGCCTCATCACTTATCTCTGTGTTGTATATACTGCATATTCTCTAACTCAGCCCTGTGGCCCCACTGCCTTGTTTTGCTACAAAAAGTTCCTCCGGACTTGCCACCTGTTCTTAGACATTGTTCCCGTGAACTCCATATCCTTTATTTCTGCTTCCTCCACTGTTTATTAGGGAAAAGCTGTGCTTTTATTTATATCTTATAGAAACCATAGTTTGTGCACACCAAAGGAAGTTTGCTTCAAACAGCAGAAGCAAACCAGCAGGAAGAGGGTCTCTGGGCAGGTAGAATGATAATGGTGAAATGTGGCAATAAAGCAAGGAATGAATTCTACCTTCACTACTATCAAAAGGTGTTTTGAATTTCTTTTTCTCCTCAGTTTTCACTAGACAAGTATTTTGGTAGATGATTTCGACACACTTTCAATTTAGAACCAAGAGACTACATTACATTAATATATGCACGTAGTTAGCCCATGACTAATGAGTGTGGTCGTTATAGGCTAAATCCGAGCAAACCACAGCTCTCTCCTCCTTATGCAATTATTTCAGAAGACCTCCAAATTTTAGGTGGGTGTTAAGCAGACACAGAACAAACAACTAAACAAAAATGTGAACAAATCCAATCTAAATTACACATAATTCCAATCACTGGACGGTTCTCATTGTGCAAGGTTAGGTCTCTTTTGGAGAAATGACAGACCAGCCCATTCACTAACAGCATGTGTTTCAATGAGAGATTTTCTATTTTCTTACAGTTTGAATTCAATGCAGTCTGACCACCAGAGCAAGGTAATACCAGCTCAGCATGCATGTGATTTAAATACCCAAGACTTGCATTGAGAGAACATTTAATATCCTCTTAGTTGGACTTCAGTAAAAGAGAGTCCTTAAATCTATTCTTTTGTGCTTCTGCGGGGATAAAATAATAGAAAATTAAGAGGATTCCTCTGACTATGGACTTCAGAGCTGGAGAAGTGTAATCTCTATCTCGCTCTTTTTTTTTTTTTTTTTGCTTCTACACAAGAAGAGCCGAAAAGGAAAATCTGTGGAAAAGAGCTAAGTGTTCATCCGTTAGCGTTTTACCACTCAGGTACTACTAATACAAATTCAAAAAATGCTAATAAAGTCTGAAATTTCCCAGTAGGGGAGTAATGGAACACTTTTAAAAAAGGCACTTTCAGTTAATGACTAAGGCATTTTTTGCTAACAGCAATTTTGGCTTCTTATCCCAGGTGGAGAAAAATGCATTAAACAGGAGATTAAAATGTCCTTTCAACTGCTTGGTAATGCCAGCTGCTGCTGCAGGCTAAGGCATCCACGAAGTGGCATTTAGTTGATGGTGGTGCTGTTCCAGCGCTGGAGCAAGCATGAAAATCCCGCTGATGGGGGTCCCTTTAAATATGCTGTATGCGCACAAATAGCAAGTGTAGGAGCTAGGCTAGGACGGTAAACGGTACAATCTGTTCATTGCATTTTGGTTGCTAATTAAGAGGTGACATACAGTATGAATGCACAGAACCTGTTGAAATTCTGTCAGGCTCTGTCTTTGCTTTCACATGTTTGAACGCTATTTAATAAGGCATCTTAATTGAAAGTGGAAAAATACATAAAAGTAGAGTACACATATATTGGATTAGGATTCCGCCACGAGTGTGTGTTCATGATTTCTAACCCCTTGGTACTTCTCCGGTAAGACAGCACCTCTATTTCATCAGCACAATATGCAAATCCCACGATTTTCTTCTTGCTGTGGGAGCTAGAACTGGAGTGGAAAGTTGGAGGCAAAACTTGCAAACACAAATGTGAACTTAGCAGCGACTGTGACATAAAGGAAAAACAGTTTCTCTTGCCAAGAAATACCATTTTTATGAGGAGTATTTAAGCAAATAAGATGGAAAAAAAGGAAGGTCACTTACTTTTAACTACATATTGTATGTGTGTATGTTTATAGCCAAATGAATATTTTTTCTCAGCCTTTCTTTGGTGTATGGAGCCAGATTCATACCAAGCTTTATTTTCTGAAATTAGGTCCTTACGGTAAAAACAGTGAAAGGAAAGAAAAAGACTTAGCAGGAGTTAAAACCATGGGTCCTCTTGAAACTAGTGACACTGGGAAGAGAAACAGGCTGAAGTTTGGCACTCCTATGACAGTGCTATGCTTAAGAACTCTCCCTCTAGGCTTTAGTCTTCCTATTTGTTTATATAGGGGTTAATGAGTTAAATGCCATTGAGCACATGGCAAGTGTCTAAAATTATTTGCTCTATCTCCTGTGACTGTCATTGTTTAGATCTTGGAATCACCAGTAATCAAAAATCCAATGCTAGTATGTTTTCCCACAAAATTCGCATTGACCATGTTTTTGTCTTAATCCAACTTATTTGAATTTCTCTTACTCATGATAACTAAAAAGTCTTCTTCCTCTCCAAATGTCAGACAAGAATTGTCATCTGAACATCTGTGTACATAGGTGCTTCGGTAATCACCTAGAAATGTGTCTTGGTTAAGGATTCCCCTTAATTTCCTCTTGTCCTGTTCCTATCTTCCGTATCTCCTGAACTATTCATCCCACACAGCTGGATTGAACTTTATTTTGTACCCAGATCTACTGATACCTCCCCTTAAATTTCAGTAACATCTAAGCCAAAACCACACTGCCTACCAATCTGGCGCAGTGAGTTAATCTGGAGCATTGATTTCTAATTGAGAGCCATAAACTTTGAGTGTTCTATTCCTACACCAGTCCTACACAGCCCACTGAGACTCTTGAATTAACAGTGGAACATCAAAAATAGCCATCTGAGAGGCAAACTTGTGTACAGGACCAGAGCAAATGTATTACTTGAATTTTTTTTTTAAATCATCACACCCCTAGCAGTCAGTCCTAATTGATATCCTTCTTGGCATAAAAGTTTGAACATATAAAGGATAGAAAGACTGCGCAGACATTTTAACTATTCTGGTGAGTTTAGTTACGGGGGAGGAAGTTGAAGGGTGTTGTCTTTTGAGATGTAAAGGAATCTCTGGGGTTAAAACTCATATCACTTTTATATGAAGGTGCAGTATGTTTAAAGATACATTCACCAAATCATGAAGCTGCTAGAAATTGTACTGTAATGATTTGCCCTGGTTTCGCCATTGCGTTTCTGAGTACTGGACACTGCATTTTCAGGAAGTGCTGTTTCTAAGGTGCTGAATGGAATGAAGTACTGCCTTTGGGGCTAACATCAGGATGAGCTGAGAGGATCTCCCAGACACCCTCGAATTGCTCCAGCCTCCTGACAACAGAGCCTCACACTTGTACAAAGAGATGTTGTGGAGTTCCTCCACACGATTAGCAGAGATGTAAATATGACCGGAGACTTCAGACTCCCAATCACTAAGAAAATAAAAATCACACGAACGCCTTCGATTATACGGCACTTCACACTATTACTTACTGTAAGAATTTCATGCTTCCTGGAAAATGCCAGCTAAGAAACATAGCAATTACACTTTCTTACAGATCAGTTGGTGACTTATTTCTAAAGTTTGTATGGCTTGCCTTTTGATTTTATAACTGAAATACTCTCTGTACCCTGTAATTACTCACTCTGTAAATACCTGTCAATAGATGATTGACGCCGGCCATTTCCATTTAATTAAAAGGTCACCACCAACACATAAATACTTTTTATTTAATGATAATATTTGTGCCTACAACCACACAGGTAGCTCAGTATGCAAGACAAATTTTATTTTCGCTGTGCACACTAACATGCTGAATATGAACTGGATACCAATGGCATGAAACACCCATTCCTCATGCGGCATAATATGGATAATATTATTATGTGGATAATAATATGTATAAATGCAGACAGAAATGTTGCCAGTAAAGATTATTAATCGTATATAAATGTATCAAATGTATGCACAGATCAGGTAATAACAAGTGAGACAAAATGATGGCAGAGATTGTATATGCAGGCCCTAAAGTGTATGTACCATTTATTTTCATAATACTCCTCCTTAAAGCTCAGCTGAGAAACAGGAAGCAAAGATGGATACGATGACAGAACGGATTCCTCTCTTCCTGTGAGAGCCTGTGGGGAGAGAAGGGTGAAATGGAGCAGAAAGACCAAGGAGGTCAAATGGGTTGTGTGACAAGAGTGAAGAGCAGGCTAATTGAATCTGCAAATGATATGGACTAGGGAGTTGTCGAGAACAGAGGGAACCACAGGCTCTGGGAAGTTTCAGGAAGTTTGGAACTCATTGAATATTTACGCTCTGTATCCTCTGGCTTCTGCTTAGCTCTTCTTCCATAGAGTTTGTTACTTGCAGTCCTTGAAAATCCCCCCAGAATAATACATTGTCCGTTCAGCTAATAAGCACCCATGATGTTTCAGCCCCAGCTCATTCCAAGGAAAGAGTTTTTCATTTTATTTATTTTATATTTATTATCGCTTCTCAGCCTTTTGGCTAAGATCAAGTGTTATTTTATATTTATAAAATAGTCATTACTTTTGTAGCTTTCCTAGTGTAAAGATACACTTACCTTGGAATGTCTAGTTAAGCATAGCACACATGGATGGTAGCTGGTTCTTAACTTGAAATATTTACAAAATACAATTGAAGGAGAGTCCCATGGAACAATTTTGCTGATGGAAAGCATACTTTAGATGGCCTTTATAACATAAATGGCAATAGTGCAGTTTGTGGGGAGTTGATGGCTGGAAATAGCCTCCTACTCTCACTTAGGATGGAGAAATACCTCAAACAGTTTGGACCCCTTGGCCATCTGTAAAGTGTCTGCCTCTTGCTTTAATCAAGCATAACTTCATTTGTGAGTGGGAAGAAGAGGTCCCTATTTTGAAACGGGCAGGGGCTGAGAGGTGGCTCAAGTGATGCCCTCTGCTCTCCTCTTCATAGCCCTCCCCATCCCACTTCTATTTCACACAGTTAAAGTAAAAATGACAAATAAAAATAAAAGAATTAATAGCAAGGCCTGGGAATGAATTAAGACCTCATGATACAAAGAAATGTAGGTCATGAAAATTTCAAGCCTGATAGAAATAGTTAATACTCATTTATGCAGTGACCTATGTTGTTTAATTTATTTATAACTTCTAAATGTTATAACATTCTTTTCCAACTTATCTCCTGACAGTTTTCTTGCAGTGCCCTGGGGGAAAATTTTTAAACTTGAAAGTTCCAACATTTTGAATTTATCAAATTGAAACAATTCCTCAGATTCTCTTTTCTGTGTTTTGTGGGTTTTTACATTGGGAGTTAATATTACTAAGAAAAAAAATTCCCTGAAGAAAAAGAAATCACCCCTAGGCTGAGATGCTCCAAAGCAATTTTGAGCCTATTTATGTAAAAGGGAGAAATTGAAATTTATAATTGAAATTATTTAAATAGCAACATATATTAAATTGCATGTTTTGATAATGTCTGAACATACATATTTTCTAAAGAAAATCAGATAAAATAGCATCCAGTAAAAACTCTTATCTAGCTTACAGTGAAAACAGACTTATCTGAAGGTATTATTTCAGAAGTGTCTTTTAGGCTGTGAAGTCTGAACCTTTTTTTAATGAAAGATACTTATTCTTCATAACATCAACTCGTGAAATTGGTTACAGGGGCAGATCATTTCACAGCCAAATGGCATCATTGTAGTGTCCATTGTCAAAGCAGAATACGGAGAAATAATATTACAGTTTCCATAAAGTGCCCTTTCTCTGCAGAATGACCAACACATCTGTGGGTTTAGCATATACCCTTTGATGAACCTTTGCTTGCCTTAGAGCTAAAATTTCCTTCAAGCTCAAGAGTGGCCTAAAGTGAGCACCTTGAAACCTAGCAATGTAGCTAGTACATTGAATATGATTAACACGGAGTTTGGCAAATCATGCTGTCATACTTTCTCATATATCTGCATGGGGGGTCTGCATTACTACCACTTGTTACTATTTAATTAAATAAGTTAAGTGCAGGTAAGTTGCTCCTGTCCC
The DNA here is from genome assembly GCA_949820135.1 of Sylvilagus floridanus. NCBI lineage: Eukaryota > Metazoa > Chordata > Mammalia > Lagomorpha > Leporidae > Sylvilagus > Sylvilagus floridanus. Next base: position 12,123,053 of record OX463246.1, on the reverse strand, counting down.
TATACAGGCTGTGGACATATTTAGTGACTGTCATTCAGCAGAACAGTTCCACAGTGAGTAGATAGCTGCAGGCTATAAGAATATATCTCTTATATTATTTTTGAAAAAAAAAGATTTTTGGGAGGGGGACAGAGAAGAGGCATTGTATTTATTGTTGGTCTCTCTCCCTTTCTCTTTCTCAGTATGTAATTGTGTGGCTGGGTTTTCTGAGACAATAGATTGATGTGAACATTGCACCACATAGCAATTTTAGTCCATGGCATTTGTTATAATTTTTTGTGTTGTTCATGTTTCATGCATTAAGAAAATCAGCAGTGATGAAGAGCAGGCTTGCTCTCCAATGAAGACGACAGTGTTCTTGCACTAGAATCCTGGTCCATGCTGGTCTTTGTCCTCTGACCCTAGCCACAGCCTGTGTGCTCTGCACCACATACAGGCTTCGCCTTCCAGAATTCGTCTCAATGTCCCTGCCTTCTGCCCCCAGACTTGGTCAGACTTGGCTGCTGACCGAGTCCCTGAGTGTGATGACCCCTGCAGTGACCATCCTTCCACTGGCTGGCAGGTGCTCAGGGCCTGCTCAGGTCTTGTTGACACCCTTATCCCACATCCTAGCTCCTTTGGACCCAGAAGGCTTTGCACCAGCAGCACTTCTCCTCCAGTGGCTATTGGTGTGCTTTTCCCGGGAGCAGAGGAGGCAGAGGTCGTTTCAAAGGAGCCATGAAGATGATCTGGGAAGCCAAAGAGGAGCAGTGTGTGGTTTCCCAGTGGTCTCCGTGGAACTCTTGCCTGGTGCCTAAAAGCAGTGGCCTGCGTCTTTCCCTAGCTCCCTGATAATGTCAAATGCCTCCTTTTTATTAAAGGCCCTCAGATTATTACATAGCAATCTTTGAACAGTTGCGATTTTACACATCTTTGTGGGATTATGTAATTGATGCCCACCTTGCTACAAGTCTATGACCTCAATGAATTCAGAAAACCAGTTTCATTATCTCCATTATTATATTCTCCTGGCAAATACATTGGCTGGCTCACTATAGCAGCTACGACACGATTACAATGAATGAATGCATGGATGAATGAAAACTTTCTCACTTGATAACAATACTCTGAAAACTAGAAGACCAAGGATCCTTTAATGCCTGAGACATGCTGCATGCTTGGCCGATATGTTGAAAAATTGTGTTAACCCAGGGTTGGTCAGCCAAGTTGATGATCAGTTTTAGCAAACATGTCTGATTGACATCTGTATGCATTCTATTATTTATTATTCCAGACTATTTTGGTGTGTAGGAAGTAGTCTGTTGAGCCTTATTGATGCATCAGGACATTTATTTATTTGAAATTTTATTTTGAAAAGTCCATGGGAATGAGCTGACCTTGTGCATGTATTAATTTCTGAGTACAAATGATGATGTCAGTAATCTGCCTGTTTCCATCTCTGGACACTGCATTGGCTTTGCTCTCAGGTAGTCTCTTTCCCAGTAGTTGCAGCACAAGTCCCAGAAATAGCTGTTATAGACAGGAGCACATGTGCACCCCTGACCTATGACAGTCAGACCATCACAACCCAGGACTGAAAAGAGAATGAAATGTGCTTTCAAAAAGGAAATCATGGTGTTATTACTATAGCAAGAAGGTGAGCAGGTAATGCCACAGTTACCCACCCACTGAAGCTACCAATAGAATCTCCCCAATACGAAGTGCTTGACTTGATGACTTGCAGTGAATTTACCACACTTAGAGAAGGAGCAGTATGCCACCTGGACTCCTGCTCACTTTCCTGAAGGAATTGGCTCAACCATCCTACCTCACTCTGTTCCTACTGCTATAATAAAGGAGTTTAGATTGTGTTATTTATAAAGAATAGAAACTTTGTTTTTAAATTAATTAATAATTAATTAATTTGAGGCGGGGAGGGAGGGAGACAGAGAGAAAAGATAGTGAAGAAAGTGTTCCTATCCAATGATTCACTCCTCAAATGCCTACAATGACTGGGCCTGGGCTGGTGCCAAAACTTGGAGCCAGAAATTAAATCCAAGCCTCCCACATGGGTGGCAGGAGCCCAATTATCTGAACCATCATTGCTGCATCCCAGGGTGTGTATTAGCAGAAAGCTGGCGTCAACAGCAGAACCAAGAATTGAACCCAGGCATACTGACATGGATTGCAAGCATCTTAACTAGTGTCTCAATCACTAAGGTAAAAAGTTATCCCAGCAATTAATTTCTCCCATTTTAAAATGACCTTCCATTTAAAAAAAAAAAGATTATTTATTTGTAAGGGGGCTGGATCAGAAGTGGAGCAGCCAGGACTTGAACCAGCAGTCTGATATAGGACGTCAGCATTGCAGGTGGCAGTTTAGCTCACTGTGCCATGACACTGGCCCCAGAAATTAACTTCTTATAGTACCTGAGAAACCCAAGATAAAGGTGCCAACATCTGGGGTTAGGTGAGGGCCTTTCTGTTGAATCTTCACATGGTGAAAGGAGCAAAAAGGTAAAAAACACTAGGGTATTCCCTTATCTCTTCTGAAAGAGTACAAATCCATTCATGCGTAGGGAGCCCTCACGGTTTAATCACTTCCGAAAAGGACTTGGCTCTTTATACCAACCCTGTAAGGTTTAAGTTCCAAAGTGTGAATTTTGGAGAGTCAGGGACATTTCAATGCAATTCACAGCTCGAGACCTGCTCCCAGCGAGGCCCTTCATCACCTCCTCTGGGTAAGAGGGATTAGGAGGGAGGAAGGCTACTTATCCCAAGTTACAGCACAGCCACATTTTTAGATCTCCCTTGCCCCCCACCACCCAAACAAAGAAGTTAAGGAAGGGAGCAGAGTCCAACTGAGAAAAGCAGCAACGATAGACTAGAAAAGCAGAAGAGTGAGTGTTAGAACACACTGCAGTCTACACACTATGCTGGGGGGACCAGCAAACCACTTTTGCAGCTGATTCCGAAGGGCACATTCATCTACCGTTACAGGAAGACATAGCCTCATCTGAATAAGTGTAGGCCTCCCTAGGGCACTGCCCTGAAAAGCACAGCTAGTCTGGATATGTCTACTCAGAAAAGAGCACAGGCTTTGGAGTCCAGCTCAAACTGTTCAAGCTACAGTTCTGCAACGTGCTGGGATTGTGTTCTTGGTCATGTTACCCAATCTCTCTGTCCTTAACGTCTGCATCTGTCCAATGGAGACATCAGTACTATGCACTGAATAGACTTGCTATGTGGAGTGAATGCTTTGATACAAGCGAAGATTTCAGATCATGGGTTGGTGGTGCACAATCACTTAAACTTTGCCACAGCTATTAAAATACATTTGTAAACAGAATGACTTGTAAGTACTACGTGCTAAATTATTAAAAAGGGTCTTAATATTTTTAGGCATATGATGCAATGAAGCCATTAAAAAAAGAGAAGGGAAAAAGTAAACAAATGGAATAACCACAGTCACTCTTAGGGGACCTTGTAAGCTAAATGTGCTCTATGCCCTGCAACAGGGACTTGTCCAGTGAGGACACAAACCAGCTCTGTGTGTAAAAGGATTCAACCACCATTCACTGCAAGCTTTGAGCCTCTTGGACACTGTGAAACAACAAGGAGGTGAGGGCTCAAAGGTTGAGCACATTAGTGCCAATACAGACTGGTCATGGATTTTGAAGACTTGAGTTACAATGAGTGTGCAGGAGACAGCCAGAGAGTGCATGGAGGAAACCAAAGGGGCTTTCTAATTGGAGATCAGGAAAAATTACCAAGAATGTCCATGTAGTTGAACGTCCATTAATTTCACCTTTAGTGTATTAATATGAATTTAAATGCAGTCGTGTATTCTACTTATGAAGAATCAACAGCAATTCACAGAAATCATCAATTAGAAGGAGGAGGCAGATCAGAGGGCTAAAAGCCTAACAAAAAGGCATGAATTTGCCCAGTATTTGCAGGTGGGCAAGTCCTATGGTATGGCTGGAACCTATAAGTGAGGTACAATAGGACTATGCCCCACTCCCCGTGCTAGGAAGCATTTACTTCCTTTATGTGTTTTGAAGAGGCTTTTCATCTGAGAAGTGATCAGCAGCTTTGCATTTTAGAAAGGGGACCTTTGTGGCACCACGGAGGTCAACTGTGATGTCACAACACCAGGGGCAGGAAATCTGCTCAGGACATGACTTCAGGTTAGCCGAGGTCAGGTTGTTACTATTCCCAGGTTTGTAAATTTAAAAAGTGAGTTTCAGGTAGGCTAAGTAAATCTAAAAGCAAGGAGGCAAAACTATTCTTCAACTCAATTTGCTTCTTATTTTAAGTTTCGTGCACTGCCAACAAGCCATATGTGAGTCATGGCGCTGGTCAGAAGTAAGCCAGCACTTTTTACACTGGGCTGGCATCCCCTCTGCTGTTCCCTGAGTATCCTCACACCTCCTTGCTTGTTTAGCACGTATGTCTCTTCCTCTCTTCAGAGTCTAATACTTTGAATTCCTGCATCATCTGTAAAATGTTCCTGGACATCCTTTCCTAGTAAAGTTTCTTTTAGTGACCATAGGTTTTAGATTATAATAATTATTTGATGCTTGTTACAGATTTCTTTGAATTTTCATAGTTTCCACTATGTACCAAGACTTTCCACTTAAATTTCAAACTTCTAAAAAGCACAGAGGATTGGTCCATATAGTTATTTTACTCGTACTTCCACATCTCTTTGCCCAAATTCCAACATCTCTGTGTCATATAAAAAAAAAAAAAAGGGGGGGGGGGCTATGATCTTAGTAACAGTGATATGCAAATGACTTTTAAAATACAACCCATTTCTCCTCTGCTATCATGTGTTACAAATAAATGTTGAGAAATTAAAAGTCACTGGTCTTGAAAGGTTCAACTTCTCTGGGGAATAACAGCTCACTTTTAATTGGATAAAACCTTTAAAATATTGTGCAGAGGTCAAAGTCCTTTGTTCTTTCTGTAATATTTATAGAGTACCTAAAATGTCCCTGCACTGTGCTACATAGCACAGGGTCCACTTGGAGCTTGTAGTCTAGTAAGAGATGCAGAAAAATAAACAGGCAATTATCTCACAGTGTGCAACATATCCTAGTTTGCCAGGAACCTGTTGTCTGCTTTACAGCATTATTTCCTAGGAGTGTGAATCTATTTGCTCCCTTTTTCTATCTTTCATATTCTCTCTGGAATGTTCCAGAATCCATTTCGGTTATAATTGGCGACTTCAAAATCATGACCATTTTGCCCCCTGCTTGTGCTTCCTGTACATTTTAAAGCTTCCTTTCTGTGGTAGGTTGCTTCTAATCTGGCTACCCATAAGGCAACATCTCCTTGAGATTCGTTCTGGATAAGCTCCTGCACCTGTGTGCACTAGAGCTGGTAAATTTCTTAAACTGAACATGGCAAAGTAATAGAATGCTGTTTCCCAGATTTGGTTATAAGAGACTGTGACTTCTGCCATACACATCAGCTGCTTTAGCTCACCTACTTGCTTTGATGAACAGAAATGCCATGAGAGCTGCTCCATGGCGTGGTACATGTGACAGGGAACTGAGGATGACTTCAGGACAACAGTCGGCAAGAAACTGACAAACTCTATTGGATAGCAAGACAGTAATGGAATCCTGCCAGCAACCACGTTAAGTGAGCCTGGATGTGAACCATTTCCCAATAGGGTTTCCTGATGAGGTTGCCTCGGACGTGCACACCAATCATGACCAAGGCTTGTGAAAGACCCTGGAAAGGAGGATCCAGCTCTTGGGTACCCAGATTCCAGACCCACAGAAATGGTGAGCTAATAAATGCTGTATTCTGAGGACTTTGGTTATACATAGCCTGGCACAAGTTGGATTTGCCATAAGCTGGATTTAATATCTGCTCTTTTGAGCTTAATTTCTCACTAGGCTAATCCTCTGCCTACAGCACTGGCACCTAGGGTTCTAGTCCCCGTTGGGGCACCGAGTACTGGTCCTGGTTGCTCCTCTTCCAGTCCAGCTCTCTGCTGTGGCCCAGGAAGGCAGGGGAGGATGGCCCAAGTGCTTGGGCCCTGCACCTGCATGGGAGACCAGGAGGAGTACCTGTCTCCTGGCTTCGGATTGGTGCAGCAATGGCCGTGGCAGCCATTAGGGGAGTGAACCAACAGAAGGATAACCTTTCTCTCTCTTTCTCTCTAACTTTGCCTGGCAAAAAGACTCCCGGCTTTGGCCTGGCCAGTGGATGCAATATTTCCTCCTTCTTAAAACCCTACCAGCCCCTAGTCCCAACCACAGCCCTGGGTCACTCTGCATTCTAAGTTAGCTGAAAATCACCAAAAAATAAACATTAAAAAACCAACAATATATTACAAAAAATACTAATAGATTCTTCCTCTGTAGCATCAAGACTCAAAGTCTTGGAAAACAATTTGTTTAGTTAATGAAGTCAGAGTAAAAGGTTATCCTCCAAATTGTCTTATCCCGATGCCAATAATAGTACCTCACTTGTCTCCCAAGTGAGCCTGTTTTCTCCTGGCAACACAGGAAGATCTTACTGAAATGCAGCTCTTATTCTCACTTCTAACCTATAATCCATCACCCCTTCCTCTTCTCCACCACACAAACTTTAAACATGTTAAGACATTCTCGCTGATCTCTGGCAAATTGTAGAAGACCTATTCTTACCTACCAAGCCCTACAAGGTCCCTCCGGTCCATACTGTTCTTAGCATTTATGCCATGCCCCTGACAGCTCCTCATCAGCACTCCCCTTTACATATCCTACTTCCATCTGATTTCCTCTTCCAGGAATATTCTTATTGAGGATGTTCATCTTTCAGACCCCAACACATCACTCAGCTCTTCAATTTCTCCATGATCATTTTTTTTTTATTTGAAAGAGAGAGAGAGGAAGATAGATGGAGAGAGCAATTGAATGAGAGAGAAAGAGAAAGAGATCTCATCTATCAGTTTTCTTTCCAAAGACACCCAAAAGACAGGGCTAAGCAAGGGCCAATGCCAGGAGCCAGGGACTCGATCTAGGTCTTCCACATGGTGGCAGGAACACAATTACTCAAGCCATAACTGCTGTCCCCCAGAGTGCACATTTTGAGGAGGCTGGTATCAGGAGCCTGTGCTCAGCATGGAACCTAGGCTGTCTGATGTGGAACACAGGTACCTTAACCTCTATCCTAATGCACGTTGATCTCATTCTTTGTGTTCACATATTCTCATAACACTCTCCTTCACCACATGTATCCCCAATCACAATGTCAAGCTCTTTTGATGAAATTATTGAAATTTAGATTTCTAGTAGTAGATTAAAAGTTCCCAACAGATACCATGTAATTTTTTCTCACTATTGTTTCATAATTCCTAGCAATAGCAGCTACATGATTAGTGCCTGTGAATAAATGATGAACTAGACAGTACTCAACTATTCTTTGTAGTAAATTATACTATTATTAAAAAATAAACACAGTAGCATTTTAGTCATATTTTTCATTCAATATAACCATAACACAGACAAGAGGGAAAAACAAAACTGAGACAGTAAATTTTGAAAGCTTCCCATGTATATACTTAAATATAAAAAGTATTTTTCTGGACCTATGCAGCCCTAATAATATGTTACATGATATTTAAAACAAAAAAGAAAGAATATTAGTATATAACATATTAGATTTCTGGGTTGGGTTATTTTCACCAACTTTTATGAAGTCCATTAATCCATTAGAAAAAGCAAATTAAATTACTTATTTGGTCCAGATTGATTAGTGACTAATATACTTTACAAATCCATGTATTGCAAAATTTAAGGAGCATTGATATCCCTGGAAACCACAGGAGACTCACTCAAGAGCATCTCCACCCAGGGCTTGGTGGTAGTTTTATTTGGCTTTGCTGCATCACATTTTGCTTTGACACTGTTCATTTTCATTAGAATCAGGCTGATATTCTTTAATCTTTGTTCCACTGATTAGTCTCTCCTCAAAACTAATTTCAAAAATAACGCTCAACGCTTTGAAATATTGGGTTCTTCAAATTTAATTTTCCTCATTTTGTTTCTTATTTATACTCTGTAAATAAGTATATATACTTCAAATGGAGACAGACCTTGAAACATAACGTGTCTTTATATAGCTGCGATCCACCCACTCAGAAGAAAACAATTCATGAACATGGAGTTTAAAATATATCATAAAATTCACGCTTCATGCTGTGCCAATTTAACACAAACATGCCACATCCCTTGCATTAATAACCGCAACTGATGACTGATGGAAGTTCACAAGATTACAATCTTAAAGCAAAATCAGTTTAGGGATCAGAAAATCATTTGAGTAATAAAATTTAGATGTACAGAACCATTTCTGCACTTACACAGAGATGACCAGAGTCTATAATGCCCTGATTTGTTATATACATATGCGTCCATGGACAATCATGTCATTTACTTTCCTTGTCCTTCAACAGGGACCACAATATCCTTTTTTAATACTATTTTTCTAGAAGTTCATTGAAATAATAATTACATGATATTTATGATATGAGATAATTATTTTGTTTGATTCTGATTCCCTATGAAAGGTCTCTTATTTACCACAAGAGTGTTGTGGGATTGACTGAAGAACCCAATATTTACAAACAAAATGATAAAAATTTCATGGATTGTAAACAAAAATCACTGTGGATTATAAAACCTGGTAGTGCTACACACTAGCCAACCCTAAAGGAAGAGTTCACATTTAGAAAAATAGATAACAGTCAACATTTCATGTGAGTGTTGTCATGTGCCCTGTTATCTAGCAATCAAAATATTAACATAGGACAAATTATGTTTATATTTCATTACCAATCCAAATCACTAAATACTATTTTGAAGAGTCCTTTCATTTTTAGTGTCTTCCAAAAGCTGAGTCCTAGAACAAAATAATTTTATTTATCCCTGTGCATTTTGTACCAGGAAAGGAAACCTTCATAGAGTAGAATCTAACACTAATGTGAACAAATGGCATAAAGTCTTATTTAAAGCTTATCCATATTAAACAAAGGTAACTTGTGAGGATTTTCTTCAGGAGATTGTCTTTGTTACAATGTATACATTCCTAACTTGAGTTTCCTTTTTTTTTTAAATTTCCAGTTAGCAAATATAAATTTCCAAAGTACAGCTTACGGATTACAATAGCTTCCCCCTCCCATAACTTCCCTCCCTCCCACAACCCTCCCAACTCCCGCTCCCTCTCCCATTCCATTCACATCAAGATTCATTTTCATTTATCTTTATATACAGAAGATCAATTTAGTATATATTAAGTAAAGATTTCAACAGTTGCACCCACACAGAACATAAAGTGTAAAATTCTGTTTGAGTATTAGTTATAGCATTAATTCACATTGAACAGCACATTAAGGACAGAAATCCTACATGAGGAGTAAGTGTACAGTGACTCCTGTTGTTGACTTAACTTGACACTCTTGTTTATGGCGTCAGTAATCTCCCTAGGCTCTAGTCATGAGTTGCCAAGGCTATGGAAGCCTTTTGAGTTCACCGACTTCGATCTTATTTAGACAAGGTCATAGTCAAAGTGGAGGTTCACTCTTCCCTTCAGAGAAAGGTACCTCCTTCTTTGATGACCTATTCTTTCTACTGGGATCTCACTCAGAGATCTTCATTTAGGTGTTTGTTGTTGTTGTTTTGTTTTGTTTTGTTTTTTGCGGGAGTGTCTTGGCTTTCCACACCTAAAATACTCTCATGGGCTCTTTAGCCAGATCTGAATGCCTTAATGGCTGATTCTGAGGCCAGAGTGCTGTTTAGGACATCTGCCATTCTATGAGTCTGCTGTCTAACATGAGTTTCAAGGGCCAAGATGTATTAATCTATTTCATTACTAAAACAAAACACCTGAGGCAGGATGCTTTATAAAGAGGTTTATGTTGCTCATGCTTCTGGAAGGACAAGGCTTCCTCTGGTGATGGCCTTATTGCTGGCATAGAGGATCACATGTTGAGAAAGAGCAGATGGGCACGTCTGTGTTTGGTTTCTCAACTTCTTCTTACAAAGCCACTAGGATTCACCAGGATTCCATCGGGTTGGAGCCAAATCTCTAACCCAAATCCCTTGCCAAAGGCCCCATCACTAAACATAGTTGCATTAAGTGTCCACCCTTAGTATACCTCACACATGGTATTAAATTTTCAACATAAGAAGCCTTAGAGAATACTCAGTGTTTATCCAAACTATAGTATAGAGTTACAGGAATTCAGAGTTGGTTCTTGGTCTCACTACAATGACACGTTATGATGCAGACAAAAAAAGGGGGTGAGCAAAGCAAGGAACCTCTATTTTACTGAGAAACAGAGACTCCTGATTACCAGGAGGGGGCGCAGGGGAGGCTCCATCCAGGTCTGAGTGTTGGGAGCTTACACAGGGACTCATACTGATTGATCAATGCTTCCACCTAGTTTCAATATGTCCGGTATCCACTTTATTTCTCTCTTGTCTCTTGGGTGGCAGTCATGGTCCTGGCCAGTTAACAAACGTTACCAGTGTTGACAGCTAAACATGGATGATAAGCATCTCTTTTGAGCTTTCCTGAACAAGAGATAAGTTCTTACTGCATTAGCTCACAGAGATTTTAATCCCACGTCAACATTTTGTTTGCCAGCCAATTTTCTTCAATGAGGTATACATTATATTCAGTAAAGCTAATACTTTGTGTATAGTTCATAGTTTTGTTAAATGAATGTAGTTACTCCCACCTTATCAATATATAGAACTGTTCTGTTATCCTAAGAAGTTCTTAATGTCCTGTTGCAGACAATATGTCTGATCATCAAAATCGCCAGCCATGACTAATCTGTGTTATTTCTCTGATTTTATTTCTTCTACCATGAGAATATACAATTCAGATTTTTTGAGTTGCTTAGCATAAACTCATCTATATATACACACTCACATATATGTATGTGATATCCACTAATCTCATTGCATGTATAAATCATTTATTCCCTTTTCATTAGTGAAGTATTCCATTCAATGGTTGTACCACAATTTAACTAGAATATTTGGGTTCCTTCTAGGTTCTTGAATTTTTGTATAAAACAATACTAAATATTCATGTACAAGTTTTTCTGTAAGCATACTTTTCCATATCTCCTAAATAAATACTCAAGTTTAGAATTTATGCTCTTGTGAATTTATACACATATTTATAGGAATCTGCTAGGTTAGGGGACAGGTTTCCTACAAATGTTCTTCACCAAGTGACGGCTCCCTGCCACCCCTGTGGAAGACCTAGGTATGGTTCCTGGCTACTGGCTTTGACCTATCCTGATCCTGAATGTTGCAGGCATTTAGAGAATGAAGCAACTGATGGAGGATTTCTCTCTCTCTCTCTCTCTCTCTCTCTCTCTCTCTCTCTCTCTCTCTCTCTCTCTTTGCCTTTCGAATCAATTTTAAAATATTTTGAGAAGAATATGACAAATTACCCTGTGAGGTTGTTGTATAATTTTGCATTTTCATCAGCAATGTGTGTGTGCCATTCATCCTGTAGTTTTGCAAACAGCACTTGCTATTGTCAGTTTTTGGTTGACTAGTCTCATAAGTATGGAGTGGTACTTTGTATTAGTTTCTATCACTACAGAACAAATCATTACAAATGTATCACCTTAAGTTAACAAAAGCTTCTCCCAAATTTCCCGTGAGTAAGAAGGCTTGGCATGGTTTAACTAGATCCTCCGCTCAGTCTCACTAGACTGCAGTAGAGGTGTCAGAAGGGCTACCATCTCATTTGAGGCTCAGGATCCTCTTCCATGCTCACTTACTGTTGTGATTTCAGCAAGATTTGGCTTCCCAAACTCTTGCAGTCATTTAAACCCTGAAGTCTTACACGAATGGTTGATGGATTAAGGGTAGAGATCTGATCCAATTATGATACATGAAGGGGTGAAGTCTTTGGGAAGTGACTGGATTGGCTTAGGTTGCTAGGGTGGTGTCCTGTGCTTCTGTCATGTTGTCTTCATAGGGAGAGATTACATAGAGGGTGGATGAAGACCATGCTCCTCTCTCTGTTTCCCATCTCACTATGTAGATGGTTCCTCCACCATCCTCTGGACTCTCCTCTCCAAATGCCTTGAACCAATGGGGGCCACATGCTCTTGGACTGTGAATTTCCAAATTATAAACTGATGTGAATATTCTTTTGACCTAAGAACTTTGTCTCATGTGTTTTAATTAAAGTAACAAAAGACTATTTAATACATTCAGAGTGTGGGCAGAATTCGCTCTTCAGATTTTAGGATTGGGGTACTTTTTCTTGCTTGCTCTTGGCCTGAGGTCACTCTCAATTGATAGTCTCTGGTTCCTAAGCCTTCTCACACTACAGTAGTTTACTTCTGTGAAGCCAATAATAGCATCTCCATTATTCCCCTCCCAATCCAACCAATAAACACTCTTTTAAGAGCTCACCAATTTCAATTATTCCCATCCAGGTCATCTCCATTTGGAGTAGCTCACAATCAATTAAAGAGGGATCTTACATCTATGGGCAACATTCCTTTGTCTTTGTCTTATAATATAACATCATCTTGAGTGTCTAGAACACCATAGTCACAGTCTCAGCCCCCACACTCATGAAGGGAATATGCAAGGGAAGGAGTCACTGGGGGTCATGTTAGAATACACCCTACCACAAAGTGCTTTTTGATTTTACTTTGCATTTCCCTAAAGACTAATGCTATCGAGCATCTTTTAATGATCTTGCTTGCCAACTGTCTTTCTTCTTCAGTGAAGTGTCTGTTAAAATTTTTTGCCCACTTTTTAAAGAGCTGTTCTCTTATTCAGTTAGAGAGTTCTTTACTCATTATGGACACAAATTTTTTATCAGATATGTGTTTTATAAATATATTCTCCCATCTGTGCCTTGTCTTTTCATTTTCTTAACATTATCTTTTAAAGGGCAAAGTTTTTAATTTTAGTAAAGTCCATTTCATCATATTGGTTCATGCTTGTTACATTATATTTAAGAAATATTTGCCTAACCCAGGTTTATAAGGAGAATCTCATTTTCTTCCTTGAGAAGTGTTCTGGTTTTAGATTTTGCATTTTGGTCTATAGCTTATTTTTAGTTAATTTTGCTTAAAGTGCAGAGTGTAAATTGAGGTTAATTATTTTGGTTCCTAGCGTCCAATAGTTCCAGCATCACTTGTTGAAAAGACCATCCATTCTCCATAGTCTTTATAACTTTGCCAAAAATCAATATACATGTGAGTCTATTTCTGGAATCTCTTTTCTTCACAATTGATTTATGTTTCTATTCTTTCTCCAATATCACACTATCTTGACCACTTTAGTTTAAAAGTATCTCTTAAAGTCAGATAGTATCAGCTGACCAACTTTATGCTTCTTTTTCATACTTAATGATCTTTCAATATTAAATGTGATGTTAGCTGTTTTATTTGTTGGTTGTCCTTTAATACATTGAGAATGTTTCCTTCTAGTCCTAATGTGCTGAGACTTCTTACCATAAACAGGTATTGTATTTTGTCAAATGATTCTCCTGCATTGATTGGGATGATCCCTTTTTTCCTTCTCTTTAGTCTTTGGGTATGGTGAAATTGCACTGATTGCTCATGACATGTTAACATTTGGATGTATTGCTGGATTGAATTTTGTTGAGCACGTGTACCTTTATATTCATGAGATATATTGGTCTGTAAGTTTGTTTTCTTTTACTTATTCTGCTTTTGGTAATGCCACACATAAAATATGTAAGAATGCATTCTCTCCTTTCATATTTTCTGGAAAATTTCTCATTGAATTGGTATTATTCTTCCTTAAATGATTGATAGAATTTTTTAGTGAAGCCATATAGTGAACCTAGCTGGGATTTTCCTTGTGGAGGGATTTTAACTAAAAATCCAGTGATTCTACTACCCTTAAGACTTCAGTACCTCTTTCTCCACCGATCTTTTTTTTTTTTTTTTGTAATATCATTGTTTTGTTTCTCCCGCCTCAAATTATTTCCTTCCTTCTGTTACATTATTTTGTCCTTTTCCTGGTTTATTAAAATGGAAGCTTTGATTTTGGAGTTTTGCTTTTTTCTAAAGTAAGAATTTAATCCTCTAGATTTCTAAGTACTGTTAGTTCCCTTCCAACAAATTTTGATACGCTATACTTCCCTTTCCATTCAATTTGCAATGTATTCTAAATTCTTTAGTTCATCCGCTTTATGTGGAAGTATATTGTTTAATTCTCAGATTTCAGGCTTGCGTTTGTTCCTGGTTCCCAGTTTAATTTTGTTTTAGAACATGCTTTGTTTTATTCATATAAAGCATTTATGCCTATAATAAACAACACGTGCTTTCTTCTCCTGGACTCTCCATGTTAGTGTGTGAGTCCATCTGACCAGGTTAGATGGGTTTATCTTTCCTCATTGCTTTGATTTCCTTCAGCGTATTCCTGACTTCAGATTTCTCTGGGAGAAGCATGCTCCTGGGTGGGGTGGGTCGTTGGAGCATCTCCTCGTTTGCACTTTACCATGGCATTGGCCTTCCCCACTGAGCCTGTACCTCAGAGGGTCTCTCCAAAGAGGTGCACTGATGTCTCTTGCTACGCTGTGCTCGTTATCCTCCTGGGTTTGTGCATGTGGGTGTGGAGTGTTCCATTCGTCTCTCTAACCTAGCATGAGGTCGTTCTGCCTTTCCTTCAGAGGTGAGATGCCTCCCATGAGCTGACCCTCTCACATCTATTCTGGACTCCGCTCCAGTAGCGGGTGCAGGGAGAGCGAAAGATGATACTTTCTTTCTCCCCCGCTGCAATGGTTTATGCCCACATCCGGGAGTTACAAGGGTCATTGTCTTTCTCACAGCTCTAGGATCTGGTTCCATAAAGAAGTGTCTGGACAGGGTCTCGGGATTTTCCCAGTGAGGGCCCTATCTACATCAGGTCTTCAACCTGAGTAGCCTGACTTCATTCTGCTTCTCTGTCTGGAAGCTTCCACATGCTCATTTAGTGGAGATCTGTGGAGAAGAGCCTATGATTGGATGAGAGGACTCTGTGAGAGGATGGAGGCTCCCTTGTCCTTCAGAATACCAGGGGTTCTCTTGTCTGGTGAGCCCACACGCTAGCAATGTCTCTCCTCACATTTCAGGCTAGTTGGTTGCTAACCAATCTCACCAACTTGCTGGGCTTCAGCAAAGTTAGCTTGTTAAAAGGTATATGTTTCTGTCTTGTTAGGGTGGAAGCAATGGGCTTTCCTGCTTTCTACATCCTAAGAGAAAGCAGACGTTAACCAACACATTTAGAAATGTCTTATACATATCAATTGTACCAGAGTCATGGCTTGTGATGTATAAATGAGAAGGCCATAAAAAGTGGCTTGTATTTAAAAAGAGAAAATTGAGCATAGGGGATTATCCAACTCCCTCGTAGTCATGCAGATAGTAATAACAGCTCAACATGGAACCAGATAAGATGCGAAATCTAGGATCCAGCATCCATATGAGTTTAGAGTCTCACATTAAAAATACTCACATTAAAAAGTACGTGTTAAAGGTAAATTATCAAAACAACTACCTTCTCCATGGCAGGGATTGTTCTTAATCCTTTTATCACAAGCATTTTTCATATTCCTAAGTTAATGTTTTCTGAATTAGTTAGTTAATAAGTGATTGAGCATGTAAATGGATAAATTGCTCTAGGGAATTTAGATAGAAACTTCACTAAGATTTAGATATTTCACTGGGTATGGTTGCAGACAGGATATGAACATTTTCATGGTGAGATGCCATTTCCTGATTATTTTGTGTTTAAAAAATTTGATGTAAATGTCCTATGAGCTATTTTCAGGAAAAGGGACAGCGCAGGAGATAGGAAGGAGACTTTGAGGGTCTTACAATAGTGATTACATTGTAACACCAAAGACTAATTCAATTCAACTCATTGAATGTATCACAAGTTATAATCCTTTATTATTGTTTAAAATATATGAAGGATGTAATTCCATAGAGGGAGGAGTTACAAAGGGATGGAGAAAGAAAAGCAGAAAAATAGGTAATGCCTAGATTTTAAGTAGCAGTCCAGGTGGTTTTTCCTTTCTCCCTGCCCATCAACGGGATCAATAAGAGTCGTTTTTATTAAAGAATTAGGAAGGTCATTTTGCCCACACAACCCAGATATGACCTCTTTAATATACAGTAACCCAATGTGGTGCATATGGCATGGGCAAATGTTGATTCTCCATGAGAAGATATTTGTACATGATTTGTGTTCACGTCTATACGAATGTTCCTGAAGCACCATTTGAGACCACTGAGGACATAAAGGACCCAAGAGTGAATCTATAATGTTTTTTCCTTAGCACTGAGAATAAGCAGGGATTATTTGGGAAATAACAATCTCAATTCTCATATCTTTAGAGTACACAGTTCCTGCTGGAGACTACAAAGGGGCTTCTAGAAGTTTATGGAAAATGCATATTATGAAAACATATTCATAGATTTCAAAAACTGGGGTGCTAAAATGAACATATCTTTAAATTCTGTTTTTGCCGTGAACTTTTTGAAGTCCCCTTCCATTCTAATAATCTCACATGGGATTTTTTTTCACCCTGTAGACAAGTATGGGAAAAAGTTAATATTTTCTATGTAACAAAATGAGAAAACAGAGTCTCAGAGAAGTCTAATTGCTGAAGTTTGTACAGCTGGTATAAGTAAGTGGTAGAGCCAAGATAGGACCAGTGAACACCTACATTTAAGTTCTCTGTTCTCTCCGTGATCCCAGTTATGTTGGCCGTGTGTTCATAAACAAAACAAAAGAGGTATGTAATGAATGTGAGTTTCATACAGTGGTACATTTGTTACCTTTGGGGATGTTTTTAACCTATTTAATTTACATAGCTTGAGTTTATTTTACTTTTACTATATTTTTTTCTGAGCTATAAACATAGATCTCCCTGATGACCACTCATATCTAATAAACTCTTGGTTAAAAAGTCATGGTGGTGAAATGTCATCTGTAAAGAAGTTTTTGAATGATAAAATGAAAATTAAATGCTATGCACTATGTTACTCTCCAAAGAACAGTCCCTTCCTACATCTATCAATAATGAAACTGCCTTGTACAATTATCACTTGTCAGCTAATAAAATTATAAATCTGTGAGATCCTGGCAGTGTCAAACTGTTTCTGGAGTTACATACTTCCATACCTCCAACAGATGTCCAAATCTAATCTCATCATAAAACCAAAAAATAAACTCAAATCCCTGTGGTTAGTTTGATTTCCTGACTATTTGGCTCTCTGCAAATTTTGTCACCGATAGCAAATCTCATGGCTAAACCTCATTCTGGTATAGTTCCATTGCTTGGTCATTTCTCTGGAAAAAGTGCTCTACAGTTTGACCAGCTAAGTTTGAAGCAAATGCTGGTGATAATACCACCATAAAGGGAGAATATCTTATATCAACTTACACTCAATAAATTTGCATTAGCCATGTTGTACAAGGGCACCTCAAAGGCTAGAGGAAAATGTGATTAAAGGCTACTTGTTTTGGTGCAAAAAATTCTGATATCTGTGCATATATGAGATCTTAAAGTTCATAGAAATGCATATTATTATAAAATTATGAATGTATTTCAAAATGGTCATATATATATATATATATATATATATATATATATACACTTGAGGTACATACTTCTCCTTGAAATCAAGAACTAAAATTTGTGATTCCCTCCATCTCTTCCTCCAACACATACACACACTGTTGCTCTTCTCTCTTCTTTCCAATCAATATTTAGTTCATTTCCGCCCTAGGCGAGACTCAATGTTCTAGATGTCACACACTCCAGGCACGAATCTGAAAGGACATGCAAATCCTTTTTCTGCTGATTTTCCTACTCAGGTTTTTTTTTTTTAATATCTTATCGTAGTAACATACAATCTCAAAGCATGTGCCAAACTCTGAATATATAAAAAGGAAGTGATCATAGTGTTTCAAATGTCACATTCACAGAATAAAAATATTTTTCATATTATTATGCATTTATTACACTCAGTCGATGTCACCATACTGAGAATTATTAGGTCACTGATAGAATGTTCCTGTTTCTCTTTCCATTATTTTTATATGGAAGCCCCTATCTGATGTTAATCAGTGTATACATCACTTTGCTTACCAATTTGTCACGCAGTGTTACTTCAAAAGCCTTTGCTATGTTGTTTTCACCATCATCACTCAAATAGGAGTCATAAAATTCTAACACATGGACCATTATTGACATTTCTTGTTTCCAGACATTCAATTACCTATTTTTAATAGAAACTTAAAAATAGTAGCTTAGGATGCAATGATTTTATCCTATTTCTATGCGTCAGGACTTCAGACAGGATGCAGCAGGGACCTCTTATCTCTGCTCCATAGGATGTAGGACTTTCTGGGGTGTTACTCAAATGGCGGAGAGCTGCTCCAGGCGTTTGACTGACTGTGCCCTCTGTGGCCTCTCCACCCAGTTAGCTTGGGCTTCCTTACAGTATGGTACTCTCTGTCTCAGATTTCTCAATATGTTGCTGGCTTTCTCTCTCAAAGACAGCAGAAGTTGCCACAGATCTCAGAACTTAGAACTACTTTTGGTAGAGGGCCAGTTATCCCACATCCAGTTAGCCAAGCAATGATAGGCCAGGGAAAATTCAAGGAGAAGGAAGAGAAACTTCCTGTCTCTGTGTTCCAGATGCAAGTACACACACAGAGGGAGAAGGAATCCATGGCGTCCATCTTTGAGACCACCCGGCACACTCTCTAATCTTTCTGGAAGCTACCATCCTCTTCTGCCCTGAGTATATTTTACTACCTCCCTAACCTAATTTCAAAATTGAGTCCATTCATCACAAATCTTAGAAAACAGGAAATACCGTACATGTTTTGGAACATTTTTAGAGTTTTATTATAGGTTTGTGGTGACAGAAAGAAGTGACCCTGGTGCAGTGGTTCTGAGCCTGCTTGGGAAGCTTGCATCGCCTATCAGAGTTCCAGGCTTTGTCCCACCTGCTCTGCTACTGATCCAGCTTCCTGCTAATCTGCACTCCGAGGGGCAGCAAATCAGGGCTCAAGTACTTGAGTCTCTGCTCCCCTATGGAATACTTGGATTGAGATCCAGGCTCTTGGTTTCTACCCGACCCCACCCTAGCTGTTGTGGACTTTTAGGAAGTGAAAAAGTGGAGGGAGAATCTCTTCTTCTTTTCTCCCTCTTCTCTCACTCCTCCTCCCCCTCCCTCTCTTTCTCCCCTCCTCTCTCTCTCTCTCTGCATTCCAAGCAAAAGTGAAAAAAATAAGTGACCCTATCACTAGGTATATACCATTTTATTTAAATGATTGCTATTTTTCTACAGAATAAGTCTTTCTCTACAAAGAAATTCCTTTTTTAAGAGATTTATTTATTTATTTGAAAGGCAGAATTAGAGAGAGAGGTAAAGAGAGAAAAAGAGGTTTTCCAACCATTGTTTCATTTCCCAAATGACTCAATGTCTAGGACTGGGCTGAGTGGAAGCCAGGTACAAAAAACTCTATCTGGATCTCACACATGGGTGGCCAGAGCCCAAGTACTTGAGTCATCTTCTACTTTCCCAGGCACATCAGCAGGGAGCTGGATCAGAAGCAGAGCAGCTGGGACTCAAAACCATACTCATTTGAGTTGTAATGCCACAGGCAGAAGCTTAACTTACTGCACCACTACACTGGCCCCTACAAAGGACTTTTTGTACCAATTGCTAAGACAGTGATATTTTTCCATGAATGCATATGAATATAGCAATTTCACCACATGCTTGCTGAAAGCAGTAGTGGTAATTTTTGAAAAATATTTAATTATGAAATATAAATTCATATGAAAGCAGAATGGTAAACAGCACATTTTTATAGCTACTTGTCACTTTCAAGAATTATCGACTCAATTGTTTTATATATACATGTCCAGCTACTAGCTACCCTTCCCTCACCTCACTAAATATTTTATTTTTCAATTTTTAAAAATTTTTAATATTTATTATTTTAATTGATTTATACATTAGATTCTCAGAGTCACAGCAAATATTTGATAATGTATACAACAATTCTCATGTTAATGTGATATTGATAGTAATAAAAAGAGAATAGTTCATAGACACAATTCTAAAAATATGATGATATTTCCCTCCCTTCCTCCCTCCCTCTCCCTTCCCCCCTTCTTTCCTCCCTTCCTTTCTTCGCACTCTCTTTCTCTCTCTTTCTTTCTTTCTTTCTTTCTTTCTTTCTTTCTTTCTTTCTTTCTTTCTTTTTTTCTCTATCTCTTTCTCTCTTTCTCTCTTCTACATTTTTATAAGGTCCTAAACAATACCATAACACGTATACACAGCATCAACTAATCAGACCAGACAACCAGCCTTTAGGGTTTTCATCATGAAAGGGTGTTGAATTTTATCGAATGCTTTCTCTGCGTCTAGTGAGATAATTATATGGTTTTTCTTCTGCAGTCTGTTAATGTGGTGTATCATGTTGATTGTTTTGCGATACTGAACCATCCCTGCATACCAGGGATAAATCCCACATGGTCTGGGTGGATGATCTTTCTGATGTGTTGTTGAAGTCTATTGGCCAGAATTTTATTGACAATAAATGAGCACCAAAGGGGAAACCTGTTGAAGTGAAATGGACACTATGAGAAACAGTGACTTGATCAGCTCTTGTGCTGACTGTTGTTGTACAATGTATACTTTATCCATTTTAGTATTTTTTTTATCCTAGTACAAGTGGTTGAACTCTGTAATTAATACACAATTATTCTTAGGTGTTTAAATTTTAACTGAAAAATGATCCCTGTTAAATATAAGAGTGGGAATAAGAGAGGGAGGAGATGTACAATTTGGGACATGCTCAATTGGACCTGCCCCAAATGATGGAGTTAGAATTGTGCCAGGGGATTCCAATACAATCCCATCAAGGTGGCATGTACCAAGGCCATCTCACTAGTCCAAGTGATCAATTTCAGTTCACAATTGATCACGCTGATAGGTCTAAGAGTCAAAGGGATCACACAAACAAGACTAGTGTCTGCTAATACTAATTGATAGAATCAAAAAGGGAGAGAATGATCCAACCTGGGAGGCGAGATACACAGCAGACTCCTAGAAGGGCAGATGTCCTAAAGAGCACTCTGGCCTCAGAATCAGCCCTTAAGGCATTCGGATCTGGCTCAAGAGCACATGAGAATATTTTAGGCATGGAAAGCCAAGACACTCTGGAAAAAAAAGAAGAAGACCCAAATGAAAGAGCTCTGTGAGTGAGATCCCAGTGGAAAGAATGGAGCCATCAAAGAAGGAGGTACCTTTCTCTGAAGGGAGGAGAGAACTTCCACTTTGACTATGACCCTGTTGGAATAAGATTGAAGTCGGTGAAGCCTAAAGGCTTCCATAGCCTTGGTAACTCATGACTAGAGCCCAGGGAGATTACTGATGCCATAAACAAGAGTGTCAAATTGTTAAGTCAACATCAGGAGTCACTGTGTACTTACGTCTCATGAGGGATCTGTCCTTCATGTGTTATCCAATGTGAAGTAGTGCTATAACTAGTACTGAAACAGTATTTTACACTTTGTGTTTCTGTGTGGGTGCAAACTGATGAAATCTTTACTTAGTATATACTGAATCGATCTTCTGTATATAAAGATAATTGCAAATGATTAAAAAATCTTGGAGTTAAATTGGAAATTGCATAGACAATTAATCAATTCTTTAAAAAAAAATCATGTAGGATCTCTGTCCTTAATGTGCTGTACATTGTGAATTAATACTATAACTAGTACTCCAACAATATTTTCACTTTGTGTTGCTATGTGAAGGCAAACTGTTGAAATCTTTACATAATATGTACTAAACTGATCTTCTGTATATAAAAAGAATTGAAAAGGAATCTTGATGTGAATGCAAGGGGAGAGGGAGCAGGAAAGGGGAGGGAAGCGGGTGGGAGGGAAGTTATGGGGGAGGGGGAGGCCATTGTAATCCATAAGCTGTACTTTGGAAATTTATATTCTTTAAATAAAAACTTTATAAAAAATAAAAAAATAAAATTCACACATGCTATAATTATAAAAAAAAAAGAATATAAATTTCCAAAGTACAACTTATGGATTACAATGGCTCCCCCCCCACACTAACTTCCCTCCCACCCGCAACCCTCCCCTTTCCTGCTCCCTCTCCCCTTCCATTCACATCAAGATTCCTTTTCAATTCTCTTTATATACAGAAGATCCGTTTAGTACATATTACGTAAAGATTTCAACAGTTTGCCCTCACATAGCAACACAAAGTGAAAATACTGTTGGAGTATTAGTTATAGTATTAATTCACAATGTACAGCATATTAAGGACAGAGATCCTACATGATATTTTTTTTAAAGAATCGATTAATTTTCTATGCAATTTCCAATTTTTGAATCACAGATTCAATGTGATTTGTAGATACAATTCTGCAGACGTAATGATATTCCCTCCATCCCTCTCTCCCTCTCCCAATCTACCTTCCACTCTCCTTCCTTCTCCTTTCCTTTCTGTCATTTTTTTTTTATTTTTTGAGATAACCTATTTTAAATTTACATTACAGTAAAAAGCTTAATACTTCACCAAATAAAAAATGTAAAAAGTAAAAATATTAGTGTAGCAGGAATATAGACAACATTATAACTAATAATAATAATTGAATGGAAAAATGACCATTTTATCCATATACAGTAAGCTTTAAAGTAATCACAGATCATTAAAACTTTAATAATATGACATTCTTAAGTTTCACAAAGGTGTAAAACAAAGTTTTACAAAAGCTATATGAAGTGATTCTGATACATACAGACGTTTCTTTTATCTTTGTTTCAATTTTAGCTCTCACATATAGGGAGAACATGCAGTGTTTGTCTTTCTGGGTCTGGCTTATTTTATTCAAGATGATGTCCTCCAATTGTGTCCATTTTTCTGCAAATGGTAGAATTTAATTCTTTTCTTTTTTAATAGCTGAATGATATTCCATTGTGTACACCATATTTTCTTTATCCACTCAACTGATGATGGACATCTTGGTTGATTTCAAATTTTGGCTATTGTGAACAAACAGTCCTATAATAAACATAGTGGTGTAGTATCTCTTTGATACATTGTATTCAGGTATTTTGGGTATATACCCAGTGATGGGATTGTTGGATCATATGACAGGTCGATTTCTAGCTTTTTAAGAAGTATTCATAGTGGCTGCCCTAATTTACACTCCCACTAACAGTATGTAAGTGTTCCTCTTTGTCTACATTCTTGCCAACATTTGTTACTCTCTGAGGTTTGGATTTTATCTATTTTGACAGGGGTGAGGTGATGTCTCATTGTGGTTTTGATTTGCATTTCCCTGATAGCTAACTATGTTGAGTATTTTTTCATTTATTTGTTGACCATTTGTATTTCTTTTTTTGAGAACTGTCTTTTGCCCAATTCTCAACTGGATTCGTTGCTTTTACTATTAAGTTTTTTAAGCTGCTGATATATTCAGGACATTAATCCTTTGTCAGATAGATAGTTTGCAAATATTTTTCCCATTCTGTTGGATGCCTCTTCATTCTGTTGATTGATTCCTTTGCTGTGCAAAAGCTTCTGAGGTTGAAACAGTCCTGTTTGGTTTTGTTTGTTGCGTGTGCTTTGGAAGTCTTGTCCATGAAGTCCTTGCCTGCACCAATGTCTTGCAGTGTTTCCCTTATGTGTTCTTCCAGCAGCTACATAGTCTCAGGTCTTACATTTAGGTCTTTGATCCATCCGGAGTAGGGATTCTTTAGAAAACAAACTTTTTTGCTCCTAAATCAGAATGGTTCACCCAGTTTCGTAAAAAGCTGATGAGTGTCAAATGACAAGTCCTATTTTAATGAGGCATATTTTAGAAGCCATGCATTCTCTCCTGATTTAATTTAGATCCCATTTTTAGTTTTAAATGCTACAATTTCCTATTTTATAAGCAGAAACATTTTGAGATTGAGATGAACTTCTTACTCGGCAGACTGAACTAAATGGCCGATGTCTGGGATCTTCACATATTCGGAACAGGTAGATTGACCACTGATTTGCTTTAGCACCTACTGTTTTCATAGGCACTGCAGTTAGTGGTGAAAATGTTACTATAAAATTCTGAATTATAATATACAAAGGGAATAAAGTAGATTAGAAAACATATTTTAAGCTACTACTATATATAAGATATTAAGAAAAGCACTATGTATAGAAAATACTGGCAATAGAAAAATAATCTTTGACTTCAGCAAACTGAGAATACAGGTCAGTTGAGGAGAAAATTACAACATAAGATCATTTATAATATCTAGGTATATGTGTCCAATTTTATTATATAAACTACATACAAAAATCCTCCCAAAACATTAGTTTCTAATTGATTTTTAAAGATGTATTTTTTCTTTTTTTTAACTTTTATTTAGTAAATATAAATTTCCTAAGTACAGTTTATGGATTACAATGGCTTCCCCCCCCCATAATTTCCCTCCCATTCATACCCCTCCCATCTCCCACTCCCTCTCCAATTCCATTCACATCAAGATTTCATTTTCAATTCTCTTTATATACAGAAGATCGATTCAGTATAGACTAAGTAAAGATTTCATCAGTTTGCACCCACACAGAAACACAAAGTGTAAAATACTGTTTCAGTACTAGTTATAGCACTACTTCACATTGGATAACACATGAAGGACAGATCCCACAAGAGAAATAAGTACACAGTGACTCCTGATGTTGACTTAACAATTTGACACTCTTGTTTATGGCATCAGTAATCTCCCTGGGCTCTAGTCATGAGTTGCCGAGGCTATGGAAGCCTTTTGAGTTCACTGACTTCGATCTTATTCCAACAGGGTCATAGTCAAAGTGGAAGTTCTCTCCTCCCTTCAGAGAAAGGTACCTCCTTCTTTAGATGGCCCCATTCTTTCCACTGGGATTCCACTCACAGAGTGGTCTTCTTCTTATTTTTTCCAGAGTGTCTTGGCTTTCCATG
Organism: Sylvilagus floridanus; assembly: GCA_949820135.1. NCBI lineage: Eukaryota > Metazoa > Chordata > Mammalia > Lagomorpha > Leporidae > Sylvilagus > Sylvilagus floridanus. Next base: position 12,098,028 of record OX463246.1, on the reverse strand, counting down.
CCTAAAATATTCTCATGTGCTCTTGAGCCAGATCCGAATGCCTTAAGGGCTGATTCTGAGGCCAGAGTGCTCTTTAGGACATCTGCCCTTCTAGGAGTCTGCTGTGTATCTCGCTTCCCAGGTTGGATCATTCTCTCCCTTTTTGATTCTATCAGTTAGTATTAGCAGACACTAGTCTTGTTTGTGTGATCCCTTTGACTCTTAGACCTATCAGCGTGATCAATTGTGAACTGAAATTGATCACTTGGACTAGTGAGATGGCATTGGTACATGTCACCTTGATGGGATTGTATTGGAATCCCCTGGCATGTTTCACATATACTAAAATTGGAACGATAAAGATGTATTTATTTATTTATTTGAAAAGCAGAACTACAGAGAAGAACACAGAGAGAGGGAGAGATCTTCCATCTGCTGGTTTACCACTCATATGCTATTAACAGCCAGGGTTGGGCCAGGCCAAAGTCAGGAACTGGTAACTCCATGGAGGTATTCCACATGGTAGCAGGGGCCCAAGCCCATGGATCATCATTTAATATCTCCCCAGATGCATTAGCATTAAAATAGATGGAAAGCAGAACATCCAGGACTCAGACCAGCATTCTAACGTGGAATGATGGCATCCCAAGGGATGGCTTAACGTGCTATGCCACAGTGCCAGCCTGATGATTGTTTGGTTTTAGGACTCTATAAACAGTAATTTTCAGGAAAGTTCTCCTTAATACATGTATAAATAATAACAAATTTTAATAGAAAACATTACTACAGTAACATTTCATTTAATGAAATCAGAACAGCAACAATTTCATTGTGATATTACTTTTCTTGAATGTTTGAGGCAAAGGACATTCAAAGACCAGAAAGAATAATATTAGGTACAGAGAGGGAGCTGATGGCCAGAGGTGATAGTGATTAGAATATAGAGGGAAAAGGGTAGAACACATTTATAGTACAAGATTGGGAGGCCCAGGTATGGTCAGCCAGAAAGAGGAAGATTTGAATTTCTGATATAGTTATGCCTAGCAACTCCCCATTCCTGGCTTAACTAAACAGGAAGGGGGATTAGTTTTTTTTTTTTTTCCAAATTGGATGAAATGAGTTGGAAATAGAAGTGGAAAAATTTTGTAGTTTTACTACTGATGTTATGAAAATTAAATGGCAGTTCTGTTTTCTTTAATGACAAAAAATATTTGTCTTTGCATTGAGATAGAATATAGAAACAAAGAAACACTACAGGTACTTTGGTGTAATTGAAATGATAATAGTATTTTACTAAAATTGTTAAAGAGAATAATTCTACACCCCAAGGATAACCACTGTTAGCATTTGGTAGATTTTCCATCAAAGCAGCATGTGATTTTTCTGCATATGCATGTACGTATGTGTTTCATTTGGATTATGGAGTATATAGTGCCTGTGTTAGCTCATGCCTTAGTTTTTATGGTTAACGTAATCATTTCCAGTGTTATAAAGTACTATTTTAGGTAACAGCATTTTTAAAATTTATTTATTTTAAAGGTAAAGAGACAAAACAGAGAAAGAAACTACTAGAAGGTATACAGTGAAATAGAGATATCTTACCCACTGGCTCATTTTGCAAATTCCCCCAATGGCCAGGGATGGGCCAGGTCAAAGCCAGGAGCCAAGAACTTAATCCAGGCTACCACGTGGGTGGCAGGGACCCAAGTACTTATCCAGAGTGCGTATTAGCAGGAAGCTGAACTTGAGAGGGGAACTAGGAATTAAACCCAGGCACTCTGATATGGGAGGCAGGTGTCCCACCCAGCCTCTTAAATGCTGTACCAAATGCCTGCACCTTGAAATAATGTTTAACACTGCTACAGTATTCCCTAATGCTGTCAGCCTTTTGGTTGTATTTTGTTTTGATTTTTCACCATTGTAGATATTGCTAACTATTGCAATCTTGAATGAAATTTTTCCCTTGATGTCTTATAATTTTCTTCTTATAAGTTTAATTTAATTTTTAAAATTATTTTTAAGGTGTGCAAATTTCATATATTTCATGTATGCAAATTTTGGGACATAGTGATACTTCCTACTCCCACACTTCCTCCTCCTCCCTTCCTCTGCTATTCCCTCTCTTAACTTTTTACAATGGTGTTCTTTCAGTTCAGTTTACACTCATGAGATTAACCCTGCACTAAGTAAAGAGTTCAACAAATAGTATGAAGGAAAAAACACTGTTCCTCAACAGTGGAGACAAGGGCTATAAACAATCATTGAATCTCAAAATATCAATTTTACTCCTATACATTACATTAGTTTGTACTCTTAGTTACCACAGTTCAGGGAAAACATATGATATTTTTCTTTTGGGGACTGGCTTATTTCACTAAGTATAATGGTCTCTGGTTGCATCCATTTTGTTGCAAAAGACAGGATTTAATTCTTTTTTACTGCTGAGTAGTATTCCATAGTGTAGATGTACCATAATTTCTTCATCCAAGCATCCATTGATGGACATAAGAAAATTCCTAGAAAGTTAACTACAAGGCTAGAGCTGAGATTTTCTCCCTTCCTTTCACTCTCACTTACTCATGTTTTTCTTCCTTTATTTTTTAAAAAAATGGTTTGTTGGCAGGATATTGTGTAGTAACATAATAAAAGAGACAGTGCAGTCTGCAGGGCTGGACAATGAGAGAGCTCCCTGTGCCCTTAGCCAGAGAATTAATGCTGTATTTCTGGTGGACTGAGTGCCAACTAGTTACCGTCCCTGAGATCCTTTGGTTAGGATTTGCACTCCTAGCCCAGGCTAGATTGCACTCTTCCTGTATGGAGGAACATTTGCCAGAACCTTTCATTATAGAGGGAAGGGCAGTTCCACCAAATATACCTTGATGATTGGATAAAATCAAATGGATTATATTCAGCGACCTATAGGGTTTTTGATAAAAAAATGGCAAATAAAAAATTGCAAAAACAAATTATCGGTTCTATCAGGAACATACAAGAATCCCCATTTCAGTGTATCCTTATCAGCAAGAAGTATTAAAAAATGTTTGCCAGACAAAAACACTTTTGCCATAGCCTAAAATATTTTAATGCTAAGATAATTGGACAATTTCCTAATCTAGTGTACTTTTTCAAAACTCCTTCTTAGAATTGATATGCTGTGATTTTCCTAGTATTTTTGTGTCAGAGAATTTGAGTATTTCTCAGAGGCTTAAGTACTTACGTACACACACGTGCATTCACACAACAAAAGCTCCACATACATGTATACATGGTTAACACTTTCTGAAATATTACATGCCTGTATTTAATTTCTCATAGACAGTATTTAGCTAGGGTGTAACAATACAATACAATGTTATAATTTTCTGAATGAAAACAAAACAAAAAACAGAATTTAAAAAAAAAAATAAAGTTAGAATGAAGAGAGGCTATCCACACTGTATGGGTAAAATCAAAGGCACACAACATGACACTGGGATTTCTTGGTCTCAGCTACACCTGAGGAGGCCACTGGGAAGCGGAACCATGGTATTATGTACTATTTTATAAATCCTACTTGTGTGTGGCCTAAATACAGTTAAGTTCCCAGGAGGCCCGAGAAAGGCAGCTTCCCAAGGCTCGGAACATTACAGCCTGGGAGAGTCCGCACAGCCGCAGAGGAACATCCGGGGGTCTTCCAGCCCTGCCTTGCCAGAGCAGTTGGGCAGGAGGGCAGAATTGCAAATGCGTTCTGAGTCTCATGGTCCATGGAGACAGACCCTGAGTGAACGCAGTCCTCTTGATGTGCCTCCAGATCATCAAGCCTTAAAACCTGGAGCCACAGGATGGCATTTAGCTGTGAACTCTCTTTTTTGTATTAGCGAAGCAAGTGCTAATGAGATGCGGTAACTAGGATAATAATTGCAGGAACGTTAACTAGCATTCTTGAAGTTTCCACAGAGAGTAGTGGAGGAACCAAAGAGCAAGATTTCACATTTGATCAGAAGCTAATTGAAAGATCCTTCGTGGTGTGAAAGTAACCAAAAGTAATGAAAGATAAGTAGCAAAGCATATTTGAGGAATTTAATAGCTGCTAAAAATATTTACACTTAAAATGCAACTTTTAAAGTATCTTTTTTCTTTTCATGGAGCTCCAAGAGCAGACATGGTGTTTGTGCTAGTCCTGTGGCTTTTGCTAAATACTCTGATATATTATATTAGGATCACATCTGACCAGGTTTTATGTTTTGTGAGCTTAGATCCAGATGCAGGGCCAATTAGACATTCACCTTTGTAGTTACCATAGCATTTTAAACACATCATGGGCAGGGCAGACTTGACGAGCGCAGTATTTATTAGCATTTATAGCATTAACCAAAACAAGCAAAATCTAGTGACTTATACATGTTTGTGTAAATTCATAAAATATAAAAGGCTTCTACACTTTGGAAATCACCATTCTAGTTACACTTGAAGAGTAGATTTGTTGACTGCATCTGAATGCAATGAAACAGTTTAATAGAGTTGGAAATTTTGTTTTGGTCTCTATTTTAAGGCCAAAAACAATTATGTATTTCAAAAGAGCCCTGGGAATGCAGTTTTCAAGCCAGTACATGATTTTAACAGATATAAAGGATTTAGCTGAAATGTTTGTTACATTGTAAGTCACTAAGGAAGACAACAGTCAAGCTTAGAATTTTGCATTAGGCAATAGGGTCTTCATAGCATTACTTATAAACTAGGTTTTACATGGTTTTAATTTCAAAGCAATATTACCTGTTGGTCTTTTAATGTCTAGGGTGTGCCAATACATGCAGAAGGGTACATAGGCAAACTGGGAAAAGTACAACTTATCTGTATTTCCAGAGTATACTAACACTCAGTGTTTTTTATTGTTGTTGTTCCTTTTTTTCCTTTAAATTATCACTCTGTCAAAATTAAACATGTATTTCACAGGAAATTTAAAGGTAGTTAACATATTTCAGCATATTTAGAGTATCTGAATTTCTGAAAATATTTCTTTAACAATATACAATGAAAGATTAATATAGCATCTTTGATTATGCACCATTTATTTTGTTGGTTCTATCATCTTAACAGGAGTCCTCGATACCTCTTAGTCTGTTAAACAAAAGCTTTTTCTCTATTGTAAATTCTGCAGCACAGGTTTATTTTTTTAATTCGTGCAGAATATCTGATTCTTCCCCCATTTACTGACATCTTTGGTTCCACTTTTGTTTTCTTTGAAGTTCAGGGTCTCTGCCCATTTCCCTTTCTAAATGGTTTTATGTAAGAGAAATAACTGCCAAGAAAAGTAGAAGAAGGGTAAAGAACTGGGGAACAGAAATTCAGAGGAAACAGATTGTTCTCCCTGAGGGGAAAGAGAAAAAAACTTGCAAAAGAACTGGTCTCTTTTTTTAATCTCTGGGATGAAAATGGTAACCATAGAAATCACAATGAAGTTAGGCTTCCTTGTCAGAGAATTTCTCGTGGCGAATGACAACCTCAACGCTCCTCTTAGATCTTTGAACTTGGCGCCCTTCCCTGTGTTTTTGGTGTCCAGGAGCATACACCTGTGCCCTGCTGGACTCGCAATTTGTCTCGAAAATGTAAATACAGCAGAAAACTTGAGCTTCTCACAAAGCAGAGCAGGACATTCAAAGCACAATAGTCAAATCCTTTCGGGGATGGGAAGAAAACAAGAAAGGGATGAGACTCATCCGTCAGGCGTGTGGTTCACACTTTTCTTCTCTCAGTTCATTAAGCACACACACCAAAAAAAAAGTCCCTGGCTAGTTTAAGAGAATACTTAGCAGACGAACAGAAAAGTAGCTTATGAAATTCAAGAAAATAACTGAGTAAATAAAATAACTGAGTAACCAGGACTCCAGTGACACACAGCTTTGGGTGTTGATACATGAAACATCCTGAAAGCCAGACTGGATCTGTCCAGATCAGCTCTGGACTCCTGCATCAGGGATATGTGACCAGTTCATGTGCTCAGGAAAACTGCATGAAACCCCTCAGGCAGACTCCCCACCTCGGCCTGGGAGACACTTCCTAGAGGAGGGGCCAGCGCAGAGGCAGGACAAGCCCAGCTTCTGAAAACACAGCGTCCCAATACCCTGTGGTTGGGGCCAACGTTTAAAACTGCCGTCCTCAGGCCGTAAATTACTAAACAGAGGTAGTAAAAGCCTGTGCCCCTCCCTCCTGCTGAAGACAACATTTGTTTAGTCACTCCTTAATTTATTTATGCAGTACTGCAGCATTTATTATGACATATACACTATGCTATATAATTAAGATGCAAAGATAAATAAGATGCAACCTCAGATTTTAAGAATTTATGATTTACCAAAAGGGGAAAAGTAGGCACATATTAAAAGTAATTAGTCACACGGTCTCCAATAATAAGAATTAAATTAAGCAGTGGATTTTTAAGTGAACAGAACATAGCTCTTTGTCATTGTCCTGTTCTAAGTTCAGGGCTCATAAGAATCCATACTCAAAACAAGAATGGTGGGCTCTGCCTCTTGGCCTTCATGTCTTTGTCCATAGGCTGTGTGGTTCCGAACTCTCTCTCTCTCCTTCCTGACATTTAACTTTTTGCTAGTGAAGTCCTTAGTTTTCAGAAGAGATGGCATTGCCCTCCTGAATGCCCCTGTAATTTCCACAGCACATCCACCAACAATTTACTGGTGCCAAAAATTCCCCCATTGTAGTCTGCCTGCTACCTCCAAGATGAGAACAGAAGCAGCACACTAGGGGTGACGCAGGCAACCTTCACGATGGTTTTTTTTATAGCTTTTCTCCGGGTTTTACATGGCTAAGATAAAGGAGAATGCAAAGGAAGATTTCTCTCTGCTTCTTATATCCAGGACTATACCTAGCTAACGCCCACGTGAGGAGTAATGGAAATAAAAGCTGAATGAGTTATTTTCCATAAATATGATGCTTTCATTTAAAAATGTTATTAGGCCTATTTCCAGCTTTTGCAATTAAAAACCTGAATATAATGTAGCAGATTTGCATTTATGTGCAGTCATTCAATTCTACTCAAAGAGGAATGTTCTATATATGTAAAACCATGCAGTTAAGTACTTTCATATACATATACATGCATGTAGGCTTATTCAGGAAAAATTCTGTGTCTACAAGGCCATGTCTTTATATAATCAGAAACATACACTTTACTTAAAATTGGGGGTTTATATAAAATTATGCAATGTAAAAATATTTACCTACACTGATTTGAAAGGAATAAACAGCTCCAGACAAACCATATGGAAGGGATGAATAATAATTTTAACCTTCAAAGTAAATTTGAGGTGAAGCTCAGATGAGGATGGAGAGCAGTCAACATCCAACATGGCAATCACCATCCATCAGATAAATCAGCTGTTTCAGACATCTTTAACTTGGGGGGACCTGCGTGAAGAAATAAGCAAGTGTGTAGGGGATAGAGTTCCGACTGCAAGGGATCACTTAACCTCTGGGTTGTTTCCTCACTTGAAATAACACTAATGGTACCACCCCTTAGAGCTCTGGTGGGGATTCAGTGCGCATCACACACGAAGGAAGGGTTAGTGCCTGTTCTATAAGCAGTGATCTTCAGTGTAAGCTGTGACTCTGAGTCATTGTTTAGAAAGATTAACTTTGTTCAGTGAGGATCACTCAAGGGCCTGTTGTGATGATTTAAAAATTTTCAACATACTTTCATTTAGCAGGTATTAATCTAGTGCACACCTGAGGACAGGTTCTTTATTGGATGCTGGCAACACAGAGATGGTCCCTGAGGTCAAAGAGCTTAAGGACTCACCCAGGAAGGCAGGTTTGTAACAAAGGTTTAATTAAATATCCTAGCTGGGAAGAGAGAAACAGGCACCGATGCCGATGCCGCTGGGAGACCTAGCAGGTGGAGATAGCTCTCCCCTCCCTGCTGGGAGCCCTGGAAGGCCGCCAGAGGGTAGCTGACAGGAGCGGAGTCTTTAAACCTAGCTATGTGTTCACCCAGGAAATGTGCTAGGAGAAAGAGTGTGATCCTACTAGGTCAAGTAGCGTGTGCCAGAAGCTTGAAACACGGTGGTGAAGTTTTGGGAACTAATTCCATAAAAATGAAATGTAACGTGCCAAAAGAAAAGAAGGGTCAGAGTTCTATGCTTGAACAGGGAGCCAATTCATATAAAACCTTAAGTGCCAGGCCAAGGAGTATGAATTCAGACACAATAGAGACACTGATAGAGTGAGATTTCTTTTAGGAAGTTAAATTTAGTGACATAGCAAGTAATCAGTACAAATAATGGTACCAAATATCATTTATCATCTTTTTTTTTTTTTTTTTTGGACAGGCAGAGTTAGAGACAGAGAGAAAGGTCTTCCTTTTACCATTGGTTCACTCCCCAAATGGCCGCTATGGCTGGCATGCTGCGCCGATCCAAAGCCAGGAGCCAGGTGCTTCCTCCTGGTCTCCCACGTGGGTGCAGGGCCCAAGCACTTGGGCCATCCTCCACTGCCCTCCTGGGCCACAGCAGAGAGCTGGACTGGAAGAGGAGCAACCGGGACAGAATCCGGCGCCCCAACTGTGACTAGAACCCGGGGTGCCTGCGCCGCAGGTGGAGGATTAGCCTAGTGAGCTGTGGTGCCGGCCTAGTTATCATCTTTTTAACATCTATGCATACTATGTACTTATTACATTTATTTTTGTATTTTTCCCAGTAAAATGTAACACAAAGAAGACAAGGAAAACTAGTCAGTCTCTCTCTCTCTCTGTCTCCCCCCTTCATAAATAAATAAATATCTTAAAACGCCTGGCACATGATAGAGAATCTATAAATACTTATTGAATACATTCAAATTTCAGTGATCCAAATGAAAGAAATGAAAATCTGAATGAAAGCAGTTTGATTAAAGCTAAAACAAAATTAAGAAGTACAACTATAGGAATTTATGAGTGATTAGATGATGAACAAACCAGGGTTTTTTGGCAAATGCTTTGCTTCAATTGAATGTTATCTAAATTCGTGCAAAGAAAATAGAAGAGTCTGTTGTGCAGAGGAAAGCGGTCAAGGCATATAGAGAGCAGTTTACATTTTGGCAACAGATCTTGAAGTACATGCAAGTGGGAGATACATTGATGTGCAGGAAGTATTTAATATACGGCACCGAAATTTCAAAATAATGGGCATGAACCAATTTCCCTGACACCCACATGGGAGACCTGGAAGAAGTTCCTGGCTCCAGGGTGTTATAGCCATCTGGGGGGTGGAAGATCTTTTTCTGTCTCTCCCTCTCAGTAATTCTGATTATCAAACGAATAAATAAAGAAAGAAAAAAATGCATGACTTTAAAAATTTTATCTGTACCAAAACAAATTTATCTTTCAATTCCATTGTTCTGTGAACTTCTTAAAGATCTCTTACATATCTGGTGATTGAAACCAGATATTAGTTATATGTTACAATCTGTGTATTTTTCAGCTATTTCCTACTACCCCTTTATGCGCCCTGACCGTGCTCGACTCACTCTACTTACATCATTTTATCTACTTATATTTATGTAGTTATATTTATCTATATCTAGATCTCTTTCTAGATATATATATAGATATAGATATATAGATATATATAGGTTTATAGGTATATATCTATATATCTAGAGAGAGAAAGATTGCACTTGTTACAGTGTACTTTAGGACGACAATGTACAGTGGTTAAAAGAATGTCACAATTGGGAATAACTGAGCTAAAATCCACTTAGATATCACCTTGGAAGATAAGTTATTTAATCTTGCTGAGAGTCAAATTTCCCATATGTAAAATGTGAATGCCCAATCTCATAGGTTTTGGGAGATCGCTGTGTTTGGTACAGGGCTGATGAGTTAATTAATGAACTCTGACCATATTGTAACTACTACACCAAGTATGAAGACTGTATGGCATCCAGTGGTAAATTTAAGATGATGAAGTTGGAGGTTTTTAGAGAACTGGCTATCATTTCTGACTTTTCTGTACTGTCAATTTTAGCTGCTCTGAAATTCTTTCATATATTAAAGATCCCTGACAAGATATTCATTCTAATAAAAAGCTAAGCCTTAGATTTAAAAAAAATACCTTATTATCCAGTGAGAGTGTCTATTGCTGTTGTAGCTCTGGTACATTCTGAAAACACAGTTGCGCAGGCCACGGTTGAACCATCTCCTCCAGGACCTGGGTGTTTCCGCCATGAAATACACTGTGTTCCATAGAAGAATATCTTCTGTTTTCTATACTAATTTTAAGTGCATGATCCCTCTTAATCCTCCTCACCATTATATGAAACTACAATGTCTAGGATTATCATCTCTTTGATCTGTGTGAGACATGTCAGGCTTAGATGGCTAGCAGTAGTTTTATTCAGGAAGTAGTGGAAAAGCAAGCTCAAAGCCAGGGTTGACGACTACTTGTCCCTACCTCTGCTGTCTCTCCATCCATCTCCCACCCAGTGGCCCTGCACAGGTGGTCCATGAGGATCAACTGCAACAGAGACCGTGTGAGGGTTCATGTGCGTTATGAAACAACTATGCATTTGTTTTCAAAAACTTTTCCCACCAAAATGAATTTAGCTTTTACTGTTAAAGATTTATTTATTTGAAAATCAGAGTTGCAGAGAGAGAAGGAGAGACAGAAAAGAGAGAAGCATCTTCCCTCTGCTGGTTCATTTCCTAGATGTCCTCAGTGGTCGGGGGTGGGACATGTTGAAGTCAGGAGCCCAGAGCTTCTTCCAGGCTTCCCACTCGGGTAGCAGGGGCCCCAAGTCCTTCGACCATCTTCGCTACTTTTTCTCAGGCCATTAGCAGAGAGCTGGACTGGAAGTGGAGCAGCTGGGTCGCAAGCCAGCACCCTCTACATTTAATCCAATTTTGCACACTTTTTGAAATGCCCTCATTTATCCAAGAAAAATTGAACATTGGTCGTAGATATTACTGAGCAGTCACTAAACATCTAAAATGTAAGGCTATCTGCATTTGCATATGATTAAACCTACGCTGCTAGGCTGCAAAACACATCCCAGAATGATGCTCTCACATTCTGAAGGAGTTATTCAAAAGAATTTTTGAGTTTGCTAAATAAAGCCTTTTCCTCCCTCACCATCTTGACATCAAAGACAAAATAGAAACCATGAGGTCCCACCAACAACTTTACCTGCACCCACATACATTTCACTTCTTCCCTAACATTTCCAGAAAAGATTGCTTCTCTTCCATCCTGTGCCGGCACAACCGTGAGCCTGGATCCCATCAACCTTCTACTCAGAAAAGCTCTTCTTTTCATTATGTTCTCTACAATCTATTTCGTATTGAAACAATAAGTAAGTGAACAAATACTTGTGGATGAAACAAAAGCTCTGTTAGCTTTTATAGGTCTTTTAGACTTCTAAGTTCCTTTCATAGTCTAGCCATGTCTATAAAAAAGACATCTGTCCATCTTTCACTTTCTACCTCTCTCTGTTTTCTAGGCCACTGACTACACTACTGTGTTTCCATATGGTTGGCCAATAACCACATATTTGCTGAATCTGATAGAATTTTATTATTATTTTATTATATTATTATCTTTAACTCCCTTTTTTCTGTCTTCATTCTGATTTTAATGCCACTTTGGACAGAGTCTGTATTCCCCTGAAATCCACTTCTCTTGCTACATCCCTGAGTGTTTTCTGACGGTTCTCATCCTTATCTAGGTCACTGGATGGATGGCCTCACGTCTCTTCTCGACTGCAGGATGCTCTGCTTAGCACCATCCCTGTGTCTCTCACTTTCTCCTGGGAGCCTCCTCTTGGTGTGAGCCTGGCATGTCCAGTTCAGCAGGCTCCAAATGACTTTTTGATTCTTCCATAGCACCCACTCCCTCTATAAACTTTTCCATGTCCTCTATTTTCTGTCTTGCTATCTGACACCATCATCCATCCAATTTTCCAAGCCATGTGCTGGGAATTACTCTTGGCTCTCCCTACTCTTTCTTCCCCATCCCCTAAATCCCTGAGTCTCAATTCTTTCCATATTTCTCCCTAAATACATTTTAAATCCACTTAAGTCTCTCAAAATCCAAAGGCATTGCCTTATTTTAAATCCACATTATTTCCCAAGTGCATGATTTCATTGGTTCTTCTAGCCTATTTTCCACACTATCGTCAACAGTCTAAAACACACTCCTTTATTCCATGTCCCTATAAAGAAACCTCTGGTAACTTTGTTCTTTTCAAATTAAAATACATTTTTAAAAAATTGTGTTCACATGACCTTTCAAGATTCAGTTGCCTGTGTCCATCTATCGCTTCTTTATTCGGCAGATTCTTGTTCATCTGTAAAATGTTAGCTGAGATATCGCATACTTTCGGTCATTTCCCCTAATTTCTCTATTTTACATTAGGGGACAACTCTTCTTTGTTCTTCCTTTCCATACATACACCTAACAGAATATCATATGAGGGAACTTCAAACGTTTACGAGGGCCAGCGCCATGGCTCACTTGGTTAATCCTTCGCCTGCAACGCCGGCATCCCATGTGGGCCCCTGGGTTCTAGTCCGGTTGCTCCTCTTCCAGTCCAGCTCTCTGCTATGGCCCAGAAGGGCAGTGGAGAATGGCCCAAGTGCTTGGACCCTGCACACACATGGGAGACCAGGAAGAAGCACCTGGCTCCTGGCTTTGGATCAGCACAGTGCCAGCCGTGGTGGCCATTTGGGGAGTGAACCAACGGAAGGAAAAAAAGAAAGAAAAGAAAAAAGTTTACAGGAGAATGGAATTGAAAGATGCTTATTTTGGTGCAAGTATTTTTTAAAGATTTATTTATTTGAAAGGCAGAGGTTAGAGAGAGGGAAAGGGAAAAGGAGAGTCAGAGAAATGTTTCATCTGCTGGTTCATTCCCTAAATGACAGCAATGGCTGGAGCTGAGCCTATCCAAAGGGAGGAGCCAAGAGTTTCTTCTGGGGGGCCGGAGCTGTTGTGCAGTGGGTTAACGCCCTGGCCAGAACTGCCGGCTCCTGGTTCCGATCGGCACAACTCCAGCCATTGCGACCACCTGGGGTGTGAACCATTGGATGACCTCTCTCTCTCTGTCATTCTCTCTCTCTCTCTCTCTCTGCCTCTCCTCTCTCTGTATAACACTGACTTTCAAATAAGTAAATAAATCTTTAAAGAAAAAAAAAGTTTCCTCTGGGTCTCCCACAAAGTGCAGGGGCCAAGCGTGTGGGCCATCTTCCACTGCTTTCCCAGGGTGCTGGATCGGAAGTGAAGCATCTGGGACTTGAACCAGCGCCCATATGAGATGCCAGCACTGCAAGCGGTGACTTAGCCTGCTAAGCTATAGCACTGGCCCTCGGTGCAAGTATCTTCAAAATCAAGCATATTTCTTTCATAATACTTACATCCTTGTATTTTTCAGAAGGCCTCCTGTATGCTTGTATTTCAATCTGCGGGGTCACCATAACAAATTTATCTTTTAATTCCATTTTGCATAAACTTTTTGAAGTGCCTACGCCAGTTGTAATAACCTCTCTATCTCTTTCTCTGGTGGCTGTCAAATGTTTTGTTATGGACCACCTACCTGCGTTTTTCTTGTGGCCCCAGCATCTGCCATGGCATTTGAAATGCATTTACAGACATAATGAAATTTTATGCAGTGCCTAAATACAAAATATATGTTTGATAGGGACATGCTAGCCTAGGCTGTGTGAAGACAACTATGAAAAGCATAGATTCCCTGCCCTCAGACAGCTTACACCCCAGTGGGAGTGTATTAGTTCATTTTGGTTAATATCATGAAATGTCTGAGGCCAGGGGCTTAATAAAGAAAAGGGGTATATCCTGGCTCATAGTTCAGGAGATGCAAGGCCTGGGGAGTGCATCGGATGACGGATGGCCTTCTTGCTGGCAGGGTCCTCGAGTAGCACAGAGATTCACGAAGCAAGAGATAGTGCATGCGAGTCTGTCTAGCCTCTCACTTCTTGGAAAACATCTAAATTCAATCCTGAGGGCTGCACCCTAATGCTCTTGTCTAAACCTGACTGCCTCCTAAAGGCCCCCATTAAAACCCCACGGTCAGCATGTGTCCCCTTCTCCTTAACACTTCGCAGAGGGGCCTGAGCTTCAATGCAGCAAGCCTTGGCAGACACACAAAGCAAATCCAACCAAAGCAGGGGAATCCATATGAGTGAACGTGTGTTATAAATGGTTAAAAAGTTGAGTTGCTTAAAAATTTCTAATCAGGTGGGTTTTTTAAAAAACAATCAGACAGCTCTTCAAATTGCAGATTTTATTTGTCATTTCAAAATTTTTGAATAAGGTGTAAAAATTATACTCAACTAGAAGTTTAATCTATAAACATCTTACTAAACATCAGAATGTCTCCAAATGTGTGTGATTTAATCTAAGTATGATGATCATCTGATAAAAGCCATGGAAAATACTGTCAACAATCCCAATTACATTGACTTAAAACATTTTAAATCAAACTTTGCATATAAGATTTATTTCAGAAATCTGAAGCCATAAAGTATGCAAAGAAAATGGGCTGTGAATGGCTGAGAGTCTAAAAAAGTGTCTAATTTCTAATTCCAGCTGCAAGGAAAAGAATGTCAACTATGTTAGACTGTGGCTGTGTCTGCATCCACAAACTGATTTTAAAAATGATTGAATTCATTTAAATGGCCAGTTATTTTGACAAAAACCGACGGCCCAAGGCAGCCAAACCTAGTCAATAAGTGGTTGTTTGCATTCATCCCCTGCACTTGGTTCTTATGTGTAGATCATCTGTGAATCCGGTATTCAGGGTGGGCCACCAATGTCATTTTGTGAAAACAACATGTTACCGCGTCAGTGTGTTCTGGACATCAGCTCTTGACCACCCACGTGTCTGAGAGTGCAGACCATGGCCTCAGGTCTCAGGACCTCACATTTCCCCATCTTCTGAGCATGTGGGAATAGTTTGATTGGCAAATTGTCAAGCTGGTGGCTATGGGGACAGAGTTACCGCAGAGAGTTGTTATCAATCCAAGAATCCACCAGTGGAGCCTGCTACCTAATAACCCAGCAATCCTTACTTGCCTTTAATTAAATTTACTGGTCAGTGTATTGGATAGAAATGTTTACTCAAAAGCATAGACTTGCAAAAGTAATTTTTTAAATGAAGCAACTTTGCTTTTGAATTTCACTTGTTTCTGTAACAATTCCCCAGCTTTGGTTTCTGCCAAATAAAAGACCAACTAGTATTTTTCTAAATACAAACACCAACAAATATGCTTACTGCAATTACTATAGCTGCCTTTTTACTATTGTTAGGAGATATTGAAAGGCGTAATTGGTTATATTTCTTGCACTGATGATTAAAAATAAGAAAAATGCACACATACAATTCAGTGAGAGCTGTGAGAAAACAATGAACAGCTGGAAAGAGTCTTATGTTCTTGCTGGTCCTTAGCCAAGGTTATCACTATGTGTGTGTGTAAAAAAGTTTACACTGAAGATACTCTATGCTACCATTATAGTTTATTTTAACAATGCCTGTTCCTTACACCTAATTCACATACTATTTTTCTCTATTATGTCTAAAAGTAAAAACTGATGCTACAGCCTTCTGCATGTTTGATCCTGGCTTACTGGGCAGGTCAAAGAATTTTTTTAAAAAAAATACAAAAAAGATATTGTGGTGTTACTATAAATTTAGGCTACTCTGACATCCATTTATTTCCTTAGATTTTGAGATAGAAACGGTAGAAATGGTCAAACCGTAGGAGGAGGTATTAACTCACTTACGCATACCTAGACATTTGCACCGGGAAGAAATGACTGCAATCACTGGCTAATCTTCGGGACCCTGAGTCAGCAAAATCACCTGCTCAAAGCTGAGAGAAGGGTCTCTCAAGAAGCAGAATTTGTGTTTGATTTCAAGGCGAACTCGAAAGCCAGCATACAGTAGCTGTGGATGGCATTTATATTTAGTAAGAGTGCAATATACTCATTTGAAGTTGGGAGATGAGTATTTATTGAAACAGCTGGCAAATCAGCAGGAAAATGCTGATTTTGAAAAAACTATTCTTCTTCTGTGGAATCAGACCTACTGTATTTAGCAACACTATTATAATTGAACACAAAAACTGCATTAAAATACATTTAAGAAGGAGACAGAAATCCAGAAAAATAAAAGAATTCTAAGTTAAAGTCTGTCACAGCACTCCTGAGTCAGCTCTTTGAAGTGTAAACGCACAAAGGTCTTGCAGGCATGACATGAGATGAACCGAGTGGACTTTTTCTCCATCCCTTGTGGCCATGGTCAAATGCAACCAGAAGTTTGTTCCAGGCTGAGCGACCATATCTCATCTCTCTGTGTGTCCAGAGCACCTAGTCCACCTTTCATGGAATGAAAATATGAGGAAATTAGTTGAAATTTTACTTTGAGCCTGGCATGAGCAGAGCCTAACCTTTCCCTAGAGATGATCAGTGTTTTCTAAGACTGCTCAGACCTCTTTGGAATCACTTAGAAACACACAACTGTATTTTTTCACAGGTATAAGGAAACTAAAGGGTCACCCATCAGGTCAGTTTTTCCATGAGAACTGCTTAATGCGTGGGACTTGCTAAAAGTTACACAACCGGTGGCTAAAAGGTTAAAGCAAATCTTACAACTTGAAATCCAGTGTCCTTTCCACCCTACTCCTTGCCCTCTTTTTGGTCTGTCACTAACTGTTCTTGCTATGCACAAAATAAAGCTCGACTTGTCCCAACCCTGGGCTTTAAAGGCCACTAGGAGTGCAGGAGTGGATACAAACAGTAGAGCAGTTTGAGAAGCCCTTTCCATTGCTATTTTCTCCTCCTGCACTTCATAATGACAGCAGTCAAGAGGGGTTTGTTCACCTCCCCAGTGCAGCCCAAGAAAGTCCTGCGGCAGACCACTGCACAGAGTTTCCAGGGCAACAGACCAGTGCTGTACCTTTTGCTGCCTTGGAAAAAAAAAAGTAGGAAAATATGTGGCACTCAGAGGTGCAAGGTGAAGAGATAGTGAGAACTCTCCAGGAGCACCTGAAGCCGAAGACCAGGGTCAGTGTTGAGATGCACCTGTGCTGCCGACCCCCCATACGGATCCAGGCGCACCTGAAGCCGAAGACCAGGGTCAGTGTTGAGATGCACCTGTGCTGCCGATCCCCCATACGTATCCAGGCACACCTGAAGCCTAAGACCAGGGTCAGTGTTGAGATGCACCTGTGCTGCCGACCCCCCATACGGATCCAGGCACACCTGAAGCCTAAGACCAGGGTCAGTGTTGAGATGCACCTGTGCTGCCGACCTCCCATACGGATCCAGGAGCACCTGAAGCCGAAGACCAGGGTCAGTGTTGAGATGCACCTGTGCTGCCGACCCCCCATACGGATCCAGGAGCACCTGAAGCCGAAGACCAGGGTCAGTGTTGAGATGCACCTGTGCTGCCGACCTCCCATACAAGCTCTGGTTCCAGTCCCCACTGCTCCACTTCTGATGCAGCTCTCTGGTAATGTGCCTGGGAAAGCAGTGGAAGATGACCCAAGAATCTGGACCCTTGCCACCTATGTGAGACCCAGATGGAATGCCAGGCTTCTGGCTTCATTGCAGCTGAACTAGCAGATAGAAAGTCTCTCTCGTTCTCTCTAACTCTGCCTTTCAAATAAAATAAATACATCTTAAAATAAAAGGTCAAAGTCCATCTGATGATTCTTTAAAAGTACACTAAGAGTTTTTAGGATGAAAAAATGGAGTCTGAAATTCTCTGGAGTTAAACTTGAGCTTTGTTTTTATTCACATAATGGAAGGTTCATTTCACATTAGCTTCAATTGATTCAAAAGCAAATGCTGTTCAAAGTGTATCTGTATGTAGCTCTCAGTAACCTTCCAGGAGAGAATTGGCTTCCCAGGATGCCCTGGTAGGTGCCAGTGTGGCTTGAGAATGCATTTCAGCTGTGATCTTAGCATCTGTCAGAACTCAGGAGGGAGAACAATTGTGGTTGGTGGGATCCCAGGGGCTCCACACCTGCCCAGTCCTGTGCTTCAGCCATGCAACACAGCCCTCCCCCCACAAAATCTCCAAGACTAGCAATGAACTTATCTAGAAGACTGCTCCCCTACTTCCACAACACCTAAGCATCTAGTACCTTTAGAGAGGCTTCTATGTATGGGTTGAATCTCTGTAATGTTTCTAGGAAGTTTATTGAGTAGAAAATGCAAAATCTGACAACTTATTTCTGAGTTTAGAGCCCTGTGAAACGTTCTTGTGGTTCAAATTTTGAGCTTTTGAGTATTCAAGACTGTACCTTCTTGGCAGAATATGATCACTTTTTCTTTCTGGGGAAAAATTACAAAGGCTTCAAAAGTTACTTTTTAAATAATATTCATTGCAAATGGATTAGAAACATATGAGTGAGTGAAATATCTGAAATTGTACATAGTTGCTGAAAGTAAAAGGGAAAAGATTTAAACAATTTCTCATAGATTTCATCAAACCATAAATATCTGAAACATACTTTTGGGAAGTTGGGTTAGCATAAATGGTGTATATCATTTTATTTTTATATATGAAATAGAATTGGCCGGCACCACAGCTCACTTGACTAATCCTCCACCTTCGGCACTGGCACCCCAGGTTCTAGTCCCGGTTGGGGCACAGGATTCTGTCCCGGTTGCCCCTCTTCCAGTCCAGCTCTCTGCTGTGGCCCAGGAAGGCAGTGGAGGGTGGCCCAAGTCCTTGGGCCCTGCAACCTCATGCATGGGAGACCAGGAAAAGCACCTGGCTCCTGGCTTTGGATCGGCACAGTGCAACGGCCACAGTGGCCATTTTGGGGGTGAACCAATGGAAGGAAGACCTTTCTCTCTCTCTCTCTCTCTCTCTCTCACACACACACACACACACTCACACTCACACTCACACTCACGCTGTCTAACTCTGCCTATCAAAAGAACAAAAAGGAGGAGAAATTTGTCTTGAATGTTTATGATGACAATCTCAGATCTGAACTATTCTACTCCCAAAGAGATTTTTTTTCTTTTATGTTCTGCTTTATGCTGACATAACTGCTGGACCTTCTAATAGGGTACAATAGGCTCAGTATAATTAGTCAACTACCTAGTGGCTGGTTCATCTCAAAAATTGTGTGATAGAGGGGACCCAGCATTGGTCTCTCTTACTGGTTGGTTAGACAACCAAGTATAGCAGTAGCTAGATCAACCACAATAGACAGGATTCTTCACCGTTGGGCTCATCTTCTTCATCTCTGCTATGACAGCCACTCTGGTCATCTACCCATTGGGACAATTTCAGTTTGACAAGTGACAAAGGATATGTCTTCCAGCTAATTGATCTCTGAATATAATTTATTTATTTGAGAGATAAAGAGATGGATGAACAGCTTTCATCTACTGGTTCACTACCCAAATACCTGTAATGGCTCAGGCTGGGATGGGCTGGAGCCAAAAGTAAGAAACTCAATCTAGGTCTCTGACATGGGTGGCAGGGACCCAACCTCTTGTGCCATTACCACTGCCTCACAGGCTGCACACTGGGAGGAAATTGAAATCTGGAGCTTGAGCCAGGTATTGATCCAGGCGTATTGATGTGGGATGTGGATATATTAACTAATGTCTTAACTGCTGACATCTTAACTGTTGCTTTGCTTTGGTGCATTTTTGGAAGGTTGAGGGAAAGTGTATTAGCATGTGTGTATAAATGTCTTCCCACTCATTTCTGAAACATGTCCATCCACATGCTTCTGAACCGTCTTTCTTGTCCAGTTGACTTATCCCTTTCCTCGTGTTCATTCGTGAGCATCTGCCAAGGTCATGGGACACCACCTCACTATATATTCTCAGCACAGAACATTTCTTTTTCCACCAAAATGGATAGATAATTGGGCACACTGCTTGTGTTCTGCTCTGTAATAAAAATACCACTCCATTTGTTGTTGCATCTCAACATCTTTTGAGTCTGCCTACTTCTCTTTCCCTTCTGCCCCACAATGGGCAAATTGATAAGAATGTGTGAGTGTTGACAGGAAGTTCAAATCATGTTAAGTCCTGTTCCACATGTGAAAGTTCTTGTTCTCCTCCCTCCTCTTTTCTCAAGTTATGCCAAACATGCCCAGAAATCATGCCTGACCTCCCCAGAATGCTCCATTGGGTAAGTAAAATATCCATGCACATTCCATGTATGTATGACATTATCACTTTCATCATACAAACCTAATTTTGACTGGAGTGCCTGTTTTATTTTGTGGAGTGATTATGGGTCAACATTAGGAAGATTTTTTCTTTCTACTGCCTGTCAAGGCCACCTACAATGGAAGCAGGAAATCAGTTGCCAGCCATTTTTGATTCTTAACCTTATATCAAGCTATCTTACCCATAAACTGAGTTCAGGGATTTTTCTCTTCCTTTTGCTGATCAAACAGGACCCCTATAAGGCCAAAGATAGAAGTTCAAGAAGGACATTGCTGTAGCAGTAATGGATGTCACAGGGTTAAGGTAACCTGGTTATAAACCTCAGTTCCTCCTTGGGCTTGATCCCAAATGTACCATTCCCATCTCATGTTAAATTGCTACTGGACCAGGTTGACTGAAAGCATGGCAGGTCCAGCCAAATTTAGCCTATAATGAATAATTTGATTCACACAGCCACTTGGTTTCTCAATCCATCGATTCCAAGAACCAATAATAAATCAGAAGATATTGTCCAAAAAATGTGCAGTTCCTTAATGCCAGTGGCATAGCCTTGCTTCTGAATCCCAAGGGTGGGCATTGTGATTTTTTTTTCACTGAAGCTTGTTGTAGTCTCAAACCCTGCCTTTCCTAGCAGACACTCCCGACACCACCATGAACATAGATGCTTTTATGTCTGAAGTGGCAAAGCAGCTTGCACTACATTCTGGAGCTGGTACAGCACCTTTGCCTGGGGACAGCCCCTGTGTGACTCTATATCCAGGCCATATATATGTTATTAGAGATGGACTGTGTGACTTCCTCACCTAAAAAGGCCCATCGGGGTCATGCAACACTTTCTGTGGTAGATGAAGCAGTTTGTCTTTTATTTCTGAGTGGATACCTGGCATGTCCTGAGACTTCAGAGAACACCACAGAAATGGCAGGTGTTTGGATCACTGTAGGTAGGGCTTATTTCCTACCCACTCCCAGCCCCCTGGAACATTTCTGTGTTACCTGCATATTAGCCAGCACTTTTTCATCCTGCTCACTTGGCCTATGGAGTTGATCAGGGCAGTGTTTGTAAGAGTCCACATGACACAGACCTCTTTAGACTGTATGAAGACAGATAGTGGGGGACTCAACACTGGGATGGAACTGTAAGAAAACATTGGCACCTATTCCATGTGAATGCTAATGGCTTCTGATTCTCTCTGAGATGAGTAACGAATGCATTCGGCAAACCTACTATAGCATACTGTGGACCCAACGTCATCTTTACTCTTTCCTGCGATGATTCCATACCTAGCACAGCAGCTGCTATAAGGGTACAGAGCTTGTGGTAATCAATAGACATGGGAGTGTGTGGGGATCAGACCAGGAAATTAAATAGTGATACATTAACTAATTAATTATTATGGGGGTACCACCACTCCTATAGCTTTTGGGTTAATAGTCACAATATGATTCAGCACTGGATGGATATTATTTTTTTCTTACTATCTTGTATAGGTGTGGGAAAGGCAGTAGATCAGCTCCTAACGATGCCACATTTGGAGGCCGTGGCTAGCTCACCCAATGGCAGATTGAAGGGAGAGCACTGTGACATACTTTCATGCCAGCACACTTTTGAATATTGATAAAGAGGCTTCCCCTCAGCCTTCCCCATTTTCCTAGCTCTAACCCTACCGACTAGAATTCTACATTGGTGTTACTCCAAGTGCCAAACTTAGTTCCAACAGGGCATGTGGAAACCATGGAAATGTCTTCCAGCTGCATAGTGAACACAGTAGACAACACTTCAAGCCAGTGCTCCGTCAGGACTCCAGTTATTAACTGAGTGGCCATGATGATACATGATTGTCCAACAATCTTCAGAATCTCTGCATACCCATCTTTCCTCAGTTTCAACTCTCCAGAGTCATTGGCCACAGCTCCCTTTGGGGAAGGACTGTGGGCACAAACCTGCTGTAGAGTTATGTGTCCATTGTCCTGGAGGCCTGGAACCATTTCAATGAGTTCCAGATGGAAGTTTGGTTTAGGATAGGAACTGAGCAAGTGACTATGACTTTTGGTGGGTCCCCTTATCCTCTTATCTTATTCTAACATTAAATGTTCAGCAGCACCTCCATGACTGCCTCCCTGTTGTGGCCCCCGTGGCATCAGGCATTATCTGTGATCTCCACAATTCTCTACAGGTTGAGTTCCTTGTCTCCCCCTCTACTATTATTGATTGCAGATGGAAATTTCAGTACCCTTGCTTCCAGCACATAGGTCCTGCCGGCTGCATTCAATTATCTCTTGGATCCATCATTGCCTTGACTGTTAAATCCAAATCTCTTGATACCTCTCTCTGTCTCTGTTAGAGTCCTAAGGCTTCCGTATCAAGTACCACTAGGTGGCTTAGCACAAGGATGGCCATGCTCCCTCTGAATTTTGCAAGGATTCCTTTCTTGCCGCTTCCTGGCTCCATTTTTTTTTTTTTTACATTTTTATTTATTCTTTCTATGTATTTGAAAGAAAGAAAGAATGAGAGATATCAAGAGAGAGGGAGAGAGAGTGCAGATTTCTTGTAAGTTGTATCATTCCCCCAAATGCTTGCAACAGCCAATACTGGGCCAGACTGAAGGCAGAAGTCTGCAATTCAAACCAAGTCACTCACATGAGTGGCAGGGACCCAACTACTTCAACCATCATCTGCTACTGTCCAGGGTGCACATTAGTAGGAAGCTGGAATTGATAGTGTTGCTGCATCTTGTACTCGGGTATTCTGATAGAGGGTGCAGACACTGGATTTCACCTGGTTTATCAGCCTAGCAGAGAGAAGAAAAGATGAGGATTTCTTGGGAGAGGGAGACGACTGTTGCTCCATAAGGAAGAAACTTAAGTGAGATTTCCTTTATGGGCGTCAAAACTTACTCATATGAGGGAGGGACGGTTCAACTCTATTCATTCTGGGGATTCACAGGGAGCCACAGAGCCAAAACCTTTGGAAGGCATAGATGTAGAAGTTTCCACACTGTTTTAGAGTCTAAGAATGTCCTAATAAGAACCCTGAGTTTAGCGTAATAGTCCTGCTGCCTTGGCTGAGCATTTAAATGACTCTGGAGGTCTTTGATTCTATTAAACATCAAAAAGGATCTCAGTGTCTCACACTCAGACTGTCTGTTTAGCTATTTCTCATTATTTTCATGAAAGGAATCAATAACACTTAGTAACAACTGGTCAATTCTCCTACTTTAGTAGGAATTGTTTTCTCCTACATCTCTCAAACACCCAAATAATCAAGCCAGAAAGGAACGTTCTCTTTAATAATACATTTTTTCAAAGTCACCACTGGGAATCGCTTTTAGAAATTTGCCAATTACTCCGTATACTTGAGCTTGGCCTAGTCACACTCCACATTCTTCTCAGGGTGGGTGCCCTCATTGTACTCAGATTGTTAGGGAGTTAGTCTCAGATTCATTTTTCAATATCACCTAAGTTGGGTCAAATCTTTCAAAAAGAATTCAATGACCATGTGGAGAAAGTCAGCAAAGGGCTGCAGAGGGTGAGATCTGTATTATAACATAACATGGTCTGACATTTGTGAGAGGAGACTAGAAAAAAGGAAAGAAAGGATAGTTGGTGTAGTCCATGCAGTTCTCAGAAGGTCTTGTCCTGGCTGATGCAAATACCCCTTGCCAATCAACTCATTTGAGTCCACAGCACATGAATGACCTGGCTTGAGAACCCCCATTACTCCCAGTCATTGGTTGGGAGAAGCAGGAGCCAGCAGGGACGACACAGTAGATCAGCTCCTAACGATGCCACATTTGGAGGCCGTGGCTAGCTCACCCAATGGCAGATTGAAGGGAGAGCACTGTGACATACTTTCATGCCAGCACACTTTTGAATATTGATAAAGCATGTGTCTCTATGCCGAGACCTGGAGTTCACTTCAGTGTCTTAAAATGAATCTTCCTTTGGAACACATTGCTTTGGCTTAATTCAGTTCACACAACTTCACTCAGTTATATTCAGTTTCCTGTGCAAATGATTTTGACGTTAGGCCTTCCAAACTTAACTTATTCTGAAACTTTTTTTCTACCTCTCAAATGTCTCCAAGTCTGTTTTAAGAAAATAAAATAAACAACAGTTACAAAGTATGATTCTTTGTGGCAGCCTCCATGAAAAGATGCTATTCCAGGATTTCACTTTTTTATACTAAGTCCCAAACATTTTTTAAGGAGTCAATTCTGTCATGTCTTCTATTTCCTTTACTTCTCATTGGTATGGAAATTAAGGAATATTTCATTTCTGTGAGGGGCAATGGATGGGATACCATAACCAGTGGAAATCATGGGGTTGATTCCAATGTAAGAATGATTTGGGGTAGGAATTTTCAACTCCCATTTTGTTCCCCATACTATCAGGCCTGATAATTACGAATAGCTACCTCAAAAATATCTGTAGTTTAACACAATAAAAACTATTCAGCATAGTTGAGCAAAACGTTCTGTCCTAAAGAAAGCTCAAGGATCCAAGCTTCTTCTCTTTTGTCCTGTCTTCCTCTGCTCATGTGATTTTTGAATTGGTTGTAGCAGGAGAAGGAAGTAGCAGGTGCACTGGCTCCCAAAAGCCCTAAACAAGAAGTGACACATCACTTTATCTTGCATCTCATCTGCCAGAACCCACTTGTATGTCCACAGCCCATCTGTAAAGGAGGCTGGAAAGTATAAGCGAAAGCAGTGACCCTGTCTAAGCCGGATTTATCTTTGTGCACTGTGTCAAACCTCTCTGCAGGGTAGGATGACTGACCCTCAGTGGGTACTTTTCCCCCTCCATTTCACAGACCCTTAAATATCCCCCCATGTGTGATCCTCTCCCTTTCCAGGAAAGAAGGAACAATCATTTTAGAAAGAGTGAGGCATTTCTAGTTGATACCATTATTTAAAATATTCGGTTAACTGTTGTGTGCTTCCTGATACCAGTATCATTTTACATGGTTTCAAAGTTTTTGGTATTTCTCCTTGATTCTAAATAACTTATCTGAAGAATCACATACTTGAATCAAGAGAAGTGTAATAAGATTGGGAAAAATTAAAATGTTCTCATTGAACATATATTGTACAATAGAAAAACATGTGTAAACAAATAGACTAAGAATACATGGTTATACTTTTTCTGTTGAAAAAGTGACAACTACATGACAACTCTGGTCTTTCAACATTTGCTTATTTCACTGTATTTTACCAAGTGCATTACTTCTCTAGTGCTGTTTTAACAAATAACCCACAAACTCCCTGGTCTAAAACAGCCTAACTTTACTCTCCTCTAGCAATAGAACTGCAAAGCCTGAAAGGAGTCCTCCGGGACTAGAACATGTCATCAGCTTGCCTGACAGTCCAAGAAAATCTGTTTCTTTTTGTTTGTTTGTTTTATATTTGTTCATTTATTTGAGAGGCAGAGGTAGAGAAAGAGGTCTTCCATCCACTGGTTTTCTCCCAAAGTGGCCACAACATCTGGAGCTGAGGGGATGTGAGACAGGATCTTCTTCTGGGTCTCCCACAGGGTACAGGGGCCCAAGCACTTGGGCCATCTTCTACTGCTTTCCCAGGCCATAGCAGAGAGCTGGCTGGGAAATGGAGCAGCTGGGACTCCCCGGTTCCCATATGGGATGCTGGCAGTGCAGGCGGTGGCTCTACCCACTACACCACAGTGCCGACCCCAAAAATCCATTTAGCACTTCTAAATTCTAGAAACTGTGAGCAATTTTGGCTCATGGAACATCATTCTAACCTCTGTTTCTGACTTTAGATAGCCTTCTCGGATCATCTTCCTTCTCCATTATAAGAACTCCTGTAGTGATTGTAAGTGTACCCAGATAATTCAAGATAATCTTCAAAATTCTCAACATCCTTAATTTAACCACATCAACAAAGTCCCCTCTACTATGTGAAATAACATTCAAAGGTTTCAGGAGTTAGTATGTGGACATCTTTGAAGGGACATCATTCTGCTATAGGGGAGATTATAGGCCATCCACAATCTCTGAAATGCTTTGCATTCTTACCAATGCCTCATGCTTATCAATCAGCTGGCTGTCAATGGGGATATAACCTGTAGTCATGCTATAATAATAAATTTATCATCATGAAACTACATGACCAACACAGAAACAGGGTATTTAACACTAGCCAACTGTGATTTGGTTGATCAATACCTACTTAATGAATTGGTATTGATCACCCGGGAAGAGTTGGGCAAATTTGTTTGGAGATCAAGGAAACTTTGGAGAACAAAAAGATAAAAGATCAAGATCCCCACCACTTCCCTCCTGAGGCCCAGTGTTCAATTTCCTTTGTTGGATTGAGGTGGCTAGAAAAGGGAGCCCTACAAACAGGATAAATCCCCCAGGGCACCATTTTCTAGGTGGCAATAAAAACAAATATTAAAGGAGAGGCTTAATGTCTAATCTAAATTACAACCAACTCCAGCTATGATGGTATATTGGATAACCTAGAGGCAAAGAAATTATCCTAAAATTGTACAAACTCAGTAAACTGAATGTTTCTCAATAGGTGCGGTTCTTTCTTGGACATGCATCTGATCTTTTCTAACCTAGACCTGGATTTTCCTTGGTAAGTGTCATATACTCTGATATTTTGTATGATATAATTGCCACCATTGCAGTGTTGTTGCAGTACAAGTACTCTGAAATCTTTTAACTGATGTAATGGAATTATAATGGCATTATAATGGGTTCCCCATAATTTCTTTTTACTATTGTAATGCTGTCATAATGGCATTGTAAGGGGTTCTCCATAAACATATACTGAAATCATTTTGCCACCATCATGACAGTGAAACGAGTCCCTGTAGAGTTTACTTGAAATTGTTTTGCTCTTATAATGGCATTATTAATGCAGTCTCCGTAGACTTACAGGGAAATTGTTTGACCATCATGATGCGGTCTTCATAGACTTACAATAAAATCGCTTACCAGTGTAATGTGGTTTCCATTAACTTGCACTAAAATCATTTTCCTGCCATAATGGCATTATAATAGGGTATCCATGAACTTGGGCTACCAAAGTTTGGTTGTCTTGATGGAATTGTAGCAGCACAGCTACAAAGACAGTTAAAGCGATGTTGATGCTCTGTTGTGTCATAAGCAAAGTCTCTAAGTAATGCACATCTACTTTTCACACTTAAGGATCATGTGGTTTTTCCTTTAAAAGTAATGCCCTGACCACAAATACTTTATAAACCAATAACAATCACTTCTCAAGTACCTAGATATTAGAAGTCTAGATTATGAGGGCAGAGGAGCTCGTCTCATGTATGCTTTGTATAAATTCTAATGGCCTTATTAATTTTATTATGTTTTTCTCCTCTTCAAAATAAGTGTGCTGCATTTTTTCCTTATGGTTCTCCAAAAATCAGAAACATATTTTTATAAATGTTCTTTTTTCTTACATAATTTGTAAGTTTATGAGATTGGTGTGGAATGCAAATCCTTTCTAGTCCTTACTACAAGTATGATAAAGTACATGATGTTTATGAAGAGTTTTAATGAACTTGGCTCCTTTTATTTAGAAGAGACAACACAAACACAGAGCGCTCCCAGCAGTGAATGGATATAGTGTAAAGATGAATTCAAAGCACACAGTGGAGTGGATTAAATATTTATGCCCATACATACCCACTGTTGGGTGCATAATTAGGAGACATAGGCAGAGTAAAAGGTGTGATGTTAAGAGTTTATTGTTTAAATAGGGTGTTACTGATTTGGGGCATCTATCTACTACACAGAATTTTCTAGCCTGAAGATTTTCAGCTTTCTTTGAATTAGCAATAGCATAGTGCAGAAATTTGTGTTTTCAGGAAGAGCAAGACGTTAACTTGTCATGAACTTTAGTTATCTGACTTCCTTTAATCATATTCATGAGTTTTCATATCAGAATGCAAACCTATGCAATTAGGTACATAACTGATGAGGACCATGTCACATGATTTAGAGAGAGAACTTCAATTATTTAAAAAAAAAACTGTTTTAAACAAGCCACCAGCCACTTAGCCTTGGCATGAAGAGAAAATCACCCTGGAGAAGTCCCTTTTTCTGACCCTTGGATGTCTCACTTCAGTCTCTACTTCCATTATGAATATAAAACAAACATGTACAGCTTTTCCAGAGCAAGGGTGTTGCAAGATGTTCTTTGTGGGGAAAAAAATTTTCCTTATAAATGTCTCCACTTGATTGATTGATTAATGGTGATCACTGGGAAGAAAGTAGAAAAATGTGTGCACTGGGGTTAAGAAACCTCCTGGGAGCGCTATCATGTTACTTTAAGCACTCAACACCAGCACATCTCTGATAGCCCCAGATGAGGCAACAGAGGTACACAGGTAGGAGAGGTTCCCCAGGGATACCTCTGTATGTATTTCTGTGTGAAAATCTATATGGTCATGGCTTGGCAAACAGAAGCAGTAGGAGTTTGTTTCAAGCTGGTAGCCAACCCTAATACAGATGTGCTTTCAATGGATGACCAGTAGTAAGTAATAGCAGTAAGAAAATAATATTACCGTGTGAGGGCTTTTTGTGTGCCTTCCATAGATCATCTCAAAACAACTCTGAGATAGGATTTTACACATTTTTTCCATGGTATACTGGGAGAAAAAAGGCCATGACCAAGTTCATGCAGCTATGAAGCAGTGATTGCCAGGATACTCGTGGCATCATCAAAGCAGCGGGTGAAGCGAGCGTCCCCATGTGAGAGTACACACGTGCACTGCAGTATCAACTGTGGCTGAGAACCACGAGAGCAGCAGAAGATGGGGACCTTACTTCCATTATGTGGATCAGATTTTCTAGGTCATGTCCCAAAATGTGAAGCTGAATGGGTCCCCTTGCAGTAAGAAACTCTCCAGAGTTCTTGAAATATTCAGGGAGTTGGAGAATCTCAAGAAAGATACTTGAGTTCCTTAATGGGCATGTGAAAAAGCTAGAGATTAATTTTAATCCTGAAAATAGAAAAGTCTCCACTTACATTATAAGCTCACAAAACAGATCATTTTGAATATTCTGCTAAGAGCTCTCAGTTAATATATACCATCCATATCTCAGAAAATAAAAATGCAAACCATGATTACCTCCGAATTCTTAACGAGAGCATTGGCTTTTTACCACTAAGCTTGGGATGCAGACTAATGAATAAAACAGAGAAGAAAATCACAATGGTCAGAGGAGGGTGAGAAAATAATATTAGGGTTGGGAAGATTAAATAATAAACATTTAAAATGGCACAAACTTTCAAAATGTTTGTGAGAAGATTACCAAGAACACTAAGGATGTCATTCCTCAACATTAATAAGAGGTCCCATAAAAGTATGAAAAGAACACTCAGACAGGAAATAACAGCACCTACCTCATAGGTGTTTCTGGAGATTAAATTAGATTAATTCACATACAGCATCTGTCACAATGCTTGATATACAGCAGGTCTCAATAGGTGTTGGCTGTTGTGCAATTTGTATTGTACTTTTGCTGCTAGTTTGTCCATACAGCTTGTGGCGTTGGACAAATCACTTGTTTGTATCTCAAATATTCTACATTTAAGAGGAAGGAACCAAATTAGATAACTTCTTTAATTTTCAAGGCATAAATATTTTCAAAATAAGAATAAGCAGTAGAGGAATTATGATAGTATTTTCTTTGAAGTTTAAAGATAAATTCAAAATTATTTGAACATGAGCAGTAGCAGCAGTGTGAGGAGATGGTGAGAGTTGTCTGCACCTGCTGCTAGGAAGAGCAGACCCGCTGGATGGTAGTCACACATCTAAGACAGCCTGTGCTGTCTTCTCTCTCAATTCTTTTATGCATTTGATCTTTTTCCAAATCAGCTCTTTTTACTCTTCTCAACTATTATTACCCATTTCAAGATTTATGCTTTCTGAACAGAAAGATTCTGGGATATTTTAGGGAATGACTTTTATAGCCCTTCAATGGGTTATCACAACAACTCTCAGTTTTAGTAGAAAGGGCATTTTTGCTGCTGCAGCATAAATAAATAGCTTACCATTGAATATGTCATTAAGTAGCCCTACTTTTTCCAACACTAGGACCAAAAAAAATTAGTATGGGGTGGGCGTTTATTCTAGCAGTTAGAACACTGCTTAAAATGTCCTCAGAACACACCAGAATAACTGGTTACAACACTTGACTTTGGCTTCTGACTTCACCTTCCTATGAATTTTGACTCCTCAGAGACAGCAGGTGATGACTCAAGAAGTTGTGTCCCTGTCACGGATTTAAGAGACCTGGGTTGAGTTCCTGACTTCTGGCTTCTACCTGATTCAACTCCCAGCTGTTGAAGATGTACGGGGAGTGAATCAAAAGATGGGAGTTCTCTCTTCCTCTTTCTCTAGCTCTCAAATTAATAAATAAAAAATGTTTAAGAAAAAATTAGTATACCCTAAATACAGACAATTTATATTAAGTTTTTCAGGATAAATTTCTACACATCTACTTTTTAAAATTTTATTTTATTTATTTGAGCAATAGAGTTAGAGAGGCAGAGGCAGAGAGAGAGAGAGAAGTCTTCCATCTGTTTGTTCACTCCCCAGACGGTCTCAATGGCCGAAGCTGAGCTGATCTGAAGTCAGGAGCCAGGAGCCTCTTCCGAATCTCTCACATGGGTGCAGGGGCCATAACACTTAGGCCATCTTCCACTGTTTTCCCAGGCCACAGCAGAGAGCTGGGTTGGAAGAGGAGCAGCTGGGATATGAACCAGTGCCCATATGGCAGCTGGTGCCACAGGCAGAGGCTTAGCTCACTATGCCCCAGCACCGGCACCTAGAATCTACATTTAATTGAGGACATAAATAGAAATACTCTGAGTGATAGAAAGCATATAAGCCCAAAGTATATGGACTGGCAAAAGCAGCATGTTTTCATTTCTCTTAAGTCTGTGTCTTAGACTGGAATGTCTGGGTTGTAGTGAACTGTACATTTATCTTTAGTATATAGTGAGAAATAATTTTACAAAGTTGGTGAAGCCATTTACATTCCCACCAACATATAAGAATTTCAGTTGTTGAAAATCCTTCCCCAAACTAGACATTAAACTACTTATTCTGGCCATTTCGGTGGTTACATAGCATATTTTCTTATATACTTGTATTCTGCATTTTATGATTTAGGATGTTGAGTTGCAAAATTCATAATTGAAATTTTGTGTTTCTATATGATAGGTCCTTAGTTTTCTTCATTTTAACTCTAGTGCTACCTCCGATTAATCAGGTTATCTTAAATGTCTTATTGTCTGACTCTTGAGTTCCTTTTACCTATAAATTAAGAGTTTGATTGTATAGTTGGAAGTTCAATTATATTTCTAACATATAAGAGGGTATTTCAAAAAGTTCATGGAAAATGAAATTAAAGATGAATTGGAGGGGTATGTTAGAGTGCATTGGGATGCCCACATTATACATCAGAGTCCTTGAGTTCGAGTCCTGCCTCTGCTTGCCAGCCTGGTTGCTACAAATACATTCTGTGGGAGGGAGCAGATGAGCATTCAACTACTTGAGTCCCTACCTCCCATGTGACAGACCCAGACGGAGTTCCAATCTCTCAGCTTCAGCCTGACCCAGTTCAAGCTGTTGCAGGCATTTGGGGAGTAAACCAATGGATGGAAGAGCTCACTCTCTGAAACTAATATATATACTTTTAAAAAATATTTATTTTGAAACATTTATTTGTGAAATCAATGTATAGGTTTTTCAAAATACAAATTTTCACTGAACTTTCTAAAGACGCTTCATATAGTTTAATATTTTATTCTGTTTCCTCGACTGAGTCTCTGTACTAAATGGGGCAAAAGTCACATGAAAACTCAAATCAATGTGACAAAAATAAGCTCTTTTTTTGGGTTGTTTTTTTATCCAGATCTATAATTTTTTGGATTCATTTGGATTTTTAATCCTTTTCATTACCAGAAACCCAAAGGTTCTAGTAATTTGACTTTTCACTTTTGCAGGGTTTTTTCCTTTCAGATTTCCTAAGAAACTCCTTCTGGGTCCTGTTGGCAGAGGGACATTGCTCTGAACCACCAGTTTGCTCCTCTTTGTGCTGACACAGCTCTCCTGTCAGATCTAAACCTTATAAAGGGCAATGCCCTCACCCAGGTGAAGGCCTTCCCATCTGCTTCGGAGCAATCCCATGGCTCTGGAGTCTAGAAGCACACATGCAGTCACTGCACCAAATAGAAATTCTTGTTAGGTGTAGTCTGGCAGTTGTGATCAAATCACTGTGTGGCAGGGGTGGAGTTATGGGTGGGAAGGGAAAGTGTCATTCTTATCCATATTTGACCTAGAGCTACAAAGAATGTCCTCTTCATCCTTTGTGAAAACTCAAATCAATGGAGACTGGAGACCTAAGCCATGCATCTTTTCCTAAAATTTCGTTAATTCTAGATAAATAAAATATTCCGTTGGGAGACTATAATTTTGTTAAGGTTTATTTATTTGAAAGACAGAGCTAATGAGAGAGAAGGGGGGAGAGAGACAAAGAGAAAAGAGAAGGAGACAGAGAGAGAGAGAGAGAGAGAGAGAGTCTTCCGTCAACTAGGTCATTCCGCAGGTGGCCACAATAGCCAGAGCTGAGCCAGGCCAAATGTAGGAGCCAGGAGTTTTATCCAGCTTTCCCACATGGGTGGCAGGGGCCTAAACATTTGGCCCATTTTTCTTCTGTTCTTTCCAGACAGTTAGCAGGGAGCTGGATCAGAAGTGGAGCAGTTTACACAGGTATGAGGGCCCATATGGGATGCCAATGTCGTGAGTGGCACCTTAACCTGTTGCACCACCACACTGGCCCTGGGGACTGATTTTTAGCACCAGCATTGTTATGAGGAGGTAACGTTATCCTCATATATGAGCCGCAGTAACTCTTCAAAACCACTGGGTTTGTAGTTAGTGCAGGGAGTCCGTTGTTTACATTGAAACGGTCATTTCAAAGATTTCTAAGTGTCTCAGAGAGGAGAGAGAGTAGCACCTGGACCTTGGTCACAGACAGATTGGCCTTCCTTATGTCAGTGATCTGCACTTGTTGCTTATAGGTTTATCAGATTCTCAACAAGATGAAAAGTCCTCCTTGATCATGTGACATGCGATCAGTAGCAAATCACGTTTCTTTACTCTTTGTAAGCTTATTACGTGTCACTTTGTCATTGATTTATAAACTCAGCAAACACTAAGCACCTGCATCAGGCCCTGTGATTTTCTTGAGAATATAGTAGTGAAAACAAAGACAAGTGAACTTTCTTTGCCCTTGTGGGCCTCAGAATCTTGTGAGTGTCACTTTGTGAAAGTCTTAAATTGCAAGACTTAAATATCCAAAAACCTGAGCTAGGTTCCATCCCTTTCTTTCACTTTTTTTTTTTTTTGGCTTATTGATTTATCTGGAATTGCTGTAAGCCCCGAGGAGCCAGCGCTGACAGACACAGCTGTGTCTGTTGTCCTCTGAAGTCTCTGACCCATTGTTATCTTGGATTCTGCTTGGAAAATTCTGTGCTTGATGGCTAACAGCCTGCATCACTACTGAATTATTAATAATGGTTTTATTATTCATACAAATGTTCTTTTCTCCCAGAAAGCCCTGGTTGTTCCTGCCTTCAAAACTGTAAACTACTACTAAGGGTGTGCATTTGCTTGTGTGTGGATACTCAGGAATACATGGTTCCTCAGAAGTGTATACAGCATGGAAGAAAGGAATTAGAAAAAAAATTCTCACATTTTAAAACAGGCCCAATCTAGTGTCTTTTTAGTTGTAACCTGCTCCCCCATGTCTCCTGCAAACCAGAATACGGTATGCTTAGCCTCTAGGTTTTAGAGCCAGAAACTTGAGTTTGGACTACAGCTTTACCATTCAGTACCGGGGTGGCCTGCGTTAACTTGTTTCTTGTCTCTGAACTTGAGGGAACTTCTCTGCAAAATGGAGATAATCTTTCCCACTGTCTGCTTAATCAAATTTTAGAGAGCAAAGGAGATTGAGGACATGCTTTCTGTTCTGTGGTGGGAATGTCTTTCTAGGCAATGAAAGGAGTTAGCACTATAGTTGTGTCTCCCTGCCATGGCCACCAACAGCTGGGAGGAGAGGAAGAAGGAGTGCCCCCAATCATGGCCACTGAGTCACTGTGGAAGAGCTGTCGCCGTCCCTGTTCTCTGCCAATCATCATTTGTCCAGAACATCATTTGTGCTTTGTCAGGCATTAAATCACGCTTTCAGGGCAAATACAAAATTTAGATAACTGGCCACATGTGCTCCAGAAATACACCTCTCGTCATAGTGGGGGGCTTTGACAAAGCCCCTTCAGCCAGGCTTCACTCCAGCATCGAATGTTCCCTTTCCCTATGGGTCAGTTATCCCATTTCTCTAATGAGGCATGGATAAGCTAAATGATATCACTCAGGCACAAATGACAATTAGATGGCAGAGCTGGAATTAGAACCCATTAGACGACTTTACTTCCAGGTCTGTTCTCATGTCATTGAAAGGCTTGTGCTCCATTTCAGATAAGATTTCTTGTTTACAGTTGATGTCTTGTTGTCTGGAACTTCAAAGATTGGCATTCTGACCTCTTAAAAACAGGTTTACCTGATTCTAGCACTCTTATCTCAGTGCACTGTTATTTTTGCTTAATCAATTCAGCAAGACCTTCTATTGTCAGCAGGAGAAAGGCGGAGAACAAGAACTTTCAAGACAGTTCCAAATACTCAATTATTCATTGGAGGTGGAAGTGTTTTCTGGAGGTGAAATAGACATAACCAAAATTGTCATGATTTAACAAAAATGGTGGAACCAGCCTGTGCAACAAACGCATAGTTATGGAAACTGATTCCACACTAATTCATTCTTTCTACATCCACTAAGGCTACATTCAGTGGCATCAAATAGGAAGATCCCCAAACAACAGTGACTAAGCAAACAACGAAATTCATTGTTTCAAATGACAAAGGGCCCAAAGCAGGTTCACTGGCACCACGGACTTACCAGCCAAGCTCCGTCTCCTTTTCTGCTCCACCATCCTCAGAGTGTGGCTTCCCCCTCAGTGCCACCTCCTGACCCAGAAGGCTGCCAGAGCCCCAGTCCTCATGTCGTGAGTCCTGCCAGCAGGATGAAGCTGGGGAGGCCAGTGGGGTGGGTGTTCCCAAGCAGTGGTTCTCCCTTGTGAACGGACCCTCCTGCTTAGGTCGCTGGGACCAGACTGTGTTTTCAAGACCACCTTGACGTGCATGGTGATTTGAGCATCTCTTTCCTTTGTTCTTGCTTTATTTTGTTTCAGTCTCTTCTGTTCTGCTTCACTTTTAAGCTGGCCATGTTGTCTCTGCTGTTACGAGATTCCATGTATTTCATGTAGTAAGAATGTTTACTGGTGAGACAACTGCATGTCCAACTCAGTGCTTAAGGCACATGTGCAGTAATATCAAACATGAGAATGATATAGGGACTGACATGGATGATCTTCCAAATAATTCACATACAAGTAAATAATCCTACACAATAACTATGAGGGAGTCTTTAAATGCTTTCCTGCATAATTATAATAAGGAAAATAGTGCATGACTGTTCTAACAAAGGAACTATGTAGCAAGAAAGAAGCAGGGAGAGTTCACAATCTCTCCTACTCTTCTTTGCTCTTCTGCCTCCTCTCCATCTTCCAGAAAAGCTACATAAGTATTTATGTCTATTTTTCCTACCCCTCTCCAAAAACATAGAAGTCAATGTATATCAGTTATTAGTAACGAAAACAGGTTGAACCATAAAAATTATTCTGCAGCTTTAATTTTTAACATAATCTAAGTTCAATACACAGAGATGTCCTCATTCTTTTTCAAGGTTATTTAAAATCTTAGGCTAGGAGTTTCCCATAACTGATTCACAAAGACAACTTTTATCGATTGAGATGCCTAAAAGGGCAACAAAATGAACATGATGGAGTACTGGAAACAACTAACAACCGTGTGCAAACAGCTAGGAGAAAGGCAGAGGTCACGGGCACGTGTGCTGAGTTCATGTGGCTAGCTAAGGACACGCAGCAGGCTCAGTGTGTGACGGCACCATATTCGGGACAGAGGCAGCACTTTTTAGCGTTGCTTCTTATGCCACAAAATCCCTAAAGATGCCATTTATGCCATCTGGCTTTGTTGTTCCTCTCAATCAGCATCTTTAGACATTTCTGCTATTCATTTTTTTTTTCCCTTTTCAAAACATCTCCCCAATCAAATCACCATCTAATTTGTAAATTCTGGAAAAGAGTTTTAAAAAATTATTAAAAACTCTGCCCTTAAATCACTTCTTGTAGTTATTAGTTCCACCTGTTGATAGAGTTTCTTTCCACTTTGTGTCTGAGGATTATTTTTATTTTTTCTTTGTCCGCCTTACACATTTTTTTTTCTTATCTGCCCTTTGGCCCTCCCTCTCTTTCTGTGATCTTCCATCCCACCCCTTTCTGGTTTCTAGATATTTACTTATTTCAACAAAATCCAGCATGGATGCTCCCATTTTGGATTTGCCAGATATTTAAAATTTACAATGGAAAGTAGCTCTGTTAATGTCGAAACCTCTCGCTTTCAGGTTTACTCCTCCACCTTCCGAGAGTGGAGATTCAATCATTTGATGGTTTTCCCAGCTTTGCCCTTGGCAATCACTGGGCCTGGGCTACCTTATGAACAGGGTTCATAAACAGAGTACAGATGCGCAGCAGGCACCTGTGTGAAGGGCCAAGGGAACACGTGCTCTGGAACGCACACCTGTAGATGTTTGGGCACACAGGAAGTGGCACACAGCTAGTGGTTCAAGTTCTTTTTGCTGATGCAAGCTTGAAGGCCTTCCATCTGGTGGTTCAGTCCACAAATGGCCACAAGTACTAGAGCTGGGCCAGGCCAAAATCAAGAGCCTGGAATTCCATCCAGTTGTCCCACGTGGATTGGCAGTGGCCCAAGCACTTGGATCATCTGCTGCTGCTGTTCTAAGTGCATTAGCAGGGAGGTGGATGGGAAGTGGAGTAGCCAAGACTTGCACAGGTGCTCATATGGGATGCTGGCATCACAGGCAGCAGCTTAACCCGCTCAGCACCATGCCAGCCCTCTCTTTGGTCTTTTACATGCCTTTAACTAATGCACATTATGTATGCGTACACACATGGAAGCAGTAATATTAATCAATGTAGACTTCAAGATGTTCTCACTTACGGAAAGAAACTGGAGAGGTAAAATGGCTTGGTCAAAGTCTCACTATAGTTGCAAAGCCAGAGCCAAGGGCCCTCCCTGTCCATCGTGCAGATTCACCTCTTGATTTCAAGCTGCATCTAATGAATTGACTCATGCAGACAGACTCTACTGTTCACTAGGAAAAAAAACCTTACCAATTTATCAAATGCTGATCACATCCCAGATAAGAGGTTCACTTGTTTTCATTAGCTTCATGAATATACGTTGAGGGTCATTTTTGTATACAACCTCTGTTTAAGTGTTGTGGACAAAAGATAGTCCCTGTTCTCTTGGAGCTGTCCATCTCAGTGTGTGTGTGTGTGTGTGTGTGTCTGTGTCTGTGTTTGTGTGTGCTGGCAGAGGGTAAACATAGGGAGTGAAAGAATAAACAAGCAGAGATAGAGAAGTAGAGAGTTAGCTATGATATAGACATAGCTATAGATACAGGTTCATATACATATATAAATATAACACAGAACACTATATATATATATATATATATATATATATATATGTTAAATGACCATCAGAGATGGGATAGAGAGAATTGTGGTAGATGAGGGAAGAAAGCTAGTTCACATTATCACGTTTAACTCTGGTATCAGATCTATGAGACAGCTACTAAGATTTTTCCTAGTACAAAAGAAATCAAAGCTCAGATGAGATCAGTAATTTAGAATTCATACATTTTGAACGAGACGGAATCATCGCTAATCCCAGATCTGCCTCACTCCAGAGTTGTGCTCTGTGTTCAGATGCTTCAAAATTACAATGTCATGGGGAAAAACAAAACTTTGCTGCAAAGCAGAAATTGTTAAAAGAAAAAAAATACAATGGGTAAACGCCAGTGATTAAGGAGCTGGACAGCTGAGCTGAGTTGCTTAATGAGGTTAAGGCTCATGGTGTAGGATCTTGAGTTATTTCATCTGAGGATGGCAGAAAAGAGGCCAAATAAAAGTGCGTTATTGGATTCATCTGTTCCTATTTTCAAGGATCAAAGAATCAGCTAATAGGTACACACTTCTTGAAGTCATGCTGTTCAAAGCAAGGTCAGCAGCTAATAAAGACATCTACTATTTAATCATGGATCAGACCACTTGACTTTGCTCCTATCACTGACACCAGCCATTATTGGCTGAGAACCAACAGGGTACTCAGTACAGCATGAAATAAGAGAGGTTTGGGGATCTGTTAATTGCATCTTGTCTCAGCTGTAGGAGGTATACCACTCCAAAATCAGACCCTTCCAATTATTCCAGGTTGCAGCTGGCGTGGTGAACCCTGGGTTGTTTTTGCCCAATGAAAGAGTCTAATTTTATCACAGAATCGCAGGCCTGGCAAGACCTTGAGGGTCAGCAGAGCTTTCAGACAAGGTTGCACTGAGTGAATGTATCTAATCCTATTTTAAACCCTCTCCAGAGGGGAGATTCCATGATTTCTCTTGAAAGTCAGTGCTGGTATTAAGCTTCCTTTTCTGTAGTCGGTCTAACATCCCTAGTGGTTTATTTTAAATTCATCTTTTACAGAGTTCATAATGGTAGCTTATGTGATCTTATTTCCCTCTCCATTTTTTTTTAAAAAAGCATTGTTTAACATTGAAATAACTCATATTTGAGAAGAGGGATTTATATTTTTAATGATTGCTTAATTGGATATTGTGTTGATTATTCAGCTTAACATCCCTGAATCAGAGGATGCTTTAAGGAAAGAAAGAAAAATGACTTTGAAGGACTTGCCACTTCACTCTCACCTCCCCAGCCTGCTTCACTCTAGGCACACTGACCACACTGTGGTCCTCTAAGGGCAGAGCCTGCTCCTTACCCTTTGTTATCTGATCCTTTGTTATCTGATCCTGTCTCAGGTAGGTCTACCAGGGATTTTCCCCTCTCCAGGAAGCCAATGCTGATCCAATTATTTTTTAAAGATTTATTTATTTGCCGGCGCCGTGGCTCAACAGGCTAATCCTCCGCCTTGCGGCGCCAGCACACCGGGTTCTAGTCCCGGTCAGGGCACCGGATTCTGTCCCGGTTGCCCCTCTTCCAGGCCAGCCCTCTGCTGTGGCCCGGGAGTGCAGTGGAGGATGGCCCAGGTGCTTGGGCCCTGCACCCCATGGGGAGACCAGGAAAAGCACCTGGCTCCTGGCTCCTGTCATCGGACGAGCGCGGTGCACCGGCCGCAGCGCGCCGACCGGGGCGGCCATTGGAGGGTGAACCAACGGCAAAGGAAGACCTTTCTCTCTGTCTCTCTCTCTCACTGTCCACTCTGCCTGTAAAAAAAAAAAAAAAAAAGATTTATTTATTTATTCAAAAGTCAGTTACACAGAGAGAGGAGAGGCAGAGAGAGACAGAGAGTGGTCTTCCATCTGCTGGTTCACTCCCCAGATGGCTGCAACAGTCAGAGCTGCACCGATCCAAAGCCAGGAGCCAGGAGCTTCTTCCGGATCTCCCACTTGGGTGCAGGGGCCCAAGGACTTGGGCCATCTTCTACTGCTTTTCTGGGGCCACAGCAGAGAGCTGGATCTGAAGAGGAGCAGCCGGGTCTCAAAGAGGCGCCCATATGGGATGCCAGCACTTCAGGCTAGGGTGCTAACCGGCTGCGCCACAGCACCGGCCCCGATCCAACTCTTTACAGTCTCCTCAGAACACCAGTCATTCAATCTAGAGCTGGAATCATTCAGTCCTTCATTGCAATATCCATTGTTTCTTTCCTTTCCAGTAGAATGGGAAACTTCACCTTTTTTTTGAACTATAGTAATCTATTCCCAGTGTCTAAAACAGGCATTTGCAGAATAAAGGAATGAAAGGGTATATGAGTAGCAGCAGAGCAGTGTAAAATACTTAGAATCCTCTACTTCTCCTCGGAGAGCTCCAGAGTGGCCTGTACTGAGAGCGGCCCATTTGCCCATGTGAGCTCTGGAACTAGTCCACGTGCCTTCACATCCCACATCCAGCATTCACCAACTGCAAACGTGGGCCAGTTACATTCTCCAAGCTTTAGTTTCATAATTTGCGAGCTGATAACCATGAAACTGAGCACACTTTCCAGTTGTTGGAATAAAGGAGTTCCTTTATATTGCACACAAAAAGCTCTTAATTTACTTATTTTTTTAAAGATTTATTTATTTGAAAGTCAGAGTTAACTTAGAGGAGAGGCAGAGAGAGGTCTTCCATCTGATGGCTCACTCCCCAGTTTGCCAGGAGACTCCTCCAGGTCTCCCACGCAGATGTAGGAGCCCAAGGACTTGGGCCATCTTCTACTGGTTTCCCAGGCTATAGCGGAGAACTAGATCAGAAGTGGAGCAGCTGGGTCTCGAACCCGCGCCGGTATGGGATGCCAGCGAGTCAAGCCAGGGCAATATCCCGCTGTGCCATAGCGCTGGTCTCTAATTTACTTTTTTGAATACTCTTTCTTGAGCTTCTCCCATGTACCAGGTGCTGAGGATGTAACAGTGACCAATCAAGAAGCATTAAAAAAAATACAACTACCTTTGAAATTTAACATTTAATTTTACATTTCAGTTAATTTCTAAAAAGTATTTGATAATGGATAAACAGATAGTTGTTCTATTCTTACCAGTATGATCAGGAATTATGATGTCCCTTATAACTTTGACTAACAGATTATATTTTGAAGATTGCAATTTTGTAACCACATTTAAGTTGTTATTCACTTGTGTCATTAAATGCTTGTAATATGTTTGAAAAATGCATCTCTACCCTCAAAGCTTACATTTGCATACACGTAAGTTCATATTTTGTAATTATCCCAAGAAAGTATTTGTGAACTGAGCCCAGATGAGGATTAAATCTAAACTCTGATCAGGGTGTTAACATCAGGGTTCTTTCCATTACTCTAGATGACTCTTGCTTCTACAGTCAACATGTATGTACTAAGCACCTGTTAAAGTACCCAGGCTTAATGATCAAGGTGATAAGGGTGCATTCAAAGGGTTCTTAGGGGGGTCTCATCCATGAGAGGGTGTGGCCAGCCTCACTTACACATTGCTCATAGTTGACACCTTCAGAGTTAATGAGATTGATTGAGAGATATAAAAATGTATTTATTTAATACTTATCATACACATTTTATAAATACAAAAATACAAAGAAAGCTCTTTTTTTGGAAACAAGAGTTTCCTCATTTTAATCAGCAAACCATGTGCATTGGTGGAAGTTAGGGTTTGAGTGGGGACCTAGTTTTATTTTTTAATATAAAAACTCTTTTCATCAGTAATCCATTGTCATTTTAGGATGTTTGTAAAAAAAGTGATAAATAGCCAAGAGAACTTAATATATTAATAGATTAGAGAAAACATTATTCACACATATGTTTTTAAGCATAAGTGAGTTTATATTTACAAAACATACATTTCTGTTTATCAACGTGATGGCTAAATTCTATGTCAATATACAGATTCCTCAACATTTTCCATGGTTGTATAGATTTCTATATGAGGATATTATAATATACTCAGTAAATCTTTAATTGTTTGGCATTTAATTTGCTTCCAGTCTTTTTATTATTCTAAACTATTTTTTTAAACATACCTGACAAAATATCTTTGTGGGTTGTTTGATTTCCTTAGGATACACAAATAGCCCTCAAAACAGCCCACAGAAAATGTGTATTATGAAAAACTGTGCATAGACTTTAATTTTTGCATTAAAATAATTTTTCTCTTAATTACATTTTTCCTGACACTTTTTGAAGTACCTGCATAGATCAAAAAGAAGTGCAGATCAGTGGATTTGATTATATGGAGATGAAATTTTAATTATATAACAGTAAACAAAATACTGTGGAGAATATTTGCAAGATATACAAACCATAAAAGTATGATGGCTTGACCCTGCCAGCTCGTGTCCTGGGGAAAGTTATTGACTTCCTTATCTATAAAATGGGAATAATGATATTATTGATCTCTAAGCTTAATTATGAGGAGTAAATATAAAGCACCTTGAATTGTGTCCGACACTTAGGATGAGTATATGAAAGTTTGCCAATAAACAGGCAACAATGGATAACTTGCTAAATATATCAAGAATTTAGAGATGAGTAAGATTAACCCTCATACCTGAATAATACAAACTAAACAACATTATATTCATATAAGAAACAACACAAATAGATTATTCATAAATTTAAAGGTATTTGATATTTCTAAAAATAAAAACAGGAAACCTAAATATATAAAACATATTTTTGTCTCTCGAGTTAACTAATAGCAACTAACAATGAGGCTAACCAGTGGTGAGATCGATCCCTGCACCAGGGTAGCAATGT
This sequence comes from Sylvilagus floridanus, assembly GCA_949820135.1. Classification (NCBI taxonomy): domain Eukaryota; kingdom Metazoa; phylum Chordata; class Mammalia; order Lagomorpha; family Leporidae; genus Sylvilagus; species Sylvilagus floridanus. Next base: position 12,055,351 of record OX463246.1, on the reverse strand, counting down.
AAATTTGATGAACTCGAAAAACAGTTTGGATAAATACATCAAGAAGTTCAGAAAGGTGTCAGCCCTCTGATTCTCTAATTTGATTCCAGAAACTCTGTATCACGATATAATATATGATACAATCTAAAATGCACAGGAAGGCCATGCCACAAAGACTTGCATGAAGATGTTGTGCAAAATATGCATGTGGAACCAAAATGCAGAGTGGTTAACTGACCTACCTTGGGAATGAAAGAAAACTGTCCAAATTCTGACTTCACCTTGAACTAGCAGGGTAGTTTGAAGAAAATGTTTAACTCTCTTGACTCTTTCATGGAAATTAAAGGTAATATTTAGCATAATGGATTTGTTACAGAGAAGACAGAATGCCTGGCACAAGCAAACTCTCAAGTAATGATTGCAAATGCTACTATCAGTAATAGCCCCAAGTTTTAGATAACTGAAGGAATTATAGACTCATAAATCACCATGTATATTTTTTAAATCAAAAGAATATCATATACAGCTTAATGGATTCAATGTTAAGTTAAAAATGAACTTTGGAAGTAATTCTGTTTTATAAATCTTACCATGTAAAACTATATTTAGAGGGTAAATAACGTCAAATGGTAGTTATTTTCATATGATAGAATGAGAATTTTATTCTTTTATTCTCCATGATATAAAAATATATTTCTATAATTTCTAAACTTTCTGCAGTATATTTGTGATACCCTTATAAGCAAAAACGTATTCTTATTAATAAACCAAATCTCTAAAACATTTTTGTAGAATTACAATGATATACAAACAAGGACATAATCAATATGATTGCTTTGGGTGAGAAATCATTTTTCTCTTATTTTAACATGTTCCTATCATCAAATATTTATTATGTGTTCCCAGGCACTTAGTAATTGCTGGAGGCAAACCTAAGTGAGCCCCTACCCTGAAGGTGTTGACACACATGAGATTTGTCTCACCAGTAATATCCATAAGGTATAGAAATGTACACACGCTCATGATGACTCAAGGATATATTCAAAATGACAGTAAATATTTCAGAGTAAACCTTTATGCTCATTGGTATACATTGATGAAGTTCATTAAAAGTTTGGTATTTAAGAGGCATAATACACTAGAAGCTAACATTTTCTCCAGGAAAACAAACAACAAAACCCCAAACTTTCCAGTTACTATAGTTTTAGTTGTGTAGTGCAGAGAGGGCTGAGCAACGTCTGTGTATGAACAATTAGCAATTCATACCTTCCATGAAATGAGCGGGATCACCACCTCTCCTTGTTATCTGAACACCTCTTTCCCTGCTTGACTTTATGTGTGAAGTCAGCTGGGTGTGCTTCGCAGAGCTAGTCACTTGATTATATCTTACGAGTTGATGGCCAATCTCAGTCCAGAAAATCCTTTACAGTGTGAAATTTTAATATAACGTGAAACTTTACCATCCTCAAATAAGTGTTAAAAAGCCAGGTGAAATGGAAGATGTGACTTGTACTCTGAAAGCGCCGCTGGAGTCCCGCCCCTCCTGCCATCTTGGTGAGGAGAGGCTTGGATCGTTTCTGGGCATGGCTCTAGTCTCTGTGTGCTAACACATGTGTTTCACCCTAGAAGGTCCTCAAACAGGAACATGAGAAAATGGCCTAACAATCAGGCTCTAGTGATAGGATTTGTAGCTTTAACTTCCCCGTGTAGACACGAACAACTATGACAGTGCATCCCCTGCCACACTCAGGATCTGAGGAAGAGGATTCAAGAGCGTCCAGTATAATCCTACACGTTGAAACAAGAGAACTTATTTTTGGAAGTGACGAGGTATGGTGCAGTTGTCTGTCACAGAGGTAGATACATGCCTGCAAAAGTAGAATTTTGGCACTTAAATCTTGTCCAAATACAATATTTCAAATACATAATTAGCCAAAGTTTCATTATAGAAAATTGGGGGTGGCAAGTGTTTGGAACAATGCTTTAGCATTGCTTAAGATGCCACCTGGAACATTTCCATGCAGTATTGGAGGGCCTAGTTTGTTTTTGTTGTGGTTGTTAAGATTTATTTTATTTGTTTGAAAGCCAGAGCAACAGAGAGAGGGAGGGACAGAGAAAGAGAGCTCTCATTCTCTGGTTCACTCCTCAAATGGCTGCAACAGCCAGGGCTTCTTTAGGCAGAAGCCAGGAACCCAGAACAACATCTGGGTCTCGCACTTGGATGGCAGGAGCTCACATACTTGGGCCATCTTCTGCTGGTTTCCCAGGGCCATTGGCAGGAAGCCGAATCAGAAGCAGAGCAGCTGGGACTCAAATATGGAATAGCAGTGTTGTAGAAAGCAGCTTAACCTACTGTACTACAACCAGCACCCGCCCCTTGTCTTCCTGCTAATGCACACCCTGGGAAGCAGCAGACAATGCTTCAAGTAGTTGGGTCCCTGTCACCCACGTGAGAGACCTGGATTGAGTTTCAGCCAGGCTTCTGGCTTTGGCCTGGCCCAGTCCTATCTGTTTTGGGCAACATTTGGGCAATAAACCACTAGATGGAAAGAAAATTCTCTCTCTCTTTCTCTCTCTCTCTCTCTCTCTCTCTCTCCCTCTCTCCCTCTCTCCCTCTCTCCCTCTCTCCCTCTCTCCCTCTCTCCCTCTCTCCCTCTCTCCCTCTCTCTCTCCTATTCAACTAAGTAATAAATAATTTACGAAAGAGAAAGAAAATTGTAAGACATGAAAACTATACAAGAAAACTAAGCAGATTCTTGAACACCCATGGGAACCTACTTGGAAAATCTGCTGAATTCTCTCTCCATTTTTAAGCAGCACTCACCCCCACCACATGCACGCGCACACACACACACACACACACACACACACATCTGTAACTATTTTTTTTATTTTAAATAAATCTATAGAAAACATCTTCAGGGCAGACATGTGGTTCAGCAGGTAGAGCTGCCATTTGGGAGGCCTGTGTCCCATAGTGGAGTGCCTGGGATCAAGGCTGCTTCTATCCAATTTCCTGCTAATGTGCAGCAGATGGTGGTCCAAGTGCGTGGGTGCCTGCTGCCCACATGGGTGATCTGGATACAGTTTCTGGCTCCTGGCTTTGGTCTGGCCCAGTCCCAGCTGTTTATAGGCATTTAGGGAGTGAACTAGTGGATGGTCGATCTCTCACTGTTTCTCCCTCTCTCTCTCTCTCTCTGTCTTTCAACTAAAAGAAATAAATAGGACTTTTAAAATGAAAAGAAACCTCTGTGTTCCAGTCTCTTTATTTGTGAATTCTATGTGTTTGATTCGGGTGAGTTTGAAACATTTGTGTTAACCCTCTGGTTCTGTACCTTCCTCTCCAAATGGACACAAAAGCTATGTGCCTCATTTGATAAGTGTAAGTTATGTTTAACTTCCCAAAAGGAAGTGATCTTGATGTAGGATGGTTTTGCAGTGGTTTGATCCATTCTAGATTAGACATGTCTATTGTCTTTAAATGGGGAAAACAATAGCATATATTTGCCAAGCTTTGTGCTGAGAATTAAGTAAATTGATATTTGTGAAGGAATTAGTACAATGTCAAGAAGAGAGTACGGTTTCAACAAACATCAGCTTTTATTATTGCTGTTGTTCTTATCTTTCACATGGTCCCTGATTGTTTTTGTTTTTAGAAAGCAGTAGGGAAAAGAAAGGAGGAAAAATTAGTACCACATCTTTGTGAAGGAACTTCAAAAAGTTTATGGGAAAATGCCATCAAAAGCTAAGTTTATTTGGTGCAAAAATTGAAATCTATGCATGGTTTTTTTCATGCTACACATTTTAACTATGGTTTTTGAAGACCCCTCCTCATACTAGCCAAAGCAAATATAGCAAAGAGTTGTGCTTTTCCCAGTATAATTTTACTGGGGTATAAGGGAAAAGTCATTGCAAGCAGACTTCAAGCAACAAGCTTTAATTGTTGAGTATGCATGGAAAGATTGGTCTCTAAGACTGCACTATATTTTAAAATATTATGTAAATGCAACATAACAAATTATCATCATAAATATTGTGAACCCTCTCAAGATAATTATTTCTCATGCTCATTGTGTAACCAAAGCTAATATTTGCTATTCAACTGAACAGTAAAATAAATAACTTCATGGAATTTGTAGTATCTTAATTAATCTAATTTCATCCATAAAATATATGAGTCAACTTGGCAAGGATCAAATGCAATTTATTTATCAATTTAAAATTGAAAAATCCAGTTGACTATTTTTATATCATAGAAAAGTAAAAGGAAGCAAAAAGAAAGAACTCTTGCCTTTCAAAGACACCCTTTCTGTTTTTCCTCCTCAAAAATGGCTCTGATTAAAATTTTTAGCTTTGGCAAGCAGTTATCCAAAAATATGATCAAATGATAAATAGACGAGATATTCATGACTAAAACCCAGATTTCTGCTGTGCTTTCTAAGTATTATTTTTCAACCAACTTTGAGTAATTATTTTTACAATGCAGCCTGATATGACTAATATTGGAGCAGCCTCATAGAAACATAAAGTGGGGGAAAGAAGGCACGAAGTGGACAGGGAGAAATTCACAGTTCTATTGCCTAAAGTCTCATCTGTGTAACACACTGTCATAGGCTGCGTTTCCCAGGTGGCAGACTCAAAGAGGAGAAGGGTCCTTATTAAGGAAGACCCTTGGGACCACCACAGGAAGGCAGAGAGGTGAGGCAGAGGGGGATGTTGAACTGCTACATAGGCTGAAGGCAATCCCTGGTGCTAAAATCATCCTTCAGTGTTCCCCAGTGTTGAGCCACAGATGGCCAAGACTTTATACTCACACTATCATTCATGAGATGTTGGCCATTCCCACAAAGGTTGAGGTCACTTGTTCCAGTTGAGGCAGTTTTTGAAGAGGTTTCCAGCTCAAGATGGTCTCCCAAAAGCTTGACAGCGAGCCATTGCTTGAAGCATGAACCTGCCAAAGCACAGCACATGCAGTGCCGACTCCGTCACGTTTATGTGGGCAAGCAGAGTAACTTCATGGTAGACCTTTCTTGCTTTTAGTTTTTTCTAGATTTACTTATTTATTTGAAATGTAGAGTTACAGAGAGGGAGAGAGAAAGAGAGATCTCCCATCTGCTGGTTCACTCCACAAATGGCCACAACTACTGGAGCTGTGCCAATCAGAAGCCAGGAGCCAAGAGCTTCTTCCAGGTCTCCCTCATGGGTGCAGGGGCCGAAAGACTTGAGCCATCTTCTACTGCTTTTTTAGGCACATTAGAAGGGAACTGCATCAGAAGTGGACAGCCAGGATTCGAACTGGCACCCACATGGGATGCTAGCAGTGCAGGCAGCGGCTTTACCTGCTACACTACAGCACCGATCCCTGCGGTAGACCTTACTGTGAACTCTTCTCCTCGCTCCTCCACTCCTCTCTCCTACCTCCTATTTGTCTTGCAGACCACACTCTGCACTCTCCTCTTTGGGAAGACTTCAGTGGCCAGCCAGAAATTTCAATGTGAGGAGACTTCGAAAACAACATTGGAAAATGAAATTTGAAGATACATTTATTTTGTGCACAAATCTTCACTGCATAATTTTTTGTATTATTTCATGAAATTTTTGATGAAACCTTGGATGTACCGATAAATAGTCATTAACTAGATGTGCATTTCATAGCCCTGGGCGGGACCCTTCTGTAATCTGTGTGACTTAAAGACACAATATACTACAAGAGGCTTTAGTAAATCTCAGAAAAGCTGATATCAACTTTTAATTTTGAATGCCAGAATAAAGTATTTTATTCCTTTAGAACATTGGTCACAAAGTGTGCCCATGGGATGCTTTTATTTTTATTTTTTTTATTATGAATGCACAAATACCTGGATTCTCATTTCAATGGTCACAGACGATGCCTACATAATATAGACAGCAGGTATGTTTTAATAGCCTGAAAGTTGTGTGGCTTAAATGTAATATATAACTTAATCCTATTAATTATATGAAGCATGTGTTATTTTCATCCTAGTCTTATAGATGAAAAAATTTATGATTTGGAGATTTTTAGGAAGTTACTTGTGTCTACAACTGAGTGACAAAACCAAGATTCAAACTAATTTATTAGACTTCAAAAAGTGTTTTACTCCAACACCAACCACCAGAACTCTGGAAATCTATAGATATTTGCAAATTTGCTAGCTATATTTATATGCACATCTTTTTTACCTCAAAATTTATATGAGTGAATCATGACTTAAAATGAAAAGAACTGCTAACTACATGTTGTATGAAAGACAGCTTGCACATTGCAGGACTGGCCCTGTGGTACACCGGGTGAAGCCGCCACCTGCAGTGCCAGGATCCCATATGGGCACCAGTCCAAGACCCAGCTGCTCCGCTTCCTGTCCAGCTCTCTGCTATGGCCTGAGGAAGCAGTGGACAATGACCCAAGTGCTTGGGCCCCTGCACCCATTTGGGAGACCCAGAAGAAGCTCCTGGCTCCTGGCTTCAGATCAGTGCAGCTCAGGCCTTTGTGGCCATTTGGAGAGTTAACCAGCAGAAGACTGCTCTCTCTCTCTTTCTGTCTCTCCTTCTCCCTCTGTTTAACTCTGACTTATAAATAAATAAAATCTTAAAAGACACTTTGCACACTGCATCTTCCAGAGATGGCCACGATCCTGATCATTGGTCCCACGGGCTCCCCTGCGATGGCACCTCAGCACTCCTCTGTCAGGCTGTTGTCTTATTTTCTTGACACTGGGCTGGCCTTAGAGACTCGCATGAAACTCATAAAATAGCTGGAACAACAGCACAGGACTTCGGAGGCAAGATCAGAAGGATCCCTGCAGCTCCTTTCAGGATATCCTGTACCACTTGTCCTCTGGATATCCCCTCTCTAGTGCTCTTGTGGATCCTATACTTCTCCTTTTGAATATCCCAAATTATAAAGACACCACAAAGGACATCCTCTTAGCAGTCACCACTGAGCTAGACATGGAGTTAGTCCACCCAGGAAACACACATGTAAGTGTCGAAGCCTTGAGATCACACCAAATGCGAGCAATATCTCCAGCACATTCAAATTCCCAAATTGCAGCCCCAGAGACAGCTGACAGTGGGTAAGTCATCTGTGCTCTACTGCATCCTGAAGAAAAAGTTTTCTATCAAATTGAGTTCCTTTGATTTTTTATCTGAGAGAGGGAGAGAGAGCTAGCCTCTCCATTTGTTTATTCCTCCAAATGACTGCAATGGCCATTGCTGGCCTGGAGCCAAACTCCTAGTGAGTGGCAGGAATTTTCAAAATCTGGAACCAGAAGCTGGAGCCAGACATCAAACCCAGAAATTCTGATATGGACACAGGGGGTCTTCTTGGTACTATCTTAAGCGCTACATTAGATACCTGCCCCCTCCACAGAAATTTTTTAAACAAAATAAATGGCTGTTGCTTTCTGGAACTAAAATTGGGGTAATTTCTTATAGTGTATGTATCTCAGCAAAAGCTGTTTTCTCTTCTGTTACTTAGTCTTAATGAGCTACATGATTCTACCTGCCAAAGATTAGTTCCAGTTATGAAATATTCCACTGTGCTAATTCAGACTTACTATGATACAAATTTTATTCTTGAGTGTATAAATTCCAAAATCATTTAAATTAATACTTAAAACTATGATGCAATGATGAAGTCACTCAGATTACTATGTCTTCCATCAGCAGTATCAGACAATTCCTCCGTCTCCCACCTCAACTCTTCACAATGGGAACTTTAACAACATCAGAATAAGATGTTTTATTTATCTTTCATGACAAAGAATTGGTGACTTACTAAAGAATTGGTGACTTACTGCTTTACAGGTATAGCACCATAGATACAAACTCTAAGGGCGTTTATTTAAACCAAATTTATGACAATATAGATCATGGTAAATAACTGCTATTATTTAACTAGTTTAAGGATACAGATAATTCACAGCCAAAAAGATGTTTTAGTCAATTAGATATTACTAGAATGTAGAAAAAGCTTCTAGTACCTATTTATTTGCTGAATCTTTTGTCCTATAGTATAGATGGACCCTAGTTAAAGTTCATGGTCTCCAGCTTCCAATGTTTTCCTTGACCACAATGCAATATAGATAGATGTGTTTCATTCCTCTTTCTACTCAAATTGATTGAGTTGAATAAATGTTTCTAATGCCCAGCAAAGGAAAGAGGCTAAAACTCTGAGGATAATTTTTGACACTCCAACTTTTCATATGTGGTATTCTATGAATATTCTGATTCATGATGTCTTCATCAAGTTATCAACATTTTAGGATGATGACTATTTGTTACCTTTGTTGAATACTTAGATTCTGTCTGTCCTTCCACATCGAACTTATGCTTGTATACACGTATGCGTGTGTGTGCGTATGTGGGTACCTAAGTGTGTGATAACGATATAAACCATGTAGAGCCATAGGTAATTTACCCTTATCTTGATCTCTAGAATTTCACAAGACATGTTGAAATGGATGTGAAATATCAGAACTAGAAATATTTAGCACAAATCAAGAGTCAGGGTTTATTCTCACTCTTCTTTGTGAAGTTAATGGAACATGTGTTTATATCAACATTTTCTTTATCATTTCCTAGCCTTTCACAGAGCAAAAGAACAACTTTAAATATGTTTCTTTCAGTGATAAAACCAACTACAAAGTTCCATTCACCTTTGCCTTATTGGTTCTGAAAGCAGGTTAATATGAAATTCTTGATGCCTCTATTTCTATATTTCTTCCACCACAGAGAAGTCACATTAATATGAGCTTTAAACTGATGGGGAATAAATTAAACTTTGAATATAATTAACATTCAAATTAAATGAACAATTTGGCAATTGATCTGCCATCAGGAACAGAAAAAAGGACAAGAGGAAAGCTAGAGCCTGGAAACAAATCTGTCTTTCTTAAATGCTTCCCTTTCAAGTGTGTCTGGTTTCTCGCCCAGTCTGTATCAGAAGGGATCAATTTTTTCCCCTTTTCCCTGTTCTACTTTTGCACTGGTATTGTCTGAATCCCAGAGTGAGCAGCAATACATCATCTTGCTTCAACATCTGCTAGAGCCCTCTCTCCTCCTAATCTGCCCAGATCCCCAAAGCCTTTTCCACCTGCTATAGCACCAAATGCTCATTACAGCTCACAGCTACGCCCTTTGCTGTCCTTCCTCCCAGATCCTCAAGGTTAACGTGGAACAATGACTATTATTAAGTGGGGGCTTCAGGAATATAAAAGCAGGCAGACTGGGCAGGGAGGAAGGGGGAGGGGCAGTGGAAGTGCTGGGTAGAATGCCAGGAGAGCTGGCAGGGAAGAGCTGCTAGAAAGCTGTGGCCAATTTTCCAGTTGAAACATGAGTCACTGAACAGAGATGCCCTAGAAATAAATAGCTTCCCTGTTCACTGCCCAGTAGGAGCGGAGACCACACCCTCCAGCGGTTGTGGTGTTAGGGAGCTTTTGGGCAGGGCTTTGAGCAGCCAGTGGAGCAAGTGAGATGAAAATGGCCAGTTGGGAAGGCTGGCAAGTCGAGGGGTTGTGTTTACTTCTTGGCCAACTATCAGTTGTAGCAATTGGAAGTTGTTCTGCCTCCCTCTTTCTTCAAACCACCGACCTGTTTCTGCTGCTTACATCATCAGAACCAACCTCCAATGGAAAGTTTGAGGCAGAGTGGATGAGACAGCTCAGAAAACAGAGAAGTTTAGAATCCATTTGACAGTCTGTGCTCATTGGAGATTATCATGGGAACTGAAAGAGAAAAATTTTTTGAGGAATTTAAAGGTGAGGTAAGGTGGGTGAGGCAAGTCTAGGTTTCCTGTCTTCAGCCGCCATGCTTTGTGCTGTTTCCCTCTAGTTTCTAGCAAATATTTCAAGAAACTCAACTCCACTTCCTCAATGACATTCATAAGGGTGATCTTGATAAACCACATGAATGCCTGGCCTCCAGCAGAGCTGGCCGGCTGTGTCTGCCCTGAACCTACTTTCCTTTGATCAGACCACGGGGTAGGATCCACTCACTCTCTGTTCTTCCTCCCCTGGGAAAAAGTATAAAACCATAGGTACCCTCGCCAAAGGCCACCTACTGAAATTTTGCTTGCCTCCACCACTCAGAACCCAGTAGAAGTGTGTCACTGTTCTGTAGTGACATAATGTGCCCATCTAAATAAGGCACAGCCTACCTATAGTCAGCCAGCTGGAGGGATCGAGTGAGCCCTCATTAATGAAATCAGCTCAGTGTGAAACTGCTTGGACTGGTTAGTGCCTGTTACTTACTCTGCTACAGTACATCACACCTAAACTTCAGATTTACATTTAGAGCATTGTTACAGTTCCTTTTATTTCTTTAAACCAAAAGCTGAAAGTTACAGCTAATGTGGACACTTTAAGAAACATTTTTTTTTCAATTTTCATTTGGATTGACCAAAGTAGTATATCATAATGATGGGTTTATGTAGGATAGAAAGGTAACCAGAGTTTAAATAAATGGTGCACATTTCAGGTAGTACTTTCAAACTTTGTCTTAGACATTTTATACCTATATAGCTGCTACACATTGGCTTCCACTTCTGCTATGTCAGTACCTCTATTTTGAGATTGAGAAGTGGGAAGTAAATAATAATATGAAGAATTTTACATAGGAGCAGATTTACGTAAAGAGATTAGAGAAAAGTAGCTCTTCTTTAAAGTACGTCTTACAAAGCCTGTGAAAGCTCTTAAAGCACTAACTTGCATTGGAATTGCTCCTTTATTGTCAAATTGGGCAAGTGAGATTTTTACCATGCTTGGCCTTATTTGTACCTTATTAAAGGAGGGGAATAGTAGTATTTTACCTTCCTCATAAGGTCGGTATGAGGATAAATAAGAGCCACTGGGAAGGTACATAGACTATAGGAAGAGATCAATTTCTATTGGTATTGTTCTTTGATTCTACAGCATTTGTAAAGGGTTTTATATCTTTTTTCCTTATTTCTGTTGTGTTTTTCCTGTTTTCTTAAAAACTGTATTTCTGTTCATCCCTGATAAAAGTAAGATTCTGTTTTATGTTTTATAAAGTTTCTTATTCTTAAATTAGACTGTAATAGTATGTTACAATTACAGATACCCCAAATTAGGGGGTAAAAATCAATGACTCAGTCTTTGCCAGCTTTGGCTGTGATAAGAAAGTACCATTGACTGGGTGGCTGAAACGGCCTACATTTGTTCACTTATAGTTTTGGCGTCTGAAAGTCCAGGAGGTAAGAGCTGGCATGGGCAGGTTCTGATAAAGACTCCAATTCTGAAGCTTGGAGGGCCACATTTTCCCTGGGTCCTTACATGGCATAAGCAGAGCAAGTTTCTCATGTCTCTTCTTATTAATATGGGCACTAATGCTGCTCGGAGGGGCCCACTTCATGATCCCACCTGAACCTCCATCCCTCCCAAGTCTCCATCCCAGAAGAGCATCATGTGAGGAATCAGGCTTCAACCTACAAAGGTGGAAGACATGGTTCAGTCCGCATAGGGCTACTGCATGAAGACCTGATTTCATCTGCATAGTGATCAAGTTCGCAATAGAACCAGCAAACTTTCAGCACCAAGATTCCAATTGTCCAGGCATTTTTGACATTACAGCTGCAATTTTGATGTTGATTAACTCTATGTATTATTTTAACCACATTCTATTTTGTCCCTAAAAATTCTCTGCAGATAGATACATCCTCTAAGTCAGCGTTAGGAACAGTCACCATTCTGGCCCATCTCTCCACTGCTTTTCTTATCTTCTCTTGGACGGCCCTACCTGTCCACCCACCCCTTCACTCCTCAACGAGGACTCACTTTGCCCTATTCACCTTCGTCAGTAAAGCCCCTGAGTCATCCTCAGTAACTCTAAAAATCTCCCTTTTAGTCTAAACCTCTTGTTACCACATCTTTGGCTGCTTTCTCTCCAAACCATCCGCACAAATCTCACTCAGATTGTTTGCGATTCCTTCACCACGTCTTTCTACTTTCCAACAAAGTCAACATTCCCAATAGCTTCTCCCCAGATTCTCCCACAGTGCCTCTCCCACACCTTCTCCAGTTTCTCTTACTTCTTTTACAAACTCAGATCTTTTTTCTGAAGGCCTCTTTCCCTTCTTTCTCCATGCCTTTTGCATGTTGTGATCCTACCCATTTCAAAGACCTCAATTTTATTGTTATGTAGAAGGTCTCCAACTCTATCTACAAGGTAACTTCTCAGTGCAGCCCATCACAGGAGCCCAACACAGGAAAGAAGCATACAAGCGTTTTCCACTGGCAAGAGAAAGAACACTTCAATAATAAAGACAGTCTTTCTTACAGCCTTCCTTGGCCCTTGACGTCATTGAATGTTTTTACTTCCTATTGCAGCTTCCCCTGCTATCTATCTCCATCACACTGCTGCAGCAAACTCACTTCCCCAGCACCGTCAGGTGCCTCCTAAATAAAATGTGTGTAGCATTGATTTTCCTGTATTTGTCTTCATTCCTTACCATCACCACGTGTGTTTTAAGTTAGTAGTTTTATCACTCTTCTAACCCGGGCTCAAAATCTCTCTCGTCCCTAAATTCTCCACTGTGGACATCTGTTAACACTCATCATCAGCTCTGAATTTCTTACCCCATAGCTCCAATTCATTTCAATTGACATTATTTGGTTCAGACTTTCATTTTACCCAAATTACTATCTTCTCTCCCTAAGTGATTCTATGTTGACTTTCCTTTTTTGTGTCTAAGTGCATCATTGTAAAGACACTCATTTTCTTATGTCTGTGTCCCCTAAATGGGTCCTCACTGCCCATCAAACATAACCTAAGAAGGGCTACTGTCTGTCTTTCAAGGCCTACAGAAAATCAGTTTGTGCCTATTATCTGCGATGTGCACCTGCAAGTCCTCTTCACACTCTCTGAACACTTACAGCTGGATGCTACTTACCAGCATTGAATAAACTGCATTCATCCCGTGGATGATGCTGCTGCCATCACAGGGTCAGAGGCTTCCCCTCTTTGTTGAATATTCCTTCTTTCACAGGGTAACACAAATGTCACCTTCTCTCAAAGTCTTCCTGTTTCTCCTTACCAAGCTTTCATAGTTATACATGTACATACAAACACATACACACATGTTTTTGAACTTAAATTCTTTTTGAGGATTATTTATTTGAAAAGCAAAGAGAGATAAATATGAGGGGTGAGGAGAGAGAGAGAGAGAGAGGAATCTTCCATCCTCTGGTTCACTCCATGAACTCCATCTAGTTCTCCTACATGGATGGCAGGCCCCAAGTGCTTGGGCCCTCATATGCAGCTTCCCAGGCGATGAGAAGAAAGCTGGAGTGAAAGTGGAGTATCTGAGACTCAAACTGGTACTCTGATATGGGATGCTAGTGTTGCAAGGAATCATTTAACTTGCTGTGCCACTATGCCAGTGTGTAAACTTAAATTCTTTACCACACTCTGATATGGTTATTTGTATTTCTTCCTAATGTCTTCTAACACATTAAGGATAATTTTGTGTCTAGAACTAGATCTTATTTATGCATTTTCCCTTCTCTGCTACGAAATTGCCTGGCTCTATGACTAGATGAAATCTTGGTAAATATTTCTGGAATAATTATAATATAATGAAACTACTACAATGAAAATTATATATTTTTCATAAGAGGTTTATTTCTTAGGAGATTAACTACTTAAAGTAATTATACTACTGCTAATGGTTAGAGGAAGCAGCCTTTAATTTGTGAATAATTTTGCTGGTAAAATGACATGATATGGGCAGCTGCATACTTCTGTTCTCTAAAAACCTCCATGTTTGCATATAAAATGGGTAAGTATACTTGCATGACTATACATATCTTTATTAGGAAGGGCAAAATTTTAAAGTCATGTTTTTTGTAGGATAGTGTGGCTCGCGTTTGGTCATATTGAATTTGCAATGAAATCATGGTCCATGAAATGAACACTGCATGTTAAAACATTGTATCTGTGAAAAAATACAATTAAAGACTCTACTGAATAATTATTTTGGCTAGAAAGATTAAGATTTGAAAAGACTTACAAGCTTCTGCTAGTTTTTAAATAATTTAATAAGTCATACATAGGACTTTTTTTTTTTTTTGCTATTGGGAGATGGGAAATAGCACTGCTGCTATCAAAACCTGATTTTCTTAATAGAGATGGCAACGTCTTTTCCCTCTATGACACTAAAGTCATGGAAATTTCAAGTCCTCTGGAAAAGAACTCTCTAGAAAGTTTTGGGTAAAAACAAATTGCATCAAAGCTTTGCAAGCCAAGCTGGTCATTTGAAGGTGGGACGCTCCATCATCAGCAAAGCATGCATCATCAGGGACTGTATTTTTGGAAGGCAGCGGTGTGGCGATGTGAGGGCAGCTGTGGGTGGCCATGCTTGGGAGCTCCCACGAAAGGGCTCGGTTCACTGCGGGAGGTTTCAGTTTGGGTGACAGGATATTTCCACGTGTGCTTCCTTTCAGTTGATGCCTTCCGGTAAGGCTTCCTGTGTGTCGCCAGAGCGCTCACCTACACCACCCACAGCAGTCTCTTGATTTGAATTAGGTTTCATGGACTGTGGGTAGGAGGACTTTGACTCAATACCCAGAAATTCGAAAATGTCCTGATGATGGAGCTCAAAGAATCTCATCACTGTCAAAACCAAGCAACAGAAAAACTTAATAATGAGCCAATAAAAATCCTTGGAATATAAACAGTATTACTTGAGAAACTCAAATTGGAAGGGACATTTATTTTAACGTTATTACTTTCCTGATGAATAGAGATTTAAAAAATAATTTGCGCAAGGAGGAATAACAAGGTATTGCAGGTTTCCTGACTCCCAGCCACTCAGTCTGTTAGATTGACCTCTGTAAAGAAAATTACCATCACAATATGAAGCACCCAAATGCCGTATTAGATGCAGTTAATAAAAACTACTTTTCCCCCTAGATTCTTTTCAAAAGAGCAGATTGAAAGCGGAAGAAAATGTGTGTCAAACTTAAAGGGACCATAATATGGTTTGGGTTTGATTGGATTCTTAGAATTCTGAAAGAATCTATGTGCATGTGCACACATACACACGCGCGCACACACACACACACACACACACACCACAATCAGTAGCTTCTAGATGCTCAGATTATAAATTATGGAATCAGACGAGATGTATTTAAATTGTCATTGGAGGCCATCGGGATAAGACTCACACATTTAATAAAATGTCTTCTGTCTAAAAATTCACAGCTTGTTTTTTCCTTATATGTTATTTTCTCTAATGAGTTCATGCAGGGTGAAAAAGAGTTGGTGGAAATTATCTTTGTCATACACTTGAAAAGGCAAAGGAGCAAATCAAACAGTATAGATTTAAATTATCTTTAAATCTGACTCCTATGTGGCTTTGCTGATCCATCCTCAGGCCAGCTGAGATAATCATTAAATAAATTCCTACCTTAATGCAAGAGAGCCAAAATGATTTTAATCTTCAGCATTACCTTAATTTGTCATAAATATTCTTGACTCAAATGAAATTTAAAAAGAACAGTAGAATCTGTTATTGAAATTCATTTCTATAATAAAAGCAACATTGAAATCATCTTGTTCATATTTTAGCTGCCCCATCAGTGATCAGCAGCTGTTAAGAAATTGGTACCTTCTAAGTTACAAATATATGCGCTCACCATAATAAGTATCCATTGGAGGTGGAGTCTCTGATTAAGGGGAAAGCTAGGAAGGAAAAGAACCCAGTGTTTCAAACACAAGCAAAGGAATTTGAGAAGTTGCGATCAAGTACCTTACTGGCAAAATGTACTGGAGTGAGAGTCCTGGAAGAGATATCCAATGGAAACTGGAGGAGACAGAGATTGGGAGGAAGAGAAACATCACTGTGAGAAGACTGAGGCCTGAACCATTGGAAACGAAGGAACCAGATCTCACAGTGAAAGAACAGTTAAGGTGCAGAACAATATGCGACAAGAATAATCTCAAACTTAGCAAATGGAGACCTAAGGAATGATAAAGGTAAAAGTCTCCAGGATTAAGCAGCTGGAAATGGTTCTTTTATTTATTTATTTATTTGACAGAGTAATAGAGAGAGAGAGACAGAGAGAAAGGTCTTCCTTCCATTGGTTCATTCCCCAAATGCCCGCTACAGCTGGTGCTGCGCCAATCCGAAGCCAGGAGCCAGGTGCTTCTTCCCGGTCTCCCACACAGATGCAGGACCCAAGCACTTGGGCTACCTTCCATTGCCCTTCTGGACAACAGCAGAGAGCTGGGGTAGAAGAAGAGCAACTGGGACTAGAACCCGGTGCCCATATGGGATGCCGGTATGGCAGGCGGAGGATTAACCAAGTGAGGCACAGCGCCAGCCCCCGAAATGGTTATTTTAAAGCATGGTCCTTGCAGAATAGTGGGAAAATAGATTCTGTCCTACATATCAGAGTATAAATGAGAAAGAAGATAGATAAGGACAGTTCAGAGGTGTTCGCAGTTAAAGTTCACGAGGTGTCATTCAAGTAATTCATAAAGCTCTGTAATTCTCACACACTTTCTACTATTACTCAGTCATCCCTGTCACGCCACACCTACATGCACACCTGCTGCCACCAATTTCATTGCAGGCGCTTGTAAAGGTAAATGAAGTAACCAGAGCTTTTTAACATCTCAAGACAATCACTCTATTCCCTAAGACATGTGGGATGCAGCCACACTGGGCAGCATTGAAAACACTACATGTTTAACTCCATGTAGTCTCCAAGTTTTGCCAATTACATTTCATCAGTTATACCTCAGTAATCTTGATTTAAATACTCAAGGGTGTTTCAACACCACTAAAAAAATGGTGTCATTTCTATTGATGCAAATGATTGATAGCTATAAAATCATTCCCTAGATGTTTGGAAAAGTCTTCTTTTTGTTAACATGGGGTTAAATGAAATGGCACATTGATATCGACAAAAGGAAACCCACGTTATTACTATATATTCTAAGCAAAGATCAGTGGTCGTAGCGTCAACACCTAGCATTCTTCACCTGGCCAGTGCTCACCGCCCTCTGAGTCATGTCCCGTCTCTTGACCGAGGCAAGATTTTCACCCCACCTGGTTTTCAACCTCAGCAACATGGGCCCATTAAAATATTTTTCTAAAGAAAAGCACTTCTCCAAATACAGTATCGTGGTAAAATCCATTGTGCATAGGGATTAGACTTGTTAAATTCAGGAGAAGAGGGGCGCTTGGCACTTGTGCATTGCTGGAAATTCCCCAAACGCAGACAACAAAAGCTCAGTCAGTTTAATCAAATTATCAGCTTTTCCTCAGTCTGTGTTTAGTCTGTGTTTGTCTAATGTCCGGGTGCATATTTTCTACTTAAGAAAATCAATAAATCTGCTGTTTTAAAAAAAGGCGCATTTCAAATGCAGGATACAGCGTATTGCACTATCTGATCCAGCAATCTGTCTGCCTCTGCCCCACAGAAGGAATGAACAAGAAATATGCCTGGTGAGCTTAGGAGATGGGTTAGAATCTCATGTTTGAGGGGAAACACAAGGATGACATTGAGATGCGTACCCCGTTCATGCAGTGTGTACCTGGACTCCTCTCTGCCGTCTTGAACTGTTCTGACTCTCCTGGGCAGAGCTGCTGTGGTCTTAGCAATGAAGGAGCTAAATTAGGTTTGTTAGGTGGAGCGCTTTCCCTTCAGTATCATCTCACTGACATAATTGTTACTTTTCTATTTATCCTGTGGTCCGACAGCATCTTTCCCTTTATTATTTGTTTTTGTTCAGTAAATATTTGAGTTGTCAGTCTAACACATAGTATTCAATTTTCCAACTGTGAGAAATTATCATTTTGCTCCACTCACATTTTCTCATGTCCAAGTTGCTCTCGAGTTCTCTGCTGCTGTCTTTATCTGTAGCAGTACTTAAACAAGCACAAATGAGTGGTTTACATAAATAATCTTAACTATTAATACTTTTGATAAATAAATTCATATTTGTCCTGTGAAGACTGCCTCACTAATAAAAACAAATCAAACTGCAGGTTTGTCTTAGAAGCAGCTAGTAAAATTCAGAATCCTGTTAGTAAGAATTTTGTTCATTTATTCCCATGGATTAACTCTGTACAGAATTAGCGCGTGTTCTCATCCAGAAGGCTGAATCTATATAGCAAATAAATTTTGAAAGGATATAAAGAATGGAGTCACTTTAGCAATAAGATAATTCTTTCCTTATTGATTGAGACACATACACTTACCAGAAAATAGATGCTACTTTTCTTGACAAGCAATAAATGATAGACTACTAGACATAGGTTATTATGTCAAAGCTTTTTGATCCAAAGATTTGCTCACCAGTAATCCTGAGAAGTGAGCTCGTTGTGACACAAGTCTTTAATCTTAACGCCAGCACTGATGTCTCTACAAGTTTGTTTGAACAAAGACAGTCGCCCGAGTTTGGTCACTAGGAAAATGTTATTTACTCCTCTTTTTGTGCTCTCTAGCATGGAGAAGAAAGAATCTGTGTATGGATTATTGCCCGAGACTTTAGGAAACTTTGTCTGATGTATGTGTTTCTGCTATGGGGCACCATTAATGAGCAGGTACAGGGAAAGGCAGGGGAGGACCACTTCCGAGAGCAGCCTGATTCCACTCAGCAAAGACAAATCTTGATTCTCTGGGACTCCCTTTCCCCCTGCAACAACGGAGAGCAAACGGTGGCTTTGTGTATTGTGAGAACGCAAAAGTCACCAACATCAAATAAGTGTCTTGCTTTTTCTGATGGTTTTTGGGGGACTGTCTTCATTTTCAGTGCACCACCCTCCCTGGATCTGTTCCTCTCTCTTCCCCCACTGCTGTTGCTGTGAAGAATCGCTTTGTAGTCAGGGTAAAAAAAAAAAAAAAAAAAGGTGTTGCTTGTGCAGAGAAGCCATTTAGTAGAGCAGGCTAATAGGCTGACCAGTCATTAACTAAAACACAGCTGGGAAGAGGCTATAATCCCCCAATTTCCTTCACAAATGAAGTAAATAAATATTCAAATGAAGCAGTGCACAAATTTGCATATGTGTTAAACAAAAGCCCAGCTGAAGATTTGGTTTCAAAGCTATGCTATTTTCTACCTACAATCCGTCTACCTGAAGACTGCACGCTTCACAAAAGTTCTCATATTTCTCCCAAAAAAGAAGTCTTTTTACTTCCACAGCTGACTTCAACATCTTCTGCTGGCCTGCATTAGCTGCTTCATGGAGCCCCAATTTTAAAAGGGAATTAAAAAAAAACACCTACCAAATTAAATCTATTTCTTCTTCTTTACATCTTTTCAATCTGAGTACATTTAAAGTGTCATACGCCACGGGCACACTTTGCGCTTGGCAGGTGCACTGAGTTGAGCTCTTTTTTGTACCCCAGAGGAAGAAACACTTAGGAAATAAAACTCAAGGCTCTGTTCCTGGTACAGCTACGCTGCTAACCCCATGGCTTTTAGGGAGCAGATTCAGATCAGCCTCCTAAATGCCTTAGTCTGTCCTCTGAGGTTCCAAGCACATGATGTAACACAGGATGCTGTGCGCTTAATTATTCCTCAGAATGAGCCTCGATATCGTCGCAAATTCCCCACTCTGCCTCTTCCTTCCCTCACCTGCTCTTACTCAGGGACTGTAATTTCTGGAGGAAGATTCTAGGGCACACCTGACCTTAGGCTCCACTGGGTTGCTTCTCCTGAAGCAGCGTGAGTCCCTCCCAAGGTGGAGAAATATAATTAGAAGAAAAAGAGATCATTCAGTCAGGAGCCCGAGTTAGGACACAAGGGGTTACTTTCTAAAGGAAAAAATAGATTGCAAAAAAAAATATGAACTGATTCTGAAAAGAAAAGAAGGAGTTCTACAGTTCAAGAAAGCAGCCTGTCAAAAATTAGCAAGGTAAATTGACTTTTACTTGTTGTCAACACTGTTTATGACTCTTACCTGGTCTCCCTCATGCCTCAACCCCAATGGACAAAGAAAAACAACAAAGTGGAAGCCAAAACCCCAGAAGTTCCCAGGTTGAACTAAATTTCTGCTTTTATTCCTAGTTGTAGAAGGTGGTATATTATAAATAATAATGTGCACATTATATATGTAATCTGTGTGTACAGTGACAGAGTATATAAATCTATTTCCTTTCATTTAGAAAATATGGACTGTCAGTAAAGGGAGGTGCATAGGCCTGAACTCTGAATATTATCATAGGGAAATAGTTTTGAGAAACACCGCATCAAAATTCAGGCCTTTTAATATATTTTTAAACAAGTAATGAAGAAATCGTTTTTGTTTCATTTATTTCTTCAATATTTATATATGTAGGTATATATATGTAAAGGGAACACATTTCATGATTTTCATATATACAACTTTAAGAATATAATGATAATTCTCACTTTCCTCCCTCCCCAATCCTTCCTTTCTTATTTTCTTTTAACTTTTGTCATGACATACTTTCAACTTACTTTATAATCGCAAGCTCAATCCTCCACGAAGTAAGGAATTCAACAAGCAGTAACGTAGAAGGACTACTGTTCCTGAGGAGTTTGGGCAAGGGCTATCAACAATAATCACATCTCAAGATGTCGATTGTTTTTGTCGAACTGTATTTGAATGCATGAGCGCAATCCTGATTAGTGCCTTTTCGTTACTTGCTACAAAACAGTAACATGTTGTAGCGCTGTATTACTTAGAAGCGAGTGTAGCTTCAGCAATAATGCTTTCCAGAGCTGAGATAATAAAAGATTTTTTCTTGCTTCTTATTCAATCACGTTTTCAAAGCAAACTTGTGGGGAGACAGTCACTATCATGTGAGTGATACTGCTTTGTATCGCAACAAAACCATGTCCGTATTTTTTAAACCCTTTTATACCAGTAGGTTTTTCTTGATGAAAATAAAAGGCTTCCCAGCAGAGACTAGTTCAAACACATGTCTTGGCTACTGGAAGAGCCAAGGTGGGTGAGTTGCCCTGCGTATCTACAAGCATTATTTTGAAATGAGGCTTCAAAGCTTTTAAAATGCCTATAAACATGGCAAAAATCGCAAAGTGGGTTTCTCCGGGTTTTACCTGATTTTTAATTTTTGCTCGCTTGTCAAGATAAGGTGAGGAGCACCTGTTCAACGTAGACATCGAAGCTTTATGTTTGCATGCCATTGCTTTTGAACTTTCCAGGCGAGGTGATACGTCCCATGTTGTCTTACAGTCCTGAAAGATTCTAGCAAAGTTCAAGAGCACGTGTCCAGGTACAGCCACTTGAGCATCACCTCTCCCCCTTAAGTGAATATTGGCAATACTACGCTACCAAGAATCTTACCATGTCTCAGTGGTATAGGAGGGTAATCTCTATTTTTCAATGCACTTTCAAATGGATTGTCTCCTCTGATTTTCACAAGTGACTTTTTGTTGCTGTTACTGCTATATTTGTTGCTTGAAACACACATTCTTTCAAAGTCTCTTCTGCTTTCTTCGTTGTGAATGTCTCGGAGTTTCATAGTTTCCTGAGGTTGTGCTATTGTGTCCCTGGGGTTAAAGCTTCCTAATGGGTTGCATGTCGAAGACTCTGGAATTAACTGATGTGATCAGGAGGGAGCCTGTCAGTCTTCATCGCAGGGAGTTTTATCAGCAGCTCTGTTGGAGCAAACCTACGTCCAGCCGTCCAGTCCGAGGTCACCGCTGCCCCAGAATTGGAGTGGTCAGGGCTATTTTGGGATGCTTTCATTAGAAGGTACAGAGCACAGTTAAGAAACAGGCTTGGGGCGCCAGCATGTGATTATGGCAAGACCGGTTGACCACTGGGAAATTGCTGAGCCAACAGGCCAGGGAGTCAGGCTCACCTCCCTGGAGCCAAGCCCACAGACAGCCACCAGCCAGCACCCATGCTGGCGGGGCAGCTGAAGCTCTCCGTGTACAAAACGCGCATCTGAGCAACAGATGTTTTTGTAAGACAAAAGTATTGTACATTTTCAACTGCTCTGTTTATGACTTCTTGTCATTCTATTTTTCAAGGTGCCTGTATCCCAAAACACACTCCTGCCCACACCCCTGCCGAATATTTTACTCTAGAATGGCACAGGATCCTTGCTCTCTGTTTCACTGGTGGCAGTGGTTGGGGGTGCAGGGCCAGGGGTAGGGAGGAGGAGGGAGGGTGGCAGAAGAGCAGCAGATTACCAAGAGCTTGTTCACATACTCACTACATACAGCAGGTTTTGTTTTTCCAGACTTTATATTTAACACATTTCATGCTTCTTGATAAAATCACTTTTCTTTCAATTTGTGATTAACAAAATATTTGTTTCCATCTTACTCCTTGTGTTTCTTGCTTCTTTTGCTTCTTATAGCACTGAGACTTGATTTTTTTTGCCTTGATTTTAAGCAGCCTGTTTATACAAACCATGGAAAAGAGTTAAAATGAGAGAGAATTTAGAGAAGGTGTCATTCGATAACCATGACAACTCGGAAGGCTATGAGAGGAAATTTGGAATCTAATACTTGCTTTATGAGCAGGAGAAACCTGGCGATGAAGCAGCCGAACTCTGTTACCTGGCAGAGATAGAGTAAGGTTGAAATAGAATAAATCTGCAAAAAATGTAAATATGAGAAGTTGCAGAAGTGCCTAATAAGAAGTCCACTAATGTCACTTTGCAGCCTCAGATCCTCTCACACCTTGCTCTTTCACTGTGGAAACAGCAGTAGTATCCACAGATGCCTCTGTCCATCCATTCCCACATCCATTTCCTCTCCCACCCCAAAACACATTGAACAGCCCTCATGGGATGAGCAGGGGTCAGTAGTGCCTAGGTTTTCTTAACAAAACAACAACAACGAAAGGAAACCAAAATGCCATGCAACATAAATTAATTCTGCAAGACTCTAAAACAATTGAGTTAAAGCATTGACTTTTTAGGGCATCAGGGAGTTGAATTTAATGCAGCTTGATTTAAGTAAAGTCCTGAGCTTTTAGAGTGCAAAAGCCATGTTTTGATTTGGATGATGTAAGCAGAAAAGGGTGTGTTATATGTCTACCAGTACAGGCTAAGCTCAGACAGTGACCATCAGTTCTCTACAGCACAGACAAGTCAACGACAATGGAAACTAGAGATTCACCAGGGAAGGCGACTGTTTGAAACATCAAGTCCTGTTCAGCACTTCGTAGCCAGTCTTCCAATGTGTGTGTGTGTGTGTGTGTGTGTGTGCTTTTCCTCGCCACATTTGCCTCTTCTCTAATTTATTTCCTCCCTTATTGTTTCTTTCC
The DNA here is from genome assembly GCA_949820135.1 of Sylvilagus floridanus. NCBI lineage: Eukaryota > Metazoa > Chordata > Mammalia > Lagomorpha > Leporidae > Sylvilagus > Sylvilagus floridanus. Next base: position 12,032,109 of record OX463246.1, on the reverse strand, counting down.
CTTTCCTCTTTAAATATCTCTTAAGGTCTTCCTCAGCAATTCCAGGCCATCTGTCCTCACCGTACTAAATAAGAATTCCGGGACACATGGCTGCCTCCTCCAGACTGACAAAGGCTCTTTAGTGCAGCGAAGAGAAATGACCCAGCAGCAGTGGGGAAAAGGCCTAAAAATATTTAAAGCATACAAAAAAAAATAGCAAGACCCACCAACTTTCTGTCTCCTTGGCTCCCCCTTCCTTAAGTTTGTTTCTTGTTTTACCATTGGAATCTGCCCTTACAGAATGTATTTGCATAATTGCCTGCCAATTTGGAAATACGCTTATTTTTAAAGGTAAAAATTCTTATATCAGAATTTTTAAAAATTTTTAGACTTCCTTTTAGACCAGGGTTTCATATATTCCCATGTAGCACAATTGGCAAGTATCTAAAAGACAGAAAGGTGACTAAATATAAGTAAGAAGTACTCTGGAAATTTCTACTGCTCTAGTAGATACATGGGGGTGAGTAGCCATATTTTTGAGCAGTTTAATAAGAATACACCCAAGGAGCAGACATGCTTTTCAATTACTTACATAAATTGTAAGATGGTAAGGACACAAACGATGCTTTTTAAAAAAATTGTCCAAAATTTCACATAAAAGAGTGACTTCTTCCTCTTCTAGTTGACCGATCTTTGATTTTTTGGCATCTCTACAGAAAATGGACTTGTTTCATACCCAATTAATACATTTTCCTGTTTAAATTTATTGGTTTATTAAGACATTTATCTAATGAAATATATTTTAATTGGATGTAAATTATCATTTTATTTTTTCACAACAGATGCTGTGTGAATTACATGAACTTATATGAATTTCTGAGCTACTCATAAGTATTCAGAAAACTGCTAAAACCTGTTAGCTGAATAGGAGATAAGATATTCCTATTCTCTTTATGGACTGAACCTTGCATATGTGAAAACCATTAGGCACTTTTCCCCCCTGAAACATAAAAAATTATGTATAAGCAAGTGTTTCTTCATCCTTACACCTATATGATATATGCTTACACTTCGTATAGGCCAAAGTAATGTCTTCAAGAATTCATTACAAGATGGCTGAATACTACCTGCCCCATATTTCATGTTAAAAGGAAAAACTCTCTTCCATATTGCTGTTTTCTATAAACCATCAAAACTCTTTCCTTAGCATGTCTTTGGTACCCTGTAGATATTACTATTTTGCACAAAGAAATTATTTCTTAGAATATATATAAGAAAAAAATTAATAAATTAGATTTTTATGATTTCTAAAAAGAAGAGAACAATTTAAAAAATGGTCCTTGAATTATGTTGCATGGAGTAAATTGCCTAGTTAGCAAAATGGAACACAATTCAGACATTAGAGCAATCTCAGCTCACCTATTTGAAAGATGTCCAGTTTTATAAGTGCTCTTTTGAAAATACTTACTTTGATACATCTGCTTTTTAAAACCAGTCTTTTGAGGGCTGTGTGTGTGTGTGTGTGTGTGTGTCTCGGGAAGAGGTAGGGGTGAGGATGTGAAGAGGAAGGAACTGCATTTAGGTGGTGATGAATTTCATTAAGAAGCAAGAGTGCACCAGTGTGTGTCCTAAACAATGTTCAGTGATTTTTTATAGAATGTTTCCCCTCCTCGGAAAAATCTAGTGGGCGTTCAGTGGGTTCTCTTGTTGTTCAATCTGTTCATTAGAATTTTGCAACAAATCTTAAAAGAGGAACAAAGTAGGATAGAAAGGTCCTACTTTAAAATTTAGAAAATGTGAATGCCAAAATCAAAACCAGGTATATAAACATAAGTGGAAAAATATCACAAGATTTTATGTAAGTTTGAAAATAAAAAGGACAGCTAGAATTAGAAATATATCTAGGATCTGACTTGAACAGGAAACAAAATCAAACAGTGGAGGTCTCTAGACAGTAGATAAAGTATCCTTGTCTTGGTTTCATTTTGGCTGACAGGGATAGAACAAACTATAGTTCTAACTCAAGAGTTTCCCAAATCTTGGATGAATGGGTAAGGATCAAAGATTTGCTTCTTCTCTAATATATCAAAACATTTTTAAAAGAAAAGTGTATGGGCAGAAAGACCAGGGGGAAGACACATTGGGTTCTGAGGGTCTAATCAAACCTCCCTGAATACGATGTAAGCCAAAGCTGCTCATTTTCCAGAATATAGAGCTTTTCTTGGACCATTTTTGGCCACATTTATAAAGTAATTCTTCAGTTTACTGTGTCACATTATTGATGAAGTTAGTAGATGAAGAATTTTGAACCATTCATCTTGTGGTAGATTAATTTCATAGGAGGAAAATAATTGATCAGCTACTTGTAGACAATCCGTATGAGAATAAATCCTAAATTAATGAAGAAATAATTGCATCTTCCATTATAAGATATGGAGTAATACAGACCTCAGCACTAAACAGACCTAAATTATAAATTCTTACTTCATTTCTTACCAGGTATAGGGCCCTTGGTACTTTACTCACCTCTCTGGGCCTCTACCTCCTGTAATCAGGGGATAATAATTGCTTCATCATGGCCTAATTATGAATACGAAAAATGATAATATATCTGAAGTGCCAAAAAAGGTTTGGGCCCAGAGTGGGTGCTCAGAAAATGCAAGGTCCCTGCCTCGGCCTGCTTTGACCCAGAATCTTCTGAGACTCACATCCCACCTAATCACCAGAAAAATGATTGCTCAGGAATTTTCTGGAATGATTAGAAATCCTTCAGGATATTTTTAGTATTAAACCAAGAGTCTTCTTAATAAGGACTAAACAATGCAAAGTGGATTTTCATGTTTAAAAGATGTGTGTGTGTAACTGTGGTAGGGGTTTTCTGTTAAAAATCCCCTATTGAGAGCAGTAACTATGGTGAGTTCTAAAAAGGTATCAAAGTTATTGTTTCATTAACAATTTCCCCTGATTCATGTACGGAGTATTCTAACCCATGGATTTACAGAGAATAAGACATGAGTATCACATGTGACCCATTCAAGTAGTATTTAGATTGTGATAGCATCAGTCACAGATTTCATAGCTCTAGTTGTTTGGGTAATAGAGGGGTTTAATTTTTTTAAAAATCACCACTGAATTTCTCTGTCAATAATTGATAGTGGAAAATGAATTTAATTTATTTTAAATTGAAGAATTTATTTTGTCCACTGCATTAATGAATAAGTAATAAATCATCTAAATAAAATAATGTTCAAATTAATACAAATGTTCAATTTCAGGAGAGATAAGCTTAGTTGTAGCTAATCACTTTAGTCTTATGTAAAATGCATATTAATACCCTTTTAAATTTCAGAGAGACATTCTGTATTGAGACTTATGATGTAGGTAGAAACAATTATTAAATCTTGTGTAAAACTATTATTTTACAGAAAAAAAATGGTAGTCTACAAATGATGGGAAAAAACTTTTTGTGAAGAGTACACCATACCATATTGCTTTATAAAATTGTAAATTATTTTTCTCTGTAGCTCGAAGAAAAGAATTTACTTCTAATTCATAAAATGAAGAATAGGCTTTGCCTCTATTTGGATTTTTCTGGACGTCATCATGGTCTTCGGCTAAATGAGTCTGTAAGTGTGGAGCTTTATTATGGTTAACTCTAGAGAAAGTCTGAATGGTTTTAATTGTGTTATTTGTCATAATTTTTAAATGGATAAAAGTCAATTTCTAAAGTGAGTTTCTGTTTTAATTTAAGCCTATGAACACACACACACACACACCCACACACACACCATGTTTTGTGCATTCATCATGCTAATAGAAATGCCACTGAAGTTCTAGCCTGATCTTAGAAATAAAGAGATAAACAAAATAGGCATGCTTTAAAGTTATGTAAATTCTATCTTACCTACATTAAAAATGGTCTGGATATTCTTCGGAGCCTAGAAATGTGTGATGGACCTGGTATTACTTTGCAAAGAATTCATGAGAGGACATCTAGCTTTGTTTCCATTGATGGCAGAGAGAGTCGAAATGACTGTGACAATAGAAGCACAAATGCATTGCCAACATCTGTGGTGTGAAGTAGTAATGATCCTTTCTTTTGTTCTCAGCTGGGAGAATACCCCACAGTAAAGTGGGGAGGAAGTGGCCGCAGGCAGAAAAGAGGGTAAGTGTAGGTGTACAAAAGAAAGTCTAAGGACTATGAAAGGGGTCTGTCTGATGGTGAATAATATTTCATAAAGCTTTTTATTTGGTTCATGAGACAAGTTTTTTCCGGGAAGCTCACTAGTAAAACAGTTAATACTCATAACAATTGGTTGAGGAGTGTAATCTGACCGTAAATCCATAATCCTACACTCCCTCTCTCTGCCAAGCAGAAGCAGCCTATCTTTTTCAGTGGAAATCATCTGAAGCCTTATCTTTGTCTGATTGTCTGAAAAGAGAAAGACCTCTTTGATTTTCTACAAACCACCATTCAGTTTGATCAGGATAGGCTAGGTGATGCCATGATACTGTCTCCAAAAATGCAGTGGACGGTACCGCAAAGGCACAGTGCTGCCCACAGTCCGTGTTCATTGTAGGAACACCGGGGACTCTGGCCCACGTCTTCTCCCGGCAGGGTGACGAAGCTTCTATCACATGGAATGGAAAGGAATTCGACCACATTGCGTTTTCGTTCAAAGGTTCTATCTTGAAGTGACATCTGCTGCTTCTCGCTTTTGTTAACCAAAGCAAGACGTGAGAACATGAAATGTCATGAAGGCAGGGGCATGCGATTTACCATGTGGTTGGTGGTGACCAATCTAACAAACCAACCAGGGAGAAGTCTGAGTGAAGGGTGCCATCTATTTTTTTTTGTTGTTTACAATTCCTCTCACCTTAATGATTACTTGGAGGCCCACATCCATTAATGTTAAAATGAATGAAGAACTTAACCTTTGTAATTTCATTTTGGACAACAAATAGTACCCTACTTCCAGGGATCCATTTCCCAAAATGCTTTGTGTTCCCCTCAAAAATCCATCACTAGAAAATTGTTAGGGCTTGTAACAAGATAACTATGACAACAAATATCCTAGTGTCGGTGTGTGAGTTGTTCACAGATGCCATCTATGTTGCTTATTTTGTATGCTGTTTCTACGTCTCCATGCTGAAAATCAAGGCCCAACTTCATCCAGAAATGCACTTGGAATTGACATCGCCATTATGACTCCAGCTGTTATTGCTGTGCTGTTGCTAAGTGGCCAAAATATAGTCCTGGGTTCAAAGTAGTCACTGGGCGTAGAAGAGAGTAGGCACTTCCACTCTCAGGAATTCAGCTGCCTGAATGTGACAAATACCATTGTCAGGGGTCTTATTACCTCAAGCCACAAGGTGCTGGCTGAACAAATGCTGGGTTTTAACTGTCAGATTCCTGAATGTGTCACATTTTTCTCCAGATCTTTGGGTTATTGGAACAGCTGTTTGTAAACACTGTAAAACCCAGAATGGCTAAGGGTATTTTGACCCAAAGCCTGCCCCCCACCCCCGAACCATGATAAGGAATGCAACATGTATGCTGACACTCAAGCAGTAGACTTAAATAGCAACCAGGATCAACTTCCAGTTGAATAAGTCAATGGACATTTTCAGTTTCTGACTCCATCTGGGTCAGTTTTCTATCATCAGCTGGCCTCAGAACATCCAAGGCTATTCAGACCTTAAGCGGAACAAAGACAAAAACCAGCATTTCTGACAAGATTTTAGCTGGGCAATATTTTCACTGAGACTCTAGTGTATCGTCCTTGACAAAGTTATCAGTGCTTATTTAATAGCAATCTTTTTTCTGTAGAAACAGGGACACGAACAGCTTTGAAATTTGTCAAGCTCAGATCTCTTTCATTCTGAAAATACCCCATGCTATTTTATGTAGTGGTAATGAGTTAGATATTTCTAGTGCTTGCCTGGGTAAGTCATGAGAGCTGTTATAATAAATAAATAGTAAGAGTACATTGCTCTGATAATAGCAACGTTCATTGAAGGATGTGACTGTGCCTTGGAAAGGAATGATTTAGAATCCTTCGAAAGGCTTTTATTAGCAGAAATGTAACACAATGATTTTTAAATGGAACAGTAAGGCAGAGTGGAGAAAGAATCTCTGACATTGTGTTTCTAGTATCCACTGTAATTTTGAACATCTAAAGCTCTCAACTCAAGCTAAGAAAACTTCTAGTAAGATGCACTTGCAGCACACTGAATTTCTTGGATTTTGAAGATGTTGTAGAAACATGTATCTGTCAACAAACTCATTAGATAGTACCTTTGTGAGTAGCCAAATGATAGCCATGCAGTTGAAATTTTACTTAGGATTAAAATTAATATGCTAATTCATTTGTTGATTCTTCACAGAATAATCAAATATACTGGAACCATGACTCCCCATAGTTAAAGATATTTCAAATTAAGATTGCTTATTGTAAACTATCTACTATTTTATATATACTGATTATTTTAAGAGATATACAACATATGTATTTATTCCTGAAATAAGTGTTTTTAGAAAATTCAATCTTATTTTTTAAAAAATAATAATTGGTTCAAAATTAAAGCCAGTTAAGAATTAAATGCATGATTAAAAATAAGGTAACTGCTGTGTACTCTGGATGATAGGAGAAAGTCCAACCAAAACTGCAGATAACCTGAACTTGACTGAATGAATATGGGAAAGTATGCTTTCATTTTAAACATGCAAGCAGTTTTTTAATGTTTTTACGTTTATAGACAAATGGAGGTCTCTCTCTCTCTCTCTCTCTCTCTCTCTCTTTCTAGCAGAATCTTGAAATGAAACTGTCAGAACTGTGTTCCATTCTTTTATAGTGTGAGGTTTGTGAGGTTTCACACATTGTTCACGTGCTCTCTTAAAATAAAGATGGCTTTCATTTGGGCATGAATCCTGAATTTCATTGTGAAACCAAATTAAAATTGGAGGCTAGGAATAGTGCCTGAGATCTTTTATGCCTATTCTATCATTAAGTCTGGCCTTTTATGGAATGGTAGCAATATATTTTTATTCTTTTGCATTCTGCATCTCTTTGTATGATCCTAGTATATACTCTAGTGCATACTGTGGTGCCTAGTATATTCTAATGTACATTCTAGTATGTACATATTCTAGTGTATATTCTACTGCGTATTCTGGTGTATGTTCTAATATGTAGTCTAGTTTCTATTCTGGATTATTGTAGCAGAATATATTCTAGTATATATTCTACCATCTATTCATGGATACATTTTAGTGGCTATTCTTCAATACATTCTAGTATATACAACTAGAATAGATGTATATAAAACTAGAATGTATACTATAATGTATGTACAATAGAATATACACTAGAATATATACTAGAATGTATTCTATTGTGTTTTCTAGCATGTAATCTAATATGTATTTTAGTGTCTATTCAAGTACACATTCTAGTATGTATTTTAGTATATATTCTATTATTCGCTCTATATTCTAGTATGTATTCTAGTGTCTAGAATACATCTAGTATACATTCAAGTGTTAATCTAGTATAAGGTCTAGTGTATTTTTCTAGCATTTATTCATTTTTACACCTAAGTCTCTGGGAACCCACAAATTCATATCCCTGGGAATGTAACATTCTTAGAAACAACCAAAGATTTTTGAAATTATCATCTATTATTACAAGATTTCTAGACTGAAGTTCTGAGTCATGTGAACTTTAATTTATTAATGAAGATGTCAGTATCTTATGCATTCTTCATAGCATGCAAACAAATACTCCTGTCAAGGGATTTTGTGTGTAAATAAAATAATGTTTTAATTGGTTATGAATGTTATGTTAGTGAAAACAATTCTTGCACTTGATTTAATGCTTAGCAGCTCTGCTCCCTTCCTAACTTTCAATTACCCATAGCCTCCCCTCTCAGAAATGTCAGACTTCTGGAGCAACTGATCTCAGCTTGGTTCATAGGAAGCAGTCTGAGAGAACTGCTTGCATTAATTCATGAAAGTGCGAATGACCATTAACCCCTTAGACTCCCACAAATTGACAGTAGTTAGAAGAGTTGTTACACAAATAAGTTGTGAATTTGTAGACCCTTAATATAATAAACTTAAAAAAAATCAGACCATATGTAGGGATACATTTTCACTAATAAATTAACAGATCCTACCAGTCTAGACTTCTGCCTCTGGATATTTTTGTCTAATAATGCTCAAGATTTGAGCATTTTTTTTTTCCTTCTTGATTTTTTCCACCATAGAGTCTCTTAAAAAGTCCCATTAGTTTTCACTGTGGTTCCCATTTCAGCAGCTGCAGGGCACGGGTGTGTGGGAAAAGTGTGGCAGGAAAGAAGGTATTGTGTACATTGATTTTGGGTGCATCAGAAACCCTTGTATTTGCATTCAACTGGGGACTTTCTGGGGATAGTGTTTTACCTGAAACTGATGGGTTCAAGCACTGTGGAAGGCTTTTGAGAAAATATCAAAGTCCCTCAAATCACACCATTGGTGGGGCCTTTTCTACCCTTTAGTTGTAACTCACATTGACATTTTGCCAATTTCTAAGAGAAATAGATGAGGCTTATAAACTATGAGCCCGGTTTTCTGGCTAGGATGTTAGCATTCCCTACCTCCATGTTTTTGGGAAAACCACTCCAGCGCTTTGTGTCTCAGTTCTCTTCTGAATCAAATAGGATTGTGCTTCTAGCTGTGCCCCACAAAGATGCTGGTGGAGGTGCAATGGACTAATGCATGTGAACACGCTAAAACAGAAAGGACTGTTTGCACTTATCTACTAGTATGAGATGGAAAAAATGTAGTCTTAAAATATTTTCTCTAGCTCTTTATTAGAACTAATTTATTGAAGAAATCAAGTACAGTATTTAGGGAAGTCAAAGTGTCATCTACCTACTTGAAACTGAAATGAAAAAGAAGTTTCAAATTTTACAATGTGTTTGTTAGGAAATGTCAAGGGGCCCAGTGTGCTCTCAGGACCCTTAAACAGTATCAAGGACTTCCTTTTAGGGTCTGTGTCCTTGTCTTTTGTACATGGGGGTCCCAGCATAATTCTAGGTAAGGATCTGAAGACGGTTGAATATTTGTGATAAACTAAAATTAAACTACACTAAATCCATTTTATATTATACAAAGCATTTGTTAGAGTACCTGATTTTGTTTGGGAGCCCAATAAACAGCTTTAGAAACTTCAAGATGTAACTGAGAAAATATTGCAGGAAATGGAATTCTATGAAAAAAAAGGCCTGGAAGCTACACAAGAATGACTACAATATTTCATTGTTGATTTACACCAACAGTCAATGAAGCACCTGAAAACATAGACCCCAACATAAAAGACTGTTGTTCTTTACCCAGGAAGATGGTATAGAGCAAAGCCAAGCACTGGACAGCTGATTGTCATAAATTGCAACAGCACATACTTGGGTTTATAGTGTGGAGGCCATATTAATCTAATCAATGGCTCTGATGAAGAACTAAACTAACTACAACTACTAGGAACAGATTTTAAACATCTATAATGCATATTCATTATACGTCTATATTATATATGTACAGACACATACATATGGTTATGTATGTATCAATATGCATCATGTGTTTACTGATATACACATACATATGTGTACACATATACATATATGAATATGAATACAAGGTTACCAACTCAAGTCTCTCATTGTTCCATAACAAACTCAAGTTTTCCTTTGATTTGTGCACTATTATACTTCAAAGTTATTCTCTTCACGAAGGACTCTGGTAACTCTACATATCCAGACTCTGACTGCACATGGAAGTCTTGGACACTGAGTGGCACTGGGGACCACAATCAGCTATTTGTGTGTTGAGCAGACCTAAGACTGTCTTTGAATCAGTGTGCAGTTCACAGCTTCTGCAGAGACCAAGTAGGGCACTGTATTATGCCACTTGCTAAATGTTGTGGCCCAGGGCATCAGAGAAGAACCCACGGATCTCCACAATGAAAATAAAGGGAGTGAAAGTGTAATTCAGAAATGTGGGTGTCACTGGGACTCCTGATTCTCCCTTCCCTACTCTTTCAACCAATACAAAATCTACCTGTTCAGCTTCCTCCATCTTCATGAGTTTTCCTTAGCACACATCTCCCCTCCCTATGACGTCCATTGACGTCCATTGAATCACTGAAACAGTTTCTAATGGTTTCTTAAGAGGCGAGTTCCCCCAAAATTAATTTTCCAGTGAAGGTCAGAATACCTTCTCCACCTTCCAGATCTCTCCCTTACATAACTTTATAACACTTGCCTTAGCCCTGAGGACAAATGAATCAGTTTGTTTTGTTGTTTGTCATATAAAAACTTGTCATTCATATGGTTGGTTTCCCTCACCTTTCTCAATATTCTTGAATTTATAGTCATATTATAAGTGATGGACTATTTTGAAGGAGAAAGATAGCTAACACATATTCTGTTAACACATATTCTGCCATACTGTTTCCCCAGGAGGCCTCCCCTGGGTGGGAAGGCTGAGTGAAGGTGTGTGTAGAAGTCAGGGGAATGTTTTGACAACCTGTCTCTTTGAAGTCCCCAGGGGAAAAAGCAGGTTACAGAGAAGGAAACCTGCTACAGGCCACATCCCAATACCATCGGGACATGCTCTTCTGCCTTTTACATTTGTTACATGTGTGTGGCAGTATGGAGTTATAGTAAAGTATGTTCCTCGTCTCAGGCCCCAGCATCTTCACAAGAAAAGTGATTTTTCATGAAGACTGGTCATTTGCCCACTTGATTTTTGAGAATAGTTCTTGAACTTGAACCCCAAAGCAAAAGCCCTTGTTACTAGACCACAGACCTACCTACACCCTGTAGAAGGGAGAATTCCATCGTTCCAGCTCTCTGCCTGAGCAATGGCCCAGAAATGCTCCCCAGACTTTCCTGGCATCTCTATTTGCTGGTTCACCTTGGAGATCTCTGGTGACTTTTGACTTCTTTTCTTTTTCTGTTCCCTACCAATCACTTTTCAATTGTTTGCTACAGTCCTAGAATTTTTGTAAAATGCTTATTCATTGATTTTATGTGCGTTTGCTTTCTTGAGTGTCATGCCTGTTAATTTATCATTTGTGTCAATTAAAGGAGACCTTGCAAAAAGGAAGCATAGAAAAATTTAAGCTTTTCAGATCAACTTGAAGTAGAAACTTAGTTTACCAGAAATTTTTTAAAAGTACTTTGAGTAAATTAACAATAAATCATTCAATTGTTGGAGACACAGCTCTAATATCTAGGAGAACTCACCATTTTTATGATACTTAAGAGCTTCGAAAGTATTTCCATCACTTCAGAAATAATTTTTATTCACTTTTATGTAAGACCTCTTAAGAATCAATTTATAAAAATTACTTGACTATATAAAATTAATATTATAAAATGTCTTTATAAGGATTCTATTTTCCAACTCACATAGACATTAATTTAGGGAATTTCAACTTGTTAATTATAAAATATCAGTAGTTTTGGAATTCTGTCAAACTGACTAGCAATGAATATGCCATTCTGATGCTAAAATTCAATGACAGTATTTAGAAATTTTCAGTTATTTAAGCAAAGCCCTGTTTATTATGCCAATCCCCACCCAATCTTCTTAAGGACTCCTTCCATCACTGCATCATTTTCAATCGTTACAATTTTAAAAGTCAATTGAAGTCATAGTATTTAATGAGGATTAACTAAATTATAAACCTTTTTGAACTCTAACAACTAGTAGATTTCTGATAAATGATTCAGTAAGGATTTGAAAAGCATCGTACTATTCCCATAGGAACTAGTTATTATAAAGAATTCATGATGGTAAAAAGGGAAACAAACATGGCAAATGTATGTGGTCTTTCCTCAACGTAACTACAGATGTTATTGATGGACACCAGACATTTAATCCTCGCTGAAATGTAACATTAGAAATTAGTCTACGGGTTGTACCTATGTCTCACACAAGAAATTCCATTAAATTTGTCTGAGGATAAAACCCATGGGACTAGCAAAAAATGGTTCTGTGGTAGGAAGTGACTTTAAACTAGAGGTTAAGTAAAATCACACTGATGTTATTTTAAATTGATTGTTCAAGACAGTGACTCCTTTGGAATGGTCTGTCTTTCAATTTGCTTGCTACTTCTCTCTGCTTTTTCTTTTCAATCATCAGTACTCCTTTATTTCTTCAGTGTTCATATTTTCACAGCATGCTACTTCTGTCTCTCCAACTCTTCCCGAAATCATGGCCCCTCTGTTCAGGACCAATCTAATCCTTGAGATCTATACATGCAGAATTCCAACTTATCCTTTAGCTTTCCTTTTATCTTTTCCTTTATCTCTACTCATTTAGCCTATTTATTTATTTTTTTCTCTAAATTCTCACTAATAATTTGAAAGGGATCATAATTTTGGCAAAGTATTTTGGACTTGACTGGATGTTTCATCCACGGATCTTTACTTTGTAGACTAAAGTCTAAATGGTAGATTAAAAAAAAGTTATGACAATTTCAATTACTCAAGACTAAAATTTCCTGAAGGTAATTGTTGTTTCTTACCTAGATATCCAAATATCTTGCAACTCATATAAACCATTATATTGTTTCTATGCCTTTTATCTTGAAAACATTCAAACACTTGGCACATAAAAGCATTTAAGCAATTTCTGTCCATACAAATATCAGTTTTAACTTAAATATACTCCTGATATATATTTACCTTGAGTTTTAATTGACATATATCTTAAAAATCCAGTCATAAATATGTTGATGTTCAACTTTTCTCTTTACAAGCACCAATTATATTGGTTCTTGCGTGTTTCTTATCTCCTAAAAGCTAAATTTGTTTCTCAGTTTAATGTTATGTTTTGGAAAATCATTTCAATAGTTAAGAAAGCATTTTAGGTAGTTAGTATGGACATCACTAACATATATATGAGTGTGTTTACATACAGAGGCTTAACATTAGGCAGTAGTTGAATTTAAGAAAGACTACACAAAATATGTTTGATGCCAACCCCAGGTTCTTTGGCTCCCTTGCAAACCAGACAAGGTTTATTGGGGACTTTTGCTTGAACACAAAGGAGAAAGCACCACGGGGAGAAGCTTCATTTGTTGGTTCAATGAGGGCAGGGGATTTCTCCAAGTGGGGAGGTGTAGTGGTGGTCCCTCCCCTTGCAGCACTTCAGTCTGCACCCAGCCCTCCAAGCACACAGTACATCAACTTGCTCCTGGTTTAGTGTTCTGCATGGGCGCTGTCATTTTTCTTGTACATCACATGTTCAAAATGAGCAGCACTGTGTCTGGAGAAGGTTGCATATCAGTTGAATTGGTTTATTCTAGGCATGCAGGCAGGCAGTGGGGAGTGTTGGTGGTGAGGGTATGGATATGCCTTGCTTCCAGTCGGTTAGGAGACTGCTGGAATCAAAGATAGATGCCTGTTCAGGTGCAAGATGGATGTAGATTAGCACGGGAAAGGATTGATATTTTGAGCTCCTCTATCCTGTCTCAAGTTGAAAAGTATGATTTTAGTTCACATTCAGTTTTAAGCTTTTTCGAAGTGTAATTTAATTCAAAAACTAAAATCAGGGGAGGATTTGGCCTAAGGGATTGAGACACCCCTTCCTTGGGATGCCTGCATCTCATATTGGAGTGTCTGAGTTTGATTCCCAATTATGGCTCAACCTTCCAGCTTCCTACCAGTGTGGAGCCTGGAGGCAGAAGTGCTGGCACACACAGTCGGATCCCTATCTCCCATGTGGTAGACCTGGATTGAGTTTCTCACCCCTGGCTCCAAGCTCAGCCCAGTCCTGTGTAGGCATTTGGGATGTTAATAAGAAACTTGGAGTGTTCTTTGCCTCTCAAATAAACTCAAAAGTCTTCCATAGCCTTGGCAACTCATGACTAGAGCCTAGGGAGATTACTGACGCCATAAACAAGAGTGTCAAATTGTTACATCAACAACAGGAGTCACTGTGTACTTACTCCTCATTTGGGATCTGTCCTTAATGTGTTGTCCAATGTGAAGTAATGCTATAACTAGTACTGAAACAGTATTTTACACTTTATGTTCTGTGTGGGTGCAAACTGATGAAATCTTTACTTAATATAGACTAAATCGATCTTCTGTATATAAAGAGAATTGAAAATGAATCTTGATATGAATGGAATGGGAGAGGGAGCGGGAGATGGGATGGGTATGAGTGGGAGGGAAGTTATGGGGAGGAAAGCCATTGTAATACATAAACTGTACTTTGGAAATTTATATTTACTAAATAAAAGTTAAAAAAAAATAAATGAAAAAAAGGTAACAATTAGGGTCACCTTTTACAAAAAACATAGCTCAACTTCAAACTTTTTCAGGAGAAGTTAGCTTTCAATACTGACTGAACTTCTCCATATTTGGTTTCAGAGTGTTCACATAGCCTGACAACTTGGAATGCTTAGGAACCAGGAAAATTGAATATTTTTCAAGGACACAAGAATTTTAGTTAGCATCAAAATAAGGAACTCACCAGTACTACATTTGTTGTGTCAAGAAAATCATAACCAAAGATCTGGATCTGACAGTCAATATTTATGAACTGTACTTCTATGATGTAAAGCATAATATATGTTGGTTTAAAGATTTATTTACCTATTTGAAAGAGTTACACAGAAAGACAGAGAGGCAGAGAGAGAGAGAGAGAGAGAGAGAGGTCTTCCATCCACTGGTTCACTCCCCAACTGGCTGTAATGGCCAGAGCTGTGTGGATTCTAAGCTCAAAACCAGGAGCCTCATCAGAGTCTCTGAGGCAGATACAGGGGCCCAAGAACTTGGACCATCTTCTATTGCTTTGCCAGGCCATAGCAGAGAGATGGATTGGAAGAGGAGCAGGCGGGACTCAAACCGGCACCCATAATGGATGCCGGCACTGCAGGTGGCGGCTTTACCTGCTATGCCGCAGCGTTGGCCCTGACATACATACACATATACATATGTGTGCATATGCCTATACATTTTCTATGTATATTATATGTGTCCTAAAGAAGAATACAAAAATAAATCTTAAAAAAATGGAATAGAAGGGGCTGGCACTGTGGTGTAGCAGATTAAGCCACCACCTGCAGTGCAAGCATCCCAAATGGGTGCTGGTTTATGACCTGGGTGCCCTACGTCCAATCCAGCTCCTTGCTAATGTCCCTGGGAAAGGAGGAGAACATGGCCCAAGTGCCTGTGCCCCTGCATCCATGTGGGAGACTCTGAATAAAGATCCCAGCTCCTGCCTTCAACCTGGTCCAGCCTCTGCTGTTGCAGCCATTTGAGAGAATGAACCAGCAGATGGAAGACCACCCCCCCCGCCCCGTTTATCCCTCTCTTTCTCTCTGTAATTCTGCCTTTAAAATAAATAAAATGAGTTATTAAAAAAGAACAGTACAAAAGATTTTTTAAAAGAAATAATATGCATCAGGAAGAATACTTCATTTGGAGAGATTCAAATTTATAAATGAAAGACAGAATTCCGTAATATTGTTAATAAAAGAATCAGAGGAAAATTGTATGGTACTCAGAATTTTTCATGTATTACCCGCTTGCTTTAAATTATTGTATAGAACACTTCTATTTCTTAAATTCTTACAATTATATAATGAAACACACAAATTGTTTTCAAATTTTGTATGTAACATAGGAAAAAGTGAACCTTTCCCTCCAATCTTCAGGCCATTCTCAGAATATATTGGGATTGGTGCTGTGGTGTGGCAGCTAAAATTGCTGTCTGCAGTGCTGGTATCCCATATGAGTTTAAGTCCCAGTTGCTCTACTCCCAATCCAACTCTGTGCTAATGTGCCTTAGAAGCAGCAGCTGATGGTCCAAATCCTTGAGCCCCTGCACCCATGTGTAACACTTGGAAGCTCCTGGCTCCTGGATTTGGACTGGCCCAGCCCAGCCATTGTGGCCATCTGGGTAGTGAACCAGCAGATGAAAGACCTCTCTCTCTCTCTTTCTCTATAACTCTACCTTTCAAATAAATAAAATAAATCTCTTTTAGGAAAAAGGATGAAATACATTGAAAGGACTTCAAGTCTAGGATATATTCCTGTCCACCATCTCTTAAGGAGGCAGGGATTCAGTCCTATTGTGTCAATACTAGGAAAGATCTGCTGTGCCTTTGTTCAGCATTTGTTCTAGCTTTTCTCCTTTTAAAAAATACCAGATTCGATTTCAAGCAAGATGGTGGAAACCATCCACTGGTTTACTCCCCGAATGGTTGCAACAGCCAGGGCTGAGCTAAGCAAAAGCCTGGAACCAGAACTCCATCTGGGTCTCCCACGTGGGTGGTAGGAACTATTCTAGCCATCTCCTGCTGCCCTCCCAAGTGCATTAGCAGCAGTTGGATTGGAATTAGAGTAGCCAGGACTTGAGTTGAGTCGTCCCTCAGATGTGGTACGATACTGTCACAAGTGGCAACTTAATCCACTGCACCAGAACACTGGGCCCCCACAAACTTTTTTTTTAAGATTTTATTTATTTATTTGAGAGGTAGAGTTACAGACAGGAAGAGACAGAGACCATCCATTGGTTCACTCTCCAAATGGCCACAACAGCCAGAGCTGAGCCAATCCAAAGCCAGGAATGAGAAGCTTCTTCTGGGTCTCCACTTGGGTGTGAGACTTCCACTGCTTTCCCAGGCCATAAGCAGAGAACTGGATGGGGAGAGGAGCATCCAGGACACAACTGGA
Organism: Sylvilagus floridanus; assembly: GCA_949820135.1. NCBI lineage: Eukaryota > Metazoa > Chordata > Mammalia > Lagomorpha > Leporidae > Sylvilagus > Sylvilagus floridanus. Next base: position 12,015,393 of record OX463246.1, on the reverse strand, counting down.
CATTCATATGGGATACTGGCACCACAGGCAGAGGCTTAACCTATTACACCCTCGTGCTTTTTATTTTTTAAGGGAACTTCAATTTCAGAATGAGTTTAGATTTCAGAAATATTGCAAAGATAATAGAGTGGGCCCTCCTAAGCCCCTCATCCAGTTTCCCAAATGCTGAAATCTTGCAGTGTGTGGCACATTGTGAACAATAAGAAGCCGCCATTGGTGCCTTCCTATGAACCAAACTTCATTTAGATTTCATTTTTTTTGATAATGTTATTATTTTATCACACAGTTGTGTCCAGGATACCATCTTGCATTTGATCATCATGTCTGTCTTCTTCCATGGTATTCTCCAATCTGCTTTAGTTTTTGAGTCTTTCTTGAATTTTATAGCTGTGGCACTCTGGAGGAGCACAAACCAGGTATTCCTCAAGGCAGCTTTGTCTGACATTTTTCTGATGTTCAGACTGGGGTTTTATAGAGGAGACTAGCCCATAGGTAAATTTTCTTCCTCTCATCTCATATGCTGTATCACATGAAACCACCAGGATTGTTGACCTTGATCATGTGAGTAAGGCCATGTCTGCTTGGCTGCACCACTATACCATGTTTTTCTCTTCCAAATATTGTATTCTTTGTATAGGAGCCACCAAATCCAGCACACACTCAAAGAGTGTGTAAGTACGTATGTTGGGAATGGGGATTTGTGGAATGAAGATCCCTCTCCTATAGGAGTAACATCTACCTACCCACCCATCCATCTATCTCTATATATGTGGAATTATTTTATACGAAAGATTTGTTCCTTCTACCACATTTATCTATTTAAATATTTGTTTCACTGGTATGTACTCATATACATCTGTTTTGTGCTTTGATCTGACTAGGTTTAATAGCACCTACCAAATATCCATGTCCACAGGGAAGATATGACTATAATTTTATTTGGTAATAGGGTCTTTTCAGATTTAATCCAGTTAAGGCAGGGTTATATTGCATTAGGATGAGTCCTGAGTCCAGCATGATTTTGTCCTTATGAAAAGAGAAACTTGAAAACAGAGATTGACCCATTCACTGGGGAGAATGCCATGTCAGTGCAGAGGCAGAGAACAAAATGACGTAACTGCAAGACAAGAAATACCAGAGATTGCTGGCAACCACAGAAAGCTAGGAAGAGACAGGAAGGGTTCTCTCCTGGCCTTCAGAGACAGCATCACAGACTTCTGCTCTCCAGAGCTGGTAGAGAATAAATTCCTGTTGTCTCAAGTCACCCAGTTTGTGGTCACTTGCTCTAGCATCCAAAGCAAATAATGCAATCATGCTGTTTATTTTGTGGTGTGGCCTGTGGAGAGATCTTTCAGTTTGGCTACTGTATCTCTTTGACATGCTCCATCACTTCAGGTGTGGGATTTTTATGGGTATCTTTCTGATTACTACATATTTAATCAATATTTATTCACTTAGTTATCAATTTTTTATTTATCAATATTTATAATAAATATTTATCAATATTTATTCACTTTTCAATGCTAATCACAAATACTTCTCAGATGTCCACAAATATCACACAAACTGCTATTACAACTAGTACACAATTTGGAGGCTTACAGATTTCAAAATTATACTATAACCTGAAAACGAACAGCAAAACAGAAAAATTACTGAGACGTACATAAAGTTAGCAAAAAGAAATCAATTGAAATAAAACCTTCCTTTTTACAAAACTATTATCTTATTCAAGATTTCCTTTCATCAATTTATTATGAAATTTTATTAGCACAATTATTCTGTGGCAAAAAGAATAGATAAAATATTTACTTCTTTTTGTATTGCTGTCCAATTAACAACACAATAGATTTCATTCAATTGATAGGAAATTAGCAAATTAAGTGCCATAGGAATAATCCACAAACTAGGTAATTACATAAATTGACTAAAAAACTCTCCATCCTGAGATTCATCTTGACAAGTGGAAAAGTAAACACTTTTCCAAATTTCACCTTCCCTAGAAAGGAACTAAATGTCATAACAGCAGTTTCACCCAAAGCTCCTATACATGTCATCAGTATTTTGGGGCTTCTGAAAAGATCAGTGTGGCAGTGATAAAGAGACTTGAAGAAGAGAAGCAATACATTATGAGAAACAAATTGGAAATTATGGAAAAAGAAAAGCTTCACTCCTCATGAGTCCATGCAACTCCTTTATTTAACGATTACTTCTCATATTTTAGCTCCATTGGGCTCATTGTAGACTCTTTTTCTAATCCACTCATAGTTAAATTTCTTGAGTACTTGTAGCCTAGGAAACTCAGCTTGTCTGGTGTCTGAATGCCTAAACTTGCAAATGAAAATCTTCTGTATGAATCCCTAAATATGAAAGTGAAAGTCAAATATTTAATAGATATCAAAAAATTTTATTAAGCTCTCAGTATCTTTAAAAGTTCACACAAATCTATATTGTCAATCTACCCTGAATCCAAAAGTAATGTACTGGGGCCGATCTTGTGGCACTGTGGATTAAGCCGCTGCCTGCAATGCTAAGATCCCATAAGGGTGCTCACTTGAGTCCCCACTACTCTATTTCCAATCCAGCTCTCTGTTAAGTTCCTGGGAAGGCCGCAGAGGATGGTCTAAGTCCTTGAGCTCTGCACCCACATGGTAGACCTGGATGGAGTTCCTGGCTCCTGGATTCTACCTGGCCCAGTACTAGTTGCAACAATTTGGGGACTGAACCAGTGGATGAAAGATCTCTCTCTCTCTGTGTCTCTTCTACCTGTAACTGTGCTTTTCTAATAAATGAATAAGGATTAAGAAAAATAACATACTTTGGAGTAGTTTGAAATTTTATATATAAAATATTATCCTTACCTCAAATCTATGTTAATAATGTCATTAATGATAATATCTATAAATAATTTTATATAGATCATCATAAAATATTTATAAACTATGACATTAACAAGGAACTTTTAAATACTATGTAAAAGAAATATATTGCTCAGAGTTTGTTACATTCACCATTCTATGCACTGGCAACCTCGCATTCAGAGAAAAAGGAAGGACAAGTGGTATTTGCATACATTCTAATACCAGCAAATGAAGAAGCATGCAATGAGCCAATTTTCAGGTTAGAAAACAAGAATTGCATTATATATGGTATGTAGATATCTGGATTTTATATTATGATTCAATGATGCAAGTACAAATATAATCAATGCATATTAATAGTTATAAAAATCAGTACATCTTGCCTATAAGCTGTAATTCATTATTTTATGGCTTATGATGTCATATTAAGCCTGAGCCCAGGTGACACCAGATATTAAAATTCCCCCCCCCCAAAAAAAAGCTGCCAGCACGTGGCATCTTAGTTAAATGACAAATTCCATATGACAAGGAAGAACCACAAGGTGTAGGGATGGATTATCTATGACAAGTGTTATTGTTCTGAATTATCCACCGTCTCGGCCTCTGATAGTATTATTATTCACTCTCCCTCTCACCATGCATCTGGACAAGTAGAGAGCTACTTCTCTGCTCCATTGCCAGGGTTTATCATGTGACTTGCTTTTGCCAGTGGGTGATACATGCAGTCTCTGAGAAGAACATTTAAATGTGTTTGCAGGGTTTGGATGGGCATCTCACTTCTTTCCTCTGCCAAAAGGACAGCGTATCACAGATAGGGGCTATTCTTCCAGCCTGGATTCTGGGATAAGACTTGTGGAGTAAGCAGAGCTAACCCGCAAGAAGTAAATGTGAACTGTTGTGTCACTAGGATCTTAGGTTTGCTTGTTAAAGGAAGGCTATTTGACTAAAATGAATGCAAGAGATACTTTTATACTTACTATTGATCTTTTAATCATCCATAGTCTATCAAAGTACTGTTAACTTAAACAGAAAGAAGTTTGTTACTTTTAGATTCAGGTTGCTAATATGTCTATACTTGCACTCAGAAATTCAGCAGTTGGACTCTCTATTGCCATTGGTTCCCTCAGCTGTCAAACTATGCAAGATTTTCGTTGCCTTTGTACCGTCCTTCCTCAGATGTGGTGACAAGTGAGGCTGAAATACTTGGTTTGGGGACTCCCTATTTGAATTTTCTGTATTTATCCACCGTTCTGGCAGGATAGCAACACCACTGACATTTAATGTGTTAAACCTCTGCTTTTGCCAGAGGCAAAGCCAAAATTCCACCTGGTTCTGTGTTTCTCTTTATTGAAAGTGCAGGAGAGCCACTTGGACTGTAGGTAAGACCGTCTGTCTAGTCATAGTTTGAGGCAACTCAAAAGTTCTGATACTCGAATACGAGAGTCTTTAAGGAAGGGAGTGACATCATCATGTATGTTGTTTAAATCCATACTTGTAGTAGTGAATGGGGCAAAAAGTGAGGTAAGATAAAAATGATGACAAGAAAATTAAATAGAAAGCTCTTGCAACGCTAAAACTAGGCAAGTGAGAGTCTGTTGAGGTCTGGAGGAAGACAATAATAGTAAAGGAGACAGAAATTCACACACTGCCCTGGGGACTGTGTTGTCACCTCAACAAATGGAGTAGGTACTATCTGATGGCAGCAGTGGTTTGGTTTTAATTAAAGATATTACACACTTGACAATGCAATAAATGACAGGGATTCAAGAGAGACGGTAGAGATGATACTGTTCATCAACCATTGGTAATGTGTGTGAGGTAAACCCAGTGAGAGAAGAATGGGAAAATAGCTCCCATCGCTGAGGAAGAGAAAGTACGTAAAAGACAAGCAAAAGCAGTAGAAAGTTGACTAAATGGCAAATGACACGTGTGACGGGGCACAGGCGGGCCTCAAGGATGGACTATTGTTTGAACAGACGACTACATATTATGTTTCCTTCACTCATAAAGGAATTTACCTTAATTTGACTTATTCATCATGGGCACTGTGAAAAATAAGTTCATTCTCCCTCATAAAATTGGATGACACATCCAAGTCTGACTCAGTGAAATTGTCATTTCTAACATTTTGTCACTGAGTGGTTACACATGGATAAAGCACTCCAGTAGCTCAGCCAACAAAGGTCAGCAGCCTTTGGGAAAAGGGTGTTCCCGTTTCTCTTTGCAGGCCTGCGGCTCTGGGAGAGACTGGTACCAACGTGTCCAGTGAGAGTCCAATCCTGTGGGCTCAATATTTGTGATATGAACACCAATACTTAAGAGCGAGTTCTTAAGGAGGATGAGAACACAGCGAGACAGAATGCAGAGGTTTTCAGACTAATAATCACAGTCAGCAAAGGTTAACATCCTGAATCTCTGCTTAAGGGAGAGGATGGCTCATTAATTATACAGAGCAACTCCGAATACGGTTTTCACACATTTTTTTATTCCAACCCATTTTCCCCCTAAGTGAGGAATGAACACAAAATGTAGACATAAATCTTTTTTCTTGTAAAAAAAGAGACCCTGCCTCCATAATTAACATTGTACATATTAATAATATTATGCGGAACATGGCTTTTTGATCCCTTTATTAGTTGAGATATCCTTTTTTCTCAAAATCAAAATGAAAATCTTAAGTTTAACTGAGCAGCAAAATGAGAGAACTATTTAATACAAAATAAGGTTGATATTCAAAATTGTATTCTGGGCACTCTTTTCAATTAACTATTTGTTGATAATTCTGATGCATGCCCTAAAGAAAAGAGGTAAAATTTAGCACAGAAAGCACTGTCTTGATGTTATGAGACCCCTGCTGTTCTCTAAGACTTCGTGAAGTAGCAGCCTGCCTTCATGGAAGAAAAAGGCATTTTCTTGTATCATGGTCTCAAAAGGAATTAGATTACCAAATTAGGATGGGAAATACAGCAAGGAGTATTGTAGTACTAGCTATACTGCACTGTTATGTAAAGGTAAAATAATTATAATGGGTGTGGCAAGAAATGAATCGATTTTCACTATAAGCATCCTGGTTTTCTCCAAAGACACAAACATAACTAAATCTCCTTTTTCTTATTTCTCTCTAATATCCATGAAAAGACATGCTAAAAAGGGGGGGAAAAGCCTGAACAATTGCTTAAAATAATGAGAGAAACAAGCAAATTCCTAGTCCTCACAAGAATTTCTGCAATCTGTCACCTAACGAACTAGGACCCAGAGCGCTGTCTTTGGTAAAGAAGGCCCCTTGGCGGTCTAGCCAGAGAGGCATCCTGCCAGCAGTCAGGGCGCGCCATACAGGGGAGCAACGCAGCTACCACATGGATTTACAGAAATGGGATCAATAGGATCACTCTGTTGTGTGCAGCATAGAAAAGTTTCGTTGCTGGCTTTACCATTCTAGCCCTGCTGTGGCCAACAATGTCAGGGCTCAAAAAAGAAAAGAAAAATGTAGAAATCAACCTGATTACAAAACTCAATCTGAGGTTCTAAAAAGAGGGCAGGAGTCCCATGTTCATCTCCAGCTGCAAATAGGGAAGGTACACTCTGTGATTAAGTTGAGGAGTCTTTATTCCAGAGAATGGGCAGAGAAAAAAAAAAACATTTTTCCAAGATAGTACGTCCCCAATCCCAAATCCTTTTGCTACAACTTGCTGATTTTTTTTTCCTTCCTTCCTTCCTTCCTTCCTTCCTTCCTTCCTTCCTTCCTTCCTTCCTTCCTTCCTTCCTTCCTTCTTTCTTTTCTTTTCTTTTCTTTTTTTCTTTCTTTCTTTTCTTTTCTTTCTTTTCTTTCTTTTCTTTTCTTTTCTTTTTTTTCTTTTGTCTTTCTCTGTCTTTCTCTGTCTTTCTTTCTCTTTCTTTCTTTCCTCATTCTTTCATTCTTTCTTTTCTCGTTCTTTCTTCTTTCTTTCTTTCTTTCTTTCTTTCTTTCTTTCTTTCTTTCTTTCTTTCTTTCTTTCTTTCTTTCTCTTTATTTGACAGATAGAGTTATATACAGTGAGAGACAGAGAGAGAGAGACAGAGAGAAAGGTCTTCCTTCGTTGGTTCACTCCCCAAATGGCTGCTATGGATGGCACTGCACTGATCCGAAGCCAGGAGCCAGGTGCTTCTTCCTGGTCTCCCATTCAGGTGCAGGGGCCCAAGGACTTGGGCCATCCTCTACTGCCCTCCCGGGCCACAGCAGAGAGCCTGGAAGAGGAGCAACCGGGACTAGAACCCAGCGCCCATATGGGATGCCAGCACCGCAGGTGGAGGATTAACCAAGTGAGCCACGACACTGGTCCCATGCTGATTATTTCATGATAAATATAGAATTAGCACATAAGGACAAAATTTTAGGACATAGAAATAAACGTCATTCTAAGGTCCCCACACTAAGTCATGCCTTGAGTTTATAGCTAAATCTCAGAACTTTCCAATTTATAATGGCACTAGTGGAACTTCTTGCAACACAAAAAACAACCATAAATGAGTATTTTCCACAAAATCTCAAATCTGCCCACTGCTGGACTTAATTTCTAACGACTAGTTAAATAATCAAAGGGCTTAATTCAGCAAAATTTTGGAGACCAAATTAAAAGAAAAAGTGGGGAGAGCAAATGTCTGTGTTTTCCAAGTTCCATAACACCCATGTGAAAGTAGATTTGTAAACAAGTACTACTCTTTTGTAAGGAAGAAAAGAAAGCATAGTAGTTGTGAAACAAAATTGATTTGCTTATATCTTTTTAAAGAACAAGAAGTAAAACTCATTGGTGCAGAGAGCTAATGAAATAGGAAATAATATTGAGAAACAGGCAAAATGTGGCAGAGGTCATTAATTTTCTGAGGTAAAAAAGTGAAAGTGGTATATAATGGAAATGTATCACCATCATTAAAATTTGATAGTGAAATTAGATAATCAAGCAATGATTGCCAGTGTGAACTGACATTACAGAATGAGATACCTACAAATGTCATGCCTCGTGTAGGAAGCACACATTCCAACCATGGAGCATATTGAAGCCAAAAATTCAGACTTGAATTTAGAGGAACTTTATATGATCTGATTTCCAATGTGTTGAATAAGAGGAGCATATACCATAGGGATGCGGAAAGAAAAAGTGGATTATAGAAAATGCTACAGGAGAAGGATTTCACTTTATGCAACAGGTCAATGAGAAGGAATAAACAAGAGAAGCAAAGTATAGATGGAAAAGATGAGAGACACAGAAAGCAGATATAAATCTAAAATGAGCCTAAGACAGTATAAATTCAATGTCAGAATACAATGGAGTCTAGATTCAGAATGTTTAAAGCATAATGGTAAGATGTAAATGTCATGCAAAGACAATTTTTCTCTCTTGTGTCACTGGTGTGAGGACAGGGTGAGAATTATTGCTGTTTTATAGGGCTGTGATCCATTTGCCTTAAACTCCTAGCCTCTTTCCATTCTCTGTCTAATAAACAAGAGGATCTGAGCAAAGATTTTATTTGGAGGTAAAAAAAAAGTCTCTAAGAGTGAACCTCGAAGTCTTTACAGCCATAGGATATGAACAGCAATGTTTTTAAACCAAAAATAAAATGTTTCACTGACTCCAGTAAGATTTTTTAAATTGTGAGCTCTGTCCCTAGACAAACACGGTTAGCTTAGGTAATTCAACCCCCTATTGCATTCAATACCAGGAGAGAAAAGATGAAGAGAATTATCTAAAATTAATTTAGCTTTTGCATAAGGTTCAAGATTTATCTTCTACTGCATCATCACATGGTGTTTCTGATCTGATTAATTATGGATGAAGAGGACAATTTCCTTCACATGTGTATTTCTTAGACCTTGACAATTCCATAACAAGAGGCAATGGAGACAGTCACATTGCCTGAGACTCTTATGGGTTCTCTGACCCAAACTTCATTGAATTCAATTTTGCAATGCAGAAACCTTGAGCCAAAGTGTAATACAGGTGTTCAGATGTTCAAAACATATCTTGAAGGAAAGAAAGATCCTTGTAGTCTGAATATTACGAAGGCACATTTATAAACTTATAGAACTAGGATGGCTCAAATGGAACTCAGAGAGGAGGCATTTTGCATGTGTGGATCATAGGCTGGCTACGTGCAAAATGCATGGTGCTGAAATTAGCTTTTTTGTTGGGAGCATTCTTCCAACTGAGTATATTTACCTTAATTTCTTTGAACTTTAACTCATAAGGGCAATCGAATTAATTCACATATATTTCTTGTTCCAAAACTACTAGGTAAGTGAGTATGTATAAATCTGAGGTTAGGAAGCATAACACAGAGATGTAAAATCATTCTCCCCTAGAGGCTTCCTATCAAGATGATATTCTGGTGCCATCTCTATTGTTATTCTTCTATTGTTTCTCAGTTTGTTTATAAATAAGGCAGATCATAGAGATGCTAAGTGTCAATTTCAAACACAACCTATGTGAATGTAAAAGAAAAATTTTCTCTCAAATATACTCTCAGACAATTAACCACATCAAAATAAACAATTCTCATGACAGCCGTAAGGTCACTGTCCATCAGTCAATCAACACAAGTGATTCTTATAAGGGAATACTGCTATAGAAAATAACTAATAATTATCAGTGAAACCAATGAAAAAAATCGAAAATAATAACAATGCTGGGGTAGATTTTTGTTTGTTTCAAAGGTTTGTTTATCTATTTGAAAATCACAGTTACAAAGAGAGGGAGAGACACAGAGAGATCTTCCATCTGCTGATTCACTCTCCAGATGGCTGCAACGGCCAGTGCAGAGCCAGGCCAGATCCAGGAGCCAAGAGCTTCATCTGCGTCTGCCACTTGGGTAATAGGGGCCCAAGTACTTGGGCCATCTCCATTGTTTTGCTTGGGCCATTAGCAAGGAACTAGGTCAGGAGTAGAGCAGCCAGGACTCAAACCTGCACCCATATGGGATGCTGGCATCCCAGGTGGCAGCGTTACCTACTATGCCACAGCACTGGACCCTGGGGAGAGTGTGTAGCCTAGCAGTTGAAATGCAAGTTAAGCCTGTATTCTATAATAGAGTGTCTTCTTTTAATACCTGGTTTCCAATCCCAGCTTCCTGCTGATGCAGACTTTGGGAGACGGTGGTGATCACTCAAGTACTTGGGTCCCTGTCTCCCATGTGGCATTGGACAATGTGGACATTTGGGGAGTGAACCAACAGATAGGGGCTCTCTCTGTAAATGTATCTTTCTGATAAATATATAAATGTTTTTAAAATATTAAAAAATTAGGATACATAGTTTATAGAAATCCTCGTTCATTAAACAAATATTTATTGATCATAACCATACTAGGCAAAGGATGTACAATAAACATCCATATAAATACCTATTCTTACAGATTTTAAATTCTAACTAAGCAGAAGCAAAATAAAATAAAATGAAAACATCAAGAGAAGATGCTAATAGTCTATATGTTTGCACTGAGAAACAGAAACACCATCCAACTAGCTACAACAAAAAGTTATGTGTTGAAGAAATGGGGGGTTGGATTTCTATTTGTGTTCCTGAGCTTACATAGGATTTCCACTCTGAAACTCTTTGCGATGCCTTTAAATTTTTCTCTCTCCAGCATACTCCAGCTTCTTTAGGAATGTGGTAGGCCATAAGCACCCCAGCCTTGGTTCTGAAATCTAGCACCCAGTACAGGTCATGTCTTTGAATCTCGATTCCCAGTTGTCACATAGCAATTAGGTTTGGGCCAAAGTTGTGGGTCTACCATGCAACTAATCATTCCGGGCTAGGTCATGAGATGAGGTTAGAATCCCATGCCACTAGCATGGAGTTAGCCCCCTTGACAGGCTTTGCTAATTGCCTGTGCAGTCTCTTCTCCCTACAACTTTATGATTGCAATAAAATCTTAATTGTATATGGGACAACATTGTCTTCTGATGATAATACAGTATTCCTTAGCCTCTCTTGTGGACAAGAATAGCCATTTGGCAAGGCCCAATGAAACATAACTGGGATTTTCCAGATGGGGCTCATTGATACCTCTATAAAGGGAAACATGTAGAAGGCACACACCTTTTGTACTTCACGTCGATGGTCTTCCCCAGAACTTAGACACAGTGCTACTGGTGGCAAGGCAGCATGGGACAGCAAGCACAATGGCGAAATTCATTCTGAAGCCAGAAGAATAAAAGCCCTGGAGGAGACATCCCTAATGTCATGGAACAGCTACCATAAGAACCTAGGGTTTCTCATCTCTCATACTGTGACAAAAACAAACTTTCCACTTGATAAATTGAGTTTGCAGCCATATGCAGCCAAATGACATCAGCAGTGCCCCTCTGGGACCAGCTTGTGGCACCAGTTGTGTCAAAGAACTGGATTTTGACTGGTTAAGCAGCCCAAGAAAACTTTAACAACTCATCGAAATATCAAAACACAAAAAGAAAAAAATAGTAAGGTGCAAAATGCAGATATAATTAGCCAGAAATTAGAAGAGAGCACTCCATAGAATACTCCATAGAAGTTTAGGCTAATGTACATAATTGTGGAATAAAAATACTGGCCAGCCTAATGTGGACATCAAAGCCATGGCTTAAAAGGAACTATCAGTTAAGCCTAATTAACAAAAATGAAAACTCAATCTGAACACAGATTGTTGATTACTACAGGCTGGCAGGGGTGGAAGGGAGATAAAAGGGTTTGGATTAAAAAATAGGGGAAGCTGGGTGTGGCTCATTAATTGAGACAAATATTCTAACATGAGCTGTTAAGAGGGGAAGGTGGTAGGGGTGTGGGTGAGAAGTCACCTCACAATTTTTGTTTTGTAAATTTGAAACTGTTTTGAAGTAAAATGGTAAAAAATAATTTTAAAAAGTGTATAGCAGATAAGAAAGACAGCATTTTAAATGTAGATGAATGGAAAGGTTCTACAAACAATAATGAAATATCTTAAGTTGAATTAAGGGAGAAATGCTAATAAAACACTTGCCCAGGACAAAAAAAATTCCACAAATTTAAAAATAAAATGATGACAAATATTTATTAATAAACTTTGCATGAGCATCAAAACATAATGTGATGGCTACCATTAGTATTAGGAAATCAGAAGTTAACATAAAATAGTATATTAGCTAGTCTATTATTCAGTCTAGATTTAATAATGATAAAGGTCAAACATTAGCAAACATTCATGCACCAAACAATGTAGTACCCAAAAGCAGAAGACAAATATTTTCAGAATAAAATATTCATTATAAAATAACAGCAGGAAGCCTGATTGTTGTCATTCTCAGCTTGCCAGGCCTCTGGTACAAAAGCCAGAGAAACCTGTAGAGGAATCTTGTTGGAAAGAAGCATGATTTGGGTGTATTAGAGGGCCTCACGTGAACCTTGGATCCAAGCCGAATGTTTTGAGCGCTGAAGGCTCACAACCTCTTTCTGAAATTGAAGAAGAAGCAAGAGTGAGAAAAAGTCAGAAGACGACGTGCAGGAGGAGGAAGAAGGTGGATGGAAGCAGAAGACGAGGGAGAGGAGGAGGAGAAAGCAAAGGAGACAAGGATCTCTGTGTGTCCTTTGGTATTGCCCTTATTCGCATTATTTCATTCAGCTCTCACATGTGTCTGTGCAGACAGATGGGCACAGAGAGTTTCCCTAAAATCACAGAAAAGCTTTTGTTTTGTTTTTGATTATCATAATTTTCCTTTACAATATTTGAAGTTAATTGTGGGGCTCTTCTACTTTCAAATCAAAAGGATTAAATTTGTATTTGGGGGAAAACAGAATTTTAAAGTGTGTATACTATGCTTCTTGACTGAAGAGTCAAAATGAAATATGCTTATTAATTGTTTAAAACTTGTGAGACCAACAATCAGTTTACCTTTATAATGGTCAAACAACCGAAGCTGAGTGTCTTGGGAGAAACAACAATGTCTGAGAGTATTCACATTTGTTTCCCGACCTCAGAGTCATGAAGCACAGAGGGAGAAATGGTTTGAAATAAGGCAAAGTTGTGCTGTATACGCACGAATTATTTGATCCACGTCAAAATACCCTGCAAGATAGGACTCATTTCACTTTTATAAAGAGTGATTTGAAATCTTGTAATGCATTATTCTCTTCAAACATTTTGAAACAAAAAAAATTTGCCTTTTGATTGGAATTATGTGTTTCATTATAAAGATGGAACGCGATGTTCTGGCTTACATATTCTCTGCAGAAGGAGGTCCTTTTTTGTACTGAATTTTTAGCATATAGTAAAGATCCAGATTGTAAAAAATTAATTTCAGGCATGACAGACTGGAAGTATATATTGAACAGATCTGGGAACAGAAATGATGCAAATGCCTTTCTCCCAGCTTCTGAAAATTATGTAATGGACCAGAATTTCAGGGTAGACTTCTGTTAGAGCGCAGCGTGGACTCTCAGTCAGAGGCCAGGACCAAAAATGACTTTTGGAAAATAAAAGTATAAGGCTGTTTCCCACAAATGGTAGTTCCATGGGCATTGACTTTAGAGAAACCGTTATAGCTAAGCACCGAGATACTTACGTGCATTTTAATTATTAGTGATGGTAATAGAACCAGGATAGAAAACATGTCTCCTGAATGAGCAAGAGCAGTAAAAGAAATTGACTCACGAAAGGAAGAAGAGCAGCGATGCATTAAGAGCTAGAAATAAAAATCAATGAAATTGTTTTTAAGTCTTCTTTATGTTGCTCTTATGTTTAAAGTATTACATACTTTGTTCAATCTCGATGATGGTAACATTCACATTGCCTATACATTGCTTTAAATATGATTCTGTCTTTCTGTCTTGAAGCAAATAAGAATACCGATAGGCTCATAAAAATAATTGAAAGATTTGTACTTTCCTATCATTAAATTATTTAAAATGTGACAGTTGCAAAGAGTACAACTGATTAGTGCTAGACATGCGTTAGTATGAAAATTTTGCCATAATGTTTTTGATGAATGACATATATATCCTCAGAAAAACTAATAGAAATTGGTAATTCTAATACATGAAGGAATGAGATAGTTTATATTTGTATACATGTAACTAGAATTAGGATAGTAGACTATCAATAGAGCAGATGGATGGACTTTTAGACAGGGTCTGTTAAACCAATCTGCTTACAAGTTGTCTACAAATTCAATTCAATTCATGCAACTCAACAAAGGGTTGTCAAGAGCCTGCTATGTGTAATTTTTTTCTTTAAAAAGAGTTTCTAGAAAGAGAAGAAGTAAAAAAGAAATGCATGCAATTTTTCTTAAATAAGCCTCAATAAATCACATCATTCAAAAGGTACAGACGCAATGCTGTGGGAATCTGCAGGTATCTGAAATGTCTGCAGCACTGGCAGAGACTTCCTGGCAGGGCTCATGTTTGGATGGTGCTGTTGCAAAGGGCAAGAATTCAACAAGCAGAGCTATGAAGAGGGCATAACCCTAGGGGGAAGGCTGGTGTACGTTACTCTCATAAAATCGCCTATAGTAAAACTCAAGTCATTTGCTCACTTTGACTCTTAAGTAGATGTTAAAGGAGCTTTGGCAGAGGAAGTAGGGAGGGTGCTTGGCCTCATGGTAAAATGCCCATTTGCCATACCAATTTTCTGGGTTCGAGTCTCAGCTCTACACCTGATTCCAGCTTCTTGTTAATGTGCACCCTGGGAGGCAGGAGCAATGCCTCAAGTGCTTGGGTCCTGGCTACCCACATGAGAGAATTTTATGGAGGCTCTATCGCCTGTTTTCAGCCCAGCTCAGCCTCAGCCACTGCAAGACTTGCGGACTGAACCAGCAAGTGGGAACTCTGATTTTAAGAGAGATTTTCAGTGAACACTGGGGAGGTCTTAGTAGCCAGAGCTCATCTATGCACAGCTTGTGCAAGATGGAGTTTTAGTCCTATCTCCATCACTAATTGATCACCTATTTCTAAAATCTATTCCTGTTTTCAATTTATGGGTAAGTGTGTGTGTAAAGTAATTCCTACCTGATTTTGTCAAAGGGAAAGTATATGGTCATACATGAATGCAGACATGCATTGCACCTGCTATTCTCAGAATATCAGCCCTTCAACCCTTCATATGATTACCAAAGAATCTACAATTCCCCAAAGCTCATTCTATGAAGCACTTTTATCAACATTTTGTAATGAAACTGCCTAAATCTATGCTAAGACAATGTGTAGGTTCAAATTTTATACCACAAAGATGCTCAATTTTAAATATTAATTACCTGTAAGAAATTGCCTCAATTGTGTTTTTTATGAAAAAAACACAATTTAAAAAAAGACAAATTAAAAGCAATGTGAAATAGCAGTGAGAATGTGTGCAGTTCACTAAATTGTTTCTATAATCTATGTAAACCAGACTATTTTAGTATTTTAACCACAAAAATGTATCTTTTTAACTTGAAATTAAGCTTAATGCCTTAAATTCCTATTATGTCTTCACCTTCAGTATGTTCTCCTGGATAAACATTTTCCTCATTAATTATAGATTTCTTTTATTTCTCCAGTGCCTTCTAAGTAAGAATCCATCTCACATCTTTATTTCAATGTGAACATTTTGATTTATATTTTTAAAATGTGATGTTTTACTCCTGTAATTCTCTTTCCGGGTAAATGGAAGCGTGGGTGGCCATTTTCTACCTGGTAGTGATCAAAGTTCACAGCTGTCCTTGAAGAACTTCTCTTTCTCTCTGTAGCATGTAGTACTCTCATGTTAGCTCTGTTTTCTAATAGTTTTCGGATCTTTATCTCCAAGTATCTGCTGACGTGCCCTCATCAAAGAAGTCTCCCAGAAGAACACACAACAGTCACGATCGCTATAACCCTTTATTATTTTTATATGACAGGCACTGGGCTAAATGCCTTGCCACTGTCACCCTTTAATATTCTCAGAAATCATAGAAGGAGACTGACTGTTCTGAGCTCCATTCACAGATGAGGAAATCGAGGTTTAGCATAATGCAGGTAACACCCTGCGTGAGAGTCCAAAGATAAGTATGTGCTTAATGTGTTGCCTATCTTGTTCTGTCCCATGGAAGTATATGCAAATGTGTATGTGTGGACATGCACAGATACATCTATGAATGTTGTACAAATACATGTGTGCACAGATGTGGATGGATGGATTGAGTGTGTACATATTCCTTTGATTTTTGTCTGAGATCTCAGTTAGTCTTTTTATATCTGCCTGCAGATCAGATGATAATATGGTTAAAAGCAATGGTAGTTGTATTTATGATCCTTGCAGAGTCTATACAGACTCCACATTTGTTTCATTATCTAACCTGGTAACCGGCATGTAGTAGTTATAGTAGTTACTCAATTAGTATTGATTGACTAGCAAACACCCCTGTAAGTTTACCTGGAGAACTCCCTGGCATGCCTTATGTTCTTACATCTTCATTCATTCATACCCACACAGCTCTTTATACTAGGAATATTACTTTGTATTCATTCTGTTTTCCCATTTTTAAGCACGCTTTAAGGAAATTTGCCTGTCGTAAGAATAATATGTTCTGATCATGTCAGATTTTATTTTGCATAGCAAAAATGATTATGGATTAACAATTTTACCACAAATGACCTTTAAAAAAAAGTAAGAAAGAAATTTCTTCAGGGAACTTCTTTTTCAGTTGATACTAATTAGATTTTTTAAAACCAAGTTTAAAGCTCACACAGTTCTGGCTTGAGCAGTGCCAAGTGATAATCCAACGTGACATACATTTCCTATAGCAATAACATTTTGGCAGATAAACTCCCCAATGAGAAACAACCATTTCTATGCTTAGATGAATTTTGTGATAGTACGCAAATGGGGGGAAAAAAGAAAAAGTAACAGAATTTCAAAAAAAAGATACTCCACAGTATAGTGAACCTGTTTTCCCTGTTTACTGAGAGTGTATAAGTCCATAGAGGGTAATGCAACCAGTATCTGATAAACAATACATCACAGTCCTCATTGTCTTTGGAACGTTGATGGAATAACTGGTTATTATTTACCCCAAAATTCATTCCTAGAAATCCTGTATCCCTTCCCTTCATTATGCAATGCTATCTTGGACCTGGGAGTCTAGAAATGTGGAAATTATAACACTTTGACACACCATGTAAATGAGGTAGCACTGTAACATGCTATTTAAATAAAGTTTGGAACAAACATTCAGTGGGGAAGTTTGGAAAACTTATAACGAGATTACCTCATAACTTTTTTTATGAGCGTATTCTTGTATTCCCCCCCAGCCATCTTTTAATTCCAACAAGAAGACAGAGTGTGCCAATTTCACTCTGCAGCAGCAAAGCCGCGACTTGTGGGACTGTGGCAGTTAGTCAGGAGGGCAGCTCGGCCTTTGAGTCCCGCCGTCTTTCCCGACGTGTGGATTTTTGTCCCTCTCCTGCAAATACCTGAAGTGGAGATTCTCAGTCTCCAACGACAAGGCAGTTCTCACTGGCAGTTCTGAAAGGGAAGCTAGGATGTAGGGGAATGCGTTTCCATACTCCTCGTCTATGCGCTCATTTTCCACATGTTTATCTTGAGGGTTTGTTGTAAAACTCGGGCAACTGGATGCTTGTGGAAAACTGTAGGAGACGCACAATTCAAAACCTTCTTTCGAAAATGTAAGTTTATTTTTAAGGCTGCACAATTGTAGCAGCACAAATGACTGGCTGAAGTGAGGGATAGATCACCTGTGGGTATGAAAAATTAAGGCATGAAGAAATGAAAATCGCCTATGCTCCGAACTTGAGCCCATTACCATTAGGATGGTGCTGTTTCCAAGGCCATTTATTTGCTAATGAGTTACAGAGCAAAAAAAAAAAAAGTAGTGATATAGAGATATAAGTCACAAACATAATTAAAAATTTAGATTTCCTTATTATAACTCTCTGCCAGACAGGCTAAATACCACTGAAAATATTTATTTATTAAAATTAAAATGCATATTCATTTTTCTATAATCCATGAGCTGCTGACAAGAGGTGGCATAGAGACCCTCCCCAGTGTCTGTCTCTTGTCCAATTGGCGGCAGCCTGAGCTCTACATTTTTACACTGTCTATATTTTTTAAATTCCAATCACATCCCCAATCCCTTCTTTTTCAGTTTTTCCCTTTTACTCCTTCTTCCAAATTTCTCATTGTAAATAAGAGACCTGTTTCTGTTAAAAAAAGAAA
Source organism: Sylvilagus floridanus (assembly GCA_949820135.1). NCBI lineage: Eukaryota > Metazoa > Chordata > Mammalia > Lagomorpha > Leporidae > Sylvilagus > Sylvilagus floridanus. The sequence continues at coordinate 11,997,359 of OX463246.1, read as the reverse complement.
AAGAAAAAGGAAAGGAAAGAAAAACTAAATCTAATGGCACAAATGAAATTCCAAATGAAAGAGCAGAGAGAGCCCGAAAGGATCCGCAAAAGAATCTGGCCAGGAGGGGCCCAGACAGTCCCTCCCTGCTAGGCAGTCCGTGCATCTTCTCAGGGACTATTTCAGTCACTGTGTGTTCTCTAAATAGCCTTCCCAAGAATTTCCCAAGGAGATTTCTTCCCAGGGTACTTGGGAAAGGTTCCTTCCATTAGGGTGAGCTTTGGGGAAGGAGTGGATGGAAGCGACCATTAGGTCAGCATCCTAAAGATAGCCTGCCACACACTTCACTCCTGACAGGGGAAAAAACACAAAACTTCATAATGGGACAGTGGACAGGGTTCTGCAAAACGGGGTGGGGGCTTCAGATCCACGTTGGCCTGCCCAAAGCAACGGGTGCTGGTATTTACGTGGAATATAATAGTTTCATTCCGGAAATGATTTCCCAAAACAGTGCCCTGTCTCTTCTGAGACTGACCTTTCTTATTTACGTAACTAGAAGAGGAACAGGTAAAGTTTCATTTCATAGCTCTAAGGCATTGTCAGTGGAGAAAGCTGCCTGTCACTTTCCTCTGCCCAAGTACTGAAAATTGATGAGTCGTTTGGGAGGAAAGCGATGGAACCTAAGTCGAGTCTCCATGTGTGCTTTTTGTCAGTTTCCAGCAAAGCCGGCAGAGCAAAAACTGAAGGGCACTGGTGTAGAATCAGAGCAGATAGGGCACGTACTGTCACTTTCTAAGCAAAGTTTGGGAAAACATTTTAAGTTCTTACATGTATCATGTACTTACCAAGTTAATTGCGCCTGGCTGCTTACTTTTTTGAAATGCACTAGAAGCATCACTCACATATCAGTGAAACAGTTTCACATGGTAATATCAGCTAAACCCAGGTTTTGGTGACTAACTCTTTCGTTTTTATTTTGCTTTTATTATATCTCTGGTCAAAGAGGTAGTACTAGATGCACCAATTTTCTGTTGTTTTGTTTGTGTGCATATGTTCAAATTTCCTGAATACTTCCATATTAGGTAATTGCTATTGTCAAATGTGGAAATAGATTCTTTGTAGCTCTGTCTGCTGCTTTCTAAATGTACATAAACATAACCACTGCACACTGAACACATTTTCCGATGAGGGATGTTTAAATTACAACTTAGTCTCTTAATCCAACAAATGGTCAAATTTTTGTTTCTTGTGAGAGGAAAAAAAAACTGTCTCTTTCTCCACAAACATCCACAACAAAGTGCTGGTTTATTTTTAGTTATCTTCTGAGTAGTTTATATCTAAGGACAATTAACAGAAATTGGTTCCTCATTTTTGACCCATTGATTAGATGTTACAGATTTATTGGAAGGACTTACAGATTCTGTAATAATTTTGTCTGATTCAGTCTTTGAGGTGACAAGTTCTGAAAACATTTTATTTTCTTAATCTCTTTACTGTATATACTAGGAAGCCATTTATTATAACCGACATCTATTCGGTTACATTCTTTTTTATTTCATGAAAATATTGCACCAGGCTGAACGGATTCCAGCACCACCCCACGTAGATGAGAGGAGTCTACCACTAAAGGCACGTGCAATGGCCCCTTACCCTTAACAGTTTCAGAAGAAAAAAAAATGTTCTCCTAATAGTGCTTGAATTTTGATAATAGAGTAGATCTGCTTTTTTCTTTTGAAAATTTTAATTCATGAAATCATTATCATTTACAGTCTTCACTATAAGTTAATATTGTCAAAAGGATTAATTGAAATATAAGACCTTTAAATGTATTATGTATCTTCCACCTTAAGATAATCAGATGATAGCATAGATTTTAATAGCTGCTATCAGTTTGTAGTTTCAGCAGTTCATTCTAAGAAAGGATTCGATATTATAAATCAGAAAATATTAATGACTACTATAATGGTGTTTTGCTGCTAAACCAAATTTGTGAATGGAAATCTTGTAAGTTTAGTATTAATTCTACACACCGAAAGTTAATGCAACTAGCTGATTTTCAAATAAATCTATTCAGTTGAAATTCAATTTAACAACAATTGACTAACTGGGAAAAAATCACCAAAAATTTGACAAATGAAGAGTTAAAACCTAATGATATGAAGAACTCAGAAGCATATGAAAAATACTAACACTCTAGGAAAACAAATAGCAGGTAATTTGAAATACAAGTAAGAATCACACATATTATTGGAAAATGCATGTGTGTTGTGTGTGAGCACGCAACAAATATGAATAACAAGAATATGCAAAGTAGAAGAACTCTTTGGGAGTGAAGACTTTTAAATATATCTCTTACATTCTGTTTCAAAAATAAATGTCAATCAATGAAGCTAATATTGTAATAGCTAACATTTGTAAAAGTTTACTTGCTGCTTCAGGACTGATCCTTTTCTATACCTTTATTATCATCTTTATTTTAAAATAATTTCTACTTTGAAAATAATTATAGAATTCATAAGAGAAACACTAAAAATGGCCAATACTATAAAATAAGCATTATTGAGTTTATCGACATTATAAACAATCAAAAATGCATTAAATTGATAATTAACAATGGCAAAAAAGCTGTCAGATTTTTAAGTCTAAGATGCTCAACACTTACATGGGTAAGATGACAGAGTCATATTCATACAATATTGTGGGAGTGTAAATTGGTATAACCTTTCAGAAAATCCATTTGGCAGTAGGTATAAAGAGCATGAAAATGTTCGATTCATTTTGATCCAGTAATTCTGTTTCTGGGAATTGAGCTTAAAAACAAAAGACAAATGTGAAAAAATATGTAGGCAGGAGTATGTTGACCATTTATTCATTTACCTATTGAAGGCCTAGATAGAGGTCTTACTATGTGCCTGATATCATATTAGCCACGAAGTCTAAAATAGGCAGTCTAAAGACTGACAAATTTCTTGAAAAATTTGGCTGTGGAATTGATCTTAACTATCCAACAATAGGGGACATACACACGTACACACATAAGGAGTTTCCAGAAACTTCACCAAAAAAAAAAAAAAAGGTGCATGTTTGGGTTTCAAAATTTTTGTACCAAAATAAACATCTCTTTTAAGATTTATTTTCATCATTCATTGATTTATTTGAAAGGCACTGTGACAAAGAGAGAGATCATTCATCCACTGGTTTACTCCCCAAATGCCTGCAATACAAGGAATGGGCTAGGTTGCAATCAGGAGCTGGAGTTTAAACTTGGTTTCCTGTGTGGGTAGCAGGGACCAAAGCACTTGGGACGTCATCCATTGCCTTTCCAGATGCATTAGCAGGAAACCGGATTATAAGAGGAGCAGCATTCGGATACCGATACTGGCATGTTAAACAGTGACTTAACTTGCTGTGCCAATTCTCAACTCACCTACTAACTCCATTTCTCCATGGATGTTTTGAAGTAGCCTTATATATGTCACACAGTGGGATAACCATGATTTTAATGCATAAAGTTAAGTGTGTAACATGCTTTGTTTCACCCATACAATGAAAGAACAAAGTTTCACGTATTTTCATATAGTTGTATGTATTCCCTCACTTAATACTTCAACAGTCTCCTGAGGTTGGATATTACCATCATAACAAATTACCACAACCTTAGTAGTTTCTTGTCCACAACATAGCTCCCAAGGCCAAACTCATGGCTTTGCCAGGGTTACATTCCTTTTGGAGGCTCCAGGGGATGACCCATTGTCTTCTCTTCTCCTAGTTTCTTTCTACATGGCAAACCTCAGCCTCTGGCCCCATGTCTCCACTTTGAAAGCAAGCAGGGTCAGGCTGAGCTCTTATCACAGTGCCTCATCTCTGGTTCTCTCTTGCTTCCCTCTTCCATTCATAAGAACTCTTGTGATTGCATTAGGCCCAGCTGTATAACCCAGGAAAAATGCTCTATCTCAAGATTAGCTGAGCGACAAGCTTAATTCTATGTTCTACAGAAAGCCCGCATCACCATGAAATCCAACATGAGGTTCTGAAGAGTGAGATGCAGACATCTTTACAAAGCTATAACCAGGGCTGGCGCTATGGCGCAGCAGGTTAACACCCTGGCCTGAAGCGCTGGCATCCCATATGGGCACTGGTTTGAGACCCAGCTGCTCCACTTATGATCCAGCTATCTGCTATGGTCTGGGAAAGCAGTAGAGGATGGCCCAGGTCCTTGGGCCCCCACACCCACGTGAGAGACCCAGAAGAAGCTCCTGGCTCCTGGCTTCAGATCGGTGCAGCTCTGGCCATTGCGGCCATGTGGGGAGTGAACCAGCAGATGGAAGATCTCTCTCTTGATCTCTCTCTCTCTCTCTCTCTCTCTCTCTCTCTGCCTCTCCTCTCTCTCTGTGTAACTCTGACTTTCAAATAAATAAATACATCTTTAAAAAACAAAAGGAAAGCTGTATTCTACACAACACAAGTAAGCACTGCTTTTATCTTCATCTTATATGAAATAAACACAAATAACACTTGCTTAGTGACAAATCTGGTCTTCAATACCCAGGGAAACAAACCAAAACCTAGACCCTTAATTACTGTCTTGGTTCATGATGAATTCCCTAGAACAAGAGAGAAAAGTTCCCAGAGAAAAAGAAATGAGAATCTGCGCAACTGTTCATAGCATTGACCTCTCAGTCTTGAGCTTTTGAGCAATTTTTATTCTCCCATTTTGTATTTTTTTCATAATTTTACATTTTTCTCTGAATGTAGTTATGAATTATTTAACCATCAACTTGATAAAGCTGATGGGAAAGCCTGCATCCCTATGTGCTAGATTTTAGCTCATAGAAAATAACACAGCAGGAATGAGGGTACTTCAAAAAGTTCATGGAGAAAAAGTGGCATTAGAAGATAATGCACATTTCCTACCCACCTTTCAAAGACTGCTTTTATTCTAGAAGGTGGAAGCAAAGCCGAGTCATTACACACTAGTAGTCACCATCCGTTGGAGGCCATGGGAGCTGGCTGCAGGCAGTTTCTAGGGTATCCTCATTTTTGCCCTACCTGTATCTAGCTCTCCTTCTTTACCGACAATCCTGATAGTCAACAGTACCCCATGTTCATGACCAAATGCCTTACCACCAACCGACAGAGCTTTAATAGCCATGAAAATAAATGAGCTTCCATCTATTTCTATACCTGCCTCCTTTTTTGACCCCATTTCTGTAGCTAGATGTGTATTGCTTCCAGCTTTCTACATAAGAACTGTATCAGAGTTGGCTAGTTAAGTTTCCCAGGCAATGTCATCCCCTCCCTTTTTTTTTTTTGACTTTTACATAACCTAATTTCCCTCACCATTGTGTAAGTTCTAATTCCTATGATAAATCTATTTTTCCTAATAAACATAGTGTTCCTGCATGCTTAATTGAATCTTTCTTGCAACCAGAACTGAGTTGCTCCTATCATAAAAACCTTAAACACATCACATTCACCTTGTGAATTATGGTCAAAAGAATTAGTCTATCCAATAAGAAATGATTTCAAGGGGCAGGAACCTGGTGCAGCCATTAAAAAATCCACTCAGGATGTCCGCATCTCCTATCACAGTGCCAGGGTTCAAGTCTCAGTTTGTCTTCTGAACCCAGAATCCTGCTAATGTGCACTCTGAGAGGCAGCAGTGACGGCCTAAGTCCTTGGGTCCCTGCCACCCACCCATGTGGACTGAGTTTCCAGTTCCTGGCTTCAACCTGACCAACCCCAGCTCCAGCTGTTGCCAGTACTTAGGGATTGAACCAAAGGATGGGAGATCTCGTTGTGTCTCTCTGCCTTTCAGATAAATAATTTTTAAAAAAATTAAGAAAAGGACCATCAAGGTAATAATCAAATTTAGGGATCTGATAGTAAAATAGAACGTCAATTTAAACAAGGAGCCAAGAATACAGTATTTACCCTTTGTTGAGACTACAGATAGGTTTAAAGTCATGCTTCATAGACCTTCCACTAGACAGAGGAAAAGCTTTGTGGCACACAAGCTAAGGTCCAGCAACATGCAGAAGTGGTAACCCATATCTACAGTTCCCCGCCTGAGCTCATAAGCCATCAAGCCGTGAGTTCAAAAACATAGTCATTATCATAATCCAGCAAGTTTAGGGGTAGAGTAAACTTATAACTGAAATAATCTGAAATATATTGAAAAATGTACTAATTTGATCATATATAAAACATGTGTATATTGTGAGTGTCCCATTTTTCATTGGCCAATTTGGCAACTTAAAAGAGGGGAATAAACAGCTTAGTGTTTTGAATTAAATGGTGGCAACCCATCTATAACTTAATTACTAACTTACAAAAGATTTATCTATGTGTCCTCAAACTGAAGTGACCTAGCCCTCCTTTTGTTTGCCCATAACTGTTAATTAAATGTTTTTTTATCTAGGGTTCCCAAAACCTGGCTAGGAATATAGATATCCATGATTTTATATGACATTACAATGGTCAGTGCGGTGTATGGATGGAAACGTAGAGTTGTTTAAGCTATTATTTCTTCCAATGAACCCAAAGTCTTACAAGCTATTGAGATGACTATTCAGATAAATAGATACTATACATGATTGTCAGAATCTGGCTCCAAAAGAAAAATTCAGAGTATTACAAGTTCTCAAAGGAAAAAGCTTTTTTTCTTTTTTCTTTTCTTTCTTTCTTTCTGTTTTTTTTTTTTTTTTTTTGATTCAGGAATTCTGCAGAAGTCCTTGTCTTTTTTTTTTTTCATTTATTTATTTGATAGAGTTAGACAGTGAGGGAGACAGACAGAGAGAAAGGTCTTCCTTCGATTGGTTCACCCCCTCAAATGGCTGCTACAGCCAGAGCTACGCTGATCCAAAGCCAGGAACCAGGTGCCTCTTCCCGGTCTCCCATATGGGTGCAGGGCCCAAGCACTTGGGCCATTCTCCAGTGCCTTCCTGGGCCACAGCAGAGAGCTCAACTGGAAGAGGAACAACTGGGACTAGAACCTGGTGCCCATAAGGGATGCTGGCGCCGCAGGTAGAGGATTAACCAAGTGAGCCTCGGCGCCAGCCCCAGAAGCTTCTTTTCAAAAGGTATGAGAATACTTCAAAAAATTTTTGGAAAATAGAATTAAAGGATGTTTGTTTTGGTACAAAAAATTCTAAAGCCATGCATATGAGAGGTCTTGCAAATGTTCATGGAAGTATCTATAAAGAAAAAGATATGCATAGTTTCAAAAAATGTTTGCACCAAAATAAAGCTATCTTTTAATTCCATTTTTGATGAATGTTTTGAAGCACCCTCAAATATTCAGTCAATATGACCGGGATTATAAAGGCTTTGATCAAAAGTAGCCTCCAAGCTTCCCAAGAGTAGAGTACCATGATCTTCATGTCTGAATTCCTCAGGCACCTGTCAAACAGTTGTGAAAATTACAGAAGCCCACTAATTGTTTGTTGAACAAATTATTGGATGGATTTCCAATTGCTGTGTACTGTATTGTCAGAGAAGAATCACTTGATTATCTTTTGTTCTAGGATAATAATTGGACAGTGTCTTTTTCGCTACCAATTTCTGTGGGATGCAGAGATGCTTGCAGATAAAACGATTGTGACAGTTTTAGATAAAATAACTCTAAAAGCCTAGATTACTGTTAGATAAGAAAGGACAGAATTCACTAACACTCCTCCAGCAGTCATGATTTTGCCTTTTTTTTCCCCTGGAGTAACAAGGGTAAATGCCCCAACATGGAAGCTCGTGCAGTTTGCTCAAGACATTTTGACAGGTTCTGCATTTTCTCAGATGTCCTAAGTGGTGATATTTACAATCATCAGCTCATGACCCGATTGAGCAAAATGAGAGCAAAAGAGAGAGAAAAAGACAATCTAATACGGAGAAGAGCTATAAAAACAAAAGATTAGAATAAATTGATCTCATGTATACAAAGAGAATTGAAAATGAATCTGGATGTGAACGAAAGGGTGGAGGGAGTGGGCAAGGGGGGAGAGCTGCGGGGGGAGAGGGAAAACATGGGGGGAAAGCCATTGTAATCCATAAGTCGTACCTTGGAGATTTATATTCTAAATAAAAGTTAAAAAAAAAAGAAAAGGTCCTTTATGTCAGTGAGATAAATGGTTACAGCCATTTATGTTCTACATCATGGACTTCTAACACATTCACAACTTGTATGTGTCATATGGGCATGAGCTACTTCTCATCCTCCCACTCATACTTCCTTCCTAATAGCAAGTTGTTCCAAAATATCTTGTCAGCAAGCCTCGCTTGTGTTCAAAGATAAACCTGATTCTGAAACCCTGTGCTCTCTGTGAAAGAAAGACAATGAACCTTGTTTTATTTCCAGGGTTGGAATATAAATCAATATCATAGGAGATCTCAGTACTTTATGAATATTTAAATACATATAAAGCACTATATTCTTTTTAAAAAAAAGATTTATTCATTTATTTAAGAGGCAGAGTTACAGAGAAAGGGAGAGACAGAGAGAAGGGTCTTCCACCCACAGGTTCACTCCCTAAATGGCTGCAACTGCAGAGCCGAGTTGATCTGAAGCCAGGAGCCAGGAGCTTCCTCTGCATCTCCCACATGGATAAGCAGAGAGTTGAATTGAAAGAGAAGCAGTCCAGCTCTTTGTTGTGGCCCAAGAGGGCAGTGGAGGATGGCCCAGGTACTTGGGCCCTGCATCTGCATGGGAGACCAGGAGGAGGCAGCTGACTCTTGGCTCTTGACTTTGGATTGGCCGTAGCAGCCATTTTGGGAATGAACCAACGGAACGAAGACCTTTCTCTCTGTCTTTCTCTTTCACTGTCTATAATTCTACCTGTCAAAAAAATAAGATTTAAATTATAAAATAGATACTACATACATGTTAAACATTCCTTATATTCTTGCTTTATTGGCTTTTTGATCCTTTTTTCTTAAAACCTTTTTGTGTGTTCCTACTTAAGAAAAACTATTAAAAATTCTGATTACTTCAACATACTTTAGAGAAAAAATTAATACAACCACATGTTTAAATCACAGTTTGGTAAAAAGTAAAATATAAATAAAACTCACCAATTCCATCCTCAACACCTTGACATTACAAAAGGCATGTGATAAAACTTCAGTCTGGAAACCGAATGTGGCTTATCCGGGCTAATGCTTATCTCTCAGAGAAGTCCCTAACTCAAACTTCTGGAGTGGAGACAACATTCCTCCCATGTTAGCCCTTTATGCCTACAATTCACTGTGGGGGACCAGTGTCTACTCAGAAACTTGATCAAAGAGTTATTGGTAGAGTTAAAACTAATAAGCCATCTCCACAGTTCTGGTTATGTCCATACTCCACAGTTGCAATACCAAATGGAAGGTTCAGTGCAAGGAAATCGACTACTAAAAATAAGAAAAACTGCTGTGGTCTTCATAAAATATCACTGGACCACAAAGAAATGGTAGTCAGGGGGTGGAAACTATATTATTCATTCATTTATATATACACATATATTCATGGTATCAATACATCATATATGCACTTTTTGTTGGAAGATCAAAAAGTCAATGGAAAATTTGTGATTGAAGGTCGATCAAGCAAGATTCTGCAAGTAGTGAGAAGAGATAATTCTAACTGATGGTAGGAAATGTGCAAAGAAAGTTTCAATATTGAAAAAGGTTGAGAGTACTGTTAGAGACCAGAAGGGAGAAAATCTGAAGAAGTTAAAGAAAAACCAAGTCTGATGTGCAGAGAGTGAAAGTTGAAGGAATTTGTAGAAACTAACTCTGACCTCGAGAAAGATGTGTTTCTGCAGTTAAGATACTTTCATATCAAGAGTACCTGGGTTGAATTCCTGGCTCTAGCTCCTGACTATACCTTCCTGCTAATGCAGATCCTGAGAGGCAGCAATGAATGCTCACGTAATTGGGTCCTCACCACCCATGTGCAAGACCTACACTGAGTTCCTGGGTCTTGGTTTGGGTCTCTGATCCGGACCTGGCCTTTTGCTGAAATCTGGGGAATGAACCAGTGGATGGGAGATTCATTCTCTCTCTCTCTCTCTCTCTCTCTCTCTCTCTCTCTCTCTCACACACACACACACACCCACAAATAAATGTGTTTTTTCTTAATCAACAATGAACCTGACTGTAGAACAAAGAGATACTAGGGCATGGTTTTGAGACTTGAAGATAGTAGATGACATTGGAGAAGAAAATATTGAATGGCCATATGGCATGATGGATCCATATAAAGGCAAATCAGAGGTTTTGTAGAAGCCCTGCTGAAGTGGATCAGGATACACAGATATTTTATAGGCATATGAAGTGAATTTTTCACTCAAAATTTTTCCAGCAATGTTCATCAGCTTGAAAGTGAAGTTGGAGAAAATAGGAAAATTTCTTTCAAGGGAAGGGAGATTGAAGGACCTGAATAGACTTTTCTACAAGTAAAACACAGCAGTGGTGGTCAGGTATGATAAAAGGTATTTGACATCACTAATTATCATGGAAATGCAAATAAAATCACATCCATGATGAGAAATGACCTCACATTCATTAGAAAAGCCATTATCAAAGCACGAAAAAAAAAAAAAACTCAAAGGATAAAATGTGTTGGGGAAGATGTGGAGACAGAAGGACACTTGTGCATTGTGGGTACCATATGATGTAGCAATCCTTTTTCTGGATCTATATCAAAATAATTGAAATCTGAATCTCAAAGAGGTATCTGCTCTTACATGTTCAGTGAAGCATTATCCACAGTAGCCAAGACATGAAAACAACTCAAATGTCTATTAAAAAAATGACTGTACAAAGAATATTTAGTATGCAAGTATAATGGAATATTAGCAAGCTTTTAAAAAATAAAGACATATTTTATGACAACATGGATAAACCTGGAAAACACTATGGTTAGTAGAATAAGGGAGCGGAAGATGGGAGGGTTGCGGGTGGGAGGGAAGGTATGGGAGGGAAAAAACCATTGTAATCCATAAGCTGTACTTTGGAAATTTATATTTATTAAATAAAAGTGAAAATAAATAAATAAATCTTCAAAAAAGTAACAAAAAAAGAATAAATCAGTTTCAGAAAGAAAAATACTATGGTATTCCACTTATCTGAGGTTTCTAAAATAGTAAAAGGCAGAGAATAAAATGGTGGCTGCTAAGGGGCTGGGGGGAGTGGGAAATGAAGAATGTTGTTCAGTGGGCATTAAACTTCAGTTAGTTAAGATGAACATGTTCTTGAGATCTGCTGTTCAATATAGTGCCTGACGTCAACATATACTTGTGCACTTAAAAATGTATTAAGAGGGTAAATCTCATACTACACATTCTTATCACAAAAAGCATGGGGGGGAATAAGAAGATTTTAGAGGTCATGGATATGTTGATTACCTGAATTGTGATAATATCACAGTATGCCAACGTGTCCCAATCCGCATGACACATGTGCAGTTGCTTGTGTATCAAATATACCTCAATAAAGCTGATTGAAAAAACAAGCACCAGGAAGACTCTAATACTGGTGTTGTGACAACAGTAAGGGGCTTAAAGTGGAAAGGATTAATGAGGCCATTTTAAGATGATGGGCATTTCATAATAAAAGCAAAAATTAACCTTGATAGACTTTTTATGATAAAATAATGAGTTCAGTGTTTCTTTTCAGAAATTCACCCCTCAATGACCTGCAGGATTTTCTTTGGGGTTAATTCCGTCTTTGACTTCCAACAAAACCTTGAGCCTCCCAAGCCTTGCTCACCCTCCCATCTCTGAGATTTAATTCTTAGTCCTCTGTCCCTTTACTAACTTTTGCTTGATCTCGCTTTTAAATAACTACCACCTACATTTGGGTCCCACCCCAAAACAAAGGTAAGTATCAGGGACAAATTAAACTCTAGTTTACTAGAGTTAAAAATGAGTCACAATTGACAGAGTTAAAATGGATGTAAGGAATTAGGTGTTGATTATACATGAATTCTTATATCAGAGCACAAAGCAAAAAGTATTCAATTTCCACCTTTGGTGGTCACTTAAATAGAAGACTGACAGATGTTCAAGTTGGGGAATAAACTAGAAGATCTAGCAAAACAAGAAACAGAAAATGAAATCTTTGCTGCTGGCAGAATTTGCAGCTTTGGGAAACTACAATGGCCTGAGTGGGGACCAGGATTTTGGTGTGATTTTTTCTTTTATTTTTTTTAAAATGTTTTTAAATTTTACTTAATGAACAAAAATTTCGAAAGTACAGCTTATGGATTACAATAGCTTCCCCCACACACAACCTCCCTCCCACCCACAACACTCCCCTCTCCCACTCCCTCTCCCCTTCCATGCACATCAAGATTAATTTTCAATTATCATTATATACAGAAGATCAATTTAGCATATACTAAGTAAAGATTTCAACAGTTTGCACCCACACAGAAACACAAAGTGTAAAATACTATTTGAGTACTAGTTATAGCATTAATTAAACACCTAAGAATAATTGTGTATTAATTACGGAGTTCATTGGTATGATCTTGTAAGCTTGCCTCCTCTGCCTGGTTCTGTTGCTGATAACAGCTTCATGTTAAAACAGTACTTGAAGTAGTACTGTCCCACAGCACATTTGCCTTCTACATGCTGAGCTCTGAGGACAGTGAATGAAAGAGACCCCAGGCCTGCATCCTCCAAGAATTATAGTGAAATGACGAGGCTTTGTGCAGCTGAATAAATTGGCAATCTATTGGTAAAGTGACGATTGAAGCACAAATTTTAGCATCAAAGGAAGAGGTAGAAATAGGGACTGTAATTCTCAGGACAATATTGCACAATTGCTGACTCAGGAGGGCCCAACTATTTCCTTCCACCAAATGGAAAAAAGCAGCATCTAGTTTTCATCCTTTACCCAAAACGTGAACTGTAGCAATGCATTTCATGCTGATCATTGCATTTGTCTTCTGTTTTAGAATTTCACTTCATGGTATATAATCTAAGGAAGACTACTGGATAGGAAGTTAAGAGTCTGCAGGTCTACAAATCATTAAATTACTTAATATCTCCATGTGGCTGTGAAATCAGTAATGGGATGATCTCATGCTTAGATTTTTGTTTAGAAAGATTATTTTGACAGCAGACTGGTAAGGACAATGGGAAGAGCAGATAAGATAAATCAAGTAATAATTCTCAGACTCTAGTGAGAATTGATGGTCTATAAAGAGGCAGAATATGGGTTGGGTAGTTGGTTTAATGGTCAATCCACAATTTGAGATGCCCACCTTCCAGGTCAAAACTCACACATGGGTTTTGGTCACAGCTCTAACTCAGAGTCCAGCTTCCTGATAATGCACACCTTGGAAGGCAGCAGGTGATGGCTCAGGCACTTGAGTTGCCTACACACATGTAGGAGACCTGATTGCATCCCTGGCACCTGTATTTGGACTCATTCAGTCCTAGCTGCTGCAGGCATTTGGATGGTGAACAGGTGGGTGGGATCTCTCTCTGTCTCTGTCTGATTAAAAAATTTTTTTAAATAGAGGCAGAATTTGTTTAGGGGATTTACTTTATTAATTAATAGTATCTGAGGAAAGTGATGACATGGAGAAAGGAAGGTAACTTAGATGAATGAGGTTTCTAGTTTGGATGAAAGTGCTCTTTCTGGAAAAAGGAAAGCAAGAAGGAGGGTGTGTGTAAGAGAAAGGACACTACACAAAATTTGGGCATGTTGGTTTTAGATATTCAATTTTAGACATGATGGAGACATTTCTTCTAGTGGGCAGCAGGACATAGTTGCAACTACATATGCAAGCATTGTATTGTACATAGTTATTGAGATTGTGGGTCACTGAGAAAGATAAACAGGCCCAGGGTTAATGTACTCCGTGTAGGGGCATGTATGTGGAGGTAACAGAGTAAAGCAAAAGTAGTATATATGTGTGTGTTGTGTGTGTATATACATGAAATTTTGGAGAAGAAATACATATGAAGAAATAATTTTAAAAATTGCTCTTAGAGAATAAGAGGAACCCTGGTGTTGTAGGATGAGGAAGGAAATGTCTGTAATGTGGGTGTGACGACTTTGCTTACAGTTCTGCTTCTTGTTGGTGTAAAGTTGAAACCACCCAGAGAATCCTGACTCCCTAACATAGAGGTCAGAATGCATGCTTCTCCAGGGAAGACTTTGTCACCAGCAAATCATTCTTTAATTATCCAATTATAAGTTATAATTCATATATGTTATATGCAAATACACATAAACATATAGATATATACACATGTGTATATACATGTTTTTGTGTGCATGCACAGACATACACAAAACATTTTACACTCATGTGCACAAAATATTTTGGCAAGAAAAACAATTTTCAAAAACCTAGACATTATAGAAGATCACTTAACAATAACCCCAAAAGCGAAATAAATTATTATGGTAAATAATCCATTTAAAAATTAGTTATGTTTCTCCTGTAACAATATTTTCCAAAATTTTATTAATCTTGCATGAAAAGCTTAATTAATTTTTTATGAATTGGAAATTTTCATATTGAAAATAGCATTTAAAAACTATTATTTGTTCTCTGTGGCTGTGGTACTTATATATTCTCGATATTTCCATGAATCTTATATTTTTATAAAAAGGTGTGGTATTCCACCCTCCTTTTCATAAGCCTAGACCACATATTGATATAATCTTGACATTACCTTAAAAATATCATTTTAAGTGTTACAGTGATCATATAAATAGGATTAAGTGTTAAAGGGATCATATACATAAGATCAAGTATCTAGTAATAATAATAGAATTAAAGCAGAGAATGTTCCAACATGGGAAGCAGTCCACACAGCAGACTCATAATGAAAATCATTGTAAATAGCACTCTGACCTCAGAATCAGCCCTTAAAGCATTCTGGTATGGCTGAAAAGTCCATGAGAGCATTTTAGGCATGGAAAGCCAAGAGACCATGGCAAAAAAAAAAATGTCCTACATGAAGGATCTCTGTCAGAGAGACCTCAGTGGAAAGAAGTGGCCATCAAAGAAGGATATACTTTTCTCTGAAGGGAGGTGAGAACTTTTACTTTGCTTATGGCCTTGTCTAAATACTGACAGAGACTGGATTCAAAAGGCTTCCATAGCTCAGGAAGTGCATGTCAAGAGCCTTGGGTGGTCATTGACATCATACATGAGTGTTAATTATTAAATTAACAACAGGAGTCACTGTGCACTTACTTCCCATGAAAGACTTCTATCCTCAATGAGTTGTATTATGAGAATTAACTGTAAAACTCGTTATCAAACAGTTGTGTGTGTGTGTGTGTGTGTGCAAATTGTTGAAATATTTACTTAGTATAGACTTTGTCTTCTGTATAGAGTTAATTGAAAAAAATGAATCTTAATGGAGAATGGGACTGGGAATGGGAGAGGTAAGAGGAGGAAGAATGGGAGTAGTGGTGAGAGGGCAGGTATGGTGGGAAGAATCACTATAGTTCTAAAGTACTTATGAAATTTGTGCTCGTTAAATAAAAGATTTTTTGGGGAAAACAAAACAAAACAAAAAAACCCAAATGATTCTTTTGCTAATTATAAAAAAAAAACCTAGAATTTCTCTAAAAATGGACCTTCCTAATTCTAGCAAACTATTTAAGCATTGGAAGTGTTTTAGAGGTCCAATAAATCACAACTGTTTCTGTCCCCTTCCTTCTAGGCTTACAACTAATTGAGAAATGACAAGAGGAGCTCAAAGTCGTAATGTTATTTCTCACAAGGTTTATCAGAGGGAATGGCTTTCTGATGTGTGATCAATTGATTCATCTATTAATCTTCTAAATTAAACAGATTTGAATGGAAGTAACAGATGCCCCCTCATGGGCTGGTCTCCCAGGCTTCCCCACCAGTGTGGAGAGCAGAAAGGAAGATCCACAGCCAGCAGCAGGTTAGGCTTGGAAAAAGGCCACCAGAGTCTGAGTCAGGCACTGTCAACTCTTTCTCCCAAAAGGATCCCTTAGGTAAATCACGCCATTGCCAATGGGGAAGAGAAAAAGAAAACAAGGACAGAAATTGAAAGTATAACTTCCCTTTCCTTGGGGGAAGTGAAGCAGCAATAGCTTTCCTCTATGAATGCACAGGCAGTGGAAAATGCATCCCTACTTCACAAATGATAAAGAGGAGGTACACTCCCATCACTTCCGGTGGATGCAGACTCATCTGTGAACCAGATGACAGAAACCATGAAATATGAGATAAGTGGATCAATGCCATAGCAAGATCCATGATCCCTTTTACCTCTCTTGTCTTTCTTTTCATTGCTCTGGAAAAGTAGAGTTTTGAGGAAATGAGTGATTCTCACCTGGTCTAAGAGAATCAGAAATATTTTGTGTGTCTATTTGTAGTTCTTATTAAGCCTCATAATCGCAATAAGTATTTCAATGAATACACTTAGTTTATCAATTTGCATTCTTCATATACCTATTGTATTGGATACACTTGTAGAATGCTTGCTTTAGCCTTTTGCCCTCCTTTATTCTATTTAGAAAATCACTACAAAAACCTGAAATATGTCTTTACAATACCTTTATGAAAAAGAGTGGACAGTCTGACTAACAATCAACAGATTAATGAAGTTTTTCATCTGCAGAGGTATAAGTGGGAGATGTGTTGAGAGGGAAAGTGGTGGGGCAGGCACTGTGGTGCCACCGGTTAAGCCACAGCTTGCAACATCAGCAATCCCATGTTGGATGCCAGTTTGCATCACAGCTGCTCCACTTCCAATTGCAGCTTCTTGCTGATGTACCTGAGAAACCAGAAGAAGAGGATCAACTGTTTTGGCCCCTGCCACTCATGTGGAAAACCCAGATGGAGATCTGGGGGCCTGACTTCACTCTGGCCCAGCCTTGGCCAATGCATCCATTTAGGGGAGTGAACTAGTGGATGGAAGATCTCTTTCTTTTTTTTTTTTAATAGAAAACTTTTATTTAATAAATATAAATTTCAAAAGTACAACTTTTGGATTATAGCAGTTCTTCCACCCATTACCACCCTCCTATCCACAAACCATCCCATCTCCTACTCCCTCTCCGATCCCATTCTTCGTTAAGATTTATTTTTAATTATATTGATATACAGAAGATAAACTTCATACTGAGTAAAGATTTCAACAGTTTGCACCCACACAGACATATAAAGTATAAAGTATTCTTTGAATATTAGTTTATCATTCATTCTCATAGTACAACACATTAAGGACAGAGGTCCTACATGAGGAGCAAGTGCACAGTAACTCCTGTTGTTGATTTAACAATTGACACTCTTATTTATGATGTCAGTAATCACCCAAGGCTCTAGTCATGAGCTGCCAATGCTATGGGAGCCTCTTGAGTTCACATATTCTGACCTTATTTAGACAAGGCCATATCAAAGTGGAAGTTCTCTCCTCCCTTCAGAGAAAGGTACTTCCTTCTTTGATGGCCCCTTCTTTCCACTGAGACCTCACTCACAGAGATCTTTTCATTAGGTCATTTTTTTGCCACAGTGTCTTGGCTTTCCATGACTGTCAAACTCTCATGGGATTTTTAGCCAGATCAGACTGCCTTAAGGGCTGATTCTGAGGCCAGAGTGCTATTTAGGGCATTTGTCATTTTATGAGTCTGCTGTGTATCCTGCTTCCCATGTTAGATCCTTCCCTCCTTTTTAATTATATCAATTATTATTAGCAGACACTGATCTTACTTATGTGATCCCTTTGACACTTAATCCTATCCTATGATCAGTTATGAACGTAAACAGATCACTTTATCACTGTAACTAGTAAAGTGGCATTGGTCCCTTCCAATTTAATGGGATTTGGATTCACATGGCAAGTTTTTAGCTTTACCCTTAGAGGTAAGTCTGAAGGAGCATGGGCAGAAATGTAATCTCCTCCCTCTCTTATTCCCACTCTTATATTTGACAGGGATCAATTTTCAGTTGGGTTTAAACACCTAAGAGTAATTGTGTGTTAATTAAAGAGTTCAACCAATGATATTAAATAGAAAAAAAATACTAAAAAGAATAAAATTGTAAGTTGTTCCTCAACAGTCAGGACAAGGGCTGATCAAGTCATTGCTTCTCATAGCGTAAATTTCACCTCTACAGGTTTCCTTTTAGGTGCTCAGTTAGTTGTCATAGATTAGGGAGAACATAGGATATGTGTCCCTTTGGGACTGGCTTATTTCACTTAGCATGATATTTTCCAGATTTCTCCATTTTGTTGCAAATGACTGGATTTCATTGTGGTTTTTACTGCTGTGTAATATTCCATAGAGTACATATCCCATAATTTCTTTATCCAGTCTTCTGTTGATGGGTATTTAGGTTGATTCCATGTCTTAGCTATTGTGAGTTGAGCTGCAATAAACATTGAGGTGTAGACAGCTCTTTTTTTCCAGTTTAATTTCCCTTGGGTAAATTCCAAGGAGTGGGTTGGCTGGGTTGTGTGGTAGGGCTGTATTCAGGTTTCTGAGGAATCTCCAAACTGTCTTCCATAGTGGCTTTACCAGTTTGCATTCCCACCAACAGTGGATTAGTGTCCCTTTTTCCCCATATCCTCGCCATCATCTATTGTTAATTTATTTCTGTATGTAAGCCATTCTAACTGAGGTGAGGTAAAACCTCATTGTGGTTTTGATTAGCATTTCCCTGATGGCTAGTGATCCTGAACATTTTCTATTGGCTGTATGGATTTCCTCTTTTGAAAAATGTCTATTGAGATCCTTGGCCCATCTCTTAAGTGGATTGTTTGTTTTGTTGTTGTGGAGTTTCTTGATCTCTTTGTAAATTCTGATTATTAATCCTTTATCAGTTGCATAATTTGCAAATATTTTCTCCCATTCTGTCAGTTGCCTCTTCACTTTCCTGACTGTTTCTTTTTGCAGTAGAGCAGCTTCTCAATTTGATGTAATCACAGTTGTTAATTTTGGCTTTGACTGCCTGTGCCTCTGGGTTTTTTTCCAAGAAGTCTTTGCCTGTGCCTACATCTTGCAGGGTTTCTCCAATGTTCTCTAATAATTTGATGCTGTTGGGTCATATATTTAGATCTTTAATCCATGTTGATTGGATCTTTGTGTAAGGTATAAGAAAGGGGTCTTACTTCATACTTCTGCATGTGGAAATCCAGTTTTCCCAGCACCATGTGTTGAATAGACTGTCCTTATTCCAGGAATTGCCTTTAACTCCTTGATCAAATATAAGTTGGTTGTAGATGTTTGGATTGGTTTCTGGTGTTTCTATCCTGTTCCATTGATCTATCCATCTGTTTCTGTACCAGTACCATGCTGTATTGATTATAACTGCCCTGTAGTATGTCTTGAAATCTGGTATTGTGATGCTTCCAGCTCTGTTTTTGTTGTCCAAGATTGCTTTGGCTATTTGAGGTCTCCTCTGCCTCCATATGAATTTCAGCATCATTTTTCCCAAATCTGATAAGAATGTCTTTGTTATTTGATTGGTATCGCATTGAATCTGTAAATTGCTTTTGGAAGAATGGACATTTTGATGATATTGATTCTTCCAATCCATGAACATGGAAGATTTTTCATTTTTTGGTGTCCTCTTCTAATTCTTTCTTTAAAATTTTGTAATTCTCATTGTAGAGATCTTTGACATCCTTGATTAAGTTTATTCCAAGGTATTTTTTTGTGTGTGTAGCTATTGTGAATGGGATTTATCTTAGAAGTTCTTTCTCAACCGTGGCATTGCCTGTATATACACAGGCTGTTGATTTTTGTGCATTTATTTTATATCCTGCTACTTTTCCAAACTCTTCTATTAGTTCCAATAGTCTCTTAGTAGAGTTCTTTGGATCCCCTAAATAAAGAATTATATCATCTGCAAAGAGGGATAGTTTGTTTTCTTCCTTCCCTATTTGTATGTCTTTGATTTCTTTTCCTTGCCTAACGGCTCTGGCTAAAACTTACAGTGCTATATTGATTAGCAGTGGTGAGAGTGGGCATCCCTGTCTGGTACCAAATGTCAGTGGGAATTTTTCCGACTTTTCCTCATTCAATAGGATACTGGCCCTGGGTTTGTCATAAATTGCCTTGATTGTGTTGAGGGCTGTTCCTTCTATACCCAATTTGCTCAGAGTTTTCATCATGAAGGGTATTATATTTTATCAGATGTTTTCTCTGCATCAATTAAGATAATCATATGGTTTTTCTTCTGCAGTTTTTTAATGTGATGCATCACATTGATTAATTTGTGAATGTTGTACCATCCCTGCATACCAGGGATAAATCCCACTTGGTCTGGATGGATGATCTTTCTGATGTGCTGTTGCATTCTATTGGGCAGGATTTTATTGAGGATTTGTGCATCTGTGTTCATCAGGGAAATTGGTCTGTAATTCTCTTTCTCTGCTGCATCTTTTTCAGGTTTAAAAATTAAGGTGATGCTAGCTTCATAGAAAGAATTTGGGAGGATTCCCTCTTTTTCAATTGTTTTGAATAGTTTGAGAAGAGTTGGAGTTAATTCTTCTTTAAATGTCTGGTAGAATTCAGCAGTGAATCCATCTGGTCCTGGGCTTTTCTTTGTTGGGAGGGCCTTTATTGCTGATTCAATTTCTGACTTGGTTATGGGTCTGTTTAGTTTTTGTATCTCTTCATAGTTCAATTTAGGTAGGTTGTATGTGTCCAGGAATCTATACATTTCTGCTAAGTTTCCAAGTTTGTTGGCATACAACTCTTTGTAGTAATTTCTAATGACTCCTTTTATTTCTGTGGTGTCTGTTGTTACATTCCCTAACTCATCTCTAATTTTATTGATTTCAGTCTTCTCTCTCCTTTTTTGGTTAGTTGGGCCAATGGTGTGTCAATTTTGTTTATTTTTTCAAAAAACCAGCTCTGGAAGATCTCTTTCTTTATGTTCCCATCTCTCTGTGACTCTACCTTTCAAGTAAATAAATCTTTAAAAAAAATAAAAAGATGGAAAGTAGAGTACCATTTGAAAGCCAGACACAAATCAACCAGAAGAGTTTTGGTAAGAAAATAATTAACTTTGAAGTAATGTTTATAATTATGTTGAAAGCAATCAATAAACATAAAAATACCTAACGATAAGCAGCATGGTCATGTTTATCTCAATTTCTAAGTATATATCCTAATTACTAAGTCAAAATCAGATTTCATACTACAGTAAATGTCTTACAGTTGATCCCCCTCTAAATGTTCCTGGATTAACACTGTTAGTATTATATGTAACTTGAAACCTACCTGGAGAGAGAAGGAAAATGCCATGAAAAACTTAGTTTTGTGACTGAATTGCATCATTAACATATAAATTTATGATGCAAAAAAGGCAATTTTGATATGGATCAGTGCATTGTCCTTATTAACATTTCTGTTTAAAACTTTCATAAGATTATTAGAGCTTTTTATTACTATACCTTATAAAGAAACTTGGAAATTCAAGGATAGTCACATGCTTTCAGATTTCATGAAACTTAAGATAACAACTACTCATTTTTGCCACCAGATTATTCTTTATACAAGACATAGAGTAAAGTTGCATTAATATTTGGTTGAGCACATAAAGAAACCAGAAATATCCAAAAACCCCCACAATATTAGCCTCAATCTTCTTGAAAGGCTTATTAATTTGGAATGGGGTTGAAAATTTATAATCTTAAAAAATAATATAGGAGGCCGGCGCCGTGGCTCAACAGGCTAATCCTCCGCCTTGCGGCGCTGGCACACCGGGTTCTAGTCCCGGTCGGGGCGCCGGATTCTGTCCCGGTTGCCCCTCTTCCAGGCCAGCCCTCTGCTGTGGCCCGGGAGTGCAGTGGAGGATGGCCCAGGTACTTGGGCCCTGCACCCCATGGGAGACCAGGAAAAGCACCTAGCACCTGGCTCCTGCCATCGGAGGAGCGCGGTGCGCCGGCCGCAGCGCGCCGGCCGCGGCGGCCATTGGAGGGTGAACCAACGGCAAAAGGAAGACCTTTCTGTCTGTCTCTCTCTCACTGTCCACTCTGCCTGTCAAAAATTAAAAAAAAAAATAATAATAATAATATAGGAAACATAACAATACTATATTTTTACAAAGCATTTTAACATTTATTTATTTTTTTATTTGAAAGGCAGACTAACAGAGGGTGGGGAAGACATAGAAAGAGAGATTTTCCACCCACTGGTTCACTCCCCAAATGGCTATGATGGCTGGGACTGGTCCATCCAGGAGCCTCGAACTCCATCTGTGTCTCCCATGTAGGTGGCGGGGACCCAAGTCCTTGAGCCATCTTGTGTTGCTTTCCCAGGTGGATTCGCAGAGAGCTGGATCAGAAGTGGAGAGTCCAGGATTCAAGCACGCACTCTAATACAGGATGCCCACAGCACAGGCAGCAACATACCCCACTGTGCCATATGCTGACTGCTTTACAGAGGATTTTATATATGCTTTTTCTAACTCTAAATAGAGTAAATTTGGTGCGAACATAAAATCATGTCTCAGAAAATTCTCTCTTACCATTCTTACTAGAGGATATTTTAGATAAATTAAGGAAGAGGTGACGTCTTTCTAGGCATGAAATAAATGAACTGTTGACTCGCTATTGTGGGGAGCAGAGACATTTCATCTGTGCTTTAATTCATCTAGATCGGCAATGTTCACTAAGAAAAAGAGCAAGACAGGCAATGCTGGCTTTTTCAGGCTCCAGATTTAGAAAAGAATAAAATGATTATTTAATATAAATTGGGAGATTTCTTACCTTTGACGATGGAAAAGATATTGGAAGTATAAGCATAATGACCCCAAGGTAATTTGCAATTTAGAGCAATTCAGAAAATGGGACAAATTATGCAGCAAAATAGTGAGCGATGAGATTTAAATCTCAGTTTATTTGCTTTTGAGCCTTGCAATTTTATGAAGTGACTTAATCTCTCTGTATCTTAGTTACAGCATTTGTAAAATGAAAATGGCAATGCCTATCTCTTAAGAGATATTGTGCGGATTAAGATAACTTAAATGAGGGACCAAGACAATACTTGGTGTCTACAAGTATCAGCCTGTTTTTGTTCCTTCAGAAATGTGGGAATATTTTGCAGGAAATCAGCGGAGAGTTTCCATTAAGAAAAATGAGAGATGCAGAGCGGCCCACAGACCCAGTTAAATTTTCTCTAGCCAAGCCTCACAGTGAGGGTTTGAGTGATGGAAAGCAAAATGAGGGTTTGAGTGATGGAAAGCAGGTGAGAAAAACGCATCATTGATGATCTCTGCCACATAAGGAGGTTTTGACGCAATGAAAAATAGACAACGAATGCTCCTGGGTACCACTAGTTCCACTCAAATGAATCACATGCCTCAATACTGGTTCTGCTCCTGGTTTAGAAGTGTGGTGTTCAGCCTGCGCCGCGGCTCAATAGGCTAATCCTCCGCCTTGTGGCGCCGGCACACCAGGTTCTAGTCCCCGTGGGGGCGCTGGATTCTGTCCCAGTTGCCCCTCTTCCAGGCCAGCTCTCTGCTATGGCCCAGGAATGCAGTGGAGGATGGCCCAAGTCCTTGGGCCCTGCACCCCATGGGAGACCAGGAGAAGCACCTGGCTGCTGCCATCAGATCAGCGCGGTGCGCCGGCCGTAGTGCGCTGGCCACGGCGGCCACTGGGTGGTGAACCAACGGCAAAGGAAGACCTTTCTCTCTGTCTCTCTCTCTCACTGTCCACTCTGCCTGTCAAAAAAAAATGTGATGTTCAAAGCTTTGGGTGAGATTTGTTTTCTGCCATATGAAAGTAGCAGTGGCCCAGAGAGAGAGTGCTCTGTGTGAGCACGTGGAAATGGCACTGGTGATTCCACTGGGATGGTGAAAGCCACATGGCACTCACTGGATTACAAGACAGCTCCCAAACCATGCCTGAGAGAGCTTTCTCGACCTGGGAACAAAGTCCACTGAGCCACAGGTCCATTGCAGTACTTTCCAGTGTGCAGGGATTGGCCCAGTCAGCATGAATCTTGAGCTTATTACACTCTGGGCATGGGACCAGATCTTGGTTCTAACAAGCTCTCCAGGTGATTGTTCTGTGGAGTAAGGTTTTAGATGCACTTGTCTCCAGAACACATTTTCTGAGGCCTAAAGCCATCCCTACTTTTTCTGAAAGCTGCAGGGAGCACTCTGATGGGTTGAGCTTCCACTTTGAAAAGGCAAAACACTTTCTTCCTTTATTTTTCCTTAAGACATAATTTCAATTTGGTGTAATTATAGGTAACCTACAACTGGAGAGTTTTTTTTTTTAATGTTTGCCTATTGAAACCTCCATCCTACAATTTTTCTAATCTTCTTTCCTAGCTGCACAAAATCCGTAGAAGACTTAAAGATATCTGAGCTGAATCCTGAATTGTATCTAAGCTATGAGCTGGAGTCTCCAACTACTTTGAGTTTAAATCATGTGTTCTGGAGATCTAATGCACAACATGGTAGCTGTAGTTAACAATACTGGATTGCATAATTGAAAATTGCCAAGAGAGTAGATCTTAAATAATCTCATCATAAAAAAGAAGATAACTATGTGAGGTGGTTATATGTTAATGATCTTGATAGTGGCAATCACTTCACAATGTATACATATATCAAAACCTTAGATCTAGGCCACCGTTTTCAATGCCAGTATGCTATATAAGTGCTGGTTCACGTGCTGGCTGCTCCACTTCCAATCAAGCTCCCTGCTAATGCACCTGGGAGGCAGCAGAAATGGTCAGAGTGCTTGTGTCCCTACTACCCGCGTGGGAGATCTGGATGGAGTTCCAAGCTGCTGGGTTCAGTCCGGCCCAGCCCGGATGTGGCCATCTGGGGAGTGAACCAGTAGATAGAAGATCTCTGTCTCTCCCTGTGTAACTCTGGCCTTTCAAATAAATGAATAAATCTTTTTTAAAAAACCTCATATCATATACCACAAATATATATAATTTTCATTTGTCAATGACACATCAATAAAGCTGAAAATACAGCTTTAATTTTTTAAAACATGAACTAGGACTGAAGACAGAATTGTTGATATTGGTGTGGGCTCAGGATTATTTTTCCCTCTTCATTTCCATCAACAAGCTACTTTTCTTGTATAATTGATGGATAGGCCTAATGACTTGGAGGTTGAGTTCTATTTTTTAATTGTTGGTTTAGCTGTTAGTCTTTTACCAATTCCAAGGTCCATTCTCATGCCATTAATAACGCCCAAGAGCAGCTGTGCTAAAGCTGAGACTATCTCCCGACTTTACCAGCCTGTGAGGTCACCAACTATAAGTAGTTCAAAGGGATTCTGGTGTTTCTCCCACCTGTTGTATACTTAGGGCTATTCCAACTTGGTTAGCTAATGTAACATTTCTATGGTTCTTTCTCCATACGGATGCTGTTTTCCCAGCGACTATTCTCATTCTTTTATCTTTCTATTACTCACCTAGATTAAATTTTCTTCCCAGGATTCCACCATGCCCTTCTTTTTTTTTTTTTTTTTTTTTTTTTTTGACAGGCAGAGTGGATAGTGTGAGAGAGAGAGAGAGAGAGAGAAAGGTCTTCCTTTGCCGTTGGTTCACCCTCCAATCACTGCCACGGCCAGTGCGCTGCGGCTGGCACACCGCGCTGATCCGATGGCAGGAGCCAGGTGCTTCTCCTGGTCTCCCATGGGGTGCAGGGCCCAAGCACTTGGGTCATCCTCCACTACATTCCCTGGCCACAGCAGAGAGCTGGCCTGGAAGAGGGACAACTGGGACAGAATCTGGCGTCCCGATCAGGACTAGAACCTGGTATGCCGGCACCGCAAGACGGAAGATTAGCCTAGTGAGCCATGGTGCCGGCCCACCATGCCCTTCTAGTCTGTATATGAGTCTCACCTAATGGTTCAATCAATGAACTGTCGTGGTCCTGTACTGATGAGCATGGGAGGCTACCTGATAGGTAACATCAGTTCCTTTTCCATCTGTCCAGTGTTTTCCAGCCTAGACATAAATTCCTCATTGTCACTATGTGAAGAATGCCAGGCACAAGGAACTAGTAAGTAAGTACATTTGATATGGCATATGAGTAGAGAACTAGTGCCCTGACCTGGTGTTCTTGAGTTTGTTATCAGTTATACAATTCTGATTTCTAAATCAGAGACTGGCTGAGATCACAGCTCCCATGGAGACCTCAAAAAGAATAGCTGACCTTCAGCGAGTTCTTTGTAGCTCTGAAAAAGGACACAGGAAAAAGAGAGACCTTTAAGTGGCCAAGTATTTCTTTCAGAGAATTTCTTTTTTAAAAAACTAAGAATTTGTAAGGTCTTGGTTTATCTTCTTTTGTGCCAGACACAAATAGCCTCTTCTTATTATGAAATGGAACTTAATATTGAATAATTCATAATACTAGAAAACTATTTTGCTTGTCTGCATACTTCCTCAAGCCTTCAAAGTTTTATAATTTGGCTGCAAATTTGAACCAATTTGTTAAGGCAGTCAATCAATGGTGCTACAGGTGAAGAAAAAGGGAGCAAATTGTACTTTAGTATTTTGACTTTATAGCACTTTAGACTGGGGGGAAATGTCACTCAGAGTGAGCTAGGCTGCAACCTAAAGTGCCTTTGGTAGGGCCTACTACAAAATATGCCTCCCTCTCTCAGGACAGAGACACATGGAAGTTAGGCACAGAAACCCAAAAGGATCAAATGAGAAACTCACAATCAGAAGCCAATCTGTGAGCAAAATTCTAGTCCTCACCCTTGCCCTTGTAGAAAGTGATGTTTCTGATTCAATCACCCAACTCAATGAGGGTTTCCAACTTCAGATTATGCTAGGGAGAGAGGTGATTCCTCCTGTCTACTAAACTTGGCAGAGACACCCCCCTTGAGAAGCATGCCTGCCACTTTTCCTCCACACCATCCTCACATCCTGATGAATGTGTCATACGTGTACCTAGCAATCACAATTCCTCTCACAATATCTGTACTCGCACAAGTTACCATAGACTGAGCACCTTAAACCATTGAATGTTCATCATCTCACAGTTTCTATGGGGCAAGAGTTTGGGCCAGACTTACCTTGTTTTTTTTCTTGGCGTCACAAGCTTTCAGTCCAGGCATCAGCAGGCCTAGGTCCTAAGCTAACAGGTCAACTGGGGAGCCACAAGCTTTCAGTCCAGGCATCAGCAGGCCTAGGTCCTAAGCTAACAGGTCAACTGGGGAGCCACAAGCTTTCAGTCCAGGCATCAGCAGGCCTAGGTCCTAAGCTAACAGGTCAGCTGGGGAGCAACCGGCCTTCACATTCCTTCAAGACCTGGCAGAACTCATTTCCTTGTGGCTGTATGATGGAGACAGGCAGCGCCCACAGGCCGCCTGCACTTTCT
This sequence comes from Sylvilagus floridanus, assembly GCA_949820135.1. NCBI lineage: Eukaryota > Metazoa > Chordata > Mammalia > Lagomorpha > Leporidae > Sylvilagus > Sylvilagus floridanus. Next base: position 11,970,085 of record OX463246.1, on the reverse strand, counting down.
ACCACGTGGGCCTCTCCATAGGTGGTTTACAAGATAGCTGCTTCATTAAAGACAGCCAGGAAGTAAGAGTGGAGCATTTCGGAATTCTCTATGCTCTGATCTTAAGATACCCACCAAAATACCATCATTTGCCACCAGGAGTTTTCTCTCAATCAGGCTAAACCAGGAATGCTCAGACTCCAGTCCTATACAGCATACATGTCTGTGGATTTGGGAGACTACATAATTTAATAACATAAATTTCGGTTCGGCAGCCTAGAGTTGTTAATGCTTTGCTTCCTGAGGTAAGAGCTCACTGGGCCACCCACTGGGCTGTAACACCTGTAAAGGTACAAACCAAGCCCTTCTCCTCCTTTGCTATTCTAACTCTACCCTCCCTCCAAACAGTTGTGTATCGCCATGGATTCCCAGAACTTTCTAAGTCCCAGAGCACTCTAGGGATGCTCAGTCCTACATGACAATTGATCCCCCAACGTTTAACTGGAACATAGTGCAGTCATCTGAATTTGAACAGCTCCATGCTGAATTGTTCCATCTGCCCATCATCTGTCCTCCCCAACTCTCAACTGATCTCCTCTTCCTCTCATTAGATAGCAACCCCACCCTTCAGTGGCTTACGTCACCAGTACTGACTCCTCACTCTTCCCTTTCTCTCACCATCAACAAACACTGACAACTCAGTTCCACAAGGTTTAAAAAGCTAATGCCAAACAGTGTGTGTTTGTTTCTATTTATTAATGGTTTCTATATCTTGGTGGTCTGTTAGCACAGACAGCTTCTGTATACTGGTAGGTCTGTTATCTCTCTTGTCGGTGTATGTTATGTTCTTAATATCATACACTTATATACTTATATATACTTATATACTTAATATCAAGCACTTATGGTTTTATCATAAATGTGGACATGCAGTAGAGCAAGTCCTCCCACACTGTAAGGAATACCTAACTATATTGTTCTGTTTTCTTTCACATATACATTCTAAAAACATTTACCATAATTGATAACAAAAACATCCTATTGAGGGGAAATGTTTGGTGTGCTGGTTAAGAAGCTGCTTGGGATGCCCACGTCTCATATCTGAGTCCGTGGCTGGAGTCCCTGCTCCACCCCTGATTCCAGCTTTCTGCTCACGCAGACTGCTGGAGGCAGCAGGTTATGGCTTTGCGTGGACTGTTCCTCACCACCGCCTGACAATTAGGCAGGCTGCCCGCAGCTTGCCTTGACCCAGGAGGGGAAGTGCGCCACCCGCCACTCAGCCTTCCCCCACCCCGGGGGACAATCAGGCACGGTGTGGAGCCCAGTCAGAAGCAGGGTCTCACTCTGTTGTAAAAGGGAGATGCATATATAACTGAGGTACAGAGCAGCTGGTGGCAAGGGGTGGGGTGTTGTGATGCAAAAGGGTCCTAGCCACTCCTGTTCTACCACCTTAATGATCCTTAGGCAGAAGCGCCCTGGGGCAGGGTGTTTGCTACCAGGGATTTGAAACTTCAAGTCAGGTTTTCACACTTGAGGCAGGCTCAGGAAGTTTCCCCTAGGCCTCTCCGGATTCAGCCTCCCCCACATGGTTTCAGTCCAGCCCTGGCCATTGTGTATTGGCCTTTGAGAAGTGAACCAATGGATGGAAGATCTCTATCTGTCTCTCCTTCTCTCCGTGTATCTCTCTGCCTTTCAAATAAATAAATAAACATTTTTCAGAATTTCTTTTGAGGTTATAATTAAGCTTACATTAAAATATAAATCTATATGCACAAAATTGATAATTTTACAATATGGAATACCCAGTTCTTTGAGCATGGCATACTTTTTTATATGTGACAACTAGCTAAACTCCTATTAATTCTATATAGTCATGGAATCTGCTAACTGTGATAACTTGGCTTCTTCCTTTCCAATCTTTAAAACGTTTATTTATCTCTCTTATTTTATAGAGTTCTAGTAAAAGGAAAATGAGAACAGTATTAACTTACGTTTTCTCATTCCTCCTCTCTTATTCAACTTTGTCACTCTGATTTGTTTTCTATTTCATTAGTATCTGATTTTTTGGGGGTTTTTTGTTTTATTTAATAAATGTAAATTTACAAAGTACAATTTTTGCATTGTTGTGGCTTTTTCCCCCTTAACCTCCCTCCCACCTGCAGCCATCCTGTCTCCTATCCCACTCTGCATCAAGATTCATTTTCAATTATCTTTATATACAGAAGATCAACTTAGTATACACTAAGCAAAGATTTCAACAGACTGCACCCACACAACCACACAAGATATAGAGTACTGTTCGACTAGTAGTTAATTCTCATAGTACAACACATTAAGGACAGAGATCCCACGTGGGGAGTAAGTGCACAGTGACTCCTGTTGTTGATTTAACAATTGACACGCTTATTTATGATGTCAGTAATCACTCGAGGCTCTTGCCAGGAGCTGTCAAGGGTATGGAAGCCTGTTGAGTTCACCAACTCTGAATTTATTTAGTCAAGGCCATATCACAGTGGAGGTTCCTTCCTCCCTTCAGAGAAAGGTGCCTCCTTCTTTGATGGCTCATTCTTTCTGCTGGGATCTCATTCACTGAGATCTTTCATTCAGGTCGTTTTGCCACAGTGTCTTGGCTTTCCATACCTGCCAGACTCTCAAGGGCCTTTTAGCCAGATCCAAATGCCCCAAGGGTTCACTCTGAGGCCAAGTGCTGTTTAGGGCATCTGCCATTCTATGAGTCTGCTGTGTGTCCTGCTTCCCCCCCAGGATCATTCTCTCCCTTTTAATTCTATCCTTCATTGTTTGCAGACACTGGTCTTATTTGTGAAAACTCTTTGACACTTAACCTATCTTTTTGATCAATTATGTCCTTAAACATCACTTTAACAAGAGAGATGGCATTGGTACATGCCTCCTTGATGAGACTGAATTGGAATCCCCTGGCACATTTCTAGCTCTGCCATTGGAGGTTAAGTCCAAGTGAGCATGCGCCAAACTGTATATCGCCTCCCTCTCTTATTCCCCCTCTTATATTTAACAAAGATCACTTTTCAGTTAATTTTAAACATCTAAGAATAATTGTGTATTAATTACAGAGTTCAACCAATGGTACTAAGCAGAACAAAAAACAAAAAAATACTGAAATGAATAAAATAGTAAGTTGTTCCTCAACAGTCAATACAAGGGCTGATCTGCTCATTGTTTCTCATAGTGTCCATGTCACTTCATCGGGTTTTCTTTCAGGTGCTCGCTCAGTTGTCACTGATCAGGGAGAACACAGGATATGTGTCCCTTTGGGACTGGCTTATTTCACTCAGTGTGATATTTTCCAGATTCCTCCATTTTGTTGCAAATGACTGGATTTCTTTTTTTTTTTTTTTTTTTACTGCTGTATAGTATTCTATAGAGTGCATATCCCATAATTTCCTTATCCATTCTTCTGTTGATGGGCATTTAGGTTGATTCCATGTCTTAGCTGTTGTGAGTTGAGCTGCAATAAACATTGAGGTGTAGACAGCTCTTTTTTTCCAGTTTAATTCTCTTTGAGTAAATTCCAAGGAGTGGGTTGGCTGGGTTGTGTGGTAGGGCTGTATTCAGGTGTCTGAGGAATCTCCAAACTGTCTTCCATAGTGGCTTTACCAGTTTGCATTCCCACCAACAGTGGATTAGTGTCCCTTTTTCCCCACATCCTCGCCAGCATCTATTGTTAGTTGATTTCTGAATGTGAGCCATTCTAACTGAGGTGAGGTAAAACCTCATTGTGGTTTTGATTAGCATTTCCCTGATGGCTAGAGATCCTGAGCACTTTTACATGTGTCTTTTGGCCATTTGGATTTCCTCTTTTGAAAAATGTCTGTGGCTGGTGCAGTGGCTCAATAGGCTAATCCTCTGCCTGCGGCACAGGCACCCCGGTTTCTAGTCCCAGTCAGGGCGCCGGATTCTGTCCTGGTTGCTCCTCTTCCAGGCCAGGTCTCTGCTGTGGCCCAGGAGTGCAGTGGAGGATGGCCCAAGTCCTTGGGCCCTGCACCCCATGGGAGACCAGGAGAAGCACCTGGCTCCTGGCTTTGGATCAGTGAGGTGCCCCTGCCTCAGTGCGTCAGCCGCAGCGGCCACTGGGTGGTGAACCAAAGGCAAAGGAAGATCTTTCTGCCTGCCTCTCTCTCTCACTGTCCACTCTGCCTGTCAAAAAGAGAGAAAGAGAGAAAGAGAGAAAGGGAGCAAGGGAGCAAGAAAGAGAGAGAGAGAGAGAGAGAGAGAGAGAGAGAGAGAGAGAGAGAGAGAAAGAAAGAAAAAGAAAGAAAGAACGAACCAAAGAAAGAAAGAAAGAAAGAAAGAGTCTGTTAAGCTTCTTGGCCCATCTTTTTATTGGGTTGTTTGTTTTGTTGCTGTGGAGTTTCTTGATCATTTTATAGATTTAGTTGTTAATCCTTTATCAGTTGTGTAGTTTGCAAATAATTTCTCCCATTCTGTTGGTTGCTTCTTCACTTTCCTGACTATTTCTTTTTCTGTAAAGAAACTTCTCAATTTGAAGTAATCCCATTTGTTTATCTTAGTTTTGACTACCCGTGCCTCTGGGATCTTCTCCAGGAATTCTGTGCCTGTTCCAATGTCTTAAAGGGTTTCTCCTATGCTCTCAATTAATTTCATGGTGTCGTGGCGTATATCCAGTTCTTTGATCCATGTTGAGTGGATGTTTGTACATGGTGTAAGGTAGGGGAATTGCTTCATACTTTGACATGTGGACATCCAGTTTTCCCAGCACCATTTGTAAGGTAGGGGAATTGCTTCATACTTTGACATGTGGACATCCAGTTTTCCCAGCACCATTTGTAAGGTAGGGGAATTGCTTCATACTTTGACATGTGGACATCCAGTTTTCCCAGCACCATTTGTAAGGTAGGGGAATTGCTTCATACTTTGACATGTGGACATCCAGTTTTCCCAGCACCATTTGTAAGGTAGGGGAATTGCTTCATACTTTGACATGTGGACATCCAGTTTTCCCAGCACCATTTGTTGCAGAGGCTGTCCTTGTCCCAGGGGTTGGTTTTAGCTCCTTTGTCAAATATGAGTTGGCTGTAGATGTTTGGATTGATTCCGGTGTTTCTGTTCTGTTCCATTGGTCTATCCATCTGTTTTTGTACCAGTACCAGGCTGTTTCCATTATAACTGCCCTGTAGTATGTCTTGAAGTCTGGAATTGTGATGCCTCCTGCTTTGTTTTTATTATAAATGATTGCTTTAGCTATTAACGGTCTCCTGTTTCTCCATATGAATTTCAGCATCATTTTTTCTAGGTCTCTGAAGAATGATTTTGGTATTTTGATTGGTATTGCATTAAACCTGTAAATTGCTTTTGGGAGAATGGACATTTTGATGATATTGATTCTTCCAATCCATGAACATGGCAGATTTTTCCATTTTTTTGTGTCTTCTTCTATTTCTTTCTTTAATGTTTTGTAATTTTCATCATAGAGATCTTTGACATCATTGGTTAAATTTATCCCAAGGTACTTGATTGTTTTTGTGGCTATTGTGAATGTGATTGATCTTAGAAGTTCTTCCTTGGCCATGCATTGTCTGTGTATTCAAAGGCTGTTGATTTCTGAGCATTTACTTTGTATCCTGCTATTAATTCTATTATTTCCTTATATCTTTCCTCTAACTTCTTAAATTAGATAAGTTGTTTCAAATCTTTCTTCTATTCAAAGATAGGCAGTAAAAGCTATAGGATTCATTGTGCATAATTTTTTGTCATTGTCATTGCATGATATTTGAAATATTCCTTTTTATTAATCATATCTAAATATTTTCTAATTTACATTTGAAATCTGTCTTCAGCCAGGAGTTGTTTAGATGTATGATTTAAAGTATTTTAATGTATATTTTGCTCTGTTGACTTCTAAATGTATCTATATTTTAGCAGTTTAGGTGTTAAGCCATTTGGTGCTAAGAAATCTTGATAGGTGGGCATTTGGTGAAGCAGGTAAGGCCTGCTTGGGATGCCTACCTCCCATGCCAGAGTCCCTGGTCTGAGCCCCGGCTCCTCTGCTCCTTTACAACCCAGCTTCCTGCTAACGTGCACCCTGGGAAGCAGTAGATGCTGTCTCAAGAACCTGGGCTTTGCCAACCAGGGTGGGTGTCTCAGACTGAGCGCCAGGTCCCTGGCTTCAGCACTGCCCAACCTTGGCTGTTGTGGGCATCTGGGGTGTGTTAATGTGTGAAAGATGATCTCTGTGTCTCTGCCTTTCAAATAACATGAACATAGATACATTTTGATTATGATTTTATCTTTGAAATCTGTCAAGACTTCCTTTATGAAACAGTATGTTCAATGTATGCCTGAAGATAATATAGTATCATAAAAGTAGGACATGCATTTCTTTAAATGTACATTATGTATTTATTAAATAAAATCTAGTTTATCATGTTGAATAAATCTTTCCTATCTGTTCCTATCGTTTCATCTTCTTGTTCTCAAAACTGAAGAGGCCTATGCTGGGAAGTGTGGATTTGCAGTTTAACTTTGTCTGTTGTAAAGCTGTAGTTCTGTTTATAAGTTCAGAATTATTGCATCTTCCTAATGCACTGAAACACACATCATTATATTTTTACTTTATTCATTTCCAGCAATAGGGTTTTAGTTCTAAAAATTATTTTTCTGATATATTAATGTTGCATAGTATAGATTTATAGACTGTTAATTTTTTGAGACTAACTCTTTGTAAGTCCAGGATTCATATGGAGGTTGAAGGACAGGGAGGATGGAGAACAAGGCTTTGTCTTTTGCGTCACCTGTGTGGCACTCAGTCAAGCTGACAGACACAGGGTCAGTCCCATAGCAGATACTAACCACTCATCAGAACCAACACACCAGGTCCATCCTGCGCTGCATTTCTGTTCCTAGTATTTACATTTCCCTTGCTTGCTTGAATACTAGCCTATTTTCAAAAATTTATATGAATACAGAGATAGACACAGACACAGCTACATGCGTAATTTCATGGGTAAGCAGCCGAGTTTTAGTGTTCTTGTACAGCATCCAGAAATGGACATTCTGCTTCCGAACATCATGGAAATACATGTAATTCTAGAGCAGGTTTTTAATCCAACAGTTAAGAAAGTCCCATCTCAGATCAGAGAACCTGGCCTCGATTCCCTGCTTTGGCTCCTAACACCAGGTTCCTGCTAATACAGACCCTGGGACCAGTGGCAGTGGCTGAAATTGTTGGGTCCCTGCCACCCAAGTAGGAGACCTGGATGACACTCCCAGTGTCAGCCGAAGCCCAGGCCTGGCTGTTATGCACATATGGGGACTGAAATAGTAGGTGGGAACCCTGTTGTCTGTCAAATAAATAATTAATAACCCAGTTCCTCTCATCTCCTGTGATATTAACCACATTCTGTTCTCTCCTGTCCGTCCTGTCTCTATCCCATAACTGCCATTTCCCCTGCAGCTTGTGTGTCCTTTCTGAAACCCAGGTGTGGTGGTGTCACTCCCCACTGTTTGTAGCATAAACATCAATTTATTGAATATGGCCCAAACGCTTCTGACAATTTCAACTTCCTCTCAATCCATAATTCTTGCCTTGTATCAGCCCCCACCCATCTTTCATGTGTTTGATTCTGCTTCAAAAGTTGCCCCCTACTTTTATGGAAGAATTTTTTTTTTTTTTTTTTTTTTTTTTTGGACAGGCAGAGTGGACAGTGAGAGAGAGAGACAGAGAGAAAGGTTTTCCTTTGCCGTTGGTTCACCCTCCAATGGCTGCCGCGGATGGCGCGCTGCGGCCGGCGCACCGCGCTCATCCGATGGCAGGAGCCAGGTGCTAGGTGCTTTTTCCTGGTCTCCCATGGGGTGCAGGGCCCAAGCACTTGGGCCATCCTCCACTGCACTCCTGGGCCACAGCAGAGGGCTGGCCTGGAAGAGGGGCAACCGGGACAGAATCTGGCGCCCCGACTGGGACTAGAACCCGGTGTGCCGGTGCCGCAAGGCAGAGGATTAGCCTGTTGAGCCACGGCGCCGGCCCTATGGAAGAATTTTTATTTATGCCTTATACATATTAGTTGATCCTTGAAAAATCCCATTTGTTACTTATTACTATCCCCATTTCACAGAAAGACATGGACAGGATCAATGACTTTCCCACGGTCACTCGTCAGTTAACTGGAAGACTTAGGGTTTCAGCGCCTGCTGGCTGACTGTGGAGATGCTTCTACTAACTCCTGATGACCCTCTTGTTCCTTTCTCAGATCCAGGCTTTTCTGTCTCACTTCTGTCCTCCTCCATCCTCAGTTGTACCTCGGTCGGGTCGTCCTTGACCATGTGCTCTTGTATGGACCTTTGTGTGTCTTTCTTCTCCCGCATTCCCCGTTAGGCTGCAGGCTATGACAGCAGAGACCAAGTCAGCCTTGTTCTCAGCGGCCTCCCAGGCCTGTGGCACAAGTCTCCAAAGTTATTTGCCTGGTCCCTCTTCCCACTCGTAGGAAAAGTCCATATTTCTGAAAGTCTCATATGCATAGAGTCATGACCGTTTTATTTTTTTTTTAAATCTCTCACACACTGGTTCCAAAAATTCTGACATAATTTAAGGAAAGGGATTTTGCTTCATGGTAAATCAAATCATGGGAACATTGTTTTTCCATTTCAGGAAAATCAGTCACTAGTTCCCCGGGTCAGGGAGTACTGAGTTGATTTACTGTTTTTAGTGTAAAGCTTCCCAGACTTGAACTTTTATAAAAATGAGCAAGTGGAAGTTATATTTTAAGAGCTTGCTCTTTAATAAGCCCAAAGGATATTTGGTTAATTGTATGTTGGGCAAGACTTCTAACCTTTTACTATTAAGAAAGCAATGTGGTTTAGGCATTCATACTTTATGTTTTATTATGAAATTTGTCAGACTATTCAATTATTTACATGTGAAATGTGCAATACCAGATGGAATTTATCTGAAGAATTTCTGAAACTTTCCTTAAAGATTTATTTATTTATTTGAAAGGCAGAGTTACAGAGAGAGAAGGAGAGACAGAGAGAAAGAGACATCTTCCATCCACTGGTTCACTCTACAAATGACAGCAATGGCATGGGCTCAGCCAGGCCTCAACCAGGAACCTGGAACTCCATCCAGGTCACCCACATGGGTGCAGGCAGCCAAGCATCCGTACCATCTTTCTCTGCATTCCCAGTGTATTACCAGGGAGTTGCAGCAGCCAGGACATGAATATAGCACGCATATGTATGGGATGCCAGTGTTAAAGATGGTAGCATAGCCTACGATGCCAGAATACTGGCCCCAGAAACTTCTCTTAAAACTAATTAAACTGGGGCCAGTGCTGTGACACAGTAGGTTAATCCTCCACCTACGGCACCGGCATCCCATATGGGCACCGATTTGAGCCCTGACTGCTCCGTTTCCAATCCAGCTCTCTGCTATGGCCTGGGAAGGCAGTAGACAATGGCCCAAGTACTTGGGCCCCGGAACCCACGTAGGAGACCTGTAAGAAGCTCCTGGCTCCTGGCTTTGGATAGGCACAGCTCCTGCTGTTGCACCCATTTGGGTAGTGAACTAGTGGATGGAAGACCTTTCTCTCTGTCTGTCCTTCTCTCCGTAACTCTACCTCTCAAATAATAAAATCTTTAAAAAAATTAAACCAAAAGAATCACTTTTCAGAAAAAATTTTTAAATTTTCTTTCTAGGAAGTTGAGGATATATACCCTTAGGCCAGAGATTCTCTTACAATTAGACCTCTTACAAAAAGACAAGCTTACTTTTTATGTAGGCCCAAATACCAAACCATTCTTGTTTTTAATGGGCAAAAGCTTAAGCTTAAGGAATCAAAGTGGTCATGAGCAATAAAACAGAAGAATAAATAAAGAATATTCATATAAGGAATTATGGACTGGTAAATACAATGTGTGAACTACAGCCATAGTTAGCAACATGGATAAATCTTAAAAACCTTATACAGAGTAAAAGAAGTCAGACAAGAGAAATAGATACAAGCTGATGACATTTATCTGAAGTTCAAAAAAGGAAATGTGAGTTATATTCTGTAGTGGTGCAGTTTCACATGGTAAATCTATAAAGTAATGTAAGGGCATGATCACACGCAAGCACAGGACCGGGTTTCTACTATTGCAAGAAACAGTGTTACGACTTAGTGGGATGTTGGCACAATTCTGTTTTGTAACTGGGTGGTAATTACATAGGTGTTTGATGTATTACAATTTATTAAATTGTGTCTTTATGTTTTTTAAGATTTATTTATTAATTTGAAAGGCAGAGTTACAGAGAGGCAGAAGAGGAGAGAGAGAGAGAGAGAGAGAGAGAGAGGTCTTCCACCTGCTGGTTCACTCCCCAACTGGCTGCAACAGCAGGAGCTGTGCTGATCTAAACCCAGGAACCAGAAGTTTCGAGTCTCTAATGTGGGTGCAGGGACCCAAGGACTTGGGCCATCTTTTACTGCTTTCCCAGGCAATAGCAGAGAGCTGGATCAGAAGTGGAGCAGCCAGGACTTGAACTAGTGCCCTTATGGGATCTGGGCACTGCAGGCAATGGCTTTACCTGCTACACCACGGTGTTGGCCCTGCCTGTATGCTTTCTATAACCTTTCTTTACATTTCTGTATGTCATGATAAAAGAAGGAAGAGATCATATCAGAAATTCATTCTATTGGCTTCAAACTGAGAGTGTTATCATTAGACATGCTACACTTACCAGTCCCCATCAGTGCGTCAGGCTCTACTTACCACCCAAGGGGGAAATGACTTTTCTGAGGAAAAAAAAAATAAAGTTTGTGTTGGCTAAAGAAGAGTCAACATTCTTAATCAACAGAATGTATAAAAATACTAGTTTTTCATTTATGATAATAGGCTTGGTTCAGTCAGCCAAAAAGTTGTTTTTTTTTTTCCCCCTTTGAATAGTGGTCACTTTTGCACTGAAACTGAGGCTGCACAATAGAGCTTTGTTTTACATCAAGGTAACAGAGCTAGTCACTGTGTCACTATAATGCCTGATATTCTTTCTATAAGGAAATCTGCTATCCCATGGGACATAAGTAGGGCTGGTTTGACATTTTCATGTTATCATCCAATCAATACCCAGAATAAGTTATAGGAAATTTGCTGTCATGTGTGAATAACTTGATTGAGAACCTGGTGGTGCTTTCTACTTTTCTGTCATAGTGAAGAACAAATTAAGTCATCAGGTAAATATTAAGTGATCAGTAGCTCTGTTGTAGCTAACAATTCTGAGAGTTAGAGAATACAAATATAAACATAGGTATGATACGCTTTTAATCCTTAATGTCTGTTTGAAGTATTATTTCTTATGAGGTAGGCTTTTGAAATTTAGGAATTTAGATATTATTTATTCAGCTGCTTCAAGTCAATTGAAAATTGGTATATTGTCCAGCCATTTACTTTTAATTGTTTGCTGTATCCATCTGGATTATAAATTTCTGATTCTACAACATAGGTCATAAATTGTATGACTTCCTTAGTTTACCTTAGTCTGGATTGGTAAAATGGCGTTAGAAAAGAAAAATGCCAAGGATTTCAGAAATACATGCTCATATTTAGGTCATTTGGGTAAAAGAAGGAAAGGAAACAGTACCTCCCATTTTGGACTTGTGATCTTTCTGATGTCTGGGGGCCATCCAAATGAGAGAGTAATTATTCAAATACACAGGAATGACTAATGCTCAGCAAAAACGCATTAAAAATGTATTCCTTGGATTGCATTATTCCACATGTTGATGGTAAATGAAGCTACAACAGATAAATAGCTGAAGTTATAAATTATATGCTTTAGGAAGAATATATAGTATGATAAGAACCAAAGATTTAGGAGTTCTGAAGATACTAATGTTTAAGGAAATGGCAGTAGAAGAGAAAATTTGTGAGTATAGAGTTATTAAGCCAAGGAAAAATTTTCAAAGAGGAGGGATTAGTCTGCAACATAAACTCTTACAAGTTAAATAAAGTAAGAGTGCCCATTAGGAATTTAGAAACAAGGCTTTCACTGATGACCCTAACAAGAACAATTTTAGGAAATTCTTGGTGATGTTTCTCAGATTGCAATGGATTGAGAAATGCATATAAAGCAAAGGAAGGGTGGAACAATGACTCAAGGCCATTTTTATCAAGAAGTTTTCTTCTGTGAGGAAGAAGACAGGAGCTGAAGAATGAATTGAGGCAGAGATGTGGCTTTGATTTTAAAGTTCAAGAGTCTTAGGTATCCTTACACAATGTTTTTGAGAAAAAGACAGTATAAACATAGAATTCTATGAAAAGAGGAAGACAGATAGGATTTTCAAGGAACTATGCTCCTTGAAACCCAAGGTCAGAGAGGGAGAGGGGAAAATCCATAGCATAGATCAAAGGATTGACCTCATGTTGATGAAAACAGACCTCTCCGTTTGTGCTTGGGAGAACCGAAGCAGTGGGTGCTGTTGTCCATTTGCTGACAATCCTTGGATGATGGTTTCCATTTGCATTGTGAAGAGCTGATGATCTGAGAGGCAGAAGGGAGCTAGCATAGAGAAAAGTAGACATGAAAATAGTTTCTTTGAATGTTGGGGAAAAGAGCTAGAGAAATAAGGATGCATTGATCAGTTTGCTTTTTTTTTTCAGGACTGTGATTAGGGCAAGAAATTGGAGGGAGGAGGGAGACTGGGGCAATGCACTGGGGAGCGGAGTTTAGTAAGAAATTAAATCAATCAGCGCTGGTGGAGACAAATTGGAGATTAAAGGTCTTGATCATTTTGAGGAAGAACAATGAATGAAAGACACTTGGAAGGCTAAGAACTTGTTGGAGAGAATTTAAGATTTAAACAATGACCAGCTTCAAGTCTAAGAAGCTGATCAACCAAAATGGAATGATAGTAGATCTACCACAATGGCCTGTATATCCCTTGATCTACCATATTGGTTTTATAAATCTTTGTCTCCAAGTATTTGTTGATCACATTTGCCTACAACATTCAATTATTTCTTTATCTGTACATTTAAAATCTAGAGGCGTAGAGAGTGAGGCCACTGCCTGTGACTCTGGCATCCCAAATGGGTATCAGAGAGAGTTCTGGCTGCTCCACTTCTGATCCAGCTCTCTGTTAATGTCATGGGGAAATTCTCAGAGCATGGCTCAAGTGCTTGGGCCCCTTCACCTATGTGGGAAACCCAAAGGAAGCTCCTGACTTCTGGCCTATTATGGGCGTTGCAGTTATTTGGAGAGTGAATCTGGAGATCTCTCTCCTCTCTGTCTCTCCTTCTCTCTGTAACTCTGACTTTTGACTAAATAGGTAATCCTTAAAAAAAAAAAAAAAAAAAAAAAAAAAAAAAAAAACTACCCCATACAAGCCTTTATTACTTCAGCTCTCTGGATAACTTGTTACCATCAATGAACAGAGTAAAGAGGTGCCCCTCACCAGCCTATACGAGTAACCAGAGTGTGCTGGGAAGCTACATTCCTCAGTTTCCCTGTTGTGCATGTCACTCTATCTTTGTTCTTGCCCATGCCTGACTTGGAAGTCAGTCATCTCATTCTTCTCTGTCAGTCTCCGTTGGCGGACAGAGCCCGGTTCTCATCATTCCCAATGTGTACATCTGCTTGACTGCTTACTGCATTGTGTGCACTGTAAACTTTTTATATCTTGTTATTTACAAACCTGTACACTCCTTAAAACTGGATTTCCACTTTGCTTATTCCAATGCCAAACACTGTGCCTGGTATAGACCAAATGTTCGATATGCTTGGAAAGGTGAATTGAAGTGTGATCTAGTTACTTAGTAACTATGCAGCCAGGACAAGTTATATCAACATCCCTTTCTGTCTACCTCTGTAAAAGAAGCAGGATGCAGGGGAGAAATAATACCTCAGAGTTGATTGATTGAAGTATTAGCGACCCCAAATGAAGAGGAAGCCCCCAGATAGCAGTATCTGATGGATAGAAACTGTAGTGAGTATTTTCCAACTTAATCTTAGTGTACTTTGAACCATCCTTGTATTTTCTAATTGATACATGAATTGCTAGCTGATATTTTTATAAGACTATCTTACCTAATCAACTACATATTAAAGTTTCTTGGGCATAAGGATGGCATAATATATATTGTTTATCTGGCATAACCTAGTATATATATATATGAATATGAATATGAATAAATGATTATTAAATATTACCAAGCAAATGATGCTTTCGTAGATTCTGTTTGATGCCTTAGATCTGAGAATAACAAGGTGGGAAGGTTAAAAATGTTTCATCTTCAAAGAAGGATAGTTTTAAATAAGTGTTTGTATTCAATGGCACAATTCAGACAAAACCAACCGCTAACTGAATGGAGGTAGAAAGCATGAATTGAAAGTTCCTCTACCATGGTCAAAATATCTCCTTTCATTCCATGAATACTAGCTAAACCACATGTAGTCTAATTTATATTATTTGTGATCCAGAAAAATTTTTTTCTGGGATACTCTTGTCATAAGCAGACAAGGGCAACCACCCGAGCTGAAAGGCACCAGGTATGCAGGTGCAGAGATTTATGCCTAGATCATTAGAACTTTTCCCTATTTGGAAGAACACACCAGCTTCATATAGACATGCTATTCAGCTGTACATTGTGTTGAAAATTAAAGTAGACAAAAGCCTTGATATAGATTACCTATATCAAAGTGTCGCTTTCTCATAAAAATGAGAATCATTTTCATTAGAATGTATTCTTAGTGATTTCCTGATGAAGATGGGAGAGTCTGTGTGATAACTGTATAGAAGAAAGAGGGAGAGACTGTGAGATAAACTGTATAGGAGATTTATAGTCATCTAATTATATAGAAAGAAGTAGCAGCAGGAAAGACTATCAGAATAACTGAGAGTAAATGTATGGACATACACCTGTTCCTCACTTGTAGCCATTCAGAAAGAAGGCAGGCATAACCCTCATCCATCAAGTCCACTCCTTTAGTCTGGCAACTTAATTCAGCACTGATCAGGAAGTTTTGAATAATATGCATGTCACAACCTCAGTGTGGAGAGCTCATTTGACTTGTCTATTTGTTTGTACATATTTTGAATTTTTTAAAATGACACAATACAACTTGAAAAGGAAACATTTGATTGCAGGAGTTCATATGTACTCTTTAGATGTTTTCATAAACCTTCTTCATCTATATTTTCAGCAATTTTTCTTGGACGTCTAACACTGAAATCAGTTTGCCTCTCCACTTACCCTTTCATAATGTTCGTGACACAATCCTGTGTAATTTGACACCTTGGAACTTTCAACAGACTCGGAATCTTTTGGACCTTCTAGCCATCATCAATTCACATAGTGTGCAGTAAATCCAGCTCAAAATAAACAACACAGATGGAATCGAAGCTTATAGTACAATGTCAGCAGTATCCACAGATTGACAGAGCTAGTTAGGCTGCCAGATGCACAGAATGTTGTTCTATCTACTTGTTCTTTATAACTGGACTTGATGGAGTACATCAGTGTCAAACTCCTTGCTGGTTTCCACACGCACACGCACAGAAACGCACCCGCATAAACACGCACATTCCTGCGCTCTGTATCAATGGCACCATCTGCTCTCAGCTTTATATGTGGTAGCTAACTAACTATCCTACTGTGCCTGGTCTCACCGACTGCTTTCCCTGGAAACAAATGACAACAGTTTTTATCTTGTGCCCTCCTTGGCATTATAAAATAAGGCTCTTAACATTTCCATACGCATATATTTTACATGCATTTTTAAAAAATTCTGTTCTCCATTTTATTTACTGATTCCCAAGAGAATGGCAATATCTCTTTTTATATCTCCCTCAAATTGAGATTTGCCTGTGCGACTTCACAAACCAGGGTTGTTTCTTCTTCTAAGATTTACATCAAAGCAGTATGTATAAAAGCAATAGATTCTGGGCTGGTTTTCCTCCATCCATGTCATTTTGTAGGGTGTTAACTACTTGCAAAATGGGGATGCAGAAAAATGTGGGGGTGCAAGACCTGTATTCCTTTCCACTAGCCTCCTATGCAATTGCACTGGCAGTAGTGAGCAGGCTGGACTCCTAAGATGTGGGGGCTGTGTAAACTTTCATACACAAGTATCTTGCCTGCAGTAGGAAGCCCGTGTGTTTTTCTGTCTCCACATACAGAAGTTTTCCTCTTACCTCTTTGCCATCTCGTGTGAGACCTAGACACATTGTCAGATCTAAAAAAGGGTTAAGCAGTTTTTTAACAGACAACATTCAATTGCAAAGTCTCTTCAAAGCAGTACATTCACTTGAACTGGGAGTGTGAAATGCCATAAAGATGATACACACAATGAAACGGTAGAAGGCTGACCTAGGTTTTGGCCATACCAGATCTCTCTCCCTGACCCATTTCTGTGCCTGGCATCTGTCTTTATGACAATCTCTCTGAAAGATCTACAGAAATTATACTTACCTTCTGGTAACTAGGTAACATCATCTCCTGCAGGCTAGCTAATTGCAAGCCCACGATAACCTCACATACTGTAACTGTTAAATTTTTCATTTCTTTCAAATTATTATGGATCAGTGGAGAGGGTATTGATTTGATTCATTAACGGATTCCCAGTCTGTTCCAAGGTTAATGATTATATGTATCTCAATTACATCCTTAACAGGTTAGACTGTATGATTTGTTTTAACTGCTTAGTACATTGTGTATCTTTCTCAGCTGAAAGGCTTCTTAGCATTTCATGATTTTACCAGTCTTCCTCCTCCTCATAAAACAATGAACCCGCGTTGATGTAACCTATCAAGGCAGGGCAAAAATGAACACAGCTTCCCACAGAATCTTTCAAGAACCCCAGCAAAAACAGTTTATTTAAGCCAGGTGCACACTCTGCAATTCATCAGTATCTGAAATATTAATAAGTACGAAGCAGGGAGTTGATCTGCTCTCCTGGTTTTTGAGACCTTTTTCCATTTGTAGGAGGCTCATTCTGAACTTTCATCTTTGGGATATGCACATAATGCAACTCATCTTAGAAAAACACAAGCAAAATACATATTTTGAAATCACCTATAATCCTTCCGACGGAAGCTAGCCTCATTTTAACTGCTTTGAAGACCCAAAAAACATTACATAATTTAAAATATAATAGGCACATGATCCTTTTGAAGATGATAGTGAGTCAAACTCAAGTGATTCACAAGGACATGTTCCAGATCGGCCAGGACGAGCCAGGCGGGAGGAGAGAGGGACCCACTGTGGCGACTCCAGAACCAAGTACACATCTATCAAGGAGAAGACAGCACGTTGATTTTGACAGCAAAGAACAAGGTTATTTATTCTAGCTCCCCCCCTCCCCACAGTTGCCTCCAGGCCTCTGCTTCTGTATTTAAGCCAAGGAAAGTGGTATTGCATCCTGGACTAGAACTGTGTGAATCTAGGGTCCATCTGATTAGGCCTTCGTTTGACGGGAAAGCTGTGCCCCTTGCATACTGTACTACGGAGTCTGAGGCAGGGACTGCATGTTTAAGAATGTCACTGCCTTCACTAACCACTTCTGTTTGGAACAAGCAAAGCACCAGACTCCCCTCCCTCTGGAACCCCCAAGATTCTGACAGAGTTTGGGGCCTCAGAAGCCAAACGGGAATCATCAGGAGGAGAAACTTCAGTTATACAATCCATTAAAGAAAACAATAGAGCTTGCAGCTGAGCTATTAAAAAGAGTAGAGCAATTTTTATTTCAATGGCTACATTTTATTTCCTCTTCTGAGTGACTGTTAACAAAGGGCCGCTGAAAGAACTGGATAAAAAGCAGGCGTCAGATGCAGGATCCATGAGTTAAACAACATTATTAGATACAATTTCATAAAATCTAGTTGCTTTTTTGCTACTAGAAATCATGTCCTTTTGTCAACTTGTGGTCACATCAGCACTTCTGCTGATATAATTTGCTCCAGCTGCAGAGCATAGCTGGCCTGCAAATCAGGAACCAGAATGAGGACAGGCAGGAATAACTCAATGGCTTGGATAATGTGCAAATCACTACACTTCTCGCTATTAGTCTACTTTTTTTTTTCAGAATATTTGGAAGAAGAAACATTTATCGTTAGCAAAACAGCCAATCAGCCACCCTCTTAAGAACTGGTTTGTCTGGTTATCTCCTGAAATTTAACCTTCCCTGTAATAACACTTTATAACCCTGACATTATCTATTAATTGTTTTCTCTTTTGCCCACCATGAGGTGGTAATTTAACTACCTAATGTCAACTGTGTCCTGCTTTTATTCACCACTCTCTATTAAAAAAAAAAAGTTCCCTGATTGTAAAAATATTTCTTAGCATTCCTGTTTTTTTTTTTTTTTTTTTTTTTTTGCATTTCAAGTGCTTCTATGCAGCCTGGGATGTACAGACTTTCAGTAATACATGTCGTTCTGTCAACCAACTTATAAATGCTTCAATTCCAAACACAAAATGGATCCAGTCAAAACTGAGATAATACTGCTTACCGATTCGGGCATCGCATGGTGGAGGCTCAGCTAGAAATTTAGCGTGGGACCTCCACCTGCTCTGTTCCCGATTGGTAACTCCAGTGATTGACACTGAAGTCATGAGACTTGGACCCCAACCATTTAAAATTCAGCTGTTACGGAATACTCAGTAGGCACTTTGTAAGTTCCTGAATAAAAGCAAAAACCAAGCATCCTTCTACCTCTGAAGAAATCATTCTACACTGTGAGCAAAGACGAGCAAACAATTGCAGATGGAACTGGGACGCGGAACCCACGTCCGCAGCAGCAAGAGACGTGTCCACCAGCCTGCAGAGGCGGTAGAGCCGGCCGTGGCTCGAGCGCCCTGAGAGGCTGTCCTCTGCAGGCCGCCTCCCAGGGCCAGGTGTGATCCTCTGCAGGCCGCCTCCCAGGGCCAGGTGTGATCCTCTGCAGGCCGCCTTCCAGGGCCTGGTGCGATCGTCGCGGCAGACCCTTTATGGAACCTGTCGCTTTCCGATGATCACCGCGGCGGCAAGCCGGCGCCTCTTAAAGCTAGGGTTGGAATAGTTCCCTTTCTTTGAAAACTAGCCGAGACTTAGGACTCCTGAGCACGCTTTTAGATGCCATTGTTTTAGAAGACAAAAAGAACAAAGATGTCGTGTACCTGCAGCACTGAATTATTTCCCATTTAACAGATTGGTAAACTGAGGTCGGGATCAGTCCTAAGTCCTATTCTGTTTTTTTTTTTTTTTTGCAACACATTAGAGAGAGAAATTTGCCAAAAGTCCGGACTCAGCTTACTCCACAGATCAGAAGGGAAGTGATAATATTTTCTCAAATGTTTGTGAGTAAACTTCTCTTCCTGAGAGCTTAGAAGTCTGACACGGCTAGATGTACCCAGTAAACCACATGGACTTTAAGCAAATAGAAGTAAATTTTAATTTCAGAGTAGAGAAAATGAGAGCTGAGCCTTCACAGTGCCTGGGTATATAATATGTATGCTTTCATTACTGATCAATTTTGGGTGGGTGGGAAAACTGTGGTTTATTTAAAATGGAATTGAAGTTTGAAGATATTGACAAATTTTGCAACATTTAACTACTATGTTAAGCAGCCCTCTGTTCAAATGAGTGAAAAACTAAATGAGGGAATGTCAAGATGTTTTCACCGCTCTAACAAAATTAAAACACGCCATTAACAGGAGAAAAAGCAGTTATGAAATAAATTTTGACACCTCCAATCGCTCTTTCAATTTTGCCCTTAACAGGCATCCTTACAGGTAGAGCTAAGTCCATAAGTTAGACCACAGGGAGCAAGCTTAAAATCCCTGTTCTCTTGAATAGGAATGAGATATTTAATGATCCTATGTCCATAGCCAAGAACAATTCTTTCTTTTATCATCATTAAACCTTAAACTGGTTCTAACAGTGACCAAAATGGGCGAGACATGTTTGCTATGGTAGCACATACACACTTTTCAGACCACCAAATCAAAATATTTTTGTCAAATTTCAAATTCTCTGGTATCTTGAATTTGTGTCTAGATGGGTAATAACAACAATAACAAAAGCAGTAAGAGTATTTCTAGAATTTTCTTTAACTTTTTTTGAAAGAGAAGATTTATTACTTATTCGAAAGGCAGAGATACAGAAAGAAGGAGAGGTAAAAAGAGACCTTTCATCCACAGGTTCATTTCCCAAAAGGCTAGGGTGGCAGGGGCTGGGCTGGGCGGAAGACAAAAGACTGTAACTAACTCCTTCCAGGTCTCCCATGTGGGTGGCAGGGCCCTGGTATCTGGGCCATGTTATTCCAGAGCAGAAGTGGAGCAGCTGAGACTTGAACTGGCATCTATATGGGATGCTGGTGTCAAGGCAGCCGCTTAATCTGTTGCGCCATATCAGCCCCTTGCTTTCATTTTGCAAAATGGAAAATGTCATGTACTCTGTCCACACTGAAATTAGAAATGCATCTTTCTTTCTAGCGCTGCCCTTTCTGTTACTCATGATCACGTACATTGTGGCAGTCTGGAATCAGGCAGAACAATCTATGTGACATTGAGTCTACTAACGTTTTAATGATGTGGTTTCAATAATATCGTCCTTGGAAGTCGCTTCATCCCGCAAATATATAAAGACTATTTTGAGCCCTGAATATGCTGTTCTTCAGATCTCTTTCACCAAGTATGAATGCAACATGGAGAATTAAAGTATGTCCATTCCACCAGAGTTAAGAACTCATAGTTCGGATGTTAATACTCAACACCTGCCCAGCTCCTGGGTGATTTTTGTCAATTGCTTTCACTGGTGTTTGGCCTCGAAAAAGATGCGGACTTCTAAAACAATAACAAAGCATCTCAGATTTCATTTTATTTTCCTTCTCAGTCTCTTTATGTGCTGTTGTGTTCAGTACATCTGTGGACACAAGATGATGAGACAAGGATGTCTACACTGGTATGTTTTTAAATATTTTAATGATTAAGATAGTGAACTTTAGTATATCACAATATTATTGAAGTAAATTTACTTGGAAAGAGATCCGAAAATAAAAAAAAAAGAAAGAAGAAAGGAAAGAGGGAGGGAAAGGGGGAAAATCAAAAGAAATAATGAGAGAGAAATCAAACCAGAAGCCTTTGAACCATTTCTGTTACTTTATCGAATGTTTTGTCTGCTTTAAACAGATTAGTGAGCCACTGTCTTTTTGTTTTGTTTTATAAAGAAGTTCTGTTGACTTAAAGCACTAGTGCCAACATAGGCAGCAATACCACAAGTATAGTTTTCTGACAAAAATATTTAAAGCAAAGAAAAAAATATTCAGAGCCGTTCCTGTTACTGAGCACTCCTGAGTTTTCACAGAACACTTCCAAGGACTCAGAGAAGAGCCCCAGGAGTTTCCTGTCAGCCCAATGCAACCCTTCTGTGCGATGCAGGGACACGCCCACTTGGCTGAGCCCACTGGGAAGGCAACAAATGATTATTATTTGTGTCTCTTCGCCATGTGGGTTTCCTTAGAACAATGTGTATTTGTAAAGCTATGGAAAATTCACACACACACACACACGATTTATGAGTACGGTGTTGTTTGCTTCTCACTGACCGTGAATCTGATCATTTTGTCTAATGCTCAGGCTGTCATTGTTGATGATGTTTGTTTTTCCGTTTGGATGCAGATCTCATAAAAAGGATGAGAACTCAATTTATTTGTGATATAGCATGTGCTGTAGGAAGCAAGCATTTGAGGAAATCTCCCGTTCCCCTACAGAACTGTAAGACTGACGAAGTCACAGATTGTGTCCTGTTTAGATATTCATGGCCTGGTGAACAGCAGAGTTCCTTGCACATAGCAGAATGAGTGAACATTTGCAGAGTTAAAGTGGAATCCAATTGAATTATAATGTAAGACAGCAGTTATTTGACAATTTTCTAAAACAGACACAGCTGATAAATGGACAGTTTCTAGCATCAAATGTTAACTGGCTATGAATTATGATCTTGCTGGGATTAAAGGGAAATGAACTTGTATCTTTATGTTAGAGAATCTTACCTTTAATTAATTTATTTCTGTGACAGAGATAGAAGGCGTTCCCATCCACTGGTTCACTCTACACATGCACTCAATGGCTGGGGCTAGGTCAGGCCAAAGCGGGAACTTATTCCAGGTCTCCCACAAGGGTAGCAGGGACCCAATTACTTGAGTCAACACCACTGTCTATCAGGTTTGGATCAGTAGGAAGCTTGAAGCAGGAACGAGGAATTGAACCCAGCTGCTCTGATGTGGGATGTATCTGTATTCAACCCTAGGGTTAACACCTGCTTCCACAGAGCCTCGTTTTTCACCTTGAATTTTCAACTAGCTGTGTAGTTTCAACATCGTTGATCCTATTGATAATTTCTCCGGTAACAGTAAAAATTACACTCATCAGGTGTCAATCCTGTTCTAAGCATAAGCACTATGATACGTGTTTTATATTTTCTATTATTTTACATCACACTACACTAAACCCTTGAAACAGTCATACTTATTCTCATGTTTTAAAATGAAGAGACAAACCTAGAAAGAGTTTGCATGACTGTTCACAGTATGTGGTAGACTGAAAAATGTCCCCAGAAAGAACTGTGAGTAAACCCTTGGAATGTGTGCACATTACTTTATATGACTTCTCCCCCCCCCCCCTTCCCCTGCACCCTCTAAAAAAGGAAAACTAGAGGGTCTTTGCAGATTTGATCAAGTTAAAGGCCTTGAGATGGGGGCATTACCCTGGATTATCCAGATAGACTCTGCATTGCAATGACAACATAATGTTCCAAAAGAGAGAAATAGGGTGATTGGACATACTCTGGGAGGTGTTGGGAGGTGGGTGAAGAGGAGGGAGGCGATGAGAGCCAAGCCGGAGGCAGGCAACAATTTGAAAAGAGATGCAAATGAGGGTGATGTGGTCACAAGCCACAGAGTTGCAACGCAGCCAAGAAAGGGTGCATGAGGTAAGGGAATATTTTCCCCTGGAAACTCTGAGGAGCCCACATCTTGATTTCGGCCAAGTGGTACTGACACAGGCAGGGAGTAGCTCACAGAGAAAAATATCTGAGGATTACCAGCAGCTGCACTCTGGCCTCTCCTGCCCTGCCAGCCCCACGTGCACCTCCCCAGCCCCAGCACTTCCACACGGACTGCAGCTGCACGAGGTTGCCTCTTGAGACCTGGCCCAACTACAAACACTTAGTACAGCTGCCAGCTTCATCCCTGCGCTGACCTTTAGCTCATTATAAGGTCATTATAAGAAAATTAACATGGTCCACACGCCCACTCCCTTCGTACACCTGATGTCATTGTAGTCCCAAGATTTGCAAAAAAGGGCAAGGTAATAGGCAACACTCAAGCCCTGCCTCAAACCCCGCCCTCAACGAAGCCACGCCTCAGATACCACACCCTATGCATCCAGATCCTATAAAAGGATCTTTAACCGGCGGCGTCGGAAGCGGCTCGCTCTTGCTCTTCCTCTTTGGAGCTTGCCCTTAACTGGTTCCTGAGCGTGTGTTTTCTCTTCGAGTAAGACTGCTCAGCTTTCTTTGTCTTGTTCTGGAATATTCCTTCCCTTGCTAACATCTACTCACTTTAAAAAGATAAACAGGGAACAGGAGGGGGGGATAGTGGGGGAGAAGACAAAAAAATGGGGGCAGGGGCGGGGGTGGTGGGGGAAAGAGGAATCTTCAGTCTGTCTCGCTCGCTCCCCTAAACACCCAAATCGGTCAGAATTGGGCAGAGGCCGAGGCAGGAATCGGAAGCTCAGTCCTAGGTTTCCCAGGGGGGTGGCAGGGGACCAAGTACTGAGACCATCTTCTACTTTCCCAAGCACATCGGTGAGAAGCTGGTTTCAAAAGCAGAGCAGTCGGGACTCTGACGGCCGAGACTCAGGTCCTGAACTCATTCTGTTGAGACAAGAGTCTGGACCAAACCTAGCCAGGAGCTCCTCAAAAATGCTGATTTTTTTTTTCTACTTGAAATCCTAAAACTGAAGAGGTAACTTCTGTCTTTGAGCCAACAAGTTTGTGGTAGCTCGCTTCAGTGAACTTAGGAAGGGAATACTTAGAGCCCCTCAGCGCTTACCTTGAACATAGCACACGAACACTCGGATGCATAACCAGTAGCTACAAGTCTAGCGGTTTTTTATCTCCCAGTCCTGTAGGTCAGCCATGCAAGGGGACTGAAGAGGGCTTTTTGGTCTGGGGTCCGGTCAGGTTGAGATCAATGCATTATCCACCATGGTGTTCTATCTGCAGGCTCTCAAAACCATTTGCTAGATCAGATGCACCTGAGTAGTCGCCCTGTTGTAGGTTAACTGACGAGTCCTACTTCTGTGAAACTTTACAGGCAATGTGATCAGTGGGGGGTAGTACCAGGGGGTTGGTTTTGAGAATTCTGCCTTCCGACTCTTGCCCTTCTCCCTGCTGTGCCACTCTGTCTTCCAAAGCCACTCTGTCCAGGGTTCCTTGGAATGTCTCGTTAGCGCACAGAGTAGCCGTGTGCACAGCTTGTGCTTATAGCCAAAACTTCGTCACCTGTTTCTCATTACTAGTAATGATAGCGTGCAGCACAGCTTCCCGTCACAGAACCCATGAATTCTTCCCCACTTCCCTGCTTAAAGGTCTACAAAACAGAGTAACTCCCTAGGGGAACAGTAAGGCGAGTTGGGGGAATGAGAAGGATGGACTGTGTGGGAGACAGCCGAGTCTATCCTGAGACCTACACAAAGATAACCAGTGGCTCCCGGCTGGGTCTCCTGCCAGCGCTTTCATGATATATGCCCCACCTGCTGTGTCTTCTGACGACCCCTGCATTGCCCTGGGGTTACTGAAGCTACTTTGCTCTAATGGAGGACTAGTTAGAGAAGCGCCTAGGGGTTGTCTCCCTGGGGTGGCTGCCAAGTTTGTCTGCCTTGAAACATGACACGTTGACTCGCAGCTCATGCTCTGCAGCTCTGCGTAGAATCTGAGGTTGGGATTTTATCTGAACTTTAACCTGGTGTTGGTTCATTTCTTCTGTCCTGCACTCCACTGTTGGCTTCTCCCAGGCATTAGTCTCTGGGTTTCTTTCTGGGAACACCTGACCCTTAGATCTGTTTTGACCTCGTTGCTGGGACTGGCAGCTCCCAAAATCTGGCTTGCGAGAATGGAAAACGTCCAGGCTGTCTCACAGATAGTGACTACTAGCCAGTCAGTACCTGGCAGCCAGGTTTTCTGTCAACCCAGTGTCTGAAAGTGAGATTATATGCTGAACACCCTGGCCACTTCTCTTGGAAAGAACTGCTAAAGGCCTTCTGAACAGTGCAACTCAGACTTCTCTAGCACCTCTGGAAAATACTCTAGTTTCTGTCTGGCTATGTGAACCCTGCTGCCGAAGTCTGCATCTAGCTCTCTTGAGATTGGCCTTTCCTGGTGTATACACATTTAGAGAGTGATTAAGTGCTAATGGAAGCTACAGTGATGAGCATAAACTCAAGGTTAATTCTGAAAGTACTTTGAAATTCTAGTTACAAATATACCACTTGCGAGTGAATACAGGACACAAGACGAGGATCTTCTGGGTGTGCCTTGCTGCAAACTCAGGTGCAGTAAATAAAGCAGTGAGGGTGAGGAGGACTCGGTAAGAGGCAGCTACAAAAGGAGGGCGAGAGGGAAGCGACTATGCCAGGCTTGCTCAACAAGAAGTAGAAATACAATGTAACTGTCTAAAGGCTAGAGGAGGGCTGGGCTGTGTTTGGGGAGGGTTCCGAGAATTCTGTCCCAATACCCTTAGTGACTTCTAAAGTGAACACAAAAAACCTCTTACAGGGCAAAAGTGCTACGCAGATAAAATCTAGGTTCCTTATCCATTGACTTTGAATGAATGAGACTATCCTAGCTGAATTCCTCAAAAGATCACTTGAGAAAAGATATAGGCACCTGTGTTCTGACTTGACTAATCAAATGATCATTCCTTAGCACCTGGAGACTGAACAACTTCGAGCATCGAAGGTCATCCTTTGTGGTCAACTCTGTTCCACAGGATAAACTTTACAAGTGGAAAGTTTCACCTGTTATCTCCAAATAGATGGTCATTGTGTACTTGCTCAATTAACATGCTCTACTTCAATCACTTCTCCAGTGTTTTCCAAAGTTGCATCTACTTAAGCAGGGCTGGGAAGCACCCTAAACGCAGATGAGCAGAAAAAGCAGACAACTTACACTAGATAGGCAAAAAGAGCTGAATGCTCAATAGATCAGAAAATCCCATCCCCTAGTGTGTCCAGCCTTCATGGCAAAATCTCCAGCGAGTTACCCTTCACAAGGACAAGAATGTAACAGTTCTGGCAAGATCTCATTTAAGGTGCTGGAATCTATCCCTCCATAGCTTAAGTGTCTGGCTGATTGTTGGTGTTGTGCCTTCCAGCAACATGCATAGAACTAGGGAGGGAAGCAAAGGTAAGGAGAAAACGAATTCCTTTGAGGAAGTAAAGCAGAAAAATGGCTCGAACTATAGCCTGTTGAATACTAAATGGTGTTGAACACAACTGTCCTAAGTACCTATCGTGAGTCACACTTTCATCTGGGCTCTAGATAGCTCCAAGTTTTGTTTACAGTTCAGTTCTGAGTTGCAGACGTGATAGCAAATGTAACCTGGTGGAAAGACCTCAGAACAGTGTGATCTAGACCTTCCTGGGCAGCTCACTGGACCCTCAGATTTAACAGTTCTAAGTTTTTCATAATAAAATGACATATTAGCTTGTAAGATCCCCAGATTCTAGATAAACTCAGAACTGTGTAGTCTTGGAAATAATGTAGTAATGGAGCATGAAGATTGAGACGAAAAGTCACTTAAGTTATACCTTAAACCATAGTAGTACAAGTTCTGCTTCCCCACCCCTAGTGGGTTTTGGGTTAACTGTACCACTAGCTTTACTTTTTTCTGTGTTGTCACCTATCCCTTAAATAGATGTCACCTTGTAACATGACCTTTAAAAATACTGCCTGGGACAGCATTTGGCTCAGCAGTTTTAGACCCCTCTTGAGCCCAAGTCCCACACTGGCGTCTCTGGGTTTGATTCCTAGCTCTGTCGCCAGTGGCAGCTTCCTGCTAATGTGCAACTTGTGAGGTTGCGGGTCATAGTTAAGGTTAGGTCAGCCCCTGCCACCCTCAAGGGCTACATACACTTCCTGCCCCAATTTGTGACTTTGACAAGGCCTAGACGCAGCTATTGTGGGCACTTAGTAGGAGAGGGGAGCCAGTTTATGGTAATGGCCGCTGACTGTCAATCAAGTGGCTATTTACATTTCTGAATTTTTAACTTGAAGTGTACTGTATTACCTTGGTGTTCATCTAAATTCTATGATGTCTTTAAGATCACACACACTGAGCCAGCTAGTGACAGCTGTGTACCACTCAGCATTGTGCACCTATCCCATTTTGTACATTTCCATTCCTGGTTTTATTCATGTTTCCGACTCAAATGCACTGCTTCTCAAACATTCAGATCCTCAGAAGTGTCAATAGTAAAGTGCTTGGGCTTTACGCTGAAGAATCCTCTGTTGGGCTAATATTTGAATGCAGTATCTAGTATGCCAGTGTAGACTGAAGCAGCCTGGGTTCCTAACCAATAGTAGGGATTGGGCAGCTTTCACTTTTTTTGCCAAAGAGACGTGTTTAACTTCCACTCTTCTGTATAAGTAAATGAGCATTTTCCGTACTACGCTAGGGCTCATTCTCTTGCAAGTTGTCTACTTGTGTGCTGACATTTTCCCTGCAGCTATCCGATTTTTTTCTTTCAGTAATAGTTTCTAAACTATGATCTAGACACTTATACAACCTTTAATCCAATTATTGAGCTCTTCTGAAGTATCTTTTCCAGGAAGGTTTTGTTAAACTGTTTTGATGGCTATAATCCAGTTTCTGCCTCAATGTGTATGACTTTAATAGTATGATTGTCCATGTTACAAAATCGAGTAGCTGCTCCAGGATTCTCCCATTAGCTTCGTAGTTTTGCAAGTTAACTGAATCCATCTCTACTGCCATCTTCATTGAAGCTACTATATTTTACAGTCTCGTATTGACACCTTATAATTCTTGTAAGTCAATTATACTAGAATTTCTAAACTTTTCAGTAGCTCTATGCTGTCTTGGCAAACATAACTTATCCTATGAATATGTATTCTTCAGCTATAACTTTTCTCCTTTAGATGCTGAGGTTAGATCCTTGGGAAACGTCTCCATCAGATGATGGTGTTCCAGTTGTAACCTTACCTGCCTAGTGCCTACAGGACTTTCTCTTCAACTGTCTTGCCCTGGTCCCTCACAGCTTATTGTCAAGTTAGACACAGGTACAGGTCAATTAAAGGAATCTTGTTTCCAGATGAATAGGTGTATAACATTTCCTCTTGGTGTCAAGTTTGTCATATTAGAAGTACTGATCTCATGACGGGTGCAAAATCTTACAATGAACATTCAAGTTGTCTGAAACCAGAAAAGTCGCTTTTTCTCCTCCCAGTAGTAACCATTCCCCCCAAAAAAAATCATCTTGCTGAACGAAGAGCTGGGGTCAGAACCAAGACCAAAGTTCAATTTGAACCCATTAATGTCAAATGCAGGTCCCAAGCAGGGCTGAATCTGGGGTAATCGGGATAACCCAAATTGGGCTCGGGTTAGTCACCAGGTAAGGCACAGAGGCATCCAAATGGAGCTAGAAATTCTTAGAAGATGGAATCAAGTTAACCAACCCCAGTTGTATCAAAGAAGTGAAGCCAAGTAATGAGGAAAGACAATGACTTGGTAAGGAAACGGTCAGCTTAAAACGAATTCGTGAACCTCGGGCAGTGAGGCTATAAGTGTTATAACCATAAAGGGGGATGAAGGGAATCCTTAATACTTACGTGACACAATTCTCTGTAGCCTATGAACATGGCAGTGGAGGCCAAGTGTTAAAGGCCTTGACTCCTAGCTGGTGGCAAAGGAAGTCAAGAAAACTGGTCCCCTCAACCCTCACCTCTGCAGATAGATGCTTCATGATCTTCCTGCTGAGCCAGAATCGGTTCCTTAGCCAACTTCTGATCATGCTGGCAGGGAAACTAAACTCCCAGGACAGCTAAAATTTCTTAAGACTTAAGACTACTCATGACCGCACTCATCACTAGATCTAACTTTTCTCATTCCCTACTACGTTCTAGATGGTCCCTACTCTAGTCAGTGTCATGACAAATCATTAAACAAAATGGCAGGGCAGATTTGACCATCAGGGCATGTTTTCCAGTCTCTAAGCATTTAAACTCGTAAGCAATTATGTATGAGTCCGGTACGAGGCATAAACAAAAGGATAGTCTGAAGTCTCGCCTCCTTTCTATCAGTTTATATTCTACCAATAACCTCTGCATGTACACCTTAAACAGAATATCTAATTCTTGGCATTTATAAGTACTGTAGATACTAGTAAAAAGTTCTCTGGATTATGCAATCGCATTGAATTATCTCATGGACACCCTGAGCAATGCACTGGTCAATGTTCAAACTGGATTTGGCCCCCAAACTCGGATGTGTAATCTTCAAAGTCATCAGTTAATGGCACTAAATGGATAGAACACTCATCCAATAACTGTCTCAAGAGGTCAGCCTGAAGGTAGGAGGTCTTTGGGTCACTGGGCCTTGTCTTCGGAGGGTATCGCATGAGAGTTTGTTAGACAAACCCAAGTTGAGTATAGCTGTTCCCCTTCCTACATCACCATGTGACTTATTTCTCTGCCTCTACTTGTTTGATCCTCTGTACCACCTAAGGACTCTGTTGGCAAGAATGACATTGGTGCTGGCATTTTAGTCGAGCGGATTAAAGTGCTGCTTGCAATGCCAGCATCCTGTATTGGAGCATGGGTTTGAGTTCTGGTTGTACCCGTTCAAGCCAACTCCTTCTGGCTCAGCCATTTCCTTTTGGGGAGTGAACTAGCAAGTGGAAGACCTAACTTTCAAATACCTTTTAAAAAGACTAAGAATGCCATCACTTACCACGGGGGCTGTTCAACCTTGGACTGTAAACTTGCAAAACCTTTGTGGCAAAACTTCCCTTCCTAGGTAGCTTGTCTTAGCTTTCATTACTACAATAACGTAACTGCATATTTTTGCCGTAGTCTTCGTGTAAATAAATGTTCATACTATATCATTCTCGCTAATTCTCCAAGAATAATTTCCCATATGGATAGTTACACATGAAGAATTTAAAAATGGGTACTGTGAAGAATTTATGGTTTTAGCCTTCATTATAGAACATGTCTAGAAGAACATGGAAATCGGCCAATATGCTAAGAGAAATGCAAAGATACACTCAAGAACACATGCCCATCATTCTCCGTGCATAAGTTTAACGTTCCTCTGAAGTGTTAGGGACTCTGCCTACTTTTCACACCAAGGTAAAGGTCAACGGCAACACCCAATACTGCCATCTTTCAACCAGACACTTTTCTGCCAAGGGGACACTTGGTAATGACTGAAGGCATTTTGGCTATCACACCTGGGGGGAATACCACTGGCATCAAGGGTGGGGCAAAACTTACTGTGGGCAGTCCTCTACAAAAAGGAATTATCCAGCCTCAAGGGTCCGATATCAAGCTTGAGAAAGCCAGGTCAGGACTTGAGGCTCTCTAATGAGGGTTTTCTTATTAAACTGATAACCATAGAATCACAGGCAACAGGGAAGTACCGTGTGTCCTTTACCTGGTTTTCCTTAGTGGCACTCAGTGAAACCATAGTACAAAACTAACCAGGAATCCAGTATTAACAGTTGTGGTCAGAGTAATGTTTCGTCTCTAGACTTGCTCATGTTGCCCCTGTATAGCCGCACCTACTTCTCTCAACACCCAAGGCCACAATATTCCCATGCAGAGCCAAAGTACTTCGAGAGCTTGTGGGGAAGGAGGAAGCAAATGCTTGGTGTTTAAAAACAAATCGGTGCAGTTTTCGTCACAGTAGGCCTATTCCATGAGCCTCTGGCAGACGCACATGCATGGACTTCTGTTTTTTCATACCAAAATTTGATATGTGCAAACTTCTGGAAGTCCTCACAGTACTGACTACCAGGGAGAGTGTCGTGCAGAATAACATGGACATCTTCTACCTTGTTCCCAAACTGAAGGAGTGAGCAATCTTTGACAACTAAACGTGAATAGCTATAGCATTTCTGTGAATGTTCTTGACCAGATGGAAGCACTTCCGCCCATACCCAGTCTATTTTTTTTTCTCCAAATGTCTTCATCAATTGATAAACAAGGCTTTTCCTTATACTGGTAAATGGTTGATTCCACTGATTGGCTTTTTGAATGCTGACTCAATCTCACTATCTCCCGGTAAACCCCTGTACTAAATTCATGATTGTTGAGGATATTCACTACTTTAGTCATGAAAAATACTTAACTACTTTCCCTTCATATTTCCTATCTAAGTTCATGATTGGAATAATGCTGCCCTTTATAAGTTTTTGCTATGTTTTAGAAAAGATTTTTAAATTGTTATTTCCTTAAATGTTTTCTAGAATTTTGCCAGTAGCACCATCTGGGCCTAGAGAGCTCTTTTTCAGAAGAGTTTAACCACATATTTAACTTTTTAAAGTAGTTACGTAACTACCAAGCTTGTTTGACTTTGATCCTTGAATATCCAAATTCCTTCTAATCCTAGGAGAGCTACTTCATAAGCAACTTTTACACCTAATATAGACTAGGTAACTCATACATGGAATTGTTCATGGTATTTCATTATCCTTTAGATAGAACTAATACAGCAACAGGCTTCATAGTGACAACTATCTTGCGTTTCTACTAATTACAACATAAAGTGCCTAACGGGTGGGCATTTGGCAACAGCATTGGAGCTGCTCTTGGAACCTTAACATCCTAAAACATATGCCTGGGTTTGAGTTCTGCTCCATTCTTACTCCAGCTCCCTGCTGTCCTATACTTCAGGAAGCAATGGGTGATGGCTCCAGTGTCGGGCCTCCCACGTGTGTTGGAGAAACCGAAGACTGAGCTCTGGGCTCCAGACCTCAGCCTTGTCCAGCCCCAGGTATCGCAGGTATTTCAAGAGTGAAAAAGTAGATTTACCTGCCTCTTGGTTTTTGAAATAAATACAAGTTAACTTCAAAGAGAAGGCTACAAGTGTCATCCGGGTTTTTATTCCCTTCTGCTCTTAGGCGTGTTAACCTTTACTGATTCTTGCCTGCAGATATCCTCTGTATCTTGTTTCAGGAGATAGAAACTTGGATCTTAAGAACCTATAAAGTGCCTGTATTAAAATGAAAGCAGGCACTCGATACAAATAACCAAGCAGTGCTCTAGCTACATGGCACAAATTCGATACATAAGGTTTTTTGCCTTAGGCCAGAGTTGTTAGCTCAACACCAGGTATCTGAAGATGTTCCTTTTCCATGCATTCTTAGTCAGAAAAACTGGTATGGATTGCATTTTTAAACACGTTAAGCAGTATAATGCAAGTTGTGGTTTTCTTGGAATGCCCCAATGCACTAGAAAAACATACTGATGTTGCATAAATGTTGACTAAATACAACTGTCAGGTAATCTAAACCTTAGATATTCTAATAGCTCTCACAATGACGAAAGAATGTTGACAGTCAACTACGATTGGGAATTTATCCCTTTAGTTTTCTTTTTGGTTCGTGAGTCTTGAGGCTCTTGTTTATGCTTAGAATTAGTACAGCCTGGTGAATGGACCTTCATTAGGGAATCTTGTTTATCCTGCTTAATTGTTGTGAATTTTATAATGTCTAATCACTTTAGCTTTCATTTGATTTGGCGTTTTCCTATTCAATCTAACCACATTGTAAGTGAAGTCACTTCATTGTAGAAAACAGGGGGTGATCTAGGGTTCAGTGGATCA
Source organism: Sylvilagus floridanus (assembly GCA_949820135.1). Lineage (NCBI taxonomy): Eukaryota > Metazoa > Chordata > Mammalia > Lagomorpha > Leporidae > Sylvilagus > Sylvilagus floridanus. The sequence continues at coordinate 11,937,254 of OX463246.1, read as the reverse complement.
TTAAATACTCAAGCATTTAGCCCATAGAACTATGGTGACACCTTCCAAGGTCACTGTTGGTCAAGACACACAAGAACTGGTGTGGCTCCAGTCTGAGTCCCAAAGTCCTGAGAAACAGAACTGACCTGTATGGGTTGATTTGTGTTCCTTAGAGCTCTTGTACTGAAGTCCTAAACTTCGACATGATGTCTTTTGAAGATCTGCTCTCTGGAAAGTAATTGGAATGAGGGAAGTCAAGAGGGAGACTCCCATTGTAAGAGACCCCAGAGTTCAGAGCGTCACTCTCAACTCTCCCCGTGTGAGGACACAAGGGGAACACAGCTCTATATGCAAGTCTTAGAGCACTCGGTGAGGAACCAAAGCTACTAGCTCCTTGACTTTTGGACTCCAGCCTCAAGGATGGTGACAAATGCCTGTTTTAAGTTGCCCAATCTGATATCTTGTCAAGGCATGCTGTGGTTCCAGTCAAAGTCCGGAGACCTGAGACCTGTTGGTGCCCTTCTGAAGGCAAGCAAGTTCATACCCCAGGAGGAGTAGATATTGGAGCTCCAGTGACCTAGTACCCCAGATCAAAGGAAGGCCTGCAGGAGTCCTATTTGAGGGAGAATGGGCACTTTGTTCTGACGACTGGATCGGACCCAGACACCTCTGAGGGCAGCTGTCCTTACTTGGTCCACTAACTCAAATGTTAATCTCATCCCAGAATCCCCTTAGAGTTGCAGAATAACGTTTGCATTCTGTAGTCCACTCAAGTTAACACTTAGAAGCCATTCCAGTTGGATAGTTATTTTTAACCCATCTGACAATCTGACTTCAAGTGGTGTTGCAGACTACAGCACTTACACTGAATGTGATTATATGTAAACTGAAGTTTGAGTTCCATTCTTATAAACTCACTTGTGTCCATTTTTTACCTCCCCCTTGCCGTCATTCCATACTAGCCTATCCATTGTTCTTGGTGTGCCTCGTTGACATTTAGTAATGGCTGTCATACTTTCGTAACGTGAAGAATCTACTTGACTTTATACTGCAGCATGTAAGAAACCTTCCCAATCTAAGTGTCCCTTTATTTTTGACCCTAAGTATAGTCACCTATTGAACACTTCCCAGAAAATGTCCTTCTGACTCCGTTACCTACGTGTTTTGAATCTGATCAGTCTCTAGGAATTTCTACTCTAGAGCATGTCTTCAACGAGCTGTCATTTTTTTTCCCTGTACCTTTAGCATTTTCCTTACTATACCTCTATCCTGACAGGGTATTTTCACTGGCTATAAAATTCTACATGGTTTTTTCCTTCTAGAACTTCATAAAACACTGGTGCACTTTGGCTACCAGTTTTGGGTCAGGTTTCCGTCACTGAAATCATTCTCCATATATATATCACTTGTTCTGGTTTTTAAGGACTTTGCTTCTGGCAGTTTGATTATGATGTAGATGGAACTACATTTGGGGCTTACTGAGTTTATTAAAGCCATAGAACTTATTTCATCAAATACTTTAACATTCCTCAAATTACTTTCTTGCCATACTTGCTAGTGCTCAATGACCTGAATATTGAATCTTCTCCCACAGGTCCCTGGGTTAACCTCCTCTACTATTTAAAAACCTAAGTTTTTGTTTAGCAAGCAAGAAAAACTTACAACATTCTATTCAAATGTGTTGATCCTTTCCTCATTTTTATTCTGGGGCACTCGGCCCATAGTGAGATTTTATTCATTAACTTGTAGCTTTAAGATCATTGGGTGCTTTTGATCTTACTAAGGATTTCTGTTTCAAAAGGATTTCCTGACTTTCCTAATAGGTTCTGTAAAGTCTGTTCTGATTGGCTTGTGCAGTGCACTTGTATTGAAATACAGCACTGTAGCACATTAGGACATAAGTAGTACATGTTAAACGCTTAAAACAAGGAAAAACTCCAAGACCCCATGAAATAGTTATGACATCTGTCATCAGGGTGCTGGTTTCTTTCCAGTTGTTGACGGCTTTCCTGACCCTTCTATGCTGAGACACTTCAGGTTGCATTGTAGACATTTAAATATTATGATTGTGTGGGTCTTGGTTAAATCCCATGGAGAACATTCATATTTTGTTTAGCAGGCAATCAACTGGGCTCGATTCAGGCCGCAGTTTCTGACTAGCCTTTTGAGGGTTGTGGTTTTAGTGTCAGTTCCATTTTCAAAGTCTTTGAAATGCTATTTATATCTGTCCCATGTTGGCTACACCCAGTGGCCAGTCTGAGATTTGGGTGGTGGTCTATGTTTGCAGAGTTCTTTGTATACATAGCTTTAACTCTAAATATCATACAGAGTTCAGGGGTAAGACCACACACTTACAAATAACTTGTCCTCGAGTTTCTCCCACTCTGATATCTCCAGGAACCTCTGTCCAGAAAGCTGAGTATTGACTTATCCTGTCTATTGTAAACTTCATACATCTGCACCCTGATCCACAGCCAAGCAATGAGACAAAGACATGATAACTAAACAGGGAGTTTGTCCAAGTCTTCAGCCCCTCTGGCTGACAGGAAGATCCTCTTCCTTGGAGCTCAGCTGGGAGTTTGTTACTAATAGCTGTTGCTACTGCTAGAACACACCGCTTCTACACCCTCGTTCGAAGCAGAGGATGATTGTGGAGTATTCTCTACCCATGCTGATGCCCACTTGTAAATTTTGGGCAAAGCCGAGTCCAGGCCAGGAGGGTTGGGATTAGAAATCATGGCAAACAAATGGCTAGTGTGGTAATGCTGGTTATCTTTCCTTGGCCTATTTCTCTACATAGTGCATGGAACCGTTCTGAGGGTAGGATCTACACCTGCCTTCAGGGACAAAGGGTGAAGTAGGATTCCTAGCGGGATACAGTAAACCCAACACCCATGGTTAAGTTTTTTTTGAGGGGGACCTTCTGTTAAATATGGAAGTAGGCAATGATAAAATGTGTAGTACTGGGGCTCTGTCTATGCTGTAACTTGCTCTGCTACTTGATATAGGCCCATGCTTAATATAGCCTTGACTATAAACAAACCTATGAAGATTTAATTTATACCCAGTTCCAATTCAGCCTTTCAGTTCAGGCAATACTTACAGAACTGACTTCAAGGCAATATGCTTTGAGGTATAACTTCACGTGGTGTTGGCAAAACAAGTTGTGTGATGGTATAGATGTAAGTGTATAATAGATGCCCCATTGTTAGTATGACAATTCTGTTTAGGAAAATCCAACCATGTTTATTACCTAATTTTAGTCTTGTCTTAACTCAGCAGGCTGTCATGTTTACTGTACTAAAGAAATTATTCTGACTACTGGTCGTCCTACTCATTCTGAAGAAATAGCTTATTCTCATCAAATTGCAGTGTCCATAGTTTACCTATATATATATAATCTATGGCTATTTCAGTATTGAATTACATAACTCGGCTGCCTCCCTCAGGAGTGGGTAGCTGAGTAGTCTCTTCAGTGATACGCCAAAACTTTCACAGAACTATGAATATTAGATCACTTACCATTCTTGCGAGAAACTAGCAACTTTGAGCAGCCTCATTAACCAAGCCTACACCAACCAGACGAAAATAAATTTTTAAGAAGCCTCTTACCTTTAAGGTCCTTCTTATCAACATAGTTGAAAACTGGAGCTCTCCCGAATTATCAAAGCACTTTGTAGTGTCAAAACAAGCAAAAAAACAATTGAACCGTAGTAACATCAACAACCAGATGGTACTGCTAAGTGGCATAGTAAAGCCAAGTATGTCCAGAGAAAGTGATAGTGTATTAAAGCAATACATGACTTAGGAATGAGACACGAGCATCTGTAATCAAGTGAGTAGAGTGGTACTACAGGTCTTAGTGCTACATGGGCTTCAAGTAAGAAAAACTTCCCGTGGTCATCAAAGGCCTCCGTGCTTAGGAGTAGTCACACACGGGTGGACACATGCTCTCTATAGCAAGTATCACAAGCCCCCTTTGAGGGGGGGGGGGGTTTCTCCAAACTAGCCCTTCACTGAGTCAATGAAACTGTAACGGGTTTCTTCTAGTCTGAGGATCCAGTCACTTAACGTGTCAGAAAGGTCTGTGTATGAGGGTAGAAGTATTTCTCACTTAGAGTATTCTTGGTTATTACTTATCTTTGTATAAGTTTTTGGTCAGCCGGTTGGTTACTTGTAGCTTTTGTGTATCTTGCTCCTGATAGACAAGCTGGCTTCTCCCCCAGCCCTTGTGCTCTGGGTGTGGACAAGGAACTCCATTTGTTACACTTGGTAACTGCTGTGGATCTAGACTTGAAATCTTTACTCCAACATGGAGTCTCCCTTCTGTTTTCTTACATTTTGTCCTTGCCTTGGCTCCCCCAGGAAGTAGACCTCTTAGACCACTGGCAACGGTATCAAACTCCGTTCTGCTACTCTTGCCTTCCTCATCTGCACACAAGATCTGTGAGGACAACCCATGTCTAGCCATCAGCCCACATTCGGGGAGCTAGGGGAATATTGACAAGAGACATTAAGGGTCGTTAACCATCTAGGTGGTTATGACAGGGTCAGTGAAGTTGCTTCAACTTTGAAGATGAACAAAAATCCTACTTGGAGACATAAAGGGTGCCCAGAAAGAGGTGAATGATGGATAGGCAGAAGAGTACTTGTTTCTTAGCCATCCATCCCTCCTTCCTTTCCTCCCTCCCCCACCAACACTTGCTCTGTGTTAACCGTATACTGTTATGGCCTAGTACAGGAGTATAAAGGGTGAATATACAGGCCAAGGACAGAAACTTGGGCATAGAAGTTTGAACAGGTGGTTATCTTAAGTTAGGAAAGTTCACTCAGACCATTAAAAGATGGTAACAATTTGTCAAAGCGATTACAGTGAACAAGATTGCATGGGTTATGAGTGGTTGCCTATACTTAATGCTTAGATCAGATATTGATACTGTTCACCAAATCTTTTGTGAGAACTACACTTTTAATGTGATTTTCTAGAGGATATAGTTGAGGCTGCATGTACGTAGTATCTGCCCCAAGCTCCTATCATAATGTTGAACTTGTCCCTTTTTCTCTATTACTCACATGAAGCGTGGCTACTCGGGTTATAAAGTGACTTCTAATCTCCTCTCCAATGCATTAGACTACTTGATACGGACACACAGGCTCACCCCCTACATACCCACAACAGGCTAGGCCAGAAGGATCCAAGTACTGCAGTCTCTCAGGTGCACATCAGCAGGAAGTCGAATCAGAAGCAGAGCTCCGATGTGGGTGTCCCAAGCATCTTGGTAACTACCGCAGCCATTGCTCATCTCTCCTTCCCAAATCTAAAGTTTCACTTTTTCATAGCTTGTACCTCTGCTGAAGGTTGTTTCAAACCTTTTCTTTGAATCCCTGAATGCTTATTGTAACTGTAAGTCATTTATCCCTGCCATCTTTGTCTTGCCCGAGTTTTCTTTAAAAAATTGGGGGGCCGGTGCTGTGGTATACGCCAGTAAAGCTATCACCTGCAGTGCCAGCATCCCATAAGGATGCCAGTTCAAGACCCTCTCCTCTAAGGCCTGGAAAGGCAGAGGATGGCCCAAGTCCTTAGGCCCCTGCACCCACATGTGAGGCCTGGAAGAAGCTCTTGGCTTGTATCGGCCCAGCTCCAGCCATTGTGGCCATTTGGGGAGTGAACTAGCCGATGCAAGACCTTTGTCTCTCCCTCTAACTCTAGGTTTAAGAGACAGAGCTAGAGAGAGGTCTCCCATCTGCTGGCTCACTACACAGATGGCTGCAGCTGGACTGATCCAAAATCGGGAACTTCTTTTGGGTCTCCTCTGTGGATACAGGGGCTCAAGAATTTTGAGTCATCTTCCACTGCTTTTCCAAGGCATGTCATAGAGTTGTATTGGAAGTGAGGCAGCTGTAACTTGAACCAGCACCCACATGGGATGCTGGCACTGCATGTGTTGGCTTTATCTGTGCCACAGCACCAGCCCAAGCCAGTGTTTTATGTCTCCCTTTCCTCAAGGATCCAGTTCCTCTTGTTGTCCAAGATGTCTGAAAGCCAATTTTCCTCCAACTAGATTCACAGTTGCTTGTGGAGGGAGAATTATTTCAATACCCAATCATCTATCATGGCAGTAAGACATCCGTTGTTTTATTGCCATGTTTTATTTGCAACGTTTTTGGTGACCAGAGTAGTCTCCAAGTCTTAGAATGGCAGGTCTCTCTTTGACCTTATTCCATGACTTTGTCTTCCCTTGCTCCAGGGCTGGATAGCCTGAGAAACTTAGATTGACTCACTTGAATCTTATGGAACATATTACATATTACTGTACTTTACAAGGCTATTAGTATCCGTTACATTAATGTAGTAACCCACAAGATCATGTAAGTTAAGTCCTAAGTTTTGGTTAATGAGATGGCATTTTTAGATCACCTAGGCCAGATCAAAAAGAAATCTGGTGGATGGATGTTGTCAAGTCAATGTTCTATCTGAAATTGGGGTCATTTTCATGACCAAACCATTGATTCCATTGTTTCACTTGCAAGTAGTTCAGGGGTTTTCACAGGGACGATCTGTATTCACTAGTTGTGGAGTCACACACGTAGCATTCAGTTATGCATAACAGTGCACTCTGCCAAGTGACTGCACAGCTGGGGAGTTCACTGGGGGCAGCAGCTGGGTGAGGAGCCTCAAAAGATGGGTGGGCATTGAAGGAGTTGTCTTGCTTTTGTACCCAGAAGGCTCTATTAGCATCCCACAAGAGATTAGATGGCATTGTTCATTTTCCCCCTACGGGGGACATGTATGTTTATGACCTAAAGATTTGCACGTTTGAATGAAAAAGCCACTTTGTGGAATTAACCAAATTGACTATCTCCCCAGTTTGAATTCACCGATAACTTAATCCCCACTTCACATCGTTCTCTACACATTCAGCCAGAGGATTCCGAAGGCCTGCATTTTCGGGTTCTCATCTGTAATACAAACACCAGTTGAAGACATAATATCATTTTATTCTATTCTCAGAGGGCATCTAGCAAAGCTGGCTAGCATTACTGCAACATTTTAATTACTGGTGCTTACCACAATTTGCAATAATTACAGTTCATTTAGTGAGCTGGTTCCTAATTGCACACACTGCTAAAGTAACAATTGAATAAAATAAAGTGCACTTTCATATGTATGTATGTATGTATGTGATTGAGAAAGATGCGTTTATCAAGAGAAGCTAGCTAGTTCTAAAACAATTTCTAAGACATTAAGAGCAGTTTTCTCAAAAGCCCCAGAACTAAATTTAGTCATTAGGACAAGTTATTCCATCTTTTATAATGGTACTTTGTCTTTAGCATGGTTTTTAATTCTATGCTTCCTTTCAGTAAATGCAGCTCAGTGAAGAGATCTAGTACCAACAGAAATCTTCTATTCATTGCAAGGTCACATCACATACAGTGACTTACATGAAAGTCCTTAGTTCTTGTTCATTCTTCATTATGTAGGACAAAATCTCATGATTATCCGATACATGAGTGTAGGCAACACGGTGAGGAGACTGCTTGGAGGGTGAAGCAGCTGACGAGATGTACAGAATCTCATAATTGCAGTGAGAATGGATAGAGGGCGTATTGAAGGTACTTTTGGTTCTCGTTTTTCTAAAGGTCCTACTTTCCTAAATGTGTTAGATCAATTCCCCTAAGCTATCTGTGCTTCAGTGTTCCAGTAGAGAGATGCAGACAAAGGATTATCTTCTTGCCTGGAGGAGTATCTGTTGTGGTCAAATATCTGAAGGCACTTTGAAGTAGATGCAAGTCCATGAGGATCCATTTCTGGCAGTTCCCACACCATTGTCCAATATGGCTAGTCCTTTCCAGTATCTTGGCTAGTCCCAAAGCTACAAAGCCAGAAGAGATTGGGGAAGTTGACATGACAACAGTTCTATCGGAACATTTAGGCATGCAGATAGAGATTCCCTAACTACTTGGAAGCCAAAGATCCATCTTCCCACCTAACATGAATTTGAGAATGATGCAATCAAAGAGCCAAAGGAACTGGAAAATGCTTTCACTCTGCTCCCAGGAAGCTTCTTTAAAAACAAAAGACCACACACACACACTGGACTAATTTTGTCAATGTTTTCCAATATCAAAATATTCTCAGTTCATTTGGTTTAGTAGGTTCGACTCACATCTAACACCAGGAGTTATTCCAAGTAATTTTCATGACTGAGTCTTAAACACATTCAAGGAGAAACTAGGTTTGACCTAATCAGAATTACTCAGTTTTAATTCACTAGGAGTGGGACACCAGCAGAGTTGGAAGTTTCTTTAAACAAGTTCCTCCTTCAAGATGTGATACACGTATGTGTGTATTTGTATATGTAGTTCTAGATCTCTAGCCATTAGCTAGTTTTTAAGTTTCCAGCATTCCTGAACATTCAGCTAAGACCAAGTAGTCTCTCCACCCCCCTCAGAGTTCAGTTTCTAGATTATGTAATGTTGATTAGAGCTAGCAGAAACCTGAGGAGCGACACATCACTCAGAATAAAAGGCTGAGTATCGCAGTGGTTAAAATGTCTCCATCCTATACTGGAATGCTCAGGTTCAAGTCCCAGTCGTTCTTCAGCTTCCATCTTCCTAACACACCCTGGGAGGCATCAGGTAGTGACTCAAGTACTCGAGTCCCTGAAACACAGGGGAGGCCAGGTTTGAGTTCCAGGCTATAGGTTTCAGCCTGGCCCTGTCTGTCGTGGACATTTGGGGAGTGAACTAGCCGGCAGAAGGTCCATTTCCATCTGTGCTTTAAGTATAATAGTTGAAAATTTGTTTAAAAACTTAAGATAACCACCTGTTCAAACTTCTATGCCCAAGTTTCTGTCCTTGGCCTGTATATTCACCCTTTATACTCCTGTACTAGGCCATAACAGTATACGGTTAACACAGAGCAAGTGTTGGTGGGGGAGGGAGGAAAGGAAGGAGGGATGGATGGCTAAGAAACAAGTACTCTTCTGCCTATCCATCATTCACCTCTTTCTGGGCACCCTTTATGTCTCCAAGTAGGATTTTTGTTCATCTTCAAAGTTGAAGCAACTTCACTGACCCTGTCATAACCACCTAGATGGTTAACGACCCTTAATGTCTCTTGTCAATATTCCCCTAGCTCCCCGAATGTGGGCTGATGGCTAGACATGGGTTGTCCTCACAGATCTTGTGTGCAGATGAGGAAGGCAAGAGTAGCAGAACGGAGTTTGATACCGTTGCCAGTGGTCTAAGAGGTCTACTTCCTGGGGGAGCCAAGGCAAGGACAAAATGTAAGAAAACAGAAGGGAGACTCCATGTTGGAGTAAAGATTTCAAGTCTAGATCCACAGCAGTTACCAAGTGTAACAAATGGAGTTCCTTGTCCACACCCAGAGCACAAGGGCTGGGGGAGAAGCCAGCTTGTCTATCAGGAGCAAGATACACAAAAGCTACAAGTAACCAACCGGCTGACCAAAAACTTATACAAAGATAAGTAATAACCAAGAATACTCTAAGTGAGAAATACTTCTACCCTCATACACAGACCTTTCTGACACGTTAAGTGACTGGATCCTCAGACTAGAAGAAACCCGTTACAGTTTCATTGACTCAGTGAAGGGCTAGTTTGGAGAACCCCCCCCCCCCCCTCAAAGGGGGCTTGTGATACTTGCTATAGAGAGCATGTGTCCACCCGTGTGTGACTACTCCTAAGCACGGAGGCCCTTGATGACCACGGGAAGTTTTTCCTCTTACTTGAAGCCCATGTAGCACTAAAACTTAGTATCCTCACAAGTTTTCTTCTGTCCTTAAAACATGGATTCTTTGTTTTGGATTGTAGTGGGTTTTGTTACCGTGAGAACACGCTGCCAATTAAAATTTTGTAAAGGAAATAATCTAAAGATCAATAATCTAAAAATCAAGTAGGTCAGCTCAATCTAAGCTTTATATTGCATAGACAATCCTTTATTCTACTTGCTTACATAAGTGATCACTTGCTCACTTAAAATAGTGTGAAAGCTGTCTATCTCCTTAAGTGCAGTGTGATGCTTACATGTTTTGAAATTATTCATCCATGCCACTCAGCATGCTGATTCAAGGAGGTACTGGGAGATGCAATACAGAGTATGGGTTGTATGAGTAATCTCTAAATGGTTTAATCAAAATTTATTCACTACAAAATGGGTCTCTGGAGAGGTGCTTTCTGAGGACAACAGCTGAGAAAGATTACTTTAGAATGATCATGTACAAGATAGGTACAGTAAGCTCATGTGATGGAATTTGAGGTCTGGAGTTGGAGGTTCAGATCATCCCAGGTCTAGCTCTTCCTGGAAAAATTCCTGCTCTCCCTGAGGATTGTCAAGACTGTCCTGCACGTATCAAATGCCCCCTACATTCTGGTTTTATTTGCCTTTGATTCTGTGTTCTGAGATGGACCACATGCTGGACTGTGGGCACAGCTAGCCTTGACATCCTTTAGACTAGTGGTGTGCCTAGTTAGCCACACCTGTTCTGGTCAGCCAGGTGTGGCCCAGTGATATTGAGACTAAACAGAAGATAGTGGGAAGTGGTTACTCCTCCTACACATTCTCACATGCTGTGAAGTGCAGCTGCTGATTATACTCTCAAAAGTCATCTGCTAGCATGTGTGGCAATGAAAACAAGCCTTCAGGTCCCACTGGGCACATGTGCCTTAATTACTGACCCGCTACTCCAGGGAGGTCAACCAGAAAGAAGTGCTGTCCTTCTCTGTGAAATTGTAGGAGTGCAGGGGGAATGAAACAATCAAACTATGCCAGGATTAAGATCAGTGACCTTCTAATACAATGCCTGGAGGTTTCTTTACATTGTAAGCCCTATATCATTTGCAAGGACTTTTTTGGTATTAAGTGACTTAATACCGTAGATCAACATGGTCAATGTATACTAAGACTTGTATCATTGTTCGAAGAGCTTTCTCACAAACCTTAAACAGGTAAACCTTTAACCTATCATCTTTCATTTTGTCCTAAGAAATGACTGTACTGGAACGTGAATATATATCTTTAAAACCTCATTCTCAAGTGGAGGCAAGAATCTCCCATGTTCCACCTCACTCAACAAGTACCTGACTCAACCATGACTGGACCAGACATGAGCCAGGACCTTAGCTAAAGTGTCCCACTGGGTCACAGGGACCTAAATGGCTGCAACATTACCTGTTGCTTTCCAGGGTGTACGTTAATAAAACTAGAATTGGGAGTAAAGCCAGAACTTGAACACGGACTCTGTGGGATGCAGGCATCCCGTGAAGTATCTGGGCTGCTGGACGGAAAGGCCTGACTCGAGCGAGGGTTATTGAGCATCCTTGACTTGCAATGGAGTTGAGGGTCTCCATAGACACCTGGTGCCCCTCCCCTCCCCTAGCTTCAGGTCCTCGTGGCCTATCAATCTGGTATAGTGTGAGCCAAGGCAGGTACCATGATCTGTTTGTTCAGACAAAACTCGCTTCACCAGATCTCCTCACCAATGGAGGGTATCTTCCTCAGGATTATGAACCCCTCAAAAGATGGCAAATCAAAGGTTTAAAACCTAAAACCAGACTTTGTTGGAGGCCTAGAATAATCCCTGTGGTTGAACCCCATGCTACATAAACGGTGCCAGCAGGTTACCTCCAGGTGGGGTGGACCACCTGAGTTGGGCAGACACACAGCAAGCTTTACAAATGAAAGGCAACATAGTAGCCTCGCTCGTTCCTTTTCTTCCCATTTTCTTGCCTTTTTTTCTTCCAGTAATGAGAACATGAAGTAGTTCCAGATGGTGAGCAAGTGGCCAGGCTCAAACAAGTTGCAAAGCTAGTTGGCATAAGGGAACCTGCTTAGTGGTGACACACAAGTACAGAATCCCCAGAGTCCTGCTTCCTGGTGAAACTGGAGAGAACAAACCAACAATAGAGAAATGAGTACTGTAATTTATCTTGGAGGCCATTGAGGTTGTTTATCCCAAACTGCATTTTGATGCCAGTTACAGTTTAATTATGAGTATTTGTTCTCTAACAGAGACTAAACAAAGGGCAACTATTTTCTTTTATCTTTCTCTTTGTTATGAAAATTTCAGTTTCATGTTTGCCTCTCCTCTTTAAATAGTGTCTTATGTATGTGAAGGCATTTCAGCTCAATTCCTTCCCATTCAGAAGAAATCTCAATAAGGGAACAGAAGTTTCTACATCTAAGAAATATGTAGCTTAATAATGGAAGCTTCTACTGCATCTGACAAGTCCCTTGGGTTACAATGGAGACTACTGCCATGTCTATCAAACCTTTGACATAAATATTCATTAGGGGAAATCCAAGCTGAACTACCCCTCCCCAGCAGTCACTGTCAAGGTGTGTTTATTTCTGATCATGAAATGGGAAGTTGGAGACAGAAGCATGTGGGTTACATCTGTTTTGTTCTGGGTGCCTCACGTGGCTCCTGTCTGCAAGCAGTGGTAACTAGGGTACAGCTAGTCTGGGGGCTCCATATTCCTCATAGAACATACTAAGAATATGTGCGACTGCTAGAACGATACTTGAAGCTCACAACTCTATTGACTGTCTTCCATTTAAAATGCTCTGCTCTTGGCTTGCTGCTCCCTATGGTGGAAAACCCTGTTCCACAGCTGTGGGTGGACTGCCCGAGACTTGGTCATCCAGCTCTGGGTTCTGAATAAACCTGGTGATGAAGAGTATTTGCTAGGCACTCCCATGTTTTGGTAGAGATACTTCTAGATGAACAGAACACAAATCTAACATTGTTAAAACTAGTAGTAATGAGTTGAGTTGAATGACTCGTATTCAAAATCTCTGCAACAAACTTAAACTTTTACTATAGAAGTATCTGGTTTTCGCCTATCATTTGCACGATGGCCTGTGTCTGTGTGGTAGGTTCTTAAACTGGCCACCAAAAAAAGGCAATTTATCAGAAGGTCTTTTTTTATTCCTCCTAAAAGGTCATATTTCCTTTGTAGACTACTTTGCATCAGCTAGCTTTTTATTGTCATAAAGTTCTTCACATTTCAGTTAAGAAAACAAGTTGCCCTGTGGTTTCAGAAAGTTATCAAAAAGCAACTGATATCTATTGAATTAAATGAACATGATAGTAACCTACATTCCATGCTATATGTAACAGTAAATGTAGCTTAAGGTGATTTTTGTTCTGAAAACTTCGGCTTTCGTCTTCCAGCAATGAAACCTTAAACTCGCTCAATGCTTGGATCTCCCATAAATTTGAACACCTCTGTCCATATTGCATATGTCTCACAAACTATTAGGCAAGTGACTGAGAATATACTCTTTGGATTTGTGCATCAACTTTAGATCTCAAACTGGTGGTTGTGTAATATTGGAGATGTTCAAGTTACTTAAATGAGAATTTTCTAATCCTAAAATACATAGCCCTTATGATAAACCTATGTGGTATTATAGAAGGTAAGTTCACAACATAATCCATAAATGATACAGAAAACACATGGAGCCTGATTATGGGTATAAATTTCCATGCAGCAATTTGACCACAGAAGTTACAGCAAAGTGCTCCATAAACTTGAATTTTTGAAACGGCAGACTCAGTACTGAACGATTTGTAACTTAGCAAAAGGTGGCATTCTAAACAAGAAAGTGAATCTCAAACTTCAGCTTTGACTTCTTAAAAATATTAAAGGACTCCTTTGTTCCGTGGTGACAGCTATAAGACTTTAACAAACATTGAAGCAGCTGACTCATGATTTCTCAACTTGAAATACTTAAGTTTCCATGGGACAGAACTTTGCAAGGAAGATACTTCTGCAGGCACCTGAGATTTGTTCCATATTTTGGACTTAAAATACTGACCACATGAGAACTCATTGTACAAGATAATAAAATTCCAAATTTTGAAAAATTTTGCCTCAAACTTGAAGGAAAGAATCTGTTTTTTAGATGAAGTTGTTCAACTTCTCAGATTTCTTGTTATCTTGCACGTGCACAATGCAGACATGTCCCTTACCTGGTGTGGTGAGCCCTCATACACAGAACTCTGCTGCATGACGCACTGAGGTAGGGTGGTACCCTGATGTACCAGGCAGGACGCTAGTCTTGCAGTCAATGGCTGAGTTCATGCAGACCTGGCATTGTAAAATGAGTTTAAAAACATCACAAGATAGCTTAATCAGATTATGCTTTCTTGCTAGAAACCTGTTTTCTGCGAACAGCTCATGATCTGGACCTGCTGGTTCAAAAGTGGGAATTTGGTGACAATAATTGCATCAAATAAGTGCTGATCAGGAACTCGGCAAGGTATTGAGGACCCACTTATTAACTACACATGCACACGTAGATTCTTGTCCTCAAGGATATCACTGTCTCCTACACACGACAAGTACTAATAACACACAGGGATAATACCTGTCAGTAAAAGTGCATGGTCCAAAGACAATGAGGATTCACTCGAGACTCCCCTAAAACGCCCTATGTGAAAACTGGAGATGGCAGGAGGGATATGCGAACAATGAAAGGGATAACTGACAGCTGGAGGTTGCTTCCCCAGTTATCCTTTCTGGGACATGAGGGTCAAAAATCTAAGCAAGGTTGACTTCACATGGCAGACACTTGACAAAGCACAGTTGGATTTGAACAAAATAATAAAGACAACCAATGTGAACAAGATTGACTCTTCCATATTGTGTTCTTTCTGCTGCACTACCACTGGTCTGGAAACAGACTTGGGAAGCAGTGAGTTTAGCATCTATTGCCTGATCCTCCATTTTGAACTGAGTTATTGTTGAGCTCATGTTTCTGCTGCTTCTAATTCCTAGTCTTCATATATCAATTCCCTTAACTGTAATGAAACACTTCATGTTTGTAAAGAGAACAGTCCTGATGGACTTGAAGTATTTTAATGGGCGGGGGCCTCTGAAATCGATGTGCAGGCATGCCCTCCCAGAGAATTACAGTGGTAGTAATCTGACTACATTCAGAACTCACTGTGTCACCAAATCTCTCGGCAACCTCACTGTTGACAAAGAGCAGGACTTCCTTGACCACAATTCCTTTGCACTTGACACTGGAGGGTTCAGTGAATGCCATCTCCTAATATCTCTTCTCAGTTTGGCAACTGGCAGAGAAGCCAGAGAATTCTTGAGTACTGAACTCCTAGATCTAGAATGTGTTTCTGGCTCATTATTCTGTAGTCTCAAGTCGATAATCCCTAAATTACAGTGTATTGCCGTTTTAATTTTTTTTTTTGCAATTGAAAGGAACTTTTCACTGGGATTTACTGAGCTAGACTTATCAATCCTTGGATCACTAATGTGCTCTTATGGACTGAGTTGCATTTTTTGAAGGTTTTATTTGGAAGATGTAGAAAGAAGAGTAGGGAGACAACTTCTATCTGCTGGTTGGCTCTCAAAATGGCCACAGCTGCCAGGGCCAATCAGGCTAGAGCCAGGAGCTGCTTCTGGGTCTCCCATGGGGGTGTAGGGCCCCGAGTACTTGAGCCATTTTCCACCACTGCTTTTCCAGGTGCGTTAGCAGGGAGCTGCATCAGAAGTGGAGGAATTGGCACCACATGGGATGCCAGCATTGCAGGTGGAGGCTTAACCTACACCACAGCACCAGCCTTGCAGTTGGTTTTGAATGATTGAATGCAGAAATGATTTGAACTGACGAAGTACCTCCACACACAAATAGCTGCAATTATCAATGATCATGTAGGGCTATACGGACTGTTTGAGCTTGGATATTTTGGAAGCAGACAGCAAGGTAGAAAAAGAATGACTTAGTGATGTGCCTGTAAAAGATAAGAGTGATCAGGAAGTAAATGTGGTACCCTTGAAAGAAAGGGGAGGCTTAAGTAGAAAGAGCCTAGGACAAGTACAGCTCTAGCTAGGAAAGTCTTGGGCAGGTAAGAGGGGCTCCAGAGAAAAGACCATCAGTGGGGTGTCGTAGGAGCATACTCTGGATTGCTCACAGCTCTGTGTTACTGTGTGATAAAGTTCAGCTACATCCTGGTATTCAGAAAACACTGGATCCTAAAGTGTAGCAGCTGGAGATAGTCAGTTAATGCCTTGCAAAGGTGCATGCCTGCTACACTGGTTTTTCACAGGATTTTGCTTCCTGTCATGGAACACTCATTTCACGTGGGAAAGGAAGAGTGGTTTCAACAGTCATGATGCCATAATGTAATTACAACAGCAACTTCTCTAGTAACTTGAACATCTCTTTCAATAAACTATTTTGAAGTTCCAAGTTAATGTGAAGAGTTAGATTTCTTTTGACTTGAATCTCTACATCACTCAAGTTTTTCAATGCTAACACAGTTGGCAAACACGGAGTCTGAACAACATTGACTGTATTTGATGCTTGTGTTAGAGTATTGGTCATGATGGAAAAGTTTGGGAAAATGTGTTAGGTAGTACACAATTACATAAAGGAAACACGGCATGGAGTTCTATCTCAGTTGGATCTAGTGGTACCAGAATATCTTACTAGAAAGGATGAAAAGGAAAACATGACCCATAAGAATGTACATGTAGTACATAACAGAAGGTTTGGAAAAACTAGTAATGGGAAAATATTCAAGACTATGAAATTTCTCATCTTCCTTTTGGTCTATTAAATTTACACAACATTCCAACAACCTTAACTGAGTATTGGGAGTATCTTTCTGTCCCTTTGTATTTCATGTTTGCAAATACTCTAATAAAGCAGCATTCTTAATAGTGATTATAAAAATATATAGACCATATAATCCAATAACATATTTCAAAAACTCGTATGACTTTAATATTTGTTATGTATTAATTTAAGTTCGCTAATCCACAAACAAATGTATACTACTCCAACTATTTTATTTCTGCCAAAAAAAAATCTGAGCAACACATAAGAATTGTTTGGCAGGCAAGTTCATGTTTGCAAATGTAAGTACACACAAATCACTAGTGGTTGTAGCACAGGTTCAGCAACAATCCAAGAGAAATACGTTGAGCTCCCTTGCACCATTAACTTGCATTGTATTGCCCAAAATAACAGGCTGAGATATTTGTGTATCCAATTTTATCTTAAAGCTTCCATGGAAAACAAAGATCAAGCTTCCAAACTATGATCCAGAACAAAAGCGCTTAACCCTACCAATTCCAACAAATGGTATTTGCTTTCAAGAGGGACTACTCGTGTTTTCCATCACTTTAACATTGAAGTGGCTATACTTGTGCTTGCTTATGACTTTACACTCAAGTATATGTGAACAAATGTATTGAAAGTACCAGTAAAAATGAGCATGTTGGAAAAATACAGAAGACTAATAGGATTTTGATCTTGTATACTCTACTGCTTGAAGATATGGCTGCAAAAGACAAAGTTCTTTGCCTTTGATTAAATCGAGCTGGTTAGAATCTGAACATCTTTTGGGTGTTCTTGGCTTAGTATTCAGGGAAAAATCACAAATTGGTACAAGAACATAAGTCGGGTGTGTTGAATGTGTAACTACAGTTTGGTATTTGAACAGTGAAATGCATATCTCAACAGACTTGAAATAAGTTCCACCTTAAAGTGATGGTCAAAAATTCTTGTCACTAATAAGGAATATACTAGAATGGGAACCCATCCATAGCCATCACGCTTGCACTCCAATGGATAACAATTGACATAGGAACATAAAGTGGCTGTAGTCTGGCCACCAGTTTTGGTGTACATCAAGAACAGTTTGGTCCCCTAAGTCTTAGGTTAATTTCTAATCCCCTTAAGAACCATTAACATGTGTTTAAAGAGGAGACTTCTGGGAAGTGTATGGACTGGATCATGAAAGGGCGAGTCCCTTATAGTTGGATCACGGTGGCTTTAGAAGGCAACACACATACACACACACACTCCTCTTCCCATGTGACACCCTACCAGAAACTGAACTGACAGGCCTGTCTGATCTTAGCCTGCAGACCTCCAAAATGGAGCAAAAACAAACTTTCTTCCTTCATAAGTAGTTTGTCTTGAGGTATCTTGCTGTAGCAATGAAGAGCTGATGAATATAGGAGTCATGGGTGGAATCATCTTTAGTAGATTCAGTTCTCTACATATAAAGTAATATTTCTTTACTCAAATTGGAGTTCACATATGCCCCAAGAGACTGGAGACCTCAGAATCGCAGTATTAATTTCTACTGACTTGTCTCTTGGTGTAACAATTCCCTGTTATGAATGCAACTGTATCCCACACTATATAAAAGCAATAATCCAAGTATTGGGCATGGGTGACAATCTCCACATAGATCATTCAAGTACTTCCTTGAAACAGCTGACCTAAACCAAACAGTGACTTGAATGTGAATCTTAAATTCAATATTTCATAAAATCTGCATTTAATTCTGACAGTAATTAAAACATCAGCTATCAATAATTGGTTTGTCTTAGTCTGTTTTCATTCTATACATCAGAAGTTAGATTATTAAAACTTGGTTAAAAAGTCTCTCACGTAAACCCCTTGCTATACCCCCATGTCAGACTACTTTAGTCCCCTCTATGTTGCTTGGGGTCACCCAGTCCTCTGCAGAGAACATGCCAGCTCCTATCCAAGAGTTACATCACCCATCCCACCACCACCACCTTCGGTCCAACTCTACCAGCTTCTTAAACTTCACATACATCAACTATTTCAACCCATTTGGCTTTGTTTCCATCCTAATTCCTGCCATCTGGGGAACTTCTGTTTCCACATAGACCTAAGACACCAATTTCTCTCCTGTCAACCTTCCCAGGATCAAATCCCTTAATCGCCCAGCAGTTCAGTCATGTTTCCCACAGCTACATCTTTAGCATAATCCTCTTCAGAACTGCTGTACTTCTAAAATCTTCAGGCTATGGCTTTCTTGGGATGATCTCCAGACATCAGAAACCTGAAAAAAACTTGGAGAAGTCAACCATATATGTCTTAACAATCTTAAAAGCTATGAGAACAGACAAATTACTTACAAAGAAATGACAATTAAACTGACAGCATCGATAGACCCCAGAAACAAATGGAATCTTTTTTTCAAAGTACTAGGGGGAAAATCATTGTCAAAATAAGCTGAGATGCTCAGAATTAATGAGTGGAGGTGAAATAATACTTAAGGTATGTTGTTCTAGACCCTTAACTACCATATTTAACTGAATATCATAAATTAGGATAGACCAATAAGAACAATGCAATTAAACAATTATAAACACAACTCAATTAGAGATGTGTAAAACATCTTAGAATGCATTTTTAAATGAGCAGAATAGGTATCAAAAATAAATCCAGAAAATACATTGATCATGGAAATTGGTAGGCAAAAATAAAACCTAATAGTAGCTAATAACTACACATCTTGAAACAATACTGAGCCAAAGTACCTATCAACAATAACAGGGAGAAGATAATGTCAATGATCTGTGTTCCTTTATAGTTGAAAGAAAAGTTAGCAATATACTGGGCACTGTAAAATGTTGAACACTTTTGGTAAACAATGAATAAGGAAAGCCCAGTATTCAAACAAATGAAAATAAATACTTGTGTAACAGAAAATAGTACATTTAGAATGAATCACATCTTCAACTGTACATAGCTTTGCATGCTCGTGACTTTATCAGGTAATATAGTTAGAATATTTTTTTCAGACCTGTTTGTTTGAAAGGTGGAGTTGCAAAAAGCTTCCATCCGCTGGTTCACACCCCAGATGGCCGCAACAGCGGGAGCTGGGCCAGTCCGAAGCCAGGAGCTTCTTCAGTTCTCCCACCTAGGTGCAGAAACCTAAGGACTTGGGCTACTCCCTGCTTTCCCAAACCAGAGCAGCAAGCGGGATGGGAAGTGGAGCAGCCAGGTTTCAACCTGGCACCTACATGGATGCCAGCACTTCAGGAGGCAGTTTTGCCCACTTGGGCACAGTGCCGGCCCCTAGAATATTTTAAGACAATTAATAGATTAGTGATCACATACCATGTGCAGTAAACATTTTAAAATACTGCATGGAGAAATCCTTGTCAAATCGGATAGTAATGGCCTTTGAAGAGAAGGGAAGAAAAAAGAACAAAATAGACTGAACTTCACTGTAAAAAATTGTTTTAATGATATGACTAAGTCAAAGGGATCACATAAACAAGACTAGGGTCTGAAAATACTAACCAATAGAATAAAAAAGGAGAGAATGATCCAACATGGGAAGCGGGATACACAGCAGACTCATAGAATGGCAGATGTCCTAAACAGCACTCTGGCCTCAGAATCGGCCCTTAAGGCATTCAGATCTGGCCGAAGAGCCCAGGAGAGTATTTTGGGCGTGGAAGGCCAAGACACTCTGTCCAAAAGAAACCTAAATGAAAGATTGGAGATTCCAGTGGAAAGAACGGGCCATCAAAGAAGGAGGTACCTTTCTCTGAAGGGAGGAGAGAACTTCCACTTTGACTATGACCCTGTCTGAATAAGATCAAAGTCGGTGTACTCCAGGTTTCCATAGCCTTGGCAACTCATGACAAGAGCCTAGGGTGATTACTGATGCCATAAACAAGAGTGTCAAATTGTTAAGTCAACAACAGGAGTCACTGTGCACTTATTCATGTAGGATCTCTGTCCTTAATGTGCTGTACATTGTGAATTAATGCTATAACTACTCAAACAGTATTTTTCACTTTGTTTCTGTGGGTGCAAACTGTTGACCTTTATATGCAGAAGATCAGTGTAGTATATATAAAGAGAATTGAAAATGAATCGATGTGAATGGAAGGGGAGAGGGAGCAGGAAAGGGGAGGGTTGCGGGTGGGAGGGAAGTTATGGGGGGGGGGAAGTCATTGTAATCCATAAGCTGTACTTTGGAAATTTGAACGGCAGAGTTGGACGTAGAGAAAGATCTTCCCATGAGCTGGCTCACTCCCTGAGCAGTTCTAGTAGTCAGGGCTGGGCCAGGCCTAACCCAGAACTCCTGGGTTCTGGGTCTCTCATGGGTGAGGGACTCAAGTACTTGGCCCATCTTCCATTGCTAGCTCAGAAGCAGAACAGCCAAGATGAGAACTGGCACTCGGATGTTTGTCACATGAGGTGGCTTTACTCCCTGCACCACAAGACTGGCACCAAGAATTTTCTTAAAATTATTGCTTCTATTTATGAATCTGTTCTTCTGACCTCCTGGCCCATGTCAGAAAAATAATTCCCTTGTCCAGACAATCAACCACCATTCCCTCATATTTTAGCCCTTCAGTATTCATTGATCATCTTTTTCTGTGCCTCAAATGTCTCTCTCCTTCCCATTCACAAAATCATTTCTCAAATTGCTGCAGGCATGACCTTCTCAATGAAGTTAAATGTCATATTTTTCTTAAGTATCTTCCATACTTGAGCTTTTTTAGCAAGACCCAGAGCCTTATCATTTGTCTCTGAATACTTGTGAAGGTTAAGACTTAGTTCTTCCCTTGTACTCTGGACACCACCCAATCCCAAAGACTTGCAAGCACTTGCAAAGGTGGGGGTACTTCTCCTCCACTTGGGTGATTCTCTTCTTCCTGGTCCCCTCCACCTGAGAGATCCCAGTTAATCTTTAGCAACCTTATCCAGTTCTCTTCCCCAGGAAGCCAGGAAGGCATTTTCTTTGAGTTCCCACTTCTACTGTGAACTTAGCTCATCATAATGAAAGTGCATGTTTTTTAATAAATACTTTAATTATTTGAAAGACAGAGTTAGGAGTGAACCACCCACTGGTTCACTCCCCAGATTACTGCAACAGCTGGAGCTGAGCCAATCTGAAGCCAAGAACTTCTTCCTGGCCTCCCATGTGGGTGCAGGGGCCCGAGGACTTGGTCCATCCTCTGCTGCTTTCCTAGATGCATTAGCAAGGAGCTGGATTGGAAGTGGAGCAGCCAGGACTTGAACTGGCACCCAGATGGCATGCTGGTGCTACAGGCTGGGGTTTACCTCGCTGTACCACAGCACTAGTCCAAAATTGCATGCTGCTCTAATTGCAGAGTTCCTTGTGCTTCCTAAGTGCAGGAATTCCAGGATAATGAGAGCCAGCACGATAGCTCCCACTTACTGGTTTCCTATTACCTGTCAAACCTTGTGCTAAAGGATTCTCCCAACTGCCCTTATTTAATGCGCCCAACAAACCTTACAAACTATGCTTTCCCTGGAGCATGTAAGTGCTCGGTGCTCATAGAGGTGTGTTATATGCGCAGTATGAATGTGATGGGTGATCAGGTTTAGCTTAGACTGGAATCTCTCCTTCACCACTGCCTCCTAGCATTGATTCCTATGTCCTTGTACAACAATATCCCATACAGCACAGGTCTCTAATGAACATGTTTTACAGAAAGATAAGGGAACAGAAGAATGCTGAGATGTAGAGAGGCAGGGAGAGAAGAAAAGATTGAGTTATGATGCCAAACTCCTCAACCTCCTTCTATGCCCATTACTACCAGTAAAAGGTGCTGGGAAATGTTGATAGGACCATTATTTAAGTCGATAGTGAAACTGCAACTAAGAATGTCGTCCTTAAGACGGGCCAAGTGCTAGCTTAAGGTATTTGGCGTCTCTGATTGGTTTGAATGTAGTTGGTATAATTCTACTAGGAAGATATCTGGACAGTTGCTGTTTTCATCTTCTGGGTACATTCAAAACTTCTTACAAAAATGAGCAAGGTGAATGAGTAAGAAGGTAATCAAGTAGGTTGATCACTTAAATAAGATTACAAAGGTCCAAATATAAATGTCTATTGACTTCTCGTTGTGGCAACAACCATTCCTTTGGAAAATTAGTCTGATTTAGCTTTCAATGTTCTATATAATTCGACTGCTGTGATTCTTCATACACGTGGGTTCTGACAGTTTAACTTGAGAGAAAGGAGGGTTTTTGCTTCAATTTGTTTAGTATTTTAAGACTAAGTGACAAACTCAATACATAGATAGCTTTGTAGACAGAAATACTTCAATGACATTTGACTTCTAAATAATGTTCCATTCACCCTTCTAGAACCATCTAACAATGGGGTTAGTCAACCATGGCAAAGCAATAGTTTTGATTCTCCGTCTCCTCACTTGGAAATCTTAGAGCATGCCCAGGGTCTCTTTTTCTTGGTCTAAGCTTTAAAGTGGGAATGGCATGATACAGAGACAAGAGTAAGTAGGGAAACTCCTAGAAGGAAACTGGAAATCCTAAATGCTGAGGTTTTTCTGACGTAGGAGCCATGGTATTTCTGGCTATTGACAAAAACTGAAATTTGAATGTGTTCCACTTACATCTTACGGACTTCCTCAGAAGAAAAGAGTAAAACCCATGCTTAGTGAAACAAGCCAGTCTCAAGACATGTCTTGTCATGTGTGTCAGTTAACATAGAACACAAGTGGGGATAGGATTGTCATTTTTAGCCCTCATTCTATTCCTGCAGAATGGTGGTCCTCCTACTTGTTGACTATCGTAACTGGTGGTGAATTAAGCCCATGCATACAGAGAAGATGGAAAGTACATCAGCGAAAGCAGATAGAGGGAGGGAAGTGTGGTGGTCTAAAAATTGTATATAATGGAATTCATAAAGTCTGTTTTGTACTAACAAAACTATGACAAAGCAAATGAAGGCAAATGCCGTACATCTCAAGTGCAAGTGCAAGTCAAACTGTCCTTGTGAATTTAGAATAGTGATTACTGCAGTTCGGTCAGGGTTGGGAAGGTGATAAAGGGGAATTAAATAATGGGTACCAAAGCAGATACAGATAACAAGTTCCAGTGTCTAACAGTACAGCGGATAACTATGGCTCCTGAAGTAAAAGAACTAGGAGAGAAGCTGTTAGGCTCCAAACACAAAACATTAGTTACCTGATTCGATGGTTTTATGCTGTGTCTGTGTATTGAAATATTGCAATGCACCACCCCCCAAAAGTGAAAATGAGTAAGGGGAAAAACCTAAAAACTCAAGTCCTAACTGAACTTATGGAATCAATCCTGTCCTAGGAAAGGACCTAAATTGTATTTGCCATACGTGAGTGAATGAAACAATGTGTCTTGGGCTTTGGGGGCTTGCAGAATTCCAACAAAATTAAAAATGTTTCCTGAAATATGGGCACTCGCACCTGACAATTCTAGACGTGTTCTGTGGTGGGAAAGTTAAATCACATTACAACTTTAACCTTTTAATCCCTAACTGTCCCTCCAACTCTAATAAAAGGAGGAAAGACCCGAGACCCAGAGCTAATACTTTGATCATAATTACTCCTATCTTCCTGTTTCTGTGACTTCTTTTAGACACAAATCTTCAAGTAAAAAAGGCAAGTCAACTTAAACACTAGGTTATTGTACAATTCTTAAGCAAAAGTCAAGTTTAATGTCTGAAGCCTGATACATCTGTAGAAAGGGTTAAGTGATAAAACACTGCAGATGAAGTTGATTGTATATCCTTACTTCCAAACTAGATTTAATACTTGTCCTCCAAATGATAGCCTGAACACTCAGGGCTTAATATCCTAAATAAGTGCAACAATTTGTGCATGCATGTCCATGCAAGTGCATCAGCTGCTGATACTAGGCAGTTACCTTGGTTCCCTTGTAACTGTAGTATCCTATGTCTTAGAGCCACCACACAGTACAGTGTGCTAATATACCTCCTGGTAGCATAAGTATAAATGCCTTCAGGAAACCATGTGTGAAACACTTGGACAGAGTACGTGTAAATAAAATGGGTGAAGGAACGATTCGTGATGGACGTGAGAAGGCCATCCTTTTCTACTTGAAAAATGGAGCGTGGTAGAGTTCTTACTAGCATTGCTTTCTGGTTCCATTTAAAGGGTCCATGTGTTTTTGGAATCTGAGTAAGGTCAAACGACATGCTGTAATTATGGTGTTCATCTTTAGGAATAGAGAAGGATTTGTGTAAGTTTTGAAAGCATTATGGATGATGAAGCAACCACATGTCTGTTAGGTTGGTTGTTACCATAACCTTTGGGCTGAAATTCATAACAGCCCTAGTTCAGAACCATAGAAATCTTAGAATTATTCAAACAATCTACATATCAGATTCTTGGCTCGCTCCTGTGACAAACACATGAAGGAAAATTCCTGACCCTGTTTCCCCTTCACGTCGGGAGTAATTGCTTTAAAAAGTGGGGTCAAAACAGAACACATACCTTCAGTCTCTGCAGTTTGGAAAATGCTGTGAACATTAGCTGTTAAGTAAATGAGAACATGGTTGAGCTGTTGTAGAATGATCACCTGAATACAATGGTTTTCAAAGACGAATTAACATCCTTCTACATGCAGAAAAATTTAACATAAGCCCTTCTTGGAAGATAAATGTAAGTTGCCTTCATTTTAGCAGGGTCAAGAGACTCGCTAATGGTGGTGATGTACGCAGATGGTATAGATATAGTTGATGAAAGTATGGGAAAAACAAACTCATGGTGAATAGGAAACAGCAGTACCTATCAACTTCAGATATTTTCTATCCCAATTATCTCACTTGTAGAAATTCACTTTGTTCTATGCTTGTAAGTACAAATCGTAAAGCATTTTCTGTAACAAACCTAGAAATAACTATCCACTAATGGCAGATCAGATAAACAAGCTGTAGTATAGTCATATTATTGAACAATATGCAGTGGGAAAAAAGGAAAATAAATGCTTATGTAAGCATGCAAAATCCCATGACCTATTTTATTTTCATAAAGAGGCTACAAACATTAAATACATATGCTCACATAAGTGGACTAAAAATTCACAAAGTAGTGAAGATAAACCTTATTTAACACAGCCCCCGTCAAATTCGTGATACTCGCTAGTGATGAAACCGGCCGTTCATCCCTAAATAACCAAGGAACTTGTGTCATAAATATTTTCTTAAAATAACCTAATAAAAATGAGTGTTCTTTAAAGTGAGATTACAAAGTCCTAATTTGGCTTGTTTTCTAGACTAGATGCCTAACGACTTCCCACTGAAACTCAAAAATTGTCTTTGTTTGAGGAGAGGCATGAACAGAATTGTTGTGGTGAAGGGTTTGCTGGTGAGTGCTTTCCCCAGAAAGCTTGGGCTTTCTCATTACACTCTTCTACTAAACACAAGATGATGTTCTTTGACTCTGCAGAAAGCCAACGAGCAAAATGAGCTTGACATTGGCCCCATGCCACCACCAACAAAGGTATCACCATGACCTTTGCTGCTGACTGGCCCACTTTGGCTTTGGGGAGGTCAATTCAGCCATTGTTTTGTGTTCTTTCCTCAAGATTGTACTAACAATGCTTCATTTCTTGCTCCAGTTATTCCAAGAATGCTTAAGAGTCTTGATCTTGCTTGTTGAAAATCCCCACTGTCTGTTCTTGTGTCTGATTGTCATTCATTAAAGTTGTGGTACCCATCTGTCAAAATTTACTCCACTTTAATCTTTCAGTCAGAATTATGCCAACTGAACTGAGATCTATGGTATTAGCTCTTGAGTTCTTGTTAATTGTGAATTCTCCAGTTAGGCACAAGCAAGATTAATTTTTCCTTGGAAAATTGATTAGACCTGCTAGGTGCTTCATCTTCAAAATGGTCTTCGACCCTTCTTAAGACTAGGTGTTGTGGGCTCAGTGCTGTGGTGCAGCGGGTTAACACCCTGGCCTAAAGCGCCAGCATCCCATATGAGCCCCAGTTCAAGTCCCAGCTGCTCCTCTTCCAATCCAGCTCTCTGCTATGGCCTGGGAAAGCAGTAGGAGATGGCCCAAGTCCTTGAGCCCCTGCACCCATGCGGGAGACCCGGAAAAAGCTCCTGGTTTTGGATGGGTGCTGCTCCGGCCATTGCAGGCAACTGGGGAGTGAACCAGCAGATGCAAGATTTTCTCTCAATCTCTCTCTGCCTCTCTTCTCCCTGTGTAACTCTTTCAGATAAGCAGGCAGATTAAAAACTAAGATTTTGTTTATTTCTTTGGAAAACTTAGCCTCATAAACCTCTCAATGTGAATGATTTTGCCACTCTTTCTTGCAGACTTCACCATTAATGTGTTTTAATTTTAGCAGAATCCATGTTCTGATTGGGACTCCTTCCACACTGATGTCCTATTCCTCTTTGTGCCTCAAACTAAACCTTAAGTTGTGCTATAACAAGTACAAGTTTACTTGGGTGCAAAATCATTTTGAACTTCATGGAAAATGTATCAATCTATGAAGATTTTGAAGATATACACACTCTTAAAATATACCTGGATCTATGTCTATGTACTCCTTACATTTTGCAAGTATTAAATCATTTGAAGTTTTATTTCCCAATTAGCATTGGTGTGCGGTCACTTCCTGGGAACTTAAGTCCATGTGAGAGTGCCAGCAGGGCAAAGTGACAGCATGGTTCACAGCACTTGGGAAATACTCCTGTGAACTCCCAGACATGCAACAAGAAAGGCTTTGGGAGAAGAAAAGCTAAAGCTGGCAGAGGGGAGGGGCAAATACTCACGATTGGGGGCTGCTTAGGTTTGAACAGATCACATATAAATCCTAGAAAATGCGAGCTAGAATTCTTAAATTTTCATGTAGTTGTCCGACATCAAATAACAGATGAATAGCAGTATAGAACTGTACAAAAGTCTGAAGGATATACTTACCCACAGGACATTCAAATATTAAGAATCATGCTAGTGACTAGAACTAGGATTGAGCCTGGCAATTTGCAGAATGTGTTGAGATAGCGGGATCTTGGTAATAGTCAAATGTCTTCAGTTAAGCAACCCGTATACTTTAATAGCTCTACAACACATCACTTCTTGGCCTTGTAGATCAAGTGTAGCTTTCTACTACATGATATACATCAACTACAAATAAAACTATATGGAAAGAAAAATGGAGACTTACTAATTTTGTAGTAAGTGAGTTAACCAAAATACTCCCTTACTCAAGAAGGAATGTTGTCATACTAAAATTCTAAAAGGAGCAATCTGAATAGGTGTGGGTTTCTGACGAATATGAACCTGAAAAGTACAAAGCAGGGTGATACCAAAGTCTTCTGAAAACTAGACTTTTTCTTTAAGACATGCAAGTCTGAATCACTAGTATCTCTTGACATGTTGTGACATTCCAAATGTAAGCCAGGGTTTTTCTAGGTTAGCAGGGTTACCTTTAGAGCTTTCGACTTCAATGACCATTTTCTCAGTGTGGAAGACCCAATAAGGCTTTTTTGAGTAAGGCTCATGTTTGGAACAAGCTACCTGATAGCAGAAGACCTGACAAAGGGGGAAGTAGAGGGAAAGAGGAAGAGGAAAAGAGGTGGGAGGTTGTTTTTAAGAATATCAAAGAACCATTTCAATACCTATATTGTAAATGTTGACTGCAAATTGAAAGTGGCATTGAGAGGAAGTTTATGAATTCAGGGGAAAGAACTGATTCAACCTGAGTTTCCTCATCTGCCAAAATTTTTTTTGCATACAATGTTATTTTAGGAATTCTATTTTCTTTGTTTAAAAAATGGAAATTAAAAGCAATACAACAAACTCCTGACTACTTTAACCTCTAGAAATCCCTTGGTGGAAAGGATGTTACAACAAGTATATGTTCAATATTTGTTACTTAAGGAAAAAAGCAATAATAAGAACAAAAGGGAAATTGTCGATTTTTAGAGATGCCCTCAGTAAAATGAGCTTTGTTTTCATCTAGGTAATACCAAACCACCAATGATTTAAGTGTAGTCTGGCAATAAAACTAAGTAATCATCTCATTCTATGAGGATTGGAAAATAATAAAACTTGGAGAAATTCTACTCAAACCAACTAATAAAATAACTTAGATGACCTGGTAATCTTAGTTCTTTCTAACATATTTTTAGAGAAAGGTAGAAATACAAAATAAGCATGGCTCAATGTGGCCAGGTCCCGGTAGAGTATATCTCTGGTAGGTGTACAGATCGATCTTTGGTGCTGATAGTGTACTACATAGAAAATAAAGAACTTGTTCCATTGGTATAATTCTATAATGTGTCTCACGAGAAAACTTCCTAATTTGTGTGGTTCAATCATGTTTCTAATGTGACTTTTTAAACTACTCAAATGTGCACACAGAGGGAAGGAGGACTTCAGTCCTTCTATGTAGGTATTTGACTCTCACATGGCCTGCTACATAACCCATAACTCGGTTGCAATGCTTTCTTGGAATTTGTACCAATGGAATCATGTGTCTAATTCATTCAAAAATCTCCCATTTGAATAGAAATACATAAATAATTCTGGAATTATTCAAATTGTTAGATAAGGTAGCTGGCTTGTAAAGTGACAACACTGCTTATCCGTGGTTCTGAGACTTAACTTTCAAATACACCTCTCTAGTACAACGAGTTAATGAAAAATGTTTAATAGATCAGTCTGAGCCTAGGAAAATTCTTACAAGGCTTAAAACTGCCATACTTTATCAACTAATCTTGAACAAACCCCCAGAATACCTATTTTCATCTTACTATAAATTTGTTTGTCTCCATCTTCCTGGCACCTGTCGGTATATGCTGTCAAGGAACACAGACTAAAGGGTTCAGCACAGAACATGATGTGGTGTCATGCAATATGATACAGTGCAACTTGTGTGACAGACATGACTGTGCTGTAATCGGTGACCAGAGGAGGAATACCTACCTCTGGTGTCGAAAGTAGAAAATCAAAGTTGTCTCTGTCATCAATAAAATCTAGGATGAACCTTAAAGGTGAAATTGAAAAAGCCAAGTGGACACACTGGAGAGATTTAAGACCTAGAGATACAGAACTAGAGAATGCATTCAGGGAGCTCCAAGTCATTTCAGAGTGAATATATCTTAAAAGCTTCATCAGGTGGAGACCAGACTGTGAATGGCTATTTCCACTGACCTAGGGACGTTATTTTATCCTAGAAGTGAATGGAGAGCTACCAGAAAGTACTAGGGGGGGTCCCTGAATAGCTGTACATCCAGGGGAACACACTGTGGCAGGAGTGTACAACACAGTACAAACATTCCCGAGTAGCAGGAAAACTGGGAGCTGTTTGTAGTAGACTTGATACAGAAATGCATCCTTAAGAGCAGGGAATAGACTTGAAGTATAAGTAGAATGTGCACCAAGATTATCTTTTTGCTTTTTATTAACAAAACAGACTTCACTGGTACAGTTCCTAGAAGACAATAATACTTCCCTCCTGCCCCATTCCTCCCCCTCTCCTTCCTGGTAAAATTTTTGCAGAAACAGTTTTAATCAACTCTATAATAGGTTTAACTCGCTAACCATAATACTCAAGTGAAAAGTAGGAAGACCACAGCAGGGAGTGGATCTAAACTGTTGAAGTAGGGTGTGCACTGAGATTCAATGACCTGGAGATGGGCGGGAAAACTGGGGGAAGAGGGAATTCCAGCCTGCAGATTGCTCTTCCAGGAGACTGGATATAAGGCTTACTGTTTTACCTTGCTGGAAATTGTACTATTTTCATCTTCAGAGCTACCCCCACATTCATTCCTTTATGTCATTCTCGCCTTCCCCTTACCCATGAGCAACTGCAAAGGTTAAGTATCTTGTCCCATTGCCGCTGAAAATGTATTTACACTAGCACAGCTGAGTCTTTGAAGGACCTTTCATTGACTCACCCGTAAACAATGGAGGGTCTCCATCAATAGAAAAACCAGGTTGGGGCCTGTGTTGTGGTACAGCAGACTAAGTTACTGCTTGAGACGTCAGTTTCCTACACCTGACTGCCAGGTGGAGTCACAGCTGTTCTGCTTGCTACCCAGCTTCCAGCTAATAGGCTTGGGAAAAAAAAACAGAAGATGGCCCAAGTGCTTGGGACCCTGACTACCCACATGGCAGACTTCTGGCTTCAGACCTGGCTGTTGCAGCCATTTGGGGAGCAAACTAAAAGATGGCTAATCTTTGTTTGCCTCACTCTTAGGTTTTTTTTTAAGACTTGACAGTGACAAATCTATGGAACCATCATAGTCAACTTATGAAAGTATTATAAGGCATGTGCAATTTTGAAGGTATAAGTAAACAGATACCCAAAGAACTGACGAAACTGTTTTCCTTTTTAGAAAAGTAGAAACTTGGGATGTGATGTTACTTTAAAAAATTTATGGGAAATATAATTAAAAGAATTTAGGTGCAAAACTGAAATCCATATGAAGGATCTTCAAATGTTCATGAAAAATGCATATTTGAAAGCATTTTGAATGGATTTCAAAATTTTATTTACACCGAAATTAACTTGGCTTGTAATTTCATCTTTCCATGAACCTTTCAGTCAATATAAAGAATTAGCTGTTAGTCAAACATACCTGACATACTTTATAAATGCTATCTTAAACATAACTTTGTAAAAGCTATGCACAAGGAAGTCATGTCTGGTGTAAGTATGGATGGGCACTATTTTTCATTGGAATATCACATGCCTTTTAAATTCCTTTGGAGCAGCAGAAAGACGGGCAGAAGAGGCCTCCCACCTACTGTTTCACTACTCAAATTGTCCACAACAGCTGGAGATGGGTCAACCTGGAGCTGGGAGCTGAGCACTCATGTCCCAAGTGTGGGTGGCAGCGACCCAACTAACTGGACCATCGACTGCTGCCTCCCTGGGTGCACATTAGCAGGAAGCTAGAATGGAGAGCAGAGCTAGGATTCAAACCCAGGCACTTCTATGGGATGCAGATGTCCCAAGTGGTGTCCTAATGGCTATGCTACACACCCACAAAACATAAATTACCATTAATTTTGCTTAATAGTCTCCTAAAATGCTGTATTTGCAAAGATACTATGTTATATTCACTTAGTTAGGATATGGTTTTTACAGTAGGGGTTGCTAATTTCCATTGTTGTCCTTGGTTTTTGTATTACAACCTCCCTGCATGATCACTCTGCTACATTCTCGTACGTAGCACCTCAGTTACCTCTTACCACCAAGTTGTTGCAACTGGAATGACATGTAAATCCTAAAGATTACTTTGCATGATCATCTCTTTTTCCCAGTTGTAAGCAAAAGGCAAAAATAGGACATTTCATGGGAGCCAAGAAAGTTTATGTCAAAGGTGGTAGAGCCAACTCACTGTGGATCCTGAGTGATCCTGACAAGTCTTCCCACAGTGGCCATGTACTCCTGATGAGTTACCTAAGACAGAAAGCCTTTGAGAAAATAGATGTATATTTCTATTTTAGAGGCTTCTTCTGTTTCTAGACTAATACTAGTGATAACAGTCACAGGGTGTTCACCCGCAGTAGTAACTCTGACACAGGTCAAACAAGGAAAAGATTTATAAAGGAACTACAGAGTTGAAGGACCCAGGGAAGAAATATGTGTATAAACCATCAATTGTCATTGGGACTAGAGAAATCATGACGGAATTTGTATGAGTTTTTCTCACTTTACTCTCCTACCCTCATCCTTTCAATTCTCACTACCTTCCATGCTGCACAACTGGTAACTGACTATGTGGAAGACAGGGTATCATTGATGGCCTAACTAGACCTTGGGATCATCAGGTACTCCGATAATGACCCCAAGGCTATCGCAGGGTAACCACTCGACCAAGAGAGTGAGGAACCACTAAGTGTGCTTGTGTCAAACACCAAATGGACACTCCCTTATTGCACTACATGCTAAAAACCTCCAAACAGGGATGCGGCTAGCCAGTGGCTTGGTCACTTGGAGTTTCTATTCTAAAAAAAATTCTGCACTGTTTAACTTCTTGCTACCAACTATATTTGGATGTTAGACCTTAGACAATGACATCTTTCTTCCAAAAACTAAAATGTAATGGTTTGGGTGGTATTCATCAGCTCACTTAAAAATGCATTCAAACTCATATTTATAGCATCCTGAAGGCATAAATACCATAAAGCAAGAATCAACACTGCACTTGAAAGACTCATTCCAAGAGTCTGTGGAAACCTTTAGAAGTGGGCAGTAGAAACATCTCGCTGCCTGAATCAATTTATGACCTACCCCTCAAGGAGTGGGCAGACCAGAAAACCTCGGTCTTTCTTCAGAAGTTGGCTTCATGTGGGAATAGAACAAGGTGTGAAATGGGATTAAGGCCTCAGAGCACGGTGACAGTGGAATGTGAATTAGTGTAATTTAGGTTATTTTTCCCCTGTGTTCACAGAGCTACCAAAATACCCAGAATAGCACTTTCTCCAAAGCTGGTTGGTAAGTTAGTGACATTCAGACTGCTTGCCATGATGCTATGGCTTCAAACGCCTACAGTGGTCTTTGAGTAATAGACAGTGGGCACAGGTTGAACGGAGCTTCTCGCAATTTTGTTCAGCATTGCTGCCCGACTTGAAACGTGCACCTCGAGAAAGTATTTAACAGACGCTGTAGTTGCAATCAACTGAGTAAAACAAGCCCATTAAAGTATACGCTACTTAAAAAGCAGAAGGAGTTAACATCTGTGTCACTACCACTGGAGTTTCAATTAAATAAGACACATACACTTTCAAGGAGCAAAAATGTCATTAGTAACTCCTAAACGGACTTGTCCAATTGGAGACATCCCTGCCAATTTGCAAATATACTAATCGGCCCAAAGAAAGTATTCCTGTGGTACTTACTTGGATTTTTAAAATAAGTCTTTGTTCCCCTATCAGAACTTTCACCCTTCCATATAGGAAGGGCATTTTCAAAATTACTTTTATGTTGGGTGAGTGTCTTAAAACCCAGAAATCTAACCACAAAATCCTAGAATTTAGTTTGCCACGTTTATTTTGCAGTGTAAGCAGGGTGCTGAGATAAGAACAGAAATATAAAGGAGCATTATAGTTAGCAACTGCCTTTTGAAAACGTTACTGTCTCAGATCAAACATCCTCAGTAAAGAGCCACCACTTGAAGTTGCAAGGCAGGCGTTGGAGGGTGTAAGCCTAGGAATGGGAACTAGGTAGAGTGTTCGCTTAAAATCGGTACCGAATTCTAAAACAACTTGCTTTCGTTTGGTTAAAATTAGAATATCGAGGTGAGGGGTGGGGAGAGAACCTATTTAGGAGGGCAGATAGCACAGTAAACCAACACATCCTGAGACTGTGTGATGAAAATGA
This sequence comes from Sylvilagus floridanus, assembly GCA_949820135.1. Lineage (NCBI taxonomy): Eukaryota > Metazoa > Chordata > Mammalia > Lagomorpha > Leporidae > Sylvilagus > Sylvilagus floridanus. The sequence continues at coordinate 11,903,310 of OX463246.1, read as the reverse complement.
TTTCTTCCGTGATTATAATTTTCCTAAGAACTTAACGTATGTTGACGGTGACTTTTCAGTTGGAAAAGCCTTGATTCACAAGGCAGAAACTAAGTGTGGTGTCAATTATGCTGCTTAATTTGTTAATATTTTAATATAGCATATTTAGTATGCAATAAATATGGAATAAAAATGTGTATGGAATCTGAAATAGGCAAATATTTGTATAGTCCTATTTGGGTCGTTTTGAAACCTTCAGAATATCAGGTTTAAGAATAAAATACTCCGATTAAAGGGTAAGCAAGTCAATCCGTCCAGTCGACTAGAAATGGAAACAATTAGGAAAGCCCCTAATGAACACTTGAACACGGCTCTAGAACCTTCCCTTTTTGAGTGAGTACAATACCGTGGATAAGAATAGAACTCCAAGTATCATACCAACTACAAATACCTCAAATCTGAAGACCTTTTGACTACCGTATATTTTAACCAGAGTGTTGCAAATGCCAGTTCCCATGTCCACAGTTGACAATGGTATATTCTTTCCATATATTCTGTTGGTTTGGCCCACATAACTTAGCCATGTTCCCTACAAAGAGTCTTCTCATCCTTATTACCACCTCTCTTGTATTTCTGAACTAGCATTACTGAAGTCCTCTGACTTCATTTTCACTTACCTTACTACAGATACTTTATTTTTCTGCATGTTCTATGGATTGTTTCTTTCCTTGCACTCAAACTTATTTCTTTAGGGTCCTAAAATCTCAGCCATAGACTTTCTTAGACTTTATCTGAAAAGCAGAGTGGGGGGGGGGGGCAGATCTTCTGTCCTCTGACTTACTCCCCAAGTTGCCACAATGGCTGGGGCTGGGCCAGGGAGAAGCCAGAAGCCTGGAATCTCATCCGAGTCTCCGACGTGGGGGACAGGCGCTCATCTATGTGAGCCATCCTTCATTACTTTTCCAGGCACATGACAGGGATCTGGATCAGAAGTAGAACAGCCAGGGTGTGAACTGGTACTGGTGGGATACCGGCATGACAGGCAGTGGCTTCCCCCACTGTGCCACAATGCCATCCCCAGCCATAGACTCCTAGTAACACTTCCCAAGCTTAGGCCTTTGAAGATACAGAAAACTCTTTCAATAAGGCATGGCATATCATTTTCACCGTATGACTTCCATATTTTGATCACTTAGACATCCCAGCCTTGATTCGGAGGCTTCCTGACACTAGACGTGAATCGCTCTCTAATGCAAAGATGCAGGTGTTGGAATAGACAACCTCAAAGTCCGTCCTCTTCAACTACTCAGATTACATAAGAGCTTCCTGGTCCTCCCCCCCCCCCCCCCCAAACACGGAGGCAGGTTTGCAAACTACCACTTAAGCGTTGCCTACCATGCTGTTACTCTGTACTTGCTCCCTCCCATATATCATTCGTCTTTCCCTGCACTGTCCTGTGCTCCTGGAGGATCGACCCAACCCAAAGTTCCAAGACTCCCTTGCCCACTGGTTTCTCCTGTTCAGCCAGTGGGAGGCACAAACAGAAGACAGGTGGGTAGGAGGAAAGAAGTCAGGGTATTTTCTGATTTCCCTGCTTGAGAATCTGGTCTCCTGGCAGTAGTTTTACTCCTTTGAGATTCTGGCTCCTGCCAGAAGGCCTAATGGATTCCAGATGTTACTCATTTCTGTCTACCTTCTCCCTAGCACTAGGTTTGTGGCATTAACCTTGCTCCCAGCTTTGCATTTAGGTTCATGATTAAAGTTGTCATTTCAGTCACTTCCCAGGACCCTGACATAACTGAAGGGTTTTTCCTTTTTCTTTTTTCTTTTTGCGTTTTAAGTACTGGTGCTCATAACTCATTCTACTAGATCAGTAGAATTATGATCTTGTGTGCAGAACCCAAATTAGGAAGTACTTTATGGAGTTCATAACTTAGAGATTTCTATATACTTTGTAAGGCTATGTGTAAACTGGTGTCAACCAATCTTCTCTGCCAAGCAGGTATCACATAAAGAAGCAGTCTCAAAATTGGCGATTTAATCTTACCGATAAGTTCACTCTGGAAAACCTTGGGAAACAAGGGGTGGCTATTTGGTGTGGATGTTAAGATGCCACCTCGGCTGCCTGGGCTTGAGTCCCAGCCCTGCTTCTAATCCAGCTTCCTGCTAATGTGCACTCCAGGGAAACAGCAGGTGATAGCCCAAGTACTGGAGTCCCTGCCACCCACCTGGGAACCCTGAGTTTGCTTCTTGGCTCCTGGCTTTGGGCTGGCCTGGTCCCAGCTGTTCTAGGCATTTGGAGAGTGCAGATGGGGAGATGTATCAGAAAGACTTTCAAATGTGAAAGACTGTAAAAGTAGAATCTACTTTCCCAAAAGAATGGGGAGCAAGTGTGAAGAAACGCAATACAAGTGGTCCCATTGCTTGCATGGTGAAGAAATGCTCCCCAAACGGAGCAGTAGCCTGAATCGGGAGAAATTGCCAAGACAGATTCCCAAAAGGGGTTTTTTCAGAGTTAACGAAACATAAGAGGAGATCTTTCAAGGTATCGTACTAAACTAAGGTTTCTCTTATACCCTAGAAATGCAGATAAATTCAAAATGCCACTTATACAATTATTTCACAATGTATTTCTCACTTCATCAATTACTAGCAAGCATCATTATATTTCTAGTCTTTCAACTACATTGGCTGGTTATCACAGCTCGTCAGCTGTGTCAGTCAGGGTCCCAGCCAGTTATTAAAATTAAAAGGCTTGATATATGGGACTAAATGTAAAAGCATGACTAAGGTTAATCCAACAAATTGGATACTAACAACCTAAGAAACTGGCTAATAAGTGAACCACCAGGTTGAAGAGATCCAAACATTGTTGAGTTCCAGAAATCGGTGCTATTCAGGGTGAACACATAGTGGGTTAGTGCCTTCTGTGACTTAAATAGCTAGACTTCTAGGATGTTTTGAGTCATGACTGCCAGATAATTGCAGTTGTCAAACACCTGTTGTGACCCTTCTAATCTCAGGTGAGAGGTCACTGGTAACTAATAGCATGATGTTTCAGAAACAGGTGAACCAAAAGTTTGTAGAACCATTGGTTAGTTGGGACACTAACCACTCTTAACCAGGGCAGTATAAGTTTGACATCTGGAACTGGTCACTAAAACGGGGGTAGATGGGATGTGGTCTCCAGCTAATTCGGTAGTATCGCCAGTGAAACGACAAATTTGCATTTGTGGCAATTGTATAAGTTATTGACTCCAGACTGATAGAGAATAGCTACGGGAGGACCGAATGTTTGATTGCAGTTTGTTCTGGCAACATTGTCCGTGCAGGGATTACAGTGGCGGCAAGAGAATGACAATGGCTGTGTGCAATTTACCTGGAGCCCATCAACAGATAGCACCTTCCATTTTTATGGTTGACAACTGGAACAAATCTTGGCTGATGAGCTCTAGGACTTGAACTTCAAAGCCTAAAAGAACTGAGAATGTATGTCAGTGTTAGAGTATTTTACTGGAACTAAATGGTTAGTGGTATATATTCTAGGAAAGGTCGGTCTTGCATAGAAGAAAACAAAATGGTAATATGCGGATAATTATGCCTAGTATCTTTAACCTAGGCCAACTGGCTGCAATGTAAACGTGAAAGACTTCTTGGGCTAAGCTGGCCTTATGTATAAAGGACCTCTCCCACTTAAAACTCGCATTTTTCTGTGAGGCCTGTGGATTCTTGTTAGCACCCAGGGGTGAGTAGACCAGAGACTTGACAAAAATGTTCTTTGACTTCAGTTCGGCTTCATCCAGATGTAGAGAACTGTTCTCTGGCCAGTCTGCCAAGGCCCAAACTACCGGGTGTTTAAGGAAGGTGGTGTGCTGTGGAAAGACACTCTGTCATGCTAGGCTTGCTCTTGAGTACACATGAAGATTACAAGCCCATGGAAATGAGCAGTGAAGAGGGAAAAAAGCCCTTCTTAGGCAGTCTGAATGTTTATACTACAACCCAGAAACTAGAGCTGCTGCAGAATGAAACAAAATCTCCCCAGGTACTGTGGGCCTTGGAAGGGATTGCGTGACTATGTCATTAGAAAACCATATAATTTTTTTCACTCTTTGAATCCTTTAACAAAAAATGACTTTCGGCAGAGAAGAGTGTCTTCTAAATGCTCAAATTCTCGGGCCTTTGCAAGATGTTTTGGATGGCGCTCTGCCTCGCACCCTCCGGCAGCCCACTCTGCCACCCGTGTTCGCAGAAGGTCCGTGCGGCCCGCGCAGGCGATGCTGGGAGTGCCCGTGTGAGAAGGCCCGCTGTTGTTGCAGTAAGTGCAGTGTCCACGAATTCATTAGGCATGCATTTGTTCCTGGAAGTGCGGGCTATTCCGGTAACTGGCGGCCGCCCGTGTTTTTAACCATGTTCTCCCCTTTTTATGCAGACGTTCCAGGGCAGAGAACCAGTCTTCTGTTCTCGCTGCCTGCATCAATTTGTAGCTTGTTACTTGATCGGCAGTCTGGGACATGGTAGCTACGTCTGGGGCCTCCTTATTAGATTTGATGATGAAAGGGGCTCTCTAGGTGAAGGACGACTCTGCATCTACTTAGTCGGCTCTCAAGAAAAATCGCGGGTCTCCAGAAAGGCTGAGAAACCACAGGCGGTGAGGAACTGGAGGACATCCTATCCTGCCTTCCAGATCTTTCTCGAACAACAATAGAAGCAGATTGTGCAATCCCACAAAAATGTAAAGAGCGTTTTGATTAAGGACTTTTTTTTCCTTGAGGAAATAGTTCATTCTTAGAAACTCTCTGGGGAAGGTACCTCTTCTGTGTGTCCATAATACTAATACTGCTCAGAATTTATGAAGAGAAACTGTAAAAGGTGCAACGAAGCTGTGTGCAGAAATGGCCAGGATTTTATGAGCAAACACAGCTACTTGTAGCCTGACATGACCGCCACGCTGAGAGCAGAACATTCAAAATGGAATCACTGCCTTTTTGCCTAGGAGGACAGCTCTAGTCTGTTCTTAGAGTAATGTCACCTTAAGAGGGTGACAACCTTGAACTTCCTGTGATAACAGGCGCTGACACAACATGGCTCGGGTGTACTTGTAACCAGCATGTTAGACCACGTGAAGTGCAAGGCACTTGCATCACGAATGGAACACATCTGTCCAGGAAATAGACTTCACTGTGCCAGAATGCTTTTAGTGTATCTGCCCCCTGAGCGCCCTATCGAGATACAATTCCCTGTCAGCAAGTACCTTATAATTCCTTTGCTTTTATGTTGATGAAAGTCTTGCTCTATTATGCCGATATTGCATACTTTCCACAGTCTCCCAGAAACCATCACCAAGTAATGTGCAGAGAGAGGCTTGTGCTCTGCTTCGTAGACAACCACCCTTAGCTAAGAGCATCAGCCCTTGCAGAGAAATTGCGGTTGGGTGATCAGACTTGGCAGTGTGGCTCAAGCTGTACTTCGTAGGGAGAGGAAAGAAAAGGCCAATGGTGACCGCAGACACTAGAAGATGAGTAGGCAGAGTCAAGCAAGGATTTGACTTGCTTCCTACTCCAACGTGGTGCCTTCTTGCCATATCCAGTGAGTTAGGGGTTGGGATGAGTCACACTTGGAACTCCCCCTGAGGTTCTGCTTATAGTGACAGTAGCAATAGAGCCTCAGGACAAGGCCTGGGTAGCTCCCACCCATATTCTTCAGAAAAATCACAGGCGTTCAGGTGGCCTGTTTTGTTACTCATTTGTTCCAAAGTGCATCACATTCAGTCTGTCTAAAAAGCAAACAGAATTCTTCTACTTGAGTTTGGGGTTTATCACAGTCAGAGGAGATTCAAAGGAAGGGATAAAACAGTGCAATGTTCACCCAGACCAAAAATCTCACAAAATGAACTAGACTTAGGGGGGAAATTGGAGTCACTTGACCTACCACAGTTGATCTCTTTGGTAGTTTGTAGATGAACGGCAATGTTGTTGCATGTTCGTTTAGAACATACTGTTATGTGCCATCTACTAGGTTGGTTGCTGTTACTGTCCAAGTAGTAATTAATATACTTGATTTTCATATTGGACAATGTCCTAAAATATTCTAAAAGTAGTAATCGAACAGGCATTTAACCCAGCAGTTACGCCGTGCCTTATTGCAGTGCCTGGGTACCATGCCAGACTCCAAATCCTGACTCTGGCTTCTTGCTGATGCGGACTCTTGGAGGCAGCGGTGACAGCGCAAATGCATGGGTTACAGTCACCACCCACAAAGGAAAGTAGGATTTAATTCCCAACTCACTTCTGGCTGTTGTAGTCACTTGTGAAGTAAACTAGTAGATGAGAGCAAGTGTGTACTTGTGTTCTCAACAGCAGTTAGAAACACAAACCCATATAACCTTCATGGAAACTTGGAAAGAGTCCTTGTTAGACCAAGTCTACAGGTGAGGAAATGGACTCATAACTCACTCCTAACTTTGGAGCTGGGAGGTGGCAGAGCAGTGTTTGAAGCCGGACTCCACCTCTGTGTTCTCCATCCTAGTGCTCTGTTCTGTGATCACTGAGCCCAAGCAGAAACACGCTGTTGGTTAAATGATTGCCTAGGTTACAGTCCACAGATGAGAAAAGCAAGAAGATGGTCCCTCCACTTCTGGATCCCTGACTATCTGTGCAACCTTGCCAAGCCAGAGCTGAGTATCTTCTGTATGAACCCCAGTTGTACCAGACAAAATTCTTTCTTTTGTAGCTTTTTAGGTTAATTAACCTTGTCTTGATTAAATGAAAACAAGTGTCACATTCCAGATTGCCCATATTGATATCTCGGAGCCTATACTTTCATATTCAAAACCTATCTAAATGGAAGAGGATAGAACTGCAAACAGCACTAACGTTTCATCAATGTGGCTTTTGTTTTCTGAGCAGATGACACTGAAGAAACCTACTTTACTGTGTAAAAGCCCTCAACAGTGGCAGAAGTTTCAAGTCCTGGTCCTCCGTGGATGCTTCTCAATGAATAATACAGGATTTGAAGTAGACCTTTTAGCCTTCACATCCCAGGCATCTAGAGGGGAGGATAATAAATCCCATGACATGGGAATAATGCAGATTTTTCAACTCCATATTCATATAATTGTTTAATATTTATTGACAAGCACTATTTGTTGGATGCCCAAGTCGACCAAATTTTTAAAGCAATTTTCCCCCAGCAGAAACTCTGGTTCATAAAAATAACTTGGCAAATAATTTGTAAGTGATGTACTTAAGTAATCTGCATGCCATTTAAGGAGATGTTGAAGTTGGTATGCTATTTTAAAGAAGGAGCATACAAGACTTCCCAATACAATTTATTATGAAACAAAGTCGTAGGTGGAAAAAATCCTTAATGTTATTCTTCAAGTAGCGATAACAGGTAGAAAAGCACTCCATTTAAAACATGTCACTGCAGGAATGACTTAGTTATTCATTTTGGCTTCTGAATCATGTTCAAGCTTTGTAACCTTTTGTTTCTTTTTTTTAAGCCTGCCATTTGCATTATGGGTCAGTGGCTGGTTTTTTGTTTTTTTGCTTTATAAAGGAAGCCAAGTGATAAGCAAAGTCACTACCTCAATCGCAAAGGAAGAAGTGGGCCATTGTCTTCCCAGTGTGACTAATTCTTTCATCCGTTCAATGCAATGTGCATAAATACATATTATGCAGATACACAGCTAGGTAACCTGTCACTATATAGATCAACTACTCTATCCAAGGCACTCTTCCAAATACTGCAAAATGAATAAGGGATTGTACCAGACCTTAAGAAATTAATAACTTGGTGTTGAATATGAAATACATAAGTATAACTCTAGGGAAGAGGGAAAAAGTGTGATAATTAATAGTTGATCATGTCAACCATGCATAAGAGTTGATAAGGAGTGATCCATCTGCTTTGAGGCAATAAAAATGTCTCCTGGATGGAATGCCTCTGAAAAAGAGCTATGAGTGATGAGTGGGGAGCAGTAGGGTTGGAAGGAGGTCTCAGGGTTGAGCATAGACCAGGACATGCACAGGAGAAAGGAACCACCCTGAAGCCATCATGGAAGCATGGCGCCAGTAACAGCAGTGAAGAGACCATTTTCACAGCATAGAGTGACTTAAAATATTAAGGTGAAATGAGCTGAAAATCAAAATGTAACACTTTCTGAAGATGGTAGTCATGTAATAGCTGTTACCATTCTCCCAGGTATGTGTGGTAGTTGCATAAACCAGAGGAAATGCCAGAAATACCAAGGCCTGATCAGATTTTTAAATGTAGTTACCAGGGTGTGGTGATGAACCCACAGGAACTAGAACACCAGAAGAAATGAGCTAAAAGAATTGAGATTCACTGACAATTTTTAGAATCTGTCATCTAGTTAAACCTTGGTTCAGAATTTTGAGTTCTTGAAACTTTGAGCGTTCTAACCTGGATGAAATGAATACCATCCCAAGGAGGGGGAAAGAATTGGTGTAAAAAGCCTAACATTACACGCCAGGCAACTTAATGTCTGTGGCAGTTGAGAACCTTTCAACCCCACATCATAGTCACAAAAAGTAGACTTGCAGCTTGAAATCATGAGTGCAGATGCATTTTCTATGTCCAGAGCTATTACTAAAAATATCCCCCAGGCTTTTCGTCCCAGATGAAAGTGTTATTTGGGTAAATGCGGGCTTTCAAGTCGAAGGTGCTACTGTTTGTGCTTAGATGTGCTCTTCACATCTGAGAGCGAGACTTCCTGTGGCATGAGTGTTACCCTGATAACGCCAGCACATTCTGACGGCCCCTCGCATACATAGAGGACAGAGTCTGGAGCAGGGGCTGACAAAGCTCATGGCTTTCCAAGTTAGGATCTAAGGCAGCACAGCATTTTGTTGCGCCACTCTCCAATGGCCTCAACTTAACCAACCATCATGGTCATGGCCACCTCACTTATGAGTGACTGACAGTTGCATTTTTTTCACATCCTACAGATGTGGGCTGAAAATCTGTTTCATTCATACTAGTTACAATTGAGCAGGATGAGTTACTTCAGAAATCTAGACTTCGTTAATTCTACCACAAGCAGTGACTGACTTGTGCAAATTTAAACAAACTTTGTCTAACTTATTAGCAAGAGAAACTGCATACTTATCACATGATTTGATACATGCTTATACTGTAGAATGACTAAATCAAGCTAATAGAAACACTTAGTCTATACAAAATATTGTCACCATGATATACAGTAGGTCTCCTTGAATTGACTCCTCCTGTATAACTGGGATTTTGTCTTTTGACTAACATCTTCCCAGTCTTGCACCTGCCAGTGCTTCTGGTAACCAAAGGTACTGTTTATTTTGAAATCCCAACGTTTGCAACAACGTGGTGAAGCTGGAGGAAAAAACGATGTGAAATAAGCCAGGCCTAGAAAGATGAGCATCTCATGGTCCCATTGAGAAGTAGAGAAGAAAAATGTTAAATTCCTGACACCTATGAAAAGGAACATTGGGGCAATTACTTGAAGTCAGAAGTGGAGCTGTATCCTCTTCCCTCTTGCTATCTATTTTAATAATCGAGGAGTTAGTCTCCCTTAACATGTCGTTGTTTCAGTAATAGACTTGAGGATTCCATTGGCTGGCTCGGTACAATTGGGTACCTGTTGCATCCCAAGCAATACGGTACACTGAGAATTTGAGGATTCATGAGCTGTGTATCATGGTTTATTGTCTAGGGACTGAGACTGGGACACAAACCTCTCTGTATTCACAAGGCAGAACAATAGAGAAGATACATCAACTGGTTCATTCCCCCAAATACTTGCAACAGCTGGGGCTGGGCCAGAGCAAAATCCAGAGCCAGCAGCTCCATGGAGGTCTCCCACATAGGTGGCAGGGACTCGAGTCCTCCATCCCCTGCCGCCTCCCTGAGTGCTTATTAGCAAGAAGCTGGCTCACAAGTAGAGGCACCGGACTCAAACCTAGGGGCTCGTGTGGGATGTGGACATTCCAAGCAATAGTATAACTGCTATATCACAATGCTTGTCCCTTGGAACATATACCTTGTTTGAGAATATAATTTTGTCCACAACTTTGAGAAGATACATTTGATTCAATGAAAGCTTATGACAACACAGGCTGCTTTAACAGGAACTCATGAACTTTCTAAATTGTTCTTTTTATCAGCCTTTGGTAAAGTCTTTGCTTCTCTTTAATCTTGCAAACCCTTACAAAACTGAGGCATAACATTCATGGAGAGCCATTACTGGAACTTTTGTGTTCCCCTTAAAATATCAAGGGACAAAACAGTAATAGAAGGAAAAGTCAAAGCTGAGCCGATATTGTGTGTCTGAAGCAGCTATTACACTCTGGGGTCATTCTACCGATTAGTTGTATTCTCAATCTCCCATTACATTAACACACAAAGACAGGGCTCCTTCACAAATAAACCTTTCCATTCAAAACCAAAATTGTTAGGACAAAGACTCAAGCCCACCTAGGCTAAAGAATGGCCATTATGCCCTCTATAAGATCAAAAATAGCTAAATATCTGCCTTGACAAATCTGCTTTCTGGACTTCTCCCCTGATATTCTTGTCCTACCTAGAGACCCTGAAGTTACTGCACCCAAAGCTGGTGTTTTTATCTTGATTTTTCTGTAATTTGCTCGTAGCTTTAAGATATTTTTCTTCCTACCTTAAATGGTACTGACGATGTGAAATGGACGGTAGGATAATAAGGAAATGACGGTGCTGTCTTCCAGCTATTGCCTTTTGATACAGAAGCTCTGCTTTCTGTGCTCTGTGATGACAACCTGGACATGTCTTACATTCCCCATGGCCTTCAGTTATAGGAGCACATACATTATAAGATGGATGGACACTGAACTTCAAAAGTTCAATCTCAACTAAAAGTGTCAATCCCAAATCTAGTTCATGGCTCTTCACCTCCCACAAGAACTGGATTTCCCAAGAAGAAAATGAAGTATAAACCTCAGTGCCTTGAACTGTCAGGGGCTCTTTAGATGCTGAACCTAATGCTATCATAATTTTGTATTCCACTTCTTAAAGACGCTCTCCACCTCTCAAGGCTTCACAAAGGCTAGGTGCACCCTTCACAGCAGTTTAGGCCTGATCAGTGGCCAGGACCAATATAGCGGGAAAGAGAGTGAGTTCATCCGTCTTGGGATGAGCGTTCCTCACTCATTTCTACCCTCTCCACCCTACAGAGAAGGAAGCTTAGAACCTTTTCATCATATACCAATCATAGACAATGTCTCTGATACAAATCTGACTCGGGCCCCCTCTTGGCTTAGTTACCAGACTTGCATGTGTTGTCTCCAGATGGTCTATGGTGATTAGCTATAAAACATCCCTGCCATGATTCCTGGCCTTAAAGTTCAACAACACAGCCTTTAGAAACATAGCAAACTGTACCGTTCATTCAGGCATTGACATAGTTTCTTGAACGTCTTTTCTGCATAAGATTTCAGATTAGATTATGTGCTGATGTTATTCCTCATCACAGATGTAAAATACTGTAAATACTAACAAAATATTAATATGTGGTTAACATACAAACAGTACTTTAAGCAAAGAACATACTTCATCAGTTGTCGGTGAAAGAGCTGAAAGTGGACAAGTATGGATCCACAGTGTTTGGGGATTTCAAAAAGCAGAGGAAACTTGGGCAGTAGGACGCTTCTGAGGGTCCCAAGAGTTTCTGGGAAAATGACATTAAGGTTTATCCAGAAACTTCTGCGACAAACCTACACAATTTGTGAGACATAAACTTTTGCAGTCTGGTAATTGGATTCAAATAACAACCAAGAACACTGCCTATGTGGTTTGCCTGTTTCCATATTTACACTGCTGGTGACCTAAAATAGGTGCTCGCTAAAAACTTGTTGATGGAATAAACAAACACTATCTTCCTCTAACCTCTTAATCACCCAAAGCAAATTTGAGACTGTCAAGTGGGCAGAGGGAACCTCATCATAACTTTTGACAAGGCTACTTATTCCATGCCATGCTTGGCGCTATGCGTGAGTTTACACATCTTCTATAGTTCTCGGCCTCCTCTCAAGCTTACAACTCCATGTGGCCACCAAATTTATCTTGTCCCCAAAGGGACTAGCAACATTCCTGCAAAAAATGCCCGAGTGAAAGTCTTTTTACTCTCAAGAATGAATCCCTTAAAGGAGCCACTCCATCATTAATGTGTTCTATTCTTCAGTGACATGGTTTATCCCAGCAGAAGTAAAGCAACAATAAATTTATTAGAGTTCCAAAAAATGAAATACTTCTTTATTTTCTGTACAAATAAACCCTAGGCTTGAACTTAGCTTTGTTTTAGTAGTTACCTATTGGTTAGAAACACAAATATGACTTGGATTTATTTTCCTAGAGAAATGAATCAAAACAAGGAATTTTACTTTGGATCAATGTTTAATATTGACCTATGTATTTCTTGTATCCTCTCCAATACATTAGAATAATAGTTCTTCTAAATGAATCTGGTTATACCATAACACTTTATGATAAAATCCATTTTAAAATGTATCATCCATTGGTAAAAAGAATGAGTGGGGGGAATTGGCAAATTGTTTTTACCAAGGACAGGTATCTTTTGAGTTTTGGAAGTAAGTCTTCCAGTCTTCATAGGTGTTTTCCTCCTGAGAAGTTGATGAAATTTACCCAAAATGAGTCGCACTGTTACCATGGTGATTGTATAGAGACTTTGCAGGGTTACTGCTCAAGCCCCACTGCTGGAATTGAAGATTGAAGCTCTAGAGTCTTAGGATGACTTCCCTGCCCTCATCACCTCCCTAGAGCTGCAGATCAGTATCCCCTATGCTGGCCTTTCTGTATTTTGCTTTGTCTTAAATTTCATGAGCATCTTGGCAAGTGGCAATGTCGTTAAACTATATTAGTGACCAAAAATGAAAGCATTTCTTGGCCTTTGACTACACTGGGGCTGCATTCAAGCCATTGCCTATTTAGTTGAGGCATAAAAACAGAACCATGGGCTACTCGAGGTGAGGGTCTATCGTACACTTCAGGATTTCCTAATCTTGGCTGCTGAATAGTGGTAATTCTCCACTTCACTCAGCACTTTTAACCTAGGAGGGAAGGGACCCTCCCAAAGGCTTCATAGTGGTAGGGACAAGGGAAACATTGAGGAGAGGTGTCCCAAGAAAACAAACTTGCTATCTGTGACCACAACAACACCATAAGCTTCAGAAATTTTAAACGGCAAAAATCTGGGGCCAGTGCCATGATGCAGTGGGTTAACACCTTGCCTGTGGTACCAGCATCCCATATGGGTGCAGGTTCCAGTCCCGGCTGCTGCTCTTCCAATCCAGCACTCTGCCAAGGCCTGGGAAAGCAGTAGAAGATGGCCCAAGTCCCTGGGCCCCTGCACCCACGTGGGAATCAGAGGAAGCACCTGGCTCCTGGCTTCAGCTCGGCGCAGTTGCAGCCGTTGCGGCTGTTGGGGAGTGAACCAAAGGAAGGAAGACCTTGCTGTCTCTCCCTCTAACTCTAACTCTACCTCTCAAATAAAATAAAATCTTCATAAAACAAATCTCCAAATCAGTAAACTTTAGAAGGCAGCTGTGCTTACCACTATACCACCAATACCTCCTAACGTACTATACTTGGGAAGTGAACAACAATGGGTACTCAAGTTTGTTCTTCAGGTTTCCTATAGCTGAAGAGACTAGCAGTTTGCCAGAGAATGGTACCCCTAATTCCTTGCTAAATGGCATGAACAAGACTTTCCCTGACCATGACACATGTGATTTTTAAAACCATGAGTTTGTTCTTCATGGAAAATTATTTAGAGACGCTTATGGGAGGAGTGGAGAGGGAAACCTCCTGTACCCAAATGAGGCACAAGACTCTGGCCTGAGGCAGCATTGTGCCAGTGCAAGAGGGTTGTGACATGCAGAGTGTGCGGCGATGTCTGCAAGCACTGGGTGCTGGACTGGGGTCTGGCTCTCATGCATGTCTATTTCCGCTGAACTTCCTTATAATCACTAATAAGAACAGGGCGATGAGCAGAGCTGTAGATAGGGCCCACCTTCAACTGTCTCCTTGTGTTCACTGAGAGGACTTCTTCAGAAAGTGCACAAATAACTCTTCAACTTTTCGAAGAGTGAAAACATAACTGCCTTTTCCTTGTTAAACATGCGACATGTGAGACTTTGTCAACCTTTGTCCTTCAATGAGTTTTAACTTCCCTAACCTAAGCATCCATGAAAGATTTTTGACTGATGTGCATTTTGCAAAGAATCAACGGGTTGAATCACAGTAACTGAGGAAAATCAGGACAAGCCTAATAGTAGCCAAGCTCTAAATAGGTCTTTACAATAAAAATAGAAGATGTGACTCAGAATACAGTACTAGTTCTTCATCTTGCAGATGTTCCCAGCCATCAGAGTCAGCGTGGGCAACAGCTCTGGTAAGGGAAGGCTAACTGGGTAAAAACTAAGAATGATGGGGCTGCTGCTTTCAGATGATATTCTTGACTATGACTTAACATTAATTCATGTCTTGAGGAATCGACGGATACCTTTGGCTTCTTGCTACTTACTTGCCTTTCATCACAAGCTTTCAGTGAGCTTTATGTTAGACCTGCCTTGCTCTTCTTAAGGCATTTTAGGTGTACAAAGCCCCTCTTGGGATGCAAGTGTTGGGCTTTAGTTACTTCCTTTAGTGGTTGCCTCATTAGACCAAACTCACGGGTGGTATCTGTCATGGCGCTAGTCATTGGGCCAACTGGGCAGGAAGGCTTGCATATCTGACCATGGAAAGGACATGACAGAAACACTGGTGTGATATTTATATCCCACCTACTCAGAAGACCAATTCAGGAACTCCATATGGACTCCGGTTTGCCACTAGCCCGGAGAAATGAAGTTTCTTAGCTGACTTAAATTAAGAATTTTGAGTAAGTGTAAAACTTTGTAGATACTTATTTTCACACAGTTCTTTTCTTCCTACCCGGTTCTTCTAGTTGACCCATTAGGAAAAGGAAATGCATTCTTAGCTTCTGAAAAGGCCAGACATGACAGGAAGAAGTCAACCTTTATCGAGTATCTATAAGATGAAGTAACAACAGGAAGGTATCTACCCCTAGTGCAAGACAACCAGAAGAAGCTAGCAAATATAAAGGTAAACTGACAGAATGGAATTGTCTTTGAGGGCTGGTACCCTTTCCTCTTCTCAACATTGGCCAAATGGCAGGTGGTATGAGTCCAGTTCCCCAATAAGTTCCTGTAAACAAAACTATTTATTTATAGACCACTTCTCAGTACTGTTTTCAGGAGCTCAGTCAGAATGTAACTCATTGTCCCATCAACTGCAAAGGAAAAAGGCATATCAAAAAATCTATGACACCTGGAACCAGCTAATCTTATATCCTATCTTGGAAGACCCTAAAAACTATGACTAATAATTGGCTCAAAGAAGCATAGAAATAAGACCACGAACTCCTGCTTTGGAACAATAAACTCAGCTGACGACATGGAAATCGGCCAGCAGACCTAAGCAGAATCTGATGTATCTACTTCTCCTTTCTGTTCTTTCTGGAGGGCATTTGTGGGAATCAGTCTTGATGAAAGAATCGTAAGCCTTACTGTACAAATACAATGTAGATAGCCTTACTGTACAAATACAATGTAGATAACCAAGTTACTGAAATACTGAAGTCCCCCCTCTTATGTTGTGTAAGTGATATAAAGAAGTATGTAATAATATCAATACATTCTTTTTAAATATTTATACCACAACATATTATTCTAATTTTCCTTATTCAAATACATGCATATGATCTCAGCATGCATTTTTGGAAGGCAAAGTTTTCATTTGTGCGGTACACAACATAATAGGAAGTAGATAGCCATTTAGAAGGATCAACAACATGGTAGTTCTTCAGATATTTCATATACTTAAAATCACTGCAATGTCTAAATCACTTGCCAATTTTTGTTCATCAACTGAAACGTAATTCCTTGATTCTAAGTAAATACAGTTGTAAACATACATAACCATAACCTTATTGTTGAGAAACTAAATTTCACCCAAAAAAATGAAGTTTAACTATAGAAGGAATATGTTTGCTCATGGCTGGTACACAATAGACATCAACTAAATATCTGGAGGAATATAGAAAATATAAAACAATTACAGTAACCCTAAATGTGGGGTATAACTCCCAAACACAACGAAACGCTATGTAATTCCAGCAGAAGAGGAGTCTGTTGGAGCTCCAAGATGAGCAAAGAACTAATGGAGTTGCAGGAATTGGTATGGACTTGATCAGAAAACAGTAAAAACTTTTTGAGCATTGTTGGGCCGGCAGAGATGAGAGAGGAAGTCACAGGCACAGAGAACAAAAACAAGACCGTAGAAGGGTGGGGTAAAAATGCAGGGTGCAAATGGCATAGAGGAGACCAACTGAGTTTAAAGAGGTAGTGCAGTAATGGGAGAACATGGACTGGAGCCAAATTACAAAGGCCAGGGTTGTTACACTGGACTTCAGACCTTGCTCTATGGACCTGGGGTTTCCACGAGAGTGCTTGGTGGCTCCTACCCTCCCCTTTTATTTTTATCTCCAAAATATGTATATAACCATGTTAGGATTTTGAAGTTAGACGTTAAATCTTATGCTGACACAGGTATATTATAAGTAAACATTTAAGTATAATACTTCCGGTGACTTTGTATCAGAGCAGGAAACTTGTCCTTGGTCTCCTGAATTGCAAGTGCCTCCGTGCAGTGTCTGTCAATGCTCGGGAAGTATGTTGGAAGGAATAAAACAGTTGGCTGAACTGTATCAGAATGTGTTCACTTGGAACCACCAAACATTCCTCATTTCCCACTAGAAACTGACCATCTACCTGCTACTTTCTTAGAAACATGAACCTTAAGTCTTGAACTCCCCAATTACAGGCTCCATGTTAAGGAAAAGATGGAAGAAATACAACCTCGTAGAGAACTAAAACACTGAATTTCCCTCTGGACGGAAGTATAAGAAGTGTAATTGATATGCAATAAACTGCATGTACTTAACATTCACTACTTGATGAGCTTTGACAAATGCATATGCCTTGAAGCCATCACCATAGTATCAAGGTAGTAGACATACTTATCAACTGAAATTTCCGTGTACCCTTTATCTTATTTTTGTGTCTGATAAGAACACCTAGTAAAACATTCATAATGTGTTCCACGTTCCTACGGACTAAAATAGCTAGCCTATGATAGCCATTCTCCCCCATAAGATGGATCAACAAAGATGTAGCATTCCATTTATAAATTTTTCATATACACAAAGTTCCCCAGAGTGAATTCCTTGAAGCTCAAGCTTTCTTAGTAAGATATTGAGTGGCTTCTACAGATCAAGGCTTAGAAAATGAAATTTGGGTGGAAGGTCTATGGTCTCCAGTTTCAACCAGCCATCTCCAATTTTGTTTCATGATACAAGAATTTTACATGAAATGTTTTAAAAATAGTTCAGGTAAATCTGTTTTTTAAAAAAATAGATTATTTTTAAAGTTTGATTCTATAGAAATCCAGTAGAACTAATTAATAATTGTAAAACTGAGTTTGAACAGACCAGTATGACAGCACTATTAAATCTGACACTGTGGCTACATTGGGAACACAGAATTATAAAACGGACACTGGAATCATCTGGGCTTTCTCCTAAAAGTTGCAAATTATTCTGCATTCCTATTGCCAGAACCCTCCCTTCCTATTTTGAGCCTATCACCTGGATGCCCTTATTAACTGGCTTCTAGTTGGATGGGAACACTCAAAGGAGAAGGGAGTGTGGGAAGAAGGGAGGAGCCCTAGTTCTGAACCCTACACAGTTGAGCACCGCCTCTGGCAGTTGCAACATCCCACCTGAGCTGCCTCCTGGCTAGCGCTTTTTTTCCAGTCCAGCAACCGTTTTCTTCCCACACTGCCTTAGAGGGCAACAACTGATTTCTTAGACTTATTTATTTGAAAGGTAGAGTTACAGAGCTTCACCTGCTGGTTCACTTCCCTGCATGGCAATGACAGCTCTGCTAGGCCAGGCCAAAGCCAGGAGCTTCACCAGGGTCTCCCCACTTGGGTGCAGGGGCTCAAGCACTTGGATCATTCTGCTGTTCTCCCCGGTACACTAGCAGGAAGCTGGATTAGAAGTGGAGCAGCTGAGACTCGAAGAAGCACTCAAGTCAGATGCAGTCATCACAGGTAGAGGCTTTACCCTCTACACTGCAGCATAGAGCCCACACGTGATACCTTGCCACTGCTGCCAGTCTCTGGGACCCCACTGTTCTGTTCCCTTGCCCTTCCTTTATCTCTCACAAATCTCATGTCTTTGAGACATCATGGGAATATTCCTTACCGTGACTGTAACTGATAAGTTTAAGTGTATCATGGCAAGAACTAAAACATAGGAAACAAAAATTCTTGTCATTGAAACAATTTAATATGAAGTTCACCTTACCTTTCTAATATCTATGCCTTAACTCTTTGCCAAGAGCAATCGCCCTATTTTTTACTCGCTATGAATAAAAATTATAGGAAGAAGTAATGACATGTTAATATCCAGAAAAATTCTTCCTTGTAAATAAAGGGTCACAAGTCCCCTGCATGTACCCCCAGGAAGTTTCAAGCACAGCTATGTCATTTCACAAATCCAGGGAAAACACAGGGAATGTACCTGAAAAAGTTGAGCAACATTTACATGCATGCATGTATGTTCATCTTCTAAAGAAAAGCAGCATGCATGATCAAAGGTCTAAGGCACAATGGATCACTGGCAACAGTACTTTGACCCAGGAATGTCAATTACCTGTACTTCAGTGAAGAATGTAACTAGCAGTTAGGCCAAAAAGTGTTGTCTCAAAATGATATGAAGACCAAGAAACTTGAGCAAGACTAACATTACTGTACGTTTGGAACATATTCTTGAAAAGAGAAATTTTTTTTAGAGCATGTTGAAAACAGACTTGGTTCACATAGCTATGTAAAAATTCAGCAAGCCCCTTCATAAAGGAATAAAGAGAATTTTCTTGCGCTGGGTTTTTAAGACAATCTCGTTCTTAGGAAACGTTGTCTTATGAGACATCGTAAAGGGATACCCATAAACGGACATTAAAAACAAAGATGACTGTAGAAGTGGTGCTGGGACTTAAACAATGTCATCATAACCATCTCTGAACATCAGGAGATGTCCTCTAAATCCACTAGTGGATGCAGTTCCCAGGTCTAAGAATGGGCAGAACTAAATGCTGTTTTCTCTGAATGTATAATATCTGTAACAAAGGGTCCAAAACCAAACACAAAGGAACCCACCAGACAGTTGAGGGCAATTTGTATCTGTCAAGGAGAATCACAGAACTGAAATAACGTCTCTGTGGTTTCTCCGGTGATGCACGTGAAAGACGGCTGTGATTACAAGACACTGACGAGACAGCAGTATCCTGCCCACAATCTACCCACACCAAAGAGCTGGAGTCGAGGTGCGCTTGCCTGCCCCATATCTCTGGCAGGATGGCCAGCACCACATGCCACTATGGGCAGGAGAGGTGGGAGACTGCTTGCTCTACAGATACTCTCCAAATTCATGGAGGCTGCAGTGCATACAGTGTGTATTGCGTATTAAACAGCAGTGTACTGCCAGGCAGATTTGCAATCCAGGGTACCCAGAAGACTGACAGCAGATCAAACAGCTCCTACATTAGAACATTTTTTAAAATGGTACTATGAACAGAAACCACTAGATATTTTGAAATAGAAACCACTAGATATTTTGAAATGATAGTACCATTTGTAACCTGATGCATTATGATAATCCTGCCATGATCACTGTATGGACATCATTAATGTCAACGTCTGATACTATTTCATAGCCCTGCCATGACCCCCTAGGTATTTATGAGTTGGCTTCCACTATTGCCAACCAATGGAAAAGCCTCCAAAATAGCCTTGCAATAATCAACTGACTTACCATTGACAATATTTTCTCCTTCAGCTGTTCTGATATACCCTTGGTTTTCTTCCTATTCCTCTGACAGTGCTTCCCATGGCAACTTTGCTCACCACCCAGACGTCGGGCTGCATATAGTCGGTGTTTTAACTAGGGTCCACTGTGAGCCTGGGGTACTGAGATACTAGGGAAAGCAGTTTGCTTTACGTTCTTAGAACCCTACTGTAAGAAAAGCCCTCATTATCACTAGAGATGGTTCCTAGATTTTCTAAAGCTCAGGAAAAACACCACTGCTTATAATATTCTCTGGAGCAGGGTTTTGTTGATCATCTATATGTGGATAGATGTGCAGAACAGTCATGAGCACATTAATCAGCTCTTATGCTTCTATGATTATTATGAAATTGGAAACTTTCCGATTATGACAGGTATAATCTTTAAGTGTTTCCAATTTCCCTCTTATTTGACTATTAAATAGGAAATTTTGGTGAAAAATTATAAAAAGATGTAACTTAGTACACCGAATATATCTCCATTAATAAACTTCTCAGCATATTAGGCTTGCCTTGTGAGATTTGGTCACACTTTTCACAGGAAACTGAGTTACTGGTTCATAGAATTTTCTTTGCTCCTTTAGGATACAATATTATCCTAAATTTTTCTACCAAGTCTTGTGGTGTTAAGCTACAAACTTGTTTCTATATTTTGAAAGATACCACGAACATGTATCCTGTCTCCCTTACTCTTCACTTGGTCAGCTCCTTGCTTAACATCCTGATCTGTGGGTGAGCCCACTGAGGCTGTGCTGTTAGAAGAAAGCAATGGATCGAGAAGCTTGAAGATTCGCTCAGCTGGGATGGGGTAGAGGAGAGCTAGCCGGAGAAGGCCTCCTGAAACATGACTGCAGAGCATTTGGGAGAAGTGTAACCAAAGATGTCTAAAACGTTTGTCATGTAACATGTATTCCACTCTTCAATAGAGTAGTAGTAGCTATCAATATCAAATTTTGGCAATAGAATACATCAGTATAGCTCAGGGAAAAGTTGCCGGAAAAGCCCTTGCTTCTGTACTATGTGGCAGAATAACAAAGCCATAAAACAGACAGCACAGTGTCTATTATTCTAATCCTTTAATTTTAGAGGTGAGACTTGAGGCTTGGATCATCTGAGTGAATCCAGGCTACATAACCAAATGGAAGAGAAGCAGGACCCCAGAGAGGCCCTTCTGACTCCTCACGAGGCCCAGTTTCCCCCTGATCAACAGTTTCTCCTTTCTTTCGTGGGAAGCGTTCCTAAAAACATCCACGAAGTGCAAAAGGACTCTTTTCGGTCTCATGGTTAAAATGTTGAAATTCTGAATTGTCAGATACTTGATTTACCACCCTCTTGTATGGGCCAGATCCAGCTATTCCAACATACTTTGTTCAAAAATACAGAAACTTTTCCTCCATAATCCTTAAAATTCAGAGGTTGAAATGCCTTAAGATTTCACTGGAAGTTAAATTCTTTTAATAGCTTTTGAAGCAACAAATAATTCATTGAGTGATTATATGACCTACAGGCTAACAGGTAAATATTTGGTATTCAAGAGGCCATAATTTAAGTTGGAATTATAAGTGTATTTCAGAAAATCAGATTTCTGGAGACTTTGGTATCCATTAATTTTCGCCATTTTTGTGTATTTCAAATACCCCAGAGTTTAATGGTAGTATTCACAAACTTATTTACTTGCAGTTCTGCCTTTCCTTGAGGCATTTCTAAGTGCCCAAAACTATTAATAAGGATGAATAAATAGACACAAATGAGCTTCTTCTCAGTCATTTACAATCTGGTCCACTATGTGCTAATCCTGTGTCCTCCGTTAATCAACCCCCAAACACAAGTCTGCCATTGTGCTCGAAAGATGAGGCATGTGAAGTGGAATTCAGTCAAAATATTAATTTAGACATTTGGGAACCATCACCTTTTTGAGAAAAAAACTATCAGGTAAAATACACTCACTTTCAGCCAAGCTAAATTCCCATGTCCATGGGTTGCACAAGGCTGTTAAAGTCAGTAAGTGTCAAAGTCTTGAGCTATGGACGAGACAACATTGCCCAATAACCACAATTAGGGTTTCCAGCATCCACTGTTCCTCTTTACAAATCTGCATGCTCCTTCATATACATTATTCATGGTGATGTTGAAATCGTGACAATTTATGAGGCAAGTTCAGTAGTTTCATGTAGCACTGGAAATCACTGCCCAAATAACAGAAGGAGAACTTAGCCCAGGAAATTGTCTCATAAACATTCTTAAAACCCCAATTTTATTGTATGTTTAAATATATATATATACACAGAAGAGCTTTTTTTAAGTCCTTGGTTTGTTCTTGACACTGCAACTAGGATTTTAACCCTCAGTTTCAAGTTCCTTTACTGACTTGCACTTGGTTTACTTCTCTTTTTCCTCCACTTGCATCTAGTCCATTTTTCACTCATCTACACCCTGTAATCAGCTTACTCCTGACCTCTATTTGCATTTGCCCTTAATCTTTTACCCTCACTTAGAATGTGTGTTGCCTTAATTCCTAGAGCTGTCAAGATACAACAGTTTAATGAAATCCATAAATTTTTTCACTAAGTTCTATAGATACATCGTTCCTCACTCGTGAATAAAGTTTTGTCTCATGGGACATTCATGATCTAACACTGAACTAAAAGATGCTCCATGACACACATTGTAATAAAAATGACCTTTTGAGTTAAGGGAGAAGTTGACGTGTTTGTTCACTGATTTATTACTAAACTCCCAGGAAATCTCTAAGAATATTTTTAACATGAAGCTAGAGTTTGGAAGGCATTCTAACCTTTTCATCCACTCATTCTATGCAGACCACATTTGTTTTCTGTGTAATCCTTTTCCCCTCCTAACAACAGCTGTAGCATGATTTAGCGCCCATTAGTCTAATGCTATTCTTAACTAAAACGATTAAATTGGCTCGTACAGGAGCACTAGAGGGGGCCAAAGAGTAACTCTATCTGGAGTGTTCCATTGGCCTATCCAAAGTCGTAACCATTCTGCACTTATTAAATCACATACCTAATCAACCAGATGATCAACGAACCTAAAAGCTCATCAACAATGGACATGTAAGTCATTGTAGCTGGCTAGTATTGAATACAAAGAAACACGTTACTGACAGTAGGTTTAACATTGCTACTTCGACTAGCCTCAAGCAATAGTGGAGGGTTCACGACATGCAGCAATTTGTAATTTTGCTGAGGCATGAAATTGAATTACATGTGGCAAGCGGCTGGTCTCTTGCAAGAATGCCTTAGCTAGAATGCTCCTAGATGACTGGCCCACATATCTTCTCACAGTGGTTTAGATAGTCTCTGCTGGTGGTCAAGTTGCTGTGTAGTAATTCTCATGACATGATAAAAATGTTTTCCTTGAGTACTTTTCCGGCAAGTGAAGTCAGCTAGTTCTGGTGAGGAAAGTAGAGTAGAGCCAAACTGCCCAAGAAAGGGATGGTTCTAATCCAGACATGGAAGCTCTGTGGAGCCAATTACATGCTGAATTGGCATTCATGAACTTTGGACTGTGGTGTCCCTCATGAATAGTGAAGGTCTGCCATCAGAAACAAAGTTATCTTCTAGAAACATTGAATGACAGACTTGCTATGTCATAGTTGTTCTTTCAGATCAGTGTGTGTAGGTCATTCAGATGTGAATACCCTAGATAGGGCAGGATGTTCTTATTTTGCTGAGCATTGTGCAGAAAATCACCACAGTATCTACTTTACTACCACAGCAGCTCTCAGCTACCGACCAAAACTACAGGTTCTTTACTTAGCTGGTAGTTTTAGGTTTCGGTACTAGCTCCTATAGATGAAGTAAAAGTGATGCTAAAAATTAGAAAAATACATCTCAATTCTTAAAATATAGTACAGGCCTAACCTACCATAGCTCTGAGAAGGCAGAGAGATTTGCTTGTTCCCAAGTTAGTTGAAATTTATTTTTTCTAGACAGCGTAAGCTTGGAGGTAGTTCTTTGGAAGGGCACTATGACAATTTCCACAGTGTTGCACAGGGGGAAAGTGTGTGGCCTGTCTTAGCCACCTGTGCCTTGGGAAGATCAAGGCCCAGCATTTCAGTTTGTAGCAGCTGTTGTTTTTTCCAGCCTCCTTTGCTCCCACTGATGGCTGTCTATCCAACCACACAGGGTCCCCTAACCTTAGGCTGCTATTGTTGGGACTACTTGACCTTGCTATTCTTGTCCTATGTGGGCTTCTCTAACGCGCGTAACTATTGTTGCTGTAGAGAGAGAATTCGGTGTTTGATTTCTTGACTATAAACCTTCCTCCTCCGGGATGAGGACACAACAGAATAGTGGGGAATGGGGATCAAGGAAGCAGCAGAGACACAAGTCGCTTATCTCAAAGTTTGCAAAGTACTTTTGGAAAATGAGAATTCTTTGTATTTTTAAAACCCTCTCCACCCATTAGCCTCAACACTACAGTGCTGCTATACTTACACCTCGCTCATTATGTATTTACTTTTTATATAACTAAGCAGCACCCTGTCATAAATGAAATATTCATGCAAAAAAAAAACCTGCTCAAAATGCATTTATAAAAAGAACATATAAAAACTACCATCTGCTCCCACTCCCAGCAAGCCCTTAGATACCCAAGTGTAAGCCCTCTGATTCCATAGAGAGGTAAAGAAGCAATGTGTTCATGATGCATTCCTGAAAGCCAAAACTTCAGACTTTGTATTAACATGGATCTATGAGCTCTGGCCATTGAAATGCTTAGATCAACATTGATGGGCTCAGATATTGCACATAATGAATTCACGTGCTGGTGTATTGTAATGGGTAGTCAGACCCGATCATAGTGTGCTGAAATGAGCTGAGACTCTTCTGGGAAGTTGTGAAAGCGTTTTGTAGTCAATTGATACCATACTACTTTATAATATGCCTGCCTTTAGAAAGTTATCCAGACAGTCCAGGGCTCCAGGCTGAAGTACAGGCACTTGGATATTTTATTGCTTCTAATTCGGCTAAGAGAACTCCATATACTTCTAACATACTCAATGCCTTTTACAGCTCACACTTGGAGTATCACCATTGCTACGCATAAGATGTGTCTGATTTCCCAGGAGTTGAATTTCTCCCAAACAGCGAGTTATGCCTTCAAAATTTCATGAAGGTTTTGAAGAAAATCTCCCCTTGCTATCTGATTCCCTCCCTAACCGACACATTCTCGTACTCTTCGATGTGCAGTGCTATCCATGCTGAACTTGGTGCAGTGTGCCATCCATCTCTTGGAGTTCCACAACCATGGATGTAACCAATCACACACTGAAAAAGATTACTTAAATTTGTTGCATCTGCATTGAACCTGTACAGACTTCTGTCCTTTTTGTTACTCCCTAAATACAAGATTCGAACTATTTTCACTCTATCAGGTATTGTAAGTAACTTGAGGATTAAAGTATACTGAATTGTATAGTTAATATGAAAATTGTACATAAGGGACTTGAGCAACTGTAGATTTGGGTAGTTACTGAGTTTCTGGAACCAGTACACCAAAAATATTAAAGGAAGACTGTTTGGAACTATCATGTTTTCTTCATCAGGCAATCAAAATTAAGTGTGCCTACAAGGGATCAAAATAACAGTGGTGTAATCAAGAATTCTTCCTTCCATAGAAGAGAGATCTGGAAGAAGCCAGTTGAACTAAGGTAGTGGTTCCAGGCTCATCAGGTGATAAGGTTGCTTTTCCTTGCTACTTTCCCCTCCAGTATTGGGGCTTATGGTTGAAGATGGCTTCTTCAGTTCTGGTCACTCCACTGTGTTCTAGACCTCAAGAGTAAGAAAGTTCTTCCCCTGTACAAACACATCCAGAACTATGAATTTGGAAATGCATTGCTTTGACCAGAATTCGATCGCATTGCAAACCTTTCTTTAAATCACTCTGAGGTGTGCACTACTTAGCTTCACACACAACCATTCCAAACAAATTCCAAGTTCTTCTATTAAAGAATTGATGGTGTGGTACACAACTTACAGCCTCAATGCTACTTTACTAGAAAACATTACAGCTTCTTACGTAATTTGTTCATCTGATGTTTCTCAAAATTCTTTCACTTCTAGAATGTGATTATTGAAGATAAGTGAGTAGTGAAGAGTTCTGGGTATTGCAGTGAATCTCTTTGCTCCTGTGATCTTCCACTTCTATAAGGGAAGCTCTGAGACTCAAATTACTGACCACTCTTAATCATATGAATGGATATAGAATCAAGGCTCTAAATCTATGGCTTATCAATAGTGATCATACTGTTTATCAACAAAACCAGGATATTTGAGAGTAGGAAAGAGACTAATAAAGACACTAAAACATCCCAAGTAGTTCAGGACCATTCAGGAAAAACTGGGACAGATCAGTCTCCAATACACTCTAAGTTCTGAATTCCTTCACACCCCAGACCACCTGTGGACATCGACTTATATTCATTAGTTTGCCAATCATTTCTATATGTAACTGTTAGGATACGAAGTAAACAGAATTTCTTTGTCCACGTTTATTAGTGTATCCACATGCCTACAATAAAAATCAGCCTGGGTAATTCATATACAACAATATATTGCCCACAGTTCCAGAAGCTGGAAGTTCCGAGATAAGGGGATAGAGAAAACATTTTGGTTATCGTTCATCTATGATGCCTCCCGTGTGCTGCATGTAGTAGGGGCGTCTGGATGCTCCCTGTCCTACTTGGGCACTAAATTGATTCAGGAGTAGTCTGCCTTAACCTAGTCACCTCAAAGACCACAGCCCTTAACGTGAGCTTGCTGGGGATCTGACTTGAACTTAGAGTTTTGGAGGGGATACATGTCGCTGTGGTCTGAATGTTTGTATCTCTGGACTATGGACGGGTGGAGATTGCATTTGAAGTAGTATGTGAAACTGAATGGGAATATTAATGAACTATTTCTAGCTGTTGAGACTACTGTAAGTCAAAATTATTCCATGAAATGACTAATAGATATCTACTCTTAACTCAAAATCTAGATAGAAACATTCAATGCAGGATCTCTGGTTGATATTTTTATCCACCATTCTGAGTAGTTTGGCATTAATCTGTAGCCTGTGACAGTTGACGGCTGTCAATCAGAATTTGTGCTGGCCAAAGGCCAACCATGAGGAACAAGGCCAAGTGTGAGTCCAGGCTATTGAACTACTTTGGCCTACAAAGGATAGGACTTCGGCGTCGATGGATAAAGATACTTGAATTTGCTTTCAGGTAGTGGTTGTTACCATTATGTTTTATTCAAGTTAGTTAATGCCATGTTAGGAATGTTAGCAAACTAGTACCACCAGTGGTATGGATTTCTGTGAACAGAGGCAGGGTCACCAAAAGAAGATAATCCAGAAATCTAGAAATGACTATGAGAGCTTAAAACAAGGCCTTTGGTGATGGTGGTGGGGAGAATAGGAGAAGAAAAGAGCAATTTGGGAAGCAGAATGTAGAGAGGCATGGTGATCATTTAAATTCAGGGGATTAGAAGAAAGAAGCTGAGCGTGCCCCAGCTTTCTGGCTGAATTGAAGTCAGTGCCAACAAAATCGAGTTACTCATTTCTTTCTTGCTACATAACTTGGTTGTGATTCCTAATAAGACTGCAATCAGGTCACTAGTGGACAAACTGAACCATTACAAATGTGTTTTCTATGACTAATCCCTGAGAATGTATGGATAACAGTAAAGAGACCTATAACGATATATCCTATTGCCCTAAGTTTCGAGTACTCCGTTGGTTCCGTAGGCAAGTACCTGCAACCTTTCTATGACTGCCTGACCTGTGTCACTAAACAGCACATTGAAAAGCCTCAGAATAACTTGCCTGTTCCAGCGTTCCTACTATTACTATCTTTGTTTTAAAAAAACTAGGATTTTGTGATCTTTTTTTCCCTTTTTCTCTTTTTGATTAAAAATCCACAAGTAGATGACTTGCTCATCCACGGCTTCCGAGTTTGATAAAGTTAGGAGGAACCACAGAGACCCGTACTTGCTGCCTTATCTTCCTAACAGTGTGAGAAAGACAGACCGTCCTGTAGGGATCCACCTCCCAGGGACTAACAAACTGGAAAAAGGTTTGGGGCTTTTTTGTTCTGGGTCTTAAGATTTAAGTGTTTGTTTAAAAGTCAGACCTGCAGAGAAGGACAGTTTCCATCCTCTGGTTCACTCCCAGCTGGTTCACTCCTTAGGCAACTGCAATGGCCAGGGCTGGGCCAGGTCAAAACCAGCAGCTAGGAACCTCTTCCAGGTCTCCCACTTGGGTGGCAGGGGTCCAAACACCTAGGCATTCCTCTACTGTTTTTCCCTGGCCATTACCAGGGAGCTGGATTGAAAGTGGAGCAGCTGATCTCTGAGGGACACACATATGGGATGCGGGCATTGCAGAAGGCCACTTGATCCGTTAGGCCACAACACTGACCCCTGGAAAAGCTTTTGACTTCTTGCTGACGTGTCATGTGATACTGGCTGGAGATGGCTCTCTGAATTGGTATGACCCTGCAGCATTTAAATGGTATCTCTTGACAGTTGGATGACATAGTTTTCTGTATTGTTCTGGTGTTTCTTCAGTCACATTGCCCAACTTAAGTCCAATAAATGTTCTGTTCTCTCCTTTCCAATCCCATCAACGCTTTGCATGGTCCAATCGGACCCCTAACAGCACTCTGCAAAGTTTCCGTGTTCTTAGAAAAGGCTTTCCTTATAATAGACATTAGTATAAAAAATTCAAGCATGCTTTTGACCCTTCAGTATGCTTGTTTCAGTTATCTATAGGACTATCAGAACTGTTCGGTGAGAAAGTCAGATTGTAAATCTGTACAAAACAAGGAAAAATCACTGAGAACAAAAATGCTTCTGAGACATTACTTTCTAGATCTTACCATATTTAGACAATTTATCTGTACTAGGCTGTGTTCAGTCTTTAATTGAAGAGTGTCTTGGTCACCACTGTGAGCTCTGTGCAAGAGAAGACATTGACAGGAAGAAAAGATGTGTTCGGTCTCCTCCAACATGACAAGCAAATGAGTCTCCAAATGATGGCTCATTGGATTCTTATTGGAATGAGGTTTCACAATTCGGAGGATAATTCTAGGCATGCTTGTAGCTATGAATAATCTACTTGAATTCACAAAGACAATGCAATATTACCACCAATGAAGATAATTTCTATAGTTTCCCTGCTAATGACTTAAATGCAGGTGCATAGTACTACTTTAGATTTCCCATGTTTCCAGACCTCGGCCTCAAGCCCAATGGGCAACTGTTTACAAGAACTGGGTTCACAAATGACAACCCCCAGGGACTGGCCCTGTGAGAGGAAAATGACTGCATTTCAATAGTGAATGGAGAGTCATGTGTGTTCCTGACATCTCAAATTGTACCAGTTATGTGGCATTGATGCACACC
The DNA here is from genome assembly GCA_949820135.1 of Sylvilagus floridanus. NCBI lineage: Eukaryota > Metazoa > Chordata > Mammalia > Lagomorpha > Leporidae > Sylvilagus > Sylvilagus floridanus. The sequence continues at coordinate 11,873,902 of OX463246.1, read as the reverse complement.
TGAAATCACATGGGAAGGTGAGACTGACATCTAGGGAGTGAAGAATACCTGAGCCTTCAAACTCTGACGAGGGGTATTTGAAAGTAGAAGTACAGATGTGATCAAAGAATTAAAACCTGATGAAATGCTACCGTATTAAAGGATCATCACTTGGAGAAGACCCTAGTTGTATGCCCAGAGCCCATTTACCTTCCCATGACATTTTGTGAAGTTTCCATTACAAAGCGAGGCCTTTTCCTTTTCTCCTGGGGCCCACTGGAGACTCTCCTAGGGCAGCTGCTCAGCAGCTCTGAGCCCGGCTGAGAACTGGATGTGCTCCTGAGCTATTGATACTGACTTGAGTGCTGGATCCTCTTAGCTTAATGGTTGCTGCTACTTGCTAGCCTCCAGCAGTTTGCCTCAGGTAAACCTTGATGTCACTTTACTTCTCCAGGTCTCTCTCCATATTGACCCAGGGGCTAGTGATAAGAACACCTAGCTTCCCTTCCAGCCTGTGTTCTTAGCACTCTAGCCTCTTAGGTCACTAAGAGAAGTGGAGAGGGATAGAGAATGATTGGTTTTTTCCTTGCAGACCTAAGGTTTGGCCCATTTGGAAATAGATGAAAATTCTTCGGGTCTGGCTCTGCCAGCTTTGCTTCAGATAAGCCTTTGTGGATGTGAGAAAACTTTTTTTTTTTTTGAAGGTTAGTTTTCTGTGGTCCGTATAGTTTAGTTTCCTGTTCTCCTCCCTATTGCTCTTGGTTTTATGTCTTCTGTGGAATACTGCCGTCAGCCCTGCCAGGTTTCTGTATCCTCTGTGTCAAGTCAGCCTAACTTTACAAGCCAATGGTGTCAAAACAGAATACATATGGGCACTGTCAATCTGAAATGGAGCAATTTGAAAATAACTTCTGATGCCTACCAGGCATCGAACCCATGAGCAGAGAAAGCTGGGTGATCCTGTGGTCTGTGAACTAAAGTATGCCCTCCCTAATTCTACTCCTTCCCTTGCTACTGTGGCTTGGATTGAGCAGTCTGCCTTGAGGCAGGATGTTCCTTCTCCCTTTTCTGGACATAGTTCATTTCTAAGGCTGGGGCCCATCTTGCATCCCAAACACCTGGATATGGTCCTGTCTAGCTCTTGATCATCTGCTTCCTGTCCCCTTAGTCAATGCTCTAAGTCTTCCCTACTTTGGAAAATACCTTTAAACTCAAACACAGCCTCATCCAAAAACTCATATGCCCTAAGCACACGCCTCCACCTCCCTACCACTAGTGGTCCTCATACATGCTGGGACCGAACATGACCTTGTACCATTTTCTCTGTGTGCCTGGCCTTTCCCCCAGCTAGACACTTGAGCAATCTGGCTCTGATGAGTCACTCAGTTCAGGCTCGCCATCCCTCTTAAAGGACCCTGTCCTACAGACAAAGTTAAGTCCAAAGTTCATGTCGGATAATCGCATCCAATCTTAATCCTGTATATTCTGGCTGCTCAACTTGTGGTGTGGTGTGTTTTTTTTTTTTTTTTTTTAAGATTTATTTGAAAGGCTGAGTTACAGAGAAACAAAGGGAGAGGGAGAGATCCTCCATCTGCTGGTTCACTCCCCAAATGGCTGCAATAGCCGGACTTAGGCCGATCCAAAGCCTGGAGCCAGGAGCTGCTTCTAGTCTCCCAAGCAGGTGCAGAGGCCCAAGGACTTGGGCCATCTTCTACTGCTTTCTCAGGCCATAGCAGAGAGCTGGATCGGAAGTGGAGTAGCCAGGAATCGAACCGGCACCCATATGGGATGCTGGCACTACAGGTAGCAGCTTTACCCACTATGCCACAGCTTAATTTTCTCTGGAGAGGTTGACATCCTATTGACTTCTTTACTACTAACCTTACTAGTAAACATGCCCTCCCCAGCTCCTCTTACCCCACACCACCATCCATCTCAGTAAGGAACTCATTGAGTAAATCTGTCATCTTGTTGAGTAACTAGTCAGCCTTTAACAAAAGATGCCTGCATCCCCAGTGACTATAGAGGAAGCCCCTCCCCTCTGCTTTGTGTCCTCAGACTTCAGTATGTTAATATTGATCAACCATCACAACACAAGGCTGATCTCAATCTCACAATGACCACATGGAGTAGATACCAGTGTTAACACCTCCTCCTGTGAGAGCTTCCTTTGAACTCGGAAGGACTAACTTGTCTGCAGTTGTTCAACCAGGTAGTGACAGAGTGCAGATTTTAACAATTCCTGCCATCACTCCTGGTTACACTCTGCATGGCTTTCCATGAAAGGAGTTCTCCCTTTGCTTTACAGACATTTAAATTTCCATTTAGGTATCAGTTTCCCTGGAGATAATCATTTCACACATTCACTAAAGACTTTCTGAACTCCTAGTAAGAGACGGCAAATACACTATTCATGGAGAAAAATGCAGTAGCTCAAGCGTTCAGGGGCTACTTGGAACAAGATGAGCCCAGGGCCAGACTCGGTGGTTCTGGTTGAAGGAGAGAGATGTTCCCCAAAAAGAGGTGTCCTGGGCCTTGAGGAAGGTGAGCAGCCTCCGCAGCAGGGACCCCAGCACAGATGGGTAGCTTCTCATCTGCGGCCAGAACTTTCACCACAATTTCTACCTTTGGTCACGCACAGGGCACTGAACTTTAATAGACTGAGATGGTAGGATGTCAAAACCAGGAAGAACAATTGAGGTCATCTAGCTGAACCATCTCGCTTCAGCAATGGAAAATCATAGAGCATGCTGGGAACCTAAGCTGCTCAAGATCACAGAATAAAGCTCCACTATAAGCTGTCTCGCGTAGAATTTCTTCTAGAGTCTTTCAAAGTGACAATAAACAATTGGACGAGGGGAATTATGTGGATTACGAGAATACTCCAAATTTTGCAGAAAATGGAAATAAGTTTATTTTGGTGCAAAAAGTTTGAAAGCCAGGATGAGTGTGATGGCACAGTGGGTTAAGCTGCCACTTGGGGTACCCACACTGGAGCAAAAGTGCTGGTGCTGTGGCTCCATGGGGTGAAGCCGCCTCCTGCAGTGCCGGCATCCCATACGGGTGCTGGTTTGAGTTCTGGCTGCTCCACTTCGGATCCAGCTCCCTGCTAACGCACCTCGGGAAGCAGCATAGGATGGCCCAAGTGCTAGGACTTGTGCCACTCAAAGATGCGGATAGAACCCCTGGCTTAGCCCTGACTGTTGAGCCATTTGGGGAGGGAACCAGCAGATGGAAGATCTTTCTCCTTCTCTTCCTCTCCTTTGCTCTTAAAAACCTTTATTTCAAGAAAAGTGTCGGGTCTATTCCCAGCCACTCTACTGATCCAGCCCCCTGCTAATATGTCTAAGAAGCAGCACATGATGGCTCAAGTATTTGTTCTTGCCACCCAAGTAAATCTTGAATGGAGTTGCTGGCTCCCTGCTTCGGCTTGCCCGAGCCCCAGTTATTGTGGTCACTTGGATTAAGCTAACGAGTGGAAGAGGTCTCTTTCACTGTTAGTCTGCTTTTCAAATCCTTAAACTGCATGGACTTCATAAAACAGGTGTGCTTTTTTTTTTTTAAGATGCATTTTCCTTGAACTTCAAGACCCTTCATAGGATTTGCATACACTTCTACATTATGGTAAATGGCCTCAATACCTGTAGAGAGAAAGGAACAGGAAAAATAGAGAGCACAGTGTTTCCTAGTGAGCCTGTGTAGTAATCAACATCACGGGTTTCTGTGTTTTCCAGACTCTCATCCATACTCGCCTACACAATGTTCTGGGGTTGTCTTTGCCACTGGGGTATTTGGTTAGCAATACAGAGTTCTGTATTCCAGCCACATCCTCCTCCTGACAGGTGACCCTGTTAGCAATCTATCCTGAGCATCGCAGGCATGATCAGCCCCTTGCCTCCCCCACTCTACCCCATCCCAAGCTGTGTGACCTTGGCTGCTTTGGGTGCCCCTCTCGCACACTAAGCTGGTGTTGTATTTAACTCCTGTACATTAGCATCACTATCCAGCCTCACAGGGAATCTGCTGCTGTGAATTATTTGCACCAGGTAGGGGAGAGGGCAGTTCAACTGCCTTGGGGGGCTGGAAACGGATGCACATACAGTAAGAAAAGGACTGGGACTTCTCTCCACAGTAAATGGAATACAAACCTTGACAGGGTTGGGACGTGAACAGCTTCATTCTTGTGCTTCTTGCCTACTTTCTGCTTTGTGTTTTGGGTGGTGTATATGGCAGCTTACCAAGAGGAAGGCTGAGAAAATGGATGTTCCCCAGAAAAGAAGGGGCTTCAATCGTGAAAATAAAAACCCACAAAGGGTGAGGCCTAGCACACAGGAGAGGCCTCAAATTGCTTAATGAGTAAAGGCAATAATGACTTCTCCCCTCTGCCGTGTCATCTTTGGATACATGGGAGTTTCTCCCAGGTCCACAAGGGAAAGACGGCACCAGAAAGCAGGTCCAGTCATCCCAGGCTACCTCCTGTCTGTCCACGTTTCCTTTCCCTTTCTATAAAATCTCCTCTCCTGGTCCTTTCCTCTCCCCCTTTTCCTCTTCAACACTTGGGTTTCCTTTGATTTGCCTTTTTGTTTGTTAAAAGCACACTACTCTGGCTAAGTGCTTTTTTTTTTTTTTTTTTTTTTTTTTGTCTTAGCTGCTACACATCATTGTCCCATTAAAACAGGAACTTGGGCAAACTTGACTCTATCCAGGAAGGATCAGCTATTTCCTATCCTGGTTAACCTGCTTCAGTGATAAGGGAATCACAAAAGCAATATTGAATTGTTAACTGGTAAACTTCATAACTGGATACACTAACTATGGAAGGGAGATCACAACTGTAGTCAATGAAGGAAATCAGAAAAGAAAAGGAAGGGTAGAGAGCACTGGGGGAGACAAACACCACTAGCAGAAAAAAGCAGAGGAAGTAGAAGGGGAGAATGGCGGATGGGACCCTCACAAGCTCACAGGAGCTAATGACCACTAGGAGGTGCATTGCATGGAACCCTCAAGGACTTTGCCTTGGAGGGGGGCAGGGCAAGCATGGAGGTTGTGGATTATGAGCAGAGTTTACCCACCAGAAATGGAGCATTGTTCTCGTCCTGAGGCTCCAGAACCCATCGTAGAACATTACTTCCATCTGCTGCCGCAGCGAGGGGAAGCCCACCGCAGCTCCTGGAGGCTTTTTGGGCGGTATCCAATGTCAGAACTCCACAGGCAGCACTGCCTGTGTCAATGAGACTGCAGGCTATCGTCCAGGAGGGGACTGGGTCTGTCCTAATGAAGAACCCACCCACTAAAGAGAAGTCCAGCAGAATTAACGGTGTACACAATGACTCGCGTAGTCCCTGACCATTCTGACTGCGAAGTGTTGAGACTTTGCTAATATTTTGAGTATCACTAGCTACCTTGGGATACCAGAACTGAAAAAAAAAAAAAATACTTTAGACTGCGTTTAGTTCCACTTCTTTCACATGCATCACTTTAGGAAAGTTAGTTTCATCTTTTCATTTGCCCAAAAGTCATTGAGCCCTAGCAGAACACACAAACTCCACTAACCCTTTCCAGTACCAAAGTCTGCCTTCCTTGCTGCTACAGTATTGTGTAGATTCTGCCAATCACACGGAAGCAACAATTTAATGATTTGTGTTTGCATTTCCTTCCACCCAGTAGACTGATCCATCCACAAATGTTTCTCTTTATATCCTTAGTAACTACACATGAATGCATGCTCTTAGGATGTGGGTCTTGCAGGTTACGTATGCACTGTATTAAAAACTGCCCACAGGCGGGCATTTGTTGCAGCAGCTTAGGGCTACAGTGTGTTAAACTCGCATGCTATGTCACAGTGCCTGGGATCAAGTCCCGGTTCATCCACTTCCAATACAGCTTCTTGCTAATGTGTAGCCTGGGAGGCAGTAGATGATGGCTCAACAGTTAGATCTCTGCCTATGCCATCTACTTGGGAGGGCCAGGTTAAATTCAGGGCTCTAACTTTACCTGGCCCAGCCCTGCTATTGAAGGCATTTGAGGAGTGAAGCAGCAGATGAAAGACCACTCTTGATTTCACTCTCTTTCTCTCTCTCCCCCACTTTTCAAATAAAATGAAAATCTAATTTGTGAAGACAGGACAGTCTTCTAGTGATGACTTGCCTACCTGGGGTTGAAGGTCAATAGATTACTATAGTGCTAGGAAGATCCAGGGACCCCTAATCATGACTCCTAAAGGTTTATTCTCACCCTGAATTCTGATCCAGTATGGAACAATCCAAATAGTCTAAGGAGCAGCACAGTGTGAGAGTTGAACTGACACTGGAGGAGGCTTCTGGGTTTAAATCCATTGCATCGGACATCACCAACTGCACGATCCCAGGATAATTGCCTGATCTTCCCATCATTGATCTTCGAATAACAGGACATGCCTCCCGCAGATATAAGTAGAATTAAGCGCATTAATACACGGACGGGGATTGGAACAGTGTCTGGCACATAACAGCCTTTGCCTCTGCAACGTGCGACTCCCCTTAAGATCTTAGGAACTGCAGTTATGAGTGCCTACCCACAGGACACTTTGTGCATGTACGTGGTTAGCAAGATAAGTACCATATGTCGGCAGGAAACAATGTCATAAAACCCCAAGGAAGATTCCAAGCCTGTGCCAGCCCTGAAGTCCACGCATATCCTCTGCCATTTTCGTCCCTTCCCAGGCTCTGTGTGTACCATGCAGTCCTCTCGGAGTTCTGTGGGGAATGGGGAAAGCGGAATAAAGCAGTCTGGGAATGAGCGTGCCTTTTTACCTAAAGGATTTGAGAAGACTGAATGCTAGTGCTGCCAATCGACAGATGTTCCTTAAATGCATGCTTTGGTTGAGGCAGCGTTCTAGGCACAGTGGGGCAGTCCCTTGATTTTCATCTTCTGGCCTTAGAGGAATCTTACACAAAGACAAGGAATCGTCTTGTGATTTTTTAAAATTTTCTTTCTGCCGTGTGCTACTGCTTCTTTTCTAAAATAGCACTCCTACCAACGTGTATAGGTACTATGGTGATAGCTGCTAGGTAAACACAAGGGGAGAGAACACGAGGCGAGGGGGAGGTAATTAACTCAATTGTGCACGGTGATCTTTGGGAAGCAGGAGAAGCATTCGCCATCATCTCCTTCCTGCCTCCGAAGGGGCACACAAAGGTGTTGCAGGAGACCACCGGACCGTGCACAGCGCTGACCCCGGCCAGGCCAGTCTCTGAGACAGTGTGCAAAGCAGCCCAGTCTCCCTGCTGCGTTTCCCCCAATATGTAAATAACCTCCTTACAAATGGGAAAATGGAGAGCAAGCCTTTCAAACAGTTGTCATAAATTAGAATAAATTGCATTAATTCAAAATGTAAAACTGAGAGAGCCAGGAGAACATGCAACATATTTTCCCCAAATAACACTGTGAACAAGCACGAGTGTATACTTTGGGCATATGTATATCTCTCCTTTGATTGACAGCCTGAAGGAGAGTCCATGTGATTTTTGTGTTGCTGAGGTAAAAACAATCTTTATTTGGAGTGAAGAGCAGAGTAAACAGGAATAAGAGACATAAAAGTTTACAGTACAGATGGTTTTCCAAGGCTTCGAAAAAAGGGCCTGTCGTATCAATTAAGGTGCACTCGCCTTTTGTTCTAGTCCACGGTCCTTGCCTTTTCACGGTGATGCACCGGGGAAATCGGAAGACCGGGAAACGGTCTTGAATCCAACAGTGGCACATGAGGATAAGTTAAAAGGAGCAATGAGAGTTTAACTTCCCTGACTTCTGTGAAAATGCAGATGGATACTACAGTGTGGCTGTGTAAGTCATTAAGGAAATAAAAAACCTTAGTGATAACACACTAAGATAAGTGCATGTGCGTGTTGAATGTCCATGCTCACATGTATAGGGGTCATGGGAAAAATACTTCGACGTACATTTTCATTTGAGTCCAAGTGCTCTTAATACACACACACACACACACACACAGGCTTAGTGAAGCTGCAGTTACGAGTACCCATAAGCAGTGTGCACCTGTGTACCATCAGCCGTCTTCCCAGCACTGGGCGAGCATTTTCTGCCCACACAGTCCTCTGGCTCCTTCCAAGTGAATCACTTCAGGTGGCATCAGGGGAGGGGTCCCACAACTATATCTCTTGCCTCCCAGGCAAAAGGCTGTTCAGATTAGATGACACACAATGGTGGCAATCCTACAGGAGTGTCAACGCTTAAAATAAAGCCACACTGCCCAATTCTTACTCAGTATCTAGGATGGAATACAATGATGACATGGAGATAGGCATTGTGTAAGCTATTCCAGAAACAGACCTGAATCTCCAGCAATGTGTGAGCCAGAGCCTGTGACATAGTAAGAGATCAATGAGCAGCCCTTACAGGCCTCTGAACATGGCCCAGCAGGCTCTTCAGCCTGCCTTTTGTGAGACCAGGTAGGGCTCTCACGGGTGTTCACCCTGGAACCATCCCCACTGCACAATCGATGGTGTGTCAGCACTTCCTTCCTCTTCCCAAAGAACAGGATGCACAGAAAGTAAGGCACAAGGAGGAGAGCGGAGGGCCTAATGTGCACAGGAAGTGCCTGTCAGTCTGCACATGAGGCCACCAGATCACAGGCTCGGGTGGGAGTTGCTTCTTCATTTTCTTACACAAGCCACACTCTCCTCCCGGGATTTATGCGTCGTCTTCCCCCACCACATAAAGAATTAGCTGAATAAAGTAAAACTAAGGACTCGGGGGCTGCAGATGGCTGACCAGCTGTTCTTGGGTGACACCCCGTGAATCAGTGCCTCGTTGAGCTCTACGGCTTCCATGTTTTGGGGGCAAAATATTCTGCATTTTGGAAAACTAGTTCATGGAAAATAATACAGCAAGCTAACATTTATAGAAAACCACAGTAATCTTGTAACAAATGTCCTAAATTATGTACTCAAATGCAGATCCAATTTTACCCAAGGTTCTCGTCTACAGAGCTTATAGGGCCCTTTCTTGTTGTTGTTTTTAACTGTGGCTCTTCCCAACACCCAACCTCGGTGCTGGTGTTTTTACAAATAATGTACCTCCTCATGTAACGCACCACAAAGCACGTAGGTTTCCTGCCTGGCCAAGAGGCGCAGGTGGGGAGATGGAATATTTAACAGATTTCTTTTTTATGTCCTGTTTGGAGATCTCTCTCGCATATTTGCGCTGGGTCTGATGTTAAGACCAATGCTGCTTTTAAAGCCTACTAATTTCCTCTCGGACAATAATTATTCCTCAGTGCTTAAATATAAGGCTGGAGGTGTGGACAAAATAGAAGTAAAAGGAAGCATTCCAGGAAAGCAGCTCCTGGCAAGGGTTTCGCTGAAAGATTTTCCTCTTCAACTTGAGGTGACTGCTATATGTGAACAACCCTAAAAGGGTACAAAGGCGTGGACGTGGCTCCAAATGTCTAATATCGGGAAAGAGGCATTTGCGGGATGGGAGACTAAGAAACCTCTGATCATTTTTCAATGAAAGCCATTCCTTTGGGCGGGAGAGTCGAACGCAAGTACCCACACATGCTGCCTGCATACCAGCACAAGCCGGAGGAATGCAGATTTCTGTATCTGAGCAGCTGCTGAGTGCAATGGAACGTCCAACAGATGGCTGCATTGTCATCGTGGGGGGAGGAAGACGGGAGCTATTTCTGTTTTCCTCTCGGGTGTGTGAGTGTGTGCACACGTGTATGTTGAACAGGATATGTCCTCCACTACCTGGACCTCCGGGACTATCAAGGCTGCTATTGACTTTGAGAACTGGAACACACGTTAGAAGTCGCTTGACATTTGATGGAAAAGAAGGCTGAGGACAAAGAACCAGTTAGGACCAAGGTCATTAGGCCGAAGGAGTCCTACATTCTACTTCTACGTACTGAAGTGTTGGCACTGAGCACAACAGAGCTCAAGAGGAACCTCCTTGGCAGTTTGCAGTTTCATAGTCTGGTGTGTGTGTGTGTGTGCGCGCACGCGCGCGCGTGTCTGCATCTGACATCTACGGTGGAGTTGTTTTGCAATTTTCATGCAGAAAGAAAGAGCTCACATATTAAACTGATTTCAGGTCTTCATCATATTAAATATAACCATTGGACCAATATAGTATTCTTAAATCTAAAAAACATGCTAGAATATGAAGATTCTGTGTGTGTCACAGTTAAGCTTTGAAATCAAACCTATTAAAAGCCGTGTTGGAAGAGGCCAATACAAAGTGAGGTCCCATCACGACAGGTCTGCAGAAGGCTCCAGCCCCCGGCTTCTGGTAGCTTCAGGTCAGTTGTGCAGTCACATGGCTTACCCATTGGTTCATGTTTTTTTTTCTTCCAGAAATAGAATCAATAGAGAACAGACAAACCCACAGTTGCCAGTTTGTACAGTCTTGTGGTTTCTGTCAGGGGCTACAGACTCGAGCAGGTCTACCAGATAATGAAGGCAAACTATTTCAGTTCCTGTGGGTCCAGAGCGCCTCAGCAGAGTTCTGGTTTCAAACAAATGAATAACAAATTAAAAGGCACGGTAAAATAAGGGGGTGGTTAAAATGTATTAACTACAATCAATGTGGAGAAACATAGTTAAAAACCATGCATTCTCAGCAATAGCCTGTGATATATTTTTGGTATTCTCTTAAAATGTATGTTAAAAGCTTTTTAACAGAAAGTCGATACATCTGGGTGTTAGAGCAAGTATATCGCACTGTGCTGGTGGTTGCATTAAATAGTAGGCATAGACAATGCTGTCTAAAGGAAATGGACAGGGATCCACCCAATAGAAGTCCCATCTCAAGGAGACCGGAAGCTTCTCTGAAAAGGGCCTGTGGAGCCACTCGCTCCCCTCTGCCTCGGCTCCTGCTGACGTCAACAAGAGTCCTAGAAATGAAGTGGGATCAGAATACCAGCAGCGTAGCCTAAGAATAGAGCCAAAATGGAGAGCAGATGGAAAACAAAACCTCGCAGATAAAGTGTGACCTAATGGTAGAAACTTGTTGAGGGGAAAAGAAAACAACAAAACAGCTAAGAAGCCCACAAGCAGCGTCCTGGTGTTGGAATTCTGGAACGTGGCTGACCAGAAAAACGCCTGGAAACGTAGGAACCCTTCAGAAAAGGGCTAAACAACAGGAAAACAAGCAGTTTTTGCTTGAGTTTGAAACCGAAGCACTAAATGTGCTTTGTCTGGGTGGGTGAGGGGGGGAATTGAAGGAAAACCCTAGAAATGGATGATGAGCAGCTTCCTTGACCCGAAACCTACCCATGCTTCCATGCAGTGTTCTGATCTGGAGCTTTCTGCTGCCCCCACAGACGAGCAGCCCGGGAGCTACAGGCACAATCTTGGAGCAAAGTCCTGTAAACGCATTGAAAACCTGGGCCTTAAGTTCTTGTAAAAAGGTCCTTCCATACCCTTAGCTCCCAAAAGTGCTCTCGGCAATTGCCCGTGTGTGTGTGTGTACCCACGCAGGTAAAGCCAGGGACTCTTGCCATTTAACCATGACCATGACATAGTTAATGTTCCAAAACTCTACTTCTCTGGGGGAGCGTCAGTCTCTATACAGATTAGGGGTCTTTGCTAACTGGGTAGACATTGTGACAAAGATCTCTAGATCGACTTACTAACCAGATTCAACATGTATCTGATACAAAGAAAGGCCAAAGCTGTCGACAGAGATAGAGAGAAATATCAACTTCAACCTATAAATTCATGTTTTTCTATCTGGCCTTCATCAAGACATTCTATTTGATGAATAGTCTGCGTTTTCTTCAAAGAGTGACTTGGGAATGCACATGAGGCTGTTTTAAAGCAGGCCTATATTTTATCTTTTTTTTGGTTGTTTAACCACTGAGGGGATAAAGGGGAAAAGGCCAGTGTTGACATAATTTCCTCCTCTTGATTCCTTTCTGAAGTTCTTGGGCTGTGCTTGTAGCACCCTGTAAAAAAATCTCACTTCTTCAGGGAAGTGTTCTGGGTTCTGTCTCCTCAAGTTCTTTGTCTGCTCCCATCCTTGCTCTACCTGATTCTTTGGACCTGCCATGTCAGTTTCCTGCCCCACCCCCCACCCCCCAAGGAGTTTCCTCACCATGACATAGGCTTCAGTTTGCCTCCGCTTCCCACAAACTGAGTCCAGTGGGTTCTTTGCTGGGCCTCTGGCTGCCCACACCCTCCTGCCACAATTCAGCACTCTTGGGCCACTTCGGGACACCTATCTCTACCAGGAGGGTCTCCAGTCAGATCACAGACCCATTCTACAGGGATTCAAGGCGAGCGTTCCACACAAACCACAGAATGTAGACCTGCAAGACTCCTAGAGATCATTCATTGTACACTAAAGAAAATCGCAAGTTTGCTGTGAAGAGTGACATTACAAATGTTTGCTAAACTCTATAGCAATATACCATAATCATAAAAAATTGGTATTTGTCTTCTGGGTAGTATGTTTAAGAGTTATTTCATTGTTCAAAATGTTTTAAATCTCCTCTTTAAAATTGTCATTTGAGGCAGTTAAGACTGTCACTATATAGTCACAATGTGTTCTTATCAGTAAAGGTATTATCCAGGGCTCGGGTATTCATCTCGGATTTGATCTTGAATGTCTTCCAAGGCACTAACAATGTCTATCTTGATCCTTGCTCCTGGTGTACCGCCTGCCACTTACTAAGGACCTCATAATTTGTTCAACTAAATTTTTAAAAGAGGATTAAACCACACACTTGGAAAACGATGATTTTTCTGACTCAAAGACAACAGTTCTACAGGCTTTTTTCAAACAATGTCCCAAATAAAATTGTTTTTGAGCTGTCACATTCCTTTTGGAATATGTTCAAGGTTATTCATTAAAATGGGACAACATTCATTGTATTTACTTCTGTGTGTTCTGGCTGACCTGTTTACATGATTGGACTTATTTATATCTCACCTTTTCCCCCCAAAATGAAGCAGATTAAAACAACAGCTATAATAAAAAGGAACCCATAATAACAGTAATGCTAATAAAAAACATACTACTCCAGTCACGTGTTGGATATGCCCAGCAAAAAGCAGCCCACAGGGTGGGTTCCTTATGTGTGGTTAGCTAAGGAGTGACAGTAACAAGAAATAAAGAGCAAATGAGACTAAACCAGTCTCGAGCACACTTCTGCCTGCCATCTGGCCCTTGTTCCCTGTTGAGTCAAAGAGCGAGTTACAGCTAGTCAGAGCGCAGTCATAAGGAAACATTCTGGGGTGACTGGGGTGACAAGATTCCCAGACTGCTAATGAGTACATGGGAAGAAAGGCGTCTGCAGGTGTCATGATAACCACATCATCCCTTCAGTTAGCACTAACAGGTAAAGTGTTTCCAGGGTTCCACGAGACACACAAAAAGAACCGTTCTTCTCCAGTGGACAGATGTTTTAATTTGAAGAATGAGTGGATCATTTTGAGGAAAGGCATACTAATCACAGGACCTACTTGTCCCCCTTTGTCTCAAGTTATTCTCAGAGCCTAAGAGCAGTGATTTTTATCAGTTTTAAATGACAACTGTACACAAGAGAAACCCGTTTCACAACACAAAAAACATGAACTTTCTCCCGTATCATACTTTGGCCAGTGTAAGCATCCTGAGCAGGTGAGGGGGAGCCTTTATTTTTTGAATCCTGTTGAGCTCATGTTGACAGATCCTCTTTACTGAAACATGGGATTAAGACAATTCAAATAGGTCTACCTGAAGGCATCACAAAATGTGGTGGTCCACAACAATGAGACCAGAGTATTTGGAGGAAGAGGCAGAAAGTGCTGAGATTCTTACCGAGCCACCAGCTTGCTCATGTGGGGCTCCCCTGGGCTTGATGGGGTCCAGTGTTTGGTGTCCTCCATGATGGGTGGCAACCACAAGAGCTAGACTCTACTCTTATTCCTATAAATAAGAGCTGACCATGTGCTGTAAGTTAAAAGAGAATGAAGAAGTACCTAAATGCTGCAGTGGTTGAAAACTTGAGCAGAGTCCTTTAGCTCAAAAGGCAATGTCTCAGGCAGGATTCATGACCGAGTTTCTGTAGTTGATTCTATGGCATATTATCATTCTCTGAAAAGCAATCTAGACCCTGATCCCAGGCTGCATTTTGGTAAATTTGCCATAATGCAGCAAGGCTAACTTTGCAGATCTTATCTATACAACCATACAGACTAAAATTCTCTAACACTGTGTTATGGACAGACTAAAGTCCAACTTCTGGGAATTAAAGATTTAAAGCACTGGCCCTAACCTTCCTGTATTATGCATCCTGTGCGAATCCCCAGAATTCGGGATTCAGCATATCCACTTAGATCAATATTCTCTCTGAGGAACACACGCATTCCTCTGCCTTGTTCACTGGAGAACACTCATTCTTTGAGACATAGTTTCATCTCTTTTTGTCTTTTTTTTTTTGGCATCTTTCTCCTTCATCCCATAACCATACAGCTGCAGGTACTATATATGATTCTATAGTCTAGGATGTTCTGAACCACTTTGTGCTCTTTTGTAGTAAGGGTACCTTGACTCCCCTGGTAAGATAACCTTGACATTTAATGCCCAAAGGACAATGCACATGGGCATATATCCAACTACTCGGGGTCTCCAGGGGTTCTCAGTCTACTCCACAAGGAAATGAGCTGCTTGGAATTTGTCTTTGATAGCTATAGTAGCTTACTTAGGATGTCGTGACAGAACACCAGACTGGGTGGCTAAACTGACCCATGTCTCTTTTTTTTTTTTTCATGTTTCTGAGGCCAAAAGTCCATGTTCAAAAGACCAGGTAGCCGAGTTTCTGGTGAGGGTTCTCTTCCTGGTTTGTAGAAAGCTATCTCCTGTCTTTAAGCTCAAGGCTCTTCCGATCATGTATGTATGTATGTGGGGTGGGTGGTGGTGATGGAGGGGCATAAGTTGCTTTCTGGGGTCTCCATTTAGTCTGTTTATTTCCTTACTGGCCCCATCTCCAAATAGAGCCACTCTGGAGATTACAGCTTCGATACATTAATTTTGAGGAGATACCCAGTTGAAGTCCTTACAGTAATTGTAAACCTTTTGTAATATGATTCAATGCCACACCACCTAAGGGGGAAACTGGTTAACCCATTAATCCATCAATCATACTCATTTAATGTGCACCATATGCAAATCTCTACTCTAAAACCTCTCAGTGTTAAAGAATTCATCCAATAATCTGAATAGGAATTTGAACCCAAGTAAGTACCAACTAAGTGTTTTTGATCATCTGCTACTATCAGGGGTAGGGAATGTCCACCCTGCCCCAAGCAATGGCCAGTGGGACTTAAAATTGAGTAAATCTATGACGAGCTAACTGTTAGCTTGATAGTTTCGTGTGACCCCTGAGTGCTGTTAGAGATACCCAAGTGGCCCCTGGCAGAGAAAAGCCCACACCTAACATTGTAAGTATCAAACTTGTGGTCAGAAAACATGGGTTCAGAATCCAGCTCTGCCAAGTACTATGTGCATGACCTTAAGGCAAGTTATTAACAACTGTAACTCGGGTTCTTTTGCCTGTTACACAGAGTACCGACCTGAGGAGTCTGTGTATAAATGTGCTGGGAGATGCTAATACTACACAAAGAGCACACCTACGCCCTCACTGGCAGCTCTCTTGACTACATCCTTGATCCCTTCTTCCTAAAGGGAAAAGAACATTTTTCTAGACTGTTGTCTCTTCCAGGCAGGTCCTGCTCTATGCACCACACTCGTGCGTACCTAGCGATAGCTCTCCAAGCTCAGTGTCTTACGCTGGTGCCCCAGCAAGAGAAAAGTTCTTGCTTATTTTCTATTTTCCTGCATGGAAGAGACCCAGCATGCTTCAACTCTGAATCATAGGGAAGTTGTGGTCAAAGCAGAGTGAGAAATCCTGTGCAAGCAAATGCCACATGGGTTGCTTTAAACTCCACGCTGTCGGGCTGGGACACGCAAGCATTGAGAATGCTAAGGTTAATGCTGAAACGGCCAAGAATGATTGGCTACTGTACGGAGACCACCATGGAGTGAAAGTTCATATGCAAATCCATGAACTGTCACTGATACTCTGAACACACAATGGAGCGTCTGCCAATAGTGAATTATTGGCTTTGTGGTGTGCACCAGGAGAGGAAGTTGACCTTGACCGCCTGCTGACTTTGCTTCACCTTCCAAACGGCAACCACCAAATCACATCCGTGAATCTGAAATACATTTGTGATAGTTGTAGAGTTTATGGCAGCAAATGGAGTCCAGGTGGAGCTGCATGGGAAAAACAAGAAAAATGGCTCCTCACCAGAAACCAGAGAAGAAAAGAGGACCGCTTCAGCCACCCCAGGCTCCCAGGCCCCATGCTGTGAATTAGCTACGTGTGTGTGTGTGTGTGTGTGTGTGTATGCACACACGAGCGTACCACAAAAGCACATGTTACTTTTCAACAGGCTCACTTCACAGTGCACTGACAAGGCTCTTCGTTCTCATATGTTGAAAAGAAACAAGGCATGGGAAGAAGGCAATTGTGAGAGATGACTTTGACTCGTGCAGAAAAGACTCCAGGATTGTCTGGGTGTGTGTGCCTTCACATATCCAAAAGCAATGAAAGGCGGCAGTGAGAGCAGCAGATACTGGAGAGAGGAAGCGGAGTGGACCCTCCTGCCCTCTGAGGGTCCATGCTCTTCCCTCTCCTTACCAATGCAGACGTGGCGATTTGTCCAAAACGCACCTGCCTGACTTCCTGGCAGAGCACTCCAGGGAAAGCCCGTGGCGGCACTCCCTGCTACGGGGGAGAGGTCACCTGTCCAGTCCCTAGCAGTCTGCCTTACACACACACACCTGACTCCCAGCTCTTCATGTAGGCAGAGATGTGATTTTTTTTTTCTTCTTAATCATGTACCTTTTAAGATTCATAATTTGGGATGAGCAAAAGGCTCGGCAGGAGGTGGGGATGAATTAAAAACCATAAAATTGGTGCTATCACTCTGATTGACATACCAGTGGTGCAGCATACATTTCCTGTTTGTCAGGAATGAAAGGTGTTCACATTCTGTAATAATACCTAATAATGTTTTGGAAAGACAAACTGCTGTCTGACTACATTTGAGCAGGATGGATTTTTTTTCCCCTTTCTGTCAGCACTGAAATCAGAAGCTAGAGTGTATCTTAGAGCCCTACATAAAGGATGACCTAGTTACTTAATAGCTGCAGTGACTCCGGTCCACTACCTGGACCTCCCCAGGTCTCTGATGCTATATTCCAGCATGCCCAAAATCGCCATTACACCTTCCAACTAATTCAAGAGAGCATCCAGGGAGCTGGGTGTCCAGGAACACCATCATAAATGGAAGAGAATGAGCACGCTTTGTACCTGGGGCTGTCCCATCACAGAATTGGCCAACCCTCCACATAGAAGCTGGTCTAATCTGACAATTAATGTCTTGTACAGGGTAGGAAAGAGAACCTTGTGCACAGGGATCGGGGGACTTAAATCCTCCCAGCTGTCCTGTCACTGACCATGTAGCCATGAGTAACCTACTTTACCTGTCCAGTGTCATCGCACTCAAAATAGGGAGGGGTTCTGAAAACAACAGGATAATTTTATGGCTGGCATGAATTCCCTATCGCATAGGTCCTAAATATGATTATATGTTAAAAGATTTGGAGTATACTTATAATTGTTCTGAGGACATCATTTGTCAAAAAGAGGAATCAATAGGGTACTAGAGCGTGGGTAACAGAAAAGTCAGTCAATTGTGGTTATATCCATTCAAGGATGGTTGTTAGGGTAAGATGTGAGCCAAAGCTGTCTCAATTAGCCACCCGGTTGTTATCATTTATATTACTGCTGAGTGCCGACTGCAGGCACTGACTACCTAGGATTTCAGAATGTCCAAGTGTCATTGAGGGGAAAGGAGTAAAAGGGAAAAACCTGAAAATTTCAGAAGGAATACTGAGTAGGAATGCTGGAGCAAATATTTTAATGACACACTTTTACATTTTAATCTCTGGGATTCTGTTACTTCCCCAGGGGGATCTCAAAAATGTAACATCAATATTCTGATCCTTTTCTGATAATATCAATTTCCCAATGTCAGCACCAGAGCCTCAACCATCCTTTGTTTCTGGAATTGTAAACACAGACTGGAATGACTTGGGAAGCCTATGGAGAGTGGATCCAAATGAAGAACTGGGTGGGGTGGGGTATTATGTAGTCTCTGCTCTTGTGAGGCTCCTGCCACATATGGATCAAAAATGCTTTTGAATGCAATTTATTGCTGTTGTTTTTGCTAAATCAAATAAAGGCTTTAAGCAAAAACAGGTTTCGAGCCTTCTGCTTATGATTGCACTTCAAGTGAGTTGACAATGCTGATTTCTGTGTAATTTTTAAAACCCATGTTTGGTAAAAAGAAAATGCTCCTCTACCGATTCTTCAAAGTTACTCCTAATAAAATCTGCTTGTCGAGGCACATGCTTACAGTTAGAGCACAAATGTAGTTGCAGAATAGCTTTGTAAAACCACTGTACAGCACCCACTTGGCCCTGGAGAAAAAAACTTCCACAGTTGGAGTGCCTTTAAATCATGGCCTGAATTAATCATATATTCACTAAAAATGAAGGTACAACCCAAATGCACAGATCCTGTCCTCATAACCTTCAAGTGGCAGTCCATAGCCAGCTGTCAGTCTCTTGAGGTAGACTGAAAAGAGTTGGAAGAAGGCATCAGCCAACAGGATCGTGAATGCTATCGGCTGAAATCTACCTAAATCCCCCAGCAAAAAATAATCGGGAGGAAATAGGGGGTTCACCTCTTGGTTGCAGTCACTGATAAGCTGAAGGTCGGGATGAGCATGACATATCCCTCTACTTAAGTTTCCAAAGTGTGCCTTGACATGTATCAAGGTTAAGTATCCAGGCCAGGGGTATTTATCAGAAAGATATGAATTACGTGGCTATGTCTCCACAGCCAGCCTCCCAGGATAATGTAGGTACAAATATGCATAAATCTTATTTATATACACTCTACAAAATTAGACTGGCATTAATTAAATGGCAGAAAAGGCAATGAGAGCATTGTTTGAAGGGTGGCTTGTTCCAAGTTCTGATTATAACTTGTTTCCCAAAGAAGGAGCCGCCCACAGCTTAGACAGATGAGAAGATGAGCGTCGCAGACTTGCTGTGAACAGTCCTGCTGGGCTCTGTCCCTGCCAGACTTGGGGCCACACATACCATCCCAAGATGGCTAGAGCGGGTTCACAAAGGGAGTGCCTATTGGCTCCGATTTGGCAAGGGCAGAGTATGGACTTGGCCCTGGATACTTGGGAACCTTGCCAACAGAACTGAGAACTCCACTCCACAGCAAACTACACATCCTCATCACGCCTAACATTGACCTAGCACCTACTATGTGCTACACGTGAAGTCTTTGCATTCTCTCAGCCCACCTAGACTATAATCCCATGAAGCTAATACCATGATTGATTCACACTTCATAGAACACTGATGTCAAAACCTGCCCATGATTACAGAGATGAGAGCTAGAGTTGGGGTTTGCATTCAGACAAGCCCACTCCTGAAGAATCTTCACTCTCAGAACCATCAGATGAGCTTGATCCTCTAAATAGCCTATGGATTGGGCTTCTAGAAACTCCACTCACACTGACAAAGCTCTTCCTATTGGTTCGTTAACTTTAAGATGTTTGCTTGCCCTTGCAGAGCACCAAAAACTGTTCCATGCACTGGGGATTCAGCAATGAACAACACAAATTCTCTATCCATGTGGAGCCTACATTGGCTGTACAGCTTCTTTTGTTTGGTAAAATAAGCTTATAGATCTGGGACTGTTGTGTCCCCCAGCTTTCAAATAAGGTAGCCAGAGCTCATAGAAGTAGAAAAACTTATCCAAGGCTACAAAACTGGTACTTGGGAAGCTGAGGATGCCCCCTGCCCCAACAGCCTTCAGGTATAATCCTCCATCCTTGTGCCTATTACTCAAGAGCCATGCTTCTCAAATGGCCTGCAGTAGCTGGGCAGAGTGCTAACGTTCCCAGGACTTCAGTTGAAAAAGAACAAGCTGCCCCTGCCTCCTAATTTCTACCTCTTAGATTTTCTTAGTCTCCCCTTTTACCTGGCAGATGCCACTGTGTTCCCGTGCACTTCATCTCCTGCTTCTGTAACTCCCACCCAGGCCAAGTTTATTCTATCCTCAACTGGACTCCTTGCATGTCCCCTTCTGTCCATCACTCCTCCCACCTCCAAGTCACAGAGTTAATCATGGTTTCCATTTTCTTTTGAGAACAGGCCTGATGTGCTGTGGGGAATGACCGACAGGAAGTCCCTTATATATTTTTTTAATCAGAAAAGACTTTTCTCTAGTGAGTCAAGTCTTTTCTCAGAATTTGAGTGTTTTTCCCATAGAAACATTCTCTCATGTGGCAGTTACATTTGATAGTATTTATTGTAGGTACAAATGAATTAAATATGTCCCTTGGGGATAGCTAGCAAAGTTTAAGAGCAGATAATATGCTCTGAATTCCAACCAACCCAAACTACACATGACCTTCTGGCAAAGACATCCTCAGTAATACATTCCTGTCTTCAATGCTACTAAAAACAGATTGGAAAGGAGTGAGAAAGTTTAAAAAGTATACTATCCCTTAGCATTAGAGAGACAGAATCAAATAGTAATAAACCCAATGTAGAAAAAAATCTAGGGGTGGTAGTCATGAAAGTTGGCAGATGTTTTTGACTAGAGGGATTTGCAGGTTGACACAAATCCTGGATGCAAACAGCATTCAAGATTCTGCTTCGCTTGACCCTAATGAACTCAGTGGCTTCCTAGTTCCATGAGCACCCGACAGTGCCAACCTTTCATCAGCCGTGCCTAGCACAGGACCTGAGCCCTAGTCGGTACTTCACAGGTGGTTCCTGAATGAAGGGAGATCATCCTGGGAATGTGTCCACTCCACAGCCCTCCTGTACAAAGCTGAATGTTCATGTCTACTTTTCTACCAGGCAGTCCTCTGCCTATGTTGCCCTTTGGTCCCTTCCAGAGTGGTTGAAATGAGAGTCTTCAAGGCCAAGAATAAACTGTTAAGATTCCTCCAGAACGGTCCTCCATGGAGGTCAGATGCTCAGGCCTATGGCATCTCCAGTGGGGCAGATGAGTTTGTGTCCTTTGCCATGGCAGACATAGCCAGGGTACTGAGCAGGAACTTGGGAAGACCTGATTCCTGGTATTGAGCATGTCCAGCACAGACGTTGTGATCTCTTGGGTGTCGCTCATCCACCAAGCTTTGGGGCGGCAGCTGGTAGAAAGTACAGATTGAATTTCCTATCATGTCAGGCCTCACATTATTATTTTGCACCAGAGACTTTCAAATTATGTAGCTGGTCCAAGATTTGAAGAGAAAAACATTATTTTCCTTGGAGCACACATTATGACTCCCTTTACAGCTGTAGATTAACTCTCAAAGAACAAAGGGGCCAGAACTCATCTTGTTCTCTGGCTTTGCACAATATCCTCCTCTCAAGAGATATTGCACAAAGCTTTGTTGGACTGACTTGGGGAAGGGAACTCATAATTTTATTTCATACCAAAGTTTGGCTAATCCCAAATTCAGGTTTACCAAGACCCATCAGAAAATAGCCTAAGAAACAGATTTTTATCTTTTCCTCCTGAGATCATCATTCTTCTTATTCAAGACAATTTTACAAATTAACTTGTCCTACTTAAAAATACTTTGGATACCTAGAAAATGTTTAGAAAACACTTAAGGTCACTCCAGAACATAGCCTTCTGCAGAAAGGATCAAGTGCTGTTCAACAATAGTTAGGATGAAAGTATTCATTCACAGCCATCGTTCAACTGCGAAAAGCATAATCCTAAGCACTCCTGGTAACTCTGCCCTCAGTTAGTCACCAACTTGGCCCTGCAGCAGGATACCCCCCTGTAAGACCTCCACAGCCAGTTGCTCACCTAGAGGGGCAAAAGAAGTTGCAATTCAGCCTCAATTTGCCACACCATATATCCTGGCAAGGGGTAAGCTGTTTCCACCCAGAGAAGGTACTGTTTCATGGTTCTCCCAAAGGATGCTGGGCTCCAGGCTGTATGGGTACTGTTCGTTCCTCCATGCACACATGTGATTTCTCTTCCCCTCTCTAGAGTCATCACTGTTCAGTTGCACATCCCTTCCATGGCATGAAAATGCTGGAGTAGAGCATACCATGTGACTTTTTTTCCCCAGGGATGGCTCAGACTGAGGGAACACAAAAACAGTAACACCAACAGATACCCTGTCCAAATTCTCTTTTTATAGCACAATGTGGCTATATTCAACATTAAATAAAAGTCAACATGAATTAAGATTTTGGTCACAAGAAGAGAATTAGAATTTTTCTGTTCTTGGCAATGGTTTGACCCAATAGGCATATTATTTAGAAAGGTGGTACTTCTTTGAAATTACCTTTGGCTTCTCTTACAAGTTCAGATTGTCTGTATACTCACAGGTCGACGGTTATTTTTATTGCTGCAAGTCATGTATGTTTTTGAGAACATGCCATTAATCATGATTAAGTCCTATAGGCTGAAACATCTCTTACCTGTAAGAAAAAGCAAAATCCAACACAGCTGTAAAAATGTTTGCCAACCTGTGAAATCCTGTGTGGGTTTTCTGGGAAATAGCAATGGAAAAATTTTAAATGTATGACATGATTCTTACAAGAATATTTACAGGTTTATCTAAAACGGAAGACTAAATTGATAATTTAAAATAGATACTGCCTCACTTGTATGCAAACCATACTGGAATCTTAAACCTGAGCTTTTTAACTGTGATAAATAGGAGGCATTTATTGTTAAAGCAGATCATTCTGTTGCCTCTCTGATATGTTCTCAATCGAATCCCATTTATTGCCAAGGCAGAGAAACTATTCAGAGGTGAGCTTCCATTAGTTCCTGAATTGTTGCTGCAAAATTGATGCTAAAGCCCTAAGTCCCCACGTGACTATTTGGATATAGGACCTATACAGAAGTAACTAAAGCTTAGGTCGTGGAGACTGAGCTCTGATCTGGTATGACCAGCACCCTTGTGAGAAGAGAAAAATACCAG
Organism: Sylvilagus floridanus; assembly: GCA_949820135.1. Taxonomy (NCBI): domain Eukaryota; kingdom Metazoa; phylum Chordata; class Mammalia; order Lagomorpha; family Leporidae; genus Sylvilagus; species Sylvilagus floridanus. The sequence continues at coordinate 11,850,821 of OX463246.1, read as the reverse complement.
AGCTGATTATCGACCCTGAGAGCACAGAGAAGACGACCATCTGCCCATCTGGAAGGGAGCCCTCGCCAGAGTCCGACCATGCTGGCACCCTGATCTCATATTCCTGCCGCCCAGAACTGCGAGACAATGACTTCTATTGCATGAGCCATCCAGCCCACTGTATTACAGCAACAGCAAGCTGAGAATATGATACAGCATATCCCCCCCACACCAAGCACACTAAATAAGTAGCAAACTAACTAAAATAGTAAGTACTAACATTTCAGTAAACTAAATGAAAAAGTGTCTTATAAACCTTCAGAAAATGTTTGATCTTATGTATAGATCAAAGAATCTTTAAGTTACTCTATTGCATTGTAATCCGTTCTAAGAAAATGAGTATCCATGCTAAGTAAGCATCCCTTCAAAAGAAATGTCCTTGCCACCTGCACATCATAGTTCTGAAATTCCTTTCATATGAGAAGTTCAGAGACGCTACTGCTCCGTTCCCAGGACAAACGCTGCCGATTATCTCGAACTTCTCACACTCCTTGCTCCACTCTTGCTCTTCAGCACTACCACTGTAATTTGTATGTATGTTCTCGTTAGTCCACTTTCCATTCCTACAATGAAATGGCTGGGAACTAAGGAGAAGAGGTTCAACTCATGGTTCTGGAGGCTGTCAGTCCCAACAGCTGGCATCAGCTCTGGTGAGAGTCTCCTTGGTTGCATGGCTTCATGATGGATGGCATTAATTGCAGGAGCACCTAAAAGCACAAGAAATGGCATTGCTAGACAGGAAGCCAGAGCATGGGGAGAGGCCAGTCTTGTTCTGTGGCAACCTCTTTGCGAGAGCTAATTCGGAATCCCAAGGAAACTACCTAAATCCCTTCCAAGGACAGAACTCCCAATGACTTCATGGTAGGTGCCCCCTCTTAAAGACCCACAGCCTCCCAACACAGGAAGCCTTGTTGGACAATCCGAGTTCCAACTCGCAGCAATATCCATGACCTTGATCACTTGTTCCACATTGTAACTCCCATATCTTTTGCAATCATCTGTCTTCCCCCATCAAAGGACGCAGATCCTGAGAGCAAGTGTCGCATAACCCACTTTGGATTTCCTCAGTGTTCACTGTAAGATTGTGTCTGCAGAGAGTATACACTTGGTAAAGGTATGAAAGCATGAATGAACTGCTCAAGTAGGTGGGCAAATGAAGAAATAAGTCATTAATAAGTTAATCATGAGTCAGTTCAGTGTTTTATCTTCTGTAGCGTACAAGAGAATTAGCTTGATCCCCAGAATGCCTGTACTGGATGACACCTTTATCCAAGAAAGGGTATTAATAAGGAACATCAGGTAGTTCTTGAGTGCAGTGCTCCCTATTTGTTAGGCATAGTACTGCTGTGAATTCCTTAATTCTAGCTACTTAGGGAGCTAAGGGTCACTACACCCATTTTGCTGATGACTATGAGGATAAGAGTGCATGCACACCCACAGACCTGCAAGATAGCAAAGCTGGAACTTGAGCACAATGCCAAAATCCAGGCTCAATCCTCTTTCCTTCTCGGTGGCCTTTCCTTGACTTCTCCTTCCTCCTCCTGATCCAGGGAAAGACGCAGGCATTTTCTGAGGTCACTTGCCAGGGCTATTTCCACGTGTCCAGTGTGGGGGAGAGAAATGTTCACTAATCCAGTGTTCCTCACTTCCCACCCATTGTGAGCCAGTATCAACCTCTGGGTTTCCTCTAACTACTCTAACTACAGTGCCTGCTGAGCCAATCCTTTAACAATGAAGCTCTGATCTGAGGGCTCTATGGGTGCAAAACAAAGGAGTAGTTTCTTTCCCATCACATCCTGCTCCTGGAGGCACTCCCTAAAGCGTAAAATTTGGAGGGAAAATACCTGAAATCCCAGCTAACTTGTGTTGCATTCCAGCTCTGGCACTTATTAGCCATGTATATTTAAATGATCTAGGTTAGCACATTAATTCATGTTAGTGAACTTGGGCATGTGTAAACACATGGAAAAGGCTGGGCAGACAGATCTGAAGATCAATGTGTATTGTGGATGGAAAAACCCCATAGTGAGATTGGCTCAATAGCCACCAATTCCACTTTTGTCCTGAGCACCTGGGTAAACTGTTTCCCAGCATGCTTTGCAGTTATAGCCAGGACTATGTCATGGGAGGGCCTAAATCGAGGCCATAAAACATACATGGTGCTTGGGCCCCTCCTCAGTTGGCTACCCAGAGAGCTAATTGCAGGTGACGTGGCAGACAGGTGGAAGAGACCCTGAAAACAGGCTCCCCACAAAATGGAAGCATCATGGACTGCCATACCCAGCGCAGAGAAAATCCCGTAGTGAGTAGCCACTAGGGTTCCCAGGGTTGTCCTGTTGCAGCACCTGGCATGAAAAACCCTGTTGATTCTGTGAGAATCTAAATGTCGGGCAAATATAGTAGGTCACACGATGGGAAATGGCGTGATTTGTGTTACTGCACCACCGATGAGGCTTCCCAGAGCTTCCTTGGGACTCGTATCTTCCCTTCCCCGTCTCACTCTCCCACACCCAGCTGGTACTCATGCCACGGCCAGAGACAAAACTGTCGCAAAGGTCTTTCTCGTTAGAGTCTCGACATGACACTGACGGTGCAAAGCCATGTTGCTCTGGGGTGTGCAACAGAAGGAAGGTGGGGAATATTTCCCCACTTTAACAAGGCGATGGTTGGAGAGCACGACCGAGGAGCGGTTATGTGTTGGAAGCGGACGCTATCACACCCGCTTGGTCAGCAGTGAGAAGTGACCACAACCTCCACAGGACTTGGACCCCCCAAGCACCCCCTGAGTCAGCTAGGCAGAATTAAGCTACAAGAGCTCCGGTTTCAGTGTCCCTTCTCCTCCCTTCCTGATTCCCCTTTATGGTGAACTTCCCTCATTAAAAGCATCCCAACTTTCGAACAAATGTCTTTGAGCAGCCCCATGACTTTATACTTCCCTGTAACGGAACAGCTTGGAATTACGCATGGCGAGAGGGACACGCTGGGAGTGGTGGTCCACCCTCCAGTGAACTTTGGGATAATCCTGTTAACCTTCCTATCAGGAGGTCATTAAACAATTTTGAAAGCTGTGTCCTCTCCCATCTGAGCTGCATGTGCGATCTGATCTAGTCTTAATAGATGCTGTTAGGCTGTGCAGACTTAAAAAACAGCCCCATCTCATGTTTTACATTGCCTCTTGCACTCCCCTTGGCTGCTATGGGCCTTTGTAGCTTTCTCTCGGTATAGGTATTAATCCTATGTGGTTTGTTGTTCCTCCTCCTTTCTTGATTGCAATATCTAACCTGTCTGCTTTCAAGTACTTGTTGATGTCGCTATTAATTGGGCCAAACCGTTTTTCATGCATTGCCACATTTTACCTTATCATGCATCAATCTGCAAGTTTGTACTTGGGTGTCTTGTCCACAACACTGCTTCACTAGTTTCATCAAGCTACCTGTTTGTGTGAAAGGAAACTGATTTCAAAATTCTACTCGTAATCCTATTTTACACCAAAGACTATTGCCCAATTCCCTGCCTCCTTTCTTCTTTGGTTCTCTTTTTTTCCTCAAAGTATGCTAACAGCCATGTGATGTCAGAACTCCTGCCTGAATACATTTACAACAAATAGGTTTTCCATTTTTATCTTATCATTTAGGCCCTTCATTCAGCTTGAACACTTGGTTTCCTTTTGGCTCGCTGGCAGCATTCATTTCTACCTCCAGGACAGAGAGGAGTTGGATTTTCAACCACAGTTGAAAAATTGGGTAATATTGAAATGCACTTCTGATGGGTTAACTAACACAAAATGGATTCCTGATCTCTGGGGAAGACTCCATAATAAGACCCCTATCGTAGAATTAGCAATTCACACTTCAAGACAGTCCGTTTTCAGAAGCTTCGGGTCGGGGGCTCTGTTTTCAAGAAACTTCTTCACAGAACACAGGCCTACTTAACACTGGATGGACACGGATTTCACCTCGGGGCATGGGAGCTGAACCCAATGTCTGGGGTTCTTCCAAACATTTAAAGTCATTTTCCAAATGTTTTTGATGCAGCGCAACCCAAAAAGGATTTTGGCAAGTGTGTTTCCCCTTCATTTTCAAACCCGTGCGTATGTATTTCAAGGGAAATGCAATCCATATGTCTTTGATTCATTTACACTTGAATCATCTAAATGCCATTGTGTAAGAGCTATTTGATGTAGAAGAAGCCTGCGAGCCTGTTGTATAAGCCTTTTTAAGCCTTGTGTCTTTGAATCCGAAAGTCATGATGTTTTGCCGGCCCTAAACAGAACTTGAACTGGGAAAGACTCAAGTTCACTTCGACACTGAAAACCCGCAAAGTTTTGCGTGGCTTCTGTACGTGGCAATATGTTTCCCCGAGCCTAGAGCTCGCCACCACCCAGCAGTTCCCTTCTCTGTCTCACATGTAGTGAGAACAGGGTAAATCAATTTTTGAATCGCATTTTACTTGTAAAATTCACATTTTGAACCTCAGTTATCTCCCAGGCACTGCCAGAAGTTAAAATAGCAACACTTGAAAATTAGGCTTTTGCTCTAAAAGGGCAAAACAGTCTATAAAGTACATAAATTACTGCTTCTGTACATTTATTTGTTTGACAGGTTTAAGATATAAGTGTGGCTTACATATGGATTTTCAGGATGCCAGATTGGATGCTTGCGAGCTACAGTCACAAATGTAACCTCTTTTTTTAAGACTTATGTTTGGGAGAATAGAATTGGAACAATCTTGCTGTTCTGCACATATCTAATTGCTGTGTCAAAACAGCAATGGGAGATGACGAACATTTGCATTTTTCTCATTTACTGGCCTTTTCTATGGCTTTCATCATACTTTGAGTAGTGGTCAAGAAGAAAGTGTACTCTTGTACCCTGAAACTTGTAAAAAACCAAATGGAACGAATTGGGAATTAATACTTCTGTGGGGAACGCGTGAGCCTCCAACCGCGGGGTGGGAGAAACCCTAATGACCGGTACTGGTCGCTATGGATGTGGGAACATGTCTTGAGAGTGGATAAATCTGTGGATAAATCTTTCTCGAGCCAAAGCACTAATTATCGTCAAATGTGTGATTCCTTTGTTTTTATTTAGAAACATCTTAGAGATTGCATTTCCGAGGGGAGGAAGAAATAATGATGGTATGATTGTGGAGGAGCAATATTTTAAATGTGCGTTCTAAGTAAGCATAGGGGTGGAGAGGAAGTTGAAAGTCTGGAATCCAGGTGAATCTGATTATTCCTTGTGTGCTCTCTGGCTCACATGATAGACTATCATATTTGTGTAATCAAAAGGACTATGAAATTTAAGTTATATTTAGTGTCCAAATTTTTCAAATAGTTAATGATGCTGAGGTAATTAGCAGAAAGTGTTGGGTTTAGTTCTATTCCGTAGTTTTCATTAACTACCAAGTCTTCCTGATGCTCTGCAGGCAGCAATTATTAGTAGTCTAAGGAAGAATAGGGCATGACTGACAAAGAATTAAACTTTGAACAAGTGTGACAAAAGCCTGTGTGTCGACCTATCCCCATACATGCTCAAAAAGTGGGGTTTATTCTATTAATGATTATCAAATCCAGTTTTAACATCTAAATTGCACTCAGAAAATGCATCAGTTGGAAAGTTCAGACAACAGTAACACAACCCTACTCAGTATCAATTTAAAATGCAGACAAGGAACTTAAGACTTTTGCTCCTACTTCACCAAACTGAACCAGAGGGCATTGATGAGGATTGCACAATAGGTTAATAACTCTGCTTTTGATGACATAACCACTGTTGTACCACAGAAGTCCATGCCAGGATTGATGAGATTTAACTTGTACAGGTGTAAAGCAAAACTAAAACTGGGCACATCTGCCTGCCCCAAATGGCTTCTCTCTAAGCTTTTACCCTTCATGCCATAGCTGACTTGCTTTGGTGTGGTAAACAAAAACTTGGTCATTCCTCATTTCTTAACTGACTTGCTGACTGAGAATCCATATGATTGGAGCCTGTGTATCCCACCTATGGGTCACATTGCCTAGTGCCCTACTAATGTTGATTGTCCTGTCTTGATCAGTGTACCCTGTATACATGTGCTGAAGTATTGCACTATATCCTACAAAAATGTACAATTGTTCTCAAAATGTTTAAAATATCTTCAAAAATAACCCAAATGAAACACAGCCATCACAGACTAAAATATAACTGGAACCCTTATAAGAGGGCATTAGGCTGTCAATGTCAAATTGCAGCCCTGAGAATTCCACGTCTTAAATCAGGAAATATCTTCATGATGCCCTGACGCACATTTACCCACCTGATACATACTACATACATATATGCAAACATGTAGGCTTCACTCATTTCTCAATATGCATGATTTTATAGAATGGAATTTAACAAACTTTAATACCCAAATATATTCAACTGTACTTGAATGTTTGGAAAGTTGAGGAAATCTGTTCAAAAGAAACAGAGCAATTCTACACAAAGGGCAGGTTGTTGATCTCATTGAGATCCCTGAATGAATGTCCTTTTACTATCCGCATTAGCACTTGATTTCTGTGTATGTCACAGGATTTAAAAACTTACCTATTGGCCTTGCTTTAAATAAATATACTTCATTTTACCAAAAGATACTATACAGGTTTTCCCAAACCATACAGATTTTCCCAGTGCGTCTGAAAGTCAACATAAAATGTCCATAAGCATAAATTGCAATGCATAAGTTTACATGAAAAATCTTAGAAGTATATCAACTTTCTTAGATTCAGTGTTAATTACAATCTTCTTCATGATTATCTTTCATTCCACTAAGGAATAAAGGCATCCTGTTGCTCAGTGAATTAGATAAGTATTTTCTTTGGTTAAATGACTAATCGTTTTATAACACCTAGTGCCAGAAAGAATCCTCTGTAGAATCCTACTCGTGGTTTCCACTTAAAAGTGCCAGCTGGTTTTAGCACCAGGATAAGTGTGCCCTATGCTTCAGAAGTTCGGGGTCAACTAGTGGCATCCATGTCACCCTCCCTGTAATTGCTTACCATCACCCACATAACATTTCTCACACTCTTGGCTCTGTCCTCCTTGCTATGGTAAGTTCAAGGATTTGGAGGCTGATCAAGGAAGAGGCAGGAACATGCAGCAAGCTTCATGATGCGGTGCCTGGCAGAAATGTACCCCTGTGAAAAGTCCCTCCCATCAAGATACCTGCCTCTGCAGAGTCGGCAACACCAGGCCACCACCAAGAAAGGGTTCCCCTGAGAAATGGGGAAATCAGAGATGGGACTTGGATTTCAGGTGGTGTAGCTCAGCAGGAAGGTGGGCTTCTTCTACACCAAAGACTTTCTAAGGGCGACAGCAGTTGGGGGTTTATCGTTAACTGTAGCTAACAGACCCGGGGTGCAGTTTCAAGGGATTTGTAAAGTAGGCAGGTCTAAATGGCTAAAATACACTTATTTCAGCTGTATGTAAATCGGGTGTGTAAGAGATTGGCGACAGTAGGCTTGTGCAAGTGGTCCTATCCTGCTGTAGAAAAGGAAATGGATGGGATACAGAGTTGTTTGCCCATTTGTATAACAACTGCTCTGTTCTTTGTTCTGGATTCTTCTCCTTGCATACATCTCAGACCATAAATGGTGCATCACAGGCCTCCTCACAGCACACAAGATGTCCCTTCCAGTTTGCTCCAATTCAAACCTGATGTTTCCCCAAAGATGGTATTTTTTTTTTCCTAACCTTCATAAGCACTACTTCTCTGACCTCTAAGTAGCACAAGAATGGGAGTCTGAGAACTGCCCCTACTCCAGCCCCTCTGTTTTGAGCTCTGTTCAAAGAAGCTTAGCTTTCCCCTAAGAGACTGGTCATGTTTATACTCCAGTAAAAAATAAACCATCTCCCTACACTGAAGTTTGGCCACATATTTCGGTCTTTCTGCCCACGTGCCTGTTGTTGCCCTGAACAACGTCAATGTCCACGTGGAAGCATTCTGCATTACCCTTGCCTCTCCCACCAGCAGTCCCTTCAATTCCAGAGTGTTGAATTTCCATGTTTCTGCTAGTCCTTCTCCATGCCTCCTCTCTGGGCCTCTTCAGGCATCAGACCTTCTCCTTAGTTTGGAAATGAGAAATTCTGCTCCATGGCCACATCGTACCTTTCTGCCTCTTCCTGGAACCACTGGAACACAGTGGGCATCCTAGAATCCCTCCTGAGTCCATGCAATGCCCTCGCTTCCTCCTGCCTCCCCAGTACATACAAATGCCCTCAAATCCTCACATCCTTTTGTCCCATCTCTCTTCAACTCTTGACTAATCATCCAAATCGCTCATCTCCATATCCTGGCTCTGAATTTCATTGAAGAAAAGACTGTAGACTGAGGTTTATTCAATGTCAACACCCTTGAACTCCAGCCTATTTCCCTCCACTGCTTGCTAAAGTTTCACTTGTCTTCCGTTAGTTCCCACTGCCATTTCCCTTAGAGTAACTCAAAACTTGTGTCACTCCACTCAAAGTCCCTAACCAACTCCTATGCATTTTTCCCTCTGCAGGAAGTGCCACCCCCTTTCTTGGAAAAAACTGAATTTCCAACTTGACCAGCTCATCCTCCAAACCTGCTTTGCTGCTGTATACGCCCTCTCTTTGTGAGTTGCAGCTCTTCAGTCATCCCAGGCAGGAAACAGGAAGCATGCTCAACTATCTTCTCCCTTGCCCACCACAGGCAGGCTGTCACCATACTTTCTCTATTGTTCTCCTAAAATGTACTATATTCTGTGTCTGAAGCTTCTTCCATCCCATTACCTTGAAGTCTAACTATCTCTTGCCCAGGCTTGGGGAATGCCTTAGAATAGTTCTCCTGCTTTCAATATCCTTTGCCTCCCGTTGATTCTCCATACTTCAGCAGGAGTGTGATTTCTAAAAAGTGAATCTGATACTGTCGCTTCACTTCTTGAAATCTCTCAGAGGTTCCCCATAGCATGGCGCACAAGCTGTTCAGAACTGGGTTCCTGCACACCTGCCAACTTTTCTCATAACATTTTTTGCAGTTTAAGCTCCAGTAATACTAATCCACTCGTAGATGACTATTCTCAATGTAGCATTTGTAACCATTATGTGAGGACAACTTGCTTCATTTTCACTTCTCTTGGGGAACCTACTCGCTCCTCTGACCTTTATCGATAGTGTCATGTGCAAAAGCTTCCCTGAGCTCCTTTCAAAAATAATTATTTCCACCAAATTATGAAGGTGTTGGAGTAAACTTAGGAAACCAAGGAAGACTTCCCAGAGGAAAGTCTGAGACATAAAACTTGAGTGGACATGGGTCAGGTGGATGGTGAAAGAAATGGTGATTTCAAGTCCAGACGTTGGTAGAATACCACGTAAGTCCTTCCACCTCTGGTGTCTAAGACGCCCTCAATGGGAAGGTCTGTCCCAAACCTAATAGTGTAACTTAACATAGTACTTTATACAGGGCAGGAGGTCAACCAATCTCTGGTAAAACAAAGGAAGGGGGAGGAGTTGCCAAAAGTAGGAATTCATTATTTTAAGTTGATACAATCACCGTAGTTCACTGTAATGGACAAATGCACATTTTTGAAAATGTTTTACTCAGAAAAGACACTTAGACCGTCTTATTGCTACCCAAGGACAATGGCCAAATAAACCATTTATCCAGAAAGAAGAGTAAAAAGAATTATAATAGCAGTGCCAGAAATTTCAGAGAAGAGTGAGAAGGAAGATTCATAATTAATTTACTCTATATTTATACCATGGTAACTAAGAGCTGCTAACTATATGTATATATACATAAGATGTATAATTACATATATCATACATGTAGATACAAATTTATGTGTATAATCAATTTTTCACATAAGGAAAAATAAAACATCTTCCCCAGAAATAGGTAACAGAAGCCATCCTCCCCCACCCCAAAAATGCATCTCTGAGTAATCAAAATGCATTCTGATCAATTTATTGGATTTATGTCACTGGGGGAAATTATTCAAGGATAGCTAAAACCTACATCTGATCACTATAATCTAAATGCAGAACCACAGTCATGTGTCTGAAAAATAAAGAACTATAGGAAACTGGAGCCAAGAGTATATCTGAAGACTAGGAAATAGCTCATTGAAGAGGTAATAGTTAGGGTGAGAATTAAGGGTAATGTGGGATCAGAACAAAGGAGAATGAAAAATATTTTAGGTTTCACAAGCAGTGATCTACAAGTGAAAAGTGATGGACATGGGTATCATTGGTGTTCATCACATTGTAGGCTAGCATTTCCTAGTTTCTCCAATGATTAGTAAGAGCTGTGTGGCTGCCTCTGGTCAGTGAGCTGTGAGTCAAAGCACCACTTATCACTTGGGTGCCATAAGTTAATGGCTAATGTGACTCCCTCAAACTCTTTCCCACCTGGCTAAGACCAGCAACATTCAAGATGACAGCTTCTCCCTTAACTTGGGTCTTTGACAAAACATAATACTTGCAGACGTGAAATGGCTAACTGGATTGTGTGAGAAATAAACGTTCGTTATCTGAAGACAGCGATTTTGAAATAATTGGTTATGATGTAAACTATTCTGCACAAAGAGGTACAGAATAGTTAAGATGTTCTATTTGATGGGCATATTGTGAACAAGTCCACTTGTTGGGAGGCACGAATTCCGGCTTAGAGTTTTGACTTTATTTTGCTGGCAATGGACAGCTATAAAAAGCTTTCAAAAGGGGAGATTTGATGAATAGAATTGTGCTGTAGGAAAACTAATCAAGCAGGTTAGATGATGCCTAGGAAGCGGAAAGACACTTAGAAGCAGGAAAACAAGTTACGCTGTTGGGAAAATCTAGAAGTTGCGGGAGTTAAACGAGGGTAGTAGCAGTAGGAACCGATTTGGCAGGCTGAATGGAACAGTAATTTGCAGGTCCTGGTGACTGATGAGGCTCAGGGGATTTAGAAATCATTCCAAGCTTTGGAGCCTGAATGATTAAGATGGTGCCACTGCCACTTACTGAAATAGGAAGCAGATAAAGAGGAACAAAATCGAGAGGAAAAAGTGCAAATTTAGGGCAAGAATGACATCCAGCTGGCAATGTCCAGCAGGCAATTGGAAACAAGCTGAACACGGGATAGAACTGGGTGGATGCAAAACCATGATATGAATCAGACTGCCAAACAGGAGAGAAAGGGAGATTGAGGATAGCTGTTTGTAGAACACCTACTACCAGGCAACCAAGGGGACAAAGATAGCCAGAAAGGTGTGTGTTCACAAACTCAAGAGAAGAGGGGAACTTGGAGGAAAACAGACTTAATAGCACTGAACACAGAATCCTCATACTATGGACATGACAATGTACCCTTCCTTCCCATGTTATTGTTATCCTGAATACCATTTGTGATATTTTCCACTGTTTTCAAGAAGAAAAATGCACATGTAAAAAATTATTGCTTTTACTAATAGCCTAATAAAGGTGAATTTATAGGAAATAAAATAATAGATTCTAACATATTTTTAAAATTTGACTTTTCATGGAGCACTTTTGAATGATAACTGTAGGAGAAAGCCAATATTGGAATGATTGTAGAGTGGTAGAAAACAAAATGAGGCTGTGTCTTAAGGAGAAAAAAGTCAATTAATGAACTCGGTCATTACATAAGGAAACATGGCATGTCTCGATCTAGTTAAGAAAAGCAAATTACACATACAGGGATATTATACTTAATAAACATATAACAAACTAATGTGTAACATTAATACGAGCACCTGTATTGATGATAGCTATGAAACTGAGGAGAGTGGCTATATCTGAGGAAGAAAGAAGGATGAAAAAAATTTCACGGTATTTAAACACTTTTAGAAAAGCAAAATATAAAAGGTGAAGAAAATGTAGCCTGTTTTTTAAATGGTAAAAGAAATGGGTAGTACATTTAGAGATAAGAAAACATGACAGATGTTTTTAAGATGCCAGGAGATTAGAGAATACTGACGCAAATACATTACTCCAAATAAAGACAAACGTTGAAGATAGAAAGTGAGATCATAATCCACGACAGTAATGTGCAAGGGTTAGGCCTAGAGAGGGAGATGCGTGGTGATTTCTAGTACAGTCCCACTTGCCCTTTATTTTCTGTATGTTACATTCTAGCCCATATGGACTCACTACTCCCCTAGGCTTGCTTTCTGCTCTGCCTTATCCCCATCTTTTGATGGTCAACTCTAATATCACCTAAGTCAACTACTCCCCTGACCCCAATTATCTATCTTGACATAATCTGTACCTTTATGGCAATTAAATTTTTCTCTTCTTGGCACAACTTAATGGTGTATTCTTCTAAATCTGTACATGCCTTATCTCCCCCAAATTTATCAGTATATGAACATAACATCAAAAAGTACTTGAATCGACAAGGAACTCACTGAAGGATTTGGACAGCTCACCAGATCAATGGATTTGAGAACCTGTCTGGGGACAAGGTCTTAGTGAAGTTAATCAATTACAATAATGGCCAAGGCTGATAGACAAAATCCACCTAAGTAGACCCCTTTAAGTGGTATCTCTGCCCTTAGATTCTTAACCCCACTGACTTAAGTTCTCCGCTATCTCCAGATTTTTACATATTTCACCCAATATCCTAGATCTAGGGAGCAGAGCTTGGTCACATTCCTGAGCTCTGGTCACCTGGGGGTAGGGAAGAGGCTTTTCAGCTTGAGTCAAAGAGCAGAGCCTAGATCCTGCCAGAGTTCATATACTAGAGGATTTCTTCCCAGTAAACGGATGTCCATGATTTTGACAGTAAGACAATAAATGCTCATGAAATTCCCACATTAGATTGGAACTTTGCTACTTTTGGATTTCCAAACATTTTGAAGGTTTGATATAAATACATAGAATGAATGAAATTTATGAAGCAGTCATGTATTTAATGTACATGAAATTCTGAAGGAAAACTTTTCCTACTGTTTTGCATTTTATGATACAATATCACAGATCTCTGACTTCAGAGCTGTGTAAATTCTGTGGCATTGAGGATATTATTACCTCCTTGGCTTCAGTGTCCTATCTGAGGAGGGGAAGATAATTCCTACCTCAATTATTGTAAATGCTGGAAATAACATAAGTGATTAATCACGATGCCTGTCACAAAGAAAATACTCAGTAAATAGTAGCTGTTACTTTCACTTGCTTTACTAGTGATAAGTACAAAATGGTGAGACTGTTCTTCCTACATGCTAGATGGAAAACCAGACAAGAAGTACAAGTAGTCAAGTGCAACGGGTAGTCAGACTTCCAGGACTCAAATCATATCACAAATCAAAATAGCTGGGTGATCTTGGGAAACTTGGCCTTGTTCTATCTCCATTTCTTCATCCAAAGATGGGGATGAAAATGACTGATATATTCTTCAGGATTGTTGTGAAGACTGAGTTTATAAATAGAAGCTTTTAACAAGGTTTTACATATGAGGGAATTTACATGTATTTTAGACTGTCCCATGTTCACCATTGTCATCAGTATTCATGTTTTGTAGGGTCGGGTTTTTCCTTCCTTCGGGTGGGGGGGGGCATGGTGGTGAATAACTTGAACAAATAATTCTGGGCTGTTTTGCTCAGGCCTTCTCATGAACCAGCCACAAATGTACTACCTGACAGCCTATAGTTAAGGATAGATCCTGTCATTATGCCATTGCTCAAAATCTGCTTGCCTAGGTAAGCAGTTACTCTTTGGTCTGTCCCCATTAGCGTGGTGATAAAACCACAAAGAATATTCCTACTCTCTCATTCATGAAACAATGGATTATACTATTGAGTGCTTGGTGTATGTGCCAAACACCATTCAAGGCCTTTGGGATTTAGCAATGAACAACATTGGCCATGTCCTTCCTCTTAGAGCTGGCATTTTGGATGCACTATGGAATCACCAAACTATGTTCTAGATCTTGGCTTAAGTAAAACACTTCAGACTGTGCTCTCAAGAAATGCATGATCTGGATGAGATCAACTATGTATTATATGTACAACTATAAATATTAAATCTTGGACATCTTAATTCTATTCCCTAAAGTTACAAGATACATTTTAAAAATAAGGTTCTCTGAATCTATACATATAATCTCCATAACTTTGAAACTGCTACATTTTTGTCATAATCTAAGCCCTCTCCAATTTTGAGATGCAATGATCCTATTAACGCATGAAAGTTACGTGGCTCCCCAAAGATTACAGACTTTTTTTTGTCTAATAACATTAAACTTTGTTGCTTACTAGCTTATACATGCTTGGAATATTGTCGGTTATTTCACATATTTTGTATAATATCAGGATACCCCTACAAAGCTAAGTTTCATTGTGATCTCTGTTATGCATGTAGAAAAAAAAGCTAATGTCATTCATGAGCAAGTAGAAGAGCTTGGTCATAAACATGGAAATGCTTCCAACACCATGCCACATAAGCACACTCAGAGGACTGAAATCCTGTCTTGCAACAATATGGATGCAGCTAGAAACCATTATACTTAGTGAAATAATCTAGTCCCCAAAAACCAAATACCATTTGTTTTCCCTGGTATGTAATAGCTAATAGAGTACCTGAAATGTAATGTATTAGAGTGAAATTGACCTTTTGAGATTCACTGGTTGCTTATAGCCCTTGTCTCTGTTTCAGAGGAACAATGGTTTCTTCATAGTACTTGTTGAACTCTTTACTTGCTGTGGAGGCAACCTTGTGATGATAGAGTAAACTGAAAATAGATCTTTGTAAAGATTGGGGGTGGGAATGGTAGATGGATGAGGGAGAAGTATGGAGTATGGGCAGGAGGGAGGGTGGGGTGGGAAATACCATTGTATTCCTAGATTGGTGTATGTGAAATGCAGGACACTTGTCTACCTTAAACAAAACTTAAAGACTGGCCACCGAGCCCCATGTTATTCCACAAACAAAGCATGATCCACTACCACCTCTGATTTTATGGTTGCCTTGGATTTAAGTTAGGTTTCCGATACCCCATGACTCTTGTCTAGATCAGGCGTTCCCTATCACTTACCTAATCCTCAGCTTGATGTATGAGAAGCCCACAAACGGGTCTTATGGTAGGTTCTCATTCTTAATACACACCAGAATTGTTAGATTGCCACAGCTGCCACCACATCAATGCCAGTCACACCCGAACAGAGACCCAAAAGATGAAGCCAAATAGAAACCTGGTGACATTCACCTCTTCACTCTATTTGTCTCACCAATAATTCAATTCCATTGAATCATCCATCAGCATGCTGGCTTTCTTTGCCATAGGTCTTAGACTCTGACCCAATGCCCTACCCACCACACATCCAAATTGTTTTAAACTTCTGAAAATTGTGGCCTTCCATCAGCAAAACCTCCTATATTCTGGAGACAAAACTCTGAACTTTATAGCATCTCCTTTTAAAAAAATCTTTTGCCCATGGGTGCTTTATTTCCCTTGAATTCCTTGAAATGGTGATGGTTTTCTTTCCCATGTGCCATAAAACAGTCTAAGAATCAAACAGGTAATCCTTTTGGTCTCCTTACTGCTGCCAGAAATTTTCTATTTTCCTTAAACCACAGCATTGCAGCTTAGACCAACATATTACAACGTCATCATGTACTTACCTACCAAAATTTGGTCTATTGCTCTGACTGCTTCATTGGTTCATTTATACAGAAGCATAAGTGATGTAAGTTCAAGAAAGAAACAGATTAACTGCAAACTGAATATAGACAATTGATGAATATCACTAAAGTGTAAAGACAGGAAGTATCTCAAAAGGACTGAACTAAAAAAATTCTTTGCTAACACTGGTTTTCATGATGACAAAATGACTAGCATGTTTTTATTATGGTAAGAAATAGGGTGCAGAAAAGGAAGATAGGATACGGGGGAGGGAGGGAGAATTTTCTAGAACCATATCCTTGAGTAGGTAAAAGAACCGTCAAGTACATAAGTGGTAGAATTGGCCTTAGCATCTGGCTCATTTTGTTGCTTTACTCTAATGATCATTTTTGTTTTTAAAGATTGATTTTGAAGTCTGAGAACTTTGATCCACTGGCTCATTCCCTATAAGCCTACAACAGGCAGGGCCAGGCCAGACTGAAGCCATGAGCTTCAACAAGGTCCCCTGTGTGGGTGGCAGAGACCCAAGCACTTGGTCCATCTTCTGCTTTTCCAGGCCATTTCGGGGAGTTGGATTACAAGTGGAGCAGCTGGGGAGGGGGTGAGGAGCCCATATGGGTTGCTGGCACTGCAGGGTACAACTTGGCCCACTATGCCACCATGCTGGCCCCTACTTTTTTAGACGATTTAACTTCATTTTTTTCCCGTCTACTCTTAGCAGGTGATTCTATTTTTAACTTTAATGAGCAAAGACTTGTAGAGAAGAATCTATCAATTCTCCTGTAAATATTTCAGTATATGTTTGATCTCTTTGCAAACTGGGTGAAGTTTCACCACTTGCGGGTAAGTTAAGCCCCTACATAGGGTACCCAGGTCACTCCTCCACGTGCCACCCTGCCTGCAGCATCTATATACCCCTTTCTCGTGGACCATCTCTACTGGCAAACACTCATGATCCATTATCTCTTCTGTGTGTGATGTTTATTAAATACATTTAACCATTCATTAAAGCTCAGCTGAAAGGTTTTGCTTAGCCTTGTCATTGCATGTCAATGAACTAATGAATGCTTCTCTCACCTTCTTTGCGCAAGTCAAAAACAGATAACATCTTCCTGAAATGTTTTCTACTTGAATTTGACAGTACTATATTGCTCATAGTGTAATTACCTCTGACTTACACTTTTGTCAATTTCTAAGTATTGGGATATCCCAAGGCCTCAATACTTCTTTCTCTGAGAATCTTGCCTTCATTTTCCCCTTCCTGTCCCATGACTCTCAAATTTGTGTAACCAATCCCAACCTCTTTCCTGAAATCCAAATTTGTCATCAACTCCTTCCTCAATATTACTATTAGATATTTCTTAGGGGAATTGTGCTTTAGTTATGTTACTTTCAAGATTCTATCTATCCAACTTGTCATCATTGCTTCCTTGCTTAGTACTGTCATTTGGTTATCTTCACTACTTTTCCTTATCCACCTCTACCTTTGAACTATAATCTGAACATAATCCAGGATTCATCACTTCACTCCTCCCCATCTATCAATGTCCTCTTTATCTCCCTTCTAAATTACTGTAGGAGTCTTAAAACTTCAGTCATGCTGGCATCTCTTTGCCAACACTGTAGCCAGTGAGGAGTGTGAAACATTGGATCACGCCGCACTTGGACCACTCTTCCTAAAATCATCCCAGGTTTTCCACCATTGTGAAAATGAAGTTAAAACTCTCAAACATTGGAATTACAGTTAAGAGCTAGATTATGAAAATAATCTCAGCCGGTGCTGTGGCTGACTAGGCTAATCCTCCACCTGCAGCGCTGGCACCTCGGGTTCTAGTCCCGGTTGCTCCTCTTCCAGTCCAGCTCTCTGCTGTAGCCCAGGAGGGCAGTGGAGGATTGCCCAGGTCCTTAGGCCCTGCGTCCGCATGGGAGACCAGGAGGAAGCACCTGGCTCCTGGCTTCGGATCAGCGCAGTGCAGGGGTCGCAACACACCGGCTGTAGCAGCCACTTGGGGGGGGTGAACCAACGGAAAAAGGAAGACATTTCTGTCTCTAACTCTACCTGTCAAAAAATCTGATTTTTAATAAGTTCCTCTGTACACTGCAGTTTATTCATAGAATCCTTCTACTTGGACACATCAAGGTTTACTCCAACCTCAGTTCCTTAGTTCTTGCTATTCTTGTCTGGAATAAAGCCTTGATCACCCCATAACTTGCTCTGTGATCTCACTCATGTCTGTGATAGGTTTTTCCCTGACCAACCTAAGTTCACAATCTAAGTTCTTCTAGACTAACTTATTTTTCTTATTATATAACAAATTATTTGATGCAACTTACAGTAGTTAACTTGGTTTTGCTAATGTCTCCGCTAGTCCATAAGCTCTATCATAGAAATTTGCTGAACAGTTTCTAGTCCCTCATAGACACTCAACAGATTATCTGTAAGATTAATAATTAAATGAATGGCTTCAGTTTTAAAACTACAATGCTCTCATCTGTATATTTCAGAATCAAGGTTGTCTTCCCTCTTCAGGGCAAGGTTTTATCTGAATGTCTTCACTTCTCATTCATGTGATAGATGCAGACAGAACAGAAGCATTTTGTGTATTACTCCAATTGTTCCATCTTTATAAATGTGAAGGTTGTAAGTCAACACTGAAGATTATAAGTAGCTGGGACATAATTGAAGAATCCAGATAGACATTTTCACTTTATCTCGGTTTTTGTAAAGCACAAAACTAGCTCAGCTATTCAATCTTGCAGAATACTACTTAGGATTGCTGCTTGAGGGTGAGACATAATTTTTCTGACTTCGGCAAGAGTAAATTTGAATAGTCTGAGATGTCAGAGTCAACACACTTTCTAGAACACCTGTTGTATGATAAGAACTTGGACTGGGCATTTGATATTATATGTGGAATATAGAAAATAAACTCCCTTAAAATTAGAGTTTATAATTCAGTGACTTTTATAAAACAAATATACAATTCTTAGAAATATTTCTGAACCACATATAAATTGGAACACATTCATGAAGAACTAACAATGTATGTTGATAGAGGAGAGGCATAAAACCAAGAAGTCTTAAAAAAAAAAAAGGGGGACTAATTTGATCACAGATGAATTCCTTGAATTTAATTGGTCCAATAAACATGAGCAATGAAATATGGAGGCAACCAGAAAAAGTGGAAATTTTGTTTTGCTATGAAAAATGTTAATATCCTGTAGAAACAAATAGCTGCCCATATAACTTAAGACTTAGGAAACTGGGCTGGTTAGATGGGGAAATGGAAAATTTAACAAGATGTTGGTAACATAAGAGGTTCTGACTTAATCTAATCTTCACACAGTTTTTAAAATCGGTAAGAAGCTTCCAGGGTTAGATGCAGATGAAATCTAATTACCTACCCAGGCTCTCTGTGCTTCAAGGATTCCCAGAGAAGTGGGGTATTGTTCCTACAGTGACAAATTCAATCTCTCAAACAATTCTGCTGATGACAACAAAGAAAATGAGTATTTTTTGATTTGAAAAGAAAAATATACTTGACCTAGGAATCCAACACAACAATGGAAAATCCCAGGAATGGTAGAGGACTGCAGGTGAGGCCAGCATTTGAGACAGGTTTATTTCTGAAGAAGCCACTAAGACAGAGGGACATTGGTATTTCTTAGAGAAAACAAGATGGCAAGTGCCTTATTCCTAAGGTCAATGACTTTGTACATGTACACCTGTGTAGCCACGGCTCAGATTTAGACAAAATACTTCTTCCTCCCACCAATTTTCTCTTCCTCCCCCGTTGAAAAGCGACTGTTTTCCACCACAACATTTAACTTGACTTGTTCTTGGATTTTCACTTGAACGGTCTTTACTGAAATAATCGCATTAATGTGAGGCAGGAGGATGAGCCCTGATCCATCATGACTGCTGTCCTTACAGAAATGTACACCCTGCACACAGGCTGACACCGAAGGAGGATGATGTGAACACACGCCATGGGGAGACAGGCAGATGACTGGTGTGATGCACCTTCAAGCCTCGGAAATCCAAGGCTTACCATCAGCAAACGCCACAGTTCACACAAGACAGAAAAGGACTCTCCTGTGGAGCCACGAGAGGCAGCGTGGCCTGCATAACATCGTAATGTTGCATTTCTAGCTTATAAACCTGTGAGACAATACATCTCTGTAGTTTTAACTTGCCTAGTTTCTGATAATTTGTTATGGAAGTCCCAGGAAACTAATATAAGTGTATAGCAAAAATGATACGAAGGCATGGGAAGCATCCAATGCAGGCGTAAATTTAGAGTTGCTTAAATAAAACAGGCGCAGTGAATCCATTCCAAATACATCTGGCTCTTCCTCAGACAGCACTTCTCGGTTTCATGCCATTGTACAGGTGAGAGTTCAGACAGGAAGCAGGATTCATAGTAAACTGATGGAACAAACAAGAGTTGGGTTTTGGGGCTGAAGACTGGCTATAAATTGAGAGGAAGTCCGAAGAGTCTACTACATAAGACAGAGCCCCAAAATATGCACATAAATTTCCATGAAGCAATAGCTGAGTTTGAAACGTCACATGCACTCCAGTAGAAAGCGACATTTGGGAAGCTAAAGAGCTTGGCATAGATGGCAACGGCTGCCTGATGCTGGAGATCAAGTTTTGAATTAAAGTAGTATCAATATAGAGGAGCATGATAAATAGTCTTGATTCTCAGTAAGACCCCAGAAGAGCCATCCACTAATCCTAGGGTCCATACTAAATCATATATGCTCTTAAAAAGTCTATCCCCATCTGCAAAATGTTGATTTTAATCTGCTTTATCTGCCCAGCTCCACTCAAACACTTTTTATGGGAAAATAGTTCCAAGAACCTCAAGCTTATCAATCTCCAGCATCCAATGAAAAAACTATGAGGCCTGCTTTTAAAATAAAACTGGAAATCCCCGAATCAACAGAAAGAAAGAGACCTATGGAAGATGCTTACACTTAAATCAGTAGAAACAAAAACAGCTTTATAGCACCCATTGATGAAAGAAAATCAGTACAAGTACTTATAATGGAAAGCAAAAAAAAAGGGAGAATTTCTAGTGGAAGTTGAAGGCTTTAAAAAATCCAGCGGATACTCTAGAACTCAAATACATCATTTGAAATTAATAACCCATTTGAAGAATATTAGGCTAGAAACAGCAGACAGCAGAAGTAGATAATGTTGAAATATAGTCAAAATATGAAACATCTAAACAAAGATGGGGAAAAGAACAATGGGGATTGGTTGAATGCTCTAACACGTGGTACTGGAGTCACAAGTAAGGAGAAAGATTGCGGAGCACAGCAATATTTAAGGCAACAGTAGCTAGGAACTTGGCAACACTTGAGTTAAGGACTGATGTAAGAAACAGGGGTCACCAGGGCAAAGAGCTCTTTCAGCTATGTTGATTCATTCATCCTTAAGTTCTATGTTGGATGTTTACTCTGACCCAAAAACCAAGAATATGTCATTGGATACTGCCTCCAACCTCAGAACTTGCATAAACATTAATTCACTTACGTTCAAGTGCTTCATAAGAAAAGATTACATTTACATTAAAATGTATGTTAATGAGATATGATCAGTATGTGTATGCTCAGTTTCAGATGATGAAATTTTTTGTAAAACAGAAATTTGCCATTTGGATTAATGAAGGTACAACATAGGAATGTGAGAAAGTAATGTGGTCAGATTTTCATAGATGTTTACCTTGGAATGAAGATAACCAGTGAGGATATGTGTATACCCAATAATCCAGATAAAAGATGACAGCATGGGTTGAGATGCGGTAACAGGCATACAAACAACTGGATGGACATGAGAAGTGCAGAGTATGAAACTGACCATAGTCGGTTATGGATTAAACTGAGGATCATTTCAACTAGAGATGACAAGTTGAAAACTAACATGGAAGTCAAGCCTTGCATTACACAAGGTCAAACAAAATCCCATCAAGGTGGCATGTACCAAGGCCATCTCACTAGTCCAAGTGATCAATTTCAGTTCACAATTGATCATGCTGATAGGCCTAAGAGTCAAAGGGATGACACAAACAAGACTAGTGTCTGCTAATACTAACAGAATCAAAAAGGGAGAGAACTATCCAACATGGGAAGTAGGGTACAAAGCAGACTCATAGAATGGCAGGCATCCTAAATAGCACTCTGGCCTCAGAATCGGCACTTAAGGCATTTGGATCTGGCTCAAGAGCCCATGAGAGTATTTTAGGCATGGAAAGCAGAGACACTCTGGGGGAAGGAAAAAAAAAGACCTAAATGAAGACATCTGCGAGTGGGATCCCAGTAGAAAGGTACCTCTTTGACTCATTCTATCTCTGAAGGGAGGAGTGAACTTCCACTTTGACTATGACCCTGTCGGAGTAAGATTGAAGTCGGCGAACCCTAAAGGCTTCCATAGCCTCGGCAACTCATGACTAGAGCCTAGGGAGATGACTGACGCCATAAACAAGAGTGTCAAATTGTTAAATCAACTTCAGGAGTCACTGTGTACTTACCTCTCATGAGGGATCTGTCCTTAATGTGTTGTCCAATGTGAAGTAATACTATAACTAGCACTGAAACTGTATTTTACACTTTGTGTTTCTGTGTGAGTGCAAACTGATGAAATTTTTACTTAATATATATTAAATCGATCTTCTGTATATAAAGATAATTGAAAATGAATCTTGATGTGAATGGAATGGGAGAGGGAGCGGGAGATGGGAGGGGGGACGAGTGGGAGGGAAGTTATGGGGGGGGGAAGCCATTGTAATCCATAAACTGTACTTGGGAAATTTATTAATAAAAGTTAAAAAAAAAATGGATAGGCACTAAAATGACCTTGAAAGCAATATCTCCAGAGAAGTAGAAATGGTTAGACAGTAGCTAAATAACAACTCATGAGAGAGCCAAACATTCCACTCCTTCTGCCTGCCACTCACCTATTTCACTTCATATTTGTCTTGTAAGTTTTGGACAACTGAGCCTCAATTCCATTATTCTTGCCTAAATCATCCAGTTTCAGCCTAGCAGGAATACAACGTATTTTATGCCCTTAAAAGATTTCACATACCTTAAGTGATTAATATTCATAGAATCAAAACCAACATTTTAATATATTAAGTACCTTATAAAATATTGCTGAATATGATTTTTGTTGGATAACTAAATATTTCTTCTACCATGTTACAAGTCAACTGCTTTTCTACTGAATTCCTAAGCTAAATATTTAGGCGTAAACTATTGGGCCTAGAAGAGAAAAGGGGGAATCTGAGGGGAGAACAGAGGTCACCTTTCCTGCCATGAATGAATTATATACCTCTCTTCCTTACTAATAAAAGCATCGGGTTTGAGTTACCTTCCTCTACTAGCGCATCTCAGAATGATCTCAATCAACCTTGAAAGCTCATTTTTCCATCTCTTGTAACAACATGAAGTCAACATTGAAATTCGAAAAAGTAAAGAATAGTTTAAGAAAACAAAATTACCTGTATTCTGCATGTAGTCTGTCACTGTGGCCTCTCGTTATTTTCCGCTACTAACATATGTAGTAATAATACTGTCATTAGACAATTATTTTGCTTTCCATGAGTTATATATTGGTCAAAGCATTTTCCAGTGCTGCAAACTTCATCAAAATGAATTACATCGCACTATGTAGGCATACCATAATTTCTTTAAAGTTTTTCTAGTATCTGCAATTTTTCACTATTTTATTCGGAAATAGAATTCAGTAAAAACTACCCATTTGGGAAACATATTTGAGTTTATTTTCCTTCCTAACATCCTTGAGACAAATAGGAGTCATGTCTACCTGAGCCCTGTGTTTGGAGCAATGGATTTGTAAAAAGTCAATTTGCATTTAAAAAACCTTTCCTGGGGCCTGTACTGTGGCACAGAAGGTAAAGCCACTGCCTGTGATGCTTGCATGGCATGTCAGCACCAGTTCACTTCCCGGCTGCTCCACTTCGGATCCAGCACCCTGCTAATGGACTAGGAAACAGAAGGACCCAAGTATTTGGGCTCCTGGCATCCACATGGGAGACTTGGAAGAAGCTCCTGGCCTTGGCCTGGCCTGGCGAATTGGTCCATCTGGGGAGTTAATTAGCAGATGGAAGAGTCCTTCTCTTTCCCACCCTCTCGGTCTTTCAAATAAGTAAATAAGTAAATCATAACTCTGACTTTCAAATAAGTAAACATTTAAAAAATTACTATTTCCTTTTTCTATCATAGAAGTTAGCACCTAGACAAAGTATTTCGCAATACTTTTTTCACTTAATATTTACCTGTTAGCATATTTTCATCTCAAAATTTCATACATAGTTTTCTCTTTTCCCCTCACCCTGCCTTTTGTCACAAGTGCAAAGTATTGCATTCATGGAATAAATGGATAAATTATGGGAATAGCATAATGTAATTACCATGTGTCTTATGGAAATTGGTCTTTTTTCCTGTCTTTTGCTATCGCAATCAACAATGCAATAAATAGCCTTGTAAACCTTCATGTTAATGTGCAAATACGTCTAAAGGACATATTTCCAGAAATGTGATGGCTTAGTAAACTCGTAATTACATTTAAAACAAGAATTTAAATATTGAATTTGTGTCAAGACACACACCCCTGGGAATGCACAGAAGAACATTGATATAAGTGACTTGGATGGAGAAGGGATCACGGGGGAAATTGAGAAATAGCTTAAGATGGAAATTTTCCTCATGTGATTTATAGATTTAAAATCTATTTTTATTATGATCCTTTTATGTGGCCTATTAAAATTTTTAAATACCTACCTATCGATAGTGTTGACTCACCCCTGAGCAGGATATATGTCTACAGACTGCAATAAGACTAACTAGTACTTGTGGGCAGGCCCTGTGCCGTGACTCGCTGAGTAGTTTCATGGCATTTAAACTTGAGTGTGAAAAAGGCATCATCAACTTAGATGAGTTTTGGAAATGCCTGGGCTGAATCAGAGAAGGATCTGGAATCCTAATTCCAAAGCATAGCCCTAAGACAGCTTCCTGAAAATTCCCAAACTCCCAAACCAGGTAACTCTAAGGAGA
Source organism: Sylvilagus floridanus (assembly GCA_949820135.1). NCBI lineage: Eukaryota > Metazoa > Chordata > Mammalia > Lagomorpha > Leporidae > Sylvilagus > Sylvilagus floridanus. The sequence goes on along the minus strand of OX463246.1, from coordinate 11,826,089 downwards.
AGTTGTCACTGAGGGTATTTCAGTGCCTATCACTGAGAGTCAACATCAAACTGGAACAGGCCTTCCCTCCCAAGTCAGACTACATCCAGTTAAAAATAGCTCCTCATTGTACAGTTCTGCACACTCAGGGCAGAGTCAAGGCAGCGATCACGGTGAGGATGACGGTGCTCCTTCCAGGAAGGACATCCTGTCAACACCAATGGTTCCCCACTTTTATTTAAGTCAAAAACACTGATTAAAAAAAATTCTCACTTATGCCCTGGGATAAAGCTTCTCTCTCATTAGCCCCCACTCATCTCAGACCTCGGAAGAATGAACTTGTGGAAATGCACAAGAAAACCACTACTTAACTCTGCTGCAGCATAACTCGATGACGTCTAAACTTGATGCTTTTTCCTCTCCTCCCTCTTGCCTATTTTGAGTCATGTGGCCACATACTGGACCAAGCAGCAATGGATAAAAACTAAACAGTGCCATGACAGTTTGGCAAAGGTGATACTTACTGGGTACATGACAAATAGCTACAAGAAAAAACCCAAATCCTTTTGCTATAGGAAGAGAAGTGTTTTATAGTTTTTAAAGTTTACTACAACTGAAAAATCAAATTTTACACAGATGAATGACTTCTATCAGTTTCCTAAATGATGGGTCAGACGCTGGCAGAAATCTGCGACCAAGATTTTGGTGTTTCTTGGGTTTTCCAAGGTACTCCCTCGCCAAAATAGCACTTGCAGAAGGAATCTAAGAAAACCAACGTCCTCCTGCTACATCAACTTCTAGAAATGTGGGAACATAATACTGACAAAGTGGGCAACCTCTTGGACAAGCAATAAAGTTCATTTCCTATACCCAGCTACTTCTATATTTTGTAAGAAGCTTTTTTCCCCCTACTACACATGATGGTGATAGTCAATAGAAGTGCTAGAGGGTCATTTAAATGTAGCCCTATCCTCACAACTTCTTATGGACCCCATGTAGCAAGTTGGTAACGTGTAACCTCATGAAACAACTGCTTCTCTGGGAAAGAAAATACACATCTGTGTATTTAGCCAAGTTTACTCTAAACTTTGCCAATATAATGGTAGTATAGAACACAACTTACAAATAACAATAAGTGATAGAATGAAGGCATATGTCAGAATGTACTCATTGGTCAATGAGATGTGTGAGCTACTTTACTGAATTGGAAAAGAGTTTGCAGACATTGAAAGAATATTTTCTCAACTGAGCTATTCACAATGTAATGGGAAAAAAAACCAAGGCATTTTTTATTTAATCTGAAAGCCTCAGATTCTCTTCATTGCTTTCCCAAGCATGCACAATCCATGAAACCACTTCAGATTCCCAGTTGTTAGAATCTAGTGATGTCCTTGGTGTAAGCACTCTGACCAGAGCAGATCTGAGCTACAAATGTGACATCATTACGCAGGGAGTTAGAGACCTGTTTGAACACACCAGAATATTATATTTCCATTATACAAAGTAGTAGATGCAAATAACCTTGACAACCGGGATAACAGTAGATGAAGTAAGTTGGAAAATGTTTTCACATTCATTTTTAATGTATTGTAACTTGTTTAAGTTTGCATTGCTAAGATTTTTAATAATGACTTGTAACAACTGGCTTGCCAAATTACAGAAAATCTAACAATGGACACTTAGGAGCCCATAAGAACTACCTCCAGCACACTTGAGTATTCCCAGGAGCTACTTCCAACAAACAAAGGTTTGTTTTCAGGAATTAGCTTTCTGATTCGGACCTCCCCTATGGAAAAAATAACATTATTGATGATGGCTAGGTGGAAATAGGGCCCAAATAGTTAATCCTCCACCTGCAGTGCCGACATCCCATGTGGGTGTCCGTTCGAGTCCCAGCTGCTGCTCTTCCAATCCAGCTTCCTACTGTGGCCTGGGAAAGCAGTAGAAGATGGGTCAAGTGCTTGGGCCCCTGCACCCATATGGGAGACTGGAAAGAGGCTCCTGGCTTCGGATCAGCGTAGCTCTAGCCATTGCGGCCAGTTGGAGTGAACCAGAGGGTAGACTTTCCTCTCTGCCTCTCCCTCTCTTAACTCTACCTCTCAAAATCTTAAACTGAATTATAACTAAATTTTTCTAAAGGGAATTTAAACTTGTCCATTTAATGGGGAAAGAATCAAAATGAAGGAGAAACCTTGAAGCAGTGACATTGATTTCAGAAGCTCTGGGGCAGTGTTCAGAATCTCCTTTGGAATCGCCACAAACAACCCCTTCACTTTTTTTAGTAGTAAGCAAGGTAGGAAAGTTTAATGAAGAAAGTGTACCTGATAGACCAAGTGGGCATCCTAGGCAAGATCGAGGATTCTGTGTGCTTTGCACTAGAGTTTTTAGGGATAGCAGTATGGGCCCCCATTCAAGACGTGGAACCTCTGAAGCTCCGCTTGGTGCTTTTTCAATGCAGTGTTATTGGACCTAATGGCTCTCTGGAGTGTAAGGTGGAAAAGACGACCCCCAGCTGCCCCTGGGAGAAGCTGGAACTGCCTAACAAGGCTATGCTGGTCTGCATCCAAAGTGTACTTCTGTATTTCTTTCTCTGGTCAACTGAACAAAAACTCCCATTGTCTTCAGCCTTTACTCTCATAGGCTAATGTTTACCTTGCTGCCAACATTTTGCCCTCAAGTAACCATAATCTTAGGAGGATAGAATGGGTAAAGATCTGTATTCTGTATCCTCTTAAAGCTGGCCTACAGGTAGGAGAGCTGGCTATAGGTATTCTGTTGATGTCTGCCCTGTGGTGTTTGGAGGCGGCCTGGGAAAAGATTGTCCTGTGCCATGCTGGGGTGCTAGACGCAGTGCCCAATGAGATCATCTAGAAGCCCCGACTCATAGCCAACTGGAGCTGGACAACTTGATTTCTGTTAGAGACTAACCAAACCAGTACATTAAATTCACTGATACAAAAAAGAAAGAGTGTGGGAGGTTTAGGGCCAAGAAGAGACAATAACCAGAATTTTTAAAATTCAGTGTCGGACTGAATTTGCAAGCCTGTTCAGACTAGTTTTGGAGTTATCTCTTCAAGAAACGCATCCCCTTCTCTTTATCTACATAAAGGGACTTGAGTTGAACCATCTTGCTTACTAAGATGGACAGGTCAGAGTGATTCCTAAGGTCACTTCTGAGCCTATTCCACAGCTTTGGAAACTAGTGTCACTGCTCCCAATTAAATCCAATTCCACTGAAGGAGTGGATACACAAGTCACCTTCCCCATTCGGAAAAGTACATTAAATATTTGTTCAGGAGTTCATATCTCACTCCATCCCATTTACGGGCCCTCCTTTGCTTTTCCCTTACAACAGAAATGTTCTCTAATTAATCAGTAAGCATGTGGCCATGTAGGTGTATGCTTATTGATCACCCCAGAGTAAACGGGACCATTTTCTATACAGGGACAAGGATTGTCTGCTAGATCTTTTTCTAATACTAATGCCTAGCCAAATCGGAAGACAAATAATGTGAAACAGCCTCCGTGCTTCTCTGCATTGAGTCCTTAATCATGCAGCTTTAGCTCAGCATGAGCCTTTAGTTGACACGAAGGAGGAAGGAAGGTTTGAGTTGTTGCAGCGTGGACACTTCCAGGGCTCCTTTCTGATTTTATGGGCAATTCTGCCTTCATGCTTCCTTAATCTTGAAGCTCTTTCAAAGGCAACATACTGTGCCAAATGTACAATGATTATGTAATGTGGACAGGAATCCAGTGGGAAATGTGTAGTACAGATCAAAATCATTCCACTTAAGACCTTTCACAGTCATTTGATCTAATGATGTTCACTAAGGTTTGATGTCCTAAAAGGCAGCCACTGTGCGAACATAAGGTTTGCATCAACATGTGACTTCTCGGTGAAGCTGGGATCACTGTGGTTTTTGAAAACTGTTTTACATACAAAATAATATCTAGACAGAAACAAATTGCATGACGAGCTTGCAGAATTGCCAGATTTTATGCTACGTGTTATGAGAGATCTCATTCTCCCATCAAATGAAAATCAAAGCAGGGTCTTCTATGCATCAGAAATGAAATAGGGCATCTCATTGATGACTCAAGTTGGAAGTATGGTTCATCTGAATTGATGGAGAAACAGTAAATTTTCCCCCAGCTGCTACTCCCATTTGTACTTAGAGCCACAAAGTTGCTAAAGGAACTTTCATACTTAAGCTAGAAAATGTTTCCTCATTTCCTTTCATGTTCCACCCGTCAGTGCTTTTCCAGGTTTACCAACATAACACTTCAGGTTTCATAGTTCTAAGTGACTTCCAGTCTCTGCTTAGACCCATCACCCGTGTTCTTACAATAGGAAAAGACTGGATGAACTGAAAAGCCATAGTTTTTCTTTTTTCTTTTTCTTTTTTTTTTTTTTTTTTTTTTTTTTTGACAGAGTGGACAGTGAGAGAGAGACAGAGAGAAAGGTCTTCCTTTTGCCGTTGGTTCACCCTCCAATAGCTGCCGCGGTCGGCGCGCTGCGGCCGGCGCACCGCGCTCATCCGATGGCAGGAGCCAGGTGCTAGGTGCTTTTTCCTGGTCTCCCATGGGGTGCAGGGCCCCAGCACCTGGGCCATCCTCCACTGCACTCCTGGGCCACAGCAGAGGGCTGGCCTGGAAGAGGGGCAACCGGGACAGAATCCGGCACCCTGACCGGGACTAGAACCCGGTGTGCCGGCGCCGCAAGGCGGAGGATTAGCCTGTTGAGCCACGGCGCTGGCAAAGCCATAGTTTTTCATAAACTACCAGAGAACTGAAGTTGCAGGGCACTGAGCCACACAAACATCTAGAGAGATGGGCAAATCCAAAGATCATGGCATTTCAAGTAAGATCTGAGCTGCTGGAGCCACAAGCTGGTAGGAATGCTCTCACTGGTCACTCTACACTATGGTTGGAGGCTGAGTGGACTTGTGTGAGTGGGAAGCTTAGGAAGGCTCCTACACATTCGGTTTTACCTCCAGAAACTCCACTAGATTCCTCCCAAGAAGATACGAGAGAAATTCCTCATGGAGAAATAGGGGCTAGAACTTGAAGGGAATAGAATTAGGAAAGCTGAGACTATGAAAGAGGAGTATACCCTTGAAGGTCACAGCTTCAAAGCACTGGTACACTGAAACGGATTAAACCGTAAGATGATAGAAGGCTTACCTCCCTGCATTCCTTACTCGATCAATGGGGCTCTCGTGTAATAACTGCAGACTACAGGTAACAGCTACAAGATGCCCACTCGCTCTGAGGAGGGCTTACAGAAGTCCAAAGTCAACAGAAGAAAAGGCAAGGACACTCAGAATTCAGAGCTAGCACCTACAGCTACACCAAACATAAGCACAGACGAACTCTGAGCCAGATTAACAAATCTGCACCCTAGAAACCTTTCTTATCTCTGGTCTTATTCTACTACGTACCGTCTGGCTTTCAACAGAAAGTCAAGTCATTTTGAACAAGAAAATGAACGGTCTGAAGAGTCGAAGCAAGACTTGGATATCACACATGTTGGGATTGTTGGACTGCGAATTTAAAATAACTATGATTAATGTTAGGGCTTCAATGAGAAAACCTTAGACAACATGCCCAAGTAATGGGTGACGTAAGCATAAGGAGTCATTCCAAGATAAAGCTCAAAGAAAAACACTGAACAGGAAACAGCAGAACAGAAATGATGAATGAGTGACCTTGGGAGTAAGGTCAGCAGGGTAGTTCCCTCACTTGCATATGAAATTAGCAACCATCCACGTATGAAAACACTCAGGAGAGCTGAGGCATCCAGGGGAAGAGATGACAGCACCCGGGAAGAGTGCATAGACAAGAAGTCCACTGAAGAGGGTAGAAATCTCCTCTCCTGTCCCCCTCATCACTCCTGCCCTAGGCTGGCAGCATGGTGCCAAGGCAGATCCTCTCAGCTCTGGGGAAAAATGAATGTCCTCATGAACCCTAGAGCGAGACTGGCACCTGTGATTCCAGGCTACGAGCCTGCCCTAGCAGCAGGCCAAAAGCTGGCCCCAGGGCCAGAGAAGCCTATGAACTCAAACCTTAGGCCTCCCTTCATTGACTCATGCTCCTGCCCTACCATAGCGCTAGGCTGACTGCTGCAGACCCAAGCTCCAAGCCACTCCCCATAGACCCTAGTATCAGGTCAGCATCTCCAGATCCAGACTACATGCCCATTCCAGTGCCGGGATGGTCTCTTCCTCCTCGGGTTCCAGGACAGTCCCCATAAACCCAGCCCCCAGATCCTCTCTCCCAGACTCTGCACCAGGCCAGCTAATGCAGACTCAGATCCTGGCCCTGCCCCACAGTACCTGGTACAAGGCTTGTCCCAGGAGACCAACACTAGGCCCTACCTGGCCAGGTTGGAACCCACAGGCTAGGAGTCCACGTTAGCCCCTGTAGACAGACTTCAAACCCCTAAGCACCGAGATGAACTTCCTGGATCCAAGATGTAGAGCCGTCCCTGTTGACCAGAATGCAGCCTACCCTGGGGCTGAGGACCATTGTCTTGAAAGATGCAATCCCAAATGCCATCATCAGGACATTGAAATCCCCAGAATCAAAATCCTGAAAACATATTCTGAAAGATTATTTAAATTTTGTTTGCCTTTTTAAAGGGAAATCTCAAATACGGAAACGTGAAGGAACATTTCATAGCCCACTTGACACAATAAACTAAGCAGTAGTACCAATCAGACTTTGCAACCAAAAGCACTCAGGTAAACTAAAAGCCACTGCATGAGTATCACAGTTATGAAGAGACAAATTGGATTCATAAAGAAATGGCTCAATTAAATGTATGAGGTGGTACCATTATAGATGGTAACTTTGTGCACCCAGGTGTACAACTATAGTCATCTGAAATACCTGGGTCTTGTCTTGAGCTCACCTGTAAACTGCAATAGGGTACCACCATCCAAAGATCTTGGGAATTTGACTTTTCCAAAATGCAGATGGACAAAAGAACACTTTCCACTCACTGAGGACATGTTTATGAGTATGCTCAAAGCCTGCACACAAAGTCAACATTGTAGCAGACTTTTTAGTGTCAAATTTGAAGAAAAAGTATAAAATGAATATCAAAATCTTTATGCAACATACCTCCAGTATTGGAAATGATGTGAAAATATATAGCAAAGAAAATATCTTATTTTAAAAAATATGGTGGGGAAAAAAAAACTTAAAAACTAGAAAGAAATTCAACACAGGAAAATATGTATCACAGGGATACATTATGGGCACTTGCACAAAGAGGCACTAAGCTGGCCAACTCCCAGGATTATTAACAGTGTTTTGAAGTCTGACACTGAAATAAATAGCTCCTTTTATTTTTTCCTTAAAGAGCACAAGTCTGCTTGAAGAATACATTGATTTGGTTTTCTACATGACAGAGTTCCGTTGAAATTCTTCTGTGGTTCGATACACACTGACACAGCATCCCCCATTAAAGTTTCCCACCTCGTGTGCCATACATCTATGTTGTATGCACTCACACACAGGCCACAAATTGGCAGAAACAATACTGGTGATTGAACAGCAACACCACTGTGTAAGTCGTCTTACCCTACTGTGCACTTAATTACTTCTTAAGCACTCAGTAAGTCCCCTGCCTGCTTCAGGCAATGCTGGGTGTTTTTTCCTCCATTAAAAACCCCTGAGGGGAGCAGATATTTAGCCTAATGGTGAATATGCCTGTGTCTCACATCAGAGTGACCGAGTTCAACACCAGGCTCCAGCTCCTGACTCCAGCTTCCTGCCAATGCAGATCCTGGGAAGAAGTAGTGATTGCTCCAGCAATTATATTCCTGCCACACATTTGGGAGACACGGATTGAGTTGCCCAGCCTGTCCTGTTGTAATAATTGGGGGAGCAAGTCAATAGATCTCTCTCGCTCTAATACATAAATAATAAAATCCTGCGATTTCATTAGCTGGAAAGAAAGTCCTTGTAGACAAAGGACACATGTTTTATAGTTGCTATATTGTAAATCCACTCCCAGACTTCAGCTTTGTGTGCTCTTATGTAGCTTTTTATTGATAGAGATTGTAGTTTGAAGATCTCGGCTTTCAGAACGTCAACATCACGGGTTTTATTTTGGGATTGTGATTTCTCAGAATTTTTGTAAGTAGATACACAAAAGAATGAAGTAAAATAAGTCTGCCACCATAAAAACCATCAAATCAAAGGAAGAAAACCAATAAAGGAACTCTAAAACAGGTTTTGGGTTTGTTACCTGACAGGCTGAGTTAGAGAAAGAAATCTTCCATCCATTGGTTCATTCTTGAAGTGGCTTCAATGGCTGAGGCTGGGCCAGGCCAAAGTCGGGAGGTCTCCCCTGTGGGTGCAGGGGGCCCAGGTACTTGGGCCATCTTCCACTGCTTTCCCAGGTACATTAACATGGAATCAGAAATGGAACAGCCAGGACATGAATGGGCACCTATTTGGGATGCCAGCATCTCAGGCAGCAACTTAACCAACTGTGCAACAATCCAACCCCCCGACCCCCCCCAAAAAAAAAAAAACTCAGGGCAATAGTAGGTACTTAATTAACAATGACTCTAGGTGTAAATATATTAAATTACTAAATCAAGAGAAAGTGACTAAGTGGATGAAAAGGCAAGATACAACTATATTCTTCCTAGAAGAGACTCATTTTAACTGTAAAGAAATATAGGCTGAAAGTAAAGGGATAGAAAAAATAATTTGTGCAAATGTTCCAAAAACCAGAATGTGGTGGCTGTTCCATTGACAAACCAGTCTGTAAGTCAAACTGCTGCAAGATACAAAGGTCATCACACAATTATCAATTGAGCCATGGCTCAATAGGCTAATCCTCTGCCTAGGGGCGCCGGTACCCTGGGGTTCTAGTCCCAGTCCAATCCAGGCACGGGATTCTGTCCCGGCTGCTCCTCTTCCAGTCCAGCTCTCTGCTGTGGCCCTGGAGTGCAATGGAGGGTGGCCTAAGTCCTTGGGTCTTGGACCCCCATGGGAAACCAGGAGAAGCACCTGGCTCCTGGCCTCAGATCAGCGTGGTGCACCCGCTGCGCCGGCCATGGTGGCCATTGGAGGGTGAACCAACAGTAAAGGAAGACCTTTCTCTCTCTCACTGTCCACTCTGCCTGTCAAAAAAAATCAAGAGAAATAGAACAATGATAAATACATGTACCCAACACCACAGCATCTCCATACGTAAGGCAAATGTTAACAGAAACGGAGGGAAACATACAGCAATTTAATAGTATTTAATTAATACCCTGCTTTCAGCAATGGCTAGATCATCCAGACAGAAGAAGGCTTGTTCAACACTCTGTATAAATGGAATGCAGGTACATGCAGAACCCTCCACCCAATAGCAGAACACACATTCTTCTTAAGTGCATATGGGACATTCTTCATGATAAATCATATGGTAGGCTACAATCTGAGTCTTAAAGCCTAAAATTAAGTATCTCTGCAACAATGATATCAAGTCAGAATTCAATAAAAGGAAAACTGGGAGGTTCACAAATTTCTACATTAGAAAACACACTACTGAACAACAAATGGATCAAGTAACTAAAATGACTTTCAAAATATATCATGAGATGAACAAAAATGGAAACAAAACATGCAAACTTACATGAGGTAAAAGCAGCTAGAAGGGCAAAATAGTATATGTTCTTACATAAATAAGAAAAGGAAACTTTAATAGGCAATCTAATGTTAAATCTCAAACTAAAAAAACTAAGGCCAAAGTTAGAAAAAAATCGGTAAGGATTAGAGATGAAATGAAGATGAGAAGCAATCAAGTATCAGTGACACTGGAGTTTGTAAATGCACACAGTACTGGCAAGCCTTTGGCTAGACTAAGAATAAAAGAAGACTTAGAAATGAAGAGACATGGCAAGTGACATCACAAATACAAATTATAGCAGGAGACTACTGTTAAACTTATAAGAACAATTCTACTTTTCATCCTTTTTTTTTTCTTTAACAATTTTAATAATCTGGGAGAAACAAATTCCTTGACACAACTTGCAAACACTGAATTGTGGAAACATTGAAAATCTAAACAGACCAGTAACAAGTAGGAGATTGAATCACCAAAATAATTGTACAACTCATTACGAGCTAATTTAAATTAACGTGAAACTCAATAGCAAAACAACCCAATTTATAATGAACAAGATATCCGAAAAGGTATTTATCAAAAGAAAACATATGAATGACAATTAAGAAAATACCAAGTTATCTGGAATATTAAATGAGATCACTACTATAATGAATCTATCCACTTACATCTGCTAAAATAGATACTATCAAAATTACAAAAATACAAATGCTCGTGTGGATAACGGTGAACCTGTGCATACTACCACTGGGAATGTGAATTCTGCCATGGTTGCTTCTCAAAAAACTGACAATTTGGGGCCAGTGCCGTGGTTTACTTGCTTAATCCTCCGCCTGCAGCGCCGGCATCCCATGTGGGTGGCGGTTCTAGTCCCGGCTGTTCCTCTTCCAGTCCAGCTCTCTGCTGTGGCCTGGGAAGGCAGTGGAGGATGGCCCAAGTGCTTGGGTCCTGCACCCGCATGGAGACCAGGAAGAAGCACCTGGCTCCTGGCTTCAGATTGGCACAGCGCCGGCCATAGCAACCATTTGGGGAGTGAAGCAACGGAAGGAAGGACCTTCCCCTCTCTCTCTCTCTCTCTCTCTCTCTCTCTCTCTCTCTCTCTCTCACTGCCTATAACTCTGCCTGTCAAAAATAAAACCTAAACTAACAATAGAACTACCACAGAATGTTACAGTCCCACTTGAGGGTACATACCCAAAGAAAACAAAGTCAGTATCTATAGAGCTGTTCTACCTCTAGTCCCTGCAGCATTATTGACAATGGTCAAGATAAGGAAACAACTGAAGTGCCCAGTGATAGAAGAGCGGATAGATACATGTGGATGCATGCTCTCATCCACAGTGGAATACTGCTCATCCTTACAAAGGAGAGAAACCTTGACTTGTGACAACAAAGATGAAGCTAGAGCACCTGATGCCAAGTAAAATAAGTCAAGCACGGGAAGACTAATCTACATGATCTCACTTATGCGTAGAATCAGAGTCAGACATGTCTAAGTCCAGGGTATTTTGGTCATTGCCAGGGAGGGCCTGAGGATGGAGGAAAGGGTGAGGTGTTAATGGAAAGGCACAAAGTCTGTTACAGAGGATGACAGAGTTCAAGAGAATACACAGAATGGTGACCATAGTTACTAATATCGTATTCTTGAAATTTGCTGGGAGTAGATCTTAACTGTTTGACTAAAAAATAACTTTGTAAGGTTATGGTTACATTACTTATCTTGATTATGTTTAATCACCTCACAACACATGTATATCAAAATGTTACGCTGTATACATTACCTAATTTATACTTGACAACCAGACTTTTTACTTGGAGTGACAACAAGCAATGAAGGATCTTTGAATTCAGTAGGCCACACATGGCCAACAAAATAATCTGAACTTCGTGATAGGTCAGTGGAACCTTCCAGAACTGAACTACAAAGGGAAAAAAGAATAAAGTAGAAAAAACAATGGCTGGAGCTGGGCTGATAAAGGCCAGGAGCTTCTCCTGAGTCTCCACATGGGTGCAGGGGCCCAAGCACTTGGGCCATCTTCCTCTGCTTTCCCAGGCATATTACCAGAGAGCTGGATTGGAGCAGCCGGGGCTCAAACCAGCACTTACATGGGACGGTGCTGTAGGTTGTGGCTTTACCCACTATGCCGTACCGTGGGCCCCAGAATAGCCAAAAGCTCATGGGACACTTTCAAGAGTTGCCATGCATGTAGAACACGAATAGCAAAAGAGAATGAGGCTGAAGACGTCTGTTTCACAGGTGAATCTAAACATGATAGTCTCCTTTTGGGCTTCGGTCCCACTAGGCCAGAAGAAGAAAGGAAAGCACAGTGTTTACAGTTAGATTAGCAGTGAAAGGATTTCCAATGTAACATTAATAGCATAACTTGCTGGTTAAGACTGATGTTCTTTTGGGCGTCGCTTTCAGAAGCAGTGTGTTTGTTTTATACCCAATTACAATTCAACATGTCAGATTGTATTACTCATGTAGTTTTACCTTCTGATATCACAGTTACAGCTCAATATTGTAAAGACATATTTCTGGAAGGAAAAGGCAGCCTTTGATTTAACTTTTTTCCTTCACATATGGAGCACACATTGTGGTATTAGTGTAATAGAAAAAAGAGTTGGGAAAACACTGAAACCCCCGGAGAAATGTGAGGCTGGGCCCCATTGTGGTCAAAGTTGAAAGTGCCACCTGAACTAGCATCTTGAAGCTTTCCATATTCGTGGTTTCTATCAGCACTTTGGGTATCTCACCTGGTGGCCAGGAATACCTGGACAGTGCAAGGTCATGTGCAGAGCTGCCCCATGCCGCCATTCTAATTTCTAAGAGGTTAGATCTAGTTGTCTTATAAAGTGCATTGGCTATTTCATTGTTAAGTACCTAAGAATACATAAGATGGACAGGAATGTTCTGAATATGGTCAAAGACCCCAGAAAAATTTTTGTAAGCTCTTGTTTAAAGAAACGTTGAAAGGTTGCAGAAGAGCTACGTCAGCTCCACTGGCAGTCTCAACTTGCAAGATGAGAGGAGGAGGAGGAGAAGGTCCACTCTGGCCAGTGGGAGCAATGCACTTGTCAGCCTTCCCTCCTGGAACCCACTTGGCTAGGACCCTAGGATCACCCTGCAGATGCACGTTCCAGAGCTACCCCAGCATCCACCTGCTGGACAGATGAATAGGATGATGTACGGTGGAAGAATGCCCAAAGGGGTGAAACGGGGACAAGATTCATGGAGTTTCTAGTCTGGGCTTGAGTCTGGACAGGAACTAGACAAATATCAAAGATGACACTATTGTGGCAGAGTGCTGGGGTTAAGGTTAGGACAGGGCCTTGCTTGCCAGGGCCCACGTAAAGATCTGAGGGTAGCCATAAGAACCAATGTCGAGCACCATTTCATAGCATGGACCTTCTCACCCAAGGGCACAAGCAGACATTCCCCAAGTACAAGTGCATGAAATGACTATTAACAGTGACGTGAATATGGTATGTTACTCTCTAGCTTCAGGGTGAAGGGAAGGAATGCTTGCTCATTGGAAAACGTGGTCCCAGCATGGCCGGGACCTGGGATGATGACTGTGGACTTGGGTGTGTGTTTCCCCCCGGAGAGTATGGATGAGGGCACTGAGGATATTTACCAGAAACTGATGTCCAGAATCAATGAAAATCCAATCAGGGAAGACAGCCACACGGGAAGAATCAAATTAAGGCAGATCTTTCTGCTTGTTTGCTATTCTCCACGACCTGGCTCATCAAAGTGTGTAAAAACAGAGCAGGGGAAGCTTGTTAGCAAAGGGGAATCTTGTGTCCCTCTCCACTCTGACTGAATCAGAGTCAGCACTCTGGGAAGTTCCTCCCAGTGACCCACATAGGTGAGGATTCTGAGAAGCACTGGTCTGTGACCTACATTCCCCTAAGGCTCCGACATGAATAGGAGTTGCTAGCAGGGCTGTCTTGGCTACACTGGACCCACACAAGAAGGGAGCCCACCACAGTTCTAGGGTGCTGTGAAGCCTTTTTGGCAGATCAACTCCCAGGGGCAGTGCATGTGATATATACCAAGGTAGAATGAAAACTGACGACTTCCCAGAAAGAAAAGGTCATCTTGACTCGGACCAAGGTGGTGAGGAAGGAATGGGCCTTCCCTGCCCCAGAAAGTTGAAATCCAACGCAGCATTCACCTGTGTAACTCATCCAGATTTTTAAAGTGTATTTAAAACGGAGTGTTATTCTCTTAAGGTTAATATGCCATTTCAATGTTATTTTAAAGGCCAACTCTTCCAGGAACCAGTATCTTTTTTTTTTTTAATGTTAAAAGTAAAGAAGTTCATATAGTTATGTGAAACAGAAAAAGACACATCTATGCTCAGAAGAGCTACAAAACTGTAATTTCCATTAATTCCAGGATAAAAATCTACATAAAATGCAGCACCAGAAAAATAAAAGATAACTTGTCATTCTTGTAACTGAGGTTGTTAAAGAAAATGTAGCATATTGAAAAATCCAGCCTAGTTTTTCTATGTGAGGGATAAAAATATTAACACCAAGAAGTAATTTAAGAAAATCTGTATCTTTCTTTAAAAGCATCTTAGAAGCATAAGAATCAATGTATTCTAATATGTATTGCTCAAATAAGAATCTATATAGAATCGGAGTACCTTGAAGTCGCATGCAATATTTCTCATGAAATTAGTAACATTTCTGTAATGCAAATGATATTTTCTTCTAGGCGGTTGTCATTGTCTAATTCCCACATTCAGCATGAGAAAAGCACACAAAGAAAACAAGCCTTATAGACAGGATAATGGGAGAGGAAGACGTCATCAGAATTCACTGGCTTTAGTGAGCCAGAGCAAATGATTCAGGGCCATGTAGGGGCTAGGTTCAAGTGAGAGCCAACGGTCTCAAAGTCTGTGCATATTATTAAGCATAAATATTTTTAAAGTATTTTCTTAAGATAGTTGCTTTAATAACTTCTAAGATTTATTCCCCAGGAAGTTTTTATGCACAGTAAACACTCTGCGAACTATGCCAGACACATGCAACTTTTTACTTAGTGTAGCGTTAACCTTAGAGTATAATGTAAACTGAAAGATCATTGTAAGAATTAAGAGGGGGAATAGGAGCAGGAGGAGGAAGAGGGGGAGCGTGGGTGAGAGGGAGGGTAGCATGGGAAGTATCACTATGTTCCTGAATCTGTATGAGAAATGAGATTTGTGAACCTTTAAAATTTAATTACAATAACACTTAACAAATGTTAGCTATTATTACCTCTTCAGTTCATCATTGTTTTTCTAAGATTGATGTATTTGAAAAGCAAAGATCTTCCCATCCACTGGCTCACTCTATAAACAGCCACAATATCCAGAAACATGGACCCCTGTCCTGATCTCCCAGATGGTTGTCAAGGGCCCCCATGTGTGGTCAATCTTCCACTGCTTTCCTAGGCAAAATAGCAGGGAGCTGGATAAGCAGTGGAGCATCCAGGACCTGAACCTACCTCCGTATGGGAGGCTGGCATGGCAGGTGGCAGCTTAACTTGCTGAGCCACAATCCCAGCCCTGTCATTATAGTTTAACTAGGAGTGGTCAACTCTACCAACAATAGAGGTACACCTGTCTTTCGTGCAATCCTTAACTATCTTCAAGGCATCCCACACTGTCAAGACTTTGCTGAGGGGTGCAGGCATTCAGCTCAGATGAAGATACCCACATCTCAAAGTGACGGATTGTGATGCCCTGCTTAGACTTCTGATGCCAGGAAGCAGGTGATGGCTCATATAGCTGGGGCCCTGCCACCTGTGTGGGAGAGCTGGTTTGAGCTCCCAGTTTTAACCAAGCCAAACCCCAACCACTGTGGGCATTTGGAGAGTGAACCAGTGGATAGGAGTTCCCCCCACTTCCCTCTGTCTGCCTCTGTCTCTGTTGAAAAAAATTTTTGAAAAGCTATTAAAAGGAAATTTCTTGGTCCAATCAAAATGAAGTAAATAAGTATATAAGTATATCGAGCTTTAATATACTGGTCATCAGGCATGATTATTGGTTGATAAAATTCCCAGTTTCCTATCTTCTCTCCTCTTTTTTCCTTACCAAATGACCAGTTAATTCTGAAATAATTATTGCTATAGTTTTAACTGGTGGTAATAGTGAAGTCTACAACCTTATCACTTTGCATATGTGCATTTAAAGAGGAATCAAGGACATCACTTTGTCAAAACTTTCACATAGATGTGTGCATCTATAGATAATGCCATTAATTATGCTTCCTATCTTGCTATTACTGGTCCTAGGGCTACCAGTATTACACAGAACTTGGGTTACAAAACGCTGATCACATTGGAGTGCTGCTGCTTCAATGCCTAATGGGAAACAGAAAACCACTGTAATGCTACACTAACTTACCAGGGCTGTGGCTCCAGTCACAGCAATCAGTCTAGCTTCCAGCTGGCACAGAGCCTACAACTCGAACCAAGTCCCAGATAGAGAAACCCCCGAGAGGAAAAACTGACAGAAAAGTTCATAGCTTTTCTTGAATCCATTAAACTGCATGAAGGGCAGCATTCTTAAAGCTTCATTGAAGAAAATATTCGATGCAAATGTTATCAGTAAGCAACAGTGACAATCATAAAGAACTGAGCAAACCTGAAGCCTGATTGGGAAAGACAATGGCATAATAATGATACCAGTCGGGGAGAAAACAGATGTAAAAAAATGGCTTGATAGGCATTTAAGAAATGGTGCATAGTTACCATCAGTGGTTATCACCTTGGATCTTGGGAGCTTGTCACAAAACCTAATCATGGATAACTAAGTAATGCTTATGTTGCTTTTGGGTTTCCCATCTCTAACCCTCAAAACGGCAAAGTTTCCAGAACGAGATAAAGCACTAGGATTGCATAAAAGTATTAGCTCAACTGCCAACTTGGATAACCAAGGACTTGCTACCTGGAGCATGGTGTGGGAATACAACTCTGAGGTCCTCTTAGTGGGAACAGGAGGACTGTGGCCCATTAGCCTTGGTTATCATGTAAGGAGAATACCTTACCGCATTCAGCCCTGAGATGAGAGGGCCTTGTGGAAACCATGAGATGTATGTTTTAGATACAAATCGATTCCAAAATATTACAAAACTGATTTCAATATTAACAGATGTTCTTTCCTGTCTACATCTTTTTGCATTGGTATTGTATATGTCCTCCTTAGTCCACTGCAATCTATGTGCTACCTCTATTGTTCTATAGACATTAGCATTTCAAAGATCATCACCAGTCTCCACGCCACCAAATTGTGTGGCCTGTTCTGAGATTTAGCCTCTTAAGGTCACTGAAATTTTGGTAGCTTTAACATCTACTGTATAGAACTTTTCCTCCTTTTGTTCTTTCGTAGTTTGACTCCCTTGGTTCTCTCCTGTGATTTACGGTAATTGTCTTGTAATCCAGCAGGTTGAGCTACCATCTCATTCTATGCCTGACTCTGCCTTTCCCCTTCCATTGGATTTATCTTAATGGGCAATGGAATTGAACAGGCATTTTTCAAGAGAAGAAATTAAAATGGCCAACGAACACTTTAAAAAAATATTTAGGATCACCAACCATCAGGGGAATGCAAATCAAAGCCATAATGTTACAATGGTTCTCATACAGAAATCAAACAACAAATACTTGAGGATGTGGGGGAAAAGGCATCCTAATCCACTGTTGGTGGGAATATAAACTGGTGCAGCCACTACGGAAAACAGTATGGAGATACCTCACAAATCTGAATATACACCTACCATATGATCCAGCCCTCCCACTCCTGAGAATTTACCCAAACAAAAAGAAATTGGCTTACAAAAAAGATATCCTTACCCTCATGTTCACTGTAGCTCAATTCACAATAGCTAATACATGGAATCCACCCAGATGCTGTCAACTGTTGAATGGATAAAGAAATTTATATATACACACGCACACATCCATACACTATGTAGTACTACTCAGGAAAAAAAATCCTGCTTGCAACAAAATGATGCAACTGGAAACCATTATACTTAATGAAATAAGCCAGTCCTAAAGACAGATACCGTATGTCCTCCCTGATGTGAGATAACTAATAGAGCACCTAAGTGTAATGCTGCAGAGTGAAATGGACATTTGGAGATTCAATGATTTTTTTTTTTTTTTATAGCCCTTGTCTGGACTGTCGAGGATCAGTCTCTTTCTTCATACTACTTGTTGAACTCAGTACTTGGTCATAAGCTTCACCCTACACTATAAACTGAAAATAGATCTTGATTAAAAACTAAGGGTGGGAATAGGAGAGGGGAGAGGAAGAAAGGTGGGAGGGAGGGTACAGTGGGAAGTTCCTACATCTGTATATATGAATTATATAAAACTGGTATAAATTAAAATTTAAAGTTAAAGATCTGACTGCAAAAAAGACACATGGAGCCCACCACAGTCTCCCTACTGTACTGGTGAACACTGGAATACTTTGCTTCTATCTATCTACATTTTCCTTTTGAAAAACTAGAAAGGAAAAGCACCAAAACTCCAAAAATGTATTAGTAGGCATGCTAGTTACCTTGATTTGACGAACATCAGTTCAATGTCTTGAAATACTGTACTATATACCATAAATATATGTAGTTATTACAAGCTAATCAAAAAAGTATGAAATGTATGTGTAATGTCAAATATTTCAAAGTATAAAAATATTCAGTGACTTACCTCATTGAAAAGAAGAACTTTTGGTATGTTCTGGAAAAAATGCTTTTATCACCCTGTTATCTACTGTTGTGAAACAACCCCCAAATTTAGTGATTTACTATCTCACATAGTTTCTATGGTTAGGGGGAAAAGACATTGTCCTCCTACTGGCCTCTTAGGTATGAAATTTGTCACTTCATGAGATCAGCATTGAACACCTTAACCTCAACCATTATATTTCTTGGATACACAGCTGCCATGATGTACACTTCGGTAGTTTATTCCCAAGGAAATACCCTTCCCACTCCACAAAGTTCCAGCAGATAGTAAGGAAAGCCTTCTGTTCAATACAGTCATCCAGCAACATGTTCAAAGAGAAGTCTGCCTCCTCCAGCTTGAGCATCCAAAGTAAGTGTGAAAGAGTGGAGGATTACACAGTGGGTTTTTATGAACCAGGCTTCTCGTGCACATTTTATTGACCAGTATCAGTAATAACGTAAAGCCCTGTGCAAAGGAGTTAGGGAATGTGATTCTCCTCTCTTTCCCAAGAGCAAAAGGAAACAAATTCATTGATTAACCATGCAACCTTTTCAGTTACACGTTCTGTTACAAGCTAACTTCCTCACAATTTTCAAGCCTTAAAACATAGTCCACCTAATCTAATCATGTTCCCCCTGGCTCTGCCCAAGCTATTTATGTCCTCTTTAAGCCATGAGGTGGACTTCACTGTGTCCAGTGTCCCTGTTTTCTGTACTCTACACACCTTTCAGGGCCTGGGTTAAGTTTCACATGACTTACGAAGGACCCTTAACTTCATGCCTGCTTCCTCTAAATAGATAGCACCAGTTATCTACGTGACTTACGATGATGGAAAGAGACCCTGTGTGCACATCCAAGTCCCGGAGTTCATTCAGGGCTACTGGAACCACAAGTGAGCTGCGTTTCAAATAGCGCTTGTCTTCATCTGGTCAGTCTGCTGTAACAAAATGCCATAAACTGAGTGGCTTACAAACAAACATTTCTCAGTGCGCTAGGCTCAGCATGTGATAGGGATGGGGCCTTCTCTTGTCCTCCGATGGCGAAAGGGGCAGGGGAGGGGTCTCCTGGCCTGTTTCATAAGGGCACTACTCCCATTCATGAGGTCTCCATTCTCAGGAGCTACTCACTTGCCCAAGCCCCTACCCTCCATCACCTTTGGGGCTTTAAACACAAGAACTGGGAGTGGGGCTGGGAGACTGCTTGTCCCAAAGTAATTACCCAAATACAAATCTGTAAATCTTTTGCATTTTTAAACATACTGAAAATATCTTTCATGCTGAATTTGTGACTCCACAACTTCGGGTGTATCTTTCCATTCCATACTGTAACAATCACTCATTCCAGGAAACACCTTCCAATTGACAGCAGTGTACCTTGACTGTCACATCTACAGGGGATCACCCTTCTCTCCCGCCAGAGATGTAGAAATGACAACCATTCTTAACAGGTTAACCTCTTAGCATAAGGATTACAAATGCTCACTCTAAATCGAGTTTTTTATCTTTGGGAAAGTAGCACTTCTCCACTCGGCTCATGCTTCTAAGGTTGGGATGACAAGCAATAATTACTTAAGAGTGAAAACTTTTTGAACTGTTTTTCAATTTCATGTGATAATTAATATGTGAAACAGAAAAA
Organism: Sylvilagus floridanus; assembly: GCA_949820135.1. Lineage (NCBI taxonomy): Eukaryota > Metazoa > Chordata > Mammalia > Lagomorpha > Leporidae > Sylvilagus > Sylvilagus floridanus. The sequence continues at coordinate 11,806,113 of OX463246.1, read as the reverse complement.
AGGACATCTCTATTTTCATATGTTAGTGAGAAATAGCAATATTGACAAGATCAAGTAACTGTTTTGATCATTAAATAATTACAGATGCTATAGAATTTTGTAATGGAATAAAATACATGCAAATGCCAAAATTCTGCATTAGTAAGTCACTGCCTTAAACATATGGAAATTTAATTTAAGACAAATGCCTGAAAAGCATCTAATCATAGAAACAATACTAGTATCTAATGTGTAAATAGTAGCAGGATAGAACAAAAATATACATAATACTTAACTATGTACTACATGAACAAAAATAGATACTTTTGACTTCTATAGAATTTTACATTGTCTCAGCAGTTTGCAAGCATGCCAATAGCTAACTGAAGGAAATTGTGATATATAAATCGGCTGAAAACTTAGTCATAAGCACTTGCGCATTCTCTAGGGGTCCAATAAAACATACCCCAGGACATTTGCCTACAGTTTTCCATTTGGAAGAACAATAGAATGCAGCAAGTGTGTTGAAGATGATTAGAGGAGGAAAAAATGGAATTGATGTCCAATGTTACGGTGTGATGTTAGGTCCAAATAAGAGGCAAGGACAAACCTCAGGCTTGCATAACGCAATTGTTAATTACCTCAACATTTGATGGCTACCTTTTCTGGACTACATGTTAGAATCTGAGAAAAGAATGGAAACTCTACTTCTATTTCATTGGGAATAAGGAACTCTGCCCAAGAGAAAAGAGAACAACAAAGTGAGGATCATAATTTAAAGAGTAGCCACTGGGGCCAACACTGTGGCATGGCAGGGGAAGCTGCCGCCTGCAGTGCTGGCATCCCAAATGGGTGCAGGCTCAAGTCTCAGCTGCTGTGCTTCCGATCCAGCTCTATGCTATGGCCTGGGAAAGCAGTAGAAGATGGCCCAAGTCCTCAGGACCCTGCACCTATGTGGGAGACCTGGAGGAAGTTCCTGGCTTCAGATCAGCACAACTCCAGCCAGTATGGCCATTTGGGGAGTGAACCAGCGGATGGAAGACCTCTCTCTATCTGCCTCTTTATCTGCCTCTCTAACTCTGCCCTTCAAATCTTTAAAAAAAAAAAGTTTCGGCCTGCACAGAGCTTGCCAGACACGAGTCCTTGGTCTTACAGCGGGGACTGTACAGATGGAGGGAAAGGAAATCGAAAACTCTGAGGGAAGCAGCACTTGCTCCCTGTGGCATCTTTGGTCCTCTCCCCTTCTTTCTGTGAAGTCCTTTTCCCTAGAGTACATCACACATGCACACTACTCTCCCAAGACCCACCTCACTGGAACCTGTCCATGAGATAATGGGATCCAGCTTTTCTCATTAATGCTTGTCCTGCGGTAACAACCACGAGGGCAAAGTAAGACATTCGACTATGGGCGAGGGCTAATGCAAAAAAAAACGGGAGTCCTGTTTGTGATAACAGACAGCATTTGGATTTTCTTTTTAAAAAATTGAAATACTGAACAAATCATGTTCAGTGTCTTGTAAAAAGTACATTAAAATATGTTGACAATGTGTTTCTGCAGAACAGGTGTCAGCAAACTGTAACCTCAAGGCCAAGTCTGGTTTTTGCCTCCCATAAGTGATCTAAATGAAGTTTTATTAGAACATGGACACACTCATTTGTCTGTAGTTGCCCTGGGTATAACAGAGTGCTGAACTCTGGCGCCATATTGGGCGCCAGCGCTGTGGCATAGCAGATAAAGGCACCGCCTACAGTGCCAGAATCCCATCTGGGAGACTGAGTCCCAGCTGTTCCACTTCCTATCAAACTCCCTGCTAAAGTGCCTGGGAAAGCAGCAGAGCAAGGCCCAAACCTTTGGGGCCCTGCACCCATGTGGGAAACCCGGAAAAGCTTCTGGCTTTGGATCAGCCCAGCTCCAGCAGTGCGGCCTTTCCAATAAATAAAAATCAATCTCTGAAACTATATTGATCGGCAAAGCCTAAAAGAGTTGCTAACTGGACTTGTAAAATTAAATTTTATTAACTCCTGACATTTGAAGAACTCTAATCCTCCTGGCCAAACATTAGCATGTCCCCTCTCCGCCCAATCTGGTTTGCAACCTTAGTTGCATTCAAGTCCCTCTCGTCTTCTGGTAGACTCTCAGCTGCTGAAACTCATCATTCATTGGCTTTAGTAGGAGTCTACAGAAAGGTCATTCTCCCATGCTGACTTCTCCTGCAGGAGAGTTTGTACCTCAAAAATTCCCTAGAAGGAACTCTTCTGGGAAGGGTAATGCTGTACCATACGAGTGGTTACACAGGGAGTACGCGATCCTGGAACACTTGCTGGTTTTTGAAGGTAAAAGCAGAATAAGAATAGATGTTGATACTAAAGATTTATAGTGAATGTAAAAAACCATTAGTCATCAGGTTGGCTCCAGTTCCAATCATGAGATCTAATGAAAGGTTGCAGCAAATTTTCTACAATTTTTTTTCTTTAGGTGGTGGTTTTACAAGTTTCGAACTGGTGGAATGAAATTTGAAATGGGTTAAGGGGAGCATAATTTTCAAAAGTTAGGCGAGCATGAGTAAGTAGAACTAATGTCCACTTATTTGGGGATACAGAATTAAGTCAGTGATTTATTTTACAGCTACTAATTGTAAGACCTTTTAATACTTTTGCCAACACAAAAGAGACTAAGGAAACAAGGAAGTATATGCTTCATAAACATGGGCTGAATATCAACTATATTCTTAAGAGTAATATTTGGTAAACATAAAAAAACTAAATTCCTACTAAGAAGCTTGGAACATACTGAACAAGCTGGAAGATTTTGATCTCTTCCCACTGAGCTGTACAGACATCAAAGTCTTGCTTAATGCTGCTGCTGGGGACACCCAACACACCCCTTTCACAGGCTCAATTTTACACTGTAGGTTCTATCAGGCGAGTATAATTGATACATACTGCAAGCCACTGTGCCGAGTTGTTTCCTGGGCATTACTTGAATTATTTACATGACTTTAATCCCTGGCAACACCCTAGAAGAGTCATGATTATCCTACTTCATGTCAAAGACAGTATAGGTAGGTCCTAGGATATGCCATCATGCCATGTTCCACAAAGAAACAAAAAGACAGATAACCAATTACATTACTCCCTCTCCCTCCACCTGCTCCAGAAAAGTGAACTGTGAACATTTGCACTGTCAAGATTTACTTTGCAGGTGATGAAACCAGGGGACAAATGGGTAAATGTTCCTGTCTAAAATTAATGGACAAAAAGTGGCAATATGATGAGTCTGACCAGAGTTCAGAGTTGCTCTGCATAGGATAGAAAATAGGGTGTAACATACTGGATTTCCCAGTTGGTTGCTGATCCACACAGCAGGAAGCAAAGTTGCAGGAAATGAGTAGCTGCCACGAAGAAGTCTGTTGCTTCCTGTGCTTTCTGAATTATTTCTGTCCAAGCTCCTGTAATTTCAGTATTTGAGTTTTTCATACCTGTTTTTTACTGCATTATAATCATGACTTGAGAGAAACCAAGTGAGAGCAGCAGGCGGGGCCAGTCCCGCAGTATGTGTTAAATTAGAACACACTGGGAAAACATGGATAAGTACCATACAGACAACAATTCTCCATTGCAAAAAAAATGCATATGAAAAGACTAAAAAGCTGGTAACATTCAGTGACAAGGTATATAGTTATACGCTTATACTCTACAATAAGCTATAAATTTTTAAATTGAATATTTTAGTGCAGACAAGATTCTGTCTTCTAAGCCCTTTGGGAAGAGGGTGTTAAGCTAGGGAGCACCTGCATATGTCCCAGTACATGGGCCATGAAATTCGGGAAAAAGTATGAGCTGGAAAGATTGTGAACTGCCTAAGGGCCGACCACTGCATGTGATCCAGTGCTTAGCACAGGACCTTCCACATAGAAGTTCTGGGTCTTTCTGTTAAGAAAATCTATGGCTCCCTATACTTTCATCAAAAGTGTTCTTTGTTCATTTGGTAAATATATTTGTTTTGGTAAAAAGAAACTATCATGTATATCACATAGGTTGAGAATGGGCTGACTGGATTACCCCATGTGAAATGAAAGCTAGCAGGATTTCCAGTGTATCTAGGAGATGAAAGTATATCTTCAGTTGCTTATCACGCCAATGGGCCAGGAAAAGAACCTTTATATATTCTAGACAGACTTGGCTACGGAAGGATAGCTATATACACAAGTGATGAACTTATGCTTGAGATGGAATAAGTGCCAGAGAGAGGACTTGGCAACAAAGACTTGTTGACCCTCGCTTGGTCATCAGTACCCATGTCTTCTGTAGTGAAGTTTGAAGTTACTGAGATCCACTTTGGATGAGACCAAGGCCACGTTCGATCATATGTTTTGGCTTATGCAGTCCCCACAGAATTTGAACCCAAAATGAAACCGCCTTGCCTCGCATCATGTTCAAACTGAATTTTCCCTTCTAAAGCCAGAATCTATTTCATTCTAATTGCAGTTATTTGGTCCTATCCCATCCCCTATAATCAAAGTATCATTTTAAAATGTTAAGAAACTATGGATGTCAAAAGTAATTGGAAATGGGACAAAATGTAACAATTTGATCTTTCATGAGTTAGTCTTCATATCAATGTAAACTAAAAAGGGGTGTTCTAGCTGGCCTGTTCCAGACCCAGGGCAAGCCAAGTCCTGGAATCAAAGTGGAAAAGTGGCGAGGGCAGAAAGAGAACAATTAAAAGTCTGTGTGGAACAATGATTGTTTACGTTGAACGCAAGGGATATTCTTTTGAAGTGAATATTGTGCTAAGTGTTAAGCCAAAACCAAAATTATATGAATGGAAAGAAAGTAAAGGCTTTGGGTCCCTGATGGATTTTTGAAATTCCTGTGGAAAGTTTGATGGGCTGTCTTTCTTCTTATAAATAAACTATTGTGGTTTTAAGACATGTGTTGCGTCTTGGTTTATTTAATTTTGAATAGCAGAGAAAGAGAGTCACTTGGTGGGTAATACACAATATATTGGCATTCAGAGTAAATACAACAGATCATGTTTAAATCAAAAAGGGTCTGCCTCAGAATAAAAGCCAAGAGGCAACATAAAAAAGACATTGTGGTTGTGAAGAAAATCCAGTCTCCATAAAAATGATTTGAACTAAATTATCTCGAGAAATGGCTCCTCATTGAGAGAATAAAAGTAGTTAGTGAACATTGTTAACGTTTCTCTGTCCGAGAGGAAGAGTGTACGGTCACTTTAAAAATCTTTAGAGATGGTGGTTCGCTGTGTGCCTAAAATTTTACCCCTAATTCATATTTCAAAATTTTCTCATAGTTTTACTACGAACGGATTGTGTGATGAAACTATTTAGCTATAACATTTGTATGTAAGGGGTCTTCAAAAATTTGTGGAAATGTGTTATGAAAAACTCTGGATTTTTAGATATTTTGACTATAAACAAAGTTATATTATAAATACATCTCCACAATCTCTCTGAAGTACTGTCCTATGCAGTTGTCTCACTACTATTTCTGGGCAGTTGGTTCCAGGCCCCTGTGGATACCAAAATGTGTGGGTACTCAGGTCCCTTACATAAAAGGATGCAGTATTTACATATATCGTAAGCACATAGTCTGTGTAATTCAAATCATCCCTATATTACTTATAATAAGCCAAAAATGCCTAATACAGTATAAATGCTATGCAAATGGTTGTCATATTGTCTTGTTTTGGCAATAATGACCCAAAAATAGCCTGTATGCATTCAGGGCAGATGCCAGTTTTTAAAATATTTGTCTCTAGTTGGATGAATCCATGGGTTTGAAACTGCAGATACAGAGGAACAGCAATATACATTGGCAATTATAACTGATTTATAGCAAATATCCTATATTTTATATACACTTTCCTACCTCCCTTTCCTCAAGGAGAATAAATGTGCCCCCATAAAAGAAACCATTCCATTTTATCTCTAAGAATTTGAAATGACAACCTACTAATAGATTCCCAGTGTTGGAAATTCATCTTAACCATGTTTCAAACATGACGACCTATGTTTTCATGCCACTGTTACATATTCACTCAAGGAATTTCCAAGAAGTGTGATCAGAGGACCCTCTACATCAGAATCACTGGTGCATATTTTGCAAAAAACATATTCTGGGATGCAGCCCAAACCTATAGACTATGACCCTTGGCAAAAGGGATCTAGACAGCTAGGTGTGTTCCACGTAGACCAGATGACTGTGGCTGCCTCTCTGAGAAATACTTGGAATAGACATTCTGGGACCATTGATCAGGAGGAAATGGAAGGAAGAAAAGCTAATTGTGTTAATAGATAGAACTAGAAAGAGTATCTAGAAGCACTTCAAAGCAGTAGAGATCATGAAGCAAGACTGAAAGATGTAGACCTCAGGTTCAGAGAAGTGACAGAAGATGACATAGGTCGATGGAGGGATGGATATGCAGAGTCTTGATGAGTTGAGGCTAGAAGTTTGTTTTCATAAAAGGGGATGCATTCCTTCTTAATGACTTCCTAGATGTGACGTTATTTTCCTTTATTGTGTCCAGTATCTAGAAAGATACAGTGAGACTTGATCACAAATACTGTTGATTTTATTAAGGTAAACTTTGCTGTATTTAATGATTGTTATTTTTCAATGAGTTGGGCACTGAACTCTAAACTTAAGTTTTAAATACGGAGATTCACTGACTGCCCCATAGTTAGGTGATGGCTTAAATATGAAGTGAAATGAGAAAACAATAATTGAAAATATCCTGATCGGAAAATCTAAAAGCTAAGCATCTCCCAAATGAGCTTAATGAGTTGATGTAAGTTGTGGTGATCACAATATATCTGTTTAGACTTATATAGAACATTAGCAATAAAACTATGGCTTTTATTTTGCGCATACAGTTAGAAAACAAGTTTTAATTTTCTCATTGCCTAACTTCAAATATTATATTGAATTTACATAATACACTTAATTACTGCTTTAAATTGGGGTATTTCTGCGAATGATTATTTAGCACCCATATCTTTACACTCAAAGATAGTTTGAAGCCAATATGATATTTACCATGAATAAGAATTCAAAGTGTACCTAACATTTGTATATATTATCCAGTATGTACTATAATTCTGTAAATATGCATTATTATTTGTATTCTCAGCTTTCAGATGAGCTAGGTAAGCTTTAAAAAACATGGGCAAAATATTTGCCCATAGCTACAAAGATACAAAGCGACAGTTACAGTTAAACATTTTGAGAAGATGGCAGAGTAAGTCTCCATGGTTTGTTCCCCCACAGAAACATCAATCTGAGCAGCTATTCATGCATGAAAATACTTTGATAAAGACTAAGAAAATGGGGTGAGAGCATAGGACCTGGGTAGAATACTGAGGATAAGAAGCACAGTTTTCCATTATCCCAAGTCACTCCTCTCCGAACCCTCAATAACATAGCTTGGAAAGAGGTACTGTTCACTTGGGAGAAGGAAATATGAGTGAGTACCAGAGTTTGCCTTGAATCCCAACATTGCTGGCTCCCAGAAACAGTCTTGAGCAAGTTCCCTTTACCCTACTCTCCAGACCAAATCCTGGTGTTCCAAGCCAAACTCGCCCTAGTTCCAGGCTAGATAGTGCAGCCTAAGCTCCAGAGAATCCCTGTGGACCCCAAGCCTGACTTAACTCTGCTCAACAGCTTCAAGGGCTGGGCCTGCCCAGTGCTAAGCCATTCCCAGGATCATCAGAACCTGGGCCTCTCCCAGTGGCAGCAGGCTTTAGCCTGGTCCAGCCCCAAGCAGGCCTCCACATCCCTGGGCTTAGTTCCTGTCTCCCTGCCAGGCTAGCTCCAATGGCCTGAGCTCCAGCCTATTCACAGGCAACCCCAAGCAAAAAGCCATCATGTACAAGCACTCCAGAAGCAAGCGCATCCCCGGACCATACCACAACGACTGCCCACGATCCCTGGATGAGCTGACTGGTATAGGGATTTCCTAGACAAAATCGGACTTCAAAGAATAGAATAAATCTCAAGTTCTTCAGATGTGCAGACATAAACATAAGGCAACAAGCAACATGAAAACCCAAGGAGACATAACACCACTGCAATAACACAAAAATCTCCCAATAGCTGACCACACAGAATGGGTAATATATGACTCATCTGACAAAATCCAAAATAATTTTTAAAAGAATTACAATGACCCTCAAAAAATGACAATTCAGTGAAATAGGAGCAGGACAAATGACCAAACTGACAAATTTAACAAAGACATTGAAACCATGTTTCCTAAATTAGGAATCTCAAAAAGACCATGAGTGAAAGCAAAAATGCAATAGAGTACAGCAACAGTTGATGAGGCAGAACGATCTGTAGACCAAAGACAGGTTATTTGAAAATACAGTTAGAAAAACAATTTGATGGAATAATAAATTTAACAGACTTATGGGATAGCATAAAAAGGAAACTAATAAAGATTAGAGCAGATAAATGAGGTAGATACTAGAAAAATGATAAACAGTGAAACAGTTTATTTTGAAAAGACGAATTTGACAATTCTTTAGACTAAAACAAAAATGCAAACAGAAATAAGTAATAGAAAAGATGGTGAGAGACTACTATTAACAGATACAAATACACGAATAAATTGTATAACCTATAAGAAATGGATATGTTTCTAGACACATAACTTACTGAAACTTAATTGATCCTTTTTTTATTTCTTCTTGATTAACAAGTAAGGAAATGAAGTCAGTTGTGGGGCCCACGATGTAACACAGTGGGACTGAGCTAGTGCCTATGATGCTGGCATCCTATATGAGCACTGGTTCAGATCCCAGCTGCTCCACTTCTGATCCAGCTCCCCACTAATGGGCCTGGGGAAACAGAAGATGGCCCAAGTCTTTGAGCCCCTGTATCCACACGGGAGACTTCAATGGAACTCTGGGCTCCTTCCTTCCAGCCCAGCCCCAACAATTGCAGCCATTTGGGGGCTGAGAGGGAGAGCACAGCAGATGGAAGATCTTTCTCTCTTCCCCTTTTTGCTTATGCCTTTTAGATGTATAAATCTTTAAAAATATATAATCAGTAGTAAAAACAATTCCCACCAAAGAAAAGCTTAGGACTTGATGAGTGCCTACCAAATTCTATCAAACATTTATAAAACAAATTTACTTGAAACATCTCCATGTTCTTGCAAAAATTTCAAAGAAATACTTCCAAACTTAAATCAGGAAGCCAACATTACCTTGATAACAATCGGATAAGGAACACTATGAGAAAACTGCAGTGTGCAGTTGTTGAATCAGCTTAAGTTGCTGGCTGAGATGCCCATAACCCTTACTGGAGTGTATGGTTCAAGTCCCAGTTACTCTGCTTCCCACCCATCTTGCTGCAAATGCACATCCTGGGAGGCAGAAGATGAAGGATCAATTACTTGAGTGCCTGCCACCCACATAGGAGAACCAGGTAGAGTCCCAAATTCCTGGCCCAGCCCTGGCTATTCTAGACAATTGCCAAGTAAACCAGAAGATGGGAGATCTCTGTCTACTGTTCAAATGAAATGTAAATACTTAAAATGCAAATACTTAAATACTCTCCCCATTGATGACAAATGTAAAACTCAACAAAATACTAACAAACTTAGCAATACATTAAAATGATCATTCATAATCAAATAAAGCATCCCTGGGGTATAAGAAAGGCCTCTGTATAAACATCTATAAATGTGATCATATTAACAAAATGAAAGAAATTCCATATGGTTCACACTTCAATAGCTGCAGAAAAAGCATTTGACAAAATTCAACATCAGTTCATCAGTTTGACACAAACTGAACAAATCGGGTACAAAAGGAACGTACCTGAGCATAACAAAAACCACATGTGAGAAACATACAGCTAACGTCATAGTTAATAGTAAAAAAAAACCTGAAATATTTTCCTGTTAGATCAGGAATAAAGGAAAGATGCCACTCTCGAAGCTCTTCTTTACCATAGTAATGGAAGTCCTAGCCAGAGCAACTGGACAAGATAAAGAAATAAACAACATCTAAATTAGAAAGGAAGAAATTGAATTACTACTGTTTGCAAATGACTGATCTTGTACATAGAAAAATCCTAAAGCCTGCTCCAAAATACTATAGAACTAATAAATACAGCAATGTTTATAATTTTTATTGGTGCATGGAAATATATTTTATCTATACAATCAGCTAAAACATTCTTAAAACTTGCTCTTAATAGTTGCCAAAAAATGAAATACCTAGGAATGAACTTGACCAAGAGGTAAAAATATATTACACTAAAAAGTGCAAAACATTGATAAAAAACTGAAAGCATAAATAGGAAGATATCCAATGTTCATTGATTAGGAGAATTAACATTGTTAAGGGGCTGGCACTGTAGCTCACTTGGTTAATCCTCTGCCTGTGGTGCCGGCATCCCATATGGGTGCCAGTTCTAGTCCCAGTTGCTCCTCTTCCAGTCCAGCTCTCTGCTGTGGCCCGGGAAGGCAGTGGAGGATGGCCCAAGTGCTTGGGACCCTGCACCTGCATGGGAGACCAGGAGGAACTCCTGGTTTCCGATTGGCACAGTGCCAGCCATAGCAGCCATTGGGGAGTGAACAATGGAAGGAAGACCTTTCTCTGTGTCTATGTAACTCTACCTGTCAACTAAAAAAAATTAATGTTCATAATTCTCAAAGTGAACCAAAAAATCATGGCAATTTCTATGGACATTTCAATAACGTTTTCACAGAAATAGGAAATCTAATATTCATATGCAACCATGAAAGACCCCAAATATTCAAAGTAATCTTGAGCAGAAATAAAAAAACTGTAGTCACCACACTAGCTGACATCAAATTATACGTTCAAATTATGTTGATCAAAATAGCATAGTATTGGCGTAAAACAAATCAATGAAAGAATGCAGATATCCATGCACTGCCATCTAATTTTTTTCAGCAATGATGCTAAGAGTACAAAACAGGGAAAGGATAGTCTCTGATAGGACAACTGGATACTCACATGCAGAAAAATGAAATTAAACACTTATCTCACACCATGTACAAAAAACTCAAAATGATTTACACTTAAGTGTTTAAGACAAAAATTAATAGTAGTGAAAAACTCAAGGGGAAAACTTCATGATTTGTATTGGCAATGCTTTTTAGATATGAGCCCAAAGGTGAAGACAACAAAATTGGGCAAATTAACATCAAGTCAAGGAACTTCTGCACACATAGAGGAGATAACGACAGAGTGGAGACAACCTACAGAATGGGAAAAAAACTTTGGGTATTAGCTCCTTCTGAGATGTTTTTTCACTGAGTTGTTTGAAAAGTATACAAGTTACATAATTAATGGGCAAAGACTCTGACCAGACGTGTCTTAAAAGAACACATGAAAAAATGATCTATCACTAATCACTAGAGCAATACAAATTAATACCACAAATATCATTCACACCTATTATAATGACTTATCAAAAAGACAAAAGAATATGGAAAACTCTTGACCGTTGTTGGAGGGAATATGACTTGGTACAACCACTATGGAAAACAGTACGACAATTCTTCAAAGAACTACCATATGATCCAACCAGCTCACTACTGAGTGTGAATCCAAAGGCAATGAGAGAGAAGAGATCGCACTCTCGTGTTCACTGCAGCACTATTCACAATAGCCAGTATGTGGAATGAAACTTAGTTAATGGTGTTAATGGATGAATGGGTTTTTATACGCAATGGCTGTTATCAAAGTAAAAGATAAACTATTGGCAAGGATGTGGAGGAAATGGAATATCTAAGCTGTATTCAGTCTCAATTATGAAGGGAATCCTTTTTTGGACAACATGGATGAATCTGGAGTCCATTAGGTTAAGCGAAAGAAAACAGGCACAGAAAGACAAATACCTCATGCTCTCATGCAGAGCAGGATAAGGTCAGTTCATAGAATAATGTGCAGTGGTGGTCACTGGGGGCTAGGAGCAAGGAGGACTGGGAACAGGTTCGTCAAAGAACATGAAACTTGAGTGAGGAGGAACTACATCAAGCCATTCATTGTACAACATGGTGACCGCAGGGAAGAGCTACATCCATTGGACACAGCTACAGCAGAATAGCTGTAGGCCATTTATAAAGAACAGCTGTTTATGTCTCATAGTTGTGGAGCCTGCAGGGTTTACTGCCTGGGAAGGGCTTAGACACTGCTTCCAAGATGCACCTTGACCCAAGTGCAGAAGAAAGCGAACCCACTTCTGCCAGCCCTGTTAGCGTGGAATGAATCCATTCATGAAGACAGTACTCAGGACCTAATGCTGGCCATTGGCCCCACAACACGGCACTGCTGCAGTGGGGATGGAGTCTCCAGCACTGGAGTTAGGAGGGGACAAAAGCATGCAAACTATAACATATGAGAATTGCTAAGTGAACGGATTTGAGGCATTCTCACCACCGCAATAATAGGTATGTGAGGTAATATGTATGCTAATTAGCTTCATCTAGCCATTTCATAGCATATACATATTTCAAAACATACTGCACATGATAAATATATACAATTTTTACCTCTCACCTTGAAATGAAATAAAGCACTTGGACTCCAACACCTATGGGTTTCAACTACCTAGCAAGTCGGACATTGAAACAGCCTGGATTTAGGAGAGCACTGTTAGATGCAGGTAAGGGGTGAACCAGAGAAGCAAAGGCTGTTAGGGGAGACCGGTGGAGATAATAGGGATCAACTCTGATGACAAGGTCACTGGGATCTGCGTGTTCCAAGCGCACTGACCCTGGGCTCCAAGTGGCATTCTAACATGGTTTCGACATGGTGTCCGTTTCCTTGAATGACTGCTGTCTGCAGCTTCTCACATCCATGCGGTAGCCGTGCTGGAGAGGAATGTTGGAAATGAACAGCTGCAAGGGCTCAGTTGCCCCTGTCAGTCTCACTTGCCATTCTCCATCAAAGCTGTCTTAGACCAACAGGCCGGTCCGTGGTCTTCCTCGCTCCGGCCTGCTTAGCTGGCAGACTCTCTGTGACCTTTCTTTTTATGGCAACCTATTCGAATTGCTTCACTTGGCAGGGACCGCCCATTCTCACTGCTGTTCTCCCCCTCCTTCGTTCAGATGTCTCCTGGTGAGACATACTTTCTGTGTAACGTTCTAAAGCAAATGCAGTGCCTTCTCCTGTTAAATGCACAGTAAAAATATCTCACTAATGGTGGCTCCTAAGGGTGAGCTACATCCAAGGCTCATCCAGGGACACTTTGGAATAACGGATGGCTGGTTCAAGTTAGAATTATGTAGTGTTGCTTGTCAATACATAAGTGGCACCAACAGAGGAGGCTTAGAAACTCCCTTTACTTGGTGAAGTGTGTTTCTACCATTTCTGATTTAGATTTTTTTTATTGCATACCACAGGAAGCCAAAATTGCAGCAATTTCCAGGGTCAGATGGGGAGAGACGTCCTGGATGAAATTTAGACAGAACCACACACTTCCCTTCCCCAAACCCCCCAAGATGTGGCCCCTGGAAAAGGCCTTTCATAAAGAGGACCCATCAGTTAAACGTCTCCTTTGTGGGCAGATCTGGCTCCGGCTAAGTCTAAAGGTGTACAAAGAGAGTGGAAGTTTTTACAGCAATTGCCCAAAATTGTGTTTTAATTTCCATACACACATTTGGAATCCTGTATTTTTAGTTTTTGCCATCACTGTTCAAACAAAGCAACAGGTTAAAACTTTTTTCTAAATCCTATGAAAACCTCATATAACAAAAGTGCAGTGCTATTTTAGACCAAGTAAATACACACAAGGAGACCTTAGACCTCCTCCTGCCTTGTGGCCCTGTTTCAGCTCGAAGCAGAAGTCTTTCTGGGAAAAAAAAATTATAATTCCTAAAGCAAGTCTAAATTTGGAGGGCCTTTCAAGCAATACTCCTGCATATAGTGGTTTGCAATTCCACACAGAACAGCCTGTAAATGAGGGACATTAGGTACCATGTCCTCTGCAATTGTTTTCTTAGCAAAGAACCTGTGGGTGTGTGTGCTGACAGCCTGTTCGGAAGCAACAACCATGCGGACTAATGCAGTCCTTTCTTCACGTAATCGACACACATTCAATGTGGACTACATGTAGGGCTCTAGGCCGAGCTGGGGAAAATAATGGATTAGTCCAGATCTGCCCATGAGTGAGTCATAGTCTATAGCCAACCGATCTTTACAACCCAGCATGGAAACGTTACTGAGTGTATGTGGACAGCGCTGTGAGAACACTGGGAAATGAGCAACTTACTGTGCAGAGGGACCACGGAGAAGCAACTACGAAACTTTTTGCCAAAGTGTGAATATTTTGAGTTTTAGCAAAGTGGATCAAGGGATTTCAGAAGGTAAACAGGCTAAGAACCAAACAGATACACAAATAAACCATATTACATTTTGAAAATCCAGAAACAGTTCAAAAACAGTAAAAATCTTAACAGTAGAAAAGTTTCCTAATGGCTTCTGAGAGAGCTTTGTCCTGGAAGCAATAAAGAGACATGGAATAACTCTGACCTATTAAGTAAGAATTAGAGTCCTGCTAACAAGGTAGTTCAGCAGGATAGGCGGCAACATAGGAGGACCAGCAGGAGTAACGGAGAAAGAATCTAGAAGCTTGGGCACCTGTTTCCTTGAGGAGGCTCTTTGCAAGGACCTTGTAGGAGGCTGATAGTGGTGAACAATGGAACACCCAACTCCCAGTGGCCTCATAGCGCTCCCATGCAAGTCAGCGTGTAGAGGTTGGAGGAGATAATAGCAGGGGCTCATCGGGCCATCTCTGCTTCTCTGACTTCCACCTGCTGAGCCTCCTACATGGCTGGTATCCTGATGGCAATGAAACAGCTCATAGTCCTACTTGTGCCTGCTTTTGCTTAATACTTAGCAGAGGGAGATAGCATCTCTGATCTTGGTATTGAGCATCTCTGATAGCAACCTGCCTTTGTGATGACTGGATGGGCTTCATTTTGTACACTCCAAATATTTGTGGGACTGAGGATATCATCTGCCAACTGGCCAGGGTTTCCAGATGTAGTCATGAAGGCAAGGGAGATGGATTTCTCTGCATTCGTTTAGACTTGTCCCATTTCCGGGGCTGAGAACCTGTTCAAGTCTACTGGAAAAGTATCTGTTACAGGACTGAGGCCAGGGTAGGATACAGGTAGGGGAAACCCTGAATCGCTCACCAACATGCTGATAAAAACCATTGTGTATACTGATTACACTGTGGGTATGTGGTCAAGACTGATTTCTGTGAGCACACTTCCAGGCTGAAGGACAAACTGCTTTTCTCTTCTTGTTGCTGCCAAATCACAAGACTCAGTAACGACAGGCTCCTACCTGACACAGGCAAAGACTGCTATTTAGAGTTGTAATATCTGAAAATGATACTCGGGCACATCAACTAGAGAATATCATAACTTGGGTAAAGTCTCCATTTCCCGCTATTCATGAGTACACTGTTCCTATTTAGGAATAAAGCCATTAACATCTCTAATTTTTTTAAAGAATTCCCCAATATGTATCCAAGAGAGAGGCTAGAAGAAAATTTTCTATTAAATTATTTCTGTAGGTTTTCAACTTGCAGACTTATTGGAATTAGACTAATCGAGGATACATACTAATGAATTTACTATTGCAAAAATACATTAATGTGCTTATAATATGTATAAATGACACGTATAGATTTGTAATCACTTAGTATAAGTAAAAATAGATATGAGCTGCTCTGTTAATTGTTAGCGATGGTTGCATCAATTTACCAATACAGTATTAAATGAAATTCATCAGTTAACAAGACTCAAGCCTATTTGGTCACTTGGTACTGTGTAAGCGAGTGTGCAGAGTACTCAACAGGGAAACACATGAGATTAGCCAGATGGGTCAAAGCCCAGCCATGTGACTGGCTCACCATAGGCTCCTAGGGATCTTGGCTATGTTGCTTACATCTCCAGATATCAGTGTCATTATCAGTAAAACGGAGCCTATAACACATGACTTACGAGATGAGAATAAACATCCCACATGATAGTAAGACATAAAGAGCCTATTCTGCTTGTATTCTTCATTTACTGGTTATACAATAAGCTCGGTTATTTTTGTGATACAGTATGTAAAGTAAAAATCTAGCGGAAACTTACAACCCAAGTTTTGAAGCTTTTAGAGACATTGTAGATGGCTTTTGTTAATGGTGCAGGAGATGTGTAAAAGCTGGGTGAAGAGTGTCTGAGCTGTGGTACAGCCTGAGCCATTGTCCAGTTTACAGATGCATGAAATAGCTACTCAAAACACTGATTGCCATGAACCCCTACTTTATCCAAGTGTACAGGAGATTTGGGTAAGAATAGGGCTGGTTAGCCTCATTATTTATACAATCAGGAGTTCTAATAAAGGAAGTAAAGCTTTAGGCCAGTCACTTGGTACAGTGATGCACACAACTATCAGCTCTAGGTTTTAGTCCTGGCTTCGCTTCTGATTCCTGCTTCTTGCTAACGTGTTTCCTAGTGGGCAGCACATGATGGCTCCAGTCCTCCAGTCCAAGCTGTCCATATAGGAGACCCTGATTGAGTTCCTGGGTTTTGGCTTTGGTCTGGTCCAGCCCTGGCTATTGAAAACATTTGGGTAATAAATCAGATGGACAATTTATAGCTGTATGTCTGTGACCCTCTAACTTCCTAATAGAATGAAATTTAATTAAGCTTTGAAAAGTTTGCATCCTGCTCCTGCCCATGGTCATAATTAACCAGCTTGACTTGGAGTATCCATGAGCTGGAAAATCAGCCTGCCTCTGATAGGAGTAATATCTGTCAGAGAGCAGGCACCATCACTACGTGTGCATTAGAGTACCCTTTGCTTGGTGGCATAAAGAAAGTATGTGAGATGCACTAAGAAATTAATATAAAAGCGAGATAAATGATTGCTCTGCCTAACATGATTAAATGTGGAAAGAGTACAGATTTCTTCATCTGTTAATTTAAAAAGACTTACTGAGTACTTAATACAAGGGGACTTCAAAAATGGAATAGTGCAGGGCCAGCACTGTGGCTCACTTGGTTAATCCTCCACCTGTGGCGCCGGCATCCCATATGGGTGCCAGTTCTAGTCCCGGCTGCTCTTCTTCCAATCCAGCTCTCTGCTGTGGCCCGGGAAGGCAGTGGAGGATGGCCCAAGTGCTTGGGCCCCTGCACCCACATGGAGACCAGGAGGAAGCACCTGGCTGCTGGCTTCAGGTCGGTGCAGCTCCAGCCATTGTGGCCATTTGAGGAGTTAACCAATGGAAGGAAGACCTTTCTTTCTGTCTCTCCCTCTCACTGTCTGTAACTCTACCTCTGAAATAAAATCTTTAAAAAAAAAAAAATGGAATACTATGATTGAAAGTTTAACTGGTAGCATACTGACTGGTTCATGTCCTGGCCACTCTGCTGCTTATCCAGCTTCCTGCTAATGTACCTGGGAAAGCAGTGGAAGATAATCCAAGTGCTTGGGCCCCTGTACCCACGTGGGAGACCCAGAAGAACCTCCTGGCTCCTGACTTGGGATCAGCTGAGCTCCTAACATGGTGGCCATTGGAGGAGTGAATCAATGGATAGAAGATATCTCTAACTGCCTATCAAATCTTATAAAAGATGAACTTACTTGGCTGCAAAACGATTGAAATACAGGCTTAACTTCTCCATCGTAGGTATTTTTCTATGAACTTTTTTGAATGCCTACAAAATAGACTTCAAATTTTGGGGCACCAAAATAAACTTACCTTTTAATTGTACTTTCCATGAAATTTTTGAAGTTCTCTCCTATGTGTTAGGTACTACATCAGGCAGTGGGACACAACAGTGGCAGCCCAGATCTCTTGCCTTCATGAAGTTTACAATAAACACACAACTCAAACAGCACAACTCACAAATAGACAAATAAGCATGTATCTTCGGATAGTGTTAAGTATCATGAAGACTAAGACTCAGTGAACACCTAGGAAACAACATTTTAAGGAGCAGCATTGGAGGATTTTTTTTATTTTGAATTTTATTTAAAGGCAGAGACAGACATTCCTCAAATGCCAACAACTCTATCTCCCACATAGAGGCAGGGCCCAACTACTTGAATCATCACTTGCTGCTCTTCAGGGTCTGCGTTAGAAGGCTAGAATGAGAAGTGGTAGTAGCCAAGACACAAGGCACTCTGACATGGGATGCCCACGTGGTAGCTTATCACTGTGCCAAACCCCGGCCTCAAGGGCTCTGTAAGATGCAATGCTGATGGCAGGCTCTTCACTGGTGCTCTGTTGATGTCTACCATAGATACACAGGTCAGATTCTCCCTCATGTTTGCATCTAATTAACAAAAATAACAGCTAATCTCCCTTTTACACAAATCCTATGAATAAAGTTAGGAAAATGCTGGTTTGATTTTTTTTTTTTTTTCCAGAATCCAGTTAACTAGACTGTTGCTTAACATTGAGAAACTATGAATCGGTTCAAAATTAAGTTAGATTGCCTTGGAAATCAGAAACACATGTCAACTTTACAGAATATTAAGGTTTCAACCAAATGGAGAAGTCTTACTTTTTGGAGTTCAATGTTTCCTTTGCTGTTTTAGGAAGGCTACACATTTGGGTTGTGGGAAAAATGGAATGTGGATTTAAAACATGATTTATTTTACTTTGGAATCTAATAGCACCTGACCTGTTCTCATTACCATTCTTTAAAGCACCTTTCGAATCAATACATTTTGTTAAAATTAGGATAGAAACAAGATTTTGTCAGTCAAGACCCTCTCAACATGCATATCCAGCTCCTGCTCTAAACCAATTTGGAGAAAGGAGGGTTTAGAGCCTAAGTGCAAAGATCCCCAACTGTGTTAGGGACTTTTCCAACCTGAATATATGCCCTGAATAGTCCAAGGTGACACATAAACGACCCTCAGGGATGGCAGTAGTGAGCAGCACCACCATGCTGAGACTGCTGTGTGCAAAGTAAACAGCAGCCACGTAGAACGTTGAGTCAGGTGCACACCAGAGTGTTACGTGCAGGGATACAAGCTGGAACTGCAAACCAGGTGCAGATCTAAGTGCCACGTGAGAAGGCGAAAGCTGCATGCACCCCAAACCCACACAAACAACGGTTCAGCCCCCGCTGGGGAGCAAGCTCACAGAATTTCACACCCCCCCATCTCTCTTGTGCTTTGAGTGTAAGCCCCAGTAAACCTAATCTGGATTTCACGTTGACCTCATGTCAGTTTCTACTTACAAGTGCGCCAAAGAACCTGAGGTTGGTCCAACAGCTAAGACCCATGAGCTCAGCTAGATGGGACCACTACAGCGAAGAGGACATGTCCATGCATTATGTACTTTAGTGAAATGTATGGATTATACAAAATAAAACTGTTATCAGTGCTTAATGAGTATGTTTAGGGAGAATCAGCCTAATCGATACAACAGCATCTAAAAAAAGATGCAGATTGATGTAATTCTCATCACAATAAAACCCACAAAATTCTCTTTAAGGAACCCTTGAATGTTTTTCAAAGTTTTGTTTTAAAATTCTGGTTCTCATAAAGTTAAACACAAATACATATATATCTATATATATGTGTGTGTGTGTGTGTATTTGTGTATGTGAGTCATAGTTCAACTCCACTTCTCTCTCAAATGTCTCCATTACATCAAACTATATATATATATTAGTTGAAGATCACAGAAATGTTCATGTGTTCTAGGCTTCCTTAGTATTACTGGCCTAATATCTGTCCAGTTAAGGTGCTCTGTACAGTCTGTTGGCCTATAGAGAAAGAGGTTTCAAGCCCTGGTACATTTTCAGAATGCTCCCAAATGATACCATTGTCTCAATATCAACTTGTACAGATGAAATGGCAGCTGAGACAGCTGCCTAAAGAGTATTTGATCCAAGGGCTTCTGTGGCATTTGCTATCTTGACCACACCTTTCTCCTTGACGCACCCATTTTCCTTGGTTTCCATGACAGCATTCCTGTGTGCTTTGAAGGTTTGCCTTCCAATTTCCTGGATGCACTTGTTCTGCCTCTTTAATTATCTCCCTTTCCTCACTGCAGAACTTCAATGTTGCCATTCCACTGGGCCCTAAATAGCTCGCTTGGCTCCTCCTTCATACCCATCTCGTACAATTATCTGTCAAGACCTTTTTTTGGGAAGGCAACAGAGAGAATGAGAAGTAAGGTTATGCACTAACACTCCCCTGCGTTGTGATATGGTCAGCCAGTTGATAAGTTCATCTACAGTTGCTATTGTATCCGAATCTTTCAGTTCATTTACCCACCACAGTAACATACAAAGACTAGCCTGAGACAAGGCTTCATGGTGTGGTTATGTTCTCAGGAGCAAGTACTGTGAAATCTAACCATGCATTTTTTGCATGATTCCTTAGATTCGGTTACCTGTCCATCCTGTGCTATCCAAAAAATTTTGATTCTATCGCAAGATCACTAACATAGTCAAAGAATATTCCAGGGGAAATAATTTGGTTTTGGATTTAGACACATATAGGCATCATGAATACTAGGGTTTTCAATGAACAAGGGAGTGGATGAGCTTGACTATTTTTACCTCCTTGAAGATGAACAGGTGCTTAAGTTGCCTATGTCAATACCTGAAACCCAGTTTATTTCTTAGGTTTTATCTTCCCTAGGCATTCGGGTGCTTGTATAGGAGGACACACTTTGGCACTGACACAATTTTAGTCACACACACAGAGACACACACACACAGAATAAAGAATCCGGAGCTTTTTATTTTCCCCTTAAAAATGTGTGTCCATGCCCAATGGGTAATGCTCTAGGTCTGGTTATGTAGAGACCAAGACCTCAGTAAAATACTATATTCTTTAAATTCGAAAAAAATCCTGTGACTTCTAATTATGAATTATCTTACAGTTTAGACTTAGATGTTACTTTTCTCTAGTGACATTCTCATTTTTAAATTCTCAACAGAAACCATGGATAACTGTAAAATAATTATTCTTAAATGATAATGGCTGAGTTCAGTTAACAGTTCTTATTGGTGGATGCAAATGTGCTCATTTTTTCATTAATATATAGTGACTCAGTATATTCTAGAAAGAAACTTCTAGAAAGATTCTGAAAGTTATAATCCAAAATGATTTCAAACGTACAATAATGTCAGGTAATTATTCATGCTCTATTTTTGTTCTGTTAATTTTCAGATAAAATAAGACAAGACCGGGGCTATTATTCAAAATATAAGGCTTATTGAAGTAAAACCTTTCTAATTAATTGAAAATATGTAAAATATTGTTATCTTTTCCATACTTTTTATCAGAATGAGGCCAAATAAGAAAAACATATTCCAAATTTGGCCCATGAAAATATGTAAAACAGAAAGTGTATATAGAGTATGTGCATGTCCAGTAGGTATTGACCTATTGAATGCTTGTTATGTGTGGGATATAGTTGCAGATGGTTGAAGTTCAGGGGTCATATATATGCTAAGCAGAATACAGATAAATGAAAACATAAGTCATGGGGAGAAAAACAAGCAGAGCAGGAGTGTGATCAGAAGAGCAGCAGTAGGGAGCAACTTTTGCTAGAAACCCTTTTATTTAAGGTATACAAACAATGCATTTCATAAATACAACTTTAGGAACATAGTAATCGTTCCCAATGTTCCCACTCTCCCATCTGTACTCCCACCTATCTTCCTCCTCTGCTATTTCCATTATTTACTAAGCGCTATTTGCAATTAACTTCATACACTTAAGATTAACTCTACAGTAAGGAATTCAACAGATAGTATAAGAAAACTGAAGGTGGTCAGGCTAAGTAGACTGAGAAGTTGATGCTTCTATAAAACTCAGAAGCATGTTGAGCGCATTCAACACATGCAGACCTAGGAAAATAGTCTAACACAGAAGGAAGAGCATGTACAAGTGTCTGAAGCAGAAAATGCCTAATGCATCCCAGGGCAAAGGAGGACACCGAGGCTGGCATGGAGTAGGATGAAGGTGGGGCAAAGATCAGCAGGTGCGCAGGGGCTGGGGAGTGTGCAGAGACGAGGTAGGGCCTCGTGGGCTGCTTGCCCAGACTTCAGCACTTGCTACAAGTCAAAAACGGGAGTCACTCCTGACTCTAGAGTAACAGTGAGGCTTGCTGGTGTCTGACACGGCCGTGGAAGGATTGATGATGGCAGAGCAAAGCAGTCATTGTACGAGGAGCTGATGAAGGAGGCACCAATACCAACACCCGAGAAGTTGCTGGTACACATGGAACTGTAAGTCATACGTGCTCCAAAACACTTCTAGCCTTTCATTTTTCTGGGGATTCTTCTGAATGTTTTAAGGTACTTGTAGATGAGTGTTTCTTTGTTATTAGTGTCTTTAGCTAAATCATCCATATTGCTTCCCATCTCAATTCTTAGAGTGCAAAACAAAAGTCCATGGCCTTAGGCAAAAGCACACAGCTCTGTTGTGTAGATGTCTAGAACGCTGTTGAAGTGCCTAGGGTGGGCCTCTGCAAGGTTCCCTCAAACCATGGGTTTTCCTGCAAGTCTTTCTGAATGACTAAAAATCATTAACCTCCACAGAAACACAAGCATTTTTGAGGCAGTGAACATGATGATCCATTGAATCCAGTCGCACTGTCATTGCCGCCAACCCAGTCTTGTAAAACTTTGTTTTATACCTTGGTGAAACCAATGGTTGAGAATGTTCTTCTACTGCAGGTTGAACGATCCGTGATCACTTTAAAATGTACTGTGGGTAGGTGAAATGGTGATTTTTCGATTCAATTACTTATAGCCATTGTGTATATTATCACGAAACTAGGGTAGTTGTGCTTTTTTACTTGTTAAGCCTCTTACTCTGTGAGGTATGAAGCCTTTTACTTGTAAAGTAAATGTAAAATGTTATTTCAAACATTAAACAGTGGGGGGAGGGAGGGGGAGGGAAGGGAAGGGAGGGGAATAACAGTATACTCTTAGAATTGTCTCGACAAAGCACATTGAGTGGTAAAAACTAAAAGTTGAAAAAATTGTTAATCCAGTCACACTACAGCAGGAAGGAGAGATGATTGGAGCAAGAGGAGAAGGAGAAATCTCCAGTTGCTGGCGCCACAGTGAAACAGGGAGGAGGATGTTTAGGTTCTGGGACTGTGGCATGAGTGTGAGAGGATAGGATTAGAACTGAAGTTGACAGCACAAGACGATGACGTTTGCCAACCTCGAAATTGCAAACGAAAGCAAGTCAGAGCAAGAGGAGGGGACGCTCCCTGCCTAGGCTTTTTCTGCCTCGGGAGACTGTGTACTTCTCAACCCAGAAATCTACCCAGCAGTGTTTGTGTGACAGTAAGTGTAGTTCAGAGTCAAAGGCAGTTTAGCGGGATACAAAACACTCGGGCTACCAAGTGGATGAGACCCAGGTTCAACTCCAGCCTCACCGAGTTTCTTAGCTACGAAACAGGGTAATGGTTCCTGTCTGATAGGTGTATTATGAAGTTCAAACAACATTTTATGTAACACACAATGCTTATAACATATGTACTAAACTTAAGATACTGTTCTACCCCACTAAGGTTTTTAATATTCTGGTTTCCAAGTAATACACAGACAAGTGGGCATTTATAACATTCTGAACTTTTATTAGGCTCATTTGCCCATATTTTAGGCTAGAAATTAAAGATAAAAATACCATCTTTTCAGTAAAGCTGTTTTCCTCCACTGCTCTAGATTTTTTTGATTTGTTTGAAAAGCAGAGAGCATGCATGATCTTTCATCTGCTGTTTCACTCCCCAAATGGCTGCAAGCGCTGTGGCTTGGCCACTATAAAGCCAGGATCCAGGGAGGCAGGGGCCCAAGTACCAGGGCCACCATCCATTGCTTCCTGGGCACATTACTAGAGAGGTGTCTGGGAAGCAGAGTAGCCAGGACTCAAATCGCCATTCCAATATAGGATATGAGCATCGTAAGCAGCAGTTTAACCTGCACCACAATGCCTGTCCATCCACTCAGATCTGAAAAGTCTAAGGTATTGTACTTCTAGTTGTGTCTGCCAGAACTCATTTGTGCATGGTCTGATACAGCTTGAATGATAGCAATGAAATCATTACTTAAGACTATAGAACACCTTTGGATGTGTCTCACTGCACCCAGATAAATACTAGAAAGCTGTCATACTGTTACATTACACCAGGGTTTCTCGAGGGCACCACTGATATTGTGGACCAGATCAGCTTTTGTTATAACGGGCTTTCCTATGCATTGTAGGACATTAGCCACATCCTGGTCATTCCTACTGGATACCAGGGGCACTCGCACACTACGAACTTAGTCATGACAGTTGAAAATGTGTCAAAATGTGGACAAAAATTGCTGGAGGTTGAGGACCACCGTATTATACTTTAAGCACTATGGCAAAAAGTCTAAATGCCTTAACTAGTTTACTCATGCAGAAATCAGACTGGGAAAACGGACACTTGTACAAGCAACTTGGAAACGTAGCATTTCCAAGCATCCTTTCTTCCCCAATCCAGACAAAAAGCCACACGAGAAGCTCAAGCAAAAACATCCTGATTAGATTAGCGCCAGCTTCCCCGGTGGCCAGAACTGACTCCCTACCAGGGTGGGGCAAGGGAAGAAAGTCCTCAGTCTCCTTCGGGGCTGTCTGTCTGTAACTGCCTTTCTTTGGGCAGTAGCCTGAAGCAACCAATCCTTTCTTGGAACCATAATTAATGCAAGTTATTGTTTTCCTTTGTGGGACCCCAAAGGACACAATGTTTATTGTTCATTTCCTCTACACAGTGCCTGTCAATCCAGTCTAAGCAGTGCAGAGTCCAACTTGGGTTTGGCAACCTCTAGCCTCCAGGCTCGATCCCAGAGGGGTAGTACTGGTGAATGCCAGGCCTGGCCTAAAACTTCAGAATTCCCTTGGCCAACCTCATAGCAGACATGGTTTAAGCAGATGTCAGGAGTTATTTCCAGAGAGCCAGTACTTCCCTAGACGAGAGGAAAAACACAGCCACAGCTCTGACTGGTCCTCATGTCCTTGAAGATGGTACCCGCGGTGACACTGGCACACAACGGCGAATTCTGAGCCAGGGAGCCTGACAAGTTGTATACTGTCCAACAGCAATGAGCTGGCCATAGAGCAGGTGTGGGACAGCAGCTGGTGACTTGACTTCCGCTCCCACAGGACACCACACATCAGTGTCCCCTAGAGTTTGTCATCCCCACTTGAGTCTTCTGAGAAAATATTTGTATAACATTCGATGCCTTTACATCACACAGCTTTATTCTCACATGCTGAGTAAGTTGGTAAATCTCGTCTGTATACCATCCACATGGGTCACATACAAGTATATTCCAAAAGTTAAAGGAAAATGCATTATGAAAAATGATGCATGGATTTCAAAATTCTGTGCATCGCAAACTTTGGAAGGCCCCTCACACAGCCTCTAACATTAGTCCACAAGTCATGGCTGTCAAAGTTGAAAATGAGAGGTTGTGAGCATCACCATCTCTCAAATTCTTGAGCCTTTCTCTTAATCTATCCAGTTCTTTCTAGCCCCTTCCAGCTCTTGCCCAACTCTGATGTTGGTCTGCTCAGACTGTGGCATGGGAAGGGCAGGTCACAAACTTGCTCTGTGTTTTCCGCCAAGGCTACAGAGCCATCCCAGTGACCAAGCCAAGGAATGTGAATCCCTGGTACCATCCCATGTGTCTGGCTCCAGGCCTCAAAATACCATCAGCAACAAACCCCCAGTTGGCAGCTACAGCTTTCAGACATGCTCATAAACACACACCTATATATACCCACAGATCACATTTCCCTGCCCAGTGAGGTAAGGATGCCTTTTTTTGCCTTAAGTTTCTAGTAATAACCTAAACTATGGTGGGCTAAAATGCCACCCGGCTTATGGTCATATCCATACGTGCTTTCATGAGAGGTTTCCTGACACCGGGGCTTCCAATTTTGATATTTTTTAATCCACTTGCACATTAAAAGCCCTATCCCTCTGGTATTAAAAGCAAGTGTGAAGATAAAACAGAAACACTCTGCCCATGAATGAGGAATTGTTAAGCTTGTTTCGGTGTCAAAATGTCACCCATACTGGTATATATATTTAATTCTCGGGGGGGGGGGGGGGCATGTTTTTCTTCATCTGTTTAAAAAAAAAATGTATAGTGAATTAAACTCTTTGGGAATGCAACCCCTGGGTGATTGACAGTGACAAGCACACCCGCCTTGAAAGCTCCACTCTAATGTTTATACTTCATAAAAACAAATACTGTGGCATCTGAGAGTAGCCTAGTCAGCCATGCAGCTTTCTACCTGGCATCTTGCAAATTAATCTGGGTGTTTATGCTGTAGATCATTCATGATGAACATATTGCTATAGCAACATGCATTTCTTCCATTTTTTTCCCCTGCTAATTACACAGGCATCACCATCAGCTACTAAATCTTTGAATTACTAATGAATGTATGTGAAAAGCAATGTCTTGATAGCCCTCTTTCGATATGTCCTCATCGGCAAAGTCAGAAAGGAAAAGATGCATGTAATCTGATTATTTTCAGCTTATTGTTGCAACTTGTCACTATTGTAGTCATCCATTCTTCAACTGGAACCTGCTGAAGGATGAAGGGGTGTCGCTGTGGGCCGCAGACACTGTGACCCTTGCCAGAATGCCTCTTCCCCAGTGCCCATCACTGAACCATCTTTGCCATTTGTATCTACTCTAGATGAGCAAGATACTAATTAAACTTAAGGGTGGCCGACTCATTAGTATTGGTGGTAGATCCACAGACACAACATGCAAATCTCTCTAAATGAAGCCTGCTGGTGGGGCATCTCCTGAATTGGTGCAGAAGTTTCAGTTGATATATACTATGTGGGTGAAATAGTTCCAGAAACGTCTGACAAATGTATTGGAAGTATTTCCCCAAGCTGCTAGAATTTGAAGAGGTTCTGTTGAGTGTTGTCTAAATCACGCATTGATAGGGTGAGAAAAGCCCTTACTTTTGGCTCACCAAAGCAGGTATTCTTGTTCATAATCCACCAATGTAAATTAATGTTTCATCCAAGTATGTTTAAACGTAGTCAAGTCATTTCGGTCCCAAGCCCTGGCTCAAATCAATAATGCTGGAAGTTTCAGAGCCGCTCCAAGGATGGTAGAGATGGAGATGTTCACCTACTCGACATCTTGAAAGTCGGAAAGGAAAATGAGGAACTAAGATGGTGAGAAAGACAGCTGGGGTCCTGTAGCTACATGAATTACTTCAATAAAATGTCACCAGATTGTCCCGACACAATTTCCTTGTCTAGATTTTTCTATCTAAAATTGAATATTAAATAGGCAACGAAGGAGTTGAGCCACTGGGGCTTTTCTATGCTACCCAATATGCTAGTTTTAACTTTCTCCTAAGCCTGGGATGATTGATGCATTACTGTTCATCTTTCTGAGAGCCATTATTTGGTAAAACTATTCTCGTGTCATCTAATGTTTGGAAAAATAATGAGGTTAAATATAGTTAATTTGTAAAATCCAACTCTAGAAGTGTCCTAGCTACTCTCTGTAAAACAATCTTGTGATGTAGGCAGCATTACCATCATAGGTGATGACGAAATGGAGTTGGAGGTTGTAGGATCCCAAATTGTCACCCAGCACATAAATAACACATATGGCCTGCAAACTCAGGTCTTTTTTCTTTCAAAAACACAATTACATTAAAGGGTGTTAGACCAAGATAGTTTTAAAGGGCTTTTATATATTCACTAATTGCTGAGGGAGAACTACAAAATATGACAGAAGCAAAGTTCACTTCAACAAAAATGAAATAAAAATCAAAATATTCGTTTGCGTGTGTCCACTGACCTGTTCATGCCTGGATACTGTGCCTTTTAACTATTTTAAGAGACTGATTTTAGAACAGCCTTAGACTGACAGAAAACTTTAAGATGGTGTAGGGTGTTCCCATATTCCTGCACCCAGTTTGTCCTACCATTAACATCTTATATGGGTATGCTTTTTGTGTTAACATATCCGTGTCAGTGTATTAATTGTATCCATTAACTTCCAGAGCCATGAATACCAAGTCTACTTCAACAGAGAATGGAAAATATTTGAAAAAGTGTGCTGAAAATGGATAGACATTTTTTCTCATTCTCTGAACAATACAGTATATGATTATTTGCATAGCATTCACATAGTCTGGATAATACAAGTAATCTAGAGGTGATATAAAGTATACCAGAGGATGTGCATGGACTTCATACAAACAGAATTGCATTTTGTATAAGAGACTTAAGTTGATCTGTTGATTTCAGGGGCCTCCCAGAATGTATGCCCTGCAGATAAAGGTAACCACTCTCGCTACTTTTTTTTCCCCCCTAATTCCCTATTGCTTCTGCAGTCCTCCATCCTGGACACCATTTTACATGTTGGCATCGTGTCTCTCGAAGCTCCTTGGCACTGACAAGCTTCTCTTATTTCTGATAACATGGAAAGTTCCCAAGAATACTGCAGTTAGATATGTTGTAGGAAGCCCCATAACACTTTGTCTAAACGTCAGATGTTCTGATTGCATCATCTGACTTATCTCTGATCTCCAGGCTAAGGTGGTTTGTCAAGGTCTTCCTGTATATAATTATCTTCCCCCTTTCTAAGCAATACTCCAGGGAAATAAACCAGTATACATAAGCCACATTAAAATAGTAGAGGATTATTCATTTCCTTGAAGGCAGATTACCTCCATAAATTACCTGGGATTCTTCCCTAGAGAATGGGACAATTGTCACTTCTCCCTGATCTATTAATTGAATCATTTATTTTGTGTGTACTTGCGGGTAATTATCTTATACTGTGAATCACAATCCATTATTCTGTTTTGTTGTTCCACAAGTTTCTTCAGCTTTGACCACTGGGATCTTCTTTGGTCAGCTCCTGTGTGTCTCTGTGCCCCTTCTGAGTGTGTATTTGTAAGGCAGGTGAACATTACCTGAATTTCTGGCTCCATACGGTGTTACAGGAACCTCTTATATATTTCCTGCCATAGCTTTCTATTCTTCTAATGTAATGATTATTTGCTAAGTTCTGGGAAGAATGTTGAGATGATATGTTGTCATCTCTCAAATGAATTAGAAGTTGAGAAAAAAAGTTATGGATACAAATCGAGGAGATAAAGGTAGGGGGATTAAAAACCACACAAAGAGTTTAGACTTTGTCTTTAAAAAAAATTTATTTGAAAGCAGGGTCACAGTGCACTTCCGTCAACTGGTACACTCCTCAAATGGTTGCAAATGATCGAGGCAGAGCCAGTCTGAAGCCAGGAACTTCTTCCAGATCTGACGTGGGTACAGAGGTCCAAGCACTTGGGACATCTGATGCTTTCCCAGGTGTATTAGCAGGGAGCTGGATGGAAAGCTTAGCAGCGGGGATTTGATCCGGCGCCCATATGGGATGCTGGCATCACAAGTGGCGGCTTCACCTGCTATGCCGCAGAGCAGGTCCCTGGACTTCGTCTTTGAGTTTCAACTCTGTAGTTTTGTGGAGAGAATGACGTAAATGTCATCTTCTAGGAAAGTGACAGAAGGAGGTCTTACTCAACTATTGAGTAGAGCAATCTACCGAACAGTCCAGAAAAATCTCAGTGTAGGGTGACCACAGGGTTCAGAAATGGTGAAGAATGAGTCCTAAGAAACATCACCACCTGACACAAGCCTGTCAAACAATGGTCAATAGAGGAATTTCAATCCCACAAGCTGTATGTAGATGGATTTACTCACCAGGAAAGATGGGAGCCATCCTGGGTCTTTGAGCCAGAACCTATGGATTGAGAATTGGACTTAAAACAAGACAACTAACTTCATGGCCATGATTACCTATGTTCTAGCCAACTGCAGCCTAAATGTAGCCAGAGAAAGATACGCAGACAACTGTAAAAATAGACAAGAACAAGATTAGTAGTAATAATGACTCTACTAGACACTTAACATTTATGACCTTGGTATTCTCTACACAAAAGCACTAGCACATCTTAGAGTTTGGTAATTTTTCTCATATCACTCAGAAACCTGCAGTGTATGCTTTTCTCAACCATTCTTTGATGAGGTATTGAATCCTGGAGCGCCTCAGGGCTCAACCCTGCAAGTTCTTTTCTCTTAAACCTACAGTGTCGTAGACAGTCTTCGACACCCCCACTTGTCATCTTCTCTCCAGACCTACCTGTAACTTGGGAACTCAATATGGAGACCTCAAGGCTGCCTCAAAGTGAGACTGCAGCTATCCAAATGTGCTTTCCTTCTGCTCATCTCCAGCTCGGTGACTGTGCTGCCCTATCTACCATGATCCTTCCAACAGACCCTCATGATACCCATCCCACCTGCTGCCTTCTCTCCATCTGCCCCACCACTGCCTGCTTCAAGTCATGATCGGCCTCACTCGAGCCAATACTTTCAGGATTATTTGAAAGAGCTATAGACAGAGGGAGAGTGAGTCAGATCTTGAATTTGCTAGTTCAATGCCCTCAGAGGGCTACAACAGCCAGAGCTGGGCCAGGCCAGAACCAGGAACTTCATCCAGGTCTCCTTCCTGGGTGGCGGAGGCACAAACACTTGGGATGTCTTCCGCTGCCTATCCTACTATCTTCCACTGATTCACACCTCTCCGTTACAGCGCCAGCCCTTAGACTTTCTGAGTTTCAACTTGGTAATTTTCTGGAGAAAATGGCTTACGTGTGATTGTCTAGAAATGTGACTGATAGAAGGGAGCTGCGTCAGAATTGCAGCAAGTGGGACACGGAAAGGCACCAGTATGGCAGGCTGAGGACAGGCATGGATCTACCAATGCTAATCCCTGGGCCAGTGTTGTTTTTAACCTTGACATGGTTGGCATCCTGAATTAAGTGACTCTGTATTGAGGGTGCTGATCTGTACATGATAGCATGCTTAGCAACATTCATGACCTCTCCCTACCACCCTGAGATGCCAGGAACATTGCCCATGAAGGGTCACCATCAGAAATGGTCCAGCCATTGCCAGATGGCCCTTGTGGGGCAAAGTCACCTCCAGGGAAGAACTGTGGCTCTAACCTAGTATAATGGCATTGTCAGGGGTACAGCCACACTTACTCCTCTAATCTTTTTCAGCAGTGGCCAGAGAATAATCCTCTCCAAAATCAAAAGTGAGTAAATCCTCTGTGTTTAAACTCAAGTGTTTTCTCATTGCCTTTATAGCAGAGGCCAGACTCTAAAACATCCTAGGAGGCTATGACAAGTCTGACTTGTACCTCTCATTTCAGCTCGGCTCCAACACTTTGCCTCTCCATGCTACATGGAACTAGACAGATTCTGAAATTTGCTGAACTCTGCTGACATGGAGCACCGTCGCATATTACCAGAAGTGTTCTTGTCTCTGTTCACCTGGTGGACGTCCACTGATCTCTAAAACCCAACTCACAGTCTTTGCCTGGGGAAGCCTTCTATAACTGTCTAGACTGGGCCAATTTTCCTTGTTTTTAACACTCGTAGCATCATGTTTCTCTTCCTTGCAGTCTATTCAATTTTAATTGTATACTTCTGTGATTATTTGCTTCTATCTTCCCACTGAACTGTGTGTTCCATGAGGTCAGCAACTGGGGAAGTTTTGGCCAATATTTGAGGGGGACTTTAGTTACTTTTGATTCCTAGGATTTTTTTCTCTCTCCTTTACAAGATAATATCCCAATTATGTTTAGGGAAAACTTAACTATTCTCAGTGCATGCATTAGAATTTTTACCAAACCACAGAGATGGTACATGTGACCTAGGCTTATTGTGGTCAAACTACCCCATTCCCTTGACCAGAAAGGAGCTCATCTGGGACCAAAGTGAGCATATACACCAAGGCTTGTATGAACATCCTAAGGGACATTTTCTGAGTGTTAAGATTTGAGCACAATGATACCTTTAAAAGGATGAGCTTAGAAGGAAGTAAATTCAGAAAAAGTTTGAAGAAATGGACTCTAGCAAGTGTTTGAGCCTATACCTAAATCTAGAACTACCCACACAGCAGACTTTCTCCACCATTAAAGCCAATGCATGCCTCACGTGTTTAAGCCCATGTGAATTAGATTTTCTGTCACTAAAAATGGGAAGTTTGCTGATCTACCATGAACACCCTTATTTCCAGCAGGGTGCCTGCTGAACACTTGGTGCTTTGTCAACATCTGACAAATCAGTGTGTGATTGTCTTCATGAAGAAACTAAGCCTTGGAGAGGAGCCAAGTACCTTTGTAGAGGTTACCCAACACACACAGAAAAGCAGACATTTTAAACTTGGATCTGACACCTGAATGTTGACTCTGGCTGCTGAATGCTCACCATCAGTAGACGGTCTGGGCTAAACCATCGCAAGTACCCAGTTCACTAGAGACAAGTTCAGGGACAAGACTGCAGGAAGGCCCAGGGGAGAGTGTTCCTGGCATACACGAACGTGAGGACAGGTGCAGACCCTGGCGTCCCGTGCTTGCCACCATAGCTGCCTTCCCGTGCAGCAGTACGTGACGACCCCTCACCCACGTGCAGCGCTTCCTGGACCTTTCCCACATTGGCCTTTTCTCTTGGGGCTATTCCTTCCTACATATCACTTTTTAAAAGATTTATTTAAATGTATCTGAAAGACAAAGTTAGAGAGGGGGTGTGACGGGGAGATGAATCTGCCATCTGTGGATTCACTCTGCAAATGGCTGCAATGGTCAGGAAGAGGCTGAAGTCGGGAACCTGGAACGCCATTCAGGTCGCCCATGTGGGTAGTGGGGGCACAAGCACTTGGGTTATCTTGTGCTGCTTTCCCACACACACCAGCCAGAAGCTGGATCAGATATGGTACAGACAGGACTCGAACCAGCACTCTATGGGATGCCAGCATAGCAGGTGGGGCCTAATCCGCTGCTCCACAGTGCCAGCCCCATCCTACGCCCTCTAACTACTCGGGGAAGCTCTTTGCTTCTGTCACTGTGAGTGCCGCCTCCTCTATCCATTTGGATTTTAAAACCCAAGGCCTACAAGTTGTATAACTTGCTGGCATCCTCTTTAATTGTGAAATTAGTTTAATATCTATCAAAACTGGTACACAAAGTATACATAATAAAGCAAACATTTGTGTGTATACCACTCACCCAAGCATAGAACATACTAATAGTTTCTAAGCACAATTATCCCTCTACCCTTCTCCAAAACTATCCCCCCGCTCCAATTTTTGTTTTCAATTCATTTTTTTCCTTGTCCTTCTCAATTATTTAATATCTGAATATTACCGCATTTGGCATGGTTTTAAACTAAAAACTGTCTTTGCATATTGATCTGTCTCTATAACATAGTTTTTTTCTGCCTGACCATGTGTCTGCACTTCCTCCATATTGATGCAGGCCCTGCATTTTCACCGTAGTGTGATGTCCCCTCGTACAAGTAGTGCAAACTGTATCCTTCACCCTCTTACATTGGAGTTGTTTTTGCTCTATGAAACGATGACTTAGGAACGTTTCTGTGAAGGTTTCTCTGGAATACCTGTGTTGGCAAAGCCAAGTCAGATGTGCATTTTTGATTTCGCTGAGTATTACCAGCTCTCTACCCACCCCCGCCACACCCCCATCTATTTAACTCCTGTAACCTTAGAAGTTTGAGTTTATATTTTGGGCATCTTCATCCATAATCCACCCACACTCTTCAGTGGAGAACGCATTCAATAGTGCAGCTAACACAGGGGAAATGACTGTAAACACTGAACAGATACGTTAAACATTCTTTTTAGGAATTCGCGTTGTGGTGCAGTGGGTTGAGCCGCTGTGGGGGAGGCTGAATCTGGAGAGGCCTAGAGGACATTTCCTGAGCCTGCCTCAAGTTTGAAAACCTGACTTTAAGTTTCAGATCCCTGGTGGCAAACACCCAGCCCCAGGGCGCTTCTGCCTAAGGATCATTAAGGTGGTAGAATAGGAGTGGCTAGGACCCTTTTGCATCACAACACCCCACCCCTGCCTGCATCCGCTCATCCACTCTGCACCATCTGCTCTGTACCTCAGCTATATATACACCTGCCTTTTACAACAGAGTGAGACCCTGCTTCCACTGGGCTCCACACCGCGCCTGATTGTCCCCCGGGGTGGGGGAAGGCTGAGTGGCGGGTGGCACACTTCCCCTCCTCGGTCAAGGCAAGCTGCGGGCAGCCTGCCTAATTCCCCGGCGGTGGCGAGGAACAGTCACAGCAAGCCGCTGCCTCCAGTATCCCATATTGGAGCACTTGTTTGAATCCCAAGTTGTTGAACTTCCAATCCATCTCCCTGCTAATGTGCTGGGAAAGCAGCCAAAGCTGGCACAAGTGCCTGGGGTCAGTGCTGCCCTCGCGGAGTTCGGGGCTCCTGGCTCTGGCCAGACTCGGCACCTGCCGTGGAGGTCACTGGAGAAACTGAACCAGCGGACAGAAGAATGTCGCTTTCTCTATCACACACTGCCTTTCAAATATTATTTATCTTTGAAGGAATCAGGAGATCACGGAGAAGCACATTAAATGCCTCCTTCCTAGACAAGGGCTCAAGTCAGAAAGGTACAATTGCATTACACACTTCTTCATTGTAAGGCAAAGGCCTACAAAATTCATCCTGGTGAAAAATAGGCCGGCGCCGTGGCTCAACAGGCTAATCCTCCGCCTTGCGGTGCCGGCACACCGGGTTCTAGTCCCGGTCAGGGCACCGGATTCTGTCCCGGTTGCCCCTCTTCCAGGCCAGCCCTCTGCTGTGGCCCAGGAGTGCAGTGGAGGATGGCCCAAGTGCTGGGGCCCTGCACCCCATGGGAGACCAGGATAAAGCACCTAGCACCTGGCTCCTGCCATCGGATGAGCACGGTGCGCCGGCCGCAGCGCGCCGTCCGCGGCAGCCATTGGAGGGTGAACCAACGGCAAAGGAAGACCTTTCTCTCTGTCTCTCTCACTGTCCACTCTGCCTGTCAAAAAAAAAAAAAAAAAATTAATATCCAGTGTAAAGTGTCTGGCCATATAATTAGTAAGCTGTGAGACAGGTAAAGGATTTGTAAGTAAAGTGCCAGCTAAATAATTCTCATTTGTTCATTTAATGAAAAAACTGTAATACCTACTAGGCTGATATAGCCAAAGGGACACCCCTGATACATACTCTTGTAAAACCCTCTGCCCTGGACTTCATATAGAAACTGACTTGCTTCTAAGCCATAGAACATGACAGAGGTGATGTGATTTCATCCTCAACATTTTGTCCCATTAGATAAGACCCCATCCCAGCAACGGGACAGAGGGACACATGCCAGTCAAGAAGCAATGGCACTGAGACCTTCGAGAGCTCAAAGCCTGGATGTTAGAATCTGTGGGAGCTATACCTCTATCAAGCAGCAGGGAGATGGGAAGAGGAAGTCTCCCCCCAAATGAAGGTACTACCCTGGCCAGCATGTTGACTGCAGCCTTGGGGGACCCTAAGCAAAGGATTGGCCATGTAGCGTCCCGGTTGCTGAGCCACAGAAACTATGAGATTATAAATGAGTTGTTTGAAGCCACATGGCAGGCAGTGGCTTTATCAGCTGAGCCACAACGTCAGCCCCAGCAACTGTTATTTTTGACTTTGGGCATTCAGTAGAAACCACTAAAGTCACGACAGTAGAGCTAGCGAGTCTCAGCTGGTTTTCTCTGCAGGATAAAGGAGTATCCAGACTCTGGTCATTGCTGGTGGGACACTGTGCACCCCTCTTGGAGCAAGTACTGCCCTAAGGGAGGCAGGACATGGAGAATGGGATAAGAGTGTGAATGAGTTTCAGGGAAAGGATTTGAGGGTACATAATTCAAGAGCACAGATGATTATTTTGATTAGTTGGGTTACTTAAGTATAAGCTTGACTTGTATACATTTCAGTGATTTATCAAAGGAAGGTTTTTTTAATAAGGATGAATACTTCTTGGCCATCTATTTGTCTTGGCAGACAAATTCTCAATCAACTACTAGGAGGGATTTGGAAGAATTACATTCATATTTGACTTTCTAAAATGGGCTGGGTAAACATGTATACATTTGTATACATGGAAATGTAGAGAAGAATATACAATAAAAGATATCAGAAAAGTAGGATTAAATAAAAAGGGATGGCTTTTATTTAACAGATTGAATGTGAGTTGTAGGGACAACTAAGAACACAGTGATATTCCTTTTCTTACACATATTTGTGTCTTGACCTCTTCAAAGAAGCATGGGTTACTTTTTATTATAAAAGCAAATAGGCTTTTAAAAATGTCTATATTGGCATCTTTATACACGCAGATCTCCTCCTTGGTTTTCATGACCTAGTGGACCATTAAACAAATACCCTAAAAGGAGCTCTCTACCTGACATAAAGATATTAGATGTAGAAAAGAACTGCTTGCTCTTACACTTCTCACATTCCAGGAATTTTCCATTTCAGAAATGACTCATGCCTAAAACTTTTCATTACAGGGAAAATCAGTTACAATGCTATGTACAGGGAAACTTTTTCATTCATTCTTTAATAGAAAATTTGTAAAAGAAAATTGCTTCCTAACTGAGCCCATGAATGGCAAGTTACAGCTGAGAATGAATTTTTAATACTTAGTTAAAAGTCCTTGATAATAGAGGTTTATTATACAGCCATTAACAAATCCCTAATTATATCACTACTTGCAACAGGTCCAGCAGCATTATCCCAGTGGCTCAGCACCTAATGTATATAACATGTCTATCTGAGCCAATTAACTTACAAAATAATCAATACAGAAAAGATTAAAACAGTTAGCTTCCTTTTCACTCTCAAAGCTGGTCCGAGGGCAGCTTAGAGATCTGTGGTCTTGATCCGATTGTATGGGCTGCCAGTGCCCAGCAGGTTTCCAACACAGACCATACAATCGTTGTCATTGTGAAGTTTAAGGTCATTCATGTTCGTTCCAGTGTTACAGGGAACGGAAATCCAAGCCACACTGTTCTTGTAAGAATACTAAATGAGAAAATTCACACTTCCAACTTTTGAGGCAACAAGAACTATGAAAAACATTACAAAATGATTAAAATATCCCTGCACTCATCCTCTAGAAAATTAGAAACTAGACGTGCCAGTGAGTTTACTTCTTTACTGAATCCAACCACGATTTGATTGAACCAGAATTTTTATTGTTCTGTTTCTGGCTGAAAAGTCGCTTGCCTCACATTTGCTTTTTACCATAAAAACAAATTATTCAAGTATTTAAATATGAATACAAATCTTTTAAATATCTGTATAGAAAACCATAGTCCTTTTTTAATGAAAATGCAAAAACCCAAGGATGCTTCTTTAGAGACTGCCTGAAACGTACCCCCAGAAATGTGATGGGAATGCATTCCAGAGGAAGCTCATCACAGGACAGCTTTTTCAACAAACGTCATCTTTGTTCCAACTGAGCATCCATCAAGACAGGGGAGAACTCTGAGGACGGAAAGCCAAGCTGAGAGTTGGATCCGGGCTACAGAGCATTAGCGGCGGCGTCAGAAGTCTTCATCTATACCAAGGAGCACCTGTGCAACCTTGGGCAGGGCACATCACCCACCAGAAAGTCTTTGACGCCCTCCTTGCTTATCTCAAAGGAGTACAAAGGGCTCCAGTAAGGTAGCAAAAGC
Organism: Sylvilagus floridanus; assembly: GCA_949820135.1. Lineage (NCBI taxonomy): Eukaryota > Metazoa > Chordata > Mammalia > Lagomorpha > Leporidae > Sylvilagus > Sylvilagus floridanus. Next base: position 11,768,481 of record OX463246.1, on the reverse strand, counting down.
AGTGGCCACCTCCTCTTTCCTCTCCTCTTTAGAGCTACTTACTAGACTTCATCACAGGGGACTGCATGTGTGTCCACTTACACATCTCTGGTGCCCACCAGATCAGATTCCTCAATGCAGTCACTGTGCCGGTTTTGCCCGGTGTGCCACTTACTGTGAGATCACAATACATATTGGAAATGAAACATCAAATAATGCAATTGCTCTTAGAAAGTACAGCACCACATATAAATACAAGGTGACAAGATTTCACAGCAGTGTGGACACTTAGAGTCAGTATTAAATAAAAACCCCTTTACCAGATAGCCATTCACTCTGAAGGGCATTGTGTGTTGAAGTGAGGGGACCCACATCTCTCTCTGAACTCACTGCTAGGACCAAGGCCATCACTACTAAGCCCTGGCTGCCTTATAAAGAAAAAAGTTTTTGTGTGTGTGTTTTGTATTGCTTTACCTTGCATTTCCTATCTCACAGCGAATGAAATGCATTCCATGATGGAATTATGTGTTCAAAGTAATTGAAACAAACCAAATAAAAGTAACTATAAAACTGTGCCCTTACTTCATAAGGTTCCCAATTCCATCCACAAGATCCCTGCATTTAAAAGACAGTGTGTGTAAACATTTTCAATGGGCTCTTTATTCTTAAACTGAACAGGTTTCCAGCAAGAACTGTGACAAATATTAGAGTAGTCTTCAATGTACAAACATTCTTTAAAGACAAATGGCTGTCAGTATTCTAGCATCACAAATGTATTAATAATTACTACTTTGCTTTAGAATGATATAAATGGTGGTTTTTAGCTGGATAAACTCCAAAAGCCATCCAACAGGACTTACACTTTTCTAGAACCAGTCAAATAGAATAGAGCAGACCATCAAAGTGGGACAAGCCCTGCAAGACAAAATAATTCTCTGCACATCCATTTGCTTTTTATTTCAATAACAAAGAAATTCTTAAACATGAACATTCTTTATCTAAAGTTGAATAAAATAACTTTCATCGCATCGATGCCATATGAAGAACTCAGCAAATGTAAAAACTACAGAAAATACTTTTCCCCCAGTTCTACTTCTTAATTTTCAATATAAAGTCCTGAAATATAACTGTAAGTAACTTTCCTCCTTTTGATATGCTGCAATACCTTCGCGTTTCATTAGAAATCCTTTGCTGTACTATTTTGCAAGTGAGAAATTGAAAAATTCCCACGACTTGATTGGGATCAAATAGCAACTTTGCAGCAGGGTTAAGGTGTTAGAACTCAGTGCTAGAATTGTGACTCTCGAAGACCACAGTGTTGTTTTAATTAGCCTCCTATTCTTAACCCACTAAAAATAGACACGTAGAAAACACTTTAGTGTTAATACACTAATTTTGGCTGGAAAACTAAGTATTTCAGTTATAATTCATAAATACTATTGCTTCTTTACTAAAGGACTTTTAAAGGAAATATTTAGCATTAATGTTGAACTAAGGGAGAATATATTGTAGGTGAAGAAATTTATAAAATATTTGCTTGAGACTTGGAAAAACTCAACATTTGCAGTTACTGAGTAGATAAAAGCAATTGGTAAGCAAGTTGGGAGTAGGAAAAAGTGGTGGGGGCCAGTGCTGTGGCATAGCAGGTAGAGGTGCCATCTGCAGTGCCCGCATCCCATATGGATTCCAGTTTTTGAGTCAATCTAGCTATCTGCTAGGGCCTGGGAAAGCAGAAGATGGCCCAAGTCCTTGAGCTCCTGGCTCTGGATTGGCCCGTCTCTGGCCGTTGTGGCCAATTGGAGAGTGAACCAAAGGATGGAAGACCTCTCTGTCTGCCTCTCCTCTCTAGCTGACTTTCGAATAAATAGTCTTTTTCCTTTACTTTTCTTTCTTTTAAAGAAAACCCAAGGTTGGATCCTTCTCACTATTCCTCACTAACTCACTTGACATATCTCTCCAAAGGAGTAAGCTCTATCACGATGGGGACAAGCACACAGTAGGTGTTCTGTAAATACATGTTGAACAGATGGTGGGATGTTATGAGCCAATTTCTCATTGAACCCATTTGGGAAGTTTGATCGTCTCTTGGATGTGCTTCCTCCTCCTGTATGTTCATCTTCACTTTTCCTTGAACATAACACATCATCAGGCCCTTGAGGGAATAAATGACCAAGTCCACACATCATTTTAGCTCCATCAGAAGCTTCTGTGTGTGACACAATGCTACACTGTGGGATTTTACAGGGCACAGAGTCTAGAAGTGAGGAACTAAGCCCAGAATGACCATCAACCCTTACTTTCCCACTGGAGGAATCCATGAGAACTGTAGACTATGAGAGAAGATCAAGTGAGAAATGCCACTGAGGGATGAGAAGCAGTACAAGGGAACGAGAGCTATTTTGAAGGTTGGCTGCAGTCCAAGACATGTGGGGGGACATAATGACGAGTAAAGTCAAAGAGGGGGTGAGATTTCAGTGGCATCTGAATTCTGCGTAAAATGCAAAACTCCTAAAATACCCCTTTGCTTCGATGTAATTCCCTCCAATAAGTTTCACCCACCATGTCACCCCATGGCTTCCTCACCAGGGAATCTGTTACAGTGAGTTGTAACTGCCAGCTTCCTACCTTCCAGGTCTTGATGTGCAAGGATGCACACCTGTGGATATTTGGTCACCACTTTACCCTCAGGGCCAGTAAGTTACCTACACTCTGGAAGGGGACAATCAGTGGTTATGGAAAGGAAGAAGTGAAGACGGAGGGATGGGGGTGTTGGCAATCATGCATCCCTTCCTCCCCCAGCAGTGAGGAGAGCAGTCTCTACCCTGCTGCCCACCATTTGAAGTCTGGATATGGTTCATCAAGCGAAGGTATTTGGCAAAGGAGACGATTAGCAGCACATCAAATACGTCTTATTCACAGCAACAATAAAACAAAGCCAGTTCCAACAGTTGCATTTATAGGTTCTATCTTTTGCAGGCTGTAATTGAAGAAACATTTTAAGCATTGATCGAGATTTCCAAAGCATGCATTAGTCATTGATTTTAATATATTCTCATACATGTGTTCAATATTTAGGCAACTTGGTATTTTTATCTTAATTAGGATTTGTTTTTGTTAAGTTGCAACAAGCTAAATCACATGTATTGTCATAGAAGAACTCTGTATCCTATACTCCATTTTGTGACCCAGTGGGTCCTTAGTGTAATGACCTTCATTGCTGAAGGCACTTGAAAATATAAATATAGCTGGTGACTTACTTGAAATTAGCCATATATTTCATACTTGAGTCACAGGTGGACACTTCAGTTCTACCTGGGGAGTATTTCAGTCCTTTGTTTTGCGCTGGGACAAGGTCATCCCAAGTAACTAAACTGTGCTATGCACAAAACAGCCTGATTTGTCCTCTGTCAACAAGGGGACCATCCTGACATTCAGTTGGATCATTTTTTGGAAAGAACATGAGTTGCACAGCTACACTGTTTCCTCAGACAACACAAAATGGGCTAGGGCAGTTGTAAATTCATATCTACAAGTGTGTTGCTTGTTAGCAAACCAGAGACTTCCTTAATATAATCGCTTTCAGTTTTAAAATAGATTAAGTGAAAACAAGTGACTGACATGTCTCAAAAAATACCTATTTGACATCCTCATCCTTAAATGTAATGTACTCACTGAAACAGAGCTTTTTCATGCATTGGTTCACTCCCCAAATGGCCACGATGGCTATCAAAACTGGACCAGGATGCAAACCTGTCTGGGCCTCACCCAAGGGTGGCTGCAAACAATTATGAGTCCTCACCTTTGTCTCCCATGGTCTGCATTATCAGGAAACTGCAGTCAGGAGCTGGAGCTAGGAATTGAACCTAGGTACACCAATGTGTCACGGACATCTTACCCACTAAGCTAAATGACCTCCTCAGCATTCCCTGTTCATTTACAGGAAGGTGAAGTATACTACTTGTCTACCAACGTAATATATTTGTGGTACAAAACGTATCACAAAGCACTCAATTTTTAAATAACAGTAAGCTTCCTAACCTCACAGTCAAAATATCATGGCCAGAGGCTTTAGGATTGATCCGAACAGAACCAGGCATGTCTAGCTCATTCCATTTTTGGGTTCTGAAAGCAAGTCCAGTCTTTGAAGATCCACAGGATAATTTTTATTTCTTGAGAGCAAATGTTATGCACCCAGGTCCTTGGAATTCCTACACTGGGAAGGAAAGGAAGCAGCATGGTACGTTGTGAATCAGAATTCCGGTCTATTGGGCTGGAACTCATTAATGACAACCTGTATAACCTTCAGACACCCATTTCCTCTCCCTGAACCTCAGGCTTTTGTCTTTGTGAGGACACAGGGATAATAATACACACACTGGAATCACATCTCAACTGTTTGCTGTGAAAATATTAAAGGAGCTATGTGTAGTATTACATAAATGTTCATCATTATATATCTGTGATCCTTAAAATTCTTTATTGTAGAAAATTCCTTAAATCTTCCAGTCTCAAACAAGGTGTCTTTGACAAGCTCTCAAATCTGCTGTTAAGTTATCTGCACCCCGATCTAAACAAAGTCATACTGCATAGATTCCACATCCTGAGTATTTTCCTTGACATTGACAAATTCCTGGTTGCCAAAGCGTACAGAAGACAAATGCACTCGAACAAAATCAGAACAGAATTAAAGCAGCCTCGCCTTGCCGAGTGTCTCGCAGGCCCTCAACACAAGGTTGCATGAACTTTCTCCATGGGAAAAAAATGAAAGCCTTTTTGGTCAAGGTTTCAAGAGAAGACAATTGATCAGGTCAATTGTTTCTCCAAGTTCATTTTTAATCCAACTTCCCTGATCACTTTCTAATAAGGGAAGTGTTCCACACCCATGTCTATGGAGCCTCACACCAAGCCACGCTCTGCAGCACAGTCCATTGTTACGGGTCAGATTTTCCTGACAAGTCTAGAAAACCTGCTTACACTCCCCTAACTGTTTCAAGCGTGCTGTTTACCATCACGTGAAAGAGCGTTTGTGAGAGACAAGTTTGATCATGTTTTCTCCAAACATATTCTGGAATTCTCCTAAAATAAAATTGGAAAATCCACAGAAGATGACTGGGATAGCTGAAGACCAGAGTTGGCACTAGCAGATGCCAACTAATACAATTTTATGGAGCAAATATCTTCTTTTTCTGTCTTTGAAAATGAATTGCAGAAACTGGAAAGCAATTCCTTTTTAGGAAATTTCTCTAAGTCTAATGGACTTAGAAAAGACACTTTTAAACAGAGGACCACAAAATAGTTATCTGACATACGGAATTTTCCTCTTACTACCAGGTCCTGGGTCTGCAGCTTTGCCCTTGTGTCTTGGGTGCTTCTTACTCGGTCTGGTGTGTGAATGGTGCCCTTCTCCTACGTAGAAGCTAAATCAACTGTCCTGCCACAGTGATATCCTACCCCTCCGCCCTCATGAGTCTCTCCTGCACACAGCTCCCTCCTCCCTGGTTCTAGCAGTTGCGTGAATTTCTTTCTCGGAAACTGCTGAATTTCTGTAGCAATGGGAAAACAGCCTGGAAATGACAAGGGCAGAAGTTGAACAACACTGTATGTTGTTTTTATAAAAATACAAATTGCTGAAAACAATTTATAAAATCCAGATATATCATAAGTAGGCAAGTCCTAACATTGCAGTCTTAAATATTGGCAGTTTCACACAGTTCATGATGTTAGCATTCCATGATATTAATGGTAAGTGATTTCTACAGTCATTAAATTCCATATGTAGTTGGAAAGCCCTATAAATGTGAAAAATGAATATGAATACCTCTATTAGGAAGCTGCTGGCAAGAAATAGGGCAGTATTTGTTGTTGCTGTTGCATTGTTTTCCACGTTGGTGGTGATGGTGAGGCAGTTCAACTTTTGGGTTCTGTCTTGTTGTTCATTAATAAGTGACTGTGCAGGAGAGTGCGGATCCCCATATGAACTACTGAGGGGAGAGGGAGAGAAACCTGCTTGATCCCCATCAGGATTTGTATCAAGTTAAGAAATAACCAAATAGGGCTGGCGTTGTGGTACAGCGGGTTAATGCCCTGGCCTGAAGCGCCAGCATCCCCTATGGGTGTGGGTTAAAGATCCGGCTACTCCACTTCTGATCCAGCTCTCTGCTGTGGCCTTGGAAATCCGTGGAAGATGGCCCATGTCCTTTGGGGCCCTGCACCCATGTGGGAGACTCAGGAGAAGCTCCTGGCTTCAGATTGGTGCAGATCCGGCCATTGCAGCCAATTGGGGAGTGAACCACGGGATGGAAGAGCTCGCTCTGCCTCTCTTCTCTCTGTGTAACTGACTTTCAAATAAATCTTGCAGAATCTCCTTGGATTTTTTTTTCAACTGTAACAACAGTTTAATGATATGAAATAGACAAACTTGATCTTCATATCAAATGATCAAAGGAAGAAATTAATCTATATACAGCAAAATTAGATGTAAAACTCTCCTCTTTGCAGACTGAAAAAGCTTCTCAGTCATCTTTGAAATGTATACGTATATAAACATACCATTGATAATTCATTTTTCAGATTACTTTAAGTACTAAGTTCAATACAATGGTTAAACTATGCTCACAAAAAATATTTTAAATATTTCTTTCCAGAAAATGCGATCATCCTTTAGATCATACACGCTGTATGTGTCATGCAGTTCATACATAACATCAGAAAGCCTATAAAATTTTTTTTTTCAGGGGCCTGTGTTGTGACTCAGCAGAGAGCCACGACGTGGGATGCTGGCATCCCAGAGGGCACCCATTCAGATCCTGGCTGCTCCACTTCCAATCCAGCTCCCTGCTAAAGGCCTGGGAAAGCAGCAGAGGATGGCGGCTAAGGTACCCACGTGGGAGACCCAGAAGAAGTTCCTGATTTCAGCTGCAACAGCCAGGGCTGAGCCAGGCTATCTGGGGGAGTGAGCCAGTGGATGAAAGACCTTCCCCTCTCTCCTCCCTCACCTTTCTCTGTTTCCCCCTCCTTCTCTAAGGCTTTCAAATACGTACATCTTTTTAAAGTTTCAGAAACAATTTGTCCTCAAAAGGTCATTATTAAGTCATGAGATGGCAGGATGCATAAGTAACTGATTTCCAGTGAAGAAAAGGAAGCTCAAGGATTTAAGTACCTTACTAGAGATGGCATGCGAACAACCTTTAAGGTCCTGGCCTGCGACACAGGTATTTTGATGCTAGTTTTACTTTACCTTTCTCTTCATCATTGTTGCCTTTCCAACAAGTGATGTTGACTTCCATCCACTCTGGTCCTCTGCTGTGGATCCTAAGACATATGAGCCAATGAAATGCAATTTTCAGGCTTATGAACCATGTGTCAACCCTGATAGCATATTCTCTGGTCAATGCTGGACTGTTGCAGACACAGAGGGAAAGGGAATATTTTGTGATTTAAGAGTAGAATCTAGGAAAAAGGCTAAACTCGTCTTCGGTTCACATTGAGGAATTCACTAAAAGCAATGACATCCTTGGTAACTGTGCTTTTAAGGACAGAAAAGGCTGGACCTCCTAGCCTGTAGGGTTTAGAGGGAATGGTGAGATACAGCCTAGGTACTAAGAAAAAAACTGCCGGACCAGAATATTATGTCCTGCAAAGCTCTCATTTGTGAATGAAGGTGAAATAAAGACCTTTCATAGCAAACAGAAATTGAAAGAATTTGTTGACACTTGTCCAGCCCTGCAAAAGATGCTTAAATGTGTTACACACAGAAACAAACACGGCCAGCAATACGATAGAAGGTAAAGGAAGAAAACCTCTCAGTAAAAGATCACAGGAAGTCAAAGCATATATTAGAAATATCTTTGGGAAAATGGCAGGGCAAAGTTACTACTTATCAATAGTTGGACTAAATGTAAATGGCCTCACCTCTCCAGTAAAAAGACAGATGGATTTTGTTCCTTAATATATTCAGCCAGTCTATTTGCTGCTTACAAGAAACATATCTTTCCAACAAAGATACATGCAGACTGAAAGTGAAAGGTTGAAAAAGATTCCATGCCAACATAAACCAAAAACGAGCTGGCGTAGCCATCTTAATATCAGACGAAATGAACTAACACAAAAACTGTTGAGACAAAGAGGGACACTATATAATCATTAAGGGTTCAATTCAACAAGAAGATGTAACTATTATAAATGTATATGCACCTAATTACAGGGCACCAGTTTATTTAAAAGATATGTTAAGGGACTTAAAGGGAGACTTGGATTCCAATATAATAGTACTGGGGGACTTCAATACTCCAGTGTCAGAAATACAGATCAACCAGACAGAAGGTCAACAAGGAAACAGCAGATTTAATTGACACTATAGTCCAAATGGATCTAACATATCTACAGAACTTTTCATCCTACACGTAACGAATTTACATTCTCAGCAGTACATGGAACCTTCTCTAGCATGGACCACATACTAGGCCATAAAGCAAGTGTCAGCAAATTCAAAAGCATTAGAATCATATGATGCAGCTTCTCAGACCATAAAGGAATGAAGTTGGAAATTAGCAACTCGGGAATCCCTAGAGCATATGCAAACACATGGAGACAGAACAGCATGCTCCTGAATGAACAATGGGTCATAGAAGAAATAAAAAGAGCAATCAAAACTTTCTGGAAGTAAATGAGGATAACAGCACAACATCAAAACTTATGGGATACAGCAAAAGCAGTGTTAAGAGGAAAGTTTCTAGCAATAGGTGCCTACATCAAGAAATTGGAAAGGCACCAAATAGATGAGCTTTCAATGCAACCCAAGGATCTAGAAAAACTGTAGCAAACCAAACCTAAGAGAAATAATTAAAATTAGAGAAGAAATAAAATTGAATGCAAAAAAGTTACAAAAGATCAGCCAAATGAAGAGCTGGTTTTTCAAAAAATAAAATTGACACAGCATTGGCCCAGCTAACTAAAGAAAAGACCCAAATCAAAATTGGATGGAAAAGGAAATGTAACAACAGACACCACAAAAATAGTCATCAGAAATTACTACAAAGGGTTGTATGCCAGCAAACAGGGAAATCTATCAGAAATGGATAGATTCCTGGACACATGCAACCTACCTAAATTGAATTATGAAGTCATAGAAAACCTAAACAGACCCATAACTGAGACAGAAATTGAACCAGTAATAAAGGCCCTCCCAACAAAGAAAAGCCCAGGACTGGATTCACTGCTGAATTCTACCAGACATTTAAAGAACTACTAACTCCAATTCTTAAACTATTCAGAACAATCAAAAGAGAAAGAATCCTCCCAAACTCTTTCTATGAAGCCAGCATCACCTTAATCCCTAAGCAGGAAAAAGATGCAGCATTGAAAGAGAATTACAGACCAATATCCCTAATGAACACAGACGCAAAAATCCTCAATAAAATTCTGGCCAGTTGAATGCAACAACACATCAGAAAGATCATCCATCCAGACCAAGTGGGATTTATCCCTGGTCTGCAGGGATGGTTCAATGTTCAAAAAACAAGCAATGTGATACACCACATTAACAGACTGCAGAGAAAAACTATATGATTATCTCACTAGATGCAGAGAAAGCTTTTGATAAAATACAACACCCTTTCATGATAAGCTAAGCAAATTGGGTATAGAAGGAACATTCCTTAATACAATCAAAGCAATTTATGAAAAACCCATGGCCAGCATCCTACTGAATGGGGAAAAGTTGGAAGCATTTCCACTGAGACAGGGATGCCCACTCTCACCACTGCTATTCAATATAGTTGTGGAAGTTTTAGCCAGAGCCATTAGGCAAGGAAAAGAATTTAAATAAATACAAATTAGGAAGGAAGAAGTCAAACTATGCCTCTTTGGATTCCCTAAAGAAACATATCATCTGCAAAGAACTCTGAGACTATTGGAACTCATAGAAGAGTTTGGCAAAGTAGCAGGATATAAAATCAATGCACAAAAATCAACAGCCTTTGTATACACAGGCAATGCCATGGCTGAGGAAGAACTGCTAAGATCAATCCCATTCACAATAGCTACAAAAACAATCAAATACCTTGGAATAAACTTAACCAAGGACGTTAAAGAATGCTACGATGAGAATTTAAAAATCTTAGAGGATGCCAAAAAAATGGAAAAATCTTCTGTGCTCATGGATTGGACCTTTTGATGATATTCTTTCATTCTGCCAAAAGCAATTTACAGATTCAATGCAATACCAACCAAAATACCAAAGACATTCTTCTCAGATCTGGAAAAAATGATGCTGAAATTCATATGGAGGCCCAGGAGACCTCGAATAGCTAAAGCAATCTTGTACAACAAAAAGCCAGAGGCATCACAATACCATATTTCAGGACACACTGCAGGGCAGTAGTTATCAAAACAGCATGGTACTGGTACAGAAACAGATGGATAGACCAAGGGAACAGAATAGAAACAAGAGAAATCAACCCAAACATCTACAGCCAACTTCTTTTTGATCAAGGATCTAAAACCAATCCCTGGAGTAAGGACAGTCTATTCAATTAGTGGTGCTGGGAAAACTGGATTTCCACATGCAGAAGCATGAAGCAAGACCCCTACCTACACCTTACACAAAAGTCCACCCAACATGGATTAAAGACCTAAATTTACAACCCGACACCATCAAATTAGAGAACATTGGAGAAACCCTGCAAGATATTGGCACAGGCAAAGACTTCTTGGAAAAGACTCCGGAGGCACAGGCAGTCAAAGCCAAAATTAACTATTGGGATCACATCACATTGAAGTTTCTGTACTGCAAAAGAAACAGTGAAGAGGCAACCGACAGAATGGAAAAAAATATTTGTAAACTATGCAACTGATAAAGGATTAATAACCAGAATCTACAAAGAGATCAAAAAACTCCACAACATCAAAACAAACAACCCACTTAAGAGATGGGCCAAGGACCTCAACAGACATTTTTCCAAAGAGGAAATCCAAATGGCCAACAGGCACAGGAAAAAATGTTCAGGATCACTAGCCATCTGGGACATGTAAATCAAAACCACAATGAGGTTTCACCTCACCCCGGTTAGAATGGCTCACATAGAGAAATCTACCAACAACAGATGCTGGCGAGGATGTGGGGAAAAAGGGACATTAACCCACTGTTGGTGGAAATGTAAACTGATAAAGCCACTATGGAAGTCAGTCTGGGGATTCCTCAGAAACCTGAATATAACCCTACCATTCAACCCAGCCATCCTACTCCTTGCAATTTATCCAAAGGAAATTAAATTGGCAAATAGAAGAGCTGTCTGCACCTCAATGTTTACTGCAGCTCAATTTACAATATCTAAGACCTGGAACCAACCCAAATGCCCATCAACACTGGACTGGATAAAGAAATTATGGGACATGTACTCTATAGAATATACAGCAGTCAAAAACAATGAAATCCGGTCACTTGCAACAAAATGAAGGAATCTGGAAAACATCAAGCTGAGTGAATTAAGCTAGTCACAAAGGGACAAGTATCATATGTTCTCCCTGATCGGTGACAACCGAGCACCAAAAAGGAAACCTGTTGAAGTGAAATGGACACTATGAGAAACAGTGACTTGATCAGCCCTTGTCCTGACTGTCAAGGAGCAACTTAATACTTTATCCCTTTTAGTATTTTTTTTATTCTACTTAATTGAAGAGTTCAACCAATAGTATTAACACACAATTATTCTTAGGTGTTTAAATTTAACTGAAAAGTGATCTCTGTTAAATGTAAGAGTGGTAATAAGAGAGGGAGGAGATGTACAGTTTGGGACATGCTCAATCGGACTTGCCCCAAATGGTGGTGTTGGAAACGTGCCAGGGGATTCCAATTCAGTCCCATTAAGGTGGAATGAACCAATGCTATCTCACTAGTCAAAGTGATCAGTTTCAGTTCACAATTGATCATAATGATAGGATTAAGAGTCAAAGAGATCACATAAACAAGACTAGTGTCTGCTAATACTAACTGATAAAATTAAAAAGGAGAGAACAATCCAACATGGGAAGCGGGATACACAGCAGACTCATAGAATGGCAGATGTCCTCAACAGCACTCTGGCCTCAGAATCGGCCCTTACAGCATTCAGATCTGGCTAAAGCCCATGAGAGTATTTTAGGCATGAAAAGCCAAGGCACTCTGCGGGGGGTGGGGTGGGGGGTGGACCTAAATGAAAGATCTCTGCGAGTGAGATCCCAGTAGAAAGAACAGGCCATCAAAGAAGGAGGTACCTTTCTCTGAAGGGAGGAGAGAACTTCCACTTTGACTATGACCCTGTCTGAATAAGATCAGAGATGGCGAACTGAATAGGCTTCCATAGCCTTGGCCACTCATGACAAGAGCCTCGGGTGATTACTGATGCCATAAATAATAGTGTGAAATTGTTAAATCAACAACAGGAGTCACTGTGCACTTACTCCCCATGTAGGATCTCTGTCCTTAATGTGTTGTACTATGTGAATTAATGCTATAACTAACACTCAAACAGTGCTTTACAGTTTGTGTGTGTGTGTGGGTGCAAACTGTTGAACTGTTAATATATATTAAACTGATATTTTGTATATACAGATAATTAAATCTTGATGTGAATGGAACGGGAGAGGGAGAGGGAGTGGGAGTTGGGAGGGTTGTGGGTGGGAGGGAGGTTATGGGGGAGGGGAACCCACTGTAATCCAAAAGCTGTACTTTGGAAATTTATATTAAAGTAAAGCCTGGACCTCAACCAGAAAGACCCCATGAGTTAGGAGGTGGGTAGAACTAATTAAATTCAATGATCATTTAATATTCTGCATTTAAGTTAACAGATGGTTTAATTCTGGTAAAAGTCAGTTTAAGCTTACCTTTCTAATAAAACCACCCTTTGCAAACCTCTGAATATTGCTTCTCAAGACTCAAGAGAAATTGAATTCTAAGCATTTTCCACAATCTCTTCAGTTTACCAGGGCTACTCTCTGGGAGGAAAAGTTTAAGACTCTCCTAGACAGATGGGTAGGAAAAGGACCTGTAATGGGCCAAAGTAATGTGTACATATTTCCCAAGACCCGTTAAAAAAGAAGTAAATATGTATTCACAAGAACTGCTGACTTCCCAAAGGACAAGGCAATGAGAAAGAAGCAACATTTAAACGAACTTGGTTGCTCTGGACAATTAGCCGTTGGAATCCAGAGATTATTCTTGTGCAATCATCTTGCTGGCTACTGGCTGGAATCTCACATTAAGGTAAATGTGAGTCACTGGGAAAAATGATGCTGCATGTGAGTTCCAAAGATACTAATGCCATCTTCGATGTTTCTTCAGTATGTTTGGGGAGTGATTGCATTTTAGCCCAAATAAAGGTTTTTCTTAGACAAGGAATTCCATCATTTCTGAACTTTTACAACTGTGTGCTGTACCTATCATTTTCATATGCTTCCTTACCCAGCAAATGATGTGGTAAAATTGTGGGTAGCAGCAGCATGAAGAACAGAACCATTTTAATTTCTCCCATCTGGCATATTAGCATTAATAAAAGATCTTTAAAAAGAGAAGCCTTGAAAGGCTTTCACCTCTTGATTTAACAAGATAATAAGGAAAGCTTGCAATCTGCCACTAAATATAACCGATAAGAATAAGAGTGAGTGCGCTGGGAAGAGCATAAGATTAACCTTGGAGACCATTTCTAAAACCCCGCTGATTACAATATGATCATGTGAAGACCAGCACTGAAACTGATTGTTACTGTTTAGTGCAAATAAAGTTCCATTGGAGACTAATATCCACCAGAGGTGGATAGAAGGAAAGTTGAAGATCTCTTCATCTGCCATTTCATACTACTATCGACCACATGGATTAATAGCAAACCTGAAGAACCTTTCTCTGTCTGCTTTATCAGACACTGATGGACCCCATACCCTCTCTGTGGAGCCGATTGCCTTGGTGATTACACTGAGTCGTTACAATGCTGGTTGAGATTGAGTACAACATACTATTGATCGTCCATTTCTATATTTTTCTCTTTGACTTAGTTTTGTTTTTATACAACTATCCCCCACACTAACACCTCATTAATATTTTGCCCATTTACCCTGGGTTTTTCATGGGACAGGGAAGATTTTACTTACCCTGGCAGTTTCTCAATTAAAATGGGATTTGGGGATCAGATTCTTCTTAATTGGAAAATTACCTGAGTGGTTTGTCCAAGTTGTTCAGAGCTTGCTGGCCAATCTTTTTGACCACAACTACATTTCAAAAGAACACCATAGCTAAAAACTACACAGTAATAAAATGAAGAGCTCACAGGGGAGTTTAACACAAATATGATCTCAATTCATTTTTACAGCTTACACTTGACTCTGTGCATCAGGTGAAGTATTTCAGGTGGTTATCTAAAGGAAAAGAAATAAAGCTTAAAGTTGCTCTAAAATTATATTGCAACTAAACTCAATTTATAATATAGTCAATGAGGTCATCCACTGTTCCTGATATCAAAAGGCACCTAGAAGTACAGGGACTAGCTTGGTGAGATACACTTTGATTGCATTATTCAAAATCTTAAGTGAAGGTTTAGCTTGGGTTTGAGTGGTTGGGTTTTCAAGACAAAATTTATATGCATATTGGAGCCTAGAACTGAATGAGAGGGGGATGTTGCTAAACTAGGAAGGGGCTTGTAAAAGTTTAAGGACAATAGGTATTATGAAAAATGGATGCATGGATTTCAGAATGTTTTGTACCACAATAAACATCTTTTTACTCCATTTTTCATAAGCTTTTTGAAGTCATATCTTTAATAAAAATTCAAAGTACCTATAGGACAGAATTTATAAATAGTGAATCCACAAGAGTCTAGGGAGAACAAGGCTTGTTGGTGGTTTTGGTTTTTTTTTTTTTTTTTGGGGGGGGGGCAGAGTAGATAGAGAGAGGCAGACAGAAAGGTCTTCCTCTTCTGTTGGTTCACCCAGCAATGGCCGCTGCAGCCTGCGCACCACGCTGATCTGAAGCCAGGAGCCAGGTGCTTCTCCTGGTCTCCCATGGGGTGCAGGGCCCAAGCGCTTGGGCCATCCTCCACTGCACTCCCGGGCCACAGCAGAGAGCTGGCCTGGAAGAGGGGCAACCGGGACAGAATCCAGCACCCCGACCGGGACTAGAACCCGGAGTGCTGATGCCGCGATTGGAATCGAATCCTAAAGGACACTCCTGTACTACAAAAACACAGATAGACCTGTAACAATCACGGTGATTGTACACAATCCTCATAATCAGAGCCACTGTTTTTAAAATTGAATGCGAAAACAGGGAAGATTGGGCAACAATAATAAATTGTACAGATTAAAACTGAATATGGCCCGCAGGAGAAATGATCAACTCATGATAACCAGGGCAGATTTTTATTTTCAGACAGTCTCAAGTAGTCAAAAGCAGTTGGCTAGAATTCAGTTTGCAGAATCAGGTAGAAACAATGTCCAATGGGTTGTATTAATGTGGTGTCTTTAAACCACTGAAAGTTAGAGAAGACAAGGTATAAGTCCGCATTCACTCACTGTGTGGAGGAAGCAGGAGATTGGGTCTTATACAGTATGCAGGAAGACACACAGATGTTCACCTCTGTTCAGCATTATTTTCAGTAACCCCAATGAGTTTTTTGTCCTAAAAATCTAAATTTTTAATGCCAAGTTTCATAGATTCCTAGAATGGATCTCATGTACCAACAAAAATAAGGGTGCAATATTCTTGATTAAAAATTCATATGCATCTTCAATTCCTTTCTCTATTAATAGACTTATAAATCTGTTATAGTATATTACCACTTGCATTAAAAGAAAATCATTGTAATCCCTGAATTACTGGAGTTATATTGGATAATGAGAATTGTTTAATTTTCTTAAAGTTCAAGGACATGAACAAACACTTAACTGCTTTCTGCATTTCAAAGACTTCTTAAACATACCCATGGAAAGGAATTTTTTAAAATATACTTCCAACTTCTGCAAATACATAGTACCTGATTGAAAGCTTTCCAATCAAAAAGAGTTTGTAAAACAGTCTGCAGTCAACAATTCTCCATGAATCTGTCCTCAGAGTTAACTTTTCTGGAAAACTTGGGATTCCTTAAACAGTGATTTTTTTTTTTTTTTTTTTTTTGCCCAAGAACTATAAACAACTTAGGATAGCTTCTGTAATGGGTGTAAATCTTAAAGGTAAACTTGTTGTTGAACAAAACCACATGACATGTATGTGGATCATGCTGCTTGGGGAGAAACCAGTGGGATGAATTCAGTGTTTCCACTTCTGTTTCTTCAGCCAAAGAATTTGGATGAATCACTGACAATTCATCACTACTACTGGAGAAGTCCTGTGAGGCACATTCCATGTGAATCCCGCACTGGTAGTATCAGTTTGGGGTATGGAAAATGATATAAATAAGCCTTAACAACAAACACATTGCTAAATTATGTTTAACAAAGTATTAACCCTATCAAAAATAGAAATTGACAAGTGTTGAAATAAAAAGCAATTAATAGCAAAAATTAATTTGTGTCAGATTGGCTTTTAAAAGCACACACACCCGTTTAAAGAACCAGGTGTCCTTGGAGAAATGGTTGACCACACAGCTTAGGGAGACAAAGCACAACATATACCAGGAGCATCTTTAATACTAGACTGAAAACTAAAGGATTATAAGATATGCCAAAGGGTCACAGGAGTCAATATTAAAACTCCCAAAGGCCAAAGGTAGAACAAACGAAGCAAGAAATAAAGGAGAATTGGATCACAACCCAAAGTACAAAATATAATATACCCATGTGCCCATATTGATGGAAATAGGAGATCGAAAAAATAGGACACAGTAACATATCCTTCAAGAAGAATTCCAAATAATGTATTTAAGTTCTTGCCTCCAATAAATGAGGCCAATTTCTCCTCTTGAGTATGGGATGGAGTTAATGACTCATTTCTGACAGACTGTAGAGTGGGAAAAACCCTACCTCTGCAGTGAAGACACCAAGAAACATTGAAAAATCAAAGATTGACATCATTGGAGATGTCATCTGGCTATGATAGAATCAAATATGATATAATGAGAAGGGCCCCTCACTTCCATAAATCTCTTTAGAAAGCTTTCAATTCTAGTCTATTAATGATAAAAAAAAAAATCAGACAAATCTAATCTGTATATCTGCCTTTCAAATAAATAGTCTTAGTACACAATTTCAGCTGAAGTTAAATTTCTGGAGATGGATGCTGGGGATAGTTGCATAACACTGTGGGTAGACTTTAATTCTATAGAATTTTACACTTAAGAATGGTTAAGTGGTCAGTGTCTGGTGCGGTGGGCAAGTGGGACTTCAGCATCCCATATAGGAGTGCTGTGTTCAAGTCCCAGCTCCACTCCAGATTCCAGCTTCCTGGCCACTCATGAAAGCTCAAGTAGTCAGTCCCTAACAGCCATGTGGGAGAGAGATTGAGGTCACAGCCCCTGTCTGTTGCAAGCAGCCATTTGGGGAGTGAACCAGCACATGGGAGATCTCTTGCTCTCTGCTGGCCCCTTTTAAAGAAAAATGATTAGTAAATTCTATGTTACATGAATTTCACAGTAAGAAGGACTTTAATAATTAACATAGTATGTTCACTGTATTTTAATTGTATTTAAATGTGAATGTTTCCAGGTAGCTGGTCATTACTAATTAAAACCATTCATGATCCAAAAATTAGTCTTTACCTGGTTTTGATACTTTCTAAGTATTTAAAGACATGAAAAAGTTAGCAATACATGTCTTATATTTACTTGGTTATTCAGTTTGAAAGAAATCTTAGAGAGGTTAGTAATGGCTGACACATTATAAACTACTTCAAAAACAATAGGGCATCACACATTAGTTTTCTTGCTACTAATCAAAATACCAAAAGGAGATAAGATACTTCTACATAATACTGTTAAGCTTCTCATCTTTTGATACAATGTTTAAAATATAAAGTAGAAATAATAAATAGCTTCAAGGAGAGAGGAGAAAAAAGTACTAATTTTCTTTCCACTTGTGGGTCTCTTATTTTCCTAATGTAACTTTCCCAGTTACAACCTTTCCCTCCCAATTCCTCATTGTTTCTCCCGTCAGTCAAGTAATAGCATCCGGAGAGAGTTCAGCTGAGGACTTGCCAATGCGATGGTTCTAGAACATGAGAATTCCAATAGTTATTCATTCACTCCCCTACTGAATACATACTGAAGGACATAGTCATGTGAGAGTCGCTATCGATACTGCACTCTATCAAGCATTTTTCGCATCTTATTTTGCCAAGTAGAATAATGTGGTGATTAGCCCCGCTGTTTTCCTGTCTTCCAATCCTGAGGCCTTTTACCACAGCTTGCCATGATACTCCTCCGAAGATCATGTCTTTGTAGGAACTATAAATCTTGCCTGCTGGGTATAGCACTGAGTAGGAGTTCAGTAAACATGTACAAAGTGGTGAATCTACATAAATTGTAGGGAGGATGGTGGTGGCACTTTTCTGGGTTATAAACTTCAAACATAACCAATTACTCTCAAAACATAAATGGTAATTTTCAAAGTTCACCTGAAAACAGTCATTTTTATACAAAGGTCTGCTCTCATATGGTCTTCAAAATCATGAGGTTGTAAATAATTTTTTAAATCCAAGAAAGCAACCATAAGGCATGAAATACATTGTTTCATTAGTAACTTATTGATTAATGCTAAGAATATTCAACGTTCAATATTGTTTAAATTTCACAGAAGTCTAGCAAAGAAAAAATAAGTATACATCTGGTTAATTCTGAGTCATAAATTTACAATTAAAATTTGACCAAGCTTTAGATACTTAAGAGCTTAATTGACCGTGTAATTCCAAAACACACTGCAAGGATTCGATTATAGAAAATGCATAGTTATAGGTACATACCAAAATTGTGACAAATCCTGCACATCAAATTGTACTTTAATTTCTTCTTACAAAAAGGCTTACCCTCGAATCAAACATAATCTCTTAAAACATACCATATGTCCTTTCATAGCACATGCTAAAAAGCAGCCTTAATTAGACTCTCCATGTATTGTTTGGTTTCTTCACTGCCACTTTCGTTACTCAGTTGTGCCCAGGAGTGCAGTTAGTGGAATTACTTTGTGGATGGTGGAGAGCATGTGAGTGGACAGAAGATTCTGGAAGTCCTGCAAATGTGAGTGGGTGCCTCAGGGCATGGACTCGAGTTAACGCTGTGCATTTGCCATGTGGCAAAGGAAAGGACATAAAAGATCTGATTCTTCGGTCATAGCATCAAATCTTCATAAGATTTAACTACTCCTTTAGCTCATATAAGGGATCTCAGTGAAAGGAAATAAGATCATTGACTGGAAATCGTTTATTTTTTATCCACATAAGCTAAAGTAATTTTTTTAATGAACGTGTTATAATGTGCTACTTAGTTGACGTATCAGACATTAGTTGAAAAATTCTGGGAAAGGTCTAAGGGTGGAATTGCAAGGCTCATTTAGCTCTGAACTGCATTTCTGGTTCAAATTCTTTCAGGATGTTTTAGGCTCAATTGATTACTTAAGTATAGCAAAAATACTGTAGCAATTTCTTTAACATCTGGCTTGATACGTCTTAGTCCTTTTGTCATCTTCACAATTTTCCAACTTGTTTTTATTTGAAATGTTCCTTCTTGCTCCAGGAGCATGTACTCAACCTGGATTCTTAGATTGTTTTCTTTGACCCAAAGCCTTTAACTGCAACTGGTGGAGCTCTGTTTTGCCTTCTCCCTTCTTTGCATTCATAGAAAAACTCTTTGCCTGGGGCCGGCGCTGTGGCACAGCATGTTAATGCCCTGGCCTGAAGCAACGGCATCCCACACGGGTGCCAGTTCGAGACCCGGCTGCTTCACTTCTGATCCAGCTCTCTGTTATGGCCTGGGAAAGCAGTACAAGATGGCCCAAGTCCTTGGGCCCCGCACCCGCGTGGAAGACCCGGAAGAGGCTCTTGGCTCCTGGCTCTGGATCGGCTCAGCTATGGCCATTGTGGCCATCTGGGGGAGTGAACCAGAGGATGGAAGACTTCTCTCTGCCTCTTTCTAACTCTGACTTTCAAATAAATAAAAAACCTCTTTGCCCAATACTATCCAGGAATGTCATTCATTCTCCACCAACCGTTCCCCATCAGCTACACTTAGGAGAAAAAAAAAGTAAAATAATGGTAATGTACAACCCTTCGAGGACTTTGATTCTTTTCTTCTTAAAATATAATTAGCAGCAATCACTTTTGGGTAGCACTTGTTCAAAAACCAATTTGTAATCATCTGCTGTTTGCATGTGACTCTGTTAGGCGCTTTTGTAGCAACAAAATCACACAAGCTCTGTCTTAAAGGGTAATTGAGCCACAAATCAGCTGTGAATAGAAATATTAAAGGTCTTCTAAATTACAATAATTTAATAGAGTAGCAAAAGCAAAAATTTAGGAAGAATGTTCAACTAACCACCTTCATTCTATGTCTTTAACACATGGAACTCCTGAATTCTGACTTCTTTGCCCCTCTGTTCTCAGAACCGCCTATAAACCCAACCCATTCTCCACTGCTACAGAGTTCTGCTTATCCTCCAAACACAGCACACGCAAGAAGCCAGGCAGATTGGAGGCATTACACATTGCTGCTTTCCAATCTCAGGCGTGTTAGCATCTGAATTCTACAGTCATTTTGCACGTGCTAACTGGATCCCTTTCCAGCTTCCAGAGTAGCTTTTCAAAGCTGCCACCAGTCCCACCACATCCATAGTCCTCACCACTTGTGTTGGCTGCCTCAGGCTACACAAGGAATGAGAGGCTACCACAGGCACCTCGCTCAGTGTCTCCCATCTCTCCCCAGCCCCCACGACTCTGGAGCACACATGGGTGAATTTCTCTGCACTGGCATTCTTTCCTGCCTGCCTTCCTCTCCTCACATCTCAGATCCGTCCCTTCTACATGAAAAGACTGCATTGTGCCTTAGCATTTCTCTATCCTTTCATTTTTTCTAATCGGCTTTCAGCGTCAGTCTTCAGGGCAGTTCCTCAAACCATTTATCGCTATTGCTGACTCTTGCCCCCTTTCTCCTCGGTCAATGATGCGGACTTCATTGCAGAAGTGGCAGCCGTCTGGCATGAAGTTCAAAGTCTCCATGTGTACACACACTAACCATGTTTCCTACGCATGTTGAATCTGAGGGAAAGAAGTGCTTTGTTCCCATCTAAACAACCCCTCTCCCAGAACGATGACCACATCTCTTCCTACCTTATAAGGAACCGTCTTAACTCTATGGACATACTCGTCTTCCCTACTAGGGCCTTCCTCCTACCTCAAATATTTTCAGATCACCTATCCTCTACTTCCACATGCATCCACACAAAAATAACACAAAACCTACATCATTATTCTTGGTCATTCTCAAACTGCTCTATAGGCCCTCCCTTCCCCCCAACAGTTCTGTATATTACTTTCTTGCCTGTTTCCACGATACATAATCTTTGGACTTTTGCTCCTGGTATCACTTAGATTAGCAACACAACAGTCTTTCCTTGTCCATGGTTAAGCCTTCCAGTTTCCATGTGGTATTAAAAACATTACATAGAAAATTGCAGAAATAAAGCAATGCCCTTCTCTTAAGCACAGACAAATCTCAAGCAGTCCATCTCCATGCAGCCATCGCCAGCCTCTGTCCAGGGTATCCATGATGTATATACTACCCACTCGTTAGCACTTAGTAGCTGTCCAGGTTATGAAGTTATCTATCATAGCAGTACCATGCTTGCACTCCAGGACCCTTTATTTATTAAAAATTGTCCTCAAGCAAAAGAACCATGATACCAGCAATTCAACACCCCAAGAGAAACTGCAGACTGCTTCATTTACAAGGTGAAAGTTCATGACTTAAGGAAAAAAATAGAATTGTGTATTAAAGTTGCGAAGATCTGTGATGTTATTGTTGCTAATCTTACTTTGTTCACTTTGTATGCTTTTCTTTATACAAGCGTATCTATGATAAAGGGTAACGTATAAGGGTCCCCACAGTTCCCCCCCTTCAGAAGCCAAAAACCATATCTGATTCTCCTTCTTGATTCTTTCAAGGTCCATTATATTCAGCTACATACACTTTCCTCTATCAGTCTTCGAGATCTTACCAAACTTCGTAACTTTGGTACATGGCGAGAATTCAAAGATCTCCATTTCGGGTGCAATTTGTTCCTAACTGTCTCAACGTGACCGGCCATCATTCAACCATGTTTCATGTAACTGCCAGGTGCATCTTTCCACAAGCACATTTGACTGTTATTTCTCTACTGAGGATGGAATACATTCCTAATGGCTATAAGGATAGGTTCTGCTTTCAGGGTCATCATTTGTCATTTCCCCAAACACGTGCTGAATCTAACCGTACCAACATAAGCACGAATTAAGTGCAATCTTAATGGTTCCCTGCTTGGGCAAATGCTTTATTTCTTCCTCCTATGTCTATTTAGTGAATGCCTAATTACTTCAGTTTTCCCACTGCACCTGAAACATGATTCCAAAAGTGTGCGTCTCGTATACCATTACAATCATTTTTTAAAAATTTTTTGTACTGTAAAGTTATTGCAGGAATGGTATCTTATTTGGATTTTAAAGACACAGTGGCCATTTGGGGGGTGAACCAACGGAGGGAAGACCTTTCTCTGTCTCTCTCTCATTGTCTAACTCTGCTTGTCAAAAAAAAAAAAAAACCAGCAGAGATCTGATGTTTGGTATTTGGGAAATTTTGGTAATAAACTATCAGTAGGCACATGAGAATAGTATCAGATTTTCTGATAGTTGTCATGAAAGAAACAAGTTCAATCAGATTCTCATTTTTCTCATCTATTTAGTTTGGATTAGCCTCAACTTTTTCCCTGATACTTATTTATGAACTCAATCACTACAAGTTCAAGTTCCTCTTGAAGACTTTATTTCCAAAGTCTGCTGACTACTTTCTAGTAATGTGATCCTCAGGGGAAGAGTTAGAAGCAAAGAAACAATGATGGCTTGAACACAGTCATGACAAAGGAGTGTCCAGTGTGATTGTTGACTTACCCAACACAGACACAACTTGGGCTGTTAAGAAGTTAAAAAGAATAAACCTTGCTTTACCAAGATTTTACAAGCATTTAATTTCTCAGTGCTACAAAATAGACATGATCAACTGTTTTTTCCCCCATAAGGTTCTACTTTAAGACATCCATATGCTCAGTTTTAATAATCTGCTTCCAAAACCAGGAACCATTCCAAATATGAGTTATGGAAATATTGTGCTTCTTATTAAAAACAACATGAAAAGAAATAGCTGAAACCCAGGTATCAATCTGTAAAACACAAAGTGGCAGATCCATGTGAAAGGTTTTGTGTGAAGAATTACTGCTTAACATCACTTTTACCGAGGCAGTTTAAGTCGTTTCACTAGAAGTGAAAATTGCTATGACAAATATGTCACTATAGAGGTCAAATGGTAATTTGCACATGCTAAACAGCTCAGCAGGAAATTACATGTGATCCTCAAAATCACTAGCATTCCCACCAGAAATCGCTTTAGAAGACATGGAGGTCACATGGATTGTGTTAGGGATAAAACTCTTTCAGACACATGTTCCACTCCTCCCCCCTTGGGAGGAAGAAATTGAAAGGTATGGGGAGAGGCTTGATCAAGATGTTCAAAGTTGGAGAATGTTTTAATTTAATGGAAGAGGGGAAATAGAGAAAATTGTGATTTGAGGCAAGTAAAATGCTTAAATTACCTGATTCTTCTACTTGATACAATCTTATATAATGAGTAGAATGCAGGTAAGTTTATTTTCTTATCAAGGAAATTATATAAGAAATTCCAGTGTCATCTTGGAAAGGGTTGCTATTCCATCGTAGCACATTCAGTACATCTGCATAGATCTACATTTTTAATTAGTAGTCTGGTGCTCCCAAAAATTGTAGATGAGTGTGCCATGGGAAAGGAAGGGCATTTAGCGCAGTCCTTTACTCTATATTGTGGAAGACTGTATCCTATTCATGATTCCAGAGAAACAAGATTGTGAACACTGATAACACTGCACTACAGTGTTAATCCAAGGGGCCACCGCCTGCAGACCAGCATCCCCTGGGGATGCTGGTTTGAGTCCCAGCTGCTCCACTTCTGATCCAGCTCTCTGCTAAGACCTGGGAAAGCAGAGGAAGGCCCAAGTGCTCAGGCCCCTGCACCCATGTTGGGAGACCTGGAAGAAGCTCCTGGCTTTGGACCAGCACAGCTCTAGGCCATTGTGGCCATCTCGGGAGTGAACCAGCAGATAGAAGACCTCTCTTCGCATGTGCTGTCTGGATCTACCTCTCTCACTCTATTTCAACTAAATTTTTAAAAATTAATCGGGTTCCTTTCTTCCAATAGTCAAGCCCTGTGAAGAACTTCTTAGGGTAAAAATCTCAAGAGTGCTTTTTTTCTTTAACAAAGACTATGTAACTCTGTCATCTTAAAAATGTTTTATTCCTCATGTCTCCAATTCTGGTTTTGTGTAAACCTCATCACATCTGGAAATATACTCACCCACTGACATATTCTTAATTGAACATATATTTTGTTCCAGGGACTAAGCTGTATTGGGGAGCAGTTATGGTCATGACACACAGCCGCCTGTCTCAAGAAACCTTTGGTTTTAATGAAGAGTCCAAAGAGGGTGAAAAACATTAAGAGAATTTCAAGTTGCTATGAGAGTACAAAGAACAATCACATAGTCCAAGCTGCACTGATAGGAAGACTTCCTGAGAGAAGACACAAGATTTGAGAAGAGCAGAGGAGGAAGTCAGGAAAAAACACCTGGCCAAGGAAATACAGTACGCGCTGGCCTTGAAGTGATACTCAGCTCCGTTCAATCAAGAAAATTCCAATGTTTAAAACACCCAAAGTGTGGAGCTCATATACAAACCAAATAAGTAGTGAGGGTGCATTTGGTTAAGTTGATGGAACACTGTAACCCAGTACCCCCACCTTGAGTGCAGTCGGGGTGGGGGCCCTCCAGAAGTTTTCTGCAGGAGGTAGGGATCACCTTTGCATTTAAATACACTATGGCCAATTCTGGAGGATGAGACACCATGAGAAGACTCTTAGTAGAGGCCTGCATGTGCTTTGATGGGTGCTATGTCAGTACATAGCTGTAGTAAAAGTGTGTCATGCACAGAAAATGGGTTACATAGGACCTCAAGGAGGATCAAAGACAGGAGTTGAGTGTCATTGTAATATAAATGCTATAGAAACCACAGCATTAAGTGAACTTACATGAGAAAAATAGAGGAACAGACCAGAAGAAACCAAAATTTAACTTCAAGATAAAAACAATAGAAATGCAAGAGTGAGCTTTCAATGCCAAGAAAAGAGAATGATTCCAAGAATTTATGAACTGGAGTGTCCAATGTTCCTGAAAAATCGAGTAAAGCTTAGATTAAGAAATGTTCCTCAAACGAGAGTTAATACAAACCTTTGTACTTGGCAAGAAATTCAGCAGACTGCTTGGAACAGTTAGAGAGGTTCAAGTGTAAGCAGAGGTAAGATAGAATGGCAGTTGTGTGCACAACTCACTAAGCAACTTTCTGAATCAGAAGAGAAGTATGCCAAAGTGGAGCAGCTTGGATAAGACAAGGTTTTTATAAAGTTCCTTTAACATGAAAACTATGTGAATATTAAAAACTGATCAGTAGGGAGAGCTTGAGTGAAAAACAGAATGGAGCTCCTGGAGAAGAGACTGGGATAGATTCAGACCTCTGGCAGGGGATTAATCATAGTCAGAGGAAACACTACCACAACTCGAAGTTGGCGTATAGTTAGCAGAGTGACCATGATGCTTACATCTTGTCTTTGGAGACAGATTATCTTTTGAGAATGAGAGAAGATGGAAGATCAGAGGTTCAAGGGCTATGTACAAGAGTTGAAAGTACTTCTTTGGAAAGCAATAAAGAGAGCTAACTAAGGATTCCTAGATGTTGCTAGACACTGTGGTGGGGGATGTTGATGTTGGAGATCATGAATACAGAAAAGTACTTCAAAAAGTGTGAAGAAACATAAAATTAGAAGTTTATTACAAAAACATTTTTCAAGTTTTTCATTACATTTTCCACGAACATTCTGAAGATCCCCTGTATAAAGACACCTGTCTGCTTTTCAGAAATTGTGGAATTACAGTGATGTAGGATTTTTTTGTGAGATGTATCTAGCACCAAGGCTTTCACCAAAGGATATAATAGAAGAAAAAGGGGGCAACACAGCTAAATAGATTGGCAGAGCACCTCAGTTGGGCTGGGAAGAATGTGAAGGCCAAAGTAGACACATTCAAAGGCTAAGTGGAAAAGACTAACTAGAAGTTCACAATGTCTCCCGAAAAAGTGTTATAGTAAAGAAATAGGTGGAGGAGTGAGAGGCATCCACTGAAGAGGTGATGGGCTGGGAAGCTGGAATGCCCATGTCAGAGGTTGAGGGTTAATAACAAGACCTCAACATGCAGCAACGGAAGGGATAGTTCAAACAGCTTACAAATTAAGGTCACACTGATGTTCAAAATTAGGTATTAAAGGCCTGGGTCATTTCACAGGTCAGTCAAATGGATATTGAAGTCCCCAGAACAATGGCAGGATTTGAGATGGAGAGAAGTTATATGAAAGAATCTTTGAAGGATGGCGAGTGGGGCAGATTTGTGGAACATGTTTGTCACCGTGGGAAGAAACAGGTTGTAACCCAGGTCTCTTGGTTCCTGATACCCATATGGGGAATGCAGATGGAGTTCCAGGCTCCTGGCTTCAGCAAGGTCTAGCCCTGGCTGTTGTAAATGTGTGGGGAATGAATCAGATGATAAAAGGCATCTCTCTCCCCTCCATTCCTTTAAAACATGTAAGCAAATAACTGTGAATCTGAAAGGTGTTTTCAGTAATTCTATAGCCATAGAAGTAAAGATCATTTCAGCCTGGTTCTCCATCTCCTCCACCATGCTATGATAATGGCTAAGACACTGTCACTGTCACTGAGAGATTAATTCAGTAACATTACATCACACATGTGTTGCTGTTATCAACTTTTAAGCACGAGGTTAAAATTCACATGTAGGCTCTCTTGATTATGAATTGTATCATATGTAACATTTAACCATGAAATACTTATGTAGAAATCTAATATAAACAATACAATTGGTTCTTTTAAAGATGCCATTTCCTAGGAGATAAAGCTAAATCCTAATCATGTCATTCATAGTTCCTACCGTTCATCCTCACTGAGCATGGTTCCTTACATACAACTTAGTCTCAATAGGCAATTTGATCAGCAGCAGAAGTGAACTTCATGCCTACTAAAACTTAGCCCTTTAAACACCCCATTGCTGGTAGAGATGTTGCAGTCATGTCATTAAACCATCATGTTCATCTCCAACAGAAAATGCAGCACACAACAAGCCTCTCTTTAATTTGTTAGGGCCATCATTTGTACATCGACTATTGAATCCCCTTTAGGCCCTGCTACTCTGAAAGCATTGTTTCCCAAGCAACTGCAAAGAACGGCCTGCATGATTTGTTCAGGACACATTCCTGGGTCCTCTCCCAGGCACACTTCAATCTCCCAGAACAAAACTAGAGAAGCTCAATGTTTCCTGGGCCTCCCAGGTGATTCCTATTAGCAGGGAGGGTTGAGAAATAATAGCCTTAGGATGGGTAACCTTTGATCCTACATTAAACAGATCCAAGTTATCCCATGTTAATTCGATCCAACTTACAAGGATCTTTAATGCTTCTCTGCCATTGCCCATGTTGTCAACTTTCACTTTTTTACTGTCTCCAGCGGTTTTTCTCTTCTAGTCACAATACATGAGTTACTGCCATGTAGGAACTGAGAAAGCCAAGTTTCTTAGAATTTTAAGAAAAATAAGAATGAGGAGCCTCTGGTTGATCAGGGACCACATACCTGAGTAAAGCGGCACAGATCTTCAGTTGAAAGATTTTGTAGAGACTTTCTAAAGTTTTTTCGTCTTCCTTAACAATATCAAATAATTTATTCAAATGCAAGGAGTTTAGAAATGATGGACCCCGCTTTGGTTTGGTTTCAGCATCTTACCAAATGCTCTAATTCCCATTCAGATATATGGTGTTGCAGAGACAGCCAACTTCAGTAAATTGCATTAGTGTTCCATGTGATTTACTTGACAAAGAAGAAGAGGGTGAACTATTTATACACACAATTAGGCCAATTCTTATTATTTGCTATATCAGTCTTAAAGACTTAATCGCGGTCAACTGCTGAAAACAGAAGAAAAAGTAACTTAGAGGGCCAAGGGGTGGCAAAAACTGAGATTGTTAGATTGTTTGATCCTTTGGAGAAGCAACTGATCATTCTGGAGTCGATGTCTAAGTGAACATTTCCCGAGAAAAATGAAGCTGTCTTTGCTTGAAATCTTGGTATTGCCTTGTCTGAAAGGTATGCACCCCATGTCTTCAACTAGGGTCTATGTTCTCTTTAACACTTTAGGATCCCTTGTCAGAGTGAAGAGACAACTCAAAAAGTGGGAGGAACTATTTGCCAATTATTTATCTAATGAAAGATTAATATCCAGAATATATAAGGAACTCAGAAGACTCAAACACATAATCCAGTGAAGAAATGAACATAATATTTAAAAAAATACAAATGGACAACAAATACATGGGGAAAAAAGGCTCTATCACTAGTTATCAGGGAAATGCCAATCAATACCACCGGGGCCAGGACTGGGGTGCAGCCATTGCCTGCAAAGCTGGCACTCAATATGGGTGCCTGTTCATGGCCCGACTGCCCCTCTTCCTATCCTGCTCCCTGCTGATGGACCGGGAAAAGCAAGGGAAGATGAACCAAGTGCTTGGGGCCCTGTAATCACATAGGAAACCCAGATGAAGCTCCTGGTTCCCAGCTTTGGCCTGGGCTATCCCAGTCCATTGCAGCCATCTGGGGAGTGAACCAGCAAATGGATGAGTCTGTCTTTCAAATAAATGAATCTTTAAAAAAAAAAATCTCATCAGCCCTGGTGTCTGGAAAGAGTGTGAGGCGTCTTCTTGAACTGTAATTAAAGACTCAAAGTAGTGGGCTCTCTCCAATCGTTGAGCCTCACCCTCCCTCCTCCACGCTGTTTGTGTTAGCTTAACGGGGCCACTGCAACCTGCCCCCCTCTTCCTTGCTGTGCTATTGAAACACAGTAAGAAGACCCTTTGAGCCAACCATCTGCTCTTCAATTAAACTAGCAAGCATTTTCTCTTCAATAATTTATTGTGGGCGTCTTCTTGTTTCCAAGTAACTGTTGGTAAAAATTCATGAATTAATTGGGAAAATAAACTCAGACAAAATTTCACTTGCAAGATGGAAAACTTAGGGAAGGCAGGTAAGACAAGACCACATGGCATTCTCTGCCTTGACAGTCCCATATTTTCCTAAACCCTATAATTTAGCCACTTTCCAATGAGACTCTAAGAACAATTGCAACAGTTGCGGCTATAAGCAAGCATGATGCAAGATTTACTAATAAATTGGACTGCTTTATAATTACCCGTGAAATAACAACACTTGACCCTGATTTATTTTGTGGGCTGCCTTTTTCTCTCAAAACATGTTGAAGTTGATTTTTTTTCTTAAAACCAGATGTTTTAACATTTCAAAGAAGATGGATGGAATGCAAACTCAAGACCAAAACTGTTTTAGGTTTGCATTTGTTATTATTGTTGTTAAAGAAAGGGCCAGGGCTCTGCGCAAAGTGGAAACAGGCCAAAATTCTAATTTAGATGACAGTGGCCATCTTAACATTTCTTAAACAGCTTTGTTTCCATTTGCTGCAAGTACAGAAGCAAGGAAAACAAAAACGAACAAAGTGATGATTCACCTTTGAAGTTCAATGTGGTGTAATGGCCATCCACTTTATTGCTTGGGAAAAGTCCATTGCTTGGAAGGTAAAATTAAAGAGGCTAAGGTTTAGCCAGAAAAACAACCAACTCATCTTTATTTCTGCAAATGTTTTGACAACTTGGTCTAGGAGTCTGTGAGTGGCCCCTCTGAAACCACAATAATCTTGCCATAACCTGGGAATCGGGAACCGAGCAGGTTCCAAGAGGCTCTTCCAAAGTGAGAAAGGCCAAGGGCTCCTGTTGTGCTGCCCTGATGGTATCCAGCTGGCTTCCGAGAAGCAGCCACTCAGCCCGCACTCCCAGAGCTGCTAGGTAGTGGTTCCAAATGGATAAGGACAGGGAGAGGGAGGTAAGAGATAAGATAAACAATGCATGGCCCAGGCTGATAAGGGCAGTGACAATACTAAGGCAGGCTGACAGAATGACAGGTGGAAATGCAAGTGCACTCTACGCCAGAGCAGACCAAGCCCCGTTTCCTAAATGCTGATTATGTAGGTAATCCCTCTGCACGTGATGAGATCATTGCATTAGTGCAGCCTTTCGCTTTATTTGTTTATTTTACATGGATGGCCTTTGCGAACTTCCGAAGGTAAGTACTTAGGAGAAGTGTATCACCAGGACTCTGCTGATAGCATTTGCCCAGCATGGGTTATAATCACTGCTTTCTGGCTGGCAGAGAGCCCCTTGAGGCACCAAGGATCCCGCACACTGTAGCCGACTGGAGAAACGAAGGCAGCGCTCAGAAAATGATGCGGTGTGTTCCTGCGGCTGCTATAGAGTCCGTGTGCCCAGTTTCCTTGGGAGAAAATGGCCTCAGAGGGGGTGACTTAGGATTGCTATAATTCGGGATTCAGTTGTTCCTCTGCATCTTGGGTAGACAACTCAAATGGCTGGTACATGTTCACTGCTAACCTGGTGTGGTCTGGGCTGCGAGGCGGAGACATGTCAGCCAGAAAACGAGGTTGGTTCGGTTCATTTTACTGAGGTCTGCAACAGAGCGTGCTTGCAAGAAGCCTTTCTTTCTAGTGATGCAGCACATATTTCGATGCCTGCTCTGGGCCAGGCACATACTTGATGGACAAAGGGTCTTCAAAACGTTCATGGAAAATTTGTTACAAGAAACCATGCAGGGATCTCAAATTCGCACCAAAAATGAGTTTACCTTGTAATTCCAGTTTCCTATGAACTTGTGGACGTCTATTTTGTAGTATCACAGGGAAAAAACAGATTTGCTACCCCATGGACTCGCAAAGTACTGGAAAAGACCCCTGTAGCCATGTATGACGACTGGGTAAGTGCTAGAGAGGAGATGCACGAGTGTGCAGAGTGTATGAGGAGGACCGAGGGCAAGAGGCAGGTACAGAGGGCTTCGCAGAGCCCCAGAGGCTGTGAGGCATGGCAGAGGCCCAGAGAGCCTTCCCTGGGAGAGCAAGCCACCTGTGCAATAGCCCTTGGCAGCCCTGGCAGACAGGAAAGGAAGCCTGCAGGGGCGGAGGGCAAGGAGCAGGCAGAGAGCCCTCAGAAATGGGTACGGAGAGCCGGGAAGGGGCCAGCACCTCCCAGGCCTGCTAAGCTCTGTTAAGGAGCAAACCCCAAGAGCAACAGGAAGCCACTGACATGCTGTAACTGTAATCGGAAAATCCCAGGAAATAGGATTCAGTTTGCTGCCCTTGTCTACAGCTCAAAAACCCCTCGTTCAGGAATGATGGCATGACATTGTCAGATGCTCTTTGCTCTCATTCAACCTCAAGTCTCGATTCACTGCATGCAACAGTACACCCTGGAGAACCTGATGCACTGGTTTCTCAGTTTTGCTCAGAAACACTCTATACATAGCTCTTCTGACACCACATATAGAAAAAATTTGGTTTTTTTCCATAACACTAGCTGGAGAAATCAGAAGGGCTATTTTGTGGGGGCCCCTGTGTGATTATTTTACAATTTATCGAAAGCCATTTCTAAGTTGCGGAGAGAAACTCATGCCTTCCTCTCTTATGCTGATGGTAAAAGCAAATATTTACAAGACAGACTGTCCAGGAAAGAAATAGAATCCACATATAATCTGTTTTTACTGCACTGTCTGCTGCTCAATTTTATAAGCAGCTGCTGGCCAAATGTAATTCGAACCCAAACCCAAAATTTTGTGCCTTTTTGTTGAAGGGAACAGAATATTTTGCTTAAATATGTCAAAGAAACTGTAGAGAGTCACTAAGGGTTTTTGGTTGGGTGGTTTGTTTTTTTGGCAATTGGGAATCTCATTTTTAAACAGCCTACAGAACCATGTAGCAAAATAAGAATTATATTGTTATAAAAGCCCAGTACAAGCCTAAATCAGACATTAGAGTGTGCATTTCCAATCATGAGTAGGTGGCACAAACACAAACCCTACTGAGAAATAATGAGATGTGTGTGCATATGAACCTCCTGTGTATCTTTTGGAAAACATATCCCCAAGAGAAAATGACATAAAACAACTTGCAATTAAACTTTATTTGATGCCAGATGAGAAACAAATGTTTTAGAAACTGTAATTTTAATATAATAATTATTTGCTTTGCATGTGCGGACCAGCAGCTTCTAATACCTCACCAGTTCCTTAGCCAACATTGATTTCTACAGTTACTTGACAGAGGCTGAAATTTTAATTGCATTTTTCCCTTCATTTGTGTATTTACTCTAAGAACTTTTTTCAGAACAGTGAACTGCTTCAACTGGACTTCAGAGGTCATGGGACATATAGACCATTATATACTGAAATGCTTTCTTTATAGATGTTTTGTAACCGAAAATATAGCATATTTCTCAATTCATTATATGTAAATAGCTCATAAATTTTTCCAACACGACAGAGGGGTTCTTTTAGGGTTTCTGAACAGTGCAGCAGTTGTTGCCCAGTGTTTCAACTACCAGAACCCCATTTGAATGGCAAAATTTGCAAAGACCTCTGTCCCCAAGATAATGGACATACCTTTGTAGCAATTCATCATAATTGTTAGGGGCAAAAAAGCATAATGATGAGAAAACTCCACTGCAGTCATGGCCTTAATAGAATGTATGTTTTCTAACTACAGTAACTTAGGGACACTTGAAAACAACACAACACCCGCATTTCAGGGATCCTAGTTATTTGCTCCAAAGAGAATGCTGGGTCCACAGTGATTACAGGAGCAGTACCATCCCTCTGTGGGTTGGTGGCCAGGGATCTGAGGGCCTATTGCAGTAAAAGATACTCATAAACAGGTGTCAGTAATAGCTATCTACATGAACTATATACACACACAATTACTTCTATACCACTTTACAATTTAAAAATTGGGTCACATGTGGTTTAATTTGATTTGTATAGTACATCTAAAATATGGCTAGTGTTGCTGTCATTTTAGCTCTGGTGGGTAATGACTTGCCCAAGATCATGAGAAAATAACTACTAAATTGTAATTTTTAATGGTTGATTTACAACTAATAATAAATTACCTTAAAAAAGGACAATATCTAACATACTTAGCTTACAAAAAAGAAAAAACCATTTGTTCCATGTAGGGTCATATATAATCATTTGGGGGGAATTTTCAATCTCATATCCTAAAGTTAGTGCAGCCATCCCAGTAAGGAGATGTTAGTAGGTCTCCAAGGTTTCGTTTCTAGTGGCTTCCACTCTAAGTCAGCTGAAAGTATGAGCCTTCAAAAAGCAAGAAACATAACTGTTATGTTGACAACGCGTAACTAAAACTCAACCTGCGACTGTGTGCAACTTTTTCAATTAGTTCACAGTAACAAAAGAAGAAACGACCATTCACAAGATATTCATCAATTTCTACAACTCATGAGAGTGACAGCAAGAAATCCCACCTACTGATTCACTCCCCAAATGCCCAAAACAGTGGGGCAGGGGCATTAGCTGAAGCCAGGGTCAGGAACTCAATCCAGCTCTCAGACTGAGTGGCAATAACCCAGTTACTTGACCCATCCCTAGCTGCCTGTCAGGGTTCACCTTAGTAGGGAGCCAGAAGCAGGCATTGACTCAGGCATTTCAATATGGGATACAGGCGTATAGCAGTAGGCCAAACACCTGTCCCCTCCCCATTTTTAGTCACCAATTTTAATGACTGCTTTTCTAAGCTATCCCCAAACTGAAGAATAAGTACTGTGCAATGCCAGAGACACAGAGGACAAGTAACAATCACATACTTGACTCCATGAAGAAAGCTATGCAATTGATGATTGTCATCTTAAAGGAGAGCTACCAGAGGTATCATTTACAAATCTTCATTTTCTTAAATAAGGTCCTTTTAATTGCTTTTGTTTATTTGACAAACATTTGTTTGCCATCTATTATTCCAGTGAGGGATCTAAGATTTGTTGAGACGTCCTGTGACTTCTGGGAATTTACAATCTAGTAAAAATGTAAAGATATGAACCATTGCACTTAATGACTTTATTGAAAAAGAGTGTTATGCTGGACCATGAGGGACAGATAGGATCTGAGTGACAGATTCGGGGAAGAAACACATCCTGCACGTGGATGATGATAAAGGAGCAGGCACAGGCACAGTCATGGCCCAGTGTGGCTGGGCTGTTGGTTCCATGGAAGGAAACCATGGGCACGGGGTCCGGGGAGGCACACATAGACTAGACCAGCACAGTCTTGAATGCCAAGCTTTGGTCATAGGACTTTATTGAGTAGGTGAAAGGGACTGTGAACAGCTGCTTTTTTGAGAGAGCTCAGAAGTGCACTCACATTATATAGGATGAAGCAGGACAGAGAATTGACACGTGCGTCCCCATTGGGAAATGAAACGCAGACCTGAAAAAACTCAGGGAAGCTGAGAAAGTAGGAAGGGAAGGAAAGGGACAGATGCGCAACCCGTTGGAGAAAGAACCCACAGGTCACAGGACAGCATGAAAGTGAGCAACCAGAAGTGGACAAGCAGGGGCAGGCAGAAAGAGGCCAAGGTACATAAAGGATTAGTGACTCCATGTCAGGGCTGTGGCACAGAGGCTAGGCCTCTGTCTGCAGCCCTGGCATCCCATAGATGTGCCAATTTGGATTCGTGTCCTGGCTGCTCCACTTCTGATCCAGCTCTCTGCTATGACCTGGGGAAGCAGTAGAAGATGGCCCAAGTGCTTGGGCCCCTGCACCCATAGGGGAGACCATCAGAAGCTCCTGGCTTCTGATCTGCCTGGCTCTGGCCATTGCAGATATGTGGGGAGTGAACCAGCAGATGGAAGACCTCTCTCTGTCTCTCCCTCTGTCTGTAACTGTACCTCTCAAATAATTTAAAAAATAAGGGTGAGTGACTGAGTATGGTGATACCACAGAGGAACTTAGGAAAGACACACTACTGGGAGTTTTACAAAGGGAAAACATGGAGTCTATGTTTTGAGAGTTTTCGCTTGAGATCAAGTCTCTAGACTTAAGCAGATGGAAATTCCTAATAGGCTTGGAAATCCAGGTCAAGGAACAGAACAGGACTTTGTACAGGTTTGGGATACTGAAAACCTATCTGATCGCTGACAAAGAAAACATACAAATGTGATGGTGTTTGCCAACGTGCTCCCAAGATAAATGCCAATTTCAGAAGGAAACATTTTCCATTGTTTGACTTGAATGAACTGCTATTGCATAAATGCAATGCTTTTAAAGCCAATTTCCCTGTACTATTTCTATCCTTGTGAGTTTTGGTTTACTGCTTAAGGATAAATACTACTTTTATACATAATAATCAATATGCTGATGTACAAACTCCACTAAAATAACCCAGAGTTTTACAATTGTGAGTTTTTAAGTGACATTTTACATGGAACATCTTGTAGTAAAACAGACGAGAAGCTCAAGGCAGTGACTGCAACCCCTCACTTCACAGGAAGTCAAGTTATCAGAGTGGAGTCTCCAGGTGACAGTCTTACAACCATACATGGCATATGTCCTAGTGACCCTACAGATATGAAAGGTCCATTAAGGTTTCTTATCAGCTGTGTATTGGTGTCATTTGGAGAGTTAGATAGCATGAACCTGAACCACAAAAGCTTCCAGACAATGCCCTATCCGTCATCTAACCTTAGAGTCTGAACAGCCCAAGTAAACAGACTTCTCCTGCCCCTACCAAGGACAATGTCTTCCCAAGCAATTTTCACTGAAGCTGTTCATTTCATTGCCTTCTAACACATCCTTTTCTTTACTTGATGTGAACCAAAAGGCTGAGAAGCAATAACATAGCCTTCCTAATCATAAGCCAAAGAAACATAGCAGGTTTTCAGGATTGAAACAACACGGTGAATATGATTGGGTCCAATGAAGTGCAGTCTGTGGCAGCTCATTTGAATATACAGCAATGTAGTGATCCAATGAGCAATCTCTGTAGTAATCTCAGATTTGAAAACTGACCTCTTTTATTCTTCAGCTCTTTCAGAGACTTTATTCACAAACAGTCAATGAGGTCTTTGCAGAATGCTGGAGAAAACATTGCCCGATTGTCCCGCGCCCTGCCTGCTACTGCCAAAAATGAAGCCTTTGCATGCTCGCTAGGTAGCCAGGGGCCAGGGCTGGCACCTGAGAAGTGTGGCAGAGGAAGAGAGTTCCACATCAATCAGTGTGTGTGTGAAGGGGGCAGGGGCGAAGGGGAGCCATCTGGGAAAGATAAGGTTAGAAAAACGCAAAAACCACAAAGAGCAAGCAAAAACTGGAAAGGAGTTCAAAAGGTTGTTTAAATAACGATATCAGAACTACAAGAAGTAAGGCACTCGTGAGCGTATGAAAGCATTGTCTATACTGTTCTGTTCATAGCAGCTCAATGCACGATAGCTAAGACATGGAGTCAACCCGGATGTCCATCAGCTGATGACTGGATAAAGAAAATGGGGTGTATATATACACAATGGACTACTAATCAGCCATGAAAAGAAAATGAAATCCTGTCCTTTGCAACAAAGTGAATGCAACTGGAGACCATTATGCTCAGAGAAATAAGCCAGACCTCAAAAGACAAAAATCATGTTTCCTCTGATTTACAGTAGCTAGTGTATAAAGTAAAAAAAAAAAAATGGGGGGAGGGGCTTGCACCATGGCATAGCAAGTAGAGCTGCCACCTGAAGCACCGGCATCCCATATGAGCAATGATTTGAGTCCCAGCTGCTGCACTTTTGCTACAGCTCTCTCTGGGAAAGCAGAAGATGTCCCAAGTCCTTGGGCCCCTGCACCCATGTGGGAAACCTGGCTCTGGATCGGTGCAGCTCAGGCCATTGAGATCATGTGGGGAAGTGAACCAGCAGATGGAAGACCTCTCTCTGCCTCTCCTCCTCTAACTCTTTTCAAATAAGTAAATGTATTTTAAAAAAACTTTAAAATCATAGGAGTGAAATTGATACTTCTGATTGTTTATAACTCTTGTCCATATTCCTGTGGAACAGTAGTCTTTCTGCTTTTTACTTATAGAACTATTCAGAGGAGCATTAGCCTATGATCATAAAGTAAACAAAGTCTGCTATTGCAAAAAAAGGAAAAGGAAGGAGTAAAGCATCATTATATTCTTAGAACAGTGTCTGAAATGTGAAATTTGTTCTCAATTTTAAGAAGTCAAAGAATGCACTCAAACTTTTCATTGCAATGCCAACGATTGGGTTGGGAGTCATGCAACTAGATGAGGAAGGAGAAGGCACTTAATGTTGCTTATGTGAATTGTTATTCTCATGACTACGGGCTCCATGTGGACTGTTTTGGCTTCTCCAAGTCAAGGGTCCAGGAACAGGGCAGACTCCTGACCTGGTGGTTAAGATGCCAGTTAGGATACCCACATCTCATCACAGTACTTGGGTTCAAGGCCCAGCTGTATTCCCAGTTCCAGCTTTCTGCTCACGCTGACCCTGGGAGGAAGCAGGTGATGGCTCCCTTAGGTTGTTCTGCTACTCACGTGGGACACCTGGAAAGGGGTCCCAGCTGACAGCATCAGCCCTGCAGGGACTTTGCCCCTGTGGGCATTTGGCGAGAGAACCAGCAGACAGGAGTATTTCAGCTGAGGTTTCTTCCATCTCCCTCTTCCCTCCTTGCTCCCCTCCCTCCATGCCTCTTGAACAAATGGTGGGGGGGATCTTTAAAAATTCAGGAACAGAACTAACACCATAAGGCTAATTTTACATCTATAGTAGTTAGATTTTTACAGGTAAAATGACTGTCCTCAGAACTCAAATTACTGAAACTATTAACTATCTGTACTCTTCGAGTATCCATCGAATGACCTGGATCCTGTTATTAAATTTAGTATTGGCTTATTTACATATTAACTTTGTTGGGGCGTGCCACTCTAGTAGAAATCTAAAGTAAGAATTACCAGCAGTCTAAAGACATTAAATCCTTACTCAGATTTCCCATCCTGGATCTCCTATATGAATTTTTTATTCTTTCACATCAGAAAGGGGCACTGAACTCATTTCATTGTGGTCATCATCTACCTGCTTCCTCCCTTGATATCCGCATGCCACCCAAGAGGCCACCCCCACCCCAAATGTGTCATCGGGCTGGAGAGAGCAGCGGAGCCTCCATGGTTCTTTTACCCAAGGAAGCTGGGCTTCGTGCACAATCCCCCTCCCACGGGTGCTCCTGCTGTCTCTAGTGGCTCTCAGCAGCAGGCCTCGGTCAAGGCAGCACCCACAGGTGGGTCTTCAGGAAAGAGAAGTACTCTCCTCTCCCTCCTGCCTTTTCCCAAGGGGTCTGCCTGCCTCATGTTTTACAACACACTCTTGGCTGGGTAATGCACAGCACTACAGAGCACTGCTCTCTGCAACTACAAGCAGTTCTCAAACTGTTCCTCAAGGTCAGGGGCACATGTACACACACGCATAGGACCAGCCAGACTGCTGCCTCCTTAATTCCACATATGAATATAACACACAGAACTGGGAGTAAGTATGTCAACAACTGCAATTGTCATAAAACTCTCCGCTTTGAAGAACACTCAGAAGTTTAAGGAAGGATGATCATAGGATTTTTTTTAAAGGTTTCTTTTTTTATTATTTATCTTAAGGAGCAAAAGAGAGAGAGTGTCCATCCATTGATTCACTCCCCCAAAGGCCTACAACCAAATGCACACACACTCCAGAGCAGGGTTAGGCTGAAGCCAGGAATGAAGAACTGCACTTGGGTCGTCCATATGGGTGGCAGGAGCCCAAGCACTTGAGCCATCATCTGCTGCCTCCCAGAATGCAGAGCAGGAGGCCAGCTTGGTGGCAGAAGCAGGACTTGATCTTCGCATTCTGCTA
Source organism: Sylvilagus floridanus (assembly GCA_949820135.1). Taxonomy (NCBI): domain Eukaryota; kingdom Metazoa; phylum Chordata; class Mammalia; order Lagomorpha; family Leporidae; genus Sylvilagus; species Sylvilagus floridanus. The sequence goes on along the minus strand of OX463246.1, from coordinate 11,729,321 downwards.
TGGGCTGCAGATGTCCCAGGCAGCAGCTTAAACTGCTGAGGCACAGAGCCCACCCTGACCTCATGACTTCCAATCTACACACAAGTACGCTATTGACCACCCATCTACCAGGCTGCCATTCATTTGATGGTCATTGGTCTGCAGCAGCATTTTACTACTGAAAAACCACAGTATGGGTTCATTAAATCTTTCTCATGTATTAAAACTTCAAACTTGGTGGTCCCATTTGCCATGAACTAAACTGACAACACGGATTTAAGCAAATATTGGATTTTAAATTATGTCTAAATAAATTGCATCTAAATAGAACAAGTTCTAAGAAATCTGAATATTTCAAAAAGATAAACTTCATTTTTTCCCTTTTTCAGACAGATGAATAGTGATTCTTAAAACAGTTCATCTAAGAAGATTTTCATGCCATATAGCAATTCTAAGTGAATGTTACAAAAACATTAATAATCTAACCTAATAAATGTTTTTATTTTAATTAAGCTTGAAATAAGTTGATTTCTAATCATTAATTACAATTACCTAATTTGTATTGCTACGAAACTGTAGCACACGAGTGTACTTTGGTTATTTTTTTGCAGGTTTTAAATCAAATGTGAAGCCTTTTTTGAGGCCTAATCTGGTCAATATATGCACTATCTTACAACTTTCCTGTTCTAATTGTTAATATTTTATGAATTAGTCCTCATCCAGCAGTCCAATAAGTCTGGGATATTCTTGCCCAAACGGTTGCTCAGAGTCCTAGCTCCATTGACCACCTAATGCTTGATACAGGAGCTTAGTTCTGCCAACGAGCTGGACAGGAGCCAGCACTCTTTGCATTCCTTGAGCCAGGGTTTAAGTCCTCAGTCTTTCCCTCAAGGATGGCTACAGCGGCATCGTCTGTGTTAGTGTTCCTCAGTCTGAGTGGAGTCTCTTCTGCATCCAGACCCAGTCTGAAGTCTCGTGTTTAAGGTACTTGTGAAGGGGCCAGCACTATGCCATAGCAGAGAAAGCCGCTGCCTGCAATGCCGGCATCCCATAAGGGCTCCTGTTCTTGTCCCAGCTGCTCCACTTCCTGTCTGGCTCCCTGGGAAAATCAGTGGAAACTTGTCAAAGGTTTGGGCCCCTGCCGCCCACATGGAAGACTCAGAAGCTCTGGGGTCCTAACTTCTACCTGGCTCAGCCCTCACCATTTCAGCCATTCTGGGAAGTGAACCAGCAGATGGAAGATTTTGGTTTCTCCCTCTCTCTGCACAACTGATTTTCAAGTAAGTAAATAAATATTAAAAAACAAAAAACTCGGGAAACCCATTTTACTTCACTTTCTATACATAAAATCCTAGGGATACAATGAAACTCCTAGAGTCCCAAGATATCTATGCAAATCAAACTATAATGAAGATCATTGACTGCATTCATTCCATGTGTGTTCAGGGATAATGCTTTTTGGACATATATTGAGTGTTAAGTGGTAGTCCACCCTTTCCAGCTGTTTTCCTTATTTAGTAATTCTGAGGTTTTGTTGGAAAAGTGTGTATGAGAGATTTTACCTGATTACCCTCTATAAAGTTGATGTCACATTTTTACCTATGTGGCATCCTTTTATTCTCGGGTTTAAGAAAACCTACGGTCGAAAACCTAGTTACCATCTTCCTACAGCATTCATTCGGGCTTGCTTTCTCTTCTTCCTTCTTAGATCTACAGATATTTTTCATCTATCATGACTACAGATTTAGATCCAGAACATATCCAAAAGAATTTTCCATCAGTTGGCTTCACATGCATTTTCCCCTTCATCTAAAATGCCATTCTCTTTAGTCTTTATAGTGCACAAGGTGTTACCTATAAAAGGATTTTACTCGGATGATCCAAAGCCTTATTTATCAAACCACTGTCCATACTTCCCAAAATGAATAGCAAATGACCCTCATTCATTTTGAACTAATAAGTTGGACTTAGCATCAAAATCTGTGACTTTCAGAGGCACAGAAAATTCCCAGACTCTGTCACCAAATCCTGACCTGGGAGATTTGCTCTAATGTTCACAGGAAGCCATAAATTGCAAGATACATTCTGCTGTTTTGACTCATAATTTTTAATGGAATAATATAAGGTTTCCACAGCCCTATTCTCCCAGACACATCTTAAGAATGCACAGGGCATCTAAAATCTTAACAAGAAAAATGTCTGTCTCCCTGACACACAAGGCATAGTGCTACAAGGTATTGTGGTTATATTTCACAGAGAGAGAAAATGAGGGAGAGGGAGAGAGAAAGAATTTATAGATTGGAGAGAGTTGATAAACTACAGGGTAGTTAGAATAACGTGCCTGAAATATTTTTTACTTTGACAACTGTCCTCCAAGTATATGTTAGATTTCCCCAAGAGCACGTCCTGCCCAGAACATCCTCAAGATAGAAGCCTGGCTGGAGAAAGAGGGAGGGAGCACACTCTGAAGACAGCTTGCTATTCGTACACACAAGAAGTCGGTCTCCATCTGGCTGGTTGCAAACCTTGGGATCGTCTCTTCCTCCCACAGTCAGCTCTGTACTGGGAGTGAGGGCAAAATCCCTGTCTCCATCATTGCACCCTAAACTTTTCATTGCTGATTCCTCTTCCCCAGAAAAGACCTCATCTCCTATACCCTCCTAACAGCTCCTGTCAACAGCCTCCACCTGTCTTCCACACTGCTATGGGAGGGATTTTCCTGCAATAGAGGTCTTACCCTGTCACTCAAAGTTGGCATTCTTCCCACTTGGTGCAGGAGCATTGATGTCCTCAGAAATGGGGAAGAGCACCTTAGCCACCCAGACACACACGTTCCTGGACGCCTCTCCCACCACAACCCCCACGCTTCCCCTTCCTCCTCTGGAGGCCTACAATGGACTCTTCTACTTTGTCCATTGCATAACAGCAACCATCTCCACCAGAACTCTGCGTTTTGACAAATTACCACCTTGTTCATATCCCTACTGTCATAGTTCTTGAATTACACATAACTCCTTATTCTGCCTCAAGAAGAAAGCTTTAACTTTCATTTATTCATTTTGTTTGAAAGGCAGAGAGCTGAGGGAGATGGAGAGAAACAGAGGCCATCCATGTGCTAGTTCACTCCACAAGTATTCACAACAGCCAGATCGGGGCCAGGCTGACTCCAGGAGCCTGGAATTCAATCCAGGTCTCTCCTGTGGGTGGCAGGGACCCAACTATTTGAGCCATCACCTCCACCTCCCAGAGCACAGATTAGCAACAACTGGAATGAAAGCAGAGTGGGCACCTAAACCCAGGCACTCCAGGGTGGAATGCGTATAACCCAAGCAACTTAACTTCCCGACCAAAGGCCTACCCCAAGAGAAAGGTCTCTTGAAGTTAAAAAAAAATATCTAAATTACCTTTGGATTGTATTGTTTACAGGTATCTTGATACATAGTAATTGTTCAATAAATTTTATTGAATCAACACAAAATTCATGTTTAAGAATTAAGATACTTATGAAACAAGTCTTTGAAGTTCTCTCCCTCAGCCCAACTATCTTTCCATGTTTCCTGCATCATGGCCCTGGAAGCAGGTTCCACCATTGCCAAGCTTTAAACTGCCGCCTTTGCTAACTGAATACTACTTCAAGGTCCCGGAATGTATCCCCAGTTCCCTTTATTTCACCCTGAGATTCCATTCACTGTAAAGGTAGAACTGCACATTGACCAAGTATTTTGTCACCTTGCAATGAGTATTGAAATTTTCTAACTAAAAGATTGACAAGGACCTTTCCCCCTTCATTGAGGTATAGACTAAAAAGTAGTCTTTCATAGTTAGACAGTTCTCCAGAGGGTCTTTGTAGATAGGAGCCTAAGTTTCAAGAAAAATGTCAGGATACTTTTAAAAAGAGTCACATGGTGAGATTTAATTGTAATACGATAATTAAACAAAACAACGATTAGAATGCACCCATGTAATAATCAGGTCTTGAGATAATTTTATTTTGATGACTTTCACAGTTGGAGTAGAAGCCAAAATGATGTTACTTTGGATAATTTTACTTTAAGCATCAAGAACAGTATCAGTTGATCAATACCCTAATAGTTTTAGATGTCTTAAATTTTCCTAGGCACAATCCCATTAGCGTGTCTGTAGGGATACTATTTCCTCTAACAGGCTGCAGTATACACAAAGATAACTATTACCATGCAGTTCATTGCATTGGAGGTGTTTAGTCCATTCGAGCACACTGAGCTCGGTTGCCTCAAAGGAAGACCATCTCAGTCTTTGGCCAGAGGACTGTCTGTCATCATCTTGGCTTCCTCCCACACTGAAGGGCACTGTCAGTCATCAGATCACACTTGACCTCACTCCTCCCGGGTGGGGCTTTGGTCAGACACTAGAAATGCATTTCCTTCCGGGTGAGATGGTATCTACAGAAGGGTGTGGGTATGGCGGGAGTTTGGACTGCCGTCACTTCAGTCGCTGGAGAACACACACAGTGCGGCCTTCACTACATGTTACAGTTACACTGAGCTACTCCTTTCACAGGCTTGTCAACTTTGACAAAATGTCCCCTTTCAGATAGGATTGAAATGCCTACAAAAGAGCTGACTTTCAGACACTGTAGAAGGTCTGAGTTTGTAGTCTGCAATTTCTCGGAATCTTGAAGCACTTTGTACCTCGCAAATTCTGAAACGTAGTCATTCAAGTTAATGAATGGCCGTGGCTGGCTAGCGTCCAGGTTCAGGCATCCTCCTGCCTCCCTGGCCCCTGCCCCCACACTGCCTATGGTAAGGGCAACCGCAAGACGTCCTCCATCCCAAGGCCCACACCCTCCCACTGCTCCACATGAAGACGAGGACCAGCAAACTAAAACTGCTCCGAGGCTGGCCTGCCTCTCTGCCTTCTTCCCATCCTCACTACCTACTTCCTTCCGTCTTCTGCCTCTCTCTCTCTTCATTTGGGCCATATCACACTGGGCAAGTCTATGTATGCTTAAGAGAAATTAAGGCGACCTCATCACCTTGTCTGGTTGTTGTATGGCTCTATGTGTTTGTCATTCTGCTTTCTTTATTAGGATGGATTATATATGACCTAGGCTTGCTGACTTGTCACCTCACATAATGCTGTACCAAATGGTTGAAATTACACCTAAGTCAAATATAATATTCTTGTTTTACTAAGATCCAAACTACTTTCTTACCAGTTGTCAAATTCTACACATATTAAAAGGAGATTTGTTGCAAGGATGGACCCTAAACATCTTTGGCAAGTTGTATTCGTCATGGCAATGTGCTTGTTAACATGTTGTAGTAGGAGCTAAATTCAACTCCAAATCAAGTAGAATTCATGATTAAATTGTTTTACAAAATAAAACTTAAAAATGAAGTTGTAATTGGAGACCATCCAAAACAAAATATGAAGTAACTTAGGTTAAAGAAAATCAATGGAAGATGTTTTAGCAAATTTTTCTGTAATGTATTCATTAGGCAACATAAATATTTCAAAGGGATTTATAAATTACACATGTAACTGAGACAAACAGCTATACAGCATAAAATTACAAAAGTTGAAGAATGCTATATTTTCTAATAATAGATGTTAGAAGGTACATTATTTTCCATTTATGTAAATAAACAAAAATAATGAAAATACTGAGTAATTTCCAAAGAAGATGTTTCTTACCAGGGCCATATTCTTGTAACAGTAGCATACAGCTATACCCAGAGGTAGCTTAAAATCTTTTCCTTTTTCATTTACCTTGATTAGTTTTTACCATTTACTTCCTATCATATGAGAATTTGGGGCCAGCGCTGTGGTGTAGCAGGTAAAGCCGCTGCCCACATTGCCGGCATCCCATATAGGCTCCGGTTCAAGTCCTGGCTGCTCTACTTCCAATCCAGATCTCTGCTCTGGCCTGGGAAAGCAGTAGAAGATGGCCCAAGCCCTTAGGCCTTTGCACCCATGTGGGAGACCCAGAAGGAGCTCCAGACTTCTGACTGGCGCAGCTCCAGCTGTTGCAGCCATCTGGGGAGTGAACTAGCAGATAGAAGACCTCTCTCTGCCTCTGCCTCTCTCTGCCTCTCCAACTCTTTCAAGTAAATAAATAAAACTTTTAAAAAATGAGGATTTTTCAAGAAAAAAAAACAAGACAATTAATGAACAACTTGGCTACAATGTCTATTGAATGGGTATAAGAATAAGGCAATCAAAAAAAAATGTGTTTTGGTCTAAACAATTTAGAGGCAATTGGGTTTAAATATTTGTCAGGGCCAGTGCTGTGACATGGTGGGTAAAGCCACCACCTGCAGTGCCGGCATCCCATATGGGCACCGGTTCTAGTCCCAGATGCTCTACTTCCAATCCAGCTCTCTGCTATGGCCTGAGAAAGCAGAATATGTCCCAAGTCCTTGGGCCCCTGTATCCACCTGGGAGGAGAACCGGATGATGCTCCTGGCTTTGGATTAGCCCAACTCCGGCCATTGTGGCCACCTGGAGAGTGAACCAACAGACGGAAGACCTATCTCTCGCTGCCTCTCTAGGACTCTGCCTTTCAGGTCAATAAATAAGTCTTTTAAAAATTTGCCTTTTTTCCATCTACTCTAAACAACATCATGTATCATGATGGTGAACTGAACAACAGTGCTCCTTTCATGGATCCAGGATGAATTACTAGCTACAAGGAGGCCTGAAAAAGTCCATGGAAAATGGAATTGAAAGAGGCATGTGTTTGCTATGAGCTTTTTGAAGTACCTATGGATCAATTTAAAGTTCTTAGTTCAATATCTTGTCCCAAGTCCAAGTGTGGCAAAGCAAGTTTTATTCTAAAGTAAAAAAGACAAGCTGTGAATCCTTGTGAAAACCTAACAAATTCTTGTGTGCCAAAGTCATACAACTTATGTGCAATTCATCCACATTAACCTGCTGTGTGGTTCTACATTAAGAAACATGAACAACCTATTAGGAGAACAACTCAATGATAAGTCAAAAAATGGTAACAACGTGGAAGTGAGAAGCCATAAGATCCCACTGTAATGAGCACAATGTAATTTACAAATCTGCTCTCCTCCAACTCTGATGGGTTCTCCTGCAGGTTCCTAACAGCCGCCACACACAGATGCAGCTGGAACAGTCGAACCCCTAAGGCCAAGCCCATCTCGAGGCTACCCAGGCAGGAAGTCAACCTGCTGTCTTCACCTGTGCTTTCCATGCAGCAGCAATCCGCACGCCCTTGGTTCCTTTTCCGTACTTGAGTAAGGACAGCCTCTCTCCATCCCTATAGATGCTGATCAAAGCTAGCATGTTAATTTGGAGAAGAGCACCTGTGTATGCTCTATGATTTCTCCTATTTCAGCCTCATTTGTGTGGAAAGGTTCTGGTGTAACACACATAACCCCATAATTAACGTTTTACACTACCCCCAGAACATCAACAAAATCCTGTTAAATTTAAAACCCAGGATTTCTTTCTAAATCTCAATGTTCACATTTCCACATCAACTATTCCCTTAACAGTTCAATATCAACAAAAGCAAGCAAACTACCACTTGCTTGCTCATTTATTTATAAGTTGCATTTATTGCATTGCATTTATAAGATAAAATGTGCCCATTTAGGAATAGTTTTTCTCATCATAGAAATGATATGTTTTGTTAAATACTGATAATGTAGAGACTTATCATAAAAAAAGACCTTTTTTGGAATAAGATAACTTTTGTAAGTTAATAAAGTCAGAACTTTACAACTGTAAGCTCAAGGCAAGTACTGAATTATCTAAAGTAGCTCCCGTTGGAAGACTATTAGTTACCATTGCAACTGCTTCATAGCCAAGAAATACAGCGCAACTATTCTAAGCTACCCTATGGCTTGTTGCTGTCTATGTATCTATTTGGTACTTTCTTTTGAGATTAGTGGAGCTAGTGCTACCTAAACGTATATTAATTAAATATTCTAAATATAAGCAACAATAAGAGCAAAATGTCACTTAATAACCATGATTTTCTAAGGTCATGCATTTTTCTGGATACAAATGATGACACTAACTGTACTTGTAGTTTTCAAACATTACACATTACTGTTTGTCCCAAGTGGTTTTTCTTTTGGAAAGCAAACAAAATCCTTGCAATCAAAAAGCCAAATCTGCTCTATTTTGGTGGGCCTCACTTTACTGTTAAACTGACCAACTTGGAGTTTTTAACACATAAAGTGTGCCTGCTTTTGCCTGCAATTAGCTATATGCTGCTTTAGAAGGGGGTGCCCATTTAAGGAATATGTCGAAGTACACATGATAAAAAAAAAAAAAACCACCTAAAAATGTGTTGGCATAGGGATCCCATACTGAAAGGAACAAGTGCATAGAAGTCTTTCTCCCGTGCATCAATACACAAATGCCATTAACACCGCAGTGAGCTGGCTATGCCTTCTCCATAAATGCTTTCCTTTCAATGTCATTCATAACCAGAAATGACCAATGTACCTTGGTACAAGAACTCATTTGCTTTTCAGTCCAATGTGCTATGAAGTTGTTCCCAGACAGCCTATCATTTATTATTTGGTCCAGTTTAACACGGTGCTTATATTCAAGGGGAAGGACCAAACCAAAACATTGAGTTCTTCAGAATAGAGTCCTAGGAGACAATACTTAAATTATATATGCCAGAATAAATTTTTATATCAAAATATAAAAGTAGCAGACAAAAACCTTAATCAGGGAACACATTTTATTTAAGGAACTTGTGATTCATCACACTCATTTGTTGGAACACTTCTTAGGCATAGGAAACTATATTTCTGTTCACAAGTTGAATTTTATAAAAGAGCAATGTGAATGAACACCTTCCTACTCTATATTATAGATGGCATATTTAATTTCTTAATGTATAAATAATTTAATCTTGAATTGGACTTGAACCTTTCATTTCCTAGAAGAATTTTGAAATCTATGCCCAAGGGAATTCTGATCCTTGAATTAATCCATTTCTCTGAAAACCCATGTACCACAACCTGGTTCAGACGTATAAAGAGTTACGGGGGTGTTAGCCCTGTGAGTTTAAGTGCCACCCACATTGTCACAGTAGCCAGCCCCTCAAATTAGATGCTCTCAATGAGAGCGCTCTCTAACAGGTTTAGTGACTGCCTGGAGCTGCCTGGGCAACATTCGGGGTCTTTGGTTGTGTTAGCCATTGCTCTGCTCAGAGATACCAGCTCATTTGGGCACAGAAACAATGGCCTACCGTTTTTTTAAAGGCATGACTTCAAATTGAGTTTTTCTCATAGTACAGAAGACAAAGGGTTACAAGGGGCTCACCAAAAAATGACAAGTGGGAGGGCATACGTGGACACAGTCCTTGAATTTTTCTCTGGCCCTCTTTAATAGGAGAGATCACAAAGAAGAGAGGTGAACAAACAGTAGAGTTGTGACAATTGTGTCCCTCTGGTTCAGAACTTGGACCTCTGGGGTTTGTAAGACTTAGCAAAATACCCTGGCTTTCACAGGAGAAATGCAACCTTGGCCTAAGATTTTTAAATATGTTCTATACAAGACAGAGCACTTCTAGGCTTTCTGCCAATTTTTTTGTGTTGCTTAAAGTTCTTTTCCTCCCTCAGAAATCAGTATAAGCCGGCCACAGTTACTGAGGTCAGGGATGGCCTGCAAGGATCGTATTTAAAAAATCTGGTAGCAAAATATAGTCTGGAAAAGCTGAGTCCACATCCAGGCCTCCTAGTTCGACTCAGCTCTGCCAGTGTCACCAGGCAAGTCACCCAGCCTTCAGTTTCCTTGTTTGGAAGTTAGGCGTTAACACCAGCCCTGCAGTGAGGAGATGAGTCAAGACACGCACAACATTCAGAACAGAGACAGGCATGCAGTGCTCACTAGATGGATGGCGACTCTTCCACGGAAGTCAAGTTAGGTAACATTCATACATACACAGTGGAGGTTATGTAACCTGGCCGGTCCCTAGCAATGGCACATTCTCAAAGTTATTCTATTTCACACAGCTTTTTTCTATTTCAAAATGTGTCTGCTCCCAAAAGATGAACAAATATCGGAAAGGCTGGGGCCAGCACTGTGGCATAGTGGGTAAAGCCACCACCTGCAGTGCCAGCATCCCATACGGGCGCCGGTTCGAATCCCGGCTGTTCCATTTCTGATCCAGCTCTCTGCTATGGTCTGAGAAAGCAGTGGAAGGTGGCCCAAGTGCTTGGGCCCCTGCACCCTCATGGCTCTTGGCTTCGGATCAGCTTTGCTCCAGCCATTGTAGCCAGTTGAGGAGTAAACCAGCAGATGGAAGACCTCTGCCTCTCCTTCTCTGTGTAACTCTTTCAAATAAATTTTATATATATTTATATATAAATATTATATATAATATATAGTATATAAGTATATATATGCTCACTTATATAAGTGAGTATATTATGCGTCTGTGAAGCGACTCTAAGCAGCTTTGGAAAGCCGGGACTTCGGAATAAGAGTGTCTACTTGTCAGAGTTTAAGTAAACAAGTTGGTCTGCTTGAGAGACATGAATTTTTAATAATGAACACAAACATCAGTGATATTCACAACCTAAACAGCTTAGAGTCGAGATTTCTTTGAAATCTGGCTCTCTCCATGTTGAAATCTTCCCCCTTGGAGCAAGATGCAGGGACACATACATTCTAGTGAGGGGCACTGGGTACCAGTGGCCCTCACTCATTCTCCAAACTGAACTAAAATCACTAGGAAAAAATTTCAATACTATGTTATATGGGGCCACTTTAAATTTTCTTGTGCTCTCTTTTATAAGATATGCAAATTAATTACAGTCATTTCCAGCTCTGACTCAAATGAGTTTCAAAACCGAAACAGAGCGTGGAGTGGGAAAGGGACAGAGGAAAAGAATTCTTTGCTTAAAGACAGTTTCCAGACTCCTCTTCAGAAGGCAAATGGTGCCATGACGGGGGGTATGCAGTCCACATCTGTATCTTTTGAGGAATGCTAATGCCCTGTCCTGTTTTACACAGTCCCTACAGAAACTAAAACACAGACACACACACACAAGAATTTATGGTCCAGGAGATCCATAGTTTTATTAGCATCAGAGAGTAGAGAAAGTGTTGGCAGGTTTGATTTGAGATTTTCGGTGGTTTTTAGAACTTGATGTGGTTTTTATATGCCTCCCTTTCATTTCTGCTGTTTCATTAAAGGCCACAGTGATCAAATTACAAGGTCCCTGAAACTTTCCATGTATAAGTTACTGGGAATGCGTATCTTAACAAACCCACCTCATTGTTGAAGCAAGCTCCTATATGAACACATTCCAAACCTCACGTGAAAGACCATCTGGCTGACAACACTGGCCGCATCCGATTGTCACCACCATATAACTGCTCTATGCTACTTTGCCTAGCACATATTTGACACGCATTTAAATACACATGCTGTACACGTGTCAGAGTTCAAAATGTCCCCAAGGAAGTTGCAGCTCAAAAGAAATAACTCAACTTTCTTGTTGATAGATCGTCAAAGAAGGAATAACGAAATAGACCATCAGAACCTCTCTTTGCATTTTGGTTAGAATAACTTTGTTCTCTGCAAGTATATCTAACACTTAGAATTACCAATGACTGATGAAGGACACTAAGTAATAAAAGGGCCTGAAAGCATTCATGGGTCAGTGTCCAGCTGAAAACGAGAGTGTGGCTTGTCACTCCCGGAACAAGCAAGACTTGGAGATAGACTTTGCAAGATGACATCTAAGACAGTGTAGCATGTCAGTATTGCAAACACATATGGAAGTGTTGAAAACTACACATCCCAGGAGCAGCCGAGACCAACACCGAGTCCCCAGTAAGCAACTTGAGGGACCAGCCAGCCACCTGATGAAAGAGCAAACACACTGGGCCACTTCTCTCTCAGAAGAGGCAGCCTTTTATTCCTCAGAGAATGGACACTCTGGATACAGATCTGCATTTTCTGTATGCACTGCCTCTGCCAGAGCAACCTGTGCACATACAGGACACCTTAACCACGTGTCATTCCACATAGCACAGCTCCTGATGGAGGAATTCACCTCGCAGGAGGCGCAGGGAGGCTGTGAGCTCCTGCTCACGGCATTAGTGGCATACCATGGTCCCCGGTATCCTGAAGCAGCTGGCTCCCCCACAGCAGTGGAATGGGCTTTTGAAAGATCCATTGCAGCACCAGTTAGGCAGCAGTATCTGCAGGGCTGGAACAATGTGGCCCTGGGAACTAAATAAGCCCTGAGTCAGCCTCCACTATCTGGTGCTGTTTGTCCCAGAGCCAGAATTCATTAGTTCAGGAATCAAGAAGTAGAAATGGAAGTGACACCACCCGCTTTTACCCCTGGTGACCCACTAGCAAAACTTTGTCTTCCTGTCCCTGTAAGCATGGGCTCTGTTGAACCAGCTTCCATCAGGAGACACACAATGCTTCCATTGAGCAGGAATAAAGGCTGCCACCTGGCCACCACGGGCTCCTCGTGCCTCTGAATCCACAGCAAAGAAGGCAGTTACTATGCTGCCTGTGGTGATTGATTGTGGCTACCCAGGGGAAGCTGAACTTGGACTCCAAGATGGGGATAAGGAAGAGTGCATGTAGAATACACAAACTCCCTTAGGGTGTCTTAGTGTTACGATACCCTCCGATCAAAGTCAGTGCAAAACTACGACCCAATTCAGGCCTCACGCTCCAGCTAAAGAATAATAATTAGTTAAGGTGCCTGCTGCAGGCAAAGGAAACACGGAACAGGAAGTAGACAAAAGTAGTCATGAGTGCCAGCGGGGCCCAGACGGCCATTCACAGAAACAGAGTTAAGTGCCGTGAGTATGTCCTTCTCATTTTTGTCATGAGCATGACTGTGTCTGCTGATATGTAGTATAAGATATAAGGACTTTAACTCCCAGTATTGAAGTCGCAGGAGATCAAGGAGAAGAGGAAACAGCATTCAAGGACTTCACCTCATCTTCTGGGGAAAGAGTGTGGTTTTGGCTTCTGCAGGATAGTTGTATTGTATCAGCTCGGAGTATACTCCTGTTATTGTCTACATTTGGAAATTAGGTATCACTTAAGGAGATGCATATGGGTGCCAATCAACCTCGGGTGGATTTGTAAGGGCTAATGCTATGTGTCAACTTGGCCAGGCCATGGCATGCCAGATATTTGCCCATTGTGACTATTTCTGAGGGTGTTTGGGATGGGATGAACATTTCAATCAGTAGACCATGAGCAAAGCAGGTTTCTCTGCTCAATAGGGGGGAGGCTCATCCTGTCAGCTGAGGGCTTGAACGGGACAGAGGCCAGGGTTCCCTAGTCAAGAAGGAATGCCCCAGTGGATTCCTTCAGACTCCATCTGTAACGTGGCCCTCCCTGGCTCTGTAGCAGAGGACCTCGAGTTGAACAAGAACCTTGACTCCTCTGCACCTGCAGCCCACCAGCTCGCCCTGCACATTGTGGACCTGCCCACCTCCATTATCCTAAATCTCCTCCTATTTGCTCTTCTCACTGGGTCTGTTGCTCTGGGGAACTTTGGTTAATACCGTGTGTCAAATAACCTTTGTTAAAAATGTGTTGAAATGCCGTTCTTGGTCTTCCTAACTTTTGTGGTGTTTAATCCCACCCCCACCCCCATCTCTTTCACTCTCCTCCTCCTCTCTTCCCGTTTCATAAATTAATGGTATTCACTAAGAACCCCCTCTTTCACAAATTTACTGCCTTGGCAATTTCATTTTGTCTCAACTTGAACTAGTACCTCAAGTGACTCTGAAAGACATTCATTTACTGCATAACAACATTTCAGTCGACGAAGAACCGTGGATGCAAAAGCGATCCCCTGAAATTACACCTCCCTGTGACGTCCCTACTGTCACAGTCTGGGTAAAGACTCTGCAATGTTTGCATCATGACAAAATTGCCTAGTGGTACCCTTCTCAGAATGCATCCCATCATTAAGTAATAAGTGCTGCTATGAGGACACTTAACATTTAATTCTGGTTTCCATGAATTTTTACTTTATTTTGATGCAAAAAATTAGGCTAAAAGTATGCATCAGTTTGCATGGATTCCTAACGACCCTATGAAGTTACAGATCCTCTTTCCCAAGTGCTCATAGTGATTTAAAATAATGATTTAAAAGGCAGAGTTATAGAGAGGGAGACATAAACACAGTGGAGAGGTTGGGGGAAAGAGATCCTCTATCTACTGGTTCACTCTCTAAATGGCTGCAACTCCTGGGGCTGGGCCAGGCTGAAGCCAGGAGCTTGGAACTCCATCCGGGTCTCCCACATGGATGTCAGGGGCCCAGGAACTTGTCATCTTCCACTGCTTTCCCAGTTGCATTAGCAGGGACTGTATTGGAAGTGGAACAGCTGGGACTCAAAGTGGTGCTCGTCTGGGATGTCAGTGCCACAGGCAGCAGTGTCACAACACTGGCTCTGTTGAAAGTGATTCTTCAATACATTCCAAACTGAACTTTTTTCATTTGCAAATGAAAACACAGGGCCGGCGCCAAGGCACAGTAGGTTAATCCTCCACCAGCAGCATCAGCATCCCTTATGGGGCCGGTTCTAGTCCCGGCTGCCCCTCTTCCAATCCAGCTCTTTGCTATGGCCTAGGAAAGCAGTAGAAGGTGGCCCAAGTCCTCAGAACCCTGCACCCACAGGGGAGACCAGCAAGAAGCTCCTGGATCCTGGCTTCAGATGGGCGCAGCTCCAGCCATTGCAGCCACCTGGGGAGAACCAGCAGATGGAAGACCTCTCTGTCTTCCCCTCTGTCTGTAACTCTACCTCTCAAATAAATGAAAAAAAAAAAAATCGAAAATGTGTCCTACTTTCCTTACTTTGCTGATAGTATAACCTTCTCCCACGCTGGTGACCACACCTCAAACATCTCGCTCTTCCCACAAAATGGGTTCCTAAATCCCGGTACATTCTCCTCTGCAGCATCCCTGGTATCGCCTCACTCCTCCCCATGATCCTTGTTCCTTTGTGACTCATACCTCGGGTCAAGGCTCAGGTCAGAAATTTTACGTAGACTTCAAGAAACTTCTAACGAGTTTACTTACTTCTTGGCTCTTATCCTCTATCCATTTTCTCTTTGAAGTTGAAATTAGTTTCCCGAACAAACCATACCAAGATTTTTAAGCCATAGAGAAATGAGTGACCAATGGCTCACGGAAAACACTTCCTAACACAAATAAATGGACCCAACTGGGGTCTCTCTTTGGACAAGATGAGTATCTTGAAGGTGACCAAAATTGTAAGCTGTGCTGTTGATGCATCTAAAAACGACAGGCCATACAGAAGGAATACAGGAAAGGGTGTGACAAGGCAGAGGTAAGACAAATACCAGTTTAAGGAGAATACCAAAAGGTTCAACATATGGGGTGGAAGGAGAAATGGGAGACCATGGAGGCTCCACAGGATAGTGCCAACTGCCCCTGAGAGGCCAGGGATGATGGGCATCTAACCTTGGAGATGAGGCCATTACAACCAGTTGTCTCTCTCCAGCCCTGTGGAAGCATCTGGTATTACCTGGGCTGTCCAGTCCACCTGATCTGGGAGTGGCAATTGCTCCGAGAATGATTTCATGTGCATCTTTGATCATCATGGCTGACTGTAGAATTTCTGTAGCTGAGAAGATCATTTTCATAGGTATACCTCACCTAGTACCTTGTTTTATTTTTAAAAAAAAAATGTATCCCTTTGAAAGGCATAGTTATAGCAGAAGAGGGACAGAGACAGATCTTCCATTTGATGATTCACTTCCCAAATGGCCAGGCTGAACTCGGGAGCCTAGAATGCCATTGAGGTCCCACTGGATGGCGGGGCCCCAAGCAGCACTTGGGGGCCATCTTCTGCTTTCCCAGGCACATTCACAGGGAGCTAGATCAGAAGTAGAGCAGCCCAGACTTGAACAGTGCTCATATGGGATGCCCAGTGTTACAGGCAGTAGCTTAACCTGCTGCTCCACATCGCTGGCCTGATTTGGTTACTTTTTATAAAGTAATTAGCAGGGGCCGGCACTGTAGCATAGCAGGTAAAGCTGCCTCCTGCAGTGCCTGCATCCCATATTGGCGCTGGTTCGAGTCCCAGCTGCTCCTCTTCTGCTCCAGCTCTCTGCTATGTCCTGAGAAAACAGTGGTAGATGGCCGAAGTCCTTGGGCCTCTGCACCCACATGGGAGACCCGGAAGAAGCTCCCGACTCCTGGCTTCAGATTGGTGCAGCTCTGGCCATTGAGGCTAATTGGGGAGTGAACCAGCAGACAGAAGATCTCTCTTGTTCTCTCTCTCCGTCTCTCTCTGTCTCTCTCTCTCCCCCTCTCACTTTCAAATAAATCTTAAGTAATAAAGTAACAAGAATTTTGCTGAAAACACAAAATAAAAACTCTTTAGTTTAACATGTACACTGTCTGTGATATCACAGCCTACTGCTTGAAACCCATTCCCATCAGGGATTCTCAGCTCCAGCAAACTGAGCTATTTCCAGTGCACAACCTACATTCCCAGCCAGTATTCCAGAACTCTTCCATACAGCCAGAATTCTTTTCCTCTATGTGTCTAGATCATACTCAGTCTCTTTGGTTTTACTTTAAATGCCATTTTCCCCCCAAGAAATCCCACATCTCTGTCAAAATTCATACAGGCTTTCACTCCACCCTTGCAAATACACTAGATTAAAAAAATAAACAGATAATCACTTCTGAAGGCACTTGTCATTTCCTCTACATATTGTAACATTTACACATTATACTCATACTTTCCTGTGAGTTCCTTGATAGCAATTTCTATGTGTCATTTTGGTTTGTCTCCCCCTCAATTGCAGTTGTCTTGTACACAATCAACACAAAATAGGATTGTGGAAGTCACTCTCAGTTAAATTTTTAGAGTTTCTTTAGTTTGTATCTTATGTCTATAGACCACACTCTTTCTCTAGTAGTAAATGCAACTTCAACAAAATATTTCTTCTGGGGGTCGGCACTGTGGTACAGAGGGTTAAAGCCCTGGCCTGAAGTGCCGACATCCCAAATGGATGCTGATTCAAATCCTGGCAGCTTCTCTTCCAATCCAGCTCTCTGCTATGGCCTGGCAAAGCAGAAGAAGATGGCCCATGTGCTTGGGCCCCTGCACCCTCGTGGGAGACCAGGAGGAAGCTCCTGCCTTCGGAACAGCACAGCTCCAGCAGTTGCGGCCATCTGGGAAGTGAACCATCGGTTGGAAGACCTCTCTGTCTCTCTCTCTGTAACTCTTTCAAATAAATAAGTAAATAAATCTTTACCAAGGGAAAAAATTTCTTCCTCTCTTTTTGGCTGAAGGTATGTCCAATCTTAGTTTTCTAGGAATGCAATCAGATGGCAATAAGTCTGTCATCCAACATGTGGGAAACTCCAATAAAGGTAGCTGCACATTCAGGTGATAATCTTTATACAATTACAGCACTGGATGGGGAGACATTACTCATCACATTCATTACGTCACTTAATTCTCACAAGACTCCTATGCTATCATTACAGATGTAGAAAATGAGTACAAAGAGCTTCAGGAATCTTCTCAAATTCACACACCTAACAAGTGGTAGAGCCAGGATTCAAAGTGCAGGCTCTGAGGACCCAGATCCATGCTCTTAACTCCACTCTATGAAACACAACTCTAACCACATTCTACTCACCATCAGAGAAAGGCCCAGGTAGACGGGATGACCCTGGCTGGACAGACACGTCCTCTCCAGCTCCCTCCAGTGGGTGACCCTTGAACCCTTTCTCAGGGGTGAACGCAAGTTGCTTGGAGCACAAAGCACATGAGGGATGAAGGAGTCCCCAGGGCATCTCTTAAATGGCATCTGTGAAATGGAGATTCTAGTTCTACATCTCTAATGTCATTATCGAAAGCCTTCGGTACAGGAGATGGAGAGGATGACGTGATTTAAGGGTGCTGCCTTTGTAGTAGGCTCAGAACCAAATTTTCTAAAAAGTAAAGTGGAATATATGTGAATACTGGAATCACGAATAGCCTTATTGCACACACCCCGCTGTGAGTTACTCTTTGAACAGAATTGCTGCTTAGACTTCAAACCACCACTGTGACCTCAAGAGGTTAGCAGAAAAGAAAATTCTTTGGTTCAGAAACCATAACATGGGTATAATGCCATTTTAAAGGCTTAAGACTTAGAACTGATTGTGACTTTTTGGGAAAAGTCAGTCAACCTCTCCTGAAAAAGGACTCAATGAAGCAGAATGTTTTTAAAAGCCAGATGAACAGCAAAAGATCTAATAGCAGCAAAACATAATTATTTTACCCATAAAAATAGATGCCATATTCTTAAATGTTAAGTAAATCATGTTTAATTGTTCCTGCTCACAGCAGACACTTCTGAAGTGGTGAAAATCTTTTTGGTGTGAAACAGCAGTTATCTGCTAGTGCTTCAGAGAGAAATAGTGAAATATGGGTTACATGAAATGCTTTGCACCCATGGCATTTCTCTGATGATAGAGTAACTAAACTAACAACCAAAACCCAGAGATTCCAGAAATAAGCCAGGCAACCCC
Source organism: Sylvilagus floridanus (assembly GCA_949820135.1). Lineage (NCBI taxonomy): Eukaryota > Metazoa > Chordata > Mammalia > Lagomorpha > Leporidae > Sylvilagus > Sylvilagus floridanus. The sequence continues at coordinate 11,710,812 of OX463246.1, read as the reverse complement.
GTGGACAGCAGGGCCTTTAGACCATGTGTCTATAGATCTGCTCAATGAGGCAAAGAGCTCTCTTAAGAGTTCCAGAAGAGAGGCCAGAAGTGTCTATGTGAGCTTAGGATTGAACTAGAAAACCAACAGAAGCAAAGCATCTCAGATTGTAATTCTAAAATCATTGAAGGTAAAAGGGAAATTTTAACTTAGTAGTATAATGGTCCCATAATAGCTGTCTCATCCCCTCAAATTCAGCAAAGTTTTTTGGAAGACTAACCCAAAAAGAATTTTCTTTTTCTGATGCCAGGACACAGAAAAAATGATAATTAACATTATCATTGTTCTAAAGATAACGTGATGAAAAGGAGGGAAGGAGAGATGAAAGTAGTTTTATTTTGTGCCATTCCTTATAAAATGCATCCTATTACCTCACCCGTTCCCCTCCAAGGAAAACCTGTCACAACACCAGATTTTTCCGGTGTTGTTATTCTGCCCATGGTCAAATGTAATAGTATAACATTTTTTTCCTAGAGTATTTGGTATAAAATGACCGATTCTCCAAAACTCAGAATAAACATTTGCTCAATGTAGCAGATGCTCTTAGATCTACTTTTCCAATCACTGTTGATGAAGGAAGTATTAAAGAGAGATAACATGATGCTTGGAGCTTCCAGTAAATGATTTTATAATTTAAAATAAATTTAAATATTGAAAATAGCCTGCCTCATAAAGCGTTAATGATCACCTCTTTTTCACTCTGTATTAAAGTAAAGCCTCCTCATTCATTTACAGAATCCAACCAAATTCTCTAACACTTGCATTATTCAACTATTATATGACTAGGATTTTCTCTGTCCAAGTCCCAAATATGTTCAAGTTGGTTTTAGCCTAGTAATATAAACTAGGTGCTCCATAGACTTCTCTATATGCATTTCATGTGTCAACTCTGAATTTTGAGAGCACTTAAATAAGAGATTCAAAAATATCTAAGTTAATGAACTATTCCTACTGGGTTGAGTATATCCACTATACTTTTATTATCAGTCCTTAGGCTGAGAGATGAGGGCTGAATTCACTGGAATGAAGCCAAGAACATATAACTAATAGATGATCTATAATAAGCAAGCAGATAAGCATGTCCCTGCTGCACAGGTGGATGACAGTATTTGTGCCAAGTAATAAAGCAATTTCCTTTTACTGGGTATTTTAAACATGCATTTTGTTGTCAGGCTCCCTGCCAGTCGGCTCCATGGACTGCAACTGGGTCGCGATGATGGTTCCACAGGTGAGTGAATTAGGGGTTACGGTCTGGGAAGTTATCAAGCTGCTACAGAGTCATCTGTCTGCTTTCCAGACAGGTGTGAAATACTGACAAATTTTAGATGTGTGATGACATTTTTACCTTTCACTTACTTGATTACATTTTGATCTGACTCATAGTTAAGGGAAATAAGAACTCTGTTCATGTATCTATTTATCATGAGAAAAACACTTGGGCTGGCATGGTGGCAAGCAGGTAAAACCACTGCCTGCAATGCTGGCATTCCCTACGGGCACTGGTTTTATGTCCCGGATTTTTCCACTTCCAATTCAGCTCCCCACTAATGCCTTAAAGCAGCAGAGATGGCCCATGTGCTTGGGCCTTTGCCACCCACGTGGGAGACCTGGAAGAAACTCCTGGATGGAAGATATTCATTCTCCCTCTTTTTTTCCACTCTTCCTGTAACTCCGATTTCCAAATAATTGAAGAATGCTTGGAACTTCATAGTTTTCCATTATAGCACATAGATTGATTTTAAATTACATTGGTCAAACTGTTTACACCACAGGCTCTCACACAATGGCACAACTGAAGACAGATTACAATGAGACTTTGTCTATAAGATTATTAAATGTGACCATAATTAATATAAACTAATAAGTAACAGTGGAGAAAAAAATTGCAACCATAGGGCAATGTTATCCTCAATATCACATCAAGAAAAGCAAAGACTATAAAAGGTTCAAATCTTGAACTGTATCTCGGCTATCCAAGGGCAAATCGGGTGAAAAATTAGCTATAAAAAAGGGAGAAAGTTCTATAACCTGTTTTACTACCATATTGTGCTTAATAAACTTTATACACTGAGTAAATATACTTTTGAATAGCCCTATTTTCCCTACAATACTGGAATCATAAGCCAATGTGCACCAGTAGATAAATATGCATCAGTAGATAAAGCAATTAGTGTAATGATTTCTATAGAACCCTGTCTCCCAAAATCAGACACTAACTTCAACCTCATGTCCCAGTGCTGTTGCCATTTCCTCATCTCTCCCAAAGGAGAAATAGTTTTGCTGAGCCCCCAAGGTTTTCATTTTTCTTTTTCCTTTGATCTGATTGGGATATTTCAAAATACCTATCTTCAAGTTGATAATCTTTCTTCTGCTTGATCTGACACTGAGGCTTTCAACTGACTTAGTGAGTTATTCATTTCCAAAATTTATTTTGTTCTTCAGGATTTCTAGTCATTTGCTGATTTTTTTCTTCCATATCATGCATTGTTTTCCAGACCTTGTTCAACTGTACTCTACCTTTTTGTGCATCTTTACGGTCATTCTTTGAATTCATCAGGCATTCCATTCATCTCCTTGAGAGTCTGGCTAAAGCATGCTGTGTCCCTTGGGAAGTTCTCCTTTGGCTTCTATTGTTGTACTTCCTGCGTCCGCGGGTTGGTATTGGTGTTATGTGGGGGTCAGAGAGGTCTCACACCACCTTTCATTTCTGTATCTCACGTGTTCCTACCTTGGTGTTCACGCATCCGGCAGATTAGTTGTTCCTATCACCTTTATGGGGGTATTGTTATGGTAAGAGGCTTTTTCCTGAAGATGCATCTTCAAAAGTCTTGGTTTGATACGCCATCGAGGCTTTTTTTCCTGTTGGGTGCTGTAATTGAGTCTCCCTCTGTCATCTGCAACTGATGGCAGTGGTACTGGGGGATAAGGAGCTCCTCAGTCCCAGCAGGGTTGCATCGTATCTCAGCAGCAGCAGACAGGTCAGGGATAATTGTGGTGCTCACCCTCAGTCCCCTGTAGCTGGCACTGTGTGGGCACGGACCTGGAGTCCTGGATAAGGTCGCTTAGGAGCCTACATTGGCAGAGCCAAGATTGGGGCCATGGCACCCCATTGTCTGCCAGGTGCATGAGTCCCCGCAGTGGCGTTACAGGTTTGTACGCAATGTCCTGTCACCCACTAACCTTTTCTTTACTCTGGAAGAACTCCCTGGGCATGGAGGAGGAATAGACTGAGCAGACCAGTGGTCACCTTTGCCACAGTGCTAGATCATACCTGGAGCCCAAAGCACACCTAGTCCAGCATGGAACACAATCAAAACCCCCTTTGCTATTGGCTGCCTGTGGCCAAGGATAGCTTACAACCCAGGACCACTGTAGCCAATCACAGATGATGTAGGCTGGGAAATAAGTCTAACTGCCTGGGGCAATGGGTCCCCAGAGGCCGGGAAAGGTCCAGGAGCTCCATCCACAAGATGATTAGTACCTTCCCAGTGACGCTTTTACCAGAAACAAAACATCGAACTGCGCCCACTCGGAGCTCAACTCTTCCGTGGCTTCAATCTTGCTCCTCCTTGTCTGCCCACGTTGCTGGGAGGGTCACTAAAGCCAGTCCCATGGCTTCCCAGCCTGATAACTGCCTCTGAATCTCACAGGTACAGGGCCCTGTGCTGATTTGCAGACGTATGGCAAGCCCACAAGAAACTGGAGCTGATGCAGGCTGAAACACTCATTTGTCCCACCAGGATACAGATCTCTGCCTCATGCTGGGGCCGATCTAAAGGCTGTGTTTGGGAGCACTGGCATGAGGATAGGGACTTCTAGGTTATAGTTGGTGCTGGGTCTAACCACAGCAGGGCCAGCTATAAGCTTCAAGGCAAGGTCCTACAGCTCACTTTCCTGCCCTACTCTTCACTGGCTGCAGTCTCTCTCTGCTAGCTGCAGAAGGCTAGAGGGGGGTGGTGGAAGCAGTCTCTTAGTCACCCAGGCTAACATACAGATGCAATCCAGCTTATTTCCATAGTCACAAGGGCATGCACAGACTGAGGTTGTATACAAGGCCTGTGTGATACTGGCAGGGGTACCAAGGTCCTTCCTCCCAGGGCGTGAGTCCATGCATGAAGCCAGAGTTGAGTTGAGCCAAAACCCTAAGTCTACTTCTGCACCCTACTCTCCAAAGGCTACAGTCCAACTCTGTCAGAGGTTAGGAGAGGTGTGTGAATTCAAACTCATGCAAATCCTAGTCTGCAGGTATTGATTTGGGCCAGAGGCCCTGTTGAATTCTAGGTTTCACCATAGCAGGCCCAGTACTGGCTTCAAGTCTAACATCTAATCTTTATTCCCTCTCCTTTACCCAAGCAGTGACTCTCTTCAGGCTGTGATATTCAGAGCTGGGGAAGGGTGACAAGTCAACTCTTTCCTTCCTGTAGTGTTTAATATGTCTTACAATCATACTAAAATGAAGCACTATGGTCTCCCACCTGGCTTCGTTGGCTCTGGTGGAGACAACCTGACATATGAATGGTAGTCCCAATTGGGGTCTTTATAGGGAGATTGCTGGAGTGTCTTATTTATCCTCCATCTTGTTCCACCCTTAAAGTATCTATTTCTAAGCTCTAAGTTTGAGTGAGTTTCTCTGCAGCGATTTCTAACTGGCACAGATATTTTTGCAAGAAATATGATCCTACTATGTAACAAAAAACTAAAATACATGGCCTTAACTTTGAGAGCAGGAAGTGGGTAGAGGCCTGAAGGGTAGCAGGGACAGTGTTTAGTGAAGATTTGAATGGCAGCGATGTGCTGTTGAAGGCTGCAGAAAGAGACACATTTGTGATTTGAGAGGAAAATGAGACCATTGCCTGTTAAGTTTGAAGATGGAAAATGTACTTAAGGAACTTACGGATCTTGCCACGTGGAATGTGGAACACGTCAATTCATTCCTTAAAGCCTCTTATGATAAGGAATTGCCAAGAGGAGATGAAACAAAGATAGAATCACTTTCCAAGCAGAAATTAGAGATGGCATTTCTAACACAGAACTTTATGGTTTGCAAATGAGAAGTGCAACTCTTATTTTCAGCTTTTCTGGACAGCAAAAGGAATTTCAAGTAAGAAATTATCTTGGGGCAAAGACAAAAGTCCAGGGTAACACCCAAAAGCAGGACATCAAGATCAAATCAAAGGTGAAGACCTAATTCCCTTTGCTAAAACTTCAAAACATACCTCAGCTACATAAACAACTTCTTAAATGGTGCAGGGCCCTGCTCCACAGCAGGTGTCTCCAGTAGAGACAGAGTGGTCTTAAGAGGGTTATAAATGTGGCTTATATCTAACCCGCTAGATGATAGTCTGAGATACACAAAACCCATAAGCTGTTTAAAGGAGTTGAATCAGTTTGGGGCAGGTATTAAAGTCATCTCTGAGCCCCCAACTTTCAGTAGGCAGCAAACAAATTTACTCACCTGCAAATATGTTCTATTTCTTATGAAAAAGACATGAATCAAAGCAAAGCCAAGAGCTACGAGTCAAGTGTATACAATCATGAGCAATGAGTAGGAAAACACTCTCAGGATGCAGAATTTGATTTTAGCCAAAGAAAAGTATCTGAATCCACAACAAGTGTAATGGAAGACATGTACCAAGTAAGATAATAGAATTGCTACATAACTAATATGCACCTTCAATTCTGCTTTTTAAATGGGAAGCTTTTTGTGTTTATCCTGTTGCACTGTTTGTATGAGTGCAATGGGTAGCTTGCACTTTTGGTTGATACTACAAAGTGAGATGCAAGCAGAAGCCTGTTCAAGCACGGACATTCTGGGGCTTGTCTTGAAACACTTCCTCTTCAAAGTCAGTTGCTTTACTGAAAAAACTCAGGCTAAATTATGGAATCATGAGAACAATGTGGTGAGAGACCCTGGAATATGAGAAGCTACCATTAGGTGCTGTATCCTTAGTGGGCTCACAGTTCAGTACATCCACATACACAACTCAACAATACCATACAGAGCAGGAAAACCACCCAGCTGAGCCCAGTCAACACAAAATTCTCAGCAATAACAAATCACCATTGCTTTAAGCTCCTGTCTTGGAACGATCAGATATATACCACTGAATAATTAAAGCACATTCTACTTGGGAGATCTGTGGCTCCCAGCCTTATCAGTCTTGGGCTGTGCCTTGCATCTTTGTTTTCATACCTCTCATAGGCTTGCTTTCACCAATTCAGTTGAGGGGTGGAAGTGGGAGTACTAGTGCCAGCCTAGGCTTCAAAGGACACCATGTATTTCCACTCACCAGTTTAGTAGCTTCTGACTTCTGCAAGAGGAGAACACTTTACCTCTCCACCCTGGTCTCCAGGCCAGGGCAGGAGTAGGTGAGGCAAGAAACTTGAGGTGCTCACTCTCATTAAGTGGATGCTATCGCTGTACTTGCTGAATTCAGAGTGAGTTCCACCTTAAATTGTGTCTCCTAGGTTCCTCTCCTGCCTCACCCTAGTCCTAGTCTTGCTCCAGAAGGAAACCAGTGAAACACACCTGTCTCAATCAACCTGCAGACACGTTAGAACAGGTCATTTCTTGTTGGAAGATACTGAAGTGTTTATGGAGGATCCTAAGCAAGTGAGGATGCAAACCTCGATCTCAGGCTATGGTATTCTCATCCAGGACTGCTGCAGCTTTACAATGCCATCCAGCTATGTACTACATTGTTCCAAAATCTACACGGTGAACCTCTAATATCCGAGTCTGTATTTGAAGATAGGGCCTTAATGAAAATAATTCAGGCTAAGAGATCTTATGACTGGGGCCTCAATATGACAGGTCTAGTGTCTTTTTAAGAGAAAGACACAGGGATTCATAGTCTCTCACCCTGCCCCCACAGAGAGGAAAAAGCCATGTAAGGACACAGCAAGGAAGCAGCTATCTGCGAGCTGGGAAAAAAGGCACCACCAGAACCTAAAGTTTTCTGCACATTTTACCTCCAGAACTGTGAGGACACAGATATCTGGTGTTAGAGCCACCCGCCTGTGATGTTTTGTAATGGCAGCTCCCAGCCCTCTAGACACATACCTAGCACAGTGTTAAAACCCTGTACACACTGTTGTGTGAGAGCTTGCTGTCTCCTCTTCTGGCATCTTTAAATCATAGATATGGTTCCAAAAGGCTACGTGCAGAACAAAATGCCCCCATACTAATCACGTGACATAAGTGATATGCTTCAATCACTCACTTTTATTTTTGTTTTGAATGGTGGTCTTTGACCCAAACTGGTAATGATATAATCTGAAATTATATTACCTTTCTTTAAAGTCTCATTATACCTCTTCAATCCAGCATATTGGTTTCTCTGTGACTTACCACATAGGCTCAGAGGTCAGCATTTTGCATCTAAGATTTGCTAATATTTAATGCTTTTATGAAAAGGAACATAATTATTCAAATGGCACAACCAATGTGGGAACAACGGGTGGGTCCTGTCTCTACAGTTTCAGGAAAGTCAATGTAGTTCTGTGTATCCTAACTTTAACGTTCAGGGTGAGAAGTTGAACTAGTGATTTCTAAAGTTACTTCTTGTTCTAAGGTTTTATAATTTTATGAACAAAGTCCTAGGACATACAGTTGCCTCGTTATTTGATTTCTATCACACACTACCATGTCATTTGCTACTGCTTGGCCTAATCTTACAGTGCAGTTCATAGTTTTTTTTTTTTAACTGTAAATATCTGATGTTCATTTATAATAAATCTACAAATTAACCATAATTTTTCTCAGAATTTCTAAACATAAGAAAAATGTACATGAGTGCTACATAATTAAGTACCATTTATTTTTTCACTGTTTAAGCAAGCTACAGATATTCAATTGCCATTGAAATATTTTTGTAAACCATGCAACCTTTTGCACAAAAGATAATTATGAAATAGCTAACGTTCATTTGACCACAACCAATAAATAATTTATGAACTGGGTGTTTGAAATTATGCAAATATTCTAAATACTTTTTGTTGCCTGTACATCTGAGTAAGTATGATTCAGAAGAAAGTGTGCAATGGATTAATTGATTCAACATTGAAGAGATTTGCATTTCTACAGAGTTCTTTTCTTTGCTGGCTCCTACTATCTTTAGTATCATGGCTCAGAAAACAAGCTTGACAATACTGTCTCTAAATGTATTTGAATACCCTGGCATCCCTATTCATCAGCCTCTTTGATGCTTTAAATGTCTTTTGCTTTCTTTCCAGAACTCTTTATGAAGGCAGAGAGATATGCTTTTAGTAGAGTATCCAACTATTTTATAATACCCACTCAATGGATGGCAAAGAGAATCTTTAAATATTTTATACATCTATGATAGCCCATAGCAGAGTTCTGCTAAGGTAAGCTGCAGAATGGGCTCATGGATGGTGAGCTTGCTGCCTAACCCATATGGACCAGTTGCCATAAAAAACACCCCAGCACTGATGAGGAACCGTTGGCTTCATAAACTTCTGGGAAAGATCAAGATCATATGGATACTTGTAAACTGGTAGACAAGCCCTCTTCACATTTTACCATGAGTATGGATTGACAATGGGTGGAGGAAATATGTTTGCATGTCTATTACAATCAACTATCTGAAGCTTTCATCCTTTTAGACAAGTATGACATCTAAAAATATTTCTTAGAGAGTACCAAGAAATCTCAGCATCATTTTTATTCATTTCTTTCTACCTGCTGGAGTGGGCAATGGGTGGTATTTCTGTTAATATAAAAATTCAAAAGTCTCTAATTGATGCTATAATACTTAACAGATCCATTATATTGTTGGTAAATCGTCCATTGTCTCACACCCATCAACTTTATCAATATATTCATTGATGTCTAACCAGATTCATCACACAAGGAAACATATGCACTGACAGAGTGGCACTGCTTTCCAGTGTTTTTTAGTCCCAATGAGTCTTGAAAAGATTAAGAGGTAATCACACTGCCCAAAGAGCCATAGGTTGGCATAGACCCTCGAGTATGTTTACTCTGAAGAGACTTTTTCCTCTGATACTCAAGTGCTTGAGAACTATCTAATATTTTGCATGTATCAAAAAGACTGGTATCATGTAAGTTTATATTTCCATGAATACTGTTTTCTCTAAAGGAAACAACTCCATCCAATCCTGCTCAGTCTTTGATCACAAAAGTTCCTGAAGCAAGCATTAAGTTTGATAACCGACGCACAAGATCTTTACTATTTCGTTAGTACCTGCACAGCTCACCCCACACATAGCTTCCCTTCTATCCAGCCAACAATTTCCCCCCTTTGTTGTGTTTTAATGCCCTAAACATGAACCCATCGACTCTGCTGGCTGCAATCAGAGTTTACTCTCTTTGGCACTGTGGTATTAATAAGGCTGCTCACTTTTTGTATTTAAATGCACGTGCTATGTCTTTGGTTCTGTCACTGCACAGCAGAGTTAGATTCACCCACCTACCCCCTCTACCCCCAAAAAGGAAAGTGGTACCATTTTCTTAAGTTACCCATAGTGAGGCACAAGAACACAGCTGAAGCCATACACCCTAGGGATCGCGGGCTCTGTTCTACATGGAATTCAGCAGAGTTAACTTTTAAACATTCCTTTTCATTTAAGCACTCCCTTAAAACAGTAAAGGATAGAGCACCCTACCTATGAGCTGCTTCCGTTCTATTGGGAAAGCTCTCTCCCACATTTCTGCTCTTCAGATAAATTTTAATGATCCGGGGTCACACCTCTTAAAAAGAATGAGGTCTAGTTTTACATAAGATGGTCCAACTTGTAGAGTTTTGCTTTCCTTTTATGCTCAGACCTCACAAACCGAGGACCACAGTCTTCAAATAGCATTCCTTGTTAAAATTGAACTCAGAAAAGAAGGTTATTCTACTTCAGAATTTTAAATAAAGCTTCTACAACAAAGTTCAGTGTTCCAAAGCTTAAAATAAATCTAAATTCAAGCAGCTTCCATCCCTAAAGTGTTTCAATAGGGCTGCTAATCTCCTTACTCTGCACACGCAGCCTTGCATGTGGGGGCAGAGCAGGTCAGGTGGGGTTGCTTCAAGATGAGGGTCTCCAACTGCCTGCAGCCCCCACAGAACCCAGCTCCCTGTGGGGGCAGGGCCTAAACCTGCACCCTTGACCCACTCTCCAGGTGACTGGCTCCTACAGGGCCCTTTGCGATCTACTGCTGGTCACCCTTCTTTGATGCCAGCTGGCCCCCACGCTCTACCTTGTAAAGGCATCAGTGTCAAGAGACTTGGTGCTTTTGACCTTGAACCTGGCCCCAGCCTCTCTGAGGCTAGGATTTTGCTAAGAAGATTAAGCTCCCTCTAGATATTCAGAACACTCGTCTCCCTGCTGTCAGCGACCCAGGGAGCTGGCCAAAGCTGGTCTCTCAGTCACATTTAGTGCCGGTCAACACACCGTATGGCCTCACATCTGAGCCCAGAAATAGGAAAGGCGAATATAAATAGAGCTGAATTGGGCTCGGACAAGGATTTGGCAGGCAAAAAAGGAATATGTGTTGATGCAGTGGGGAAGCGGGACTGCCAACTCGGGGATCCGTGGCCCGGGAGCTTCCTGAACCCCGTCCACCCTCGAAGCGAGAAGTTCCCGTGTGCTCTCTGGACTGTGAGCCCTTGGCTGTCATTAGGGGGCTGCCGCTTTGCCTGGCTTCCTCCATATGCATGTTAGTTGTGCTTGGCATTAAGCAGGCTGTTTGAAGAGCGTCTGGCCCCCACCAGTGTTCACTTGAGGCAGTCAGTGGAAAAAATGACAATGGTATCTGGCAAAGAATTCAGGTGTTAAAATACGTTTATTAAAATAGAGGAAATAGCACCTATTAGGAAGTGACCCCAAGCTACCAAGTTTTATTAGACTGGGAGGCGGTGTGTTTTTCCCCCACTTGAAAGCCTTCTGTAAACCCCTTGTGTCTTTCATGGTGTTTAACTCTAGAAATGGGCACATTCAGCCACTTCAGATTTGCAGTGCTATTTTCATTACAACTCAACTTTTGCGTACTATCGGGGAATGCCGAGCTGTGACTTGGCATGTTTCAATAAGACTTTTTGTACATAGTTAACTGAAATAGAAAATTTGATGGGGTGGGAGCCAGAGAGCACTACTGGCAATTTTGCATCAGCAGTACAGGAGTAAGGGTCAGCAACAAAGCTGGCGCTAAGACTGGAGACGGCATCCACGCTCAAAGGAAACCGCATCTCTTGCAGGCAGTGACTTGAGGGGAGGGAGTAACAACCGGCTTGGGGCATCTCGTCTGAAGCCCGGCCTGGTGTCAGCTGCCGCCCTCCAGGACTCTACAAAACCGCCCTCAAGTCAGCACGAGGTGCAGGCGCTGCCCCACCCCGCGGTGAGAAGCATCCTTCTCGATTGAAAATGTGCGTTTCTACTTGATGCCAAAACAAGAGAGCATTATTTTCAAGATGATCACAGAAACCAAGTTAAATGTGTTTCTGATTTCGAGAGATAAAAAAGCGTCGCAACTGGGGAGAGACACATTCCCGGGCTGCGTGTTGGTGGAACGTGGCACTCCGAGGCACGTCATCTATTTGGAAACACAGTGATGTATGAAAATCCTCAGCGCTTTTGACAGAATGAGATTACACATCCATCCCCGCTACGCTTTAAAGAAAGAAAACCTTGACTTAGCCTGCCAGCGGTGTAGATAATATCTGCGTATGTCTGCATTGTAACACTGTTATTTCCACTGGGGGAGCTGGTCATTCCTGGGGTAATTTCATTCACAAAGGGTTCCCAGAGGAGGAAGGGGAATGAGCAGGGAGAGATGGCGAAGATAATTCGTAGTGCTGTTGGACAACGTCTCAAGTCAGATTGATTCACCCCCGTCAGGTGATGAAGAGTAGACTGAATGCGGATGGGAGAGAGAATGTGTAAGAGAGGTGAGCTATTTTAGAGAGCCGTAGGCTCCGTGGGAACGCAGATCCTTGCACAGAGGCTCATTCTAGCCTAGGGAAGCCACAGCCACTGCCTGTCCCTAGGACTACGTGGTTGCTATTAGGTAATACTTCATCACTTTTCCAAGCATGAAATAGAGTATAGGTGGATGATAGGTGTGCAGAGCAGAGGAAAATGTGAAGAGAGACTTAGGAGGGGGGATTTACTGTTCACCATGAAACAAGGGAGCGTCTCTAGAGCACCAGTCATGATACCACTGATTTTTTTTTAACTTACTGCTTCACAGAAAATATTCAACCATAACTGAAATACACAACCATATGCCTCTACTATTTTCTATATAACTTAATAGTTTTCTAAGTCAATTCATATAATCAGAAGCTTATTTGTCATTCTACAAACCAGAAATCAGAAGGTTTTTCTCGCTTTTGTTCATTTGATTAGCCCAGACACTAAAGGTGCCTCTTGAATGATAAAGGTTTCACTGTATCTAACTTGGGTCTAGCATTTAAAATCAGGCCATACCACAGTAATTCATTGAATATTATTAGTCTATGATTGACATTCAGCGTAAGTGTTTTACTCTGTTTAATCAAGTACTCTAAAAAACAAAGACCAACCCCTCTAGCCAATACATCCGTCTGTAATAATGCACTAAAAAGGCATCTGGAAATAGTGGACTATGTATCAAGAACAGCCAAACTGTAAAATGTGCATACTCATTAATATGTGAAAGCTTAGAAATATGGAATTATTTAATTAGCTTATTTATTATTTACCATCTACTACGCTTCCTGTAATGCATCAAGTATTAGGTACTCTATAAGAGTACCTAAGAAACACTTGGCATTGGTCATTTCCTCAAGAATTTATAACATAGATCAGTTTTTTACATTAACGAACAGGGAGAAAACTGCAGAATATAAGATATAAAACATGACACTTAAGCAATGTATAGAATGAAAAGTCAGCAGATACAGACATTGGCCCAGAAAGGAGATGAAAGATAAATAAGTGGAAAAATAGTAAAACAAATTATGTGATAGAACAAATCTCATATACTTCATATGTACAGTTTTAAGAGTGTACTGTTTCAAAGCAGCATTTTTGTTTTCAAATCACAAATATCTACAAATCGTGGTAACTCTTAAGTAAGTATCTAAAGTGTGCACATGCCATGCCCCTGTGTTTAAGTTTTGTAAAACTTCCTCTTCCTTCCATTTCAGAACTCGGACACATACCACGTTCTATGTCAAGGCCAAAAGTATTCCAGAAATCCAATCATAAAACTGTAAGTCTTGTGATGTTTGACGGAAATCACCTTTAAAATCTTGGACCCTGAAAAGCCACAGATACAAAAACCTACTTCTGGCCGGCGCCATGGCTCAACAGGCTAATCCTCCACCTTGCGGCACCGGCACACCGGGTTCTAGTCCCGGTCGGGGCACCGGATTCTGTCCCGGTTGCCCCTCTTCCAGGCCAGCCCTCTGCTGTGGCCCAGGAGTGCAGTGGAGGATGGCCCAGGTGCTTGGGCCCTGCACCCCATGGGGAGACCAGGAAAAGCACCTGGCTCCTGGCTCCTGCCATCGGACGAGCGCGGTGCGCCGGCCGCAGCGCGCCGACCGCGGCGGCCATTGGAGGGTGAACCAACGGCAAAGGAAGACCTTTCTCTCTGTCTCTCTCTCTCACTGTCCACTCTGCCTGTAAAAAAAAAAAAAAAACAAAAAAAAAAAACAAAAAAAAACTACTTCTTCCTCACCAGAACAGTCAACCTATTTCTTGGGTTGAGTACCCGGGGCATGGAAAATTGCTAGAATATTGGTTTGGAGTATTCCTGGGACTGGTGCTGAGCGACCACTACTACCTCCCAGGCATAATAGGCACTGCTAGCTCTTTACTTATTGTTGTAGCTGCCAGGGGTCTTTTAATAGGTTATTTAGGAAAAAGAAAAGAGGACAATTGGCCCTGGGTGGTGTTCAAATCGTGCTATTACTGGTTTGTTTTCATAGATTGGCAGCACCTTACAAGAGGCAATGTTCAAGAAATAAAATTACAGTTGTATTAACAGCTTCAAATTAGGGGTATTTTTTCAAATCATTGTGTGGGTTTTAGTGGCACAAGAATGAGTGGGCTTAATTGGACCTTCTTCCTTAGAAGGCTGGAGGAAAACCTTTCAGCCGACCAGAAAGGCGGGGAGGTAGGACACGAACTACATTATTCTTGGAAGAACTGGATGGTCAGTCTCTGACAAAATCTTATCACGACGTATTCAAAGCACTGAAAGGCTGGGGCCTGCTCCTTTGCAATGCAGCAGGTGATAGAGTCCAGAGATCTCTCCTTGGGTAGGAAATCTTCGGCACCGAGTCACCCCAGGTTCCTGCATAATAAAATCATCCTCTGAAAAGTCGACTAGCATATTTTGGCTGTGAGCATCAGAAAATACCACAAACAAAATATTTGTATAGCTTATAAAACACTCGAGCTGAATATTAAAAGCATCTGTTTTCAAGGAATATAATTATAAAGTACTTGAAGTGAATCGGGAAGCAGGATTCACAAAACATTACACATGTCGTAAACAAGCCATCTGACTTATCCGAATCCTGCGGGTAACGAAGGACCCCTGAATCACAAAGGGATACTTTTATGGAAGAGTCTGACGTCAGAACCAGGGCAGAAAGGGCCAAGAGCTTTCTTACCTCATTCTGGGAGGAGTCACTTCTGGCCCATTTATTAAAGCAGTTTGATTACAGGTGAACAATGATAGTCTTAAACATATAACCTGGCTAGTTCTAGAAGTCTGGGCCTGTCCCACCAGGTATGTATTGACAGCACACATCAGAATGTATTACACACCTAAGTGGGGCCACGACAGCCTCTCAGGAGTTCAAGATTCAAAAGCGCCAAGAGGCAAAGCATTGCCCTTGCTTTTATTCAGGCAGATCACAGACAAGAAACTTCATTGCCAACATCATGTAGTCAATCATAATTCACAATGCTAACTGCTGTCTTGTGAAAGAACATGCAGAATCCACTCTCTAAATTGAAATTTCCTCTTCTAAATGTTAAGCCAAAATTATGGGCAGAATTCTTTTCTCACATTAGCATCGTGGGATTTAAGCCTCTTATTCTTTCCTCCTGCAAGATGGGCTCCTGGGAGTCCAGCTCACTTATCAGGAGCAAGATATTGGATTTGACATCTGCAACATACATCTTTGTTGAATTGTGTCCCAAATCAAAATAAGCCAGCTTTACATTGTTCTCCTGAGATCTTAGCAAAAAGTTTTTCAGTCTCAAAAATAATATTTTCAGAGTTTCTGAAAGCACTAATCCCATAGGAACGCACACATTAAGAGCATTTTCCTCCACACATGTCTGCATCAACTTTGTACTACTGACAGCAAGAGGAAGCAGAAGGAGGGAAGTTGAGGAAGAGAGGAGGAGGAGGAGGAGTGGGATGTTGGAAAGAAGCGATCACTCAGTCTAAGAGCCGGATGCTTTCAAAAGCAGCGGAATCTAAGGCTAGCCTATCTGGATGTACCCACAGGGAGCGGCTGTCGAAACCAGACAACCCTAAAACAAGGGTTGAAGCTTTATGTTCTTTTATATAAAGCTCTCACTCTCCTTTTCTGCTCATTTAATGTGTTTTATTTGACTGCTGATTGGAGTTTTTGACCCTGGCTGTCCTCTTCACAGACAGAACGTTAAACCTAAGAACCTCTAGCAAACCACACAAGACCAGCCTTGGGACCCAATGACATCTTTGAACTCTGGCTGTTTCCTGGAGCTTGATTAGAGATTTTTATCCCGACTGCCAAAGGGAATGAGAAACTTTAATGAGAAATGCCGTTTCATGCAGGAGCCATTGGTACAGGAAGGAGAAGGACTCTACAAATTAGAGGCTAGCTTGGCTGAAAAGCTACAGGACTGAAAAAAGTCCCTTGAAAGAATTGCACCATTATAAGTCACCATATAATTAGGCATGCGACACATGAAATGGGTGTAAAGCATATGGAGAACAATCTTCACAGATATTGTTAATACGAATCTTAAATGTCACCACGCATGTTGTGCTACCTCAGATTCAAAGTGCTGCAGGAATCAGTCAACGAGGGAAAATACACGTACCGTATCGCATGTGATTTGATGTTCTTTTCACTAAAAGAGCACTTCTTTGGCAACAATAAGCAAGATTTCTGGAAAAACGTATGTTTATTGGTGTTATTTTCCTTGTACTATTTTCTTAATACATAGAAGGGTTGAAAAAAAAAAGATTTAAAGGGAAAAGTGCAAATACTTCCCGAAAGCCTGCAGACCCTGCAGCCCTGGGTATGCGTGCCCTTGAACGTGGTCTTACCCTGGTTAGCCTGTGTTCTTTTCCCCTGGAAACAGTTAGCTTAAAATTAAAACTCTGAGCTAGAGAACCAAAACCCTCAACTGGTATTGTAAATACTACTGTAAGTACATTAGCAATGGAATTTGTTGTTAAAGTGGACTACATTTCTTCAGAAGAGATTCATTAAGTTAGTCTATCGGTCTCTATTAAGCCATTTTAAAGTATTCTGAATGTCTCTTGGATATAGCTGCATGGATTTTCTGTATACACATGGATTTTCTGTATACAAGGCATCATGATGTTATAGTCACATTCAGAATTTCTAAAGAGACCACCAAAGCACTCAGGGGACAGGAGAAATACCAGGTTCTAAAGCCTTCTTTTAACAGTCGCTAATACATAAGATGAACTTAGAACCATATTATTTTTTATCTCTGTCAGGATTTCAATGCTTTGATCCATTCAAGAAAACAAAGTTCAAAGTTTCGTCTAAGCTCAGGCATGGATTATGTGGCCTGCAACACGCCAAACCCCGCAGGAATCTGTTGGGAGCCAGCATGCCTCATCCTCACCTGGGCCGTTATTCTAGCTAATTGATTATCCCCACACTGCACAGAAGGCAAATTGGTCCTGTGGTCTCTACCCGTGTCCTAGTTTTCCTCTTTTTCCCTCCCCACCTTTCAGCTCTTCAGTCTAATGCACCACTGAGATGCTCTTTCCTTTACCTTCTCACAAGGCCTCTTTTCTTTGTTCAGAAAACAGAGGAGCCAGGAACACTAGATGTTTACTGTCATTACTCATGCAGGCAGAGTATTTTTAAGGCAAGCAAACTGGTGCTTTAAAAAACATCTCTATTTTAATCCAATCCACCTCCAGTGCTACAAAATGCAATACAAAAATGTTTGTTTTAAATACTCAGCACTTACCAGTTGAATTAAAGAAGGAAGACTCCAAAATAAGAACATATAGACTTGATATCATATTGGACATAAATAATTTTAACTTTTAATTATAGTTAAGTGTGGGTGTCCCACATAATCATAATTGAACAGTTCTCAACATTGTAGGTGCCTGGTCCCATTCACTTTGACTATTACCAGTACTTAGCCCAGGATTCTTTGAGGATATCTCTTGGTCATCTCAAGTATGAGCTGCCTCTTCAAGCTTTGGATCATGTTTAAGTTTCATCAACATTACATCAGCATTTTTATAGAGAAAATGTTGCTAAATGGTGTCTGTGTTTATATATTTTCCAATGCAGCTCTTTAGAACCACTTTTTCAATTCTTGGAGATAATTAATGAGTTTATGAGGATAAGCACAATAAAGGGCAAAATATTAAAGAACTTGCCCAAGACTACAAAAGGGTTGAGCCACAGATACTAAGGATTCTGCCAGACAGAGAAGTCCCTTGAGGCTTCTGGACATATGTGACCACTCCGCCTCCCCCCAGCCTTGCCTCTCCCCTCTCCAGAGGTTGCCTGGTCGCTGGACTACGTGCCCCTCACCCCTGGCTTCACCACAGGCACTTCCCAGCACGATGCATCATTCACTTTCATTTGGTTTTGAACTTTATAAACAGACATCATGCTGTCTGCATTTTTTGAAAGCTTGTTTATTTTATTCAAGATTATGTTCTTAGTTTGTCTATTGTAGTGTGTCGTAGATCAAATTAACATCCACTACTGTTTAATAACCCATTAGGTAAATGTGCCATAAATCTTTATTATTTCACAAAAAGTCAACTAGAATTTTTCTTTTATAATATTTCACTATGAAAACATAAGCACATATCAAAATTGAACACTGGATTACTAGATAAATGTGAAACTTTATAAGACCAAATTGTTTTCCAATTTTCTATCTATATCTTTATTAGCTTTTACAGCTACTGTGTACACAATATTAAATTGAAACTTGAATAGATGCCTACACGTAATTTTATATGTTTATCATAAATATAGCATTTTCAAAATATATAAAAGGACAAACAATAAAATTTATGCTCCCTTCTCCCTTCTGTTACTCAGTCCTTCATGCTCCCTGTTAGGATACAAGTACTTTACCAATCTTAAGTAGACTATTTAAAAATCTTTAAGGTCAATAAATAGTTAAGCATAAATTTTACCTTGTGAATTGTTTGAAGATATTTAGTACCAATTTTAATAAACAACGAGTGGGCCATCACTGTGGCCCAGCTGGTTAATGCCCTGGCCTGCAGCACCGGCATCCCGTATGGGCGCTGGTTCAAGACCCAGCTGCTCCACTTCTGCTCCAGCTTTCTGCTATGGCCTGAGAAAGCAGAAGATGGCCCAAGTCCTTGGGCCCCTGCACCCACGTGGGAGACCTGGAAGAAGCTCCTGGCTTCGGATAGGCATGGCTCCGGCCATTCGGGCCAATTGGGAAGTGAACCATCGGATGGAAGACGTCTCTCTCTCTCTCTCTCTCTCTTTCTCTTTCTCTCTGCCTCTCTTCTGTGTAACTCTTTCAGATAATAAATCTTTAAAAAAATAAATGAGATTGAAATTTTATGACAATTTACTCTGAAAGTAATAATTAAATAGGGTAAAGGGTATTCACCTAAGAATGAGAACTAAGGCAATGATATCAACTTTGACAACTTCTATTTAATAGAGTACTGGAGGTCTTACTGTGTGTAATATAATAAAAAGATAGTTTGCTTTTTTCTGCCTTTGGTTTTCCTATCTGTTCCCAAATAACATGGGTATTTATGTAGACATTCCTAAACAATCAACAGCAAGAGAAAAACCCACTGGAACTTACAAATGAATTTAGCACGTCTCAAGAGAAAGGTCAATATATAAAACCCAGTTGTATTTCCCCAGTCTTGAAATATATCATAAGAAATTTAGTTTCCAAAGTCTTCTATTTGCAGTAGACCTAAAATCCTTGGAGTCCATTTTCAAAGACAAAACTCTGTTGAAAACTACTAAGATGTTGCTGAAAGAGCTTAAACAGATAAGGAAAAAGTCATAGGCCCATAGACTAGAATTTAAAAATCAGAAATTTATTCTCCCACAATAACCGATAGATTTATTACCATCATAACCCCACTAGACGTTTTACATAAAAACACAAGCTGACTTTAGTCCTATGAAAATGCCAATGACTTTCAACACTCTTCTTCTTCCCATGTATTCCATCAGTCAGTAAAGACTGGTATGATTTATAAATGTTAACTACCCTCTTTTCTTCATGGAAATTAATATTGCAAAATGTAGGCCTCCCATCTCCCCTGTACCATGGCAACAACTGTGTTGGTCTCAGTCCCAGCCTTCTCCTCTTAGGTCCGTCCTCCCCAGCTCTAGGGAAGGAGGCTACATTGAACAGACCAACAGTCAACTGGCTGCAGCTCCCGAACACACCACCTCCCATCTGTGCCCTTGCATCTGGAGTGCGATTCCGATCACTGCATTTTCTTTCCCACTCTTTCACTAACACTCGGTTCAAGTGGCAACCTTACTAGGAAGCCTCTGAATCATCATCCCAGTCAACTCCATCCCACCTCCTCCCAGGCAATCAGGGGTTGAGGTCCCTCTCTGCCCCAACAAATTAACTGGGTATCTACGTCACTGGGTTTACAATACTGCATGATGCCCTTCTACTTCCAGTGTGCCTTCTCTAGTAGAGTAGAAGCTCCTGGAGGCCACTCTGTTTGAAAACTTCATTTGTTATCCTCAGAGGCTTCCATACAGTAGGTACTGACTAAGGGAATGAATAAAGTTTCCCGGAACCCTGAAATTACCAGTCCCTTCCAGAAAATGTGTAGCGCTTTGAGCCACTTTATGAAGCTAGGTCTTAGGTGGCAATCTCCATTTCAGTAGTAAACTGCAGAGTGTTTTCATGTATGCATCAAAAGAAAATTCTAGGATGGGTATTTAATGCAGAAGTTAAAACAATCGACTCCTATATCAGAGTGCCTGGGTTCAAGTCCTAGCTCCACTTCCAACCCACCTTCCTGCTAATGCACCCTGGGAGGCAGCCCAAGTGTTTTGGCCACTGCCCTCCATGTGCAAGACCTGAAGCTTCTGGTCTCCTGGCTTCAGCCTGGTGCAGTCCTGACTATTGCTGGCATTTGAAGAGGAAACTAGCAGACAGAAGATCTTCCACTCTGCCTTGTAAGTAGATGAAAATAAACTTAAGGGTTTTTTGTTGTTTTTTAAAGAAAAAAAAAATCGGGGCTGGCAACTGGTGCAGTTGACACTGCTTGGTATATCCACATCCTGAATCAGAATGCCTGGGTTCAAGTCCCGACTCTGCTCCTGATTCCAGGTTCCTGCTAATGCACACATAGGAGGCAGCAAGTGACGGATCGAGTACCTGTGTGCCTGTCACTCACATGGGAGATCTAGATTGAGTTCTGGCTCCTGGCCCATCCCAGCTGCTGCTTCAACAACTCCCTCGCTATTAAAGAAAATACATCATTGTTCAAAAGAAGAAACAATTGAATGACTTACACCACTTGATTTCAACAGCCACTTGAAAGCTACAATAAAATAGTGTGGTGTTGCCACAGGATGTACATACAAAGACAGAATAACACACAAAGTGGACACAATTTTATGCAGATCATGTGTTTTCAACCAAGGTACCAAAGCAATCTAATGGGGCAAAGGAAAGTCTTTTAAGCAATGAATTTAATACCCATGTGGGAAAAAAGTGAATCTCAATTCCTCCCTCATATCATATATATAGTGATTTTTAGGTGAATCCTAGATTTAATTGGAAAAGCTAAATTATAAAATTTTAAATGGAAAAATAGGTACCTTTGTGACTTGTGTGATAAAAACATTTATGGTGGTGAGTTTTTGTGTCCTAAGAAGAGACCAAAGATTCATTAAATTAAACTTCATGAACTGGATTTCCACGTGCAGAAGCATGAAGCAAGACCCCTACCTTACACCTTACACAAAAATCCACTCAACTTGGATTAAAGACCTAGATCTATGACCTGGCACCATCAAATTATTAGAGAGGGGTGGGAGAAGCCATTGTAATACATAAACTGTACTTTGGAAATTTATATTTACTAAATAAAAAATAAATTAAGAAAAATGAAAGTAAAAAAAAATTATTAGAGAACATTGGAGAAACCCTGCAAGATATTGGCACCAGAAAAGACTTCCTGGAGGCGCAGGCAGTCAAAGCCAAAATTAACTATTGGGATTGCATCAAATTGAGAAGTTTCTGTACTGCAAAAGAAACAGTCAGGAGAGTAAAGAGGCAACCAACAGAATGGGAAAAAATATTTGCCAACTATGCAACAGATAA
Organism: Sylvilagus floridanus; assembly: GCA_949820135.1. Taxonomy (NCBI): domain Eukaryota; kingdom Metazoa; phylum Chordata; class Mammalia; order Lagomorpha; family Leporidae; genus Sylvilagus; species Sylvilagus floridanus. Next base: position 11,689,215 of record OX463246.1, on the reverse strand, counting down.
AGGATTAATAACCAGAATCTACAAGGAGATCAAAAAACTCCACAACAACAAAACAAACAATCCACTTAAGAGATGGGCCAAGGACCTCAATAGACATTTTTCCAAAGAGGAAATCCAAATGGCCAACAGGCACAGGAAAAAATATTCAAGATCACTAGCAATCAGGGAAATGCAAATCAAAACCACAATGAGGTTTCACCTCACCCTGGTTACAATGGCTCACATTCAGAATCTACCAACAATAGATGCTGGAGAGGATGTAGGGAAAAAGGGACACTAACCCACTGTTGGTGGGAATGCAATCTGGGTAAGCCACTATGGAAGTCAGTCTGGAGATTCCTCAGAAACCTGAATATAACCCTACCATTCAACCCAGCCAGCCCATTCCTTGGAATTTACCCAAAGGAAATTAAATGGGCAAACAAAAAAGCTCTTTGCACCTAAATGTTTATTGCAGCTCAATTCACCATAGCTAAGACCTGGAACCAACCTAAATGCCCATCAATGGTAGACTGGATAAAGAAATTATGAGACATGCACTCTATAGAATACTATACAGCAGTCAAAAACAATGAAATCCAGTCATTAGCAACAAAATGGAGGAATCTGGAAAACATCATGCTGAGTGAAATAAGCCAGTCCCAAAGAGACAAATATCATATGATTTCCCTGATGGGTGACAACTAACCAAGCACCAAAAAGGAAACCTGTTAAAGTGAACTGAACACTATAAGAAATGGTGACTTGATGAGCCCTTGCCCTGTTGATGAACAACTTAATACGTTATCCATCTTAGTATTTTTGTTTATTCTACTTAAGAATAACTATGTATTAATTACAGAATTCAACCAGTAGCATTAAGTGTGGAAACCTAACTGAAAAGTGATCCCTGTTAAATGTTAGAGTAGGAATAAGAAAGGGAAGAGATGTACAACTTGGGACATGCTCAAGCTGACTTGCCCCAAACGGTAGAGTAAGAAACATATCATGGGATTCCAATTCAATCCCATCAAGGTGCCATGTACCAAGGCCATCTCACTAGTCCAAGTGATTAATTTCTGTTCACAATTGATCATAATGATAGGACTAAGAGTCAAAGGGATCACACACGCCTTGTGGCGCCGGCACACCAGGTTCTAGTCCCGGTCGGGGCGCCGGATTCTGTCCCGGTTGCCCCTCTTCCAGGCCAGCCCTCTGCTGTGGCCCAGGAGTGCAGTGGAGGATGGCCCAAGTGCTTGGGCCCTGCACCCCATGGGAGACCAGGAGAAGCACCTAGTACCTGGCTCCTGCCATCGGATGAGCGCGGTGAGCCGGCCGCAGCGCGCCGACCGCAGCAGCCATTGGAGGGTGAACCAACAGCAAAAGGAAGACCTTTCTCTCTGTCTTTCTCTCTCACTGTCCACTCTGCCTGTCAAAAAGGGGGGGGGGGGAATCACACAAATAAGACTAGTGTCTGCTAATACTAACTGATAGAATAAAAAAGGGAGAGAACGATCCAACATAGGAAGAGATACACAGCAGACTCATAGAATGGCGGTTGTGCTAAACAGCACTCTGGCCTCAGATTCAGCCTTTAAGGCATTTGGATCATGAGAGTATTTTAGGCATGGAAAGCCAAGACAAAAAAAAAAAATGACCTAAATGAAAGATCTCCGTGAGTGAGATCCCAGTAGAAAGAACAGGTCATCAAAGAAGGAGGTACCTTTCTCTGAAGGGAGGAGAGAACTTCCACTTTGACTATGACCCTGTCTGAATAAGATCAAAGTCAGCGAACCCTAAAGGCTTCCATAGCCTTGGCAACTCATGACTAGAGCCTAGGGTGATTACTGATGCCATAAACAAGAGTGTCAAATTGTTCAGTCAACAACAGGAGTCACTGTTCACTTACTCCTCATGTAGGATCTCTGTCCTTAATGTGCTATACATTGTGATTTAATGCTATAACTAGTACTCCAACAGTATTTTTCACTTTGTGTTTCTATGTGGATGCAAACTGTTGAAATCTTTAATATATGCTAAACTGATCTTCTGTATATAAAGAGAATTGAAAATGAATCTTGATGTGAATGGAAGAGTGGGAAAGGGGAGGGTTGCGGGTGGAAGGGAAGTTATGGGGGGGAAGCCATTGTAATCCATAAGCTGTACTTTGGAAATGTATGTTCATTAAATAAAAGTTAAAAAAATAATAAAAATAAACTTCAGGAAATGAAATAAAATTCAACATAAAGATACCATTTTGTGGTGGGCATTGTGGCACTACAAGTTAAGCAACCTCTTGGAAATGTCCACATCCCGTATCAAAGTGCCAGTTCAACTTCTGGCTCCTGTGCTGCCGATCCAGCTTCCTGCTCGTGTATATCCTGGCAGGCAGCAGACTGTCAAGTGCCTAGTCCTGCCCACCCCCATGGAAGACCCTGATGGAGTTCCAGGATCCTTGTTAGGCCTGGCCCACTCCTGGCTGTTGGGGGCATTTGGGAAATGATCCAACAGATGGGAAATGTTTTTCGTGTTGCTGTCTTTCAAATAAAAATGAATAAATACACTTTTTTCCCAAAGACACCATTCAGAAAATGAAAAAGCAATGCAAGCCAGGGAAGATATTCACAGAGAATAAAATTTAAGAATTTATAGCCATAATATACAAAGAGCTCTCAACAACTGGCAATAATCAAAAGACAGCAATTAGCCTTTACAAAATAGGCACAAGACATACACAGATTCTTCACAAAGCAAGAAATACAAATACCTATTAACCAAAAATGAAGGATTTCCTAAATAGGGTGGTGGTGCTAACCTAAAACAGTTTTCTCTCTAGAACTGGTTTTTCCCAAGAAGGCTTATGCTGCAGTATTGCCCTCAGAGGGGTCCAGACCTCCCCAGACACAGAAGGCTGCAAGAAACCAGCATGAGTGAGTTGTTAACAGACAACGTGTGAAGACGTGTGATGCTGGGACAGAAGGGGCCCTCCTGCTGCCCCTTTTCTAAATCCTGGGCACTCTAAGCCCTGCTGCAAAAAAACCTAGCACACAGCTGCTGGAGGAGAGTTTCTTTAGGGAACTCTGCCTTCTCCTTTACCTGTCCCAAGTCCATAAACTTTCCTCTGAGAAACTCCCACTCGAGGGCGATTATTTGAAGACACCGTAAGCCAACAAACTCCTTGTGTCTACTAGCATCATACACAGGACACACTCCATCAAATGAAATTAAAACAACTACACAAACTCATCGAATGGCTAGAATTAAAGAGATGAGCACACTGAGCGTTGATGTGGAAGTGGAAAACGGAAAACTCATCTACTGCTATGGGGTTACAGCTCTGTCATCACTTTAGCTAATCATTTGACAGTTTCTTAGAAAATTAAGCAAACATCTATCATTCAGCCCAGCAATTCTACTCCTGGGTATTTTTCTAAGATACAGGAAAACATACATCCACAAAAACACAATTGTAGAAAAATGTAACCCAAACGTCTAAGGAGGAGAAAGGACAAACGCAATGTGGCACATTGATGTGATGGAATACTGCTCAGCAATTAATAAAAACAATTATCGATAGCTGCCAACTTAAATGAAGCTCACTAACACTATTCTGAGAGGAAAAAGCCTGTCACAAAATAGTATTTATTTAGATCCACATGTAGAGTAAGGAGACAATTCCCCATTGCTGAGAGCAGTCAAGAATAGTCGAAGTGGCCATTAGATAGACATCCTGAGCTGAGTCAGACTAGAGGACCCAAGGATCTCTCCAACACTGATAGGCTATGATCGATTGCTGGAAAGTAGTTTGAGGGGCCGGCACTGTGGCACAGTAGTGTAAGACTCCACCTGTGGCACCAGCATCCCATATGAGCTCCAGTTCTAGCCCTGGCTGCTCTTCCCACCCAGCTCTCTGCTATGGCCTGGGAAAACAAAATACAGCACAAGTATTTGGGCCCCTGCACCCACATGGGAGAGCTGGAAGAAGCTCCCAGCTCCCGGCTTCAGATCGGCCCAGCTCTGGCCATTGCGGCCTATTGGAGAGTGAACCAGTGGATAGAAGACCTCTCTCTCTGTCTCTCCCTATCTGTAACTCTACCTTTCAAGTAATATATTTTTTAAAAAGTAGTTTGACATACTCAGTCTACTGAAGTTTAAAACAGGAATTACCAGAAGAGTGCATGTAATCAGCCTGGAAACAATTATTGCTATTTTGAAAAATAGCTACAGGATGAGTATAAGCTGGAAAAATCAGTAGGTTGCTGTTTTACAAAAATAGTTAACAGTTAAGGATAAAAGCGTGTTCCCCAATAAACGCACTGCCTTGTGTCTCATAGTAGTCAAGCAGACACATCCCTTAGGTAAAGGCCAAATCAAACCTCAGTGGGGCTGGAGAGGTGGGAGCATGCTGCTGCCTCATTCCTGCCAGGAAGAGACACTATCCTCCTAAATGGCTACTGGAGCTCCATAGTTTACTCAGGATTAATCTGCTCTTCTTTTAGTTGAATTGTGTGAAGATCCAGCCTTGTGCAGATGTTTCTAACTACAAATACATACTTGTTGAGAGAAAGAAGGCTTTGATACCATTTTCAGAGAGGTGGGATGTTCTCCTGTCATACTACACCCAAACTCACTGAGTGATTAAGATTCCACACTGGAACTGACCCATAGGTAGTAATCTATATCAATAAACTTTGTGCACTTGGATTCATTAGAATTGATTGGTGCGTCTTGTACTTTGAATCATCTTTTAACTACATGATTCTGTAGCATCATACATTGATCACTTAGAATCTTGTTTCAATGAGTTATGCAGGTGTTCTAGAAATTGACACCTTTTATTACATTCTATCAAAACTTCATGCTCATTATGTCACTGTTGGTGACATCAGAAAAGCCTTTAGGGGCCAGGATTGTGGCATAGCACTTTAAGCTGCTGCCCGAGTCACCAGTATCCCAGATGGACCACAATCTGAATCCTGGCTGCTCTACTTCTGATGAGGCTCTCTGCTAACAAATGTGGGAAATCCATGTAAGATGGCCAAAGATCTTGTGCCCCTGCACCCACATGGGAGACCTGCATGAAGCTTCTGGCTTTGGCCTATCCCAGCCCTGGCCATTGCAGCCATTTTGAAAATGAACCAACAAATGGAAGATTCTTTTTCTCTATGTATGTGTGTGTGTGTGTGTGTGTGTGCACGTGCATGAGCACCTGCCTTTCAAATAAGTAATCTTAAAGTTTTTCAAGTGTTAGGAAGCTTCCAACTTTGTTTCCCCAGATTGTATTCTCTTAAAACTGACATTTTCAATTGTGAAGTCAACAGGATTCACTGTGCACTTACTCCCATGTAGGACCTCTGTCCTTAATGTGTTGTACTATGAGAATTAACTAAAACTAATCTTCAAACAGTACTTTATACTTGCCCAGTTAAGAAATGGGCAAACAACTTTAATAGGAATTTGTCAAGAGAAAATTCAAATGCCCAACAGATACTTGGGAAAAAAAAAAAAGCTCAGGATCCCTAGCCAGCAGGCAAATGCAAATCAAAACCACAATGAAGCTTCACCTCCGGTTAGAATGGCCCACATACAGAAATCAACAAACGACAAATGCTGGCGAGAATGTGTGGTAACAGATTCCCTGTGCACTGTTAGTGGAAATGTAAACTGGTGTAACCATTGTGGAAGACAGTATGGAAATATCTCAGAAATTCATATAGACCTACCATTCAACCCAGCCTACCCAAACCAAAACAGTATATGAAAGAGTTATCTCTACCCCCATATTCATTGCAGCGCAATTCACAATAGCTAAGATATAGATAGAATCAACCTAGATGTCCAACAACTCGGCTGTTAAAAAAATGAAATCCTGTCTTTTGCAACAAGATAGTCTCAACTGGGAACCATTATACTTAGTGAAATAAGCCAGTCCCAAAAAGTCAGATGTCATATGTTCTCCCTGATTTGAGGTAAGCAATAGAGTACCTGAAATATAATGATTTGGGGTGAAATAGACACCTTAGGAAGAAATGATTGTTTATAGCCCTTGTCATTCATTGAGGAACAGCATTTTGTTTTCTTTTCCCTTCATACTATTTTTTAAAGATTTATTTATTTGAAAGTTAATAGAGGAGAGGCAGAGAAAGAGAGAGGTCTTCCATCCGATGGTTCACTCCCCAGTTGGCTGCAACGGCCGGAACTGCGCCAATCCAAAGCCAAGAGCAAGGTGCTTCTTCCCGGTCTCCCACATGGGTGCAGGGGCCCAAGGCCTTGGGCCATCTTCCACTGCTTTCCCAGGCCATAGCAGAGAGCTGGATTGGAAGAAGAGCAGCCGGGACAGGAACTGGCGCCCATATGGGATGCCAGCACTTCATTAATCCGCTGCGCCATAGCGCTGGCCCCTCCTTTCATACTCTTTGTTGAACTTTTCTACTTAGGGTAGAGTTAATTATACGAACATTAAGTATATTGAAAAAAACAACTATAAAAATTAAGAGTGAGGCTGGCGCCATGGCTCTCTATACTAATCTTCCCCCTGTGGCACCGGCACTCTGGATTCTAGTCCCAGTTGGGGTGCTGGTTCTGTCCCAGTTGCTCCTCTTCCAATCCAGCTCTCTGCTGTGGGCCAGGAAGGCAGTGGAGGATGGCCCAAGTGCTTGGGCCCTGCACCCGCGTGGGAGACCAGGAGGAAGCACCTGGCTTCTGGCTTCAGATCGGCTGTAGCGGCCATTTTGGTGGTGAACCAACAGAAGGAAGACCTTTCTGTCCAACTCTGCCTGTCAAAAAAAAAAAAAATTAAGAGTGAAGATCCAGGAGGGAGTGGGAGGGAGGTAGGGTTGGAAGTGCTACTATATTCCTAAAATGTTATACAAGTTTCATATATTTCCTTCATAACAAAATATATAAGTAAAAAAATCTTATGTTTTATCATAGGCAACCAATATTAGTTGTTAGTCTTTGATGCAACAGGCTCACTTCACTCATTTATGAGAAAATATTTCCTAAATGCCCAAGGATAACTAACTGCAGGGTCACATTTTGGGTAACACGGCCTTCCATCAACTTCAGTGCAAACAGCAGCACCCATGTTCCCTCAAGCCAGCCATGATGTTTCAGGAGGCTTCCCTTATGGAGTATTGAAAGATAGGTACTCAAGGATGAGGCTAAATAAAACTGAATTCACTCTGCCTCAGCAAGGACCCCACAAGGAGAAACTGATCTCAGTGTGTGCTGGTGAATTCCATCACTGTTCAGTGTCCCTGCTCTTCTGCCACAATGTCAGGTTTGCCCACCATTGCTTTTGCAGATTAAGTGTACATTGCAACAGCATGAACAAGGCAACAGCATTCTGCCATCATTGTGAAGACAGCTGCAATGTTTGAGTCCTCCTTAAAGAACCAAAGGAAGGGACCTCCACAGAGCTACAGGCCATTCTTTCAGAACTGCTGGTGATAGGTAATCAATTGTGACTGGCACATTGAGAGGGCTGCTCTTAAGTAAAGCTAGTGCTAGGATTCCAGACTGTTACTCAGGGAATCAAATGCCCACCTACTCTTATCCTATTTTACTTTATAGAAAACCAGGTCTACATTTTTCCATTTGCTAAGTCAGCTGAAAAAGAAAATTTTTTGCTACAAATACATATAAGGTACAGACATACTTAGATATGTTATATATACATGTATAAGTATATGTACACATGTATTTTTGCATGTATGTGTATATTGCATATATACATATATAAAACAGGCAGTTCAAATTGTTGCCATCATGGTTTTGAATATTTTGAGTATAACACGGTTTAAGGATGAGTACTCTGGTTGGTTTTCTGCACCATTTAGCAAGGTCGAGATGCAGCTGTAGCTACTAACACACATTAAGACCTGGCACTGTCCCTCTCAGTGTCAATTGCTATCTACCCGAACCCTGAGCCTATCAGTAGCAGTCCCACTGTCACGTACCGGCGTGTGCCATTCCCACACTCCTCAGAGAGGGGGACTGTAATACTACCGTGTTCCATCTCCTCGGGCATCCTTTTGTGGGGCAGATACCAAGGGGGAGGGACATTTGCCAAGAGGGCTTTAAAAAAGACAGTCTTGAGGCTGGGGTGACGTGTCATGACTAGAGGAGACCTCCTTCCTGGTGCATCGCTGAAGGCGACAGGGAGTGCCCTTCTAGAATGCTCCTGAACCCCGTACTTTGCAGTTCTCATCTGCCAGCAACGTCATCACGTTCCTCCCCAACCATGTCTACATTAGGTCAAATATAGATTTGGAAACTGGAGAACAAAACAAAACATTTTTGAAAGAACAAACTATCAGTCATATGCAGCCAGCCGGATATTATCAAATATCAAGCAGGCAACATTTAGATTCTTTCATGTTCAGACTGTCGGCAATAGGACCTCTACAATCTTCAATCAGACCCTTCTCATACTTTGTTGTATTTGAGGAAATTAATCTGATGGAAAGAAGTTCTGATGTTATTATCCTCTCCCCCCTGTAAGGACATAAGCCTCCTCGCCTCCCTTTGTCCCCTCCGACGTTTTCTGAGTACTTACAGTGTGCCAAACTTAGTGCCGTAGCATCTCCTATGTGGCATTATGCCGCACTGTGTGTGCATTTTACCAACCCACAGAGGTGTTGAGGGAAACTCAGGTTCCCCAAGACAGCAACAGTTTCTTCCACTTAATTAGGAGCTCTTCCTCCCCCACCACCAGTCTCAAGTATCTTTCTTGCTGCTGCATCCCAAAGTCTGTGAGAACAGTCATGCGTTGTCTTTAATACACGCAGCTCCCTACCATACCTTAGTCTTGAGTAACTTCCTGATATTCACCTTAGTTTATTTCACTCATTCAACAACACTATTCACTCTGCAAATAGTCTGCTCTTTCTGCTTCGTTGTTTTTATCACCAGCAGTGAAATTTTGATTTCTCATCCTCTACCATATGTACAGAACATAATAAACCTGGGAACACAGTCTCGCGTGATGCTTCAGTAAGATCGTAGCCTCCGCACTTTGCAGGAGTTTGGACCGTGAGTCGGTCACTCCCTAACTTCAGTACAGTAGAATGACTGTCCAACCTTTTAAAGCCCCAGTTTTTTTATCAGTAACTCCTTCAACGGGTGGCTGTAAGAATAAAATGTATGCAAGGCACTTGGCATAGTACCTGACATAGTGTGAACCAATAGGAGTATCAGTCCAGTAAAGTTGGTATGTCAAATACACTGTGTTCTTCCTAACTCCACCCATTAGCTTGATTGCCATAGCTTCATCAATGCTCTCCCACTTTCATACATTGCTAATAGTTGTCATTCCTGTCTGCTGACTTACACGCTGCAACTTCGACCATGGACTCTCCTCAGTCTCCAGCTTGCTTGCTGCAGATCTTAGGGTATTTCAACCTCCATACCTGTGTGAAACTAATTCCTTATAATAATTCTGTGGGGGGGTGTCACTCATGCACTACTATGAAATGCATGCATAGTTTTCATAATTTTGATTTTCATGAATGTTTGGAGCTCTTTGTTTTCATGATTTCAAAAAAATTCTGTGCCAAAATAAACTTATTTTAATTTCATTCTCCAGAAACTTCTGACATATAGTATATATAAGTGCACATGTAGGATGCAGATACACAGTGCACTGCACTGGTTCTGTTGCTTGGGGGACCCTGGATAATACAGGAGGAGCTGAAGGCGAGAACCCAGAAACCTGGGATTTTCACTATCTTAATTTTTAAGTACTGATATCAATGGGGCCGGTGAAGCAGCACATTGGGTTAAAGCCCTGGCCTGAAGCACCAGCATCCTATATGGGTGCTGGTTCTAGTTCCAGCTATTCCTCTTGCGATCCAGCTCTCTGCTATGGCCTGGGAAAGCATTAGACGATGGTCCAAGTCGTTGGGCTCCTGCACCCATGTGGAAGAGCTGGAAAAAATTCCTAGTTTCTGGCTTCAGATCAGCACAGCTCTGGCCATTGGGGCCTACTGGGGAGTGAACCAGTGGATGGAAGACCTCTCCCTCTCTCTGCCTCTCCTTCTCTCTGTGTAACTGACTTTCAAATCTTTAAAAAAAAAAAAAAATTTGAACTTGGTACTTTTCAGAGATCCTACCAGTTTGACACTTTTAATTGAGTAGAATTTTAGTGCAATAAACAGCACCAGACATGATATTCTTCCTCCATATTAAAAACCATAGGTGACTATGATATATTCTAATCGAGTGTCCATGTTGAAGTATTTGAATAGAATACTCTAGATTTTTTTAATTTGGAATAAGGAAGCTGGAATAAAGTGAAATTGACAGAACTTTTTACTATTAGCTATTGGATCTGTGTCTTTGATTTATTGCTTCCTTGTACTTTCTACTCACTAGAAGTTATTTTTATGTACATCTTTGTCTCTAGAATATCTTCTTATAAAACAATCTAATAATTTTTAAAAAAGGAAAATAATCTAAGTATTGATTTGAAAGTCAGTTACAGCAAGAGAAGGAGAGGCAGAGAGGCAGAGAAAGAGAGAGAGAGAAAGAGGTCTTCCATCTGTTGGTTCACTCCCTAAGTGACCCTAATAGCCCGAGCTGCACCAATCTGAAGCCAGAAGCCTCTTCTGGGACTCCCACATGGGTGCAGGGGCCCAAGGCCTTGGGTCATCTTCTACTGCTTTCCCAGGCCACAGCAGAGAGCTGGATCGGAAGAGGAGCAGCCAGGACTCAAACCGGCACCTATATGGCATGCCAGCACTGCCAGCTGCAGCTTTACCCACTATGCCACAGTGCTGGCCCCACTTAGGTTATTTTCAACAAATGAGATACTCTTCCAGTTATGACTAGACCAATCTGACAAATCATAAAGCACTCTCCTGAAGACAATAGATAGCTCTAATGAAATGCTATGAGCTTTTTTGGTTCAATGAAATTAAAAACCACATGGTATATTAAAAGCATTTCATCCACTCCATGACAACGCTGCTACCTTCTAGGGACTTCTACTGAAGCAAAGATTCTTTGCATGCTGATTTTCATCTGGATAAAAATAAAATCTCATTGGTTGCCTTGTAAAACACTCGCCTCATTAGTGCTAAGCCCTCAAATCTTCACAAGCTGCTCTTCAATGTGTTTGACCTGAGTAAACATCATCATACGCACAGGTCCTTGCTTCCAACTCCCCTGATCAAATTATAAGATCGATTCATATTGTGACTGGCTGATGCTACCAGTTCCGAGATCAACACCCGCCAAAGGGCTCCCTGCAGCGTGTACCTAGCCTAACCTTAGGTAACCTTTACTCATATTGAGGACTATCCTTACTTGGTATATTTATATTCTGGCTTCTACTGCCTCTCCATCTACTACCAGTCAGTGAACAACCCACTCTACTAGAAAAAGGAAACTTAATTCTACCCTTGATTATGGGACATACGAGGGGTCTTCAACAAGCTCACAGAAAGCACATATTATGAAAATACATGTGTCTCAAATTTTGCTCAAATAAACTTATCTTTTAATTCCATAATATCATGAACGTTGTTTAGTACCCTTGTATAGGAAGTAAAGTTGTGTCCTTTCCTACGATAATGCCTTATGACATCCTTTTAGCTGATGGAAAACAGTGTTACAATGACACGCTTCATGGCATTTGATTAGCCATTAACAAAGTACTGATTGCAGCCAATGGGTTGACGGTCTATGGCGTTTGCTTTCTGCATCTTTAGATCCCATGATGGTTCCTATAGCAATGACAGTGAGCACATACTAGGGCAAAATGTAACTTTTTAAGACTTTAGCATCAAATGCAATTATGCCGAGAACAAATGAAAGATGCACAGCTTTTTCTTTTCATTCCCTTGTTCTCTTGTTCTTCACAAAGATAATTTATAGTTTTGCTTTTCCTGCTGCTTCTCCAAAATTCTAGTTTTAAACCCAGTCAAAAGATGCCAACATATTCCAAAGTGAGAGATGCTTTGGATTCCGTTCTCCTGTCTTCCTCATCGTTAGGGGGTTTTTCAGGCTTCTCTTTCCCAAGCTGCCAGTTATGCTGAATTGTTCTGAAATGCGAATGACTTCTTTGTGTAAATAGGAGCTACCGTCAAGTCAAGCAACAATGAGAACTTCACACTTGTCATTTACTAAAACCTGCCTTTTGAGCCCTGTCAGTCATGTGCCCCTACATGTGTGTTTCTCGGTGGGAGCAGGGCTATTCTGAGGCAGCTTCTGTTTAGGAATGCATGTCACTGTTTGGCATTTATGTGGCTCAGCTGTTAGAGGGTCGGGGTAAGAGGAAAGAGAATACACAGGAGAGAGGGTTTCAGGGGTAAAGAGGGGAAGAAGGGGCTTTAGGTTATGCAAATGACAATGCCAGCCATGTGACAGCAATAGATTGCAGGCACAGCCCTCAGTTTGGGAGAAACACTGCCACAGCACACCCATGCAGCCACTTCCATCCCGTGGATCTGGGTGGCCACATGCTAGCGCGAAGGGCAAGTGTCACGTGAAATATTAGCAGCAACGCTCACCTTTCAATACTTCTCATTCTTAGCAGCCCTGAGCTTGATGACGACGTGTGCCACTGGACTTAGATAGGCTTAAGGCCGAGACAAAGCGACTCCGGACAGGAGGCCCTGGGAAGGAAACTGCGTACTTTGGGTTCTAACCAGGGTTGACAGAACTGTGCATGATTCATAAGGCAGGTTCAAATACACCCAGAAGTTCAGATATTTATCTGACGCTTATCTGCATAAAACTGTATCCCCTGGGGCTGGTGCATTTCCATGGGAAAATAATAGGAGTAGACATTCTCTGGAGTTCACAAACATGTTCAGCTTCTCATTAGTCTCAAACCAGGAGGAAACCTTGGGCTTCGAGACTTAGGTACAGGAAACAAGCACTTTCAGAATATGTAAACAAAGAGGAATGCAAACTAAATTTCCCCTCCTCTACAGAACTCCAGGAAAGGTAATGCAGGTTCTCTTGTTCAACCGAGGCTTTCACTGTGTCCTTGCCAAGGAGAAAACAGGTTTCCATGGATTCCTGGGAAGTTGTGATTTCTAAGTGCAGACAGGGAAACAGGTAGAGGCACAATTAAAATGTATAGAAATTTTAAAAGTTTCTCAAAAATCATTGCTTCCACTGCACAGCTACTTTCCATTTTTAACCAACTGACTTGAGTCTTACAAATGAGGTACTTCAGAGTTCCTGTGAAAGCTATACCATAACAATTCCATAGTAATTGCATCTCTACTCCAATAACATAAACCTAACCACATTAAGAAAACATCCATGCTTGATATTTTAATATTGATTTATTAAGTTTTATTATCTTAGCAAAAACATTCAAACACACAGCAAATACAAATGACTAAATAACCACATAGTATAATCAGCCTTTAAGACAGAAGCACCACCTGATATCCATAGCAGAATCCCATTCATCTCCAAAATCTTGGGCACCCATATATATTGTACCTTCATTTATTCCCACTTATTTTTAGTGAAAATATAAAAACAATGAACATCAATCTAATAATGAAAATGGCATATCCACTATGACTAAAATGATCTATACAGTTTGTATGTACAAATAATATCCAACCAGAGTGCTTTGTGTCTGTACCCAATGAACAATGATCCTACATTTAAAATCTCTTCTCAGTCAATGGGGAAAACATGAGCCAAGGGGTTGGGGCTGTGGCATGACAGGTTCAGCTGCCGCTTGGGACTCCGGGATACCATATGGACACTGGCTCATGTCCCAACTGCTCCACGTCCAACCCACCTCCATGCTAATGTGCCTGGGGAAGCATGGCCCAAATAGTTGGGTCCCAGTTCTCATGTGGGAGACCTGCAAAAGGCTCCTGGCTTTGGCCTGGTGAGCCTTGGTCATTGCAGCCATTTGGGGGAATGAACTTGTGGATAGAAGATGTCTGTCTTTTCCTCTCTCTGTAATTCTGCCTTTCAAATAAATACAACTTTTAAAAAAAGGGAGCCAAGAATACGTACAGCAATTTTCTTGTCGTTATCATTTCTTCCTTTTTAGTCATTTGCTAGACCAAGAGTAAATTAAATTGCCTTGTCCTTCTTTTCTACACTTAGAAGCTATACTCGAACAATTCTTCGAGCCTTAGGACTGTAATATATATTTATATATATATACACTGTATATATTTATATAAATATATATATGATCTTTTTCTATAAACTATATTTTATATCATATTTTATAGTTATGTTATATATTTTTATGTATTTTAAATGGTTAACTGGGACATAGTCAATCAACTCTTTGCTTCAAACTCAGCAACAAAAGTATAAATTAAGCAAAAAATTTTGGATGAGTAAAGAAAGCCAATTATTTATTAGCACTTTGCTGGCTCAAAGAGGGATGAGCTGGTCATGAGCTAGGGCAAGGTCTTAGCATTACCATGCAGGGGGCGGCCTGAAACCGGAGACTTGCTAACTTTTCCTTTTCTAATGGGTGGACAATGTCTTTTGAATCTGCTATTAAAAATTATATTGAGATTCAATAAATGCTGTAAAAATCATCCAAATACATAAATATCTTCTGAAAGTTTTGTAAGTATTCCCTTGGGCAACACACACACACACTATGAGATGTCTTCTGAAAATTCATGAAAAACATGTATTTTGAGAACATTAGGTGTGGGGCTCAGTAATTTTTTTAAACAAAAATAACCTTATTTTTCAATGCTATTTTTCCACAAGCCATTTGAAGACCACTTCATACAGCAGGAACATGAGCATGGCCTCTGCAGGTGGATAATGTGTCGGTTTATGATGGCATCTCTATTTTTCAATGGCCAGAGGATGTGGACAGTGTAAAGATTACAACATGGCACAAGGAAATTTTGTGGTGGTAATGAAAATGTACATCCTAACTGCAGGTGGCAACATGACTAACATTTTCCAGAAGTCATCACGTTGCATTCTTAAACTAGTGAATTTTATTGTATAGATGTTGAATCGCAATAAAGCAGATCAAAGTGTTTTAAAATACTACTAAAAATACACTTTGTAGAAATTCTGATTCTTTTGCCTATTCCCTGCCCCAGTTGAGGTGGCAAAATTCTGTGAAAAGCACAAGGATTTTCCCCCTTCCAATCTTCAATGGTTGGGAATCCAGGTAAGCAGAAGCAGCAAATGTTGTCCCAGTCCTTAGTTCCCGGCAACCAGATTAAAAATTCACCATATTTAGAAATCAAAATCATTTCAATGCCCTGCCTTATAAACTAGATATTAGCTAAAGCAACTGCTAAGCAATGGTCTTATGTGGAATGATCAACAACAACGTGCTGCCTCTCCAGACACCAACAACAGCATCCTCCTTCCAGGTGAATATTAGCATGCTATTTTCAACCCCAAGATTCCACTTTTCTTTCTCCATTCACTAAATTAAAACCTCAAACCAACATATGTTCACGGCACACAGAATCGGTGTTTGAGTGTGTGAGTGTGTGTGCACGTGTGTATCTATCCCCAGTATAAGCACTCACTATGACAGAAGCTTGGTGAGATCAGCGGTTTGGTGTTACTTTTTTCTCTTTGGCAAGTCAGCCTGATGAGGTGGAAGATGAAGCTTGAGCAGAAAATCAAACTGAAGCTAAGGACCATCAAGAAGATTGATTGACCCTGCGTTATCAAGTAAGTGTCAATAGCAAGGAGCTACCGGGCTCCTGCACTGTTTTCCCTTAAACTTTTAGCCTTACATCTGTCAAACCTCAAGATAACCCATCCATCATGGAGTCAAAGTGGCGAACAACTGTGTGGTCCTTTGATAAGGGACACTGTCACAATTTGTCTCCTTCTCTTCCCACAGATCGCCTCTCATGGGGAAAGGCTGGGTCACAACAGCTGCAAATAGCCCAAAGACATTCTTGGGTGTCAAAGAAACGCTCAGCTAGTATGCAGGACAGAAATCTAAGCGATGTTCAAAAAAATATCAAAACTCAGCCACTACTCACTAGAATGGTTTGTGTCCATTGTGTTTGCTCTCATTTCTTAACACTAGCATTATTGAACTCTATTTCTAGTTTAATTTCCATGGCTGGAATGTGATACATTTTAAAATGTATTAACAATGCATCATCTATATAATCCAATACTTAAAACCTGTGGCTGGAGCATGTGGTCACACAAGCAATGCTTCCAAGGGAATAAGCCATGTGTTTGGATGTTCGATAGAACATCGACAACACTCGCAAGTGAAGAGTTCTTGCCATTCTCACTGCAAAAACCCACAACCTACTAAGTGACTAAGCTTGGTAGCCTGGGAGATGTCTAAGACATAATATTAGGAGAAAGAAAATAAAAACTGCAAACTGAGTTATGCCTAAAATTACACTAGTAATTATTCACAGAAAATGTTGAAAGGATGCAAGATATATTAATTGCTATGTTAAAATAATGAGATGATAGACAATACGTTTTTCTGCTCTTTTTTCAGAGGTTCTTTTATTATTTCTCAACACATAATTTCTTTCTCTACACACTTGAAAACCTAGAAAGGTTACATTAAGATTCCCTAAGTCTGTGCCAGTAAATGTTAGCTTTCCAAGAAAGTTGTGCCACCTACAGGGAAGAAGTCTCTAACGAGACTGGTGCCCACCCCTTTGTGGGCTGGCTTATCCCACCTGTCAAGCAGGCAGCAGCTTGAAGGGTAGTGAGAAGAAATGCACCCTAGGCAGGGGTTCTCAGGGCTCATCCCTGCTGCTCAGCACCCCGAGACACAGAGCATCACCAAGCGAACGGGTGAACCTGCCCCAGTCTGACCACGTTGTTCCGCTGACCCTAGCTAGCCTAGCCAGCTCATGACTTCCTTTGCCCTCACAGCCGGGTTTAGGGTTCATTGTAGACTGATTCTATCTGTATATTTAGGAGGGAGCCACTGAGTCTGGAGAGACTGTGGGGAACTTCTAAGAAGACACTGCTTCTTAGCCCCGTATTTCCCCTCCAAATCCAACTGCCACATTGTCCAAAATACAATTTGGAGGGGCTCTTCAAGGCATTTTAGTGTGTTGCCTGAAATGCAAACACACCCATCAGAGAAGTATAACTAGCAAGTATGACTTTCAGCTAATGCTTATATTAGGACTGGAAAAAAAGATGTGGAAAAACAAAGCCTGAGATAGTGGGATAGGAGAGGAGGCAAGAATTGGCCAAAAGAGAAGAGAAGGCTATGGAAGGGGTAGAGGGAACCCCCAGCCAAGGAAGCTGCTTCCACCACGTTCGATCCTGGGCCAATGGTGTCAGTCCTGGTTGAGTGCAGAATGTGAGCTTTAGAATCAGACCAACATGGATTCAAATCTTGTAGGGTCAAAATCAACCAATCTAGACTATCTCAATGGTGTCTTTGCCTCGCTCCCTGATTAAGTGATAGACTTCATGAACATATTTTACAAAATAAGGAGGTAATTTTGCATTTCACTATGTGTAATAAGAACTTCATAAATGTTAGTTTCTATTCACTATTTCCCTTTTCTGTTTTCTTCTGCAAATTCAGGCTATATTGAGCTTCCTAAATCCGTATTTGCAATGAGTTCTGAAACTATTAAAATATCTGGTGATCCTTGTTGTCCCTCATGATGGTCAAGATTGGGCCTCCAAAGGCCAGGCTTGCTCCCGAGGATCCTACTTTCTGTCTTGAGCTGAAGATTGAGGTCTGTTTTTGAGCTTTCTGGGCAACTGGCATGAAAGCTCTGCCTGCTTGTATGCCTTTTGGGGGAGGAGTTCAAACCGCCTCTCCCACCCTAATCTGTAACAAAAGTGATGAAATCCCCAGATGTGGGCTGTGTGAGAGCAAAGCCACATGCAAAGATGAATAGAGAAACGACTGTTTCTTCCCAAACCCCCAGAGGAAGGTTCTCGAATTCAGAGAGCGAAAGCAAAGAGCCCCAAGAGCCGGGAGCTGGTTTGAAGTCCAGTTATGAGCCAGTGATATGGACACGAGGGCCAGGTCTGCAGACTGACCCAACCCCAAAGCTTGGCTCAACCGGAGCAGCAGCTGGAAACACTGGCTGCTAATTAGCAACACACACCCCTTAAGAATGGCATAATGTGGTGCTTCTAAAGGCAGCATCTTCTGTTTCTCACACATCAACTGGAAATCCCAAATTCCAGAGAAATGGAGGAAAAACCGAAAAGCCTTCCAAGAACGTGTGGCAAGATGTGATTACAGTACAAGCAAGTCGCTTCTTTTCAACATTTGTTTGAGTTCTACAGGTTTGAATTAAAATAGCTGTGAACAAGAGTCAGTGACATGTTGGTTGCTTTGTCCTTGATCTCGTGAAGTCAGCAGTTTTGCCCATTCCCGATCCATTAGAGAGAAGCCCTTGCTAACCACCCCCCCCCATTAAAACATCCTGCCAGCTCTAACAATTTGTTGAGAAATCTTAGCCCATGTTATGCAGAATAATAATTCATAAGCTGCAGTGTTCTGCATACAAGCATTACTCCTGAGAGTATTTTCAAACAGGTATCATCATGAAACGTAGACCTGTTAGACTATCAGATTGAATGAAATTCCTAACATAGAATATGAGAAAAGCCTTATGTATTTTTGCTTTATGTTTCAGAAGCCAAAGAAGCAAAAATTCTCTTTACTCCCACCCCAACACACTCACACCCCAATACGGGAATGTATATGGCGGGATCACACAGGATGCTGGGCATGTGATATACATGACAAACCACTGCTGTACCAGAAATATGGGACTGAAGAGGAGACTATTTAGGATAACCCAATTGGAGAAAGCTGTGTTACAAGCTTGGATTCTATTTTTAGCCTGGGTTTTTCTAGACAGATGTTGAAAACCCATAAAGAGGGTTTTAAAGAGTGATTACTGGGAAGTTATTGCGCCCTTAATGTGGTCCGTACTGTGGCAATGGAAGCTTCAGGCAAACATCTTTTCTTTCTGTCTCTTTCTCTCTTTAAACTTTATTTATAGCCTTGCAAAAGACTAGCATTCACATAGCCCGCCTTTGCAGGCGTGCCAGAAGATTAATGATATCGCAGTGTTCTTGAGAACAAAAATGTGTCTACCACTGTGTTGAATAATCCCTCCTTTCACACATTGAAAGTGAGATGAGGCCGACTTTAGAAAGTAAGGACAATGTGTCACAAAGAGTTACTTGGCTTAAAGACGTCCCCGTATTGCTATCCTGAATCACAAATTGTTTTCATGCATGTTATCTTGTGAATGAGAAAGCTTTTATCACCATCACTTTAATTTACATAGAGCCTCAAAAATCTGACTTATTCCAGCATTTTTTTTTAAACAATCTGCTGCTAGTAAGAATTGAGAATTTGGAGAGAGTTACACATAATGACCTCTTGTCTCTATTCTCAAATCTGACTAACAAGATCAACGTTTGAAGATTGATATTGCATAGCTGAAGTCTTTTTTTGCTAATGCTGTTTTGGCCTGGTTTATGGTACTAGTAGTAGTAGTAGTAAAAATAATCACAACAACCACCCAACTGTTATTTGAACCGTTCTTTTCACCGTGTACCATGTAAACTGTTCAACTCACGCGTCATCTCATTTGATTCTCAGGACAATCCTGGATGGTGATTATGACTACTATCCCCCTTGGAAAAAAGAATCTATGCTGAGAGAGATCCAAGTCTCACTCTAACGGACCTTCCAATCAGGGACAGAGCCACACTCAGCCACAGGTGTGTGGGACTCAGGTACCATGCTCGGAAAAACATACTACCACCTAAGCTACACTCATGGTACACAGACTTCAGCTTCATTGTACTCAGATTGTTGACAGTTTACAAAACACTTAATTACCAACATCTAAGTATCACCCACAAGCCTGTGACTGCTATTAGCCTTTGAGCTATAAGAGTGAGTATAAAACATTTTTTGCTCTCAAGGGCTAGCAGCACTGTTGAGCCACCTCAGGGCGCTCCCAAGCTTCAGTCATTCAGAGTTTTGCTGACCCACCTAACTTCATCTAAAACATTAAAATGCACTTACAGCCTACATTAAGTACATTTCACATAGCAGTGACATTCTTAAAATTCTTCTATTGTAATTTTAATATTTGTTGATATCATTCTTTACATAGTTTATAGTCAATGTATGTATTTTCCAGAATCTTAGCCATTTGTGCCCAGGCTCACTGCCTACAAAGTCCAGTTGGACAATAACACAATACAATAAATAAAAGAAACACAAAGCAGCATGAGGTCCAAAGGACAGCAGAGGGCAAAGAAAACTTGAAGAATATCTTTGAGTAGAGGTTTACCAGGCAACAAAAAACTCAGTAACGTTGCAAATGAGGCATGAAAATGTGCGATATGTCCAAGAAATATCAAGTAATAGCATACGACTAAAGAAGCATGCTTAGGGGGCCAGCACTGTGGCTCACTTGGTTAATCCTCTGCCGGAAGCGCCAGTATCCCATATGGGCACAAGGTTCTAGTCCCAGTTGCTCCTCTTCCAGTCCAGCTCTCTGCTGTGGCCCAGGGAGGGCCGTCCTCCACTGCCAAGTGCTTAGGCACCTGCACCCACGGAGACCAGGAGGAAGTACCTGGCTCCTGGCTTCGGATCAGCATAGCTCCAGCCGTGGTGGCCATTTGAGGGGTCAACCAATGGAGAGAAGACCTTTCTCTCTGTCTCTCTCATGAAGGGGGAGCAAGATAGAGACTTACAGTGCAACCTATCTTCAGTGCAGGGGTTTTCTTTATCTGAAGAAAATCCTAACATATCATGCTGAGAATTCCGTTGCTTTACTGTATTGAGCACAGCAACTTGGTTCCCTTTTAAGCATAATATAATTGAGCTTCTTTTTCAGATATCATTTATCTTTTGTTTAAAGATTTGACAGAGAGAAAGTGGGAGAGACAGAGAAAGAATTTGCATTCACGGGTTCACTCCCCACTGGCTCCAACACTGAAGCTGGGCCAGGAGACAGCCAGGAGCCTGAAACCCATCCCGTTCTCCCATGTGGGTGGCAAGGCCCCAAGCATTTGAGCCATCAGCTGCTGCTTCCTCAGACCTAGTAGCAAGGAGCTGGATTGGAAGCAGAGCAGCTAGGAATCAAACTGGTGCTCTAGTATGGGATGCAGTTGCCCGAGGCAGCAGCCTAACCTGCTCTACTACAAAGCTAGCCTCTGGGATATCATTTTCACTGCCAGTGTTCTGAAGGATACTGGTTACATTTTTTAAAGATTTATTTACTTGAAAGTCAGAGTTACAGAGAGAGGTAGAGACAGAGAGGTCTTCTATCTGCTGGTTCACTCCCCAGATGGCCACAGTAGCCGGAGCTACCCCGATCCGAAGCCAGGAGCCTCTTCCAGGTCTCCCATGCAGGTACAGGGGTCCAAGGGCTTGGGCTACCTTCTACTGCTTTCCCAGGCCATAGCAGAGAGCTGGATCAGAAAAGGAGCAGCCAGGACTCGAACTGGCGCCCATATGGGATGCCAGCGCTTCAGGCCAGGGCTTTAACCCACTGTGCCACATCGCCGGCCTCTAATTACATTTCCTAATCCAGATTATTCACCAGCAAGTACTTATAAGTTACTGCGGAATATTATTTATAGTATTTATAGTATGTCTGCTATGGTGTGTACATATTTTTCATTCTACATGTAACATACATATACAATATACTAGACTTTTTCCTTGTATGTGTAATTCTGTGCGCACACACACACCAACCAGTCAGGAGGTTTATCTGTGTGTGTGTGTAAAATACTTCAAAAATTTTGTGGAAAATGTAAAGTGTGAGTTTATTTTGCTGCAAAATAATTGAAACAAAATGTTTTCAGAATATGTAGAAAATGCAAATCAAGAAAACTATGCATATATTTGAAAACTGTTTTACAGAAAAATCAACTCATGCTTTCAATTCAATTTTCCTCAACTTTCTTGAAGTATGTATGTGCTTGTCTGTTTCTTATTCATAATCTTAAAATTTTTCCTAAATCATGTCTCTGTATAGTGGCTACTACCACATCCCATATTGCATATTAAAAATTTGGGGCAAAAATTTTTTGAGAGCAACTGGAGAATTTGGAGTGTGAAACCATTCATATACATGAGAAAAAAATGGACCTTGTAACTGCTTTTAATTAGAGTAATTGTCTTCCAAGTATTTAACATGTTTACCATCTCCTTTACCAACTTGATTTTATAGATGGGGAAGATTAAACAAGTAGTTAGGTAAAGGGGATCCCTAAATTACATAGCTTTTAATATACTGAAATGAATATCATGTTCTGTTTAGAAACAGGGATACCAACACCAACATGACACTAAAAAGTACTACCCCCATCCAAAGCTGTTACCTTGGGACTCTTGCTCTAAATGAAAATAAAAGGAAATGCAATAGGAGGGTTTATCATATAAGTATTTTCATCTTGTGTTGCAGTTGAAAAAAAATAAGGTAAATAGGTATTTTAAACATAGATTGAAAACAAGACACATAGTACAAGAACTTAATGTGGAAAAAAAAACAGAACTGAGAGAAAGTCTCCCTTTTGAGTCATAAAGATGTGATGCCTTCTAAATCTATGATTACTAAAATAAACTGAACAAATTACAACATGCATGACTGTGGTCAGACAAGACTTGGGTTGCTTCCCAATGGCTAGATGTTAGGGCCAGGACTAGACACCAGGATTAGATTGTGATGTCATTAAATGAGGCATCACCCGAAACCACATAATTCTGTGCCTTAAAGACTTACTCCTTGTAGTGTACCGTAGGTTCATTTATGCGACATTCCAAATCAAGGAGATAAACAAAGGGCAGATCATCTAGAGCCTTCTGCACCCGATTACAGAAACACTTCAGAGCTGGGCAAGTACATGATTAGGTTTACTTTATAGAACCATCTTTATCTTTTCTGCAGAGAATTGAAAACAGGACTGGAGATGGAAAAGCCAGCTGCGGGTTAGTGTAGTCAGTAAGGCCAGAAACAAATTAGGACAAGGACAGTCCAAACAAGATTTGGAAATACTTGAGATGAACATGTAGGACTTGATATTGAATGGCATTTCAAAAGTTCATGGAAAGGGGTTAAAAGATAAGTTTATCGCTGCCAAACATTGGCCTAGGCGAAGACTTCTTGGGTAGGACACTACAATCACAATCCATAGAAGTTATTATATCAAGAAGGGATTTTATCAAGCTAAGTAGTTTCTGCACAGCCAAGGAAACAATGAACAAAGTGAAGAGGCAACGGGAGAAAATACTTGCAAGCTATCTAGTCAATAAAGGATTAATAAACAAAGTTTATAAGAAGCTCAAGAAACAACAAAACTATCCAGTTAAGAAAGAGGTAGAGGATATGAATAGACACGTTTCAAAGGAAGAAATAAAAATGGCCAACAAACACATGAAAAAATGCTCAAGATCACCAGCCATCAGGGAAAAAGAAAGTAAAAAGAAACAGGTATCACTTCCAATTAGAATGTCTATTATCCAAAAATCTCAAAATAATAGGTACTAGTGAAGCTGTAGAAAAAAGGGTGCCCTAATATACTGTTAGTGGGAATGCAAATTGGTACAACCATTATGGAAAATGGTATGCAAATTCCTCAAGAAACTCCAAATAGATCTACCATACAACCCAGCTATCCCACTTCTGGAAATATAACCAAAGCCAGTGAAATCAACACAAGGAAGAGCTAACTGTAGTCCTACGTTTCTAGCCACTCAGTTCACAATAGCAGAACATATGGAATCAACCTTGATGTCCATTACTGATGAGCAGATAAAATATCATATATACACACTGAAGTATTACTGAGCCATAAAAAGAATGAAATCATAACATATGCAGCAAAACAGATAGAACTGCAGGTCATTATGCTGAGTTAGATAGGCCAGATACAGAACACAAATTATGTTTCTTATTTGTGCAAGCTAATAGAGAAAGTATAAAATTATGTGGACGTCAAGCCACTTGATACTTAGGATACACATTGCTTCACTGAATCATACCAGGTATGTGACATTGTATTCTTTTCCAGCATTACTGCGATTCTCACTTTGTGACATTAAAATCCCTGTTTAAGGGGCTCACTTGGTTAATCCTCCGCCTGTGGTGCCAGCATCCCCTATGGGCACCGGGTTCTGGTCCCAGTTGCTCCTCTTCCAGTCCAGCTCTCTGTTGTGGCCCGGGAAGGCAGTGGAGGATGGCCCAGGTGCTTGGGCCCCTGCACGCACATGGGAGACTAGGGGGAGGCACCTGGCTTCAGACTGGTGTAGCTCCAGCTGTAGCAGCCATTTGGGTAGTGAACCAATAGAAGGAAGACCTTTCTCTCGCTAACTCTACCGGCGCCACGGCTCAATAGGCTAATCCTGCACCTTCCAGCGCCGGCACACCTGGGTTCTAGTCCCGGTTGCCCCTCTTCCAGGCCAGCTCTCTGCTGTGGCCAGGGAGTGCAGTGGAGGATGGCCCAAGTCCTTGGGCCCTGCACCCCATGAGAGGCCAGGAAAAGCACCTGGCTCCTGTCATTGGCCCAGTGCAGTGCGCTGGCCGCGGCGGCCATTGGAGGGTGAACCAACAGTAAAAAGGAAGACCTTTCTCTCTCTCACTGTCCACTCTGCCTGTCAAAAATAAAAAATAAATAAAATCCCTGTTTAAGAAAAAATAAACGTGTATGTATGTAATATCTACATATGAAGGAAATGTGGCAGAATGTAATTGTTAAATTTTGAAGCTAAAAAGCAGTAAACTTATTTCAAAAATGTTATAATTTTGGAAATCCGTGTGTAGAAGGCATTTTCAAAGGGCGAGGGTTGTAATGGAGCAGGTTAAGCTGAACTTGTGATACCAGCATCCCAGTAGTCTGCAAGGTGCTGGTTCAAGTCTCGACAACTCCATTTCCAATCCAGCTCTCCTTGCCAATTCGCCTGGGAAAGCCGAGGAAGATGGCCCAAGTTCCTTGGCCGCTGCACCCACGCGGGAGATCCAGATGAAGCTCCAGACTGCTGGCTTCAGCCTGAACCAGCCCTGGCTGTGGCAGCCATTTGAAAAGTAAGCCAGTGGATCAAAAGATCTCTCACCCTCACTTAGACTTTCAAATAAATCATTTTTTTAAAACAAATCTTCAAAAACTCATGATTTTTTTTCATAAAGTGCATTTTTCATGAGTTTAATTTCATACAAAATGCTGTGAAAATTATCTTTAATTCCATCTTTCAAGGAATCTCTTCAGGTCTGCTCTTGGGTGAGTCGGAGGGAGAGGAAACAATAAAGCCCTCATTTGTAATGAGCAGGTAGGAAAACGGCTGTACATTTAATGAGGTGGAGGGACATGGGCCAGGGAAGACAAGTCCACTTTTGAGCAGGCTGAATGTGGTTTAACTGGAGACCATCCATATAGGATGCCAAAATGGCAGGTAATTCTAAGTCATGTCTAGGCCAGTGACAGAAATTTGATGGCCATCATCTTATGCTTTCTACACCTAGAACCAAAATACACAGGGTAAAGAAAGAGCAGAGCAAAAGGGAAAAATGAGAAAGGACCGAACCCTGAGAAAGTCAAACATTTAAGAGAGAGAAAGGAGCACTCGAAAAAGTACGGGTGGAGAGTTGGCAGCGAAAACTTGACGGAGGAACTCGGAGAAAGGCAGGTTCAGCAGTGCCCAGCATCGCCGAGTAGCCAGGCAACGCAAGGACCAGAGGGGTCCATCCCTTTACAGGTCACTAGAGCACCGACAATCAAGGTCTCAAAGGAATATGGGGCAAAAGCTACAGTATCCGATGCAAAAGGTCATACTGGGAAGTTACAATTAGCATATCTATAAATACGTGTAAGTGTGTAGATGTGGATGTGCGTGTCTGCAAGATACACACTCATTCAACGACAACATTCCGAAGTGGGAACTTTCTTCATCCCCTTTCCATACGAGAAAATGGGGGCACAGGAATGACCATCTGTCAGAGGTCACACAGCAAGTGGTACAAGCCTGAAACCAAAATGGGCTCCGGACTTGAGTGGGGAGTGAAGGCATGAAGGAGGGCAGATAACTCTCCCCAGCCATCAGGCTGTGAAGGAGCGCCTAGCCTGGGGACAGCCCCCGCCCGCTTATCAGGTACAGGCTATCTGGAAACTCCTCCCCAAACCCGACACCATCTCCAGCGAAAACAAACGCCTTACAGACAGGAATTCTGGTGAAAATCAACATGCAGGTTTCTCTCAATGCCTCATGGCTGTGAGTGTTAATGCACTATGATTTCCCATTAAGCCTAAAATTCAAGTGTATCCGTGACTAGAATCACTTCAAATCAAGTACTCCTAAGGGATCCGTCCAAGTATCTGGAGTCTGGACATTCCATTTTTAAATTCCTACTAGGTCTTTCTGAAGTACCCACTATGTGCCTGTTTAAAAATATAGTCCCGCCAGAAACATCCTTATCAAGCCAGACTATGTTCTGCTGGTCGATATATTGCAGCATCAGAATTAAATTACTTAAGTGACAAATTCAATACAAGTTGCTTTCATCTGTGAAAGATCACCGATTTAGACAGAATAAACCAGAATCTCCATAATATTGTTTTCACTTTGCAGATATTTTAGGAACAGAATGCAGTTGCATCAGTCCTCTATTAAAACCCATTCTTGAATCAAACTGCATTAAAAGATGTGTTATTTGTGTGACTCACTATGCTACTATACGTAATTTGAGTGAGAAGGCAGCTATCATTAGCAAATATTTTAAAATCAGATTTCAAAACACAGAATGTGATCTCTAGGGTTAAAAAAAAAAAAGGTGAAGCTGTACACTTAAATTATTAAAACCATGAAACACCACAGGAAAGAGATGCTGAGAAAGCTAAGGGAGCCACCTACTCCATTCTAATTCCAATTTTCAATTTGGTAGTCTGTGCCTTGTCTCTTCATTAAAAAAAAAAAAAAAAGAAAAACTTCATTTCCAGAAATGAAAGCCAATAATGTTTGCAGTTGCCTCAATGTTTTCCTCTGGCCACAGATTCGCATCTCTGAGTTTCCCAGTGACAAACCAGTGACCTTATTGTGAGGCTGACTGGCCAAGGACACACCAGTCTCCCCCCACGATGAGGAATTATTTAAGGGCTGCTGAACACAACTGACATGAAATTGAGAAAGACAATAACTTGTTTTTAACCACAAAAAGCATAATAATAGTTAGTTGAGCCAACCTTTTAGAAGAAAATAAGTTTGCTTCCAGTATTTTGATGTTACGTTTTCCACGTCAGGATGAGGTTAGAGTGTCCCTACAGCAACCCCACGATGCTTAAGAGGCGCAGCTCCAGAGCCCAGTCTGACTAAATGTGAAGACTGACTCCATCAGTCACTCAGAGCTGGTGGGGGCCGCCTCCCTGCCCGGAGACGTGGTAGGGGAATGCACCTCTCACATGGAGCTCTCGGGTTTCCAAGGCTCCTTTCCCAAATTAAAGGGAAACTGAGGCCAGTCATGTGAGGGCTCCCTTGCACTGACTCCAGTCCGGTTAAAGCAAGATCCTTCAAGTTTCTCGGGAAGCAACATGCCTCCAGGAGATACACGAGACACATTTGCAGAGTATCGAAAGCACGGGAGGTAGGTTGGGATCAGAATGTGGTATGTGGGGACAGCGCTGTAGTGTAGCAGGTAAAGCCACTGCCTGCAGTGCTGGCATCCAACGTGGGCACTGGTTCGAGTCCGAGCTGTTCCACTTCCCATCCTGCTCTCTGCTATGGCCTGGGAAAGCAGAAGATGGCCCAAGTCCTTGGGCCCCTGCACCCACATGGGAGACCCAGAAGCAGCTCCTGGATTCAGTTTGGTGCAGCTCCAGAAATTGCGGCCAACTGGGCAGTGAACCAGCAGATAGAAGACCTCGCTCTCTCTGCCTCTCCTCTCTGTGTAACGGACTTTAAAATAGATAAATCTTTAAAAAAAAAAAAAAAAAAGGAATTTCATGGATATCCCAGGCATACCTATTTAGAGGAATAAAAAAAAAAGTATTAGGAAACTGCTAATATAATAACCAGATAACATCTGATTTGTTTTTCTCCTACTCCTGCTAAGTTTGAGAGACTCTCCTGTAATTCTCTCGTTATTTTTAACCACTTTCTCTCCTCTTTCCTATTTGTCTTAAACTACCTCCTCTTATATTTAAGATGCTTATAATCGTCACTGTGGTTGTGAGATTCAGTGATCCCTCTATACAAATCTTTTCAGTCCAGACAACTGCAGTACATTCATAAGGACACAGTGGACATTTGCTTTATAAGGGGTCTCACTGCCTAGACACTGATAGAAGCTTCCTGTACCACCCCTGCTTATGCCCAAGGGCTTCCAAGACTGGATAAAGATGTCCTCCTAGAACGGTTTTCATCCCAAAGTCAGGAATCCTCACCAAACACACATTTCCAGAATCCCTTTCGCTTTCTCTTTTTCTGGCTGACAAAAGACTGAAGCGCTGGGTCTTGGGCCAAACTCCCAAGGACTGTAAAATACAAATAAGGGGCCACCTTCGTGGTACAGCCAATAAAGGTGCTGCCTGCAATGCCAGCATCCCATATGGGTGCAGGTTTGTGTCCTGGCTGCTCCACTGCCAATCCAGCTCCCAGCTAGTGGCCTGGGGAAAGCAGTGGAACATGGCTCCAGATGTTTGGGCCCCTGCACTCACAAAGACAACCCGAATGATACTCTTGACTCCCGCCTGGCTCAGTCATGGTCATTGCAACCACCGGGGGATTAAGTTAGCAGATGAAAAGACCTCTCTCGGTGTGTCTCTTCTTCTAACTGACTTTCAAATAAATAGTCTTTTAAAAAGGAAGACAATGGGCAAAAATTGGAAAATGCATTCATGGGTTAGTTTTTGATAAGCAAGTTGCCAGGTCTTCCTCCTCCCCTTCTTACATTAGGAAAGGAGCAATCCTCTGTTGGTTTTCTCAGTGATAACCATCTATCTGATCTATCGGAATCTTTCTTCATAACCCTGAGCTGGCTTCAGTTCTTGTCATAGAAGTTGGCAGGAAGATTTCTTTTTTCCTCCAGAGATGAAATATGCAACTAGCAAGCAGGTACACACAAGTCTAGATTCTTCACTCATTGAAGTCTATTAATAATCCATTTTGGCACACAGAAGCTAAATGCTCCATCATCAATTTCCTCCTCCATTTTCCAAACAGACTCTCAAAGATACCAGGTGAGCACATTGACCAAGGTTCGAGTCAGCACATGCCGATTCTACCATAATGGGCATTTTTTGCAGGTTCATTATCTAGCTCCCTCCCCCCCACCCCGATTGCTTTGTCAATGTATATAAAGCAACTGTTTTCAATTGCAGTTTACTACAGTAGCGAGATCAGTGTCAGACACTGAGGCACACTCCTGGTGGCTTGGCTCTGTATCCTGACACAGATGTCATTTTTCTTCTGTTATTTCATCAGCGGCATCTTAAAACCTAGGAAGAATCCAGAGTGAGCACTTGCTCATCCCTCTATCCTCCCTATTAAAGGGTTATTTTTGGTGTTTTACATTCAAGGCCCAATGGGTTAGGGCCTGTTGCATGTCCCTTTGCCAATTATGAAAAGCAAGACAGCCCGCACGCCGGTACACTCGGGTACGGCCCTGTGTGGTGTTGACTGTGCTCATGAAATACAAAATAAAAAGGCCTATCTCATGCTTCCTGTATGTTTTCAGTCTTAAAAAAAAAATCTATCACCTATATATAAAATCCAAAATATTACACTGCAAGGAACGAATTTACTCCAACTCACAAAGCTGGATGGCTTGAACAGCTTCTCTAAATCTCAAATTCTATCTCCATAGAGAAAGTCACGCTTTCTGTAGTTTCTTGAAGACTCTGAGTTGGCACAAAGAAAGCTCCTCAACAGTGCCTGACATGTATTAGCTGTTCCATAATAAGTGGTAGCCACTGGAATTCACCAAATCCTCGTGAGATAAACATTAGCAGTGCTGGGTGTTTGGCTTGGTGGTTAAGATGCCACACCCCACATCAGAGTACCTGGGTTTGAGCCCTAGCTGCAGCTCCGAGTTCCAGAATCCTGCTAAGGCAGATCCTGGGAAATAGGAGTAATGGCTCAAGTAGTTGGGTTCCTGTCACCCACATGGGAGACCTGGATTTTATTCCCAGCTCCCTACTTCATCCAGCCAGCCACTGTGGTCATTTGAGGGGAGAGGGAAACCAGCATATGGCTGCTTACTGTGTGTGTGTGTGTGTATGTCTGCTGCTCAGTTAACTTTTTAAGTATTTTAATACTTTCATCTTGAATAACATGTATTTAGGAAAAATAGAGTACTATTCTTATTTGTTTCTTTCTTATTTGAGAGACAGAGAACAGAGGCTCTCATCTGCTTGTTCACTTTGCAAACGCCCACAACAGCCACCTCTGGGCCAGGCCAAAGCCAGGAGTCAGGAAGTCAACTCAGGTCTCCCACATGGTTGGCAGAGACCAAACCACTTGGACCATCACAGCTGCCTCCCAGGGTGGCCATCAGCAAGCAGCTGAGATCGGGGAGCAGAGCCAGGACTCAAACACAGGTACTGTAACATGAGTTGTGAGTATTTCCTCCAGCTGCTTCACCACTAAAATCTGTTAAATTCCAGCTTGAAAGGGTGAAATATTAACTAAGGAAACTAGAGAGGTTATGTAAATATGGCATTGATGCAGGACTTGGACAAGAAAAAGGAAAAGTGTTGTGAAGGTCCCGAGTTCCGAAATTGATCATTAGATAAAATTTACCCTATTAAAATCCTTTGCTGTCACTATCTGTCTAGCATGATGTAACTCCAATAGGTACCAATGCCATTTTTCTTACCTCACTGTGTTAAAGCCCTGCTTACTCAATACACATATAGCAAAGAACAGAGTTCAGAGACTCAGATGGAGGCTGTTTAGAAGGGGTTGGATACAGCTTTGACTTACATATCCAACACACAGGAGGTACTTCACAAAGTCCTTGGAAAATGGAATTAAAAGTTTATTTTTGCGCAAAAAACTTGTAAAACTCATGTATAGTTTTTTCACAACATGCATTTCTGTTAATGTTTTGAAGAGTCCTGCATGCATGGATTTCAAAAACATTTGTGCCACAATAAACTTTATTTCCATTTTCCATGAACTTTGCAAAGCCTTATAACGTTTAAGAGCAAGCTAAGGAGTAGCAAAGATCATAAAAGCAACAAAGTCCTCTGGATTGCTGATCCCTTTCACTTAGAACCATTCGAATCATCCAGTTGTGATTGTCCAAAACACGTGCACACATGTCCAACTTCCTCCCTTCCAGCCTCTGAAGAACAAACAAGCCCCAGCCAATGACAAGGTTTTCCAAGACCCTGAAAAACGAGATTCCCTTCACTGGTGAGATTTCAATGTTTTTACTTTCTACTAATGCCAGGACAGAATTCGGACAACAATCATTAGCCAGGAAGTTCACAAGACTGCTTCTCTGCAAAGATCCCATTAACGTTATAGATCAGAAAATCATTTCTGCTAAGAATGACGAATCAGACCGGCGTCTGACTGTGCTGGCACTCATTCACCCTCGACTGGGTCAAAGCGCCAGGCAGACCACGCTGAACTGGTGAGCCCAGGAGACGTTTACTGCCATCCTGCAGCGTTCTAATAACCTTTTTCTTTCCCTATCAGGTCCTCTGCATATAGACGAACAATTCATCGTCTCGCTAAGGCTGGGAAAGTGAGGCATCCAGAGATATTGCTTTCCAATAAAACCCTCATGCTCCATTAGCCGTTTTGCTGTTACACGTTTACCACAGACAGTCCTTCTTTAAGCTGCCTTCCCGTGTGTGGCCCTGTGATAAATTTTATCAGTGGTCAGCGGCACAGGGTTGCAGGCTGGGCAGGAGTACAGTGGCTTTTTATCTGGCTTAGTCCCCCTCGCTGGCCCCCCACCCAAAGCAGCATTTCCTGGGCAGAATTTATGTTGTGGCATTTCTGTCGGTACAAGTGGTGTCAGCAATTTGTGTTCCGAGTGGAAGTTTACATGGAAATGAGACACTTAGCCACAGAATAAAATTAAGGAAGGGATAAACTAATAAAAATTGTAATGCTAAAGCACTTGTGCCCGCTTGTATCTCCAAAAAGGCAGAATTGTCTCTGACTGGGAACAGCTCGTGTTCCAAGGCCTGAGCCCTGGCACAAGTCGGATTCACAGAGTGCACCTACGTGTGTCTGCAAAGCAAAAGTTGTGTCAGCACTTGTGTTCGAAGTTCTGCATTCCAGATGCGCACGAGCAATGGCCTCATATGTCAAGTTAAAATGATCTCAGAGGCTTTAGTGCCAAGACTACTTTATCAATATCTGAAGTGTTTATACCTTGGAAAAATACATAAGATTCCTAGTTTTCTAAAGCTAAAAACTCAACCCAGTGAGCATTTTACTGGAGAAGCGATTTTAATGAATAAATAACCTTAGACTCCATATGGTTTAACCTTAAAAAGATTTCCAATTATCCCACTGCGGATACTGAGAGAGAAGTGAAGCAAAGACAGTGTTTAGACTTCTTAGCCAAAGGCCCCTGTGATGACTCAAGCTCTAGAGCTATTTAGAGTCGCCACTTCTCCACCTTAAAAAGGACTGTTCCACAAATTGGAGGCTCAGTCTTTCCCAGAAGGGAAACCCACACACACAATGCTCTCATGCAGCTGCGAGCTCTCTGCTCCCCTCTCATTCTTCTCTTCGAGAGAGAGAGAGCGCATTTCTCCAGCAACAGTCCGGCACATGGACACCAACACGCGACAGTTTTCACGACATTGTCGTTGGCACCTTCCGGCCGTGCAGGAACAGGACACTTAGGTGTTCGTGACTTTGCAAGGATTTTTAACTGCAGTTTCCAAGCCGAGCCCTTCATCACAGTGACCCAGTCTCGGCGACTTCGGTAGGATGCACACTGGTTATTGTATGCACAAAGATGTCCAGGAAGCAGATTTACTCCAGTGGACGGTGCTTGAATTTCTTAGACCATTTTCCTCAAAGCAAAGTGGCAAAGAAAGACTTGAATGCCGTTAGCTGAAAATTTTCACCCTTTTGAAATCGCTTAAGGACCTGTCTTTGGTCATTTTGATTAAGGATGGATGTTTTGAAACTCAGTCCCACTATCCTACGTGCATCAACCAGAGTCCAGCGTGGTCTCAATAGAGAGCAGGCAGTATACACAGCTTGCAAAACCCAGATGCCAATATATGTATTCAGCTTTGTAAATATGCCTTTAAAAATACCTTGCCATATTTAGCCACTCCTAAATATGTATTTACACAAGTCTACACACTGTAAGTGTTTACCTGGGAGACAGGAAAGGTCTCTGGTAAATAATATGGGTTTTATAGCCTTTCATGAAGGAATTTTTTGTTTGCTATGTAAAAAAGTCAGCTCCTCTCAGTTATAATTTAATAAAATTTTTCTTTCCCTGTAAATTTACTGCATAGCACTTGAGGTAAAGCCCTGCAATGTTTGAAGAAAAAAAAAGACAACACCAGTGTTAGCTTTGAGTACAGAGTGGCTTTGATTCATTCTGCTGAAGACTTGAGAGTAGAAAATTCGGATATGATTTCTGAAGCCCAAATAAAAATAACCTGTCAGATATATTTTAAAGCTAAAGCTATCCGGTCATTACCTATTTTCTCAGATCTTAAAAAGAAAAAAAAAAAACTTGGAAGATTCAAATAATTTCAATTACTTTGCCCTGAATTTTCTAGATCATTGTCTTAATTTTACACTTTATATTATATGAGTGGATGTGGGTTAAATGTTCTCCACTGATGAGCAAAATCATTAAGTTCAAGGAATCAACAAATCCTTACAGAAAAGCAGAATTGTCTAGCACAGCAATCCAAGGACAGGGGCTTCTTAGAGCATATTCAATTTGCAAATCCATGGCCTTGAGTATCTTACCTGATCTGACTTACACGCCTGAATTTGTAAACTAGCTTGGGATCCACCCTAGAACGAAGGACCGATAGATCCATACTCAGATATTAAGTACTTAATAGATAAAATTAACTTTTTTACAAGCTATGGCTGAGAGAGAGATTCTTTAAAAAGTAAAATAGGACCTGCTTGGCACTCAAGGATTGTCTCATTATGTAGCTGTTTCTCACCATCCTCTTCCCCCATCTTTGCTGAACTCAAATTTTAAGGCACGCGCAATCAATGATATTGACCAAGTGCCCCTGCACTCTTGTGAGCCACTATGGGGCTCCAGAAATGGATAGGGCTAAGTCTGAGTCCTTTAGAGTCTTCTGTGGGAGAATCCCTCTGAAAGGATTACTCCTGCAATTAGTTCACCTCCTTCTAGAAGATACAGGTCTTATCTCCGGAACCATTGAAGATGTCGACTTAGAGACTTACAAGGAAAGAACAAAAAGAGGCCCCTCACGTGTATTCTAAAGACATAGTAAATTACAGGTTTGCATTTAAGAATTCTCTCTCAGAACCATTCTGCGCACGGTGTTTGGGTATAGAATGTAGGAGTTAGATTTAGGTTGAGGAGGTAGGAAATATGGGTAACCTTTGGCAAGTCCAGAGAAGGGAACACTTCAGACTTGTCAGAATACAACCAAGTCCATCCTCCTCTTTAACGTCCAACTACCTGACCTCCACATTAAGAGCTTATTGGAATTTGTCCGAGTAAATAGGTACTTATCTGCCTTTTTAACTCATCTCTAAATATAGGATGGATGAGACCAGGCATGCATACATGTTGGGGAAGGGGTATAAACACGCAAAAGTGATGCAAATGTTTACATCTCAAATTCAGGTGTTTTGAAGTACTTTTCTTCCACGTCTTTTTCTTCCACTTAGTCTCAAAACGTTCAAATGTGCATCTTGTTATGAAGGACTGAAGCAATCTTTTAAAATATAAAAACGGATTTTACTTTGACATGTGCTAGAAATTTAAATACAATGATCTTCCTGGTGAACATGGAACTGGGGGTTTTGTCAGCAGGACCCTAATTCAGATCTGATCCAGAGAGTCCTCACTCCTCCATAACTGCCTATCTCAAGTACCTAAAATGAATGTAACAAGCAAGTATCTGGTTACAGGTCTATGTAAATTTTATACCCACTCTGCTAATTGAAATGGGACATAATTTGCTATTTATGCATTCAATTTACACTTTTGAGAACTATTTTATATCATTTTACATATTCACAAAGGAATGGTAAATTCATTGTCATTCCAACAATACCACATATGTGCTCCGAAGGACACAAATAGTACATTCCCCACCTTCTGCGAATGAACAGAAGAGAGAACCGTCAGATCTGTCCCGACTCCTCTCCTAGCTACAGACATGATGGGTTACAGCAGTCCCTCTCCACGCAGCACATCCATCCCAGCCGTGGTGAATGATGTCCCAGGCTTTTGCAAGAACGCACATATGGGCTGGATTCCAGAGTCCTACATGGACATTAACCTGCTAGAAGCAGCATTGTCAGCTGTCTCAACATCCCTTGGAAATTTGGGGAAATACAGCCATTTCTGCTTACTTCTAACCATACATACACCCTCCTGCTCTTCTGGAAAAGGAAAGAAATCCTGTTGTAGACACTGTACCATCAACAGAAAATGTGGTACGTGAAAGTCACAATCACAATGGTCAACTTTGTCAAAATTGACATGAGACAAGAAGTGCAAAGGCAGGCGAAATCATTGTGTAATAGCAGCAGGAAACCTTCACATAACTTATTTGCAATTTCAAGATCCTTGAGTAATTCATAGCATTTTCCTCTAAAATCAAAGCCCCAAAGGATGGACAATGAGTATTGCCCGATTTCTTGGCACTCCTCACACACACCTCCTAAATCCCCAAATTGAACATTCATTTTTCAACCAAGAGAATGATTGTTTTCAAATATAAATGAACTGATCCAGTGGGCCACTCATTCTGTATAATGGTACCCTCTTACCTATTGTGTGTAATTCTCTGTAATTCATCTACTCCTGGGCGGTAACCCTATATTCATACAGCTTCTGCACTCAAGTGGGCAAAGGTCTGATCTGGTCTGCTTCACCATATATGAGGTATTTATGGCATGAATTTGGACTTCTCCCTCCTTTGAAGGAAACCATCAGAAACTTCTGGGTTCTTTCCAGTTAGAACAGTAGCATGAAGTTCACACTGAACTAGTAGCATTGGTCATGAGTCCTACTGAAGCGATTCTATATGCAGAGTGGACAATTAGATGTAACAGAAACATTTTCTCCTTACTTAGATCAGTGCCCTTAAGTATCCAGTAATGGTTTCAACTGGCGGGATCCCTTTAGGAAAGCTGGTTACAATAGGCAGCCTTATGCAACATTCCAAAGTGCTCAACTTTCAACTTGCGAGGAGTTGGCACTTGAGGACGCATGTTCTGGGAACAGAGTTCTCTCGCACCAGCACAAGTGCACATGTACACAGAAGAGGGGGCGGGTCATCCAAAGGCTTGGCGCAGCCCCTGGCTTCCTGCCCTACCTTCATGTGGCAGTGGTTGCTCTGCACCAGAGGCCCAGGGCCTCGCCTTGACTCAGTGTCTGCCTCGCCTCCCACATACAAACCCACAAGCAAGCATGACCCAGCGAGCAGTAAGAAGAAAGCTCTGACCTGACCACACAGCAGTTCTGGGCAAGAGCAACCCTGTGGAATAGAAAGTGGGCCTAACACAACCCCGTTGTCAGGAGTCCCAGCAGAGCCTTGGCAATGGAGCGCGTGGTCTCCGCGTGCTAGGTACAACCAGCAAACAGCACGGAATCTGTGTGTTGGCAGCCAGAGAACTTGGTGCTAGCATTTTTCTCAACTGAAGCAAGATGGATGATTTGGCCTGATACCTCTGAGTGATCCGATATGTAAAATCACCTCTAAAAATAAAAATAAAGGATTTGAAGAAAATTTTGAACCTTACAAGAGGAAAAATATGGTTAGATAATAAGGTTTTATGCTTGTCAAGAGCGATTTTAAAACATAATTAGAAGTATAAGTAGGTGAAATAAAAATATAAAATTGAATACCTATGGGTAGGGAAAAACCCCCACAGAAACAATCCCTGTGATTGGTTACTGTTGAGTTCGACAATTTGCTGAACACCAAAGTAAGCATTTAAAAAAAAAAAAAAAAAACACACACACACACAAATAAACCCTTCCCTCCCAAAAATCTATGCAGATATTGGGTATCAGAAAAAATCTCGCTAAAGGAGATAAAAATAAAAATATTTCAGAAAAACATCTAATTTTTTTTTCAGTATGCTCCTGGGTCTTCACCGTTTTCCTCTCCCCGCACTGGACAGAGACATTGTTTCACCTTCGCCCAAGGTCAGAATCAATGTCACCTCCCTTTTTCCTAAGTAGTGTTTGTCCAGTGACCCAAAGACGACATGCATAGTCCCAGAGTAGGTTCAAGTTCAAGATAACAAAACCCAGAGCTGCTTCTCTGAAGAATGGATTTGGATTTTTTAAATTGTGATTGATTTATTTGAGAGGTAGAATCACAGAGAGGGACAGACAGAACGGTCTTCCTTCCATCTGCTGGCTCACTGCCCAAATGGCCCCAGTGGCCGGAGCTGGGCCGATCCAAGGCCAGGAGCTTCTTCCAAGTCTCCCACATGGGTGCAGGAGCCCAACCATTTGGGCATCTTCCACCACTTCCCAAGGCCATAAGCAGAGAGCTGGAGCAGAAGAGCAGCCGGGACACGAACCGGCGCCCATATGGGATGCCGGAGCCCGAGACGGAGGTTTAGCACACTACGCCACAGCGCCCGCCCTAGGATTTCTGTCATTGGAATACTGCAGTTTCTCAAACAAGCCCTGTGAATGCAGAGGTCAGCTTTCCCGCTGGCCCCTTATGTCCTCAGGGAGCACAGAGCCTGGACGTAGCGTGAAGGGCAGGGTAGCTTCGGGTAGCAAGTGGTAAAGCCACTTCATTGTTTCCATCCAGTGCGATGGCCAACTGTACTTTATCCATAAAACACTATGCTTATTAGATCAGAAACTTGGAGCTGCTTCACGTGGCACAGGACAAAGACACCGAGTATGCATCATCCAAGCAAGGTGACAAAAATAGAATCATCTTTCCCCCAAAAATCATGTAAAACATTCCTCTAATAGGCTCAAGACTTTGAAGGTCAAATGCAGACGCTGCCAGTGGTGCTGAGACTGAAGCACTCGAGCCAGACTCAGTGTTTATAAATGAGGAAGAGCCAAACCAATAATAACACTGCGGCATTGATTCTTTACGGTCTCGGTCACACCCACCTCATCACTTAATATATTTTTTCTCCTAATACGTGTTCAATCCTTTCTGACGGCTTGGCTCCACGCATGGACGATGGAGCCAAACCATATCCCTCTGGTTGGGGTCAAGCTTGGCTGGACCTCCAGCGACTCTCCCAGATGAAGAGTCACTCTCACACAGGGCTTCACGTAATAAGGAATCCGCCTATCTACCAAGCAAGAACCATCTACGTTTCCAGATTAGCTGGATGGACCTGGCACTGTACTTGGTCAGTCACTCACTCCTCACAATGACACTCCAAGGTTTCTGTGTCAGCCCATTTTACAGATAAAGGAATTGAGGCAGGAAAATGAGAACACCCAAGGCCACAGAATCAGCAGAGGGGGAGCCCAGGATCCCACCAACACTGTCAAGACGTCACAGGTACACACAGGACGTTCTGCCGTACCTCGAGCCCTGACAGGTTAGGATCCCCCCGCTTTGGGAAATTCAGAAAGTTTTACACGTTTGCATTGTGGAAGGACGCCATCTCTCCTTGGGAGCCTGGTTAGACAGAGATTGCCCATCTGCAGCCAATGCTGGCGGCCTCACTTTCACCAATAGGTTGCTGGTCACTAACCTCCAGCCTCTGCCCCAGCACCCCCAGCAGCAGCCAGGAGAGAGCAGGGCCCCGCACACCCACACAGCAGCCAACTTTTTGGTTTAGGATTCTTTTTTAATGCAGTCAATGATCTGACATCCCCTGTGTGCAAATACTGGGGGAGAGGTTACACAAAGTGTGTGCTACCTCAGGCCAAACCCAAAATAGCCCCGATCCTCCCATCCCTGAACTTCAAAGCCAGCCCCATTCTCCTGCCACTGCCGCTGCCTGGCGTTCTGCAGTGGGCACAGGCCAAGCCGCGTGGGTGGTCCCCATGACCCAGGCCGTCTCAAAGCCTGGGAGCAACCGCACGCCCTCCTTCTCGGGTGGGTCAGGCAGGGGAGGAAAAGACAGCGTTGATAAATACCCGCCAGCCTGCACCGTGGGAAAGGCCACTCGGCAGCCGTCTGTGCTTACGCAAGGTGGAACTCTGACTTCGCAGCCCTTCCTCCCTGCAGGGTAGCAACAGGAGGTGAGGAGGTAGGCACAGGGTATCATAGGGGTGGGAAGAGGAAAGGCCATGAAACCAGAAGCCAAGAGACCCCAGTTCTCTCTGCAGCCCTGCAACTCACACACCCAATTCCCCAGTCTGCAGATCCATCACTGGCCATCACTCCTACCTCTCTGGACGTGGGGCCCAGGCGGTGTTTGCTTCCTACAAACGGGAAGACAGCGAGCGTCTCTCCTGCTTCTCCTAGTTCGGCTGCTGTTATACACTGGTGACTTGTAACTGGCAAGTTTCTCTCCTCACAGACAGGGGGGTCCCGTGGGCACAGCTCTTTGTGAAAAGAGAAAGGGGCTCTTTCAACCCAGGAGACCTTCTGAGGGATTAGGAGCCGAGCAGGAAGCTGACCCCGGTCATACACGGGGAAACCCTCTTCCTGCCTCCTGCAGTGGGCTTGAATCTGCAAAACATCACCAGGAAATGCTGAAGCACAGCCCACGTGGCGCTGGGAGACTTTTCCTTTTGAGTCTCCTAAAGGAACCAGTTCTGGTATCTAGAAGAGGACAAAGGACTATAGAACATTCCAAAAAACAAACGGCCCGAGGATGGTCTACGATTGTGGGCCCCAGGAAGGCCAGTCAGAGAAGTAGCTGTTCTTTAAGACCAGATAATCCATTCCTCCCCTCGGACAGTTGTCGCAAGTTCTCGCTTCTACTTCTCTCCCCTGCTTGCTCTCTTGGAAGTCACAGCTGCTCTGTGCCCTTCCACCCCTCACCTCATTGGATGTCTTGCAGATCTGCAACATCAAACAGGCCATTTCCCTATGAGCAGCTACAACCCCACAGCCTGTGCTGGTGCAGAGCTTGGCTCCCCCGACATACCTGGGGAGCAACCCTGTTCTCCGAACATCGGCTTGTGGTCTACTGAATTACAATGGATATACTAATGTTTAAGTCTATAGATTATGTTCTTCCTCTATCATTTTTTCCTTTTGTAAATTTTGGTAGATAGGAGAAGAACCCCCTGTGGGAAAACAGTACTGGCTTCCGCCGTGAGTCCCAGGTGTATACTAATTAGCTTTAAAAATTATAAAAACTTCAAGCTGAAGACAGCTCAAGCAACTAGCAGCCACAGTTTGGGCTAATTAACTCTTCTGGTAAGATCTAGTGCCTGGATCCTGTGGTCTTCAAGATGCCAGGATAATGTACCCACCCAGGATCTCATCTGTTCTTTTAACTTTTTAAAAATTAATCAGCTTTATAATGGTGAACAACCTGAAATTATTTTTAGCTCTACTTATTTATTCTTTCCCCTCTTCATTGATGTATTCTTCAGTCTCTCCCAAACTCCAATCTCTGGTTAAAAATACAGAAACCTCCTCACTCTGCTCCCCCAGTAAGTGCAAACACACCCCACAGGGTAGAGGCAGGATCATGGAAATAGAAAATGATGTGTCCATTGCATCCTGAGCTTGGCATTTCAGAAGCCAAGGCAGATGGAGGATGGGAAAAGTATCAGCCAAACCCATGTCTCGGAGAAACCTGAGGCTCCAACCATCTTCTCTCATCTCCCTCCCCCACCTCAATCCAAGGGAATGCTGCATCTACTCAGAGCTGCCTCTCTGGAGCTGGTTTGCAAATAATGAACACTGCACTTGTCACTATGGGATCAGGATCAGGTAGAAGAAACCATCTACAGATGTCTTCATGGCTCCCACAGGGTAGTGGACTAGCCTCTGACAGCCAGCGAGCAGGCCCGTAGAAGCTGCAATAAAAGCACGCTCAGTGCACCTGACTTCCCCACACCACCCCACATGGCAAAGTTCCTGTTCACAGCTTGTCTTGCCCACAGTTGACCTGGCGTGAGGATGTGTTCAGAAGACTTAGACGAGAACCACGAGTCTCCCGTCTTCTACTGTGCAAAGAGGACATGGGTGCATACATCCAAAGAGCTTCCCACTAAGCCCTGGTCAGCTGTTACCTAGTTTTTGGCTTTGGAGAAGACAATGTCTTCATCCGAGGTCAAGCCAGAGTGTTTGTAAGGCCACTTCCATCTATACAGCTTCTGTGGAGGGACCCGTTCTCCATTGTTCCTTTGAAGTTCAGCGGCACACTTCAAAGCAGGTTATAAGGTGAGGACCCGTGCTCAAGAACACCCAAACTTGCACTTCATAGGAGATGAAAGGAAGCTTCAAACGTCATATTGACCACTATTTTCTGCAATCAGGAGGGCTCTTGATTGTAATACCTGCATCAAACACTATCACTACTCTGATCCAATTGAGATTCTGTAGTGAATCAATAAAGCAACTCAGAGCTAAACCAACATGATTATATGACAACAATAGAAACACCAAATGAACATTTCAGTCCTCGTTTTGTGCCAGACACTGAGCTAGGGATTTCCGCATGTGTTATCTCAGCTTAGCATTACACACTCTGTCCTCTCACTCTGCTCTCCAAGTATCCCAGGCTGGCCTGCCATCTGCCCACCTCCTGCACAAAGAGGTTCTACAAGGCAAGACCCTCGAACACAGGCACCCTCAACATGCCCGCGTCCACCCCACAGACTTGCGAACTTCATAGAGATCATTCCAGTAGTTCCTAGCTGGAGAGAGAGAGAACGCTATAGTTGTTCAACAGAAACAAAGCTCAGTGCTTGTCTGCCTCTTCCTGCTGTACTTCCTTCAAACCTACAGGAGTATTTTGTCTACGCAAGGAGGGACATTCTAGTGTCTAGATCAATATCTGTAAAAGCTTTTATGCTATAATAACCATGATCTTCAGCACTCAATATGTTTTGACGAGAACCCCTCCATGTCAAGTAAAGTGGGTAAATTCTTAGGTGGGAATTTTTAGACCCACTCCTTAGCTACAAAGTGCTTTCAGTAGAAAAGTCTATAATCATTAAGCCAAACACAAGGCAAAAGGTATTCCCAATGATATCATTTTAATCCCCTGTAAGTCCAACCAGCACAAACTTCATCATTACATTGCAATATTGTTAAGTCATGAGTTGAATTTTGGCAGACCATAAATCTTAATTTTGTAAACATGCATTTGCATTTTTTCCCCTGGATTTTGAATGGAGCTAAAATTAGGTTTTTGGGGTTTTTTTAGTTTAACCTCCACTTCAACTTCCTGCTACTGGGTATTTTACCACAACAAACAGCTCTATCCTTGACCAGGGTCTATAAAGTCCTACGAGTTCTGGGAATAACGGTCCCACCTCTCATCTTGTTTCACATGATTCCACTATCCCTACAGGGACCCAGAGCCACCACTGGCTTCCAAGGAGATTCACTGGGGGCTCAATTAAAATGATGGGGCAGAAAGGAGGAAGCTTGGCCTCTCCTTTTCCTCCCCAGGAAGGTCTGCTTCCAGACACCTGTTCTCCCCAGAGGGATTCTGTGGGCCAGAGGCACAAGACAAAGGTGGGAGGCTCCATCCAGCACCCAGCATTAACAATGGCTGGCTAATCTCAAGTTCTTCACCTAGTGCCGAAGCCCACAGGTCAGAACTGTAGAGGTTCCATCTGAAAATCCTCTGTGTAGCACTGAAAGCATCTTGTGGGAAATCTGTTTGGGGTCACTCAGGAGAGCAAGCGTGGTTGGTTGTGGTGTCTTCCAGGGGAAAGGGGTGGCCTATGTGTCTCATGCCTGCACTCCACCAAGACACACAATGGGGGTCAAGGAGGGAGGTTTTAGCCAAAGAGAAACGCGATAAAACAGATGTTTTTGCAAGATCCATTTGTTAACAGTTTGTAAGAGCTGCTGAGAGAAAAGCAGCAAGACATAACAGTTTAGAGGCTTTTGGTGGATCCAGGACACCAATGAAGCACACATAAAAGACCAGGAGGAAGCACCTGGCTCCTAGCTTTGGACTGGCACAGCGCACTGGCCGTAGCAGCCATTTTGGGGGGTGAACCAATGGAAAAGGAAGACCTTTCTCTGACTGCCAAAAAAAAAAAAAAAAAAAGAGATAAAGAGATTGTAGAACAAATCAATATACTTAGCATGACTTCTTTTTGTAAATTTGGCTTATTATTTGAAAGTCAGAAAGAGAAAGAGGGAGGGAGGGAAACAGGCAATATCCTCAATCCATTGGCTACTCCCTAAATGGCCACGTCAGCTGCGACTGGGCCAAACCAAGGTCAGGAATTAGGAAACTCAATTGGAGTCCCCCGGGTGGGTAGTAAGAACCCAGTCAGCCCCTGCTGCATCCCACAGTGTGCATCAGCAAGAAGCTGGAATTGGAAATGGCGCCAGGACTCGAACCCACACACTCCGAAATGGGATGTGTGTATCCAGAGGGGACTCTCCACCACTATGGCAAACGGAACCCAGCACGACTTCCAAAGGGTCTTTAAGCCAAGTGAAGGTTGTTGATGCTCGAGAAGGGTACCGCATGGGCTACTTCCACAGTAGGAATGATCATTCTTCATGAGCAAGCGTTGTCACCCAACAGAGCGAGGCAAGAGGGCATTTGAAATGGAGCACAGGTGAAACAAGCCACAAGATAAATGAGCAAAAGTCTGGTGGATGGGCATTCTCACTTCAGTGAGCATTGTGGTCCAAATGGTGAAAAAGCTCACTGCTGGTGAAGCAAGGGATACGAGGGAGTCCACGACCTTGGCAAACAGAGGGGAGGACGATGAATATAAATTTGCCTCCCTCGTGATTCTGAGCAGCAGCCCTGGACCTGACCTATTTCACCCACGCTTGTCTTTCTACCTCATAAGGCTGTGATGTGCACAGAGCGACACCACGCATTTACGCCAGAGTAAGGATGTGGGGCTGAGGCCAGATCTTGTTTCAGGGACTAGCAAGTCGGAATGCCTCCTGGAGAATATGGCCAACAGGCACTGTAGCTATAGCCAGTGTCACTACAAGTTGTATTTATTAATTCTCTATGAACTCCTGAGCTGAAACACACGGAAAATTTTAAGAATGATGCATGTCCTCCTGAAATACATACTCCACCTGGGAGCAAAGACACACATATGTTACAATTAAGAACTACAGTAAGAGATGGCACATGCTACATATAGCATAACTTCCTACCTTGTGTTTAGCCAGTACTAGTCTTGAATATGCTGCTTTCTGGGATGTAATCAGTAGGGTATCAAAGGGAAACTCTCAAGTTAGGCAAAAGAAAATATAATTTGCAAGACAGGAATCGCCACTCGGGTTAAGTGCAGAATCAGAGATTGTCCAAAGCATGACAAATGCCAGCAGAAGCAAAGAACAAACAAGCGGCTCTTTGCAGAAGCGCTGGAACTGACTGGGGCTCCCTCCTTACTGCACAAATCTGTTATTTGTCTCGGAGCAGGCCAGGGAAAGATGTGGGGAACATTGCCTTAGACAATGGCCCATTCAGAGGTCACTTCCTGTCACTTTCCATACCCCTAAGGGGGAATCCCAGCCTGGCTGCCCATACACA
Source organism: Sylvilagus floridanus (assembly GCA_949820135.1). Lineage (NCBI taxonomy): Eukaryota > Metazoa > Chordata > Mammalia > Lagomorpha > Leporidae > Sylvilagus > Sylvilagus floridanus. Next base: position 11,644,505 of record OX463246.1, on the reverse strand, counting down.
GAGACGGCTATGTTAAAAGCCAGGCTTCTGGACAAATGCCTGGCTGCCAGTCATAGTCTCTGCTTGGGGCTGAGAGATGAATTAAAGATAAGGATTCATGCTTACATGTCTACCCAGATGTAATGCAACCCAGAATCACTGCAAATAGCTGTCAGCGTGTCCTACACTTGGTTTACTCTAGGATTTTTCCTATCATCTGAGAAACAGAAATTCGTCGCTCCCAAATGAGCAACATTTTGAACTCAACCCTGACCTTCACATGATAAAAATCTGTGCCATTGAAAAGAAACATAAAGTGTTTTGTTGTTTTGTTCCGTCTCTTCCCCGGAAAGCGTCCAAGGGCAGAATCCTGTTGCCTGTGTTTCACAATGAAGACGACAGGGAAAGAACATGGTATTTTAGACAGAGCTTTCAGAAGAATCCATATAAGGGCAAAAAGAAACATTTGATGCTGAATTCTTTCCTAATTTAAGACATTTTGAGTCCAGTTCTTTTTCTTTTTAAGGGGAATAAGAAGAATTCCAATGCAAAATGCTCCTGGGATTTCTTGTGTGAGCCGAGTACAGTGATGAACAGATACTGCCCAAGTCATTTCAGGAGTTCCCAGCAACATAAATGTCTCCCGTGTGCCCACTCACGCCAGCCTGCCCCAAAGATGCCTCCCCTAACTCTCACCCTCATCCCTGCACCTCCACATCATCTAATACTCTAGCATTCTGAACATCTTGGTGTGTTCTTTCAAACTCTCAGGCTGCTTCCTGGAAGTGTGATAGAATCTAATGCAAGGTTCATCAAAGCATCAGACGACCTATTCCAGAACCACATGGGGTTGTATTAAGATGTACAGTCCTGAGTCCATGCCTGTAGGAAGTAAGCATCCAGTACCCATACAAGGGGAAGTGTGGCTACACCACTGGAACATCCCTGTGGTTCTGATCCACTGGGCAACGAACCCATCTCCATTCTACTCTGGAACATTCATTGTACATGTTCACCCAGTCATTTCATTCTGCCTCTTTTTAAATCAACATAGTATTATACTACAGTCAGAGTAGTCAAACAAGGTATATATGTACAAGGTATATATGTGCTCCAGAATACCCCAGTTACATGGTAGACTTGGAGATCCAAGATTCCGGTTTGAGTCCTGGCTGCTCCGCTTCCCATCCAGCTCTCTGCCATGGCCTGGGAAAGCAGAAGAAGATGGCCCTAATCCTTGGGCTCCTGCACCCATGTGAGAGTCCCAGAGAAGCCCCTGGCTTCAGAATGGTGTAGCTCTGGCTGTTACGGTCATCTGGGGAGTGAATCAGCAGATGAAGACCTCTCTCTCTCTGCCTCTCCTCTCTCTGTGTAACTCTGACTTTCAAATAAAGTAATCTTCAAAAAAATCTTAAAAATAAATCTTGAGAGTTCATGGAAAATACATGCCATAAAAAAAACTGTACAGATTTCAAAGTATTATTGCACAAAAATAAAAATCTTTTAATTCTATTTCTCCATGAACTTTCTGAGGCCCCATGTGTCTATATGTGTGTGTAAACTGAATTTTTAAAGATTTGTTTGAAAGGCAAAGTCACAGAGAGGCAGGGAAGGAGAGAGAGGTCTTCTATCTGCTGGTTCACTCCCCAGATCACCACAATGGCCGGAACTGTGCCCATGTGAAGCCAGGAGCTTCTTCTGGGTCTTCCATATGGATGCAGGGGCCCAGGGACTTGGCCATATTCTATTGCTTTCCCAGGCCATAGCAGAGAGCTGGCCTGGAAGAGGAGCAACAGGGACAGAATCCGGCGTCCCAACCGGGACTAGAACCCAGTGTGCCGGTGCCACAAGGCAGAGGATTAGCCTGTTGAGCCACGGCGCTGGCCTTATGTTTTAATTAAGCTAGCCTGGCATGGATCTGTTATTGTAATCAAAAGATGTGGATACAAGTTGCAATGTTGGAAAGAAGTTTCCACTTGAAAACTTTTTTCCAGAGGCAGGTGTTTGGCACCACACTTAATAGGCCACTTGGATGCCTGCAGCCCCTATTAGAATGCCTGGGTTCAATGCCCACCTCCACACCCAGTTCCCGTTTCCCATTTCCTGAGGAGGCAGCAGCGACAGCACAAGTAGTTGGGTTTCTGCCACCCATAGGGGAGACCTGGATTGCATTCCTGGCTCTGGCCCCAGCTCAGCCCCAGCCATAATGGGCATTTAGGAAGTAAACCCGCAAGTAGGAGCTTGCTCTGCCCAGCTAGCTTTCCTTGTCTTTCTGCCTATCTATATATCTATGGAGGTTTCTCTGTGCCTCTCAGATGAGTAAGTTTTTTAAAAGAATCAAAATGCTTCCCAGTGACTAACCCCAAATCGTCAAGCTTCACCTGCCCATTCCCTGGTCATGACTGTGTGACAGGTGATTTCAGGTAGTTGCAGAAATCAAACGCAATCCATTTGACTGTATGGTAATACATATACTTAATGTATAGCTCAATGATTCAGGTTTGATGAAATTGCCTAAGTAGCATTTTAGCACAAAGAATTTCAAATTAGAAAATGCTGCAGGGCCTCCGCCTGCACTGGCATACCACGTGGCTGCTGGTTCGAGTCCCGGCTACTCCTCTATGATCCAGCTCTCTGCTATGGCCTGGGAAAGCAGTGGAAGACGGCCCAGGTGCTTTGACCACTGCACCTGCTTGGGAGACCCAGAAGCAGCTCCTGGCTCCCAATCGGCCTGGCTCTGGCTAGTGTGGCCATTTGGGGAGTAAACCAGCAAAAGGAAGACTTTTCTGATTCTTCCTCTCCATTATTCTGCCTCTCAAATGAATCTTTAAAATCCCTCATAAAATCTTTGCATATTCCCTCAAAAAAAGCAGAGTCACAAAAAGTGGCCTTTATCAAAGAAACCCCAGTGTGCATCATGTAGCTCTTTGAGTTGCTTCTTCCACTCATCTTGACTTAACCATTTGTACTAGAAACTCCAGAATAATTTTTGGCCCAGACAATACTACAGGCAGATTTAGCAACAAAAGCATGTATATTTAAAAATTGCCCCTTACTTAGCATGTGTTAATACCATGGTGCATACCAGAGGAACAAAATAAAATCATCACAAGAAATTACTGCAAAAGACAAGCGCCCTGGATAATTCAAACCCAAGATTTTTAGCTCGTTCAGACAATTTGGTTTTGATTTCATACATCACCAAAGTAAGACATTAAAGAAGACCCTAACAGAGCGCTTTTTTTGTTGTTTATCCGTGTTTTCCCCCGAGTTTAAGAAATAAAGAGGGGAAACCATAGAATTTTTTATGGAATTGATTTATAAAAATGAGTTTAGCAATTAAAATCAGATTTTTAAGAAAAAAATGCATCTGGGTTAAGTACTTATATTAAAAGTTTGAGCAGAATGTGGATTAAATTATTGGCTTTAAACCACCCTGCAAAAAAAGGCATTGACTCTGTAATGGAAAAATGAGCAGATCCAAGGGAGACAAGTATGTTGACACCAGCAGAACTGCAAGCTACACTGCAATTTGGAACAGATTATCTTCAAATTTAATAATCTTAAGAAAATTCTGCATATAATGTCTTCCTAGCTGAAATTGATCTTTTCCTAGTATTTTCTTATACTGATTGTTTCTAATTTATTGCAGAAATCCTTCCAGCTATAGCTATTAAAACCTATAGCTTGATCTCCCAGTCACTTTGGGGTAGCAAATCCACCTCAAAGAGAATACCCAGTCTCTTGACCTGGATTCTTCTGGTCTAAAAGTTCCTCTTTTCAATGCCTCTACTCAAGGAAAAGAACAGCAAATCCAGACAAGCACCGGGCCATTTGCTTTGTGAGTTGCCTCAAAGCTGGCAGGTGCCAAAAGGTCTACATGTTGCAATAACATAGCTAATGTTATAAGTATGGATTTTTAAAGAAAGAAAAATCCTAATAGTACATTATTATTACTGTCCTGCAGTAGATGAGTTTGCTTCCATAAGACCAACACTATGCTGAAAAAAAGACCCGGAAGTTGTTTTTCAAAGGGAGATTTAATGCACAAGACTTCCATTACTTATTTCAGTGTGAAATGTGCCTTTCCCATGGAATGTAACAGGTCACACAGGGTCATCTTTAGGCACTGAAGAGTCACGGACCAGGCTGACCCAACACTGGAGAACAAGCCATTTTCTATGCAAAGTCCACTAGGGACACTAAGAACCCACAAATGCTGATAATGCCCTTTGAATGCCAGTGTATCCCGCAGCTGGTACACAAGCCACACCTGTCAGGCACCACACACCCTCCTTGTACGTACAGGATCCTTTCCGACAGAAACAGTATTCTTTATCTTTTGGCCTCAGTTTAAATGGCATCCATTCTCTGCAGCTCTCCCCCATCAGCACCTTCCCTTCACCCAACCTCCACTGCAGAATAAATACATTCATCACGTGCTGTTCCGTGTTACCATAGCATTGTGCTAATACCTGTAGCACAGCACTTATTGTGTTGTATTATAATTAGCTCTGTGTGCACAGGTCTAATTCCATGATCCAGGAGACTGAGTGGTGACAATGTATAGTTCACTCATTTGTTTTAATAGGAATAGGGAAGAAAGTTCATTGGAAATAAATGTATGGGGACAGGCATTTGGCTCAGCAGTTCACCCACTGCATGCACCCCATATCGGGGTGCCTGGGTTTGAGTCCAGCTTACAGCTCTCCATTCCAGTTGCCCACTAACGGGCAGACTGGGAAAAGCAGTCATGATGGCTCAAGTACTTGGGTTTCTGCCACTCACGTGGTAGACCCCGATTGACTTAACTGACTTTAGCCTGGCCCAGTTCCGGCCATTGCAAATATTTGGGGACTGAAGCAGTAGATGGGAGATCCCTTTCTTTGTCACTCTCTCTCCCTCTCTTCCATCTGCCTGTCAAAAAAAATCATTTATTTAATCTAAAACGGAACCAGGTAAAATCCCCTTAAAGTTTGCCCATGTAGTCACTTGTTCATACCCCATTTATTCATTCATACCTCAATCCAACAGATAGTATATATTTTTATATTATTTCAGATTAATTTCTCAGATCCAATCCTGGGTAGGGGTTAGAGGGCAATGAGAATTTCTCAAAAATATGACACCATGTAGTGGACAATGGCAGAGGGAAAAATTCTCCTGCTTAAAAAATTCGCCTATGGCTATCCCTGATGCTAAACATATAGCAAGTGCTTGATGAAGCTTGCTGAGTGAATGAGTGACTATAGCTGAAGTTCAGCCGTTTTCAGTCAAAGCAATTGATAGAAATATCTGCTAAAACTTATTGTCTTTTTACACAAACTTTCTTCTAAGTTTATCCTGACAAATAACTAACCCACACCAGACTGATGTCATTTTTCACCAAAACTTTTAAAATTTTACATATATGCTTCTACTTTTAAAATATATATCCATTGATGATGTCAAGTATTTTTGTAACAAACTGCTCTTGCTTTGTGCTCCTTGCTTTTTGCAAAAAATTTGGCCAGTGCTGTGGGTCACTTGGCTAATCCTCCACCTGTGGCGCTGGCATCCCATATGGGTGCCAGGGTTTAGTCCCGGTTGCCCCTCTTCCAGTCCAGCTCTCTGCTGTGGCCCGGGAAGGCAGTGGAGGATGGCCCAAGTGCTTGGGCCCTGCACCCACATGGGAGACCAAGAGGAAGCACCTGGCTCCTGGCTTCGGATCAGTGCAGCGCCATCTGTGGTGGCCATTTGGGGGGGTGAGCCAATGGAAGGAAGACCTTTCTCTCTCCCTTTCACTGTCTAACTCTGCCTGTCAAATAAGTAACAAAAAAAAGTTATTTGAAAGCCAGAGTCACAGAAAGAAAGGAGAAAGATCTTCCACCTGCTGGTTTACTCCGAGTGGCTCCAACAGCTAGGGCTGGGCTAGGGACTCCATCCAAGTGTCCCAGATGGGTGGCTGGGGCCTGGGTACTTGAGCCATCCTCCACTGCTTTCCTAGATGCATTATAAGGGAGCTGGATCAGAAGTGGAGCAGCCAGAACTCAAACCATTACTCACATGGGATGTAGGCATTTGCTGAGCTCCAATGCTGGCCCTATGCCCCTTTCTTTACATGCCGATTTCCTCTCAATGAAAGGAAAAGAATTCTTTTTCCCTACAAACTGAAAAGATAGTATAGGAGCACTCGTGCTTCTATGAAGCAGGAAATTTGATGACCAGATCCTTCACCATTGATAACAGAGATCAGCCAGACTTGTGACATTTTGGTGCTCCTTCTGTAGCCTTGGCAAATGATATTACACCAGGGACCATGTGAGTATAAGGTACGAATGACCACATCCCCAAGTCTGTAGACTGTAGGCTCTTGGCATTGGAAGGGACCTCAGGAATGACCTATTTCAAGTTTGTACCAATGCAAGAACCCCCTTCCCCCCAACTCCTTACAAGTCAAGTCTTCCTGGAAACAAGTAGGGACAGGAATCATCCTCCCGCAAAGAGCCTACTTCATTTCAGAGGAAGTCTAATTCTTAGAATGCTGCTCCATTTATTGAGCCAAAATCAGATTCCCTGAACTTCAAAACATTGATCCTGGCTCCAGCCTCTAGTGTTTCAAAGATTTCATCTAATCCCTCTTCAAACATTGAGGGGCAGCCAGGGTTCCCTCTAGGTATTTGCCAGTGCAGCCTATAAACCTGCCTCAATCTGTATCATCCAGCCCACGTGCGTCTCTTAACCACAAGGACATCGCGAGAGATCACTTCAAAGGCCTCGCTCACGTTCTCATGCCAGCATTCCTCCAACTTCCAATTAAATAGGCAAACTGAATTGGTCACGATCGCCCGTAAGAAACTCAGACTGGCTCTCAGCAATTGCTGCCTACTTTCGGGTGCACATAAACAATCTCTTCTAACAACACGTTCAGAATCATGCTCATTTTTGTTTCCAGATTCCATCGTTCCCTCTGTATCAGTCACAGTACAACCAGAGGCAAAGAAATCCACTTTGAGCATTTAGGACAGAAGAAAGGATTTAACGCAGCGAATTGACTGCAAAGAGCAGAGAGGCTCCCTAGACCAGAAATGGCACGGAGCCACTAGGACTCCATGGGCTGGAGAAGCTGGAATGGAGACACATTGGAGAGTGAAAGCCATAGCAACAGAGGAGACACAACTCAAGTAAGAGGATACCACCCGAGCAGAGGGTCAGGCAATACCTGATAATCCCTCTTCAACCTTCAACTCTCCCCTGAGGCTGAACCCAGCTGCAAACAAACCTGGAAAAGCAACAGCCAGAGGGCTAAGCAGAGCAGGGACAAAGTGGGCACAGGTCTCTCTCCACAACTTCTCCACACGTCCGCAAAGACCACTCTGTTAGAACGTTTTAGTTCATGACACATTAGAACACTTTATTATGGCTGATTCTAGAATTTTCTCCTCACCTAAATGTCTTCCCCAAATCGGAACAAGCCACACACAACTTTGCTGTGGTTGCTACCCATAGCTCAGTAGCGTTTACCAGTGTCATACGATGTGTCCCATTCTAGGGGAAAAAAATTATTCTTATCCCATAGGAGCTATTCATGATTTAATCTCTTATTTGATGTTTAATTTCTCATGTTTGCATAACATTCTTTAGTTTCTGGTCAGTCTTAGATAGTTAACTGGAGTTAAACAGGTCCAATTTCCCTTCCAAGAGGGTTAACTTACAACATCCACTCTTACTGATTGTTTTTCTAACAATGCACACCCAAGTTTTAATATCATTGGGAGGAACACAAAAATGCATTCTGAGAACATTCAATGGACACTGAGTGATGCAAATCCAATGGTGTTCCCCATTATACTTGTATTTTTTACAGCAACTCCTTTTTGAGATTTTTCTAAAAGAATGTTTCTACGGTATCCAGGCACAAATATTTTTGCGTTTAACAGCCAGGAGCTCCGTGAAATCCTGTCAGCGGGCTGAGTTCATGAGTTTTGCTCATCTTGCCCACAGAATGGCAGGCTTTATTGGTAATTGCAAAAACAAACAGCATTCAGATCATTGTGTTAATTCAGGGTACACATCCAGGTTTGCCTGACAGCCCACAGTCAATATTGTGATCAGAGATAGATTGACTGAAACAGTGATACAGTGAGGCTGGCCACGGAGAGCTGCTGACCACTTCCGACTTGAACACATGTACTGACATAATGCTGCTAGCATGAAATACATACCCAAGTCCAAACACCTAGCAAAAATTTAAAAATGAGAAACACCCTGGTAATATTTGCATATTGATCACAGGAGAACAGGACCATCATTGGCAAATACTGGGTTAAAAAAAATCTCAAAAGTGGGGCCGGCACCAAGGCATAGCAGGTAGAGCCGTCGCCTGCAATGCTGGCATCCCATATGGGCACCGGTTCAAGTCCCAGCTGCTCCACTTCCGATCCAGATCTCCTCTATGGCCTGGGAAAGCAGTGGAGGATGGCCCAAGTGCTTGGGCCCCTGCACCCACTTGGAAGACCCAGAAGAAACTCCTGGCTCCTGGCTTCAGACAGCTCAGCTCTGATCATTGCAGGCAATTGGGGAAGAGAACCAGCAGATCAAAGACCTCCCTCTCTCTGCCTCTCCTTTGCTCTCTACATAACTCTTTCAAATCAATAAGTCTTTTAAAAAATGTCAAGTGACTTTTTTAGATCTGGCAGCTAGAAAAGGTTAACATCCAGATGCTGCTAACACTTGTGCCTCTCCTTGTGTCTGTGCTGGGCAGTCCAGGTCCACAGGCAACGAAGCAGCGAGTGCCAAGCATCTTAGAAGCAGCCCTCTCTCCTTCTAATTAGCTTTCCAGTTGCAACAAATTCGCTGCGAGACATTGAGGAGACAAGCCCATTCTGTTCACTCAAGCACAGCTCCCGCTGTGGTTCGTAAGGGTTCTGCCCGAGCGAGACGAATGACAAGAGACCCATCATGATGTTTACTTTACAAACATTTTCCCTTTTCCAAAACTTTTCCAGTCGACTGTTGGCTACCAGGCTGCACGAGTGCAGGATCGAGAAACAATGAAGGAACCAGAGAGGAACGACTCGGAAGTGTTGTTTTGAAACATGTACAGTAGCGCTGTCACCTGCTGGCCTTTTCCATCTTACACATTCACATTTCCAGACGGCAGTTTAAGAACCTTTCACCGCAGGTTACTATCAATCATCCCTGACCTAGAAGTGCAGTGTACGTTAGTAACAGTTAATTGGCATATTTAAAGTAAATAGCTACTTAGTTTTGTTGTGAAGGTTTTGCATACAAATCTTACACCACATACTTTTGTTTTGGTAACAAACATCCCTGTATCGGGAGCACTTCTGACAGTGGAAGAACACACAGGCCATGGCGTGGCAACGCCTAGCACAGGAGATGAGAGGAGAGACCAGCAGCAGTGGGCCAGCAGGCCCTCTGCCCACCCAGCAACGCCCACACACGGGGAGGAACACAACCACATGAGAAGGGAAACCGACATGAAGCTGCCGGAGGGTGCTCAAGAAAGAAAACAGGGGTAAGGTGACCAGTGTTGGGGCACCACGGATTAAGCTGCCCGCTGTGACACTGGAATCCTACATGAGCATTGGTTCAAGCCCTGGCTTCTCCACTGGGCAAACAGCAAAAGATGGTCTGAGTACTTGGCTCCCTGCCACCTATGTGGAAGACCCGGATGGAGTTCCTGGCTCCTGCCTTTGGCCTGGCCCAGACACAGCCATTGAAGCCACTTGAGGAGTGAACCATCTGATGGAAGCTCGCTCTCTCTACATCTGTCTCTAACTCTGCCTTTCAAATATACAAATAAATCTTCAAAAAAAGAAAAACCCTAATATTCCCTATGCTTTTTGCATGTGTTAATGAACTAAATCATGCAACTACTTAGCAGACATCATCATGGCCTTTCATTTGTTCAATGTCAATTTCACACTCAGCAAGCAACAGACCTGCCCAAGTAGAGGGAGACACGCCATTCTACTTCCCACTATCCCATGCTCCAGTAGCAACTAGAATGGGGCCTCTTCCTTGGGCAGCAGAGCTCAACAGGAAATGGGTTGGTCATTTGATAAGCGAAGCTAAAATTGCACTGTGGAGTCATCTGTGACAGATACCTTAAAAACAAGCAACCCGAGCCCAGCATTGTGGCATAGTAGCTTAGGCCTCCACCTTGCCCTGCCAGCATCACCAGTTCAAGTCCCAGCTGCTCCACTTCCAATCCAGTTCTCTGCTAGTGCCCAGGAAAGCAGCAAGGATGGCCAAACCGCTCGAGCCCCTCACCCTTGCGGGAGACCCCAAGGAGGTGGCTCCTGGCTTCAGCTCAGCCACCTGGGGAGTGAACCAGCAGATGGAAGACCTCCATCTCCCTCTGTCTGTAACTCTACCTCTTAAGTAAATCTTTTAAAACAAAGAACCTACCCTTCATTCCTCCAAGACCTGAAGATAACGTGACCTGTGTCTACAGCATTTCCTTGGCTATCTGGAACAAGAAGTCCAAACAGATCTTCTGGTAGCTCCGTGTGCGAGAGCATGAGCGAGTCAAACAGTACGCACAGCTTTCCACACAGAGCATCGTCACAGTCCTTAAACACCCTGCAAGTCCACAGAACATTCGAAGTAAATGAGTTAATCATATAATTAGAAACCATGGTGATACCATGCGGTACTTCCAAAACAAAGTACCTGGCTCAATTCTTGCCTCCAGCTTCCTGCTAATATAAACCCTGCTAGACAGCAGGCAATAGCCCAAGTAGCCAGGTCTCTGCCACACACATGGCAAACCTGGATTGAGCTCCTGACTTTTAGTTTTGTACCAGCCCCAGTCATTGCAGGAATTTGGGGAGCGAACCAGTGTATTCAACCTCTCGCTGTGTCTCTCTTCCTCTCAAAATAATCCAATTTTTAAATTAAAAAAGTAGGTTAAATGATAGAAACTTAGCTATAAAAGTTTAAATGGAGCTTTAAAAAACCAGATTTATGCAATTTTACATAATGTGCATTTTCCATGAACTTTTTAAAAGACCCCTCGTGTCGATAGTTTTGAACTCTATTAAGAATAATGAAGTAAAAGATTACATAACCACTACTCATATCTAATATGATTTCTTTGAATCTGGTTTGAAATTTTCCCCCCAAAAAAGAAGTTTTACTTAGAATTTCCTTTGAAGACATCATGAATAAGCAGGAGTTGTGGCATGGATTGTCTGCAGACCTCAACTCGTGTGTTTTCAGTGCTTTGAATGTGACGACACAACCTGCCAAGTGCCTGGGCACTTGGCCTTCATGCACACCCTTGCATTGCATCTAAGAAGTAAAAAAAAGTTGCAAATAGCGTTATCTCAGGCATCAGAAAATGTGAAGAGGAGAATTTCTCAGTGAAACCATGAGGAAGAGTTTCCCATCTGTTCTAAATTTCTAATATTGAACTCTTCTGTGGAGGTCCACAATCTTTCCTGGTTCACTGTGAATTTCTAAATAGATGTTTTGCCATTCCTAACGCAAAAACTGAAAAGCCAGGATTCCTTTCTTGGCCAGTGTTTTCGGAGCCTTTTCTCCAAGGAGGCTTTTCTGTGTCTATCGCTAATACCACCACCCAGGCTGACGTTAGGCTTGGGGCAGTCGTTGTCTCCTTGTCATATATGCCACTCAGTTCCCGACTATACCCTTTTCCTTCTTTGCAGTATTTCAGAAGTGGCCCTTTCTGTCCACAACTACCTTCATAGCCCCTCCAGTGTGGTCACTAGAAGACTGCTATAAACTCCTCCTCCTGGGTGGATCTACTGCCTCCGTTACAAACCATACTACATAGAACAGTGACAATGCAGACACTAAGCAGTGACTCTTCAACTACCTGTCATAGGGAACAGAGCTCTAATTTCCCCAACTCCAAGATTCGACACTGTGATAAACTAGCAGGAACTACTGGAAACTTGATCACATTTGGATGTTACAGCTATGTCCTAGCACAACAGAGGCTTCTTTCAGTTTCTCGCTTTGTCTCATCATAGACTTCCTCCATTTGCTCATCAGTCCCCAACTTCAAACCATGCTCTGAAAGCCCCAATGGGCTCCTCTTTCAGCAGCGTTATTCCCTAGGCTTGACATCTGCATCATTCAACATATGAGAAAGCAGAAAGATTCTTGCAAACATTCAAGTTTAATGCTTAAGTCTAATAGAGGAGTGGAGAAATGACATACATGCAAAAATCTCATCTAAGTACATAAATATCAATACTATTCTGCAAAAGAGATCTCCAAACTGTATTCAAGTTGTTATCATGAAGATGGCCAAATCCAGTAATGAAGGGAAACAGAGAAAACACTATCAAAAAAAAAAAAAAAAAAACCCTATGAACAATCTCTTTACAACCAGTAAGCTTTTTAAAATCAAATTGTTTTTGTTATTTAAACAAAACATCCAGATTAGTTTCTATCCCGGTGAGAGACTCACCCTATAGCTTTATTTCGGCACACCATTTGTTTTATGGACTAAAATGCAGATAGCATAAACCTCATCCCTAGGCTCAAAGAGTGACAATAATTCCTTCCTTCTGGGTCCCCTTGCTTGAGCCAGATTACTTTTCATTCTGTTTCTTCATATACTTTGTAACACGATCACATCGCATTTTTCTTCAAAACTCTGGCAGATTGTTTGGGCTAGAGATAGATGGAGACAAGAGGCACCATCTGGTGCAAGATCTTTATTCCTTGTTAGCACTATAGGAGTTCTGGTATTTTACATGGTTCAAGCAGTAGCAGAGATTTTTTTTAAATGCATACATTGAGAAGGTGCAAGATGGTCAAATGGCCCTTGCACTGTCTGATTGTATCACTGGCTTCCCTGGTGTAGAGTTGGGTATCTCTGTTTTTTTCCAACTCAGACAACCAGTGGCATATGGTTTCATGATTCACAAAGATGGTCCTTGAGTATAGATTTGACGATCTCAACATAACTTCCATGCTTGCCAGAGCTGTGTTGCAGCAGAGACAGCAAATAGCTCATGATATTTCTCCTCTGATGAGTAAGCTCCAAAATCTTAGATTTAATTTTGATCTGGGATTGAAAGAAAAGGAACCAAGCCCTCCCATGTCAGTACTCGGGCGTTCTCTCTTCAGAGATTTTCCACACCATTGACCCATAGCTTCAGGGACCAGAAGCTGAAATGACGCCCCAGCGACTTCTGTGGACTCAGGCTGAATGTACACACCTTTGCTCTCTTCCGTATCTGCACATTCTAGGGAAGTCCAAGCCCTTCTCGAAACTTAACCGTCATTCTAAGACTCTGGTGACAGTTTAATGCAAATCTTCTCTTTTCACACACAATTAAAGTCAGTATTTTCTACCGGAAAGAGACAGAGTTGGGAACCTGGAGATTTGCCCAATGATGCTAACTTGCAGCTCCTTGTGAAATTAAATGAAAAAACAAGCTGCAACAATGCTTTGGCAACAAACTCAGACACACAAAAATCGGGTCTTATACAAGTTAATCTTGACTGAAATTCAAGAACAAGTTAAAGGAAGCCTTCACCTACTGGTCCCCGATTTCGGAAGGCAACTTTGTAGGATTGCTGTTGTGATACATTGCCATCAATTTGAAGTGCCCCTTTCAATGTCACATTAACCTCTATGAATCGCTCTGCCATCTTCCTGTAAATACATAGTCCTCCTTCTTCCCTTTCCCCTTACCCATTCTCTTTGATTCTTTCATTCATCCTGCACTGAACCCTCACTTCACTTCTCTTTTGGGCTTTCTTCATATCCTTCTCACCTCCAGGCCTGACATTCTAACTTCTCGCTACTGAGTCCTCTGACCATCTCAGTCCCTGCCATGGACCACGCACTCCTGAAAGCCTCCTTTCTTGCTATCAGCAAGTGGTGCAGATGCCAGTGGGAAGGACTTGCAGCAAAGAAGGGATAGGAGGAATAACAGAACAAGCCTAAGATAAATAGGGTGCTATGCTGAAGAAAGTCCAAGCCAATACGACAGCAGATGGTGTAGACAAACTCAATATGAAGCTGGTCAACCCGTTGCATTTGCCACATGGTGATTTATGAGCCACATATACAACTCAGAAGTGGGGCAACCTTGGTGGGTGGTGTTCGTTGACTCTCTTTACTCAAGAGCTACGCCACAATCAATTCTTTTTATATTTGTCCAAGAGACAGAGCACCTCAATTTGAAAGCTGTTCTTTTAGAAAGCCAGCAACTAGCTGCAAACGACTTCCTCTAAGGACGAAAGAAAACTTATCATCTCTCTACTTCTCACTGGGTTTCAATTTGAAACAGAATGCTGTTGCTGCTCTCACCACACGCTGAGAAGTCTGCAATTGCATTCCTCTATCTGGATCCAGAAGGAGAAAGCCACCTCTCCTTGGGGCAACTTGCTTCCTCTCTTCCGTAGGCTGTGGAGGAAACCAAAGATGGACTCCAGGGAGTGACCAACACCACTGTGCCTTACCTTGTAATAAGGTTAAGAATCTTGCTTAGGAAATTTAATCTGAAGTTAGTGAAAAATCTGCATCCAAGTCACTATCAATACATAGATCAACTCAAAACTTCCAATGGTTACCCTGGAATATAGCATAAAGGCCACATTTATCAAATTGGTACCATCAGAGAGCAACCTCTGTCTCCAATGCTTCAACTGCAATTTTCAGTAACTCAACTCCCAGCAAAACAATCTATTGGCTACCACCCTAGAACATCACGTGAGTTCACAGTCTAATTTCACATTTACATGCCCGTCTATTGGTGACGTCCACCTCTTTGCTTCACAGTTGATGGATCACAGAAGATGGATGCCATCTATAATTCCTTGCCAGCTCCTCAAACCCTAAGGAGCCCTCTCCTCTCTAATCAGAAATCTCACCTTCCACCCTGTTGAGAGGCCTCCTTGTGTGCTCTGTGTACTAGACAACATTTTTTACCTGGGTCCCTTCCTCGACACCAAATTCAGTTGTTCCAGGTTCTGTGGGGATGTTTCAGAATGTCAGTTCCTTGGAGACAATAACTCATTTCTAGGTAGAGCCTTTATAAAACTCTAGAAAGGTACTCATTCTATTTGCCAATGGATCACTTTGTTGAATCCCTGCATCTTAAACTCCAGGGCATAATCAATGTTAAACATTCAGTTTCACATTTCTCTAACTGTAAAGACTTCTGACAAATTAAGGATAGCTTTATAAAAGGCTATTACTACGCATTTACGTAAGCCTGAGATAACACCCTGAAATCTAACAGCAGAATACAGATTGAGGCCTATGAAAAAAGAGCAGAGATTTAAAAATTTTAAATCGGCAGTCGTGTACTGATTTTTAAGACATCTTTTCAATATAGCTTGTAGTCTGACCGTTAATACAGTGCTACAAGAGGGTTTTCCCCTCACAATCAGGATCTGTAGGATTGATTCCATCAAACACTGATGACCAAAACCAAATGTGCAAATTAGATTGTGTTAAAAAGAAACTAAGACAAGCCTGACTGTACACTCAGCTAGATCCTGAAAGAAGCATTCTGTTTGACTACCTTGGACAATGGAGCATTCTAGAAGCAACTGGGGGAAATAAATTAGGGAAGGTGACAGTGCATAGAAAAATAAATATAAGTGACAATGACAAATTTTACATCAGCTGCACTGTGAGTATACATATATAGAAGTCCTGAACACATTTTTTATGCAATAGTAACCATTTCCATTCAAACATTGTCAATTCAGTGAACCAGGTGGACTGACTTCCCTCAATTAGTTGGATGGTTGATTGAACCCACAAATGTTTAGTCAAAAAAACTTTCTTCATAACTTAAACTGGCCTTAAAGGTTGAAGCACCGATAGCAGTAGGAAGTATTTTCTAAGCTTAAAGTAACACACAAAATGTTGCCTCACAGACCACCCACTGCCTGCCAAAGACGTGAGCTCCCTGTGCTCAGCGCAGAGCTGTTCCCAGAAGGCGACCATAGGTCCGGAAGTCTGCTCCCCGCCCCCTTGCAGGTTGCGGTTGCCACGTGATTGGTTCTTATGAAAGAACTATGTGCATAAAAGGCATGGGGTATTGGGGGTGGGGAGCAGAAGACAGGGCAAGCACTGGTGCCTTCTTCACAACCCCCTGCCCCTATGTGTCCAGGGGTCTCTTCCTTTCAAACTTTCACCACTCTACCTTCTGGTCACCCTGGTTGCACAAAACGTCATAAGGCAAGACTTCCTTTCCCAAATCTGGTATTTATTCATGTCTAAGGAGGCTCCAAAAAGTTCATGGAAGATGAACAGAAGAAAAAAACAACTCTGCATGGATTTCAAAATTATTTTTGCACCAAAGTAAGTTTACCTTGTTACTCCATTTTTCCATGAACTTTGTGAAATGTACTCCTATTTGCCTACTGGAAGCTTAAAGGGAGACCTAGGAAGGAACCCAGTTATCTGGTGAAAGCTGAGAGCAGGGACCGTGAGTCACAACTGAAAATTGATTATAATAACAATGGGCCGGCACTGAGGCTCACTAGGCTAATCCTCCACCTGGGGCGCTGGCACACCAGGTTCTTGTCCCTGTAGGGGCGCCGGATTCTGTCCCGGTTGCCCCTCTTCCAGGCCAGCTCTCTGCTGTGGCCTGGGAGTACAGTGGAGGATGGCCCAGGTGCTTGGGCCCTGCACCCCATGGGAGACCAGGAGAAGCACCTGGCTCCTGGCTTCGGATCAGCAAAAGGAAGACCTTTCTCTGTCTCTCTCTCACTGTCCACTCCGCCTGTTAAAAAAAAAAAACAACAATGAGGATGGAAGTGAAGATAACGAACAGTAAAGGGAGTTGTGTTTATTTTTTTTAAAAGAGATCCTTTCTTAAAATTCTGTTCTAACAGCACATTCTAAAGCTTTTCCTGTGTACTGTTTAAAAAAAATTATTATTTCAATCAAAACTGAGCTGAGCAGAATTTAAAGAATTCCTCTATAACATCGCAAAGAGAAGCCTGGTGAAGCCTTTTGCAATTTATTTCCCCAGAGGCATTCACTGTTGAGATCTCTAGGGCATCACCATAGCCAGTTTGAAAGTCAGGGATTGAAGCTACAGTCCATCTAAGAAAACTGGTGTGGTACCCTTACCACCACGCAGCACAGATGTTCCTTTGTCTTCCTAAACATCGAATTTACAATGACCCTGGATGAGCTCTCATCTCCATCGCAGCTTCCTGGAACTAACATCATGCCCTAGAAGCTGGACCAGTGACAACCCTGGGATGGGAAAGCAAAGAGTCAAACCTGATGTGTCTCCAAGACCAGGGAAATGAAACACACATCACCTAATTGTCATACAATCTCCTTAACTGTGAGTTAATATTAGCATTTGCATGGAAAGACAATAGATAGCATAAGGTAAAAATCTCATTATTTTGCTTCATATATATATATATATATATATATGAATTGCTTTTTCTTGACTTGAATAGATCCCCTCTTTTTTCCAACTTGTGCTGTTATTGGGTTTTCCAAATATAATGGTGTTTCTGACCAGTATTAATTGCAGCTTAATGGCTGTTAAGCATGGAAGTGTGTGCAAACACAGTTTCCCCACCTTTGACTGTTCCTTGCCTCTGGCCTCTGTCAGGGAGGCTTGCTAACTGCATCTCAGGGGAGCAATCACACGGCTTGACTCGGCCTGTGGCTCTGACTGTGGGGACTTCCCAAAGTCACAACCACTTTGGCGTCCAGAACTGGGGCACACGGCGTGTCTACTCTTCATAAAATCCAGAGATTGCAAGGGAAGTGAGGAACACGAGGGCTGATTAGGGATGCACCTTAAATGGTATCAAGGGAGCCAGTTAGCAATGCAAAATATGAGATAATATAAACATAACATTCACTGCCTGCCAGTTGATCACTTACGTGAGCACCACAGAAAGCAAAATGCAGCAGAAAAAAAAATACACTGGTGATCAGCAACAAATACAAGATTTCCTCCAAGGTAATTTTTGCATAAAAGTTCAGTTCCGTGGAGAAAATGCATAATCAACTGCCATGGGGTGATGCACCTGCTGGATTTGATAGGTCTATTTGTCTTTCTGGAACTTGCTTGGTATTAGTCATTTCTAACGGGTATACCTAGTTCCTTCATATGTGTCCCTTTGCTTTCTTCTCCCGGGTTACAGATTTAGAGAATCTCAAATGAGCAGACGTATTTGACTCTTTAACCTTTTTCTGCGACTGTAATAGCATGATTCCACTTTCACTTGGAAGAAGCCAAAGTAATTTTAATTCAGGAATTTCTTCTTTAATTGTTAGTGTTTAAGGATCCGTGCATCGGGGTTAGCCATGTTCTGGTGTAGTCCCTCTGTCGGCCCAGGCTTCAATAGAGAGGAGAAAAGAGTCTTCATAGAAGCCTTGGCCTAATTAACAAGAATGAACTAGATTTTATGATGAACAATTTATAGGCAGTTAATAGAGCTCACACAGGTAGCCAGGAGCTAGAGAATTTTTCATAAAAGGAATCAGTTACACTCCTAATCCCTGATCTCTTGATAATGCAACTAACAGCACTGGCGATTGCTACTTTCAAAAGCTCCGATTTACTGACAAGTGTTGCATTTTATACCATCATGCGAAGACCGTAAGTGCAGCAAATACTTCTCTCTCTGCCTATATCCTTCAAGTTTTTTGCCAAGCAGTTTAGAAAAATTATCAAGAATAAAGATTCTCCATCCTAGCACTAGTAATGACAATAATAAACAATAGCAAATTGGTAACTATCCTGAGTATTTGTGGAAAAGTGGAAATTTGGGATTTGGTTTATTCCAAGAACATGAGCTATTGTAATGACTTGTATGTGAACAGGGCAAATACTTCTTAAAGTTACAAATATATAAAAACGGATGTCCAGTAGTCATTGTTATTGTCATTGTTTATTTAAGAAGCAGGGATAAACAAAGATCTCCCATTCTCTGGTTCACTCCCCAAATGTCCACAACAGCTAGGGCTGGGCCAACCGAAATCCAGGAATCTGGAACTAGTTCCAAAGTCTCAATGTGGGTAGGAGGGACCCAACCACTTACACCTTCATCTGCTGCTTCCCAGGGCCCACATTGGCAGGACGATGGAGTCAGGGTTCAATCCCAAATGCACCAACGTAGGACACAGACGATTCAAGTAGGGTTGTAACTGTTACACCAAATTCCATCCCCCAATATTCTAACTTTTATTTAATAAATGTAAATTTCCAAAGTGCAGCTTTTCAATTACAGTGGCTCCCCACCCCCCCCATAACCTCCCTCCCACCTGCAACTCTCCCATCTCCCGTTCCCTCTCCCATTCCATTCGCATCAAGATTCATTTTCAATTATCTTAATATATACTACACTGATCTTCTGAATAAAGTAAAGATTTCAACAGTTCGCACCTACACAGAAACACAAAGGGTAAAGTACTAGTTATATTATTAATTCACATAGTATAACACATTGAGAACAGAGATCCTACATGGGGAGTAAGTACACAGTGACTGCTGTTGTTGACTTAACAATTGACACTCTTGTTTATGGCATCAGTAATCACCCGAGGCTCTAGTCATGAGTTGCCAAGGCTATGGAAGCCTTTTGAGTTCACTGACTCCGATGTTATTTAGACAAGGTTGCAGTCAATGTGGAAGTTCACACCTCCCTTCAGAGAAGGGTACCTCTCCTTTGATGGCCCATTCTTTCCACTGGGATCTCACTTGCAGAGATCTTTCATTTAGTCCCCCCACCCGCCCAAAGCGTCTTGGCTTTCCATGCCTGAAATACTCTCATGGGCTCTTCAGCCAGATCCAAATGCCTTAAGGGCTGATTCTGAGGCCAGAGTGCTGTTTAGGACATCTGCCATTCTATGAGTCTGCTGTGTATCCCACTTCCCATGTTGGATTTTTCTCTCCCTTTTTCATTCTATCAGTTAGTATTAGCAGACACTAGTCTTGTTTGTGTGATCCCTTTGACTCTTAGTCCTACCATTATGATCAGTTATGAACTAAAACTGATCACAAAAGTATCATCTTTAAAGGTCAGAATTTAAGTTAGGTGAGCCCTAGGAGAATTCTCAATATACTGTTAGCACTTTCTGCCTTACTGCCTTTCCTGTTATAAAGTTATAACAAAAAAATGCATATTGTGTTGACAGAACTGGGTAACTGAATATATACTGACATTACTTTAGCTACCTCAGTTATCCCTTGCTCTCTACAGTGCTCTCAATGTTCAAGTTAAACACTTCCTACAGGAAGCCTTCCCTGAACACAGATCTCTCTCATATGCCTTATTACCACCCTATTCTTCCTCCTAGCATGAAAGCAAATACAACTGGGTTGTAGCTGCCACACTACTGTTCACATCCTACTCCAATTACGAACTCCTGAACCACAAAGACCACCATACTGCTAGTGTCCAGTCAGCATAATGCCTGTGCCGCGATGCTTGTGTGAGCAAATCATGCTCAATTTTCCAAAGGCTGTTAATATAAATAAGAATGAATACATCATGGAGAGTATGATCCAGCGATAAATTTCATTACGAAAATTGACAGCGGGTTTGTTTGTATTGTAGAAAGTAGAACATTCAAACGTCATAACTATTCCTTTCTTGTGCCCAGCATGATAAATACTTGTAAGTATTATGTTCTATTTTGATCATCCACATTTTTAAAAAGGACACGTTACAGTTAAAAATTAAGGAATGACTAGAATAAAAAGCCTCGAGCAGTCCGGCAAATAGGGTGGTTTAAGCTGAAACAGATGTGTTAAATGTTACATTAATCATGTTCTCTGGGGACAAAAAGAAAAGTGTGCTGCCCATTCCTCAAAGGGACAGAGCCATGGACCATTATCCAGTTGTTGAGGCCCCACAAGTGACAGCTTCCTGACCTAACAGGCTAGGATACGGGAGGTTGCGTGGCTATGGGGTCCACTCAACACACCGTTTCTCAAGTGATTAGGGATTTAGTTCTGCCTGCCGATGATCAGTTTTCGTACAGGCTTGTGGTCCATCTCATTTCCCTGTCATCTATGCCCACATAGCAGGTCCACCTCCCCTATCTCGGGGTTTCTCGTTCAGTGCATGGAGGCTATGAAGGCAGGTTTTTAATAGTAAGATTTTGTACCAGTGCAAAGGAAGTGATCCTGTCCCCTCTCCACACCCCCTCCCGATTTACCCCAGCGCCACAGAGAGGCCGAGGCTCAAACAGAAGCAGGTGCAGAGCTGCTGAGTCGCCTACAGGAAGAGAATATTCCCTCCACAATCAGGCTGCCTGGTAGGAAAAGGACGTGAAGACCCTGCTGGGTCTTGGACACTTTCTCCCTTTTATTGCCTTGGATCCGGTGCACAGAGCCAGTGCAGACCATGCCCCTGGCAAGTGTACAGAGGACGCCAGCCCAGTTGGTTACCAGCCCATGACACCCCAGTGAGCAGAAGGGCCCAATAATCCTCTACTCTGGATCCAAATAAAGCCTAGAAGTGATATTCTTTATTGCTAATGTCAACTAAAAATAACAGAGGTACTTAGTTCAGACCTAAGGTTCACCTTGGAGATTTTTCCTAATTGTACATATCTCAAAAAAATGTCTTTTTTCCAAATGGAATTGGTCATTGACATGTGGATATGCTCCTAATAGCAAAATAAAAATATTCCCTGCCTGCAGCATTATAATAAAGTTGTCCTTTCCCATTGCATTGTCTCAGAACATTTAATCAATTGACATGACAACCAGGGCAAGGAGCCACCTTTATTAATTTATAATTGCAATAGTCATTAACTTATTGATAGGATACTATTATTACTTTAGCTTGTTTTCAGAGTATTTGTATTAATTTTATTAATTTTTTAAGCTATCAACTCTGCAGATTCAAGGAGAGAAACCTAAACATGTTTTAGTCCTATGTTCCTATTCTGGAAAAAAGCCAGCCCCAAGGAAAATTCTGAAGTGGATGAATTCTGCCTAGAAAAAACTAACCTCCCATTTAAAAGGGTTTTCAATTGTCCACCTGATTTTAAGTAGCTGAGATCTTCCTTGTGTCAAACTTTTATCTACGTTTCGTACTAAGTGAGATTTTGAAAGTGTATTTAACAGAGGCAGAACTGGACACATGGTAAGAGCTCAAAAATCTCTGAGTTCCCTTATTTTTCCAGCTCAGGAAAGAATCTTCAGTTATTTTTAAATCCATGAGAACATCAATAATTGTCTCCTACCTGCAGTATTGTGCCTTTGCTACTTACAACACGCAAACCTTAAGGAGGGTGTCTGGTTTAGTGGTTAAGGCACCAGTTGAGGGCCAGTGCCGTGGCGCAC
The DNA here is from genome assembly GCA_949820135.1 of Sylvilagus floridanus. NCBI lineage: Eukaryota > Metazoa > Chordata > Mammalia > Lagomorpha > Leporidae > Sylvilagus > Sylvilagus floridanus. The sequence continues at coordinate 11,622,237 of OX463246.1, read as the reverse complement.
TACGCTGATCCTCCGCCTGTGGTGCCAGTACCCCGGGTTCTAGTCCCGGTTGCTCCTCTTCCAGTCCAGCTCGCTGCTGTGGCCCGGGAGTGCAGTGGAGGATGGCCCAAGTGCTTGGGTCCCTGTACCCACATGGGAGACCAGGAGGAAGCACCTGGCTCTGCATAGGTGCAGCACACCAGCCGCAATGCACCAACTGCAATGTACCAGCCGCAGCGGCCACTTGGGGGGTGAACCAACGGAAAAAGACCTTTCTCTCTCACTGTCTAACTCTGCATGTAAAAAAAAAAAAAAAAAAAGTTGAGACCCCTCCAAGCCATTTCAGAGTGCCGGGCTTTGATACCCAGCTCTAGCATCAACTCCAGCTTCCTGCTCACGTGCATCCCGAGAGGTAGTAGGTCACTGTGTCCCTGCCACCCATGTGGGAGACACAGACTGGATTCCCAGTTTCTGGATTCAACCTGGCTCAGCCCCAGCTGTTGAGAGCATTTGGATTGAGCCGGCAGATGGGAGCCCACCCACCCTGTCCCTCAAAATCAATCAGCATTACATTGTATATAATATATGCATATGTTATAAAAGCTACATCTCCCTATTAAATAACTGGCATGTGCCTGCGTGTGTGTTTGAGCCGGGAAAAGCAGAACGAAAAGCTAAGTGCATTCGTGCGCAGAAGCCATCCTGCTAGCCACACCTGATTTTCTCATTGTATGTATTTTCCATGAACTTTTTAAAGCTCCTTCCTGAAGGAAAACCTAAGCTTCTGAAGACACATCAACGGCCAGAGAGCAGCGCTCTGACCTCCACCCCCACTTAGACCGATCGGCCCCTGTGGCTCCCCTCTGACTCCTGCACAGAGCCCTGCTTCCCAGCCTTTATCTCCCTGGAAATACGACAGGGCTCTCTTGGCCCAATCTCAATCCTGGCAGCAGCCAGCTATGTTCTGACAAGACAAGCCTTGTCCCTGGCGGACAATGGGAAGTAGATCTGGTAAAAATGCTCAATTCCAAACATGGAAATGAATTAGCTAAACTGCCTTGGCAATGATTTTCCTCAGTAACGAGGAGCATGAGCAAGGGCATTCCTTAGCACAATTGTGTGTACATGACAAGCGGCTGGTTCATTCACTTAACATGTTTTGCATAAGTTGTGATTAATCGTCTGCATTTTTTCTGATATTGTCTCCATCTTATTGTGCATTGTAGGTCTTAAACAATGGTTGTGTTTCAAATATTTGAGAACATACCAGACAGGGATCCTCCACCCAATTACCCAAAATATTATAAATACTGGCTAACTTGGGAATCTGCATCCCACATTTCTTTCCCCACCAAGCTTGTAAAATGCTGTGCATATATGCATTCACATGCAAATTCCCTGCTGAACCCAAGTAGACGCACAAAGCCGTTGTCACTCTTTGTGTAGGCACAAAGTGTTAGAACAAGGACTAAATTCCATGTACAGTTCAGGGCATCTTTGAACAGCACACCCTCCCTTGTAGAAAGTGGGCCATGCATCCAGACATCCTAGTATTTTGACATAAGCCCTGTCAGATAGAAGATTCCATGCTACTAGATACACTCCTTTTGAAAATGTCATCCAGGGTAGAAATTGATTTTCTGCCTCAAATGCAGCTGCTGCTCCGAGAAACCTCCTATCCTATTAGAAGTGTCCCCTGTTCTACCTCCATCTAGACATAGACTACTTGATGGGATTGACGTATTTACAGGGAGGCAAAGTTCTCACTGATGCATCCATGCATTCAACAAGCATACCCAAACCACTGTTCTATACGCTCGGGATCCAGCAGTGAACAAGATAGCACAGGTCCCTGTTCACAGAACTTGGTGTGTGTAAGAGAGCAGAGAGTAAGTAAATATGCCAGGTGATTTTATGTAGTGTATTATTGTTGAAAGAATAAGTCAAACAAGGTAATGTGATAGAGAAAGACTTTTGGACAGGGCAATCAAGGAAAACCTCTGCCAAGATGGTGAGACTTGAATAAAATCATACATGATTACAGGTATTAAGTAATCTGGTAGGAAGGACATAGAGACAGAAGACAGGTTCTTTTTTTTTTTTTTTTTAAGACTGCAGGGAAGTTCCTTGAAGCCATCTACCACGAAGACAGAACTGGCAGCCCATTGGGAAACTTCTCATTTTCCCTAAAAAATGTCCATACTTCCATCTGATGACCTTTTCTATTATGATATGTATATAATCACTAACACCCACTACATCTACCTTGCTAAATATGAATACCTTGAATCAATCATTCTCAACCCAGTAAGCACATTAAATTCACACAAGAGATCCTTCAAAAATTAGCCACAGCTATGCCCAAGTCATGTCAATTTCATCTGTCCCCAAGGACAGAGCCCTAGCATTGACCTTTCTAGCAGGTTACCTGAATCCCAAGTTGTGCGAATCCCAACTTTGCTGGCATTGCTTTATGTGCTGTAGTAAGATTGGAATATGAACAATTAATAAGGACTTACAGGTGCAATACACAGACAAAAACACTGAGGAGCAGGGGTCTTTAAAGACTAGTGAATCCATTATTCCCAGATACTCCACTGCCTTAAGTGAAACTACCTTATGTAAATAAAAAATAACTTGAAATAACTCAACATTTTCATAGCTAGTTTTCCCAAGGTGATTTAACATAATCTGTAACAGGAACTAAAAAAAAATCTGCGATGCCATCAGCAAGCCAGATTCAGAGCAGAGGTGATATGCACGTTTGTAATGTTACCACTTTAACTTATGCAACAGAAATCACACACTCTTGAGGTTAAATACTGCCCTGCTCTCTTCAAACGATTGTAAATCTCACACCTCCACCCACACATTAAATCAGTCCAAACCAGATGGAGGTTAGTGCGTTAGGCTAGAATGGCAGTACTGCCCAAGTCTTTCCTTGCATTGCCCTTAACTGTTGCTCTAGTGCCTTGCTAAGTTTCAGACATTTAAGTACAATTATGCTATCCCAAGCCTTTCTGGGAGCTATATAGTGTCTGATAGCATCACCACATGGAGTAGCTAGCTCAGTAATCATTTTTGGATTGGTCAGACGTATTTTAGCTAAGAAAACACAGTTCAGACTCCTCTCACCGTGGTTTCCATCACCCCTACACATGACCGTTTCTTCTGTCTGCTCATACCTTCTCCAACGTTCAAGGTCCAAATGTCCCTCATCTTTTTCCACCAACCACCCTTCTAGAATGCACAATTGTGGTTATGCATTTACATATACAACCATTGACTTGTCTCCCTCATCGTTTTTGTCCTTGATTGAACTGAAATGTAAGTCCCTACAAGACAAAAAGCCTATCTTACTCTGCTCTCCCTCAATACCTTCTCTAAAATTAGACTAGAACCAGGCATACAACGGGGACTTGCATGATAGGCAACCAATGGAACCGATTTTGGATGAGTTTTCTTGCCTCAGGCCTTAAGAATAAGAGCTTGATCTAAATCATGTATTCGAAAGCAAGGAGAAGAATCGACTTAGCGTGTATGATGGCGAGAAACAAGTAGTTTCAAAGACAGGAGAGAAGATCTTAGAATTTGAAGGCAGAACTAGATTGGAAAATCCAAGCACATGTTCTCATTTATACATGAAATCCAAGAAGATTAAACTTTTAGAACTCCAGGGGCTGTGGGGAGTAGACATGGGGAGGTATTAAACAAAGGATATGAAGATTATGCAGGATCAATCAATTCTGAGGATCTACCCTACAGTATGGCGACCATAGTTGTTAATACAGTAGCATAAACTTCAAGTTTGTTGACAATAGATCCTAAATGTTCTCACTGGAAAAAAAATGTTCCTGTGTGAGGTAGTGACGTTTATTAGCTTGATAATCATCTAACAATGTGTACTTATTTTGGATATATGTACAAAGTATACACAATTCTTATTTGCCAGTTCCACTAATAAACCTGGAAGCACAGAGAAATTTCAGCTTTGTAACATGGGCTTGCAGATTTGCTATGGGAATGGGTACTATATATACAGTGCTGACTACAGTGCTTGATCAATAACAGCTATTGTTTTAATGATCCAAAACCACTCTAAGAAAGAACTCTCCATGTATCTTTACCTGGATGAGACAGGATATTAAATATTTAGGCAGAGGAAACTCTGCGAGAAGGCGTCACTGAGTCACACTGAATACTTAAATCCATGTGCACTGTGGATTTTCGAGGAAGACTTCTCTTGTGCTCCCCTCCCATCCCCGAAATGCATCCGTCCTCCTTGCTTAGGATTCATCACCCAAAGTGTTAGAACCTCCATGTTCTAGGAGCCGCAACGACGCAGTACAAAGGGAAGAGTTTAAGATTTGGAATTGGCATTCTGGTTGCATTGGAAGAAATTGAGCAAATATCTCAGTCTCTGACACCCTCGTTTTATCAGTGATAACGTGAGCAAATGTACTCAATGATTGTCTTAAGATAACAAATACAATGTATAGTACTTACCGGCATCCTGTTATAGAGACCAGCTAAGAAACCTAGTAATCCAAACAGTCAACCAATACCAAGTTGGGACTCATATCTATTGTAAACAAAGAACCACGAAACATGCAAAATAGAGGCAGAGAACACAGTCTGAGAGGCCACTGCAACATACCTAAGAGAACAAAACTCTATGGCACACACGGACTCAGAGCTCGCCCAGCCCTCGAAGGCCAGTTTCCCAGCCAGTTTCTGGCTTGGAAATCATGTCAGACTAGTCGGTGCACCTGCTCTTCCCAAACAGGTGCTGGCCTTTTCCTTTTATCCTGCTCCTTCTTGGTGCTCTAACCAGCCAGTCACCTAGAGCCTTCCCTCCTCTTAAACCCTCCCATTGTTACTATGAATCTTAAATGGCCCTTTTTTGGTGAGGCTTTTTGTAACTCTTGTAACTTAATTGTTCACCCTTGAAACCTGGTTTAACTTTGCTAGCTTCCTGTTGAGGCAGTTCACATCATGTATTTACACATTGTCTTACTGCTCCTGGATTCCAAATCATACAACTGCATCTTTTCCACCACATATTCCCAACAATTTGCTTATAGAAGATTTTTTTAAAAAGTTGAGTTTATCCATGCAGTCTGATCGCGATATTACCAGATCTGAATCCCGATTTGGATAAAAACTATTCATTTATTCCTTAAACAGTCATTAGTGCTTATGATGCATCATACACTGAATAAGTCAATGGGATACATGGAAATAAACAGCCGACTGCAGTAGCAGGTTATTGGGTTTGTATAAAAAGAAGTACAAGGTAGGACCTGGATTGGGGGATAAATACTCGCTGCTTAACATTCTCCCAACGACTTTTAATGACTTAGAGAAGAACTTCGAGTAGGTGACCCATGAATCAGAAAGCTGGATTTGCTGTCCAAAAAGAACAGGAACAGAGTCTACGCTCAGAGAAGATAGCAAGTGAGGGTAGAGAGAATCTCTCGCCTTTCCCCATATTGAACTTGGAGTTTTCTGTCAAAGGGAAATATTGAACAAATTGATACGTATCTTTAGCCTCCTAGGAAACCTTCATGTTACATGCAAATAATCACAGTTCTTTCTCACTTTTTTACTGGTTCACAGAAATTGCACCTTGGAAATAGACAATAGTGTTGAAAAACAGTAAATACCTGAACTTCTATCCACAATGAACTTAAGGCTAGAAAATAGTGCCCTTTCATATTCCTTCTCTATTTGTTTGGGATTATAGATTATGGAAGGGAAATTTTATGTAGCAGTTGGTGACAAAATATATTTCTTATTAATGTGTAATATTTGCTACATTAATAATTTTCTGGTTTTAATTATTGATGCAAACTTAATTGTGCCCCATGTCCCTTTTTCTTGCAGCTCAATAAAAACTATATATTTCTTTAATTAGGCTTCATTTGAAGACTAGAAAACAATGCAGCAGTGGTTTCTTGCTAATTCACCTATGTACAGCTGGGAAAGAAGTGGAATTAGTGTCTTCAGCGTGCTTTAGCAAGAAAAAATATCTAACTGCTGTGGAAGTGCGACAGTTAACCTCACCCAGAGGCCAGGGATATGCGGCCAAGCGAAGCCAACACTGCAGCAGGGGGTGGGTTGCTCCCCTTCCTGGCTCTGGGGAGAGATTTCATTGATTTCAGTAGAGATACAAGAGAAAATTGGGGTCACCTACATGGTTATCATACGGTCTCTCCGCTTGCATTCTCGGCTTCACTAGAAACATCATCTTAGTGTTTCGTGCCCGATTGCAGTCCTGTGTTGTGGTGCTTCACTGTCGCTGGGAATGTTAGCAACACTTTATTTCGCATCCAGATATTTCAAAAACAATGATAATAATCAATCAATGGAAGGAAACTAAACGTTTGTTAAACGCCTGGCCCAGATTGTAGGTTAGTGCTTCCAATCAATTATTTTAGTCTCCAGGGTCACAATCACATATGTCAATACAATCATGAAGGAAGAACACAGACTAGGCTTGAGAAACAAGGGGCCCTCAGAGCGCCATCTTTCTTTTTCCAGTCTTGATAAAGAAAGGAACACAGAATAAAGGTTTCCCATTGTGAGGCCAGCATGAGAACAAAACAACTATGAGTGGCCGTTCATACTGGCGCTGAGCACCAGGTAGACCAGTAGGACTAACGGGATGGCACCATCCCACCTGGATAATTCTGAACTCCAGCCTATCACTAACATGTGAAAGCCAGTTTCGATATTGATCCATCTTCTACATATGTGAATAAAGATGAAAAATATATTTGTGTGAACTCTCCCAATTTTGAATGCGGTCTCAAGTTTTCTTAAAGTGCAGTACAGTATCTACCTATCTGACTCAGGAGCCTCTGGCTCGATATTCCTGCCACAGAGCTTCTCAGCACAGGTGAGACACAGGATTCTACACTGCAAGAGTCAACTCTTCTTAGGCCAACTGCAATAGTCGCCAGCGATCTACCCTTAGAAAGCAAAGAATCTTGAACCCGATTCTCACCCCAAAAACATTCCTGAACACAGTTTGCATTTTTAAGATTAGTTTATAAGCCTTATATGCACTTTCAAGATATTTGCAAGATACTAAAACTGAGGAACAAAAAAATAAAACCGCAGACCCATAATCCAAACACAACTGCCATAACCAGTGCTACACATTCCCATTTAGGATTCCGAGTTACGCTTGTAGTTAGTAATCTTTAAGTCAGTGTAATCATATAACGTATACAATTCTTCATAGTCCTTTGGCCCCTAACTTATTACATTAAGAGGTGCAGTATGTGATTTACTTTTTATTTCATGGCCACATAAACATTATTGACTCTTATACTAGTCTGAAAAATCAACTTCATTTTTCATTCTTTTGAAGGAAAAAAAAAATCTAAGTATTACATAAAATGTAGACAACACTTTCTTGCATAAGCTATTTTTCATTTACTAAATTATTAGTATAGATTTTAAAGAGTGTAATGTGTTGATAGTTGTGCACTCTTCTATGGCTATTAAACTTGTCATAAAATCATTGTTTTCAAAAGTATTACCAATTTAAACTTCGATTTACAGGTGTAACTACATGTTTATCAACATAAACAATCTTAAAAATTAAGTGAATTTGGATAACAAATTTCATATCACAGGTAGGAAGAGAATCATCTCCTTTTTCCCCAGTGCTAACTGTAAGAATTAATACCTACTCAATGATTTCTCACCAATGATTAACCATTTTGGTATTCAGTAATTTAAAAAACCGAAAGATCCATGTCATTTACTCCACCTCAATCTATGCTGCAGATAGGCATAAAAATGTGGATATGATAGTTCTACACGTAACACCTATGGACGGAGGGACATACATACAGAGGAAGGCACAAACCATTTTATTCTAGGTGCATAGACGTGATGAGACGGTGGAAGACGCGCACTGACAAGAGGAGATCGATTTGCACGCTGCACCACTGCTAGCCAAAGCTTGTACCATCCAGAGTCACCGACCACCTGCCCTTAGCCTTCCAAATGCGCTGCCCGCGAGAAAGCGCCATGCGCTCCTACGTTTCTTTCCTCCCGCAGCGTCAATGACCACACGCTTAGTAACCGGGAACAACACGAGTGCGCCAACTCAGGAGTCTAGACACGAGGTGGCTGGTCCTCTGGCCCGGCGGTCACTAACCTCAAGCTCCTGGCAGGCGGTAGAGAGGCGGCATCCTGCACTCCCGGCTCCTCTCCCAGGCTCCCAGGGCGGTGGCCACCTTGGCGTCCTTGCAGCCAGGTCATCAGCGAGCCTGCCTTCCGCTGCCTGCGCTCTGGGTACGGCGCTGGACTTCTCCGGCCGCCTCCGCAGCCCCTCTCCCCTCTAGGCAGCTCACTTCTTCCTGGCGAATTCCAGGAGAATTTATCTAAAGCGCCACGGCCTTCCAACGCACAGCACCTGAGGACGTCACCACCCCCTTCACAACCCCCTGACTGCATCAGCTTCCCCCAGGTTCAGCTCCTTCTCCAGAAATCAAAAGGCCCTGATGAGGGGCCTTAACTGCACCTGCAAACCCTTTCTGCCCCTGTCACATACCCAGCTCAGCACCGCCCTCCTACTCTCTAGTCCTGAGCACACCCCAGGGGAGGGGCTTCACCCCAAAGACTAGGAATCTGGGGGCGTCCTCGCAGTCTGTCCAGCACAGCGCCTTTCCTGGAGTAAGGCTGTGACCGCTGCCTTCCCTCCCCTTGCTTCTCCACTGCTGTTTTGACCTCTCCGCGCCACCTGATCCCGTTAGCTGGTGGCTCCAGTGCCATCGCCATTCAGTGCCTGTCACTGGGGTAAAAACCTGACTGTTGTTTGAGCCTTTTTCCTGCCACTTGAGAAGTATAATAAAGAGTTGTCACAAATGAAATCTGTACAAAGCTGCTGGTGATGTCAATAACAGGTATGGTTTTTGTAACAGGAATGTAGGTTGACTCTTGAAATCCTACATTTATCATTAGTACACGCTATTCAGTGGGACTTACCTCTCTTGATAGAGAAAATTCAGACTTCAAAGCATTTTAGAAAATGACAGACATCTGAAAGTCCCATTTTTATTGCAAAGAAAATACCTTTTACCAAGAAGTTAAAATTTCCCACAAAATGTAAAGTGACTAAAAAAGAAAAAATAAGAGTAATACAGGTGTTATTATTCCCAGTAAGATAACTCACAGGCATGTTGATTTAGGAAAATCATCGACCATTTGCTCAGGCACCCATGAGGTAAATTCCTTTCTCCCAGTGGAAGGAAAACACTTTGTGGAGTTTTTGGGCTTTCTTTTTGTTTGTTTGCTTCTTTGCCTATGAAATATTTTATACCATTTTTAAGGGCACACTATAAGAAATATTTATGTTTGGAGAAGAAATCCATCCATATGAGTCCAAATTAAATTTTAAGAACAGATAAACATTCTGATAAACAAAATCAGCGATTTCTAAGGTGCTTTTCGGAATATAAAAACAAATCTCACTGTCCCATTTTGGCTTGAACACTGACATAACGTATTGGGATGTTGAGGAGCAGTTGTGTTACTTTAGGTCTTACAAACACAGGACAGTACTTCGTGGCTTAGACAAGAACGACTGAGCTTTGTAGCTACCCTGCTCGGAGCAGCAGCTAAAACTAACAGCTCACTTCATGCATGGAAGAAAATTCTCCAGATGACTCCATTAAGCAATCTTCAATCGGAGAAATGACAAGTTTGTTTAAAAGAAAAGTATGTCCTACTTCACCGATTTTTATTCCTGAATCTTTCATTCAGAATTTAAAAATTTGTTGTGTCAACTAAATGGCTATAAATAGATGGACTTGAACTTTTTATAGTACATGGATACACTGGATCAAGTCACAAAATGCCACTAGTTTCCTCTGATTGTCAACTCAGCGTGTTGGTCAACACTTAGAGAAAAACATTCCTGTAGCCATTATTTGCAACATGGGTTACTCGATGAGGTTATACCAATGTCCTCCTAACATGGAAGTTCCATGTGATAATCATTTCTGCATTTTTGGTTTGTGCCACGGATGATATTTGAAAAACTTGTGATAAGTTTTTCAGTCATTTGACAAAAATAATAATTTCCAAAGAACAGAGAGTAGAAATAGTAATTGCAAAACAGAAAGCTCACTTTTAATGCGTTTTCTTGGTTTTTTTAAATTATTTTTAAACATAAAAACAAGCTAACTTTAATATTTGATCTACTCTTCATTCCTATTGGCTGAGAAGAGAGATCCCCTACGTGGTATAAATTGAGAAGCACTTAGCATCTTCAACTAGTGTTGGCCTTGCCTTGATTCCCGGTAACTAAACTTCAGCCCAAAGATACTGGCGACCACCCTTGAAAGGCAGAGATCATCCAGCACAGGTTGTGCATGAAGTCATTAGCACACACAGTTACTTCTGAAACATCAACGGTGGTTTTCTGATGGGTCTCTAGCAGAGTCAAACCCAGGCCAGTCAAATTTGAAGCGAGTACAGAAAAAGGAAAAAACCCTCTCTCCACACAAAATGAATCCACACAGAGCACGAGGCATTTCCTCGGGGCCTGTCAGGCAGGATTCTCTGCAGCTGAACCTCTCTGGCAGTTCTGAGATCCAGGGGAACGGAGACAGGGAACAGAAACAGCAAACAAGGAAGGAGAGCATCTACACACATGTGTGAGTATTTAAAAGCAGGTGGCCACAAAGCAGCAGAAGATGCTGTCTCAATGCCCAGAGATGTGTCTCTTCTACAGTACACACTTTAATCTGTTCCTATTTAGCTGTTAATTCATTCTAGAAACACATAATGGTTAAAACTGACATCTGGAATTCCATCAAAAATTTACAGATGTTTCTCATATCTAGGTAGCTGGTAAGGGTAATTTTCATGTCATTTCAGTAAAACAAAAGAACAGAACTCCGTCGGTTTGCACCTTGAATGGAAGGCACTACCCACAGCATGACAGAAAATAGAGCTACGGCTACTCACTGCAACACTCAGCTTCGAGGACAAGATTAACTCCAGCTTCCTCACATCGCCTTCAAACTGGTCAGCATCTGAGTTCCAGTCTGCAGCAAAGTCCTTGTGGCAGGTGTATCTCGAGTTTCACTTTCTGGTCTTATTTATCCAAGCTCAGGTAGATTCCAAAATTTACTTTAACACCTCTACCCGTTATCATCTCATTCTCCCCAAAAATGTAAGCCTAAGTTTCCGCCAGGGAAATGCCAAACCTGACTTTCCTCCATTTGTTTCTGCGTCTTGATCAGTTTCCAGCTGGGATCTGTTTCTTAACGTCTTGTGGAAGAGAAGCAGCTTGTTTTTACAAAGCAGCAAGACCCAGGGATTTGTAACACGGAAAACCAAGCAATTGTTTCAATATTTCTCCCAGTAGTTTTCAGAGGGCAGAATAAGACAAGTGTGTTTAATCAGAGAACTTTTCAAAGCAGCTCAGGGTATCAGTGCAGAGACACTGCACATGGCCAGTTCTGCCTGTTGAGATTCAGACTATCCCAAGTTCAATGACAAGACCCTTCAGAGAGCTTCCCAGGACAAACAGGGACTTGTGGATGCTAGGTCATATATGCCAACTCCCTCCTGGAAGACCGGTCCTATTTCTTTGATTCAAGATACCCATTTTCCACAGTTACCGACACAGATTCAGGAAGCAATTTTCAATCAAGATATCTTTTTAATGTGGCAATATTTTTTAAAACAATGTAGTCAATGGTGAGTCTTAAAGAAGTTGTTCTGCACAGTTGATAAAATGAGAAAGATATTCCAATAAAAATGAAAATGAAATTAAGAAAAGCCTTTAAAAAAAAAAAAAACCTGGTCCTTAATATTGTTCCCTAAAGATCTATTGCAAAACCTTAGCAAATAAGGAAAAATGGAAAAAGAAAATAAAATCTGCACCAGGGTAGGGATCTTAGCTATTAGACACTGGATCTATGTTTCAAAGCATGTGGAATGCTTCTCCAGACTCAATTTAGTATCCTTGTGGGGGAGAGAATTCACTTGTTGTTTATAAGAAAAGTGTGTGTGACTCTGTGTGTGTGGACTCCACGTAATTCGAAGCACATTAGAGACCTTAAGACCATATCTACAACATACCAATTACTGTTTTCATGAAAGATAAATGATTTCTCTGGTGGTTTAGAATGGCAAAAGGAATTTTTTTTTCATTACAAAGTCCTAATTTGACCTGCTTTGACACTTTCAGGGGGAGGCTTCCAACCTAACTTGTTTCTTAACATGTGAATCAATCTGATGGTTCTGATGGAGGCTCATTGGATAATAGGAGACTTGAAGATGATCTAGAACATTTGGCTCATTTTACAGACAAGATGAGCCCTGCAGAAGGTCATTTGCTTTGCCCTGGGGGCATAGTGGGTCAGTGATAGGCCAGTGGGCAGGGCCCAGGGTTTCTGCTTTCCCATGTGGTGCCCTTTTCACTGGAGAAGTGACCATCTCTCTCCCTAAACACAGAATACTCTGGCTCAAGGAACCGCTCCTGGAACTCAAACACTGAGCCCAGTCCAGAGCAGTCTTGAGAAGATGAACAAAAGCTTAGTCATGCCACAATATTTCTTTTTTATGATTTATTTATTTTGAGCTACAGAGAGTGAAGAGAGAGAGAGATTTTCCATCAACTGGTTCACTGCCCCGATGGTTGCAATAACCAGGACAGGCCAAAGCCAGGAGCATCATCCAGGTCTCCCATGTGGGTGCATAGGTCCAAACACTTGGGCCATTTTCTGCTACTTTTCTCAGGCCATTAGCAGTGATCCGGATCACAAGTGGAGCAGCCTGGACGCAAATTGGCACGCTGGCGTTGCTGGAGTCAGTTTTACCCTCTACACCACAATGCTGGCCCCACTGCCACAATATTTTACCTTTTTCGTTGTACTCCTCCAGCCTCTGGGCCTAGAAAGTGTCTATACGTGTCTGTAGTAGACCTGGGAATTCTTGACTTAAAAAGTAACAACAGTATTTTCTGCAGTTGAGAAAGGCTGAAAAGTTGGACTTCTATTGCATTTTGAGAATTAGAAGAGTCCAGTGCAGTAACTTCATTTCATTCTCTAAATTGAGAGAGTCAAGGACGTGTCCAGGAACGCACCATGGCCCAGCATGCCGGTCAGCACAGGGTGGGACTGGAACACAAGGTTCTAACTTGGCCTACTGCTGGCTCATGACCCTGCCCAGCTTCAGCATGACTGATGTCATGCTGAATTGGGAGGCACGAAGATTCCATAACCCAAGATGGCTTTCTTATGAGCGATTGCTCAAATAGCTCCATGACATGAGGGATGCTTGTTTCCACGGCTGTCTGCTCTGCCCCTTCAGCAGCCGACGGCCTCTTTCTTGGCCTGGTCCATCTTGCTCTAAGAATGTTGTTGAGGCATGTGGGCATTTGGCTCCACAGGTAAGATGCCACTTGGGACTTCTGCTTCCCATTTCAGAGAGGTGTCTGGTCTGAGTCCAAGCTCCTCCACTTCTGGATCCAGCTTCCTGCTGATGAGTACCATGAGAAGCAGCTGGTAAGTACTTGGGTACTTATGTTAGAGACCTAAAGAAAACACCTTCAAGTAGGCATTGTGGTACAGCTAGTTGAGCCACCACTTGGGACATCCCTATCCATATGGGAGTGTGTGGGATCAAATCCCACCTCCAAATCTGATCCAGCTTCCTGCTGTGTCATCCTTATTCTTCACATCAGCATTCATATTAGGTTCATCAGTTTAAGGCACAAACATGAAGGCTGCCTGCAGATGGGCTTACTTCACCACTCTACAATTTTAAGTGGCAAGCAAAGAAACAAGCCCTGTGATGTCAGGATTCAAGCACCTGTCTTGAGGGATGGAGAGGGGTGTGGGGAGGAAGCCAGGAACAAAGGAAGGGAGACAGGAGGGAGGAAAGGGAGGGAGGAAAAGAAACTCCCTTCTTGAAGAAATGTTAAAGCAATAGAATATACGTAAGCAGTACCTACCTGATAGCTACAAGGTAGAGCAAGGATCAAGTGTAAATGAAGTGACTGTGTTTTACATGTATGTATGTATTCTGTGCACTATGTTTGCATTTTCATATTCAATTTAAAGATAATAAGTGCTATGTAGATTTCATGCTACCAATAAGAATTTCTTTTTCAATTTTTAAATCTCAGCATTTTAGAAAACACAACACAAAGGGAAGAAACAAAATTCCTCCAGTATTTCAGAAAGTACCTCATAGTTGTAATGGGTAATTTAAAAAGGAAATCATTAAAAATTAGAAATCTCCTTGCATATATATTGTTTTAAGCATTTTCTACAAAAGCCAATTACTGCATGCCAATGAAATTTGAGAAACAGACATTAAGCACTTAAATGTTGTAAATATTTAACTAAATGTACCATATATATGCACATATAATTTGGTAGTAGGAAGACATCCACTCTACCTGATCATTTCCTTCGGGGTCGCTGTGTTTCTCTGTCTCAGCACAATTCCATGAGTTATTTTCTGTTGAAAAATGACCACCACTTTCTTACGAGCCGCACCTCAGGGGACAAAACTAATGGACACACTCTGTAGGACATCGGGGTGAGAAATGAAGCCTTGCTGTTAGTGGCCTAGAGCCTGAGAGGACCCAGGTTATGAATCCCATAGGAAAGGTTGATGCAAAATGGGTGGTTCTGCAAAGCAGACAAAATGCTAATGGGGTCCCCAGCAAGATCAAGGGCTGGAAGCAGGAGGACTTGGTGGAAATGTGGCCATGAGGCAGCTTTCAGTGAGTGGTGGCTGTTGACTCAGATAATGCACCAGTCAACCACTCCTGTTTCTCAGTGGACCTATGTGAACTCCAGAAGAGCACCTTACTGTGCGTCCAGTCAGAGAGCTGCTAGTGACATGCCATCAAAGACATCTGTGGTCGATTGCAGTTACTGTCTTCTGCTACTCATTTGTGTTCAAATTCAATTCTTGGAAAATGTATTTATTTTGGAGAGGAAACACTGGTGTGTCTACAATTCTAACATGGGGGTGCATATCACCCACATTTTAAGAAAGACTGTATCTCAAGGAAAACTTCACAGAATTTTAATAAATTCCCTTTTGAAATTTCTAGTAGGTGTGGTGCCTTCAGTGGTTCAGATGCCCACGTCCCACATCACAGTTTCTGGGTTTCATTCCTGCTCTCCAGCTCCTGACTACAGCTTCTCCTGAAGCAGACCCTGGGAGGCAGCAGTGATACCTCAAGTGACTACACTCCTGCCACCCGTGTGGGTGGTGCAGAGTGAGGTCGGGGCACGTAGCTTTAGCCCCAGCTCAGTCTCAGCTGTTATGGGAATGAATCAGCAGATAGAACTCTGTGTGCTCTGCCTCTCAAACACATATATGAATAATTTTTTAAGTCTCTAGCTTGTTTTAACAATGACTTTCCTTTCTCAGTAGGGCATTTTGTTCAGCTCAAAAAAGAAATAAACACAGTATTTATCTCTTAGTAAAGTCAGGAAGTTTCTGCTGCTGCCCAAAATTGAGACTATTTCATCATAATCCAATTTCCCACTCATTATTCAGTGTAAAAACCAAGAGTCACAAAAGTCATTTTCTTGGTGGCTTCAATCCTTCTCCTTCATAAAGGAGAAAAAGAGGGTGGCACTACCTCTCAACATTCCCAGCCCACTTTGCTTTTGAATTTGGCATGTTCACACAACTAAATGTTGGCTTTTTACTGGTTTGATGAACCTAGCCAAGGTACAAGAAAATTGAACCTCTACGTTAGAATCCACATCTGCTCATGCTAGAATGAAAACCCATCCGAGATCAATGATGCACATGGAGAAGGCCTAATTAAATCCCTATGCCATTTCCTTTACAACTGTCAGACTGAAATTGTAATCGTGTATTCATTCACCCCCCAACGGTGCAGTGGTAATTTTAGAAGTGGGAATATTTAAGCAATAAGACTCAACAGGGTGTGTTTTGCTAGAATATCGGCAACGCTGGCTAGTTTGTAGGTACGCAGCCAATAGTCTGAAAACAAAACTTTTCCTGAATAATGAATTAATCATGAGGCCCTTTTATAAGTAAACAACCACACTGATAAAAATACAGAATTCTGTATCAAGAATAAGAATCTTTTCAATATTAATTTATTTATTTGAAAGGCAGAGTTATGAGGGTCTGGGGAGTGGTGAGGAGGGACACAGAGAGGGAGAGTGATCTTCCATTGGCTGACTCATTCCCGTATGGTTACAATGGCCAAAGCTGGGCCAGGCCAAAGCCAGGAGCCTGGAACTCCATCCAAGTCTCTCATGTGGGTGGCAGGGGCTCAAACAGTCCAACTTCCACTGCTTTTCCAGGCACATTAGCAGGGAGCTAGATCAGAAGCAGAACAGCCAAGACTCAAAGTGGTACCGATGTGGGATGCCAACACCACAGACAGGGGCTAAACCGGTATGCCACCACACTGGTCCCAGGAATGAGAGTTTTTAGTACATAGATTTATCAAATTTTACCACAAAAATCATGCTAAACTACTTAATAAAAATAATTCAAAACATTGGCATATTAGATCAAAGTGAAGATGTATTATGACACTTTCAAGATTTTTGGCTTTTGAAATCACTACAATATTCCAAAAATGTATTCTGTCCATGGTCCTTTGTCATCTTCTGCTACTTTTGCTGTTGCATCGTATGATTCCCAACTAAAATCTAGTTGAACAAGTATGAGAATACATGCCCTGCTACTTGATATTGGGCTACACTTTTACTTCATTTTAAAGGCCAGCAAACAAGGGTGAATCTGTTCAGCACATGGGTTGAAATCTCTACATGCTCTTGACATAGACTGAAAAGATATATAGCCAAGACGGCCAACTACTCAGGTTGCTTTTAGATTTATTTAAATTAGTAATGGTGGGCCCAGCACTGTGGTGCGGCGGGTTAACACCCTGGCCTGAAGCGCCAGCATCCCATGTGGGAACTGGTTCGAGTCCCAGTTGCTCCACTTCCCATCCAGCTCTCTGCTATGGCCTGAGATGGCAGTGGAGGATGGCCCAAGTCCTTGGGACCCTGCACCCACATGGGAGACCCATTTCGGGAGTGAATCAGCTGATGGAAGACCTTTCTCTCTGTCTCCCCTTCTCTGTCTGTGACTGCCTCTCAAATAAATAACTAAAATCTTTAAAAAATAAAAAAAATTTCTTCCTTTCGCCCAGCTCCTCTCTTTGTACAGTGTCCTGCCTTTCTCTACCCTCAACCCCAAACACCAGCACATCCACAGGGCCTGGGTGCCTGGCTGTTCCGCAGATACAACCCAGGCAGGAAGGCTCATCGTGGTGGTATAACAACAGAGAAAGACGAAAACGCGGAGTTGGATTCTGCTTTAGCAAGTCAGTCCGATCTCTACACAAAAGCCTCTTACAAAGCTCTTCTCCATCAAGCTAGGCCACACTCCAAGGTCACTGTGTGCAAACACAGCAACATCAGAGAAAATACAGGAAGCTTCCATTGTCCTCTGCATCTAGGCCGTCCTTCGAGGAAGAAGAAAGACAAGCAATGTTAACAATAAAAATAAATAAGATAAAACTGGATATTACTTCTGTATGAAGAACCAAGGAAAAGAGAGAAGTGCAATTCACACAAAGGTGAGAAATAACTGGATAACAGGTAAGCACACTTCTCACCTGCCTCTTACTTTTGCTTAAGTCCATTCTGCTTCTGATGTGCAGGGATGAGTGGGCACTCAGAATAGAGAAAGTCAGGTTTTTTTTCTTAAGGTTTATTTATTTATTTTAATGTCAAAATTACAGAGCAGGGAGGAGGGGATGTGATGGGGGAAATCTTCCATCTGCTGGTTCACTTCCCAGCTGGCTGCACTGGCTTGGGGCTGGGCCAGGCCAAATCCAGGAGCTTTGTCCAGGTCTGCCACATAGGAGATAGGGACCCCAAGCACTTGGGCCATCTTCCCCTACTTTCTCAGGCTGCTAGCAGGGAATTGGATTGGAAGTGGAGCGACTGGGACTCAAACCAGTGCTCATATAGGATGTCGGGTCTGCAGGCAGTAGCTTTACCCACTGCACCACACTACCAGACGAGAAGCCCATTCTTTTAATCAAATAAATTCATCTTCTCTGATCCTTTTATCATAGAATATGAAGACTACTCACACCAACAACGACATAGGGATTCACAAGGACACAATATGTTCTCTACCCTACATTAGCAATATCCGTATACAGCACAACAGAGTTTGCAGATTGAAGATGAAGGGGCTGGCTCTGTGATACAACAGGTTAAGTAGCTGCCTGCAATGTCAGCATCCCATATGGGTGCCAGTTCAAATTCCTACTGCTCTATTTCTGATCCAGCTCTCTGCTAATGCGCCTGGGGAAGCAACAGAAGATGGCGCAAGTGCTTGGGCCTCTACACCCATGTGGGAGACCTGGATGAAGTTCCTGGCTCCTGGCTTCAGGTTGGCCCAGTCCTGGCCATTGTGGCCATTTGGGAAGCGAATTAGCAGATGGAAGATTTCTCTCTCTCTTTCTCTCTTTCTCTCTCTCTCTCTCTCTCTCTGACTTTCAAATAAATAAAATAGTAAAGATGAAAATCATAAATGATAAGAACTAAAAACCACCAGAGTACCCCGAGGATCTGTATTATATCTCCCCATAATAAATCAGATCTCCAATACCAGAGTCCATCAAAGGGGCAACTTACACATCGTTATGTCAAATTCCAGCACTGACCTTTTGTAACATGAAGTAGAAAGCTTATGTGTTATACTATTTTTCAGGCAAATTGTAGGGGGTTGCTCTTTGGGCTTTTATTTAACCTGAGCCAATTTTATCCACATAAAAAGAGCACCTTGCTTTTTCAAACAGCATACACTTCTACTTTCCAAGAGCAGTAACAAATTTCTAAAACACTTTCAGAAAAAAAATTATAAAACTACATATTTTCAATACTCATTGGTTAGTGTATTTGCAGGCTCAAGTAATCAAACGCTGCCAAACAGACTCTATCAGAGATGGCAAAGATATGACCCTAAATTAAAAGGACTGTCTGAGAGTTTTCTTTCCATTAAGAGATAATCAGAATTTCACTGAAATAAAAGTATTATCATTCAGATGGGCATTTTCCATATTTATTCTTGGTAAAGACTAACATAAATACATTTCACAAAGTATCTTTCTCTTATAACATTACAGAATGTGGGTTTTTTTTTTCATTTTTGCTGGGTTTTCACTTTTACGTCTAATATAAAACATTATAAATGCCCACAGTGAAAGGGATGTGTCTCCCTTTAAATAATTGTGCTGATTACCAACCACTTATATTAAAAGAGATAATTTTATAGCATTCAGATGCTTCATCCTTTTATATATATCCAAAATATAAATGGAGTATTTATAAGTACTAACGATTATTAGCACCTTAAACTATAAATTTTTCTGCTGCAGTATCAGCCAGTTAACAATAAAAATATTTAAATATTTAACCAGTCTTTGGCCAGATAAAGGACATGTAGGAGACATGCAGTTTTAGGCATTTTAGATTAGATAACACTTGACTTAAGAGAGAAAAATGGCAAAATCTTGTTCAAATTCTCTGGTGTGTTAAAACAGGGATGTATTATAATGAATACTTATTTGCTTTTTTTTCCACTAGTGGAAAAACAGTGATTTCTCTTGCGTTACCTAATCTTGTTAGTGCCCCAGTAGTGGATAGCAAATGCTGGCTGTCAAATGGCTCTCTGAATGGAGCCTCCCAACTACACACAGAATGACAGCTTGATAGAGGGCTTATGCTCCAACTTACTGTAACAAGAATTTTGTCATGGACGTCAAAATGCTTGTAAGCTCTCTGAGTTAATGGGATTGTGTCACACCCTTGCAGCCTGGTCATAAGGCATGCTGGAATCCCAGTGGTGGACTCACCTGGAGAGTGACTTCAGTTGGGATCATGCTAAGCCAAGGCTAAAACATTTAGCCTAGCTTTCAATCCAGCCTTCAAGGGACCAGGATGTTATGTCTAAGGGAGCATCACAAACTCGAAAGAAATCCTAATACTGTTTCCACACAGGAGGCCAGGTAGTTGGGAGAGCTTACACCTCACAGGGGGGTCTAACAGGGAGAACAGAGCTACCCAAGAGTCCAGTACATAGCCAAGCAGTGGCAGTGGCTTGTGCTTTTTTTTTTTTTTTTAAGATTTATTATTTGTTTGCTTGTTTGAAAAGCAGAGTGACAGGGGACAAGAGAAAGGTGGACAGATATCTTCCATCAGCAGGTTCATTCCCCAAATTCCCACAACACACAGGGTGGGGCCTGGCCTAAACCAGGAACTACATTGGAATCTCCTACCTGGGTGGCAGGAACCCAAATACTTGGTCTATCATCAACTGCCACCCAGGTGCATTAACGAGAAGCCATATAACAGGTAGAGGAGCTGGGACTCAACTGGGCACTCTGCTATGGGATGTGTGTGTTCCAAGCTAGTGTTAACCCACTGCACCACAACACCCACCCCTCCCCTGGGGAGTGTGGCAAGATTTTAGTGCAGGAAAATGAAAATGGATGACACCCAAGGGGGCAAGCATAGTCATGGGAAGACACAGCCAGACCTAGAGATGTGGCTAGAGTCTGACGTGCTTTGGCCCAAGCCCTTCCCATGCCTGCGGCAGGCTCAAGAAAATAAGACCAGAGCCAAGTCTTCATAACTCACTTTTCTTTTAGGTTTAGTTCTCACTGGCTCACAACTGCATAGAAACGTGCTTATAAGTCAAAGGTTTTCAATATCTAAGGTTAGATAAGGTCAGAGAATGTAAATCTACCTTCTTGTGTTATTTACATTTTTTCTAGTCAATAAAGTTAGCTAAGTTCTCCTTGCACAGTTACACACATATACACATGGGTATAACATACTTTTGTTATTATGAGGGTACTATTATGTGTGTTTTTCCCCAATCTGTGCTAATTAAGTACCAAAAATGCAATGCACAGGAGTGAGATTGACATTTTGAGATTTGATGATTGTTTACAGCCCTTGTCTCTACTGTTGAGGAACAGTTTTTTTCTTTCTTCTTACTATTTTTTCTTCCTACTATTTTTTTCTTCTTAATCTTGTGAGTATAAAGTAGACTGAAAGTACAGCATTGTAAAAATTAAGAGAGGAATAGGAGAGGGAGGAGGGGGAAGGGTAGAATGGGAAGTACCATTATGTTCCTAAATTGTATATATGAAATACATGAAATTTGTATACTTTAAATAAAAAAAAAATCTCAGGGAATTGGGCCAGGATCATGGAATAACAGGTTAAGCCATGCCCTGTGATGCTAGAATTACATATGGGTACTGCTTTGAGTCTCTGCAGTTCCACTTCCAATCCAGCTCCCTGCTAATGCACCTGGAAAAGCAGTGGAAGATGGCCCAAGTGCTTGAGCCCCTGTACCTATGTGGGAGACCTGGATAAAGCTCCTGGCTCCTACCCTCAGTCTGGCCCTACCCCAGCCATTGTGGCCAACTGGAGAGTGAACTGGTGGACAGATCTCTCCCTCTCTCTCTCTCTCTCTCTCTCTCTCTCTCTCTGTAACTCTGCCTTTCAAATAAAAAAAAAATTCGTGATTACATTCTTTTGTAAAAAAAAAAAAAAAGTTCAAGGGAAATGGATGTGCAAGATAAGTTTAATTTGGTGCCAAAAACCTTTGCAATGTTGATAGAGGGTTTCCATAATACACAGTGAAATTTTTGAAGGTCCATCATGTATAAAAAAATTTTTCTTACTCTTTTGGATTTTTCATATTTATTGCTTACTTTCAAGTTCTTAAAACGGGAGAGCTAATAATCCTATAAGTAAATCTAATGAACTATATTTAAAATCAGGAAAACTGCCTGAAGTTTATGAGCTTCCAGTTCAGTGTGTTGTTTAAAACGTTGGTAAAATGATGGAGAGCGCTTCAGGCTTCCACTTCACCATGGATTTTGAAATTAGTGGGGAACATGTGGAGCTGTGGAATAACTAATTGGAATACACACATTTCCAGTTCTGCTTTTCCTAATTTTAAATTATTTGTCTTGATTTATCAACTGTAGACTTTAATAAGCTTGAAATATTTGCAACTGAATTATTTCTTAACTTCTAATATAGAAGGATTTATGTATATTTCCCATTATTTCATTACTTTAAAAGATCTATTTATTTATTTGAAAGTCAGAGTTACAGAGAGAGAAAGAGACAGGGAGAGAGATCTTCCATCTTCTGGTTCACTCCCCAAATGGCCTCATTAGCCAGAGATGCACCAGGCTGAAGCCAGGAGCCAGTAGCTTCTTCCAGGTCTTTCATGTGGGGATCAGGGACCCAAGCACTTGGGCCATATTCCGCTGCTTTCCCCAGGCCATTAGCAGGGAGCTGGATTGGACATGGAGCAGCCAGAACTGAAACCAGAGCCCATACAGGCTGCCAACATCACTGGTGGCAGCTTCACCCACCGTGCCACAGTGCCAGCACATCCCCACATTGTTTCATTTGCTTTAAATATACATTGATGAACAATGATGCTGGGTTGCAGATGTCTGGAGGAAATACTGCACATACGACATTTGTTTTCCCTGGAGGATCTGAAAGTCAGCGACCTCCTGGCAGAGTGGCCAGGAGTGGGGCTCCGAGAGAGGCAAACCCAAAGGAGCTGGTGGTAGTGGGCTTTTCAAGCAGAGTCTGGGGGAAGAAAAAAACATGCAGTTACAAGGCAAGGACAAAACCTACCACAAGACCTGATCTGTAATCTTATTTGCCAGGGGTGGGATAGGTAACTTGTTTTTACAGTAAACTGTGTGAACTCACAAGGATGGAATCCCAGTGCCTTGCTGTTCTCGGGGTATAATTGGAAGCTCCCAAGGAGTGGGGCAGGCACACTTGACCTTGCTAAAGATAACGTTTGGGGATAGCAAGCATTTTGCACCCTCAATTTCCACCATGACAACAGGACAGACTTAAACCCATTAAACCCATTTTGTTTAATGCACTGGTGTGTTCCTTATTACATTAGACCCTGTGTGCTAAAAACAAGAATATGTTCCACTTTTCAGGGGAAAGAATCCACAATAATTCTCAAAGTTCTTCTTTCTGAAGAAAAATAATTCAGGGATTAAGCTTTCAGAAGAAAAAATGCAAATATGTTTCTGAATGCTCAACATTTTAAAGATTATATGTACATTTTCCAAAAGCCTTCCATACAAGTAGGTCTTCCGTATTATTGAAGAGTTGGCCAAAGCCACCCAGAACATTTCTATCAAAGTCAAGTCATCACCTGAAGATGCCTGAGGTCTTAACCCTCTGGCACACTGTCTGGCCTCCTGAACAGCAAATGCTTCAACATTTCTCACAGGTGCCCTGAAACTTTGCCACAAACTGGCAATCAAGTTACACACACAACACAGGATGCTGCCTGCCATTCCAAACTCCACCCAGCTTCCCCAAAGCATTCACATCTCTATATAAGTGCCTTAAATTAAAAACAGATAAAATGCCTAAAACACGTCTATGATTCTCATTAAAGATCTATTCAACCCATAATGCAGATTTTGGAATATGTCCCTCTTGGTTTAGCAGAGTTAAAAAGTTATTGCAAGGTGTACCAGACTCACTGAAGGAACCCAATGGTTAGCGTTAGGGTTAGGGTTAGCATTAGGGTTAGGAATAAAATGTACTACAGGTTGAAGTTCACACTGCAAGTGGGTAGATGAGAGAAAATCTTTGTCACCGTTTCACTTTATTTGTCCTTTGCCTGAAATGACCATACCACGTGATCAGTTGTGTCTCTGTGACATGAAAATTTGATAGTGTCTGAAATCAAATGTCTCAAATCGTTTCCTAAGCCCAAACAATGATGGTAAACATCTCTGGAAAGGGTCTCAGTCAGACCCATTAGTGAACATGAGCTGCCCCACATCAGCTGAAAGGCAGGCTCTCCTGGAATCCATGAGCCACTGTTACCAGCATTTGCTTTCTCCTGGCACCACCTGCAGAGCCATGGATGCAGATCTTTGATGCCTGTGTTCTGATGGCCTTCAAAAAGACCAGAAAGAATTTAAGTTTGGTGAGCTGAAGTATAGAGTGAATTGCTCTAGTAAATTGTACCCATACATTTAATTAAACGTATTTCACCACTTGGAAAAATAGAATTTTGTAATTTACAATGGCTATGGCTCTCCCTATTGAAAATGGAGATACCTAGTAGAACAGACTGATACCAAGGGATGAAGGTGGAAGGTCTACTAGAAAGATTGATAAAATCTATTTAAATGCCACCATCTCCCTGCCAAAGTGTGTGATATCTTCAGTTGGACCTAGGAAGTCCATGCCTGTTTTTTGGTGTTGAATTCTGAACATAAATTCTATCGTTTTCTGAAAGAGATGGCCTGTGTATGTTTCACAGCTGAAGCACTGACAGATGTGGAAACCGAAGTCCTCCACTCTTCCAAAGGTTAGGTACAAGGCTCTCATCCTGCAACAAGAGTGTGGAGGACCAACATGAGCTTTGCCAACAAGGATCTCTCGGGGAGAACAGCGAGTAATTTGGTGCCCACCTTAGCTAGAGCCAATGAAGCAGTACAGATGACCAGCAGAGCCTTGCTGCCTGAGACAAGTTATCATTAGCAAACATCCTTGCTAAAGATGAGACTTAGTGCTTTGACTGACTCATCTCTTTTGTTTTAATTTTTAAAAGTCCAGGAAACTAAAGGACTATTCACGTGGGAGTTCTTTATTGACTGAATAAAACAATAATGCATACGTGGAAGGATGACTTAATATGTACAGATGAATGGATAGAGGAGTCCTTCAAAGCTGTAATCACAATGAAGAGTTTACACAGAAGTGCAAAGCATTTGGTTTTCTTCTTATAGTAGCTGGTTTAAAATGGACCAGAATAGGTTGAAGACAGCTGGAGGAGCAATTATAGAAATGTTTCCCTAAGAGACTATAATGGCATAATTCAATTCCTGCCTATCATAGATATATCACAGAAGATAAATTAAAGAGATTTCAAGAAAAATAAAAGGTATGAAGATTTTTGGGGCCGGCGCTGTGGCACAGCAGTTTAACACCCTGGCCTGAAGCGCCAGCATCCCATATGGGTGCCGATTCAAGACCTGGCTGCTCCACTTCCTATCCAGCTCTCTGCTCTGGCCTGGGAAAGCAGTATAAGAAGGCCCTAGTCCTTGGGCCCCTGCTCCCATGTGGGAGACTCGGAAGGAGCTCCTGGCTCCTGCCTTCAGATCAGCGCAGCTCCAGCGTGCTATCGTGCAAGCGCTCTCTCTCTCTCTCTCTCTGCCTTTCCTCTCTATGTAACTCTGACTTGTAACTCTGACTTTCAATTAATAAATAAAATAAATCTTTGAAAAAAATAAATCTTTTAAAAAAAGGAATGAGGATTCCAGAGATTAATTCTTAGTCAAGAAGTTTACCCTCACAAGACTCTATTTGTTTACACTTTTGTACAAAATTGTTATTTTTGACTTCTGGACTGGCTATACATGTTCTATCAGAGCAAGTAACTAGACTATGGTAAGCTAGACCCTCCATGTACCAGGATCCTCTCCAGTCATAAATTCACTACCAGTGGACATCAAATCAATAGGGTATAATTTATTAAGCTACTGCTGTGTTAACTCAACTTCCAGAAGTGGTTCACTTACTATCTGGGATTCGATGAGTCCCAAAAAACTCTGGTTAATTTTACTCAGATAAGACTATGTCAGAGTATAAACTCCAGAAGCTGATACTGACCCTTAGACAAAAACAAACAAACAAACCAAAACACTATGACTTGAATTACATTGGGAGATATAAAATTCTAACTCACCCTTTCATTCACCATCCATATCGACACCTTGGTAGTTACACAAGGAGTTATTGAATTCTCAAAGAGAAGTATAGCAATATAAGAGCAGCAATGAAAGGACTTCAAGAAGTTCATGGAAAATGGAATTAAAAGCGGTTTATTTTGATGCAAAGCATTTTTTGCAATCTATGCATGATTTCTTCACAAAATGCATTTTCCTTAACCTTTTGGATGACCCCCTTGTATTTTGCCCAGGGATCCTTATGCCATTATGATCCCACCGAATAAGTTATGGCAATTGTAATGCTTTGTAGACCAGTGGAAAATATATCTAAAAATAACTGTGCCATTTCTGAGCAAAAGCTGAAGTAATTGATGTTTCCTAGAAAAATGATCCCACCTGGCTTTGTGGAAGGGCAGCGTGAGCACTTCAGTGGCAGGGAGATCCAGAACAGAGCTTTGTCCTCAATATCATTCCGATCCTCTGAAACCCAAAGCCAGGTTCATAGAGATGCTGTAGAATGCTCCGCTTGAAAGCCAGATTACACTATTTAAGTGGCCGATGGAGTTCGATTTTAAAGGCTCCCTGCTGCTCAGACACTTTTTGCCCTATTATAATATATTGCTGTGGATTTAACACCATAGATGTTGTATCATTTGACTAATGCGACTCACAAGGTCGTCACTGGGGATGCTTCGAAATTATATCACTGCAAATAAAGGTTGCTACGGAAGAAAGTGCTTGTTTAGTGGAGACATTTTATGGCGTATTAGCGTGAAAATACTACTGTCTTTCAAGTTTATCCATGGAAATGCTGCTGAGCAAGAAAAGCATTAGATGTGTTACAAACACAAGCAACTTTGGCAGCAAGTTGACTTGTAAATGTTGATTTGCAAACTCTGAGTGCACTGCTCTGCCCTAACTTATAGCCTGCCTAACTCATAGGTGTTTGCATACTAGAAAAAGAGAAAAAAAACACATATTACTCAGCCTTTCCATTTAACTTACAGGAAATTGTAATCAACCATGGGGATGTTTGTCCCCTGCTATAGGTGGCCTGCAAAGCAGGTGAATGAAGAAATTCAAAGCAAGGCAGTTTCCGGAGGGAAATGAAACATTCGCCACATGGTCAGATTGTTTGAAGAGATTCTTTTCCACCCCTCCTCTGAAATCAACCAACAGTGAAGGCTAAAGCTAACATGAAAATGAAAGCCATTTACCAAGCATTTTCACATCCTCTTGATCTCAGTTGCGTGTCCTTGCCATTTTTGATACTGTAAAACATGTAACAGCTTAGGTTTTAGAACCAGAGAAGCCTGGATTCAACATGTATCTTAATAACGTGCCCTGTGATCTTAAACAAGTCCTTTTGCCTAAGACTGTTTCCTCGTGTATTTTAAATGCGTACAGCATAATGTTCTTTGCTCTTAAAAGAACTTAAAAGCCTTTTAGCCTAGATAGCTTTAGCTGTATTCTGTACATAGGGTTGTGAATGCTCAGAGAAGTTAAGAAATGTATATAAAACACGTAGACATCAGCAGAGTTTGGTAGAGATTCCGAGACTTTTGGCTCCTGGCTTAAAGTTATTTCTTTTCAGGAGTCCCATTTTGCTGGCTTTTGCTAGGTATCCTAACTGCACAAGTCTGTATATTAGTCATTCTCATTTTTAACCCAAACAAATCTATATTTTATCCAGGTGTATTAAAAATGAAAAGAAAGAAAAGTCAAGCAGCTGCTTGGGTCAAATAGATCTCACTTATGCTATTTTGAAAATTTGTCCCTGGCTCTTAACTGTTTCTACTTTTCACAGATTCTTCTTTTATTTCACGTCTAGACTGGAAGAGTATGACACGGTGGCTGCTTCTGAGAGTCCAGCAGTGTCTTGTGCTAAGAAATGCGGATGAAGGAAGCTTATTGCTAAAGGGTCGTTCACGAATTGAATGTTGGTTGTTTTTGTGTTTTTTTTTTTTTAATTGCTTATCTGAGAGGCAAAGGGACCAGAGCTGAAGCTGGGAAGTAATTTGAGTTTTCCATGTGGGCAGAAGGCTTGACTGCCTGAGTCATTACCTGCTGCCTCACCGGCTATGCCTTAAAAGGAAGTTGGAGACAGGAGCCAGAGCAAGGAATCAAAACCAGGTACTCTGATGTGGAACACAGGTGTCTTACCCACCAGGCTAACCACCTGCACCACAGATGCACACTCTAAACTTCGTCTCTATTTCACTAACATGAGCATCTCAAAAATTACATTACAATAACAGACACAACAAAATCTATGCCTACAGATAAATTTATGAATACATTGTCAAAGGGTTTTTTTAGGTTAGAATATATCCATATCACTTAGTCTAAATTACTATACTGTAAAATTTATGCATTTATTTTTCCCTTATCCTCCATCACCCCTCCCTAGAAATAAAATAAAATATAGGGATTTCTAATCATAATTTCAATAACTAGAAAAAATACCTGGGTATAGGTACTTGATAAATACTTGTTAGATAAATGAATAAAGAAGAAGACATTTCTCTCAATCAAACACATCCCCTACCTTCTTTATACTCTTGTACTGTGACTTCCATCTGTAACATGGCAGGGAGTATACATTTTAATCTAATGTCAACCCAACCATTCCCACATGCATTATTTTTCTCACCTACTTAAGGTAAGATCACATCTATTCAAGGTACATTTTCCCTCTGTTGCCTGCATCATGTATTTATTATATTATCTACTAAGTCCTTCTCTTGCTCATATAATAATGCCTTTAAAAAATACCTTAACCCCATAGCTTCTACCAACTATGTCTTCAGGTCTGCTCCCCTTACATAAATCATCTTTGGAGAGTTGTCTCTACTTCCTGACTCCACTTACTCCCTTTTCACTGTTTCTTACACATACCTCCAAAACTGTAAGTGCTCTCATAAACATTCAGTCATCTCCACGTTGCAAAACCAATGGTCAATGTGGTTTTGACACATGCCCCTTCCTTCATTGTTGAGGTACCATTTAACCTTAACTTTCCTTCTTTCCCACTGGTATCTACTGATTTTTTTTTTAAACAAAAATTTATTTTTCTTGAAAGGCAGAATGAGAGCAAGAGCAAGCGAGTGCGAGAGAATCTTCCATTACATAGTTAAATACTCCCCAGATGCTCACAACAGCCAGGGCTAGATCAGGCCAAAGAGCCAGGAAGTCCACCTGCGTCCCTCAGGTAGCAGGAACCCAAGCACTTGAGCCATCGTTCCCTCGCTGCCAGTGTGCATTAGTAGGAAGCTGGATCAAAAGCAGCAGAGCCAGGACTCATACCTGGCTCAGATATGGGATGCAGATGGCCCAAGTGGCTACTGAACCTGCTGTACCACCACATCCTCCCCGTAGCTACGAATCTTTCTAGACTGGAATCTTTGAAACATTCCAGGGCTCATTCTTCACTGCACTTTGCTTTTTTGTTTACATTCATCATCTAGATAAATTCATCCAATGTCATGGATCCAAATACCTTCTCCATTCCAATGACTCCAATTTTAATATTATCCTTAATCTCTCTCCTGAATTCCAGACCCATATAGCCAACAGCTACTTAATATGTTCAATTTGATGTCTGAAAGGCATCTCAAATTTAACCTGCTCTAATCCAAACTCTTGATTCCTCCTTCACCATCAAAACTTGCACTTCCTCCAAACTTGTTTGTTTGAATAAATGGCATCTCATGATTTCAGTTGGTTAAACCAAGAAACTTATTCTTGTAACAGACTCCTCTCTTTCTTTACTCCATGGCATACATGCTTATGTCTCCTCCAAAATTCATGTTGAAACTTAATCCCCAACATGATAGCATTAAGTGGTGGGGCTTTTAAGGAATGAGTAGTGCCCAAAGAATGGGATTTTCAATTTTATAAAAGGGATGGAAGATACTAGCTGTGCACCATCCCCCACCCTTCCCCCTTTTTTTTAAAGATTTATTTTATTTATTTGAAAGACAGAGTTACCGAGAGAGGTAGAGACAGAGAGGTTTTCCATCCGCTGGTTCACTCCCCAAATGGCCGCAACAGCCAGAGCTGCACCAATCTGAAGCCAGGAGCTAGGTGCTTCTTCCAGGTCTCCCACATGGGTGACAAGGACTTGGGCCATCTTCTACTGCTACCCAGGCCATAGCAGAGAGCTGGATTGGAAGAGGAATAACTGGGACTAGAACTGGTGCCCATATAGGATACTGGTGCTTCAGGTCAGGGCTTTAACCAGCTGCACCACAGTGCTGGCCCCACCGACCCCCTTTATAAAAAAAAAAAATTACTTACTTACTTGAGAGGCAGAGTTACAGAGAGGGAGAGGGAGATGCAGAGAGAAAGATCTTCCATCCTCTGGTTAACTTCCCAAATGGCCCCCAACCAGCTGGAGGTGTACAGATCCAAAGCTAGGAGCAGGAGCTTCTTCCAGGTCTCAATATGGGCAGGGGCCCAAGGTCTTGGGCCATCTTCTACCTCTTTCCCAGGCTGCAAGCAGCCAGGACATGAACCAGCGCCACGTGGGGATGCTGGCTCTTCAGGTGGAGGCCTTATCTACTACGCCACAGAGCTGGCCACTGTGCCCCTCTTTTTGCCCTCTGCCTTCTGCCATGTGAGGGAGCAGCAAGGACACCCTCACGACAGTGAATGCCAGTGTCTTGATTCTGGATGTCCCAGCCTCCAAACTAAAAGGAATAAATTACTATTTATAAATAACCCACTCTCAGATATTTTGTTATAGCGGCACAAGTGTACCAAAACATTCCCACATTTAATATGTTCTATAAGCCCCATCACCAACATATATTCCTATTTGTTGACATTTCTAATCGACAGCACTATCATCTGTTACTTGTTCTTGTACAGGAATTCTTAACCTGGTCTCCTTGTTTCTAATCAGTCCCTCCTATAGTATCTTCTTGACACGCAATCTAGCAATCCCCATAAAATATAAAGAAAATGTCACAGCTTTCTTGACAACCACTCATTATCTTCTCATGTCACTCAGTATGAGACCTAAGCCTTATGATAGCATACAAGATCCTAAATTACCTCTTGTGATCACCCCACAAGTTCTCTGATTTCATTTCCTATCATTGGCCTACACATTCTGACCCAGTCACTGTGGATTCCCGGATGTTCCTCAGACATTCCAAGCACCCTCTTGACTCTTTGCGGTTTTATTTTCTCTTGCTAGAAAGGTCTGCTGCAAAATGTCTTGCTCCATTACTTCTTCAGGTTCCATGATAAAATAGGGTGCTATCCAAGAGTAGATTTTGCTAGTCACCATACAAAAAATAGTGTCCCACCCCATCATTCTGTATGCCCTATGCCTCCTTTATAGAATTCATCACTAAAGGACACGTATTCTCTATTTGCTATATTTTCCCCTACATTAAAGCATAAGTTTCAAGAGGGCAGAAATGTGATCTGTTGTGTTTATTATATTCTCATCCTGTGACAGTTCCTGGTATATGGTTGATGCATAGAAAATCTATTGAATTAGCTAAATGAGTCTCGTTAATTATGAGAATTCAGGGTATGAATAAGCCATTATACCAAGGAAAGTTATGCCAGCTTCTTGGTCTAACTTAGGAGTCTGTTTCTCACAGACATTCCATTGACTTTAAGATTTTTAATGAGGGTTTCAACCAATTTGAATTAAAAAAAAAAAAAAAACAGGCAGGGATTCTCAGAACACAGTGGTCAAGCCTCCCCTTGCTTGTTGCCTATGATTTGAGGTTAAAGAAACTGTCAAAGTAGACACAGGACTCTATACACGGTCTCCTGGTCCCAAAGAACAGGGAGGCCACAAGGCAAGACTCACCAGGAGGGCACAGGCAGTCGAAGCTGGAGCCCACTCCTGCAGGAGGCAAGGCTGACTCTGAAAGGGGAACCTCTGGACCCTCTAGGGTGGGTCATGCTCTGGGGAGCAGTGGCTTGGCACTGTGATGACAAAGTGGCACCCTAGCATTGGGCTAGCATAGACAGCCCCTACAGTGGCTTCTATTGGATGATGCAACACTAGCCCTCAGCAGAGGGAGATCAGGATTCCAGATTATTCTCTATTTTATATGTAGAATCAGAAAAGCCTTTTGAGTGGATTTAAAGAGTTCTTAGATAACTCAGAAGAATGGGGATTTAGTGGGAACGATGGAGATGGGAAACACAACAGAGTTCTGCTAATTATGGCAAACCAAGTCTTCATGGTTTTCCATTTGCAGCTTAATTGGCGGAGTAAATCAGATCAATTATTTGAACATTTCACAAAATGTATTCCCTAGGCTATAAATAGAAGTTACCTGAAAAAGAATTTCTCAGGCCAAATAAAGTAGCAAAATGCAAGCTTAAATAAATTTAAACAGCTTTTTTGACTGGAGGACTTCTCAAAGAGGTAATAGGACCAAGTGCAGCATTTCCCAAATTTATGGGATTTGGGAAACTTTCTTTATAAGGGGGATTTCACGAGGCTAATGTTCTGGGGAACACACACGGAAAAATGCTACCAAGTCTACACTACACAGCATAGAATGCATTTGTAAGGAAGTTTTATTAATGAGTTGATTGAACACTAGTGGTTTGTGCCAGTTAAATATGGCACCACAATTCATATAAAACAATTTATTTCATGAAAAACATTACATTTGAATTCTATAGATGTGGGAAAAAATAGTTTGAAATGCCTAAGGACAGGAAATTTGAAAGGGATTGAGCTACTATGTAGGGCAGGAATGGGATTCAGTTTTGGAATTGGTCATTTCTTTTTCCTAGGGACTCTACAACTTACACATTGTTATCTATACTTTGCATATGAAGAAAATTAAGCTAACGGTATTTAAATGACATACCCCAAAAAAGTTACTTATAGGACAAGAACTTGAATCCAGAGCATTCCTGATACCCAAAACAGCCTGACTTCTTCATTTTTTCCTCCCTTCCCTCACTCCCTCCCTCTCTGCCTTCCCTTTTCTTTCTTTCTCACTCGTGATACTCCCCTAAATTTCAAAATCAAACAAAAAGCAAAGTCTCCAAGGTTTACTTTTTTGTTATGACAGAAATACTCAGTTTCAGAAATCTGCAAGAATTTCTTAGGTTCCATGAAAAATGGGTCCCCATTGAAGTCTGAAGGACCCATTCTTTTATATGGACCACCCTGCACTTCCCATATTCTCCCCAGAGTCTTTTTTATTTGATGGGGGAAAAGGTTTTCTATTTCTCTTAAAACAGAAGCTTCATTTGGGAGAAAAATTATTATTTAGAGGGCAGTTCAAATGTCATTTAAAATAGCAACCTATTTTCTTTCTTCCAAGGTGCTGTACACAGAATGTAAGCTGATTCAATGGGAGACTTAGTATTTTTTAAATGGTCATTGTTTATTTCAGCCATTGAGTGTTAAGAAGGAAAGCAATGTGCAGATAGGCTCAGTTACCATGGGAAACCTGAGTTTTGCATTCTTATTTTTCTTTTATAGTTACACAAAGAGTTACTCAAATTTGGAAGGTATCAAGGAACTTAATGTATAAATTTAAGCAAATTATTCAGAAAGAAAAAAGAAATTCATCTTTTTTTTGCCTTTACCATCTTTCAACTGTCTTTAAAATCAATTTTGACTTTGTTATTTCTTTTTTTAAAAAAAAGATTTATTTATTTATTTGAAAGGCAGCATTATAGAGAGGCAGATGCAGAGAGAAAGAGAGAAAAAGAGAGAGAGAAAGTCTTCCATCCGCTCGTTCACTCCCCAAATGACCATAATGGCTGGAGCTGGGCCGATGCGAAGCCAGGAGCCAGGAGCCAGGAGCTTCTTCTGGGTCTCCCAAGTGGGTTCAGGGGCGCAAGGGCTTGGGCCACCTTCTATTGCTTTTCCAGGCCATAGCAGAGAGCTGGATCGAAAGTGGAGCAGTTAGGGCTCAAACCGGTGCCCATGTGGGATGCTGGCACTGCAGGCAGTAGCCCTACCCACTATGCCACAGCACGGGCCCCAGCCAATTAGTTATTTCATAATTCAATAGTCTTCTGCCCTAAGTACAGATTCTCTCTCCCAGGTTGAGCTCTGAAACACTATTGCTACAATAAATCCTGAGTCTAAGAGTTTGACTTGGTAATACTTAACTGCCCAGCAAACTGAGAAGCCTGCATGTTTCGGGGTTAAATGGTGGCACATCAACCTCATGGAATCTCTCACTGGCAAGTCCCAGTTCTCACTTTGTCCTATAAAATTCATTCAGATCAGGTTTCTATGGGGAATTTACACATATAGACATAAATGCATAGACTCATCAACAGAATCCAAATTTAAATATATTTAGCTCATTAACGAAAAACAATACCAACTAATAGATATCTTTACAAACCAAGAGTGCAAATTGGCACAGCTACTTTGAGAAGCAACTTAGCAGCATGGCCTCAACTTTCAGATGGAAAATGGGCATATGCGATCATGCAGTCATTCTAACTCCTGGTTGCCTTAGCTTAGGCTGCTGTAACAGAATACCATAGGCTGGGTGGATTAAACAGCAGACATTGATTTCTTCAGTTCTGGAGGCTGAAAAGTGAAAACTCGGGGTGGTGGAGATTTGCCTCCCAGAAAAGGGTCCTTTTCCAAGCTTGTGGATGCCTGCAGTCTCACAGCATGCTCACATAAGCCCTTCTTTGGGCTTACGGAGAGAAGGGAGGGAGAAGGAGACAGAGAAGGTGAGAGAGAGATACCCTTTCTCGTTCTCTTCTGATACCCTAATCCTATTGTGAGTGGGCCACTCTCTGACCTCATCTAAATTGAATTACTACCCTAACGCCCTATTTCCCAATACCCTCACATTGACCATCAAGGCGTCAACCATGAATCTTCATCCATAACATTCGGGGATGATTTTAGAACATATGCTCAGAGACCTGAACATGTGTATTCCCTGTGTTATGGCTAGTCCTACCAAAAGAGCTTTAGTTATATATAGTCATTTCTAAATAAATAAAAAAAATTTTTAAATGCGGTGGCTGGCACTGTAGCACAGTGGGTTAAAGTCCAGGCCTGCAGGGCCTGCATCCCAGATGGATGCAGGTTCAGGTCCCCGCTGCTCCAGTTCTGATCCAGTTCCCTGCTAATGTACCTGGGAAAGATGCTGAAAGCAGTAGAAAATGGCCCAAGTCCTTGGGCCCCTGCATCCACGTGGGGGTCTGGAAGAAGCTCCTGGCTCCGGATTGGCCCAGCTCCAGCTGTTGCAGCCATTTGGGGAGTGAACCAGTGGATGAAAGACCTGTGTGTGTGTGTGTGTGTGTGTGTGTGTGTGTGTGTGTATCTACCTCTCTCTGTAACTCTTTCAAATAAATAAATCTTGAAAAATAAATGCAAAGAAAGAAAACAGATACACACATATATGCATATATATATATGTATACACAGAGAAAGGAAAGAATGTAAAATGATAAATGTAATAGTACAACTAATATAAACATCTTAAAACAAAAAAGCTATAAATTATTTATAATAGATATAGTATAACAATAAAAATGAACAAGAGAGATATGTACCAAATCCATAATAGATATTATCTGTAGACAGGAAGAGTAGAAGGAGACCGGCAATGGTGGTTAATGGGAAATGAATACGATGAAATTTTAATAGTTGTTAGTTCTGGCAATGGGTGTTCTATTATTCTATGTATTTTTCTGAGACATTTACATTTGAAAATTAATCTCTGAGACAATTAAATTTTTAGAATCATGGCTGCTTTGTGATTAATAACAAATTACTGGCTGCAATGAGGTTGCAAATGTCACTTGGGATGCAGAAGGTTGGAGAAGGTCATGCTACCATTATCATGATTATGATAAACAGGATTATATTTAAAGAATACCAGCACTGTTTAACAAGACTGGTAATAATATACTCCATGATCCAATGAAATATTTATTCAGTTTGGATATTGACAAGACACTTAGAAATCTTTTTTAAAAACTCATGGAGTTAAGCCATTGTCTGTGAGGCTGGCATCTCATACGGGTACCGGTTCAAGTAATGGCTGCTGCACTTCCCATCCAGCTCCTTGCTAATTTGCCTGGGAAATCAGCAAACGATGGCGAAAGTGTTTGGGCTCGTGTGGGAGACTCAGAAGAAGCTCCTTCCTCCTGGCGTCAGCCGGGCCCACCCCAGGCTGTCACAGCCACCTGGGGAGTGAGCCAGCGAGTAGATCTCGTGCTGTCTCTCTGTCTCTCCCTCTGTATCTCTCTTTCTGGAACTCTACCTTTCAAATAAGTAAATAAAATCACTTTCGAAAATGAAAACTTATACTACAACATGGTAAGACCACTGGTTGAAAGCAGTAATGTATGGCATGACTACATTAAATATAATATGTATAAAACGTGGTATCATCACATTCAATACTGAGCAACCCCAGGAAAGATCAGAGGGCTACTAGGAGATGAGAAATATCACTGTTATTCAAAGACCATATAGGCATGAATTCTAAACTCAACTACCAAGCGACTTAGCCATTTGAGTGTCAAATTAAGTGTGAGATCAGGGATATTCTGCAGAAAAATGGGATGAATAAAGGCAAAAGTGGAAAAATGTGGATGTGTATGGAGGAAAAATGTAGATTTCTCTCAACTCCTCCTGACTGATGCTAAAGTTGTGAACCTGTTTCCCTAAACATACACTTAGAGAATCCAAGGCCAAAATTTTGGACAGAGAGTGGTAAGTATTGGCATTTTATTGTAACTTGTTACGTAGCATTTCCATTTGTGTTTGAAGCTTACATGTGCTAAAGACAGGCTTATGCTGGAACTGAATGCACTGGCTCAGGCCCCCATTATGTTACCCGATTAATCTCTCAACTTATCTTCTTACTCCAGTTTCCATACCCTTTTAATCTCATCATCCGCTCCAACAACCTATGTCAGATATAACGTTCTTATCATGTCAACACCCGCAATAAGACATCCTTGTTGACTTAGGGACAATTTCTCTAATTTCAACTGGAGATGGGAAAAGAGCTAATCCACGGTGAGTTTATTTTGTTTTAGTTGTTCACACAAACTGGTTGTATGTGCGACTTTGCACAACAAAAATAGAATAAGAAATATATTGAGTTGTATGCATGTATTGCCTTTACTAGGGGAAAAGTCAAGTGCAGAGAGAAATATTGGATCTTGCCCATGGGGGAGACCTGCACTGAGTTTCCAGCTTCTAGCGCCAGCCTGGCCCAGCACCAGCCTTCGCAGGCATTTGGGGAGTGAACTAGCTGACGGAAGGTTTCTCTCTGTGTCTGTCTGTCTGCCTGACTCCATACCTCTGCCTTTCAAGTAAAAATAAATTTAAGTAAAGACTTAAAACATCAGTTGTGCTTCCCCATGCATCCTGTATGTGGATGTTAACGCCTTTTAAGCCTTTGCCTGGACATTCCTTTCCAGCTGCTGAGATCAATCACCTCCAGAAAATCTCTTTTGGTCACTGGGACCTGACCGAAGGACTGCAGCCGGTGGTCAAGAATCTATGTGAGCAGCTCACAGTACTTGATTTGCAGCCGTGAATCAGAGATGAGCAGGTTTGGATCTTGCATTTGCATAGGAAGACCTGGAGAGGGAAAATTTGTCTTAGCCCAACAGTTCAGCTGCAGGCTAGGATGTCTGCCTCCCACAGTAAAGTGCCTGTGTTCAATACCTTGCTCCGGATCCTGATGCCAGCTTCCTGTTCATGCAAACCCCAGGAGGAGTAGGCAGCAGTGATGACTGGAGTAGATGAGTCCCTGCCACCCACATGGGAGACCGGACCCTTGTGGGCGTTTGAGAAGTAAGCTAGCAGATGGGAACTCTCTCTCACTCTGTCTCTCAAATAAATCTGAAAACTACCAAGAAATCACCTTCCTTTCTTCCTTCTGGACCCACTTTCTTTTTGTACCAGAGGCCGCCTCTTCCCCAGCCTGTAGATTATTTCTTGAAATAAATCTCTCCTTTTTACTTAAGCCTGATTAAGATGATTTCAGTTGACAACATATATTTGTGCACATATGAAAACAGAGCAAACCAATGTGAACAATCAATCTTATTTTTTAGGCACCACCTATCCTCTTAATGTCTTGATTGAGACTCACAATTAAATCATTCTGGTCACACCCAGCAGGAGGACAAATCCACACGAGCTCTGGGCCGCTGGGCTAGGTCTGCACTATGCAGGTGCCGTGTGACTGCTACGGTGCACGGTGCTTGATGCCTGTGGACTCACATCCCTCAGGCCCGTCTGCCACATGAATTTCCAAACTAAAATGAATATGACCAGGACACACAATCGCACTCAGTGTTCTACTGGCCTCAGGTTAACTTCAACGTCAAGTTCAATATCTTAATCTGGGATCATCCTTGTGCTCTGTCCTCTGTCTATTTCTCCATCCTTCCTCTTAAATGTCTCCTGATTGCTTGCACTATACTCCTGTGCCTCACACTATCCCCCATGCTTCCCACCTTAGAGTCTTCGCCCACGCCGTCCTTACTCCCTGTAATCTCTTCCCTAATTCATATGCCTGCAGAGCTCTCTATGCTCATTCATGGACACGCCACCGAGATACTCATTCATCTCTTCTGTAAGGTCTTTCTGGACCATCCCCCTTTCCATAGCCGCATTCATATAAATTCCACTTCAAGCCTGCTACGATAATGGCACAGGTAACATCGGTCTCAAGTTATCTACAAGGCTGTCTCCAGCATTAGACTCTAAAGCACAGTGACCGGAATGCTGCAGACAACGAACCAACCAAAAACCTGAATGAACCAAGTTGACTCTGGCTGCATTGTAGGCTGATTTTGACTGACCCTGATTAGGGGCCAGCAGGGTGGTTTTAGAGACTTAAGGAAATGACCCTTCCCCAGGACTAAGTTGCCAAAAAAAAAAAAAAAACCTTCTAAATTATGGAAGCAAACAGATGAGGTGGCTGGGAGGTGGGTTGAGTGTGACTCAGGCTCAGGATTTGTGTCGCGGGACCAAGGGAGTCCTGGGATGTTCAGAGGGTCCGGGTCCTTTAAGGAATTGAGGCCTGGAAGAAACCATTAGCTAACACCCCTCAGAGAGCAAATAGAAAAGTCCGTACCCTGCCACGGTGTTCATCTGAGCTTCGCTCACACTTCACAGTCAGTTTGTTTTCTCATGTGGCTTCCATACTCCTCTGTCTCACTCCCAAGGCATACTCATGTTTAGACAAGTCACCAAAAAAAGACTAGAAAAAACAACAACGGTGACAGCTTTTCACTTATTGGAAATCATGCAATTTGTCTAGAGGTATAAATGTTCAGGAAGAATGATTACCCAATAGCTTCACCCTCCAGAACAATTAATTGGCATCTTTCTTTCTTTTGTTGATCATTTTTTTCCAGAACTTTTGTTATTCCTGATTATAACTTAATGGGGAATATTTCATTCATTTTTCTTTTTAATTTTTTATCTTATTTTTAAGAATTTATTTATTTGAAAGACAGCGTTACAGAGAGAGGAAGAGACAGAGAGAAAGAGAGAGGTCTTCCATCCACTGGTTCACTCCCCAAATGGCCACGATCCCCAAAGCTGAGCCGATCTGAAGCCAGGAGCCA
This sequence comes from Sylvilagus floridanus, assembly GCA_949820135.1. Taxonomy (NCBI): domain Eukaryota; kingdom Metazoa; phylum Chordata; class Mammalia; order Lagomorpha; family Leporidae; genus Sylvilagus; species Sylvilagus floridanus. Next base: position 11,582,849 of record OX463246.1, on the reverse strand, counting down.
GGAGCTTCTTCCAGGTCTCCCATATGCATGTACATCCTCTGCTGCTTTCCCAGGCACATTAGCATGGAGCTGGAAGGGCATGGAGCAGCCAGGACTCAAAGTGGCACTCTATGGGATGCCAGTGCTTCAGGCCAGGGCTTTAACATGCTGCGCCACAGCACCAGCCCCTCAATTAATTTTTCAACATTGCCACATCACTTTTTTACTTTTAGCTTTCATCCCGGTGATTAATGATTCTCTGCATCTTCCATGACCAGAACCACTGGCAGTTGAACATTCTGGGTGTCTTTTCATCCTAAGGTCTACTTAAATTGCTTTCCAGATAGTCTTTTTAGTTTTTCAGGCCCAATACACAAAAAGAAGCCTAGTCCATCTTGATCTTGTGATCTACATACCCCCAAGAGACAGCTTCCTGAACAAGTTGTTCCAAGCTAACAGAGACTGAAGCCCATTGGAATAGTCTCTGACTTGAATGACTCACTCATTCAGGAAATGTTGAGTGAGCTTCTAGTAAGGGCCAGGCACTGGACTACGCATCAAGGCAGAGACCAAGGACACCTGTGACATCCATGAAGTAGATTCAGACCAATGTAAACACAGAAGGTCTGTGCTGCGTTAGAAGACATGTGAAGACTGGAAGAGGACTCCAGGGAAGGCTGGAGGCCATGCTGGAGCAGGTTTTGGCTTATGCGTAGGAGTTAGGCCAAAAAAGCGGGAAAGAGAATCCCAAGCTGCAGGAACTCCAGATGCTAGAGGATTATAGCCCACGCCTGGCTGTCATTTTACAAAACTTCAGGCTTCAGATGCATCTGGAGGCTAGAGTGTGTGTGGAGCTGTAGAGAGAGAAGCCAGACTAACAGGCACTTATGGTCAATAGGCTATTACATCATTTCTAAAATTTTCCCTCCAGGTGATGCCACTTCAAGAACTTCAGTAAGCAAGTGGCCTGATCTGACTGATGTTTGGAAAAGTCCTCCTGGCCAAAACATCAAGGTGTCAGGAGCACCAGCTAGAGGATCATTGCAGAAATTCAGGTGAGATGGGGAATCCTGGGAAATGAATCTGTTCGGGAGAGAGGCTGCTGAGGTCAGGTTGGGAGAAGCTGAGCAAGCTGCTAGGTCATTGACTAGGGCACTCTTCTTGGCCACAGGGCTCTCCAGTTCACCCTCTGGCCTGGGAAGAGCATGCATTTGCACCCCAAGCTGCATGCTGATGCTGTATGGTCTACAGAAGTGGTCCACAAGCCAGCATCCTCCAAACTGCTGCTAACTCCACACCTTCTGTTCTGTAGAGGAAAAGCAATAAGCTGGACTGATGGAGGTTATTCTGTGCATGAATTATCCACACCGCAATACTTGCTTTTAGAATTTTAATCACTTTTGATTTAGCTTTGAATCATGGAAAGAAAGAAAGATTATGTTTTAATTGCTTATTGGGAAATCTGCTGAGAGAAAGGGGGGGAGGTTGGGGGATTGGGGGGAGGGGGATGGAAGTCCTTCCCTAGGGCTATGTTGATTAGCCAGTGCCCCAAAGGGCACAAGGTCAAGGTAGGGGGAGGAGGGAAAGGTACCCAGAGGTGGAGAACCATGGTCCCCAGTGCTTTGATTCAGTCTGCCAACATCTAAAAAATTAAAAAGCAGCTACCCAGCTTTGAAAAGATGTCATAAAATCCTTTTCTATGCTTTCTTATGTGAAAATAATTTTTGATAGGCACATTTTATGCACTTAATAATTCCATCTCATGTCAAGTAGTTACTATGTATGTTTCTGAAAATAAAGAAAAACTTCTAAGCTAGAGATATTTAGTTATAACAACAAAGTAATGGGTATTTTTTTATTCCACACTTCTCACACATCAAAGAAGTATTCTCTAACAGAAAGCTGAATGACCAAAATAAAAAATGGATATGAGTGCTAAATTCCACATAATGGGCCTTAGTAACTAAGCAAGCCAGGATTTTCATTTAACGATCAAAAGCCAAATTATCACTATGCATGAATGGATGTAAAAGGCAATTCGTACATTATAAATTTCAATGTCCAAATCAATGTTGAAAACTTTGAAATGTTTAAAATATGATGAACTTGTGATATCAAAAAGAGGGGCAACACTTCATGAAATCTAAATTTTGCAGACTAATTGAAAGTGATAAGATATTCTAAGTCTAAAATTCTATTCAAAATATTTAGAATTCAACTGGTGAAAGTAAACTAGCCATTAGCTCTTTAGATGTGTTATTCCAATTTCTAAACATGTGCAGAAATTAAAGATTATTTTTAGTCATTTCAATCCGTGTTCTAGGAAAATGCTGGGTTCACAAAACCCTCAACTGTACATGCATTTTATATAAAGTCACCTTATATAAAAGGCTAATGTGAAGTAATGCAAGAAATCAGCACATTTTCTACCTCTTGGTAGTAGTGACTGGAAATAGAACGCTTAAGAAAATTAAATAAAATAAAACTGGCTTCTTAGTTAGCAACTTCGGAGTTTCCGGGGCTGTTATGTGGTTGGTGCTGCTGGAGCGTCTGGGCTGGGCTGACCACCCAACTAGTGCTCAAGCCACATCCCAGTTTTGTGGGTGTCTTTCTCTCTCATGTTTTTAAAGTCATGTTTGATTTTTCACTGACCTCCTGTTATGATGACCTGCACAGAGAAAACATTCCCCCCCACACACAAGCTATGTGTGATGTTGTAAATGTGATTTAAGTGTTGGACAGATGGGTTTAAGAAGAAAAAAAAGAAAGAAAGGCTAAAAATCCATGTAGGAGGCCAAATAAATTTAGGAGAAAAAAAATGAAAAATCTAAATTGTAAACTTCTGAGAATTTCCCAGGAGCCACACACCACTTCCACATTTTGAAAAGAATGTAGTAAAAAGTTTTGCAAAACAGACATGGAAGAAATAACTACAGAAAGAAAAGAGAAATGGAATTTATTAGTTAAAAGCAAAAAGAGATAATATTTTGAAAAAAGATATTATGAGAACTATATATGTTTTAGATAGAGTTACAACAATGCTCAGATGTGGACAAATGCTATCCCGTGGCTGCCTAAGGCAACTAGGTTTTGGTCTCTGCTTCAATGATGATACATGGAACGTTGAAGTCAAGAAGAGGCTCTGAAAATAACTCTTCCAATGAAGGATTTGGCAGGAGGGCAAATTAGGATTCTGATCTATCACCACCACATCCAACCAGCCCAAGTAGTAACTGGCTCCAAGATACTTCCAAAAATTTAGTGGGAAATGGAATTTAAAAAATAATTTATTTTGGTGCAAAAATTTTGAAATGCATGCCACATTCCAGTTTTGTGGGTGTCTTTCAGGGGCTTCAAAAAGTTTATGGAATTAATACTACAAAAAAAAATCTGCTAACCACGTATTCCAAAATGTTTTTCCATTTTTTGGCAACAAAATACTTGCCTTGCAAGTCCATTCCTCCACAAACTATTTGAATATTTAACCTCTTTTGCAGTTATCAATTTGAACAAAGTATTTCATAGCTTTAGAAAAAAATTGAAATTTGTTAATCTAGTCTGTAACTCAGAAAGATAAGTTCACTGCAAGTAATGAAGCAGCTGATTTGAGAGTAGAACCCCTTTCTCCATACTGCTGGTGTCAGTTTTACTTATCCAGCTCAAGAATTCAGCCACCAAATATGGAAGATAGCCAGATTTTGAGCAGTTGGACAATAAGCCTAACTTTCCTCTTAGACACTTAGCTTTGCTTAGTTTTGAACCTTTGCACTAGGCTAGTTTTCCATTTTGAGAATTGTACCAGAGACAGTTAGTTACCTACATGATATTCAATTACTCATTTCTTCCTTAGTAATAGAGCCCAATTTAGTGGAAGGTGGCAATGATCAGTCCAAGCTGCATTTCCCTGCCTCCCTTGAAGAGGAGTGGTCCTAGGACCACATAGGACCAGTACAATATATGCAGAAGCTGCTGGGTGGGGCTGAATCATGCATTTGCCTTTCCCCTTCCTATTCTTTCTTCCTCATGTGCTCACGTCTTAGCCAGAACTCCATTGTCACAACTGTGGAGACAAATCTAGTAGGACCCCAAGCTGTGATAATGGCATGAGACTAACACACCAAGCCTGGAACTTTGTGCTTTCCTAAGTGTGTTGCTGTTCACAGCAATACTACCCAACACATTTTGGTCCAAACACACAGAATAAAAACCCTTCCATTTCTCCCAGTTTGAAAAGATCATAGTAATCGTAGCCCAAATGTGTATGGAAAAGTATCACTCCTGGTGCGTTTATCACACAGTCTGAATCTTCCACTCCTGTGTTTGAAAGAATCTCAAGCCTGAATGTGACAACAGACCCCAAACTTTCACTTGATCCCTGGGAAAACAAATCTCTGTGCCATGAAACTGATTTTAATCAGACTTCACAAAGGGAAAGACTAATATTCGCTCAATATTTCAATTTATAAATTGTGTCTTAAAAGAAAGTTTCATTGTTTTCCTAACGATAATATCCATCTGTCCACAGCAAACACCGGGAGTTTGTTCTCTTTGGTTAATTAAAAATATAAATCATATTATATCAGAGCCCTGAGTAAGCGTTGATGCTGCATTCATCCTGTTCTCTCATGTTGCAATGAAAAAGACAAGGGGGAAAGGCAGGAAAGGCTACGATGATGTTTCTTAACTGTTCACCTTTCGTGAGATTCTTTCTCCAAGGAGTAAGCAGTGAAAAGGAAAGTCCTTGAGTACTTGCTTAGCGTTCTCTGTCCTGGTCTCTTCTTGACCTCTCCCTCATCGAGGCTGTCCCTCCTCTCCTCCCCTCCCCTTTAACCCGGCTCCTTGATCCCTGAACCGGCTTGACTGTGGCTCAGCCTGTAGGTCCCAGAAGCGTCTCAGGCAAAAGGCTGCCCCTGACTTTGCTCATCCCCAACACACCAGCACTCCACAGCTGAGCAAGGACTCCTCTTTGGAGGTCCATACTGCGCCTACCACCACCACACACTCACTTCCGGTCACAGAAGTCAGGTCTTCCACCCTCCATATCCCACAAGGAGGTGAAATTTCCAAGAGTGGCCTCCAGCATGCAGCAGGGGACCTGGCCCAATACCTTTTACCTACTACTCACCTCTTAGAAGATTTATGCCAGCGAGCCCTAGAGCAGAGGGGACAGACACTGAACCAATGAGAACACTTACTCAGCTCGTCAATGTGCTCTGAAACCCTCTCTGCTATTGACTTTCATCCCACAGCTACCAGAGGTCTCTAATCTCAGGGGAACGTCTCCAAAAGCCCTAAAGAGGTTTAGTACTAAAAGAAAGTTGTGAGCAACCCATTTTAATGCTTGGTAGTAGAATTCAAAGTACATGATTTTGCCTTTGGGGAGGGTATAAGAATTCAATTACAGGGAGCAAATAAGGGCAGTTAGCTAAACAGAGCACATGCGATAAAGTCGTTTGTACTAGTCTCTGGTTGCTCAGGCTTGGTTTCCTAGTGCACTGTGAAAGATACGGGTTTTTAAATTAATAGGTTAATCTAGGCTTAAGAGAGGAAGATACAACAAGTACAGTGAGGCAGGAAATCTAGCATTAGATGTAGTCTGTTTCCTAGAACAGAGAAAAGGGAGGCTAACGTGTTCCAGATGATATTCTTTGGGTAACATATTAAATTTCTCCTTTACCACATCCACCATAATTTAGTGATTTGAGTTGAAGAGATTTCTAAATGAGAGCTCGCTGGTAATTTCTCCCACCTCTTTTTAAATGAATGCCCCTTTTCCATTCATCATATTTTAAATCATTCTATGAATAGTTTTTATGTTAAAAAATAGTTTTCTCTTTATAAGAGTATTAAGTGGGGGTCCCATATAAAAGATCCTACAGGGTGAAATATTAGGAAATAACTTAACCAAATAATTGATAGAGTCATTTTAATTGCTACCTTGTTATCTGTGACCTAGTTTGCATGGTGGTTTTTATGGAGCCTGATTCTTTGATTTATTGGAGAGCATTAGATTCAGAATGGGTGAAAGAATATTTTGATTTCCCTTTCAGTTATGTTGGATTGGCAGTACTTCCGTAAAAACAAAAACAAGCTGGTAAAACTCATTTTGGATATTTTTATCTAAATAGCAAGATTATATTAAATTAGAATTGATATAGGAGAAAAGTCATTTTTCTATAATTATTATTCCCTATAGAATACACACACACACACACACACACACACATACTCTGCAGGGAATAAGAATTATATATAATATCTATTATATATCAAGGAGGACATGAAAGGGGTTATATTTTCTTGGCACACTATTACATACAATCAAACAAAATGAACATGAAGTCCACCATTTTCTTAACCAACTAAAGCAACCGTGAGAACATCAGACCCAGTGCTGGACACCATACTTTGGTTGTCTACTCCCTACATAGCAGATTTTAGACTATAAACTCATCCCGAAACCCTGTCCAAAGCACACTACACTACCATTTATGATTACAGGTATTCCCAGTGGCATAGATTCTCTCACCAGGACGTGTAACAGGTTGAAATGAAAACGATCTAGAATTGTGAACTGTTCAGGTATACAGAAGGCTTTTTGTGAATCACAGTGACAATACAGAAATAATGGCAAAGTCAAAGAAAGATGTAGAACAGGATGTCAGGAGACCCACATGTGTACATGCACGACCACAGTGCCAGGACCCTCACCGCAGTCTCTCAGGTCAGCTCCCCAATGGTTAATTCTTTGAAATGACAGCTGATCCCACCAATGAGAGTGAACACTGAGTCTGAGCTACAGACCCTCCCTCATATTCTCTTTGTGTCAGAGCATCTGGGTGCATATCATATAAAAACCAATGGAGCAGAGCACAAGGAAATTAAGCCAGACCACCAGAGACCTGTACCACATAACACAACCAAAGGACATCGTAAGCAGCGAGCTGCACAAAAATGTAATGGTCTTGTCTGGGGGCTCTGAGTAACTGGTTTGTGAGTTGAACTAGTGTTCATGTTTCTCTCTTTACCTTCTGGCTACTAAGAAACTAACCATCATCTTTGTCATCAAATTCATGTCTAGCCTCATCATGTTTTTATTTTCCTTGCCTTGACCTTTGCTTTAGCTATTTGATAGCTTTCTGAAAGATTGTTGTTTTTTTCCTACTTTATTGTATTTTCTTTGTGAACCATTTTGATTCTTTTTCAACTAAGACAAGAAGGTGGAGAAGGAAAGGAAGCGGGGAGTGGGGAGAGAGAGCGTGAACCTGTGCCCTGGGTTGTAGAGTTCAGACAGGCCTAGATGGGGATCCCACCACTTCCCAGCTGTCCAACTGGGGCAGTTATTTTACAATTCTGTACAGTGTTCATCTAGATCGTTCCATGACCTGGAAACAGAATCTATGCCATCAGGAACATCTGTCAGCGTAACCGACGTTTTGTATGCCTTGGTGAGATGAGATGGCTCATAGAGATGTGCGTTTCCAAGAAGACTTTACAGACCAAGGTTCACTTAATCTCTGAAAGCTTCAAGTTCAAGTAATATGGCAGGTTATTAACACACACCTCAGTGGAGAAAATGCAGGAGATCAGTTAATATTACTATTCCTTCCTTCGGTATTTCTAGCAACATCTAAATTCTGCATATGTGTGGTATCTGTGGGTATTCTACGTGATGCTGTGCACAGAGGTGCATATCATGTGTATAGAAATATGCATGCAGATTTGCATAGATACATCCACACAACCTCCACACACACCCCCATACACACTCACACACACACACTCCCATGCACACAGCTGATCACCATGATGGAACCTGATGCAAAAAGTTCCCACTCACCAATTTCCAAAGAACTTCAAGGTGAGCAGCTGGGAAACATATCCATCCTCTGCAAGTGTGCTTTTGTTTTTTGTTAAAATTATGATCTACAGAATATACTGGAAATTAGTCTAGGAAATGAGCCATTTTATTAAAGCACAGTTTGGGTAATCTCTATGTGTGAAATAGAAGCCTAAAAAAAATTCCTCCCTTCGGGTCCCGCCCCGGCCCCGTGATTTACCCTGCCCGTCTGCTACAACAATCATCGCCACCGTCCACAGTGCTCACCATGACCTATTGCAGACAGTTAATCAAGAGCAGAGACAGCAGCTTTCACAGCACAAGCAGTTACTTGTTCTCAACTTTTTAAAGTTCATAATTCAGTCTTACTGTCATTTCTTTCCTTTTGCCGGTGCTTTTATGAAAGGTAAAGTTGAACAGAAAGAAAAGCAGAGTCATTAACTGTTTGAAAGTTTAATGTGCTACCCTACCAGAATTAGATGTGATAATGAAATTTCCACTGCTGAAAGCAGACTTTGCTAACTGATGTATGTAGTGAGAAGGTGGTCACGTAACCAACGAAAACAAAAATCATGCTCATTTTTCTTTATATTTTCAATCATTTTGCTGTTTAAACTGGCCAAACACCAAATTAGACCAGTTAGGATGCCTTCAAAAGTGCACTTAGTGAAATTCCATTTGTTTCTCTTAGAAAATATGTAGGCTGCAATTATTGCCTGGATATTGATTAGGTAACCTTATATATGCAGACTTCCTAGACAACAGATCAGGACTGAAGGGTGCACACTGCTGGATTTTCTTGGCCATTTCAATTGGTCAGAAGAGCCAGCCAAGTCACCAGCGGCCAGAGCTGGTCCACCCGACCCATGCCTCTCCTCGGTCTGGCACTCGAGGTTTGTCTAAATAGGAGTCCAGCGGACCTTTCCTAACTAAAGATGGTGCCCGGCCTACAATGGTTCAACTTAGCATTTTTCTTTTTCTTTTTTTAATTAATTAATTTATTTTAAAAGCAGAGTTACAGAGAGAGAGGAAAGACAGAGACATCTTCCATCCGCTGGTTCATCCCCAAATGGCCACAACAGCCAGGACTGGGCCAGACCAAAACCAGGAGCCAGGAGCCAGGCATTTCTTCTGGGTCTCCCATGTAGGTGCAGAGGCCCAAGCACTTGTGTCATCTTCCACTGCTTTCCCAGGCATATCAGCAAGGAGCTGGATTGTAAGTGGAGCAGCCAGGACTCATATGGGTTCCCTTAAGGATGCAGGAGCTGCAGGCCTTAGCTTTAACCCGCTGAGCCACAGCTCTGGCCACTCCTTTTACTTTTTTTTTTAATTAATTTGTTAATTTGAAAGGTAGAATTAGAGGAGCGAGAGAGCGAAAGAGAGAAGCCTCCCATCTGCTGGTTACTCCCCAAAGGGCCGCAACAGCCAGGGCTGGGCCAAACCAAAGCTAGGAGCCTGGGACTCCGTCTGTGTCTCCTCCATGGATACAGGGGCCTAAGCACTCGGGCCGTCTCTGATGCTCGCCCAGGCACACTAGCAGGGAGTCAGATTGGAAGTGCAGCACCAGGACTCCAGTGGCGCCCACTCGCGATGCTGGCACTGCAGGCGGCATAGCTTGACCCACTGCACTACGATGCTGTCCCCGACATCATTGTTCTACTTTACGATGCTGTAAAAGCAGTATGCATTCAGCAGAAACCATAGTAGAATTCTGACTTTTTACCATTTCCAGGGCTAGCAATATGTAGTTTGTTCCTCTTGTGAGATGCTAGGCCATGGCACTGACCTGAAGTCCCCAGCCACCACGAGATCACCAAGGCAAACAACTCACGTTCGAGTGTGCTGGAGTTAAGCTAAGGTGTTTAGTGGAGGAGGGTTTCCAAACGTTCTCGACTTCCCCTGGGTCTGTTGGGATGTAACCCCATCACAATTCCTGCCTTCCACAATCAGCATGGTCTTTAGTTGTTTCCCCACTCCCACTCTCTTTCTACTCCTTTGTCTTGGCACAAACGATACATGTCCTCCTCCTCCTCCTGACACACCACCCACACGAGTCCCCTCTCCCCACCACCTCCACCCAGAGACCTGTGACATATCAGCATCCATTGAAATGATGTCCAGCTCAAGTCCAGTTCAATATCCCTTCTTTTTGGGAAAGTAGTCTTCTCAGCCACCCCAAACTGGCCTGATTTCTCTCTCCTCTCTACCCAGGGTCACTTTGGTTTCGTTCTTGTACATTTCATAGCCTTTGGCATAGAGTAGGAGTCTGTCCACTGTGATGGGTGAAGCAGCGAAGCTAAAGACTATATTGCACTATCGTCTCTCCTCATTCTCAGCTTGTATGTTTCCTAATGGTAAAGAGCAGTGTAGTGGGAAGAGGGTGCTTATAAATCTTTCAAACCTTTATATTATCCAATAAGTTCATTGCACAGACACGCAGCTTGGTAAATTTTATTTCTTGAACCACATGATTAAACTGGGTTGGCCTGGCTTGGTTAGAAGCACCTCGGCAGTACTCCTGGCTTTACCAGGAACAGCGCTGGTGATGCAAGAAGTAATTCTTTGCTGAATCATAGCTGAATTTATATCATACTAAGCTTCGGAAGGTACCACTTTTCAAGTCGCCTATAAAAACAAGAGCCTTCTGTGTGCAACGTTTTATGTTCTCCTGGCTCCTATCAGGCATGGGGGCATCTCTGTAAGGTGTTGACCTAAATTTCTTCTGACCTAATTTCCTTGTTGCAAAAGGAATTCAGTGCAGCCAGCCCCCACTGCGGAGCGGTTTTGTTCTACATCACTGTCAAATTTCAATGACAAATGGAATGAACTTTGTTAGTCCTTGTGAGAGTTCAGAAGAGCTCAGTATATTCTTCTCTGGATGGCTAGAGGAGTTCCTTGATTTGTCCTGCAGGCTACAGAGAGTGAAAGGGCCTCCCTCAGCCCCGCGCACTCCCTCCAAGCAGTAGGCCAAACCCCATGGAAGCACCAAGCGCTACTCCCAGATGCTTTGCTGCTCAGTAGCTAAAACCGAGGTTGCTGATGATGGAGGGGAATGCAAGTGACAAAACAAACAAACAGACAAACAAACTATTGGGCTCTTTAATCAAAAAAGAAACCCACCACAGCACCAGCAAAGCCTGCTTTGGTTCCAGTCATAAATATTTTGAAACAAAATAAACTTCTACTACCAAAAAAAAATTTAGCAGTAAGTATAGAACAACAAACCTATTCTCCCCCACTATATTGCAAGCAGATGAATATATTTGTATATGGATGTGTTTGAGATGGGGGGAGGTTAATGAAAGGTTAGGATGTAGCTCAACTAATTCGGTAGTTGTAAAAGTCATAAGCCAGTAAGCAGGGGTATAATAAAAGTTCTTGAGTTTTTTGAGAGAAGACAAGACAGTCTCCTACTAAGAATAACTTCAGGGGAGAGGTTTGATGCAGTGGGATGCCCACGACCCATATCAAAATATTGCTTTGGGTGTCGGCTCTTCTGCCTCCAAACCTACAGAGAATGGCTCAAGGACTTGGGTCCCTGCCACGCACCATGTGAGACCCAGATAGAGTTCCTGGCTCCCTGTCCTAACCCTGGCTTTGCAAGCATTGAGAAGTAAACCACCGGAAGGAAGGCCTCTTTCTCTCAGTCTTTCTCTTATCATTTCAAATAAAATGAAAGTACATAAATAATTTTTTTTAAATTGTAAAAAGGAATGGCATCAGTCTGTTATTTTCTGAAAGAAGAAGGTATACTAGATGACTCCCCGGGTTTCTTTCTGGCATTGTTGTTTGCAGATGAACATTATCTGAATCACATATTTACTTGCAGTTTCACTGATGGTACACGCCAGAATTTTAGTCATTCAGCAATATGGTGAAAGTGCCTTAAAATACTGAAAATCACCAAAATCCTTTCATGCTTGGTCACAGTTATAATTCCAGAATGTTCCTCCATTATTTCCACTTGGAAGCTAGTCTCTTGCAAGCCCATCAGGCACCACACCCCACCAGTTGGTGGTGTGGTCAAAGAAAGCAGCTGTCCCGGCAATTTAGCTTGGACCTAAGTGGTGACATAGAAGTGGGCAGGAGGAGGGGAAAGGCTGACAAAGGGAAGAACACAGTCTATTTCAGAAAAGAAAAGATGGAAGAACATTACAGTGGATAATAAAGAAGGAACGAGGGGAAACGTTAACTTTGCTGTTTGTCACTGTTTGGTTACCACGCAATATTTGCACATTCCCACAGGGTTTAGCACAATAGCTCAACACCCAGGCACAGTGGAACGGGGTCAGATCAGGAAATGAGCGTTTCCATTTCTTTGTCTTTGCTTTATGTTTGGAGCCCAGGAACCCCACTCTTTGAGGCCTTCATGCACCATATGGTGCAGTTCTGTGCGCTCTCATCACCCCAATGTGCTAACTACAACAACAAAACAGAAGAAAAGTAATCTGAGGAGGAAAAGACCGTTCGCCACGCTCCCCAAAATGCTGAGCATCTTCTAGAGAAAGGAACTCCTCAGAGTCAAAAACCACAGGCAGAGTAAAGACATTATCTGAAAGGAAAGACACATGGGAGACCCAAACCAGCAAACAGTTACTAACTCCGCAGCTAAGGGTGGCAGCCACTTCTTGGTGACCAAAGCAGGAAAATTCATCACCAAGGTGTTCCCATGCCGAAGAGGTCACCCCATGTCCAGAAGAACTGCTTGTTTATGGCATTTTTTTTAAAAGAAAGGTTTATTTATTTATTTTATTTGAAAGTCAGAGTTACACAGAGAGAGGAGAGGTGGAGGGGTAGAGAGAGATAAAGAGAGGTAGCGACAGAGAGGTCTTCCATCCACTGGTTTACTCCCCAATTGGCCACAATGGCCAGAGCTGCACCCATCTGAAGCCAGGAGCCTCTTCCAGGTCTCCCACATGGGTTCAGGGGCCCAAGGACCTGGGCCATCCTCTACTACTTTCCCAGGCCATATCAGAGAGCTAGATTGGAAGTGGAGAAGCTGGGTCTCGAACTGGCGCCCATATGGGATGCCGGTGCTTCAGGCCAGGGTGTTACCCTGCTGTACCACAGTGTTAGCCCTATCTTTTTTTTTTTTTTTAAGATTTATTTATTGTACTTGAAAGAGTTACACAGAAAAGGAAACACAGAGGAGAGAGAGAGAGAGAGAGAGAGAGAGAGAGAGAGTGGAGAGAGAGAGAGAGAGAGTCTTTGAACCACTGGTTCACTCCCCAGCTGGCCTCAAGGGGTGGAGCTGTACCCATCCGAAGCCAGGAGCTTCCTCCGGGTCTCCCACGTAGGTGCAGGGGCCCAAGAACCTGGGCCATCCTCTACTGCTTTCCCAGGCCCTATCAAGGAGCTGGATCGGAAGTGGAGCAGCCGCGTCTTGAACCGGCGCCCGTAGGGGATGCCGGCACTGCAAACTGCAGCTTTACTCACTCTGCCACAGCGCTGGGCCCTGTTTATGGCATGTCTTACTGCCTTGTGCACAGCCTTAAACCAAGAGCACAGAGATGAGAGCTGGAGAGGGAGCAGACAAGAACACACGTGGGTGACGGGAGCATTTGACTGGCTGTTGAGTCGATGCCCGTCAGAGAAGGTGCTCCCGAGGAGCACTGGCCAGAGCAACTGGACACATCATCTGCTCAAGAGCAAGACAAGGAGAAGGAAAATGCTGTCGAAATCTCAGGAACTTATTATCCCAGGAAGTTAGTTTTGGAGAAGGAATTTCTGGGCATAGCTCTGAGTCGTAAAGGACCACAGGGACTACTGGGTGTGGAGGAAAATTGGAAAAGTTAAATGGCCCAATCAGAAATGGTCTCGGCAGATGCTGTTTCAAAGAGCCCAGGACAAGTTGTACTGAACTTAGAGACCTGCCTGCTGGGTCTCTCACATCTCTTTGACGGATCCCTTCTCATCAAGAGCTGGCCATGCCCCCTCCAGTTTGATGCTAGATGACACAGGAAAGCTTCTAATAACCATGAAAATTGGTAACCTGCAAATACATGTCAACACATACATAAGCTCTGTGGTCAAACTGAAAATCACTTCCTCCTGTGGGGATTAGCTTCCCACGATTGTCTACTACGGGATCTATCTGAACAACCCAGGACCTTGGGCTGGGAGGATTTATTTACTTAGCACGGCACCTGGTGCCACTGCTCGCTCTGTTCCCACTGCTCCACACACCTGCCGCTCCACAGCCTTCTCCCTGCCAGACACAGGGGAAAGAGAGCAGCTTCCAAAACCCGTGTTACTCCAGCAAGCACAAAAATGACGACGTGAAGCCTGCACCAGGTCAGACGCAGCTTCCCCTAAAACTGGCTGGGCCTGGCTGTGTGCAGGGCGAAGCCATGCTGAATCTCTGCTTTCGGAAGCCGCACTAGATGGAACAATCAGACTGTTTGAAAAACCCATCATCTCGCAACGATTTGTGAAGCGTTGGACGTCTGGCAAAAGGGTGTTCTGAATAAAAAGATGTTGCCAGGAGTTTTGAGATCAGAAATCCACGATTAATTCTGACTGCTTGGATCAATAAAGATTGTTTTCCTTTGAAACAGAGTACCTATAAAAGTGTGTAATTTGAGGTATAGGAAAATCATTGCCGAATGAGCAAAGAGTACTTTTGCTGCCCACAGAATCCATTTGGTAATAATTTCAGCATGAAAAGTAAAACCATTATTTTAACAGGACAGATGCATTTGAAAGTCATGAACGATTATATCAGTGAAAAATCATATTTGCATAAAATACATTTTCAGCACACACTCACTCAGGTGTAGCCCTATTCACACCAGAACGGCAATGCAGCACGAGCCGTTTCCTAAAGGAAAAGTACATGTGAGAATTCAGATTATTTTGTCTAGCACAGCTGCCGCTTGTGCCGTAAAAGCAGAGATGCAGCTGATGACAAGGTAGGATGGAACTTGACACCTCCACTGGCATCCAGCCAAGAATACAGACTGTTTTAGCCAGTCTGTGGCATGCGATCCGTTTCTTAATTGTTGATAACATATAATTAGGACAATCTAAGCCTACTTTAATGAATGCAATAAGTTAAACTGCAGCGTTTGGCTAGGAGAGACTTTGTTAGTCTTGGAGCATAGATCTGCAGAGTAACATTTTATAAACAGTATAAAATGGAATCTTCCCTTTACAAACTATCAGCCTAGAATTATGGCCGACATCCTAACCCACAGAATAAATTGTGTGCACTGTATAAATGTCAACTGATATTCATGGCCAATGTGCCCAAAATAAATTTTCCCCTTGAAGATTTTAAAGGTAAGATTTATGTGAAGAAATTGGGCACATATTTAAAAATGACAGACTACACGTTCTGCTAATCAGTTATCAACCTGATTTATTTTGACAGACTTCTTTCTAAGATGATCAGAGCTCAGTCTAGTGTACTACAGGTTTTTTTTTTTCCAAAATGCGATGATTTTCTTGAAAATAATGAATTATTAACTTTGTACTAAAATAGATTCTCTGCATTCATCTTTTCACACCCATGTTACTTACCTGCAGGCTTTAGAAAAGCCTAACTATTGTAGAGTATGAAGTAGGCTTTTAGCTAGGACATCAATAAATTCAGCTCATTTTTTACATATCTCTGATAAAAGATTTACTTTGTTCAAAAGGGGGGAAATGCTGCCAAGATTTTTTAAATAAATATAAGAAATGGGAAGTTTGGGGGGAAAAATGCCTTGTAGCTTTTGACCAAAAAAAAAAAAAAATACTTTGTAAAGGGAAGCTGTATTTATCCACAGCATCCATGCTTTCTCTGATTTGTTTTTTTTTTTCCTTTAAATTTGTTCTAATGTTATCAGAATTGATTTTTAGTCTCAGTCATCCCCAAGGAACTGTCATGAGTGAGGCTCTTATCGGGAAACTGTAATGAAGAATCAACTCGCAAAGCTGTTACTATGGTGCTCACATATCTGAAGAAATTTTTAGTGGAAATAAAATTCCAAAGCACTAAATTTAGAGGTATTTCGTTTCCTAGTAAGAGGCATAAAAATAGTACTACGAGTTACAATTTAAATTCCAAGGGGGAGACATGTATTTCTGTACGATGCTCAACCGCATACATTCGAGAAAGCTCGCTTTTTTCCACAGGCCATGAGACAAATTAAAAATCGTGTTAACTAATTTCCTGTTGGGCCCCAAAGGATAATAAGCTAAAAAAAAAAAAAAAGGCAGCAGTAGCAGATCTTCATGTTCACATTTTCATCCTAGTGTTGCTTTGCAGAAGAAACTTGACAAAGTAAAGGCACGACTACTGGGAAAATGTATTCTTTTTCATGAGTTTAAGAAAAACATTGACAATAATACAGAATTGTAATTTGAGATACCAAATTGTGTCTTGTGTCAAAGAGGACAAGGAGAGTTAAAGAACGCCATTGGTGCACTGGTGTAGTTACCAAAAGCTCAAATTTAAGCTACATTTCCCATTAAAAGTAATCATTACTATAGTGTGCACAAGTCAACAAAATCCCCTTTTTCAAAAATAAAAAAGTGAGAATTTTCAGAAAGCATGGCCAAATTATAGCCTTCAGATTAAAGTTAGTTTATCTAAGGACCATAGGTAAAAAACATTTTTTAAATAAGACAGCAAGTCGTCCCATTCAAAACATGTTCCAGATTCCTCCAGTGAAACTGCATTTCAGAGATGGTACCTGAAGTAATGCTTGAAGAGGGAGAAAGATTTTTAAATCGTTTTTAAAATTTATTTTTATGAATAAGCCATCAACAGTAAAAATATCCTATAATAAATCCAACATGGGTGAGAATATTACATTAGATCTTCCTTCTAGGCTCATAGGGAAAAAGAGAAACTGGCACCTCTCAAATAAAAAGATGAAAATAGTTACAAGTCTAACTATTTCTGAGTGAGAGACACACTTTAATTATAGAAGAGTGCAAGTAAAGAAAATCACCCTGTGCTCCCACCCATCATGTGCAATTTTACATAGGTGTAAGTATTATATGAAGAAAAACTTTTCATGACCGAGTACAACAAACACAATACCCAAGTCAAGGTCCATGGCTTACACTGCTCAAAGCCCTGACATGAAATTTCTCAGAAAAGCAATCCACAGCGCCATCCTCTAAATTAAAAATGCAACCCTCACGGTAAGACGCATACATGTGCTCATAATTCCAGAGAGTATTTTAGGAATTGTGGCCGTTAGATGTGTTCCTTTTTAGGCTGAATTTGGGAGAATTTTGGGTCATAATTAGAACAGAATACCAGGACTGAGAGATGCAATGCAGTGCAGTAGTGGGCAATTCACTCTTCTTTTACAAACACCCTATTCAATACTTGTAATTATGCGTTTGCACCATGGAGGAAATACTCTTTCAAATAAAGTAAACGCAGAACCTTTGCTGCAGGAGCCCCACGATTTTTGAGGTCCTCTTTTCATGTTACCAAAATTGAATTTCACCTCTTTGGACAAGGCCCACTGCAAATAATGAAATCTACTGGGGGAAAAGGGTGTAAAAGAGGGAGTCCATTTTGCTATCACATAAAACAGAATTCTACACTGTGGCATTCATCAAATAAAATTCACCAGAGCTGCTTTTTCCGACAAAACACTCAGAAAGCAGTCACTAAAAACGCCAGTTTAAAAGTGCTTGGCAACATTAAAAGTCACCTTTTTGTTAGTTCATTATTTATTGATAAAAGATGTATTTGCCTGTGTGGGTTTGGTTTTGTTTGTGTCTTTTTGAGTATTTTTTTTTTTTTGCACTATGCCTGTAATTATTTCTCTCTGCTTTACGTGCTGTAGGCTAAACAGAATCTACTGGTTTTTACTCACTTTGAGTTCTCAACAAAACTAGTTCCTCACCTTTTCTACTTGCCAGACAAAGCGGATTAGAAGCATTTCTCCTGTGAGTTTAACCAGGAGCTGGAGGAGGAAAACAACACATCCAGCTATTCAGAGTTCTGGGCTTTCAGTTGTGGCTATGCAATTGTACTACAGATGGTATTTTGCAAATATTAAACCAATGTATTTCAAGATAGCGCCTAAATTGCGATTCGTTTTGGTCTCATCTTCAAAACCAACCTGGGACACTTGTTGTCTAGGTCAGGAAAGGAGAAGGGCTTAGCCTGAACACAAAGCTTTGTGGACAGTCAACGGATTTGCTAAATTATTTTATCACCCACTTCACAGTTCAAGGACTAAACCAGCAGGATTCTTTCAGATGGGCTCCTGATGAAGAAACTCACTTTTCACCTGTGAACGCTCTGGGTCAGGAAACTTGCTATATGTTAGAGAGGAAGGAGAAGGAAAAGCGAAGTCCCTCCTCCTTGTTTCTGGGAGCTGTGCATGGTGCCAGGTGGAATCCGCGGCTGCATTTTGATCTCCCTTTCTGGTTTTCACTCTTTGGGGTCGGGTGCAGAAAGCCCAAGGGAGGAGCATCCTCAAATTCCCAATCTGCCTCGAGCACCCATCCTTATGGAGCTGCCCCCATATCAGCATCATGGGCACTGTTAGCTTTGGAATATGGCTTTTCCAGAATTCTCTGGGATTTAATGTGCCCTGGAGAGAAACCAGGGGTTCCCACAATGCCCAACCCTTAAGCCCAAAGGCGACCGATAAGGCAGCTGTGTTGACAGCCGGCAGGACAGGCACCTCCACGACAGAGGTTCAGGTTGAGCTTTTCCTCGGGGAGCCACATGGACCCACAGCAGAGACCGAGGCCCTGAAGCAGCAGCAAAAGTCAAGGTGACAGCAAGATGATCAAGTCAAGACAGAAGGAACCCTCGTCAGCTGTGAATGCCAGCAAGACAATGGACAAGGACATCACCCTGAAAAACCAGAGCATCAACAGGACCCCCCAACCAAGGATACCAGCTGTCCCACTCCTAGTCCGTGAAAGCACCCAGACATCAACTTGAAGTGATGCCCAGAACTGGACAGAAGGCTGAGAAATCTGGAACACTCCGACATTTTCCTAAATGGACAGCATTACCTAAAGAGATGGCTTTAATTATTGGATTGGACTGAATTTTAAAATGCATGGGACTCTAAATTTATAAGAGAACCAGAATAGTTATAGACAAAATAATGGAGCTGTTTTGCAGGCACTTCCAAGTCGCTGTGTGAGTGAAGTCAACATTACATAACCAAAGAAGAAAGTTTCTGCAGTAAAAATACTTTCCTCCCCAAACACATTTTCTTACACTTGCAAGATCACAACATGGTATGTGGTAAGGAATGAGGGGCAGCCTTTGGGGACCAAATTGTCTGCACCGGGTGATTATGTTAATTAAATGGCCCAAATGGCCACTTGGGTTTCCTTTTCGGTGTGTCTGTGTATGTGTAAGTCAGGATTACCAGTTTAAAAAAAATAACAAGGCCTAACTTGCCCTTGAATTGTCTTAGCTGACTCTTCTGCCGGAGGAACACCAACACCTTGTGTGATTATTTGGGAGATTCAGCGATTTATGTAAAAAGTCGAGGGCTTTCTATAAAGTGGCCAGCACCATCCCCTCCACCTACCCCCAGCTCCATACCTTCTCTGAGATCAGCCGAGTTCAAATCTTCAGCATCACCTACAATCCAACACTGCCACGTCCTCTTTGTTGTTCACCTTAAGCAGTTCTGAAACTCGTCCCCTTGTCTCCTTCCTTGCTCCCCTCACCCACAGTCGGGGGTCTTATTTCTCCTCTGCTTAGCACCTGTAACTATCTTCTACCCGGGCACCTGCCTCCAATTGAGCCTCTTTGTTGGCAAACTGCTGCTCAGCTCTGAGCTCAGCATTCCTTTCTCGAAATCCCTGTTTGTCTTTCCTTCCAATATTTCTTTCTTGGTAACTTCTATAAAGAAGGTGAAACAACTTAACATGCTCAAAACATAGCATGGACCAACTAGAACAAGGATGAATTGAAAGGAGTAAAGAGACAGATATTCAAAAACCTCAAAAAGACCTTCCTCAGCAAAGATCTCAACTCTGAGCTCTATAGCAATTCAAGTGGGAAGGCAGGTATTGGTTTTGGTGGTCATTAATCAAACTTTTAAAATATTACTTTATACTTAACACATATGTTCCAAAAATTTGAAATTAGCTACAGACTAACAAGTTTTTCTAAGCAAGTGTTGAAATTTTTCTAATTTTAAAAGAAGTCCATGTGTAATACTACATTACTTATAAATTAAAAAATACTAAGCAAACTATTTTCATATGATAGAATATACACAAGTACTTCAGAATTGTGGCAAATGGAATTAAAACACATTGATGTTGATGCAAAAATTCTTGGAATCCATGTGTAGTTCTTTTAATAATATGCATTCTCATGAACTTGTTGAAGACCCCTTGTATGCATGGATTTTGAATTTTTTGCACCAAAATAAACATTTCTTCTAATTCCATTTTTTCCACTAACCTTTTGAATTACTCTCATGTATACCGAATTCCCAATTAGTTTGAATATGGTTGACTGAAATCCTTAGCTAACTGGGTTTTTCTTTCTTTCTTCAAGTGAAGAAAAACGAGAGAAAGGAAAAAGTCCAAATATGCGGTGGTTACTCAAGGAGAAAAAAGAATTTTCTAGGTATATCTTGGGAAACGCACCTCTCCATGAGCGTGTATTAATTTTCTGTATAATGAGTAGTATTGATGATTTACATACACCATGTGTGTAGCATGTAGCAGTGTCTGGCCTATTTCAAATTGTCAATTTTCATTTTTCAATGAAAAAAGATTCTGATACACTACAATATCTTTTCATATAGATCTGGGAATGATCTCCTAATGAAGACAGCTATCCTTATTTAAAAAAAAAACAGCAATAATAATTATATCTAGCATTGGGAAAAACTGGATGGTCTCACAATTGTTCATTTGATCCTCACAAGAAAACCTGGTTTCTGGGAGGTTCAGCAAATTGGCTGGGGTTACACATCTAGTGAACAGCGGTGTCGGAGCTGGAACTCAGTTTCACAGCTCCGATCAGCTTCAGCTGATTAATTAAGTGAGAGTGATTAATTGCAAGCAGCTGGAGCCTGTGTCACGGAAGGGTATATGCTTCAGTGCAGTCCCATCCTGGCCCTTTTAGATAAGTTACGATGCACTCGTTCCCTTTCGTCCACTTAACAGCATGGATGGTGGAAGTGACAACGACAACCGTGGGAGGAGGAGGAGAGTGGCATGTGGCTTGCGTGTGCACACACAAGGCTCACACAGAGATTTGCTGAGGGCTTCTGAGAAAGTTCTCCTAGTGCTACCACGTGTGCAGGATGTGAGGGGAAAACAGGAATTCCAGGCAGACCGGGGAAAGCACTGGAAGGCAGAGTGGAGAGGCAGGGAAAAAAGTCAAAATGTCTTCACAGAGTGGAGCCCCCTACCCTACCCCACATTCGGGCAAGAAGCCCTTACATTCCCACGAAGCCAGTTTTTTGAGTTTTACATGCAACCCAAAGCATCTGAATTGTTGCACAAGAGTGGAAGTGAAGAACAGGGCTGTTTACACATCCTTAACTACTTCAGAACTGTGCACAGAGCTATTGGGGCAAAATGGGCACTTCATGTATTAACGTTTACAAGCACACGAGGGCCAGGCAGTTGGTGAAGCTGTTAAGACACTGTCCGGCATTGCCCACGTCCCATATCCAAGCACCTGGTTCCTGACCCAGCTCCACTCCCGACCCACCTTCCTGAGAAGGTGCACCTTGGGAGGCAACAGCCGATGGCCCAAGTACTCGGGTCCCTGGCCCCCATGTAGGAGACCCAGACTGAGTTCCCAGCTCCTGACTTGGCCTGGCGTAGGCCTGGCTGCTGGGAGTGTCTGGGGAGTGAACCAGCAACCGGGAGATCTCCCTATGTCTCTCTGCCTTTTAATTAAAGAAAATAAGTCAACACAATTTGAAAGTGCGTTAGAACCTTTCAGATCAGACAACTATGACTTGAAAGAAGCACATACTGAGATGTGAGCAGCCCCCTGAGCAGAGGCCTCTGGAAGAGCCGATGGAGGGCCGAGTACAGCCACCCCCGTGCCCCACCCCGGCTCAGTGTGTCAGTGCACACCCCAGCTGGTTCATGGATGCCAGAAGCAGCAGAGGCCAGGGACAAATGAGGCTAGAGGGAGATGCCTCAGTGGACCATCCCCTACACACACTGTTCTACTGCAGGGGCAAAGGGGAAGTCCCTCACCCCCTGCTGGCACTGTTTCTGCTTTGAAAGCTGCACCCCAGCCTAGGCCCCTTCTCCAACTGAAAGATGATGGGAAAATGAGACTTCACCAAAGCACCAGCCAGATGACCCACAGGGCAGCTCTGGAAGACAGCCAGTTCCCCAGCATTGATGTGGTCCCATTTAACTCCTCTGGGGTGGACGCGTGTAGAGGCTTAGTGACAGCAGCCATCGCAGCAGCTGGCATCCACGCAACTGAAGCCGAGATGCTGCGGGGGGGGGGGGGGGGCAGAAGGAACGCTCCAAAAACGCTGCAGTGTGATCTCAAGCAATGCCGCATTGTTTTGGAATGCGGGAAACCACAGGAGTAAACAGGCCAAGCTGGCATGCAACAGGCAAAAATAAGGCAGGACTTTTTTTTTTCCTGACCCAACAGAGAAACCAGATCAAAGATTAAGAGCAGCTGGCTTGGGGCTCTGCCTGTGTGATATGGATTCACTCTGTTAGCAGCTGCTTACTGTGCACCTACTGTGTGTCACACTCTCCCACTCCAGAGTTGACTACATAGGAAGAAGGCACAATTCCTTCCTTTAATGCATACAAATCTGGAGCCACCAAACTCTGATGTGCAAAAAAAAAAAAAAAAAAGTCCAAGTTTGGTTTCTACCATATATTTATTTGCTGTTTGAACCCCTTTCACAAAGCAGCAGGAATAAGCCCGCCATTTATCTCCCTTTCCCCTGGGGTTACCTAGAAGTGCAGGGACCCAAGGGCCTTGCACAGCAGGTGAGGGGCGGAATCCAGGCCTCAGCGTGATGGCGTCTGTGCAGCCACCCCTGTGTCCCAAGCCTGGCCAGGTCCCCCCAGCCTCAGTTTCTCCAACCTCACTTCTCCCCAGCTCCTACTCACGCCTCTCAGATACCACTCTGCTTCTTTACCACGCCAGGCAGAGTCTGGGCCCCTCCTCAGACACCCACCAGGACCCGATCTCTCCTTCCCCTTCTCCTCTCTTCCCTTCCCTGGGCCCATGAGATGCTATTTTTTCAAATCTATGTTCTAATTTTGGACCTGGAGTTTGAGCTATAAAAACAAAGAAGCCGACTCCTTCATTGTTCCTCCCTTCGCGGCCCCTTCCCTGGGGGTCGCCTCACTTCCAGAATGCGGAGGAAGGGTAGAGGTCAGAGGAAGTGCTCGGAGGACAGAAGCATTGGCTCCCATCTCAGTTCCGCTGCAATCAAGTGTTGTTTTCTTTGGGACGATGGGAAAATTTCCTTGAAGAGGCAGCATACACACCCAGGTCTTTTCAAATGGATAGGTGTTCACCAAAGAAAGTCAAAGAGGGACACAGGTCTACGCAGGACTCCAGTTGTAGGCAAAAGGAACCAACTCTTTCGATCATGAAGTAGTGCAGGATTTAAGAACAGCATGCAGAACCTTGTGAGAAATGAGGATTCACTCTCGCTAACCAATGAAATGCCACTGTGCTCTCTGCCATTGTATTTTATGTGGTTCAACGACCATTTGAAATTTACGTCCATTGTCTCACTGTAAAAGTTAGAAAACTGAAAATTTTATTAAAAAAAAAAAAAAACACCACAAGGCCCCAGAGAGCAGAAGTCAGATAAAACAACACTCTCTTCCTGTCTTTCGGCAGTGAGTACCTGTTTGACTTGTGCCTCCTTTGGAATAACTCGCAGGGGTGCAGAACGTCTGGCCCACGGGCCATACAAGACCCACGAAACCACTTGGTCTGGCCCTGCTAAGGCAACTGCAGGCAGGATTTGAAATTCAATAAATGTACAGCAGGCTAGTTTTTAGGTTCACAATTGTGTATGGCCTGAGAATTGTGTTATAAATATCCTAGCGGGGGGCTGGCGCTGTGGTGCAGTGGGTTAACACCCTGACCTGAAGCACCAGCATCCCATATGGGTGCCAGTTCAAGACCTGGTTGCTCTACTTCCTATCCAGCTCTCTGCTGTGGCCTGGGAAAGCAGAAGATGGCCCAAGGCCTTGGGCCCCTGCACCCACACAGGAGACCTGGAAGAAGCTCCTGGATCCTGGCTCCTGGCTTCGGATCAGTGCAGCTCTGGCCGTTGTGTCCATTTGAAGAGTGAACCATCGGAAGGAAGACCTCTCTCTCTCTCTCTCTCTCTCTCTCTCTCTCTCTCTCTCTCTCTTTATCTCTCTGCCTCTCCTCGAACTCTTTCAAATAAATAAATCTTTAAAAAATAAATAAATAAATATCCTAACGACCCATGGCAGAAAAAGGTTCCCCACCCACGGAGGGAATATTCCTTTACCTACCCAAAGAGATGGCCAACAGCACTGTCACACTGGAATCAGACATTATTAGATGCAGGCTGCATAATCAATTCTACCAAGCACATGGTGAGAGACAGGCGGAGACCCAACAGATCCTGCTGTTCTGTTGCCCATCGGTGCTCTGTTTCCCACCAGCACACTTTCACCGTCACGTGTGTCCCCTACCTTTGCTTCAGAGAAACCCCCGTGGGCTCCACGCACTGGAGAAGAGACTCTGCAGGGCACACGTGCCCCTTCCCATTTACATCTGCAGTACCCTGAGTCTAAGCACACCCATGAATCTGACGGCGAGTGCTACTGAAGTCTCAACTCTAAATAAATAGTTGAAAATAAAAAGTTGTATAAATATCAGTGGGAGCCAACGATGCGGTTTGCGAGGGAGTGCTATAAACACAAAGTCAATTAAATGGGATCTACTTTTGCGGGGTAAAAGACTACTTAGACCGGTTATTATAGAGGAGATTTTGTTGTGCGGTGGGGCAGCACGTACCCATGTGGCTAACCTACAACGCACAGGAGAAACAGATCCCACCCGTACCTAGGAGCCGCACCACAGCCAGGCCACAATTCCTATGAGGGAATGAACTTAATTTGCTACAAACGAAGACCAGGCTCTGTTGCCGCTCATTAGCTGGTCACAGACACACTGCAAGAGGAGAAAGTGGAATTCAGTCCATGTTCCAACTTCTACATGTGCTGTGAATAAAACAGACTATTGTTTTTTTGATAAAGAAGTATTGTTTTGAATGTGCAGATTTGCTAAGTAAAGCCAGCAGAATTTTTTGGCCAAATATAGTCTCTTGCTCACTCCTAAAAATCCTAGCTTTCAAATTAGGAACTGAAGTCATTGAAAAAAAAAAAAAAAAGTTTACATTCCTGGAGCCGGCTGCAGCAAAGCCAAACAAATGTTTGGCTTAAAGCTCACTTACATCTCTTTCATGAGCCTTTTCTTTAACATGGAAGTCGGAAAAATACCGTTTCTTTTATCAAGTCGTTTAATGCCAAGTGGGGTGTGTGTGTGTGTGTGTGTGTTTATGTGAGGACACGCTCACTCAGCAGCAGCGCTATAGGGTCAGTGTAGTGGTTTTCAAAGCATGTGGGTCATATTTGAATTTAAAGAAACCATGGTTTTACAGCTTCTGGCATAATTTAGGTCACAGTCACAAACTGTGATTTTTTTTTAAGCATCATTAACCACTGAATGGACAAGGAATGTGTTATTTTCAAGGAGTTTCTTCAGTGCCAGTTCAGGCAATAAAAACCTGAGGACAGGGTCAAACCGGGAGGGTAACTTAGTATGCAGTTGCCCTCTTGATGCACTTTTTTTGCCATAAAGTTTGCAAGTTTCCTGGCATTCGGTCTCCGAGCTCGTGCTGGATAACGTGGAGTGACAGCAAACTCAGTTCACGGAAGGCGGGCATCTGGGCGACCAATTTGCAAATAGTCAGTCGGGCTGGTGATCTGGCACCCAGAAGAGCCCATCAGGACGACTAAACCGGCGGACTGAGCACGCAGCCGCCTAGTGTTGCTAGGATCATGGGTAGCGGCGTCTCCTAAAATAGTCTTCACAGACCAGCCCCGTTTTTCACTCTGATACAGGTGAGCATTCCTTCTACACAAATTCCCTGTCTCAGAGTAGACAAAGCAATGGTTTCAGCAAAGCCTGTCTCTAATGCAGAGCTGCCTGCCGTGGTGCCCAGACCCCAGGAGGCTGAAGGAGGCTTGCATGCCCTCCACCCACCCTCATCGCCCCTCTAGGCTTGCGGTGGGCTCTGCATGCCAGCAGGGATCCGCGTTTCCCGCGTGCAAATGGTGGTAGTGCTGCAGGGGGTGTCGGTGTGCAGAGAGCAGAGCCTTCTGGGTCTCGCTGGGCCCTGCCCACACCCGCTCCAGCTCCCCTCCTAGTCTCTCAACCCTCAACCAATAAGCGAGAACTTTAATTTTACAGGACAGTTGTCACCTGGAAGAAATAACATGAAGCTTTTACTATAAAATACTATTTCTGGGGCTGGCATTTGGCCTAGCCTGGGTTTGACATCTGACTGCAGCTCCTGACTCCCAGCCTCCTGCTACTTCGCACCCTGGGAGACAAGCAATGAGCTCCCTGGATGCAGTTCTCAGCTCCAGGTTCCTGCCTGCCTGGCCCTGGCTGCTGTGGGGATTTGGAGAGGGAACCAGTGGATGGAAGCTCACTCGCTCTCTTTCTCTGCCTCTTAAATAAATACATAAAAAGGTTAAAGAGTATAGCATTTGCAGACTAAGTTATTTTTCACTATTACATCAGAAAAACCTGACTGGGTCCCAGTGACAGGATCCTCAGGCTCCATCTGCCGTGAGAGCATCGGCTTTTGCAATGGTTTACATCATCCGTATAATAGCACACATATCAGCAGAGGCAATGTGGTTTTGGTGCATTTTTCCAGATACCAATTCTTCTGCTTTTGACAAGTGTTTGAATATATTACAATCTACCAAAGAATGCTTTTGATTTATGTCAGATCCTGAGAGCTAAGTCTGCAGAGGCCATGAGAGGAACAAAGAAAGTCACCTTTTGCTACCTTGTCTAAGGACTACTACACGGCCAAACACAGTGCACCTCATCCACAAGATGTGCCCCAGACGTGGGTGTCCCAAACAAATATTTATTAAGTATACAAACTAATGAAACACTTTAACTTCAGCCATTTCATTGGTTTCTAAAATGTTTGGTAAACCCCCTCACCTCCATAAGACTAGGTTTTAGAATGCACACGTAAAGGTTCTAAATGTCCTCTGCCCGGGAGGTGCTTAGCCACCATTCCATCGTGCCGCTCTGTGTCCCGCTTGTCCTTGCTGTCTGCCGCTTGCTCTCGTACCTCAGGTTCTCAGTTAAGGCGTTTCTACTACTGTGCCTGTGTTTAAGAGCACTGCATAGTCTGCCTTCTGGTCTCTTCTGGCATAGGAAGAGATCTAGGGTTGGTAACAATTTATGCTAAGCAAAAATCAGTGTGACTCTGGATTAAAAACCTGCCTTAGAGGGACAGGCGTTCAGTTTGGTGATTAAGATGCCTCCTGGGGCTCCTGCATCCCACAGTAGAGCATCCAGGTTCAGACTTTGGCTCTGGCTCCTAACTCCGGCTTCCTACTCATGCAGACCCGGGAGGCAGTGGGAATGGCTCAAGTAGTTCAATTCTGCCACCCACGTGGAAGACCTGGATAGAGTTCTCGGCTTCTAGCGTCAGCCCCCGCCATTGCAGGCATCTGGGAAGTGAACCAGTGGATAGAACGCGCTTTCCCTCTACCTCACCCATATGGCAAACCAAAAGTAAATAAAACCTACCATTTAAATTACCTAGGAATTTTGCCACTGCATTTCCTGTCAAAGACCTTAAAGTGTCAAAAGATCACTATTCAGATAAGTAAGGAACTAGTATAATATACAAGTCCAGGCTACTTCTAGATCATTTCCAAGGTCAGAGAATGCATATTGCAACTGAAATTCAAGTTCACCATGAAAGACTTTTCCTTTAAAACCACTTAAATTTTGAGACTGATTTCTATCCTAAGCTTCTTAAGTCCTATCTCATATTCAAATACTATTTTACATTATCCAAATAACTGTCACATAATATATGATACCATTTTCCCTTTGTAACATGTGCACTTAGGGCCTTTTTTGGGTACCAAGAAATGAAAAAAATTCGCTTCCTAAGTGAGAACACAGTATTATAGGAAAGCAAGGAATACAAACAATCCACACCATATAAATGGACCCTGGGTAGCACCCAGAGATTAAAGATCGTTCAGGGAACTAGAAGTCCTGAGAACCTGGTTGTCCCACAACCACCTCCGCAGTGAATCCATTGTTTCTATCCTTGCTGTGGCTGTGCCATTAGTGTCATCTATTTTATTACTTAGTAGGTCCTCGGTGATATCAAAAGTCATTTAATAAAGTATTTTTATTATTTAAACATATTTTAGTTTTAAAGCATATGTTTAAAATTTCATCAAATGTTGCGGTACATCTTGGAGTACAGTCATGTGCCACTTGACAGAGGTCCATTCAGAGAAATCCATCATTAGAGGATTTGATCACATGGACATAATAGAATGCACTTACATGAGTAAGACGGCTACAGGACAATCTCCTGGGACCACCATTGTATCTGTAGCCTGTCATTGTGCACAGCTGCATTTTAAAACCATAGGGTTATTAAATATATTCTCAGTCCTTTAAAAAGGATTAGTTGATGTATACAATAGCCTTAAAAAAAAGAACTTAACACACACACACACACACACACACATGCCCTACACACAATGATTCACTAGTGAAAGCATCAAGTCTTTGGGCATGAAACATTTCTGGTAATACTAAAGTAATGAATAAATTGACTTGTTCTCCAAGAGTGTCTGCAGATGACTGGAGTTTAATTAAAGGCAAAGGTATAGGGTGGGTGCTGTGCCAAAGCAAATGAAGTCAGCTAGGACACCCACACCCACACCCATATTGGAGTCCCAGTCTGAGTCCTGGCTACTCCGCTTCCCATCAAGCTTCCTGCTCATCTGCCGGGGAGGCAGAAGAGAATGGCTCAAGTAATTGAGTCCCTGCTGCAGGAGACTCAAGTGGAGTTCCCGGATTCTGGTTTCAGCCCAGTCCAGCTTCAGCTGTTGGGACCATTTGGGTACTGAACCAGCAGATGAACCATAACCCTGCCTGTCAAAAAAGTAAATACATCTCAAAAAAAAAAGATGCGATCCATCATAACTGTCAGTCAGTCTAGTGAAAGAGGAAGCATTTGGTCATGACCTCAATTGATCTCTGTTCCTACGGGGGGATGCCAGTCTCTTTCCCATTGCTGAGTCCTGCCTACAAACTGGGCATTCTCTTACATTCACCGCTTTCCCTAGGAGACACCACTTCTCACAGATGAGAGTCAAAAAAAAAAAAACAAAAAAAAACCAGCAAGACAGCAGCACAAGAGACAGGTGAGGAGAGATTTGTCAGGTACATAAAAGTTAGGCAGAAGCAACAGGACAGAGGCTCGTTGGGGTGGGCGAATGGACAGCCATCGTGCCCCCAGCTTCTGCGACCGAGCCAACTTTTGTAAGCTCCAGTCTCAGTACATTGAGAAAAGGAGCAACTCAAAAGGAAGTGCGGTGGAAATTTCCAAACTACAGAGAGTCTGTTTGGATAAAACCAGTGAAGACAGCCTTCTGTATTTAATGACAGGGCCCAGGCTGCCTGTCTTCTGTGATCAGTGGCTCTGTGTGGTGTGCTTTGGTGAGTTTATGATGGTGTCGCTCCCCAATGAATGAAGCACTCCCTCCCTTGCCCGCTGTTTATTCTTAGCTTAGACACACAAAGAGCAAAGAAAGTTGTCAACAATGCATCCAGTTTATGCACCGAACACAGAGAGGGGCCAGCTGACTCAGGTGAACCGAGAGGCCCCTGTGTCGTGAACACCCTTCATTCATTCATTCACACACACAAATATTTGCTCTGCACCTACTATGTGCCAGGCACAACAACAGAAGGGGTTAGTTGGGGAAACAAGCAGAGCAGGGATATGGCAGTGGTGGAGGGCAGGAAGGAGAAAAAAAATAGCTTGTGTTTATAGTAATAAAAGGGGAGATTCTTTTACTGACAACCTGTAAAATTCGGCAAGTCTCAGTCTCAGTCTTCAGTCCTATTCAACATGTTCATTTCTAACTTGAAACAAGATCCTGGGAGAGGATCCCATGCTGATAGGTTCTTTATTGTTCTTCCAGAAATTCTTATAGCAGTTGAAAAACACATCCGTGATGGTTCTCTAAAATCATTCACACCTAAAAAATGCCCAACTCTGTGTATCTCAAGGACAGAGAACAATGGGTACAATGCAGGGATGTGTTTTTCATGAAAAATTACAAATTTTATAATTATGAAATCCACTTTTGTGTCCATTGCAATTAGAAAGTGAGCAGATTAAACACCATAACCCCTAAATTCCAACAACTTTGATATAATCATTTGAGAAAAGAATTGGAGAATGGAAAACAAATTATTTTAGCTGAGATTTGGGGGAGTTGTGGGTCATACTAAATTTTTTTTAATTTTTTTTTTTTTTTGGCAGGCAGAGTTAGACAGTGAGAGAGACAGAGAGAAAGGTCTTCCTTCCATTGGTTCACCCCCCAAATGGCCGCTATGGCCGGTGCTGCTCCGATCCGAAGCCAGGAGCCAGGGCCTTCCTCCTGGTCTCCCATGCGGGTACAGTGTCCAAGCACTTAGGCCATTCTCCACTGCCTTCCTGGGCCACAGCAGAGAGCTGGACTGGAAGAGGAGTAACCAGGACAGAATCCGGTGCCCCAACCGGGACTAGAACCAGGGGTACCAGCACTGCAGGCGGAGGATTAGCCTAGTGAGCCACGGCACGGGCCGTGCGGGGCGGGGGACGGGGGGTGTGAATTTGGTGGTTCCAGCCAATGGCAGGCAGTTTTAATATCATTCTGTGATTTGGGACAACAGAAACAGCGCTTGTTCCGAGAGCGGTTGCAAGCTATGATTGCTAGAAGTCACCCCACTTATCACGATGTCAGGATATTTTTCTTCAGTCCATTAGAAGCAAGCTCTGACTTTATGCTGCTTTCAAGGATTCCAAAGGTTCACTCCCAATGTCAGACTACAATAAAATTCAGCGTAATGTGAACCACTCTCTGATATTGCCTTTCAGTTACAGCGTTCTAAATGCACTAAAGGAAAGGTTGCTCTGAACGGGACAGAGAGAGAAATGAGTATCATTCCCCGAGTTGAAAAGTCACCGACGATAATACGCTGACAGCTGAGAGGAGAATCTCTCATACTGATGGTTAGCTGTGTGTGTTCGAGCATCTGAGTAACCTGGAAGGCATCTGAGATGGCCTGTTTCACATCGTGATGGTTTGTATTTGGCATGCATTCCATGGCAGCCCGAGAAGCTGTGCCCCCGCCGGCTGCACACGGATCGATGTGTTTTTCTGGTGCACAGGCCCAAACTGTCCTGTGGTCGCAGGAAAGTAAAAACTGGTGGCCACCTGCACTGCAGAGCAGCGCTGTGCAAATCAAGTGCTGTCACTCTCAGCGACAGGTCCGAGTCATTCAGGGGCCATAAGCCCAGAAGGGCTCCGAGAGCTGCCAGTGGGGCCCCCAACGATCTTGAGCATTTGCACACAAGCTTGGCTCAGGACTGACCTGTTGCCCTGCATGCGTTAGCCCAAGGCACAAGCCCAGGTTGCAGACTCATTTTCTGGGCTTTGAAACAGCAGCACCGATCTCCATGGGCGATGGTAGGCAACGGTCCAAACGTAAAGGCAACTGTAGACTACCCAGAGCAGCGGCCGTTTAGCCCAGCGGTTGAGAACTTCTCAGCCTGTGTCTGAGTGCCTGGCTTGCAGTCTCAGCTCTGACTCCTGACTCCAGTTTCCTGCTAATACAAACCCTAGGAGGCAGTGGTGAGGGCTCAGTGTGGTACCTGACATTGACGTGGAAGACCTGGATGGAGTGCCCAACCCTCGCAGTTGCTGGAGAGTGAACCAGTGCACAGAAGTGTTTCTTTCTCTCAAAAAAAAAAAAAAAAATTGTGAATCTATGAATTTAAACGCTAAATAAATGACAAAATAAAATAGAGTACATAATGGTGGTTTGCATAGGGTCATCTGTTTATTTGGAGCAGGCGAAGGACTGGCAGACAATTCAGATCTATAAATATCACTAACCCCAGTCATTATTTTAAGTGTTTCCTTCACTCTCAAAGGAAAAAAAAAGCTCAAAGTAACATTTCCAGCGTAATTATGCTCATGTTTTGAAGTAACTTATCTTAAGAATATGAATGAGCTCTGTCCAGCTCACATCTTGGGCAGCTTCTTGCAGAATTCCCACTAACAATCCCTTTGCCCCGTACTTAAAATAAACCCTTCTATTCCTTCTCCCAGAAGGAAAATAACAAAAATCTCAATGGTTGTGGTGAAATTATCCCCTGCAACAGGGAGTGAGTCATCACAGCCGCTGCAGGCTGGCACTCACTCCTCTGAAAACCAGCTCCCCGTCTCCCTTCTAGGGACCTGCTTCGCTGGCACTGGGCTGGAAAACGGGCGGCTTCCTCTCCTCTTAGACACCAGACACAGCCTGGAAAGGTTCTGTTTAGAGTTTGAACTTGTCCAGAGCTGGTCTTCACCCTAGACTGAAGGCTGCAGACATCCAAAAGGAGTTTGCCCCAAAACTATCTGAATGTCAGTTAAGAACAATTGTCTCAATGGGAGTTTCTTGGGACTGGTTTTTCACATCAAACCATTACCTCTGAAAAGCAGCAAAGCTGATTCTGTCCAGGTATTCAAAACATACCTATTAAAACTAAAATATCTATATTTTCGTATATCTGAGGGTTTAGCTTTTTTTAAGATTTATTTTATTTATTTGAAAGAGTTACAGAAAGAGGTAGAGACAGAGACAGAGAGAAAGGTCTTCTATCTGCTGGTGCACTCCCCAAATGGCCCCAGTGGCCAGAGCTGAACTGATCAGAAGCCAGGAAACAGGAGCTTCTTCTGGGTCTCCCACATGGGTGCAGGGACCAAGGACTTTGGCTATCTTCTACTGCTTTCCCAGGCACATTAGCCAAGAGCTGGATTGGAAATAGAATGGCTGGGACACAAACAAGTGCCCATATGGGATGCTGGCCCTGTAGGCAGGGTCTTGAACCCACTGCACCACAGCTGTGGCCCCTATAGTTTAGCTTTAGTATTCAAGAATTCACCAGACTACATCAATTTTATAGCTATTTAGTGAATGTTCATTTGTTGGAACATCATAAGATTGTATTCATTTGAATCTGTCTTACCTGTACTTTTATGGATAATATACTCATTTATTAGAACTTTCTTCTTTTTCTTTTCCTATTCTACTCTAATTCTTGAATTTTTAAGGGCCATAAGTTCCATGATTTTATGTAGGAGATACCATAAATCTGATGGACTGATTTCTTAACCTGTTTCCTTGTGGGGATCCGTCTCCTTTTTGTGTCATAGCAGGTTAAGCACAGCACCAGCATCCCGTACGGGAGAGCCAGCTTGAGTCTCAGCTACTCTGCTTCAGATCCAGCTCCCTGCTAATGCACCTAGGAAATCAGAGCATGATGGCCCACATGCTTGGGCCCCTGTCACTCATGTGGGAGACCCGAGCAGAGTTCCAGGGTCCTGGCCTCAGTCATCTGGGAAGTGAACCAGCAGATAAGACATCTCTTCTCTCTTTCTCTCTGTGTCTGTGTGACTCTAGTTTTCAAATAAATAAAACTTTAAAAATAAAAATTATGTAAATCAATAAAGGGGCATAACAAAATACCTGCTGTATAGGAGTATATTGACACAGCTTGTCAATGAAATTAATAGCCATTTCAAAATGTTGATGTACTTTTGCTGGAATGTTTTCCATATATTTCCAAGAAACTTATCTTAAATATTGAAATTTTTCTGAATGCATATTAGAAGTTGCATAGGCACTGGAGAAATTCTGTTACTCTCTCAAAAAAAAATAAAATCCATACCAGTGTTCACAGGGTTCCTTAGGATCAAGTGTCTGGAGTCTGCCACATTCTAAGCAGTATATTTTCTGACACATATTTTAAAAAGTATAGTAGGATACAGCAGTATATTATAGGTCCCCACATAAAGGAGTCAGTGCTTCACATTATCTACAAAAATCTAAAGTGCAATAGAGAAAAGAGCAAAAAAAAAATTATGTACAGTGCCATATGCTGAGCCAAATATAATTAAATCTTAGATTCATGCAAAAATACCCACTGAATGATCATTTTGATGGGGTCAGCTCCTCTTATCAAGGCTGCAACCAAACAGCTGACCTTAGAGATAAGCCATCACATCGGTCCCACCAATCAAATGAGAAATACAAACACACAGCTAGAGAAATTGCCCAAGATAAAAAAAAATCAAACAAATAATCATAGGAATTTGGTACTGGAAGGAATTTCAGAGGTCATTGGTGGTGACATCACCTATTTTCATGAAATAAAAGAATTGGAAATTTATCATTAAAATTTATCATTAAAAATTTAATAAAAAATTTGATAAAAAATTATCATTAAAAAGTTATCATTAAAAAGCAATGAATATATGAAATATTTTTTTAAAGTAGAGATGGCTCCAAAGTGATTCCGTAAATTAATTATAAGAGGAGCAATTTTTTATGTTAGAGTAAATAGTAGACAAACTGTAGAGATTTGAGCTCTCATTTCCAGAACCTGTCTCTCCACCTTTTATCATCCCTTCTGTGTGACCACTGTGCACAGTTTCCTTGGGCCTACCCCTACCACCCCAACTTCTGATTCCAGTTCAAGCATTAATTTTAGCAATTCAATGTGCAATACCTGCAACAGATATTTCCACTAAAAAAGACAGGCCTTTAAGATCCCAAGGAACAAATAGAAGAATTTCAAATAAAGGACAAATAATGAAAATAATGCTTAGTTTCCAAAACACTTCAAATCTGTGCTCAGGGGTAGCCATGTAGTCAGCATAGCTGTCACAGTCCTGTTAATGGAAGTTGCTGGATGATTTTGGAGATGATGTTTGCAAACAAAATGACTGGTAGGATTTATTACAGTTACTTAAGTATTAATTGCCCTCTTCATGGAATTGCTAAATAATAATAAATGCCTCTTCAGGAATGGCACCATTCCTTCTCTAAAGCAACCTTTTCATGATGCAATTTGCAGAGAATGAAGAAAGGGATGCTGGGAAGTGGGCCTTCCCTTGTGAACCTACACATCTTACTAATCAAGTCATGTGTTGCCATTTTACCTAAGCAAGAAGGAATGCAAGTAAAAGTGCCAAAGTTATACCATGAAAGCTCAATCTGAAACACGAGCATGGACTGCAACAATCCAGGATCACTAAGTGGAAGGCAGTAACACCAGTAGTTTCGTCAGCAAAGCAGTGGTGCACACAGACTAAGGCCCCAGGCTGCTCGTCCCTCAAGGGCAGAGCAGGCCAGCACTGCACACCCAGCGCGGAAGAACCCTTCTGTGGAGGTCAGCATTGCAGGAGTCTGGTCATTTCAAGTATTTTTCCCCACCAGTGCTTGTCTCGTGTCCAAGAAGAATAAGGAACACAGACAAGGGAGGGTGTGTAAAGTGGAAGTGGTTTACGAAAACAAAAGTGAAGGGGGAAGAAAAAAAAGAAAACTCAACACCACTAAAAGGGATCCTAAAGAAAGCAAAACTTACAGGGGAAAAAAATACAAGCACCCAGAGGCAGTGAGAGGGGCCCTACAGGAGGGAGCCGTTTTGAAGGCTGATTGCCTCGGGTTTTATAGGCTGAAAAGGAGGCTGTTCCCATGATCGGTCCCAGAAAGGGACAGTGTGCAGTGGTTAGCTGGATGCTGTTCCAACTGAGAGTCAACAGAAAACACATGAAAATGTCCCCAACACTATAGAATGCCCACTACCTAGATCAGTTACAACAGCACAGAAAAACCTTGGTTACAAGAACTAACACGAGACACCAGCGTCGCCCACAAAAACTAATACTTGCATTTGTTTATCCCCGTTCACTAGTGAGGGGCTCTGGTCCCTCTCTACCTGCCCAGGAGTCTATTTTGCTATCATAAGGACACTGCAGAACAAGCAGTCACAGAGAGCATGCTTTATGAGTGAGTTATTCTTCAGATGGGGGAGTTAGTTTCTATGGCAGTCTGTGAAAATCCTACAGCTTTTGGGGGAAATCTTCACTACTCTCGTGAACTTCTAAAGCCACTGTCACTCTCAGAATGTCATTAGCAATTTCCAGGAGCCAGCAACAAAATCTAGAGTTGTTAAAAGTCACATTTCAGGCCGGCGCCGTGGCTCAACAGGCTAATCCTCCGCCTTGCGGCGCCGGCACACCGGGTTCTAGTCCCGGTCGGGGCGCCGGATCCTGTCCCGGTTGCCCCTCTTCCAGGCCAGCCCTCTGCTGTGGCCCAGGAGTGCAGTGGAGGATGGCCCAAGTGCTTGGGCCCTGCACCCCATGAGAGACCAGGAAAAAGCACCTAGCACCTGGCTCCTGCCATCGGATGAGCGCGGTGTGCCGGCCGCAGTGCGCGGTCCGCGGCAGCCATTGGAGGGTGAACCAACGGCAAAGGAAGACCTTCCTCTCTGTCTCTCTCTCACTGTCCACTGACACTGTCTGTCAAAAAATAAAAAAAAAATTAAAAAAATTTTAAAAAAAAGTCACATTTCAAAAAAAAGGGCACATTTCAAGTTTCCATTGTTGGGTTGTCCAGAATTTGTCACTAGTGGAAGGTGCAAGATAGGAACGGCCATGCCCTGAGCCGGGCAGACGCAGTGGGCAGCCCAGGTGTTAACAGCAGTGAGTATAATGAGAAGTCAGGTGTGAGTTGGCATTCCAAAGGCTCTGTGAGGAACTACTGAGAGTTCTAGAGACTCAGAAGCAGAGTGGCTCTGGACCACTCTTGAGAGACTCTCCAGTTCACAGGAGGCCATTTATTTGAAACCCAGTTTCATTCCTAACACTGGCTGGTACTTGATAGCATACCCCAATGATACAGAAACCAACCAACAAGTTAAAAAAAAAAATCTCCCAGTGAAAGATTTCATCTTGTACATTCCCCAAAAACATAAATGTTTCATAGAAGTATTTTTAGCATGACTGATAAGCTCATTTTTGTCTCATGAAATTCTCAGAACCATGAGAAAGTTCACAAGCAAATGATAAGCTTTCATACCCACTAGTAAATGCAGTCACCTTGAAGTTTGTAGGTTTGCGTCTTCTGGAATGACTGGGCAATGGGAAGCGCAACTGCCTGAGCAGGCGCATGATGGATCTATGCTATTTCACAGACGTACATGAAGGGCAGCTTACCCTCACTTCCCGATGGCCATCGTGCTGGGAGGCTAACTCAAAGCTATTCATTGAAGAACACAACTGTTAGAAGTAGAAACTCCGAGAAAATAATTTCTTTTGAAACTACATACACAAATAACATTTTCCTCACAACCTACTTGTCAATTATTGATACACATATGTATCTGTATATGTATATATACATATATATATAATTGATTTAACCAAAACTTAGGAAGATGTTAGAAATAAAAATGATTGAGTTCTGGATAAATTATAAACTCTTGAGTTAAAAACAAAGTCAAAATTAAGGATGACACTAACACCAGAACTTTGTACATCTCATAAATGATGTGTTATTCTATTTCTGGTCTATAAGCTGTTATCAAGTATAAGTTATACTGCAAATATAACTCTAATCAAAGTTTATAAAATATAAATTCATAAAGATGAAAACTGGCACCAGAAGAGAGCATGTTCGTGGTTTTTCCCTGCCTACATCATCTTCTCCATTGAAGCACATTTTGCCTTTCTGTAGTTACTCTATTTTTTTTTTTTCATAAACTGTTCTTGTTTTTTTTTCCACCAGTTGCTTAATCAGAAAATGCAAGCATTCTCAGGAAAGTTTCTCATTTCTTCTCCCTTGCCTGCATGGACAAAAGATGCTAGCCGCGGCAAATATGTCACGGGAATTCCTGCTTCTTAAAATGTTAAATTGACAATAGAAATAGACAGGCATTAAAGGTTATCATAATTGTATTGATTTTCATTGTCTTCCTCTTAGCAACTGTCTGTTAACCTCTCAAATTATGCACCGTTATCCTGACCTAGTTTTTAGATAGCTCAGAGGGTCTGAAAGGCAAGAATTTGGAACTTAAAATTTGGTATTTCAGTTGCTACATTTTTTTAGAAAAATCTAGAGGCATTTACAGGAAAGCACGAATCTGTATTGGAAAATAAAGAATTGTTTTACAAAAGCAACCTCCTTCCCAGCTCAAATCCTTTTACCTTCAAGTTTTCTTAAAATAATTTTTAGCAAATTACTTGCCCGTGGACATTAGATTATGATTTTCCTAATTACTAGATTTTGAAATGATGTTCTTCTAAATACAAGAATGAAACTGTTTATAAATTACGCATGCTAATTCTACTTGACTATAAAGGTACACTTTTTACTGTCATTGAGAGTACAAAGATTTCAGACTCTGTGCACGGTATTCTGATTCCTGTAAGAAATTGTTGAAATTCATGGAACGATGAAACATGCCTGAATT
Organism: Sylvilagus floridanus; assembly: GCA_949820135.1. Taxonomy (NCBI): domain Eukaryota; kingdom Metazoa; phylum Chordata; class Mammalia; order Lagomorpha; family Leporidae; genus Sylvilagus; species Sylvilagus floridanus. The sequence goes on along the minus strand of OX463246.1, from coordinate 11,544,443 downwards.
CTTGGAAACTATGTGTCTGCTATGGTGGCTGCTGGCTCCTGGGAATGGAAAAAAGTGCCACGGAGAATTTCAACTCACACGAAGCAACTGTTGCAAAGAATGCGGCTTAAGATTTTCAAAGGCAAGTCAGACAGTGAATGCAGGCAGCTGGACTAGAAGACACCCAAGAACAGAAGAGTCAAACGGCAAATGCGTCACCCACCAGGCACCTTTGAACTGCCAGGACTATCACATTTTGTATTTTGACCTGAAGAGCATTCATATTTAGAAAGAAGTCATTAGAAACGGATAGTCGGAGAGCAATTTTCAACAACTGAGCAGCGATCAGTAAAATGGAAAATACACTGATGTCCAAAAATCAAAGGACTGAGAGGTTGTCAGCAGTGATCTTGGCAACAAGAAATACCTAAACGCTCTATGTTCTTTTAAGGATTGCACATATGACAATTTTAAATCACACTAAAATCCAACTACAAAATTCTTCCAGAATAAATTAGCTTCCAAAAATCAAACATTTTCAGAGAGCCTAAAAAAAAATATAGAAGTGTGAAGTGTAGGCCTTCTGTGGCATCACCAAGATCTGAGCTTTTTATTCCTCTTTCTAAAAAGTTTCTCTGCCGAAACATAATTTACAGAATACGCACAAAATAAATTTAGGGAGGGCCAGAAAACTACAATGCCTGAAGCTGCAGTGACAGCTTAGGAACGGTCAGTGTTGTTCAACTGCACCCCATCCCTTCTTGGTGAACACAAGTGATTATTTCCTAAGGACGAGCGGCTTGACCGATACCGTTGTGAATTACTCACACAATTAAACATGCCCCTTCTACAGGAAGCTTTAGGTCAGCAGCAGATGTTGGTAAATTCCTACAGAAATGCATGCCCGGAGAATGCTGTTTTTTTTTTTAAATGGCAGAAATCTGCTAGCTATGCCTGCCGTATCTGCAACAGCTGAGCAATCTTTCAGTGCCACGCGGAGACGGAAAACTTGGCTCAGATAGAGCGTGGACAAGCTTGCCTTAATCACATTGCTCTTTTACATGTGCACAAGGACATCAACATTGACAGTACAGAGTAAAGCAGCCATTTGCTGAAAACAACTGTCAACGTTGTCAAGTTTTTGGAACCTCTTATAATGTGATTTGTATGACAAATCTTGTGGCATTTTGTTTGTCAGCAACACTAGTGAATTTCCATGTTTCTGGGAAGGCAGGAGAGCTGTTCAGAAGTGGAGTGGGTTTCTTTACACAGACTGTATTAGAGGCAAACAGTTATTAATTTGAAAATGACAGATTTCAAATAGATCGAGAATTTTTGAAATGGAATTTCATTTCAAATATCACACAAGTGTATTTTCCCCCTCCAGCTCAAAACCTTGGAAAATTGCATCGGTTGCTCAATTTTCCTTTGTTGCTCTCTAAGTTTGGAAAACTGTTATTGTAAAAATATGAATAACTTCTGAGACTTGAGTCTGCAGCAGTAATTCATCGTGTTCTAAGCCACAGCAGTGGGTCAATCATTGCTTCAAGCACTGGGTGTAAGTGGCTTAAAAGCTTCTGAATTCGGTTATAGCAACTAGCCTAGCGCACACTAGTGCTACTCAACAATGCGCCTGTTAAGAGACAATTACAAAGGTCTTATGGTTCATTAGTTTTTCAGTATTTCCCTTATTCCTGCTCTGAGCTGCGTTTTCTAGACTTCGATTCCATCAGGTGCATCACAGACAGGTCCTCAGCCACCGTCCTCCATGTGGGTGGAGTCAGGCTGGACACACTCTGTAACGCATCACAAGTACTCCATGAGTGTGCACGCCACCATGCCCTAGGGTGCCTGATGCAGCCTGCTCACTCAGCCAACGAAATCTCAGGTCCTCCCCATCGACAGCGGTTATGGTTCCATTAGAACAGATCTGCCAAAGTCTAATGAGAGGATTTTTTTTATGCTGCCTTGTACGTGGATTCAGTCAAAGAACTCCAGAAAAAATATCCTTCCCTTCTGTTAAGATCCTTTTCCCATCTCTTCAAAAGTACACTCATATTGAACTATCACATGGCATAGATATGTACAATTTTTATGTGTCAAAGTTTAAAAATAATTTTAAGTATACACAATATAATGCCTAGGTCCACCCTTATAAATATTAGGTACTCAATATATTTTTTATTGAACTGAATTAAAAGTGATAAAACTGAATGCATTTTCTTCATTGAAGGATACATGCTATTCTTCAAAACTTATATTGACAGTCTTCCCTCCTTTTGTTGCTTTTATTTTTCTAGAAAAATACTAAGTGAGATGCCCAGGGTAGCAAAAGATATATAATGCAAGCTATAAATTCAAGTCACATGAGTAATTGCAAATTTTCCAGTGGTCACATTTTGTAAGTCAATAGAAATAGATGAACTAATTTTAATAATATATTTAACCCAATATATCCACAATCTAATCAATACAAAAATCATTGATGAGTTAGAGAACATTCATTTTCCTTTGTGCTAAATCTTAGAAATCTGATGGTATGGGGGCCAGCGTTGTGGCATAGTGGGTAAAGCCACCACCTGTGATGCCAGCATCCTATTTGGGTGCCTGTTCGAATCCCAGTGGCTCTACTTCTGATCCAGCTCTCTGCCTGGTCCAGTTCCAGCCATTGTGGCCATCTGGGGAGTGAACCAGTTGATCCTTTCTCTCTCACTTGCAAATAAGTAAATCTTTAAAAAAAAAAAAAAAAAAGAAAAAGAAATCCAGCAGTGTGTATATTATACTTGGAGCATAGCACACACAGAACCAGGCTTCAGGTGCCCCGTAGTCTGGTGGAGCTGGTGGTTACCACCTGAGTTGGCAGAATTTCATACCTCATTTCTAGCACCACTTGGTCCACTTGCTGATGTGACTTTAAGTAAATCTCTTACCTGTTCAGTCTCATTTCCCCCATGTATGAAAAAAGCTTTTAGTATTTCTAATTTTTTCTACAGATAGTTTATTACCTACATTTATTTTAAATATGCGGTCTTATTCCCTGTTTATACAAACACTGAAAGTAGAAAACTAGGTGTAGGGTTGAACAACTTCCACGCGTTCAGAGGGAAACACAGGTTTAGATGAGAAAATAGTTTTGTGAACACAACCACTTTTTCTAGCTCAAGTCCCCCTTCATCCTTAATTTTTCCCAAAAGAATTGGTGAGCTACTATTTCTAGCTAATTGCCTGCTCATTGAGGAAGACTCCCTGCTTCATAATTGTACTGCCCCATGTCTTTACATTGAAAATTTGCTATTTTAATTCTGAAAACCTTCTTTGCCTTACAACAATTCATACTTGCTTTTCTCCTGACTATTTCCAATTCTTAATGATTCTCCTCTCTCCTCCCTCTGCCTTCCAGTCTCTTCCCCAAATGTGTTTCCAGACTGCAGCTCCTCTGTTACCCAACTTTCTTAGATTCTCCTGGCATTCAGTCGCTGGCAGGCTGGAAGTTGACTGTGGCATAAAAGCTTTGGATTTCTGTCTGCTTGTTTAATGACTGCTAATGCCCTTCGCCCTCTAAGTATGTGACAATGTAAATGACGCATTTAACATGTGAAATAGCCTATAAGTGAATATAATAGAATCTAGAAGCATCACTAGCGACCCCACTCATCTACCATCCGGGCAAAACAGCAATCTATCTGAACAGTGATCTAACCACTGTGGGGGGTTTTAAATCTTTTGAATACGATGCTAATCACCATTTCCAGTGGTGTGTCTACATCCCAGCTGCAGTCCTGCTGATGAGAGCATCAATACCAATTGATTTTCTAACACATACTCACCACGTCCATTGTATCTCAGTGCACACTGTACGCTATCGGTATTTAGCCAAAGCTAAGAGGGGACTAAAAAGATGTTATGTACAGATCATATGGATCCCAGAGAGCTTCCTAATCCCCAGGAGAATACAAGAATGAGGTACTCAATGTCAGACTAAATGGTTTCTTCGGTTAATGTGCTTGGTGGCCACAGCCTCAAATAATTCTCTTGTCCAGAGTCAGGGTTACTCAGCTGTATAATAACCTCTAAAGTCTCTCCTTCGAAAGGAGCTCAGGATTCATGACTTTAATTTTACCACTGATAATATGAAAAGTAGACCCCGTATAGTACTGAGCAAGCATTCACTCTCAGCTCCCATGATAATGAAATTCTAATTGTTTCTAAAGTTTTAGGAAGGATAAAATGGTTAATCTCCATGATGACAAAAGGAAGCCAGGAAAATAAAGTGACACACTTGAATGAACTGTGAGGAAATAAAGTGCACAACATGCGATAATGCCATGACTCTGTGTTATTGCGCATTTCTGGGCTGAAAAGATATGGCTTGATGGGTAATTTGTCATGCTGTGCAATAGAGAACAACAGTAAAGAGACTTCAGACAGAAGAAAATTACACAAATAGTAGGGTGGAAAGGTATAATTGAAGATGGCAAAAGATTGAAAGAAAGACATTTAAAATTACTGTACTGACCTACTAAATGCACTTGGGCGTGGAATCCCGGCCTCACAAGAAGAGGCATTGAATGACTGTGGCTCTGTGACACTGCTGCGGAGCAATGCCAATCTCCCCGCTCTGGGGAAGGAAGGCACTGAGTGCAGCCTGTTGGAGCAGCCCCAACCTGCTCTCCCGGAAGACGGGAGACTTCCGCTTCTGCTGCACTTGTGTAGACAAAGTTTCCTAAACCAATCTGTCTGTCTGTTTGTGCTATTGCTTTCAATGTGAAGATTTGACTATCCCAATTTTCTGAAGTCAATAAATCTCCACCCCGAAAAAGGGCAAAACCAGTGTATTTTGTATTGGATCCATGCAAGAGGGCATTTGCGTCTTGCATCTGGGTAAGTTTCTTGGATACTGGAGAGTGGAAGAAGGGTGCAGGACGCTGGGCCAAGGGCGTTGCTCGCGCTGTGAGCCAGGAGGCACTAGCTCCAGCCCAAGCTCTTCAGCAGCCTCATGAGTCAGACACAGTCCTGAGCAAGTCCTGCTGCCTCACCAGCCCCCGTCCCCTTCTGTGTGTCGAGAGAAGCAGGCACCACACACTTTCTCGGGACTTTTTTTTCCAGTCTATTGATTCCCCTCCAAATAGTAGAAGCTCAGAAAACCTCTCCATAAAGCTTGTTCCCTTTTCCTTCCCGGACCTGCAAAGTAAGGGGTGTTCCAACCGAGAATACTCTTTAACAGCTCAAGTCACTCATCTATGTTGTTCCCTTCAGTTAGAGACGTATGTGTCGCCCGCTCCATGGAAGAGGATAACTCAGAAAACACAAAATTATTTGAGGTGTTCTTCAGTTATAAAGATCTTTCCATGTCTTATAGGTAAGTGCATAGTTGAACTTAATGACAATAAAAATTTACCACAGGACTTTGACATTTCTTTATATAAAGGAGAGTGCTATCCTTGATGACGACACTAAATTAAAAATGTAGTGGTAGCATTTTTGCAATTATTATTACCATCATGTCTACATTACCCTTACTTTCCTCCAGCCAGGAAGCAGAAATCTTAGGTTATGATCTGCATGGTGCTCCATGAACTTCTCAAAGGCATCTTCCAAGGAAGAGTGTCTACTAGTACAGCATAGGCGGGGTAGAAAAAAGTGTATATGATATTTGTGGTGCATCGAAGGATAATTTCCACTTTTAAAATAAGTTTTGTAATTTGAGGAAAGTTAGATAAACTAAAAATTAGGTCTTAATAAGACTATTCTGTCTTGATGACATCTCAAGGAATGTATGAAATGAAGAATTTCAAGTTTGTTAGGGTAAATGAATTCAAAAGAGTTTAGAAGCACTGAGGAAAATGGACTTCGAACGATCCTGTGGAGAAATGTCGACATGTGCCTGAGCGATTGGCAAAGACTCCCCAAGACAATCACCCTGCCCCACAAAGGTCCTGAAGACCACATAAAGAATTTTGGATTGAATTTCATCATGAGGCATCTTTACCATTTTATTCCATTCTTATATTCATTTTTGCTCAAGGTAAACACTTTGGACTTTTCAATATTTGCTGTATTTTATATTGTAAAATTATAGTACTGATGATAAAGAGCAGCAGGTACTACATGAAACTCTATTCAAAAACATCTTTTCATTAATTCATTTCAATATGTGGTGGTGCTTATTTTAAAAACTTCAAGTGAAAAACGCCTGGTAGTGGAATCTAGCAAAGTCTTTTCCCAGCTCCCATGGTCTGTGAATAGCACATCACATATGACAGAGCAAGAATAGAGGCAATTTCTGACTAATGTCAATAAAATTGTGCTATTTAATTAGTAATTTCAAAAATCATAAAACTAGAAGAAATATCATAAAGTCACTGAGCTGATATCTTCTGAATGTGGGATTAAACTTTAAGGAATGTGGTGAGAAAACACTCAGTCTTCCAAGACCTAAACACTTATCCAGCCAACAATTGCGAGTCGGGATGACTTCTGAGGTCTCTTCTTATTCTGGGATTAAACAGTATATGACAATACAGAATCATGTTTCAGAAAATTCTACTCAAATTCTTCAGAATTCTAGAGACTCAATTTTACTGTCTGTATTTTATGCGCATTTATAAGTCTAATCAGAGCCAAGGAAGTTGTCTTACGAGTATAGGAATGACTAGACTCAACTGCTGTCTGTCAAAAAATATTAAGTCACTCATTCATTCATGCACTGAGTGAGCTTTTGTTCCCATCAGCTACGTTCTAGACTGTGCAATGTCTTGGGCTCCAGGAATACAGGGAGGAATTGGGAGACATGGTCTCTCAGTCCAGGGCAGACAAGCAGGCAGCTGAATGAGCAACAGTGAAGGGTGGTGAGGGTTCACATGGGATAAAAACAGTGAACAGTGAGACCACAGAAGAGCTACAAGAGATTAGGAGGGGCTGAGACCTAGAAAATGAGGAAGGACAGCTACTTGTGTGCCAAGTATTTCTGTGTCTTTTTTAATTTATTTGACAGGCAGAGTTAGACAGTAAGAGAGACAGAGGGAAAGGTCTTCCTTCCGTTGGTTCACCCCCCAAATGGCCAGCACAGCTGGTGCGCTGTGCCAATCCGAAGCCAGGAGCCAGGTGCTTCCTCCTGGTCTCCTAAGCGGGTGCAGGGCCCAAGCACTTGGCCCATCCTCCACTGCCTTCCCGGGCCACAGCAGAGAGCTGGACTGGAAGAGGAGCAACTGGGACTAGAACCCGGGGTACCAGCACCACAGACGGAGGATTAGCCTAGTGAGCCACAGTGCCAGCAAGTATTTCTGTGCCTTTACACCCATCGCCCTGCCCCACCCCCTCACTCTCTCACCCTCTTGGACTTCACGTGGGCAGCATTTTGCCCCTGCGCCAGTCTGCAGTGCAGACCCCTCCTCCATGCTCCCGTCTACATCTGCACCCACCAGTGTTCTACCTGCCTGTGGAATCTTGGTCTCTCGGGCTAATCAAATTGAAGAAGTATCTTTATTTATTTATTTATTTATTTTGGAGCAAGGGAGAGAGAGAGAGAGAGTGAGAGCACACTCCCATCCACTGATTCATTCCCACATGTGCCCACAAGGGCCAGAGCCAGAGCCAGAGCCAGAGCAGAGCCAGGAGCTAACACCTCAATCCAGGTCTCCCACATGAGGGGCAGAAACTCGGTTCCTTGAGTCATCACCGCTGCTTTCCAGTGTCTGCATTAACAGGAAGCTGGAGACAGGAGCCAGAGCAGTACCACGTGGGAGACAGGTGTGAGCACTGCAAAGCTGAACACCTGCTCCCATGAGGTTTCTTGAAAGGAAGCGTTCCTGATTCTTCCTGAAGCACCCTTTTCCTGGCTGCCTAGCTCCTGAGCACTGTGAGCTGGTCCACAGAGGGGACAAAGCAGCAGCACAAAGCCAAAACTACAAGATTAAAATGACCCTGAATTCCACTTGGCCTCTGGACTCTCGGTGGAATGACCCAACAAACGTCCTTACAGTCTAAAGCCATGTTCGAGCTGCATTTTCTTCTACCTGCAGGCAAAAACATGGTCCCTGGTAAAACATTCCGGCTGGCAACTTGTATTTTCTCCTTTGGCCTCCTACATACTATTTATCACATTGTAGGTGCTCCACGACTATTTCATGAACAAACGAACTAGGTGATAAAAAGAAAATACCAAAACACAATGAAATTATGGATTTTAGACTTAAACAGAATTGAGACTAAATTCAGTTTCTCAGTGTTTTTAAGAGACATTTTAAAACTAGATTCAGAATGCCCGACTTTTAGACCTGCCCCTGTATTGTGGAGGACATCCTGGCCTGTGCTGTTGGGCGCCTCCCATTTGGAATGCTCATCTTCTTCCCATCGTCCTCCTCATGTCTGAAAGGTGGCTCCTCCCGCTCTCTTGTGCCATGGAGCCCTCAAATTTCTCCACCCAAGCCTCTCTCAAAATCTGTTCCCAGACTGGCTGAGAGTGATCCGATTCAAACAAAGCATTATCATTTCGAGGGTTATTAGCAAAATCCAAAGATGTTGCCCTCTAATTATGCTATTGGGACAACAGTGAGCAGATCAAGGGGGCATTTGCTGAGCTGACAACTAACCCAGTGGTCATGCAGCATCGGGAAGAGACGCCTGGTTCCCCACACACAAAGACAACTCTAGGCATTGTCGCCAATAGTCAGTCCAATTGCTTCAGTTTCAGTCTTGTCGCAGTTTCTTAAAAGCAAATACATTCAACAAGCAGTGAGTCCACCAAGTAGTGGTTTATCCTCAAGAAATTCTGGCTGTAGACGTAATCCCTAGGACAGGATTTAATGTCATCTGCTCTGTATCTCATTTGGAATTGAATAATTTCACAATTATGGGCACCTATATCCAGAATTCCCAAATCGTACCAGCACATTTCAAGCAAAGCTTGACTTACCCCAAAGGCAAGCCAACTCGGGAGTAGAGACTCCAAACCCAGATGGAAACTAGTCTAAGAAAATGGATGTCTGTCATCAATGTTCCTGTCTGGAGCAACTACAAACTCTCTTGTGAACTTCATTTTGCAAATCAAGTATTGCAGAGCCACCTCTATGGACAAACATGAAAGCATCCCCTGCACACCTCAACAGAATTGCCTGTGTATCCTTAATGTCTTTCCAAGCAATTTTATGCAGTCAGCACCCTCTACATTAGGGGAGGAATAGATGTGTGCTCTATGGGCTTCTTAGAATAGCAACCAACTTTCATAATCAGACCCATTCCTTAATTTTGCTTACTTTTTTTTAATGCAGCTGCATTAATACTACATTGTCAGACAAAGACAAGGATGAACATGAGACATGAGACCTGAGTATTAAAAAAATAAAAAGGAGGGAGGAGGGGGGGAACCAATACAGCCATCCCAGGAGCAAGTGCTGAGCTTGTGAAAAAAACAGCTCCCATTTTATTAAATAATTGTGTTCCTGCAGGGATGTCAAAGTGCTCTGCAAGGCTAATTAGGACAGATCAATGTATACTTACCTCTCCAGAAAGCTGAGAGGTGTGCAGTGACCACGTGTCATTAAAAATTTACTTGACCATGGGCATCAGTGTCCATGAGAGAATGACCCTGGTGAGCACTCTAAGTTCCCATCTTATTCATGTCATCCTCCATGCATCACAAATGCTGCAGACACCACTGTTATCCCCCAGGCTCGAGGCAGCTGAGGTGCTATATATGTTTGAGAGGGTGGAATCAATTAACTATATTATCCATAAAGCCATACTTGCAATTACTACCGCTTCACAATTTATCATTAACACATTTGGCAGATCTTTTTTTTTTTTCCCAAAGTAACATTTATTTAAAGGTTAATCAAAATTCTTAGAACAGCATTTATTATAATGTGATTTTTGATAATTGACTAAATCAGTGGCTCTTTAGAAAAACACCCTTGTTTCAGTCCTGCTCAGTATACACTTCGGTGCCATTTGGGAGAAAGAAATACATATTAGCAATGTTCGTTCCAGACCTCGTCATGGAAGATCATATATTAATGTAATCAGGTGGTACATTTACATGCTCATTAGTAATCCATCATTAGTCCAAATGCTCACTATCAGGAATAAATGTACAACGAGTTATTCAGAATACCCAGAAATAGTATTTCTTGTTTAAACATTCAGAATAAGCTGACTGAAATAAGTGCGCACCTTGAATTTGAACTTTCAAGGCACATCACTGAAGTCAATCAGTTATGTCAGGCCACTCTTCTATAATAACCTCAATTATAAAATTCCTGCCCCTCCCCAACACAGGCGCTGGGGGAGTCCCGATATCTGAATCTTTCCAATTCACTGTAACTGCAAAAATTCCTGATGAAGTGTGTGCTTAAATTTTATGCTTTAATACATAGCATGCCACTAACACCACATTAGTTATGCTTTATGCTGCTTAATCATATGTCAAAATCTTGAAAATCTGTTCTTGCATGCTAAGGTAATTTAACTGCAATTAATCAATCAAGCAAATAAATAAAATATAATAAATGCCAAATAATATAACTTCTTTTACAACAAGCCACTATCTACAAATTTATCCTAAAAACAGTTAACAGCCAATACCACAGAAAGAAAACAATCAAAATCAGGCTTTATTAAACTTTTTCCCCATTAGTAGCTTGCTCCAAACTTACATTTCACGGGGGTCTTTGCCATGATTTGATTTTCTAACCAATATGTGAACAACTGGAGGTTCACACTTATCTCTTTTGACCTTCTGTGCCGAAGACAATGCCTTCATCATGACAGGCATTCAGCTTGTTGAATGAAAGGCTTGAATGATTCAATCATCCACCAAAAACATCCTGTCATCATAAAGCTTAAGTCCCATAACAATAGTCATGGTTTTATTCCGGCAAAACTATATGGTGTAGTGGGTAGAGCTGTTGCCCGTGGTGCCAGTATCCCATATGAGCACAGGTTCGAGTCCCAGCTGCTCCACTTCCCAACCAGTCCCTGCTAATGTGCTGGGAAAGCAGGAGAAGATGGCCCAAGTGTGTGGTCCTCTGAAGCCATGTGGGAGACCTGGAAGAAGTTCCTGGCTTTTGGCTTCAGATCGGCCCAGCTCTGGCCATTGTGGCCATTTAGGGAGTGAACCAGCGGATGGAAGACCTTTCTCTCTCTCTGTATTTCTAACTCTCACACACTGTCTCTCTCTGTAACTCCGCCTTTCAAATATATAAATAAATCTTTTTTAAAAAAACTATTTGTTATACTTTTTTGTTATTTAACTAAAACCCTCTTCATTAATTCTTTCATTTTTTTTTTCCATGGAGTCACTTAGGGACCAAAAAGGAAGATTGGTAGGCATGTTTGTTTGCGTTTTTTTCCTCCAAGTAAAAACAATGACTTTCTTTCAGGTACATAATTTAACAGCTTGATGAATATAAATTCAGACCAAGACTAGAGAGGCCAATTGTTAATTCCTAGGTCCAGTGAGTAAGAATTCATTAAGCACAGTCAAAATAATGCACACTATACCAGCAACTAAAAATATACCAGCAATGTCAAAATCTAGCCTCTGCCACCCAGAACTTCAATCAGAGAAGATGCGAGAAGGGACACACGGAAAGTGGAAATAGAAGATGAGTTTATCTGGATACAAAAAAATGCTGACATGCACACTTAGTTTTTCACAACATGCATGAACTTGCCAATGAGGTTGTCTGTTCTTTCAGTAAGCAGTGCCAGCCACACTGAACTCCACACAAGGCACTGAGGGTGGGCTCTCAAGAGGGTGAACAAAGGGATGAACAGTATCTATATGTCAGACAAAAAGTCACAAATACCTCCCAAAAACACCAGTCTAATTGCCATTGGAGCCAGAGGAGGGAAAGTTGAAGAAATCCTGGAGGACTTAAGGAGGCAGGTGGCCTGAAAACAGCTCAGGAGAATTTTGCAGACAACAGAAATGAGTACCTTTGCTAATGAGAGGGGGATTGAAAGGGAAGGTCTAATTGCCTCAGAATATGTCACTTGCTTTCTTGAAAACTACGTAATCTATTTGTTCCACCCATCAAATCAGTTCTGCTGACTTAACAATTTCTGAATTGATGACCAGCCATTACACTCTTTTCATGATTCCTGATAGTAACTGTAGCTGAGAAATCTCACCACTGGAAGTAGCATATGTATATTATAACTAACAGAATTTACCCCTCCTCCCCTTGCACTTCCTGGCCCATTGTCTAAGACTGACCTCTGGGGTCAGCCCCATGGCTCACTTGGTTAATCCTCCACCTGCGGTGCCAGCATCCCATATGGGCGCCGGATTCTAGTCCCGGTCACTCCTCTTCCAGTCCAGCTCTCTGTTGTGGCCCAGGAGGGCAGTGGAGGATGGCCCAAGTGCTTGGGCCCTGCACCTACATGGGAGATCAGGAGGAAGCACCTGACTCCTGGCTTCAGATCGGCTTAGCTCCAGCCGTTGCAGCCATTTGGGGAGCCAACCAATGGAAGGAAGACCTTCCTCTCTGTCTCTCTCACTGTAATTCTTCCTGTCAAATAAATAAATAAAATCTTTTTAAAAAAAGACCCACCTCTGCTGACCGTAGCATGGACCACATATGAAGATGGAAGCACTCAAAGGCCATCAATCCAAATTGAGCTATGTTCTAAGTGTAAATATACAGACTTCAAAGACATGAAAACTATGTAAAATATTCAAGTTATTTGTATATAATTACCTAGTTGTATAATTAGATTTGGGGATATATCAAATCAAATACATATATTGTTAAATCATTTTCACATGTGTCTTTTTACTTTTATTATGGATACTAGAAAATTTTAAATTAGATATCTTCAGAGTTCTCAAAGCATTGTGAAGAGGAAGGAATGATTATCCAAAGTCTCTCGTTCCAGAAGCGGAGGGAAGCATTCAGCAATATGCACTGATTTTTCACAGTGATTATCTGATTGAAAAGTTTATCTAATGCAACGCTCTCGGTACCGGCTTCCCCAAAGACAAGAACATCTCCTGCCGCTCCCTGTCGCACCCTAAGAGGCAGCATTTCTTACGCTTCCCTGTTCCTGAGTGGCAGAAACCAGGAGTCTGAAGTTATCCCAATGCAGGACTTTGTGGGAGGAGCTTGATTTTCGGGCTCAGCTTTCCTCAACTCCCCTCCCCTCCTTTATTAGCCCTCTTGGTTTTGCACCTTATTTAATGGTTTTATATGATAAGTTACCAGCAAAATCTTTCAGGGTTTCTTTTGATGGTTTTATGTTAAACATTACCAGCAGAAACTTTCTGGAACCCAGAGCTAAATAGCAAACGAGCATGTGCATGAGCCTCTTCCTGCAGTGCGCTCAGAGGCACCGCTCTTCGGAGCTCAGTGTGGGAGGCCATTGTCCCCGTTACAGGTGCAGCCATGAAGGATGTTTCGTAACAGCAGCCAGTGTGCACACAGGGGACCAGAGCTGACTCTACCCAGGACCAGCACCCAAGTGAGACAGACAGGCTTATTCAAACAGCAGAAAGATTCTGAAGTTCTGTGAGAAAGAAACTTGGAACAAACCAGACAGAGGTGGGAGTGACTGGGGGAAATACCTAGAATCCAGGCAGGCAGTGGTTATATGCAGACTTGGTCGGTTTTACGACGGAAGACAGAGACGGTTTGGAAGAACCCAAGGACTCATAGAAGGAGCCTAGTCCTACACACAGAGAAGGGGATCATGGCTGCGGCTGTCCCCGGGACTTAGCTCAGAATCATGGAACCCAGACCTAGTGAGTGACACAGATGGCAGCTGACAACAAGCTGTACCACGCAGCCCAGCAGTTGTGGCTAGGCCACCAGGTGCACCCAGTGAGGAAGAGAAAGTCAAGAACTGTAGATCTACTTCCTATGGGTGTTAGTTAGGTCCTGGGGCTCATGGGCCTGACTATAGGTGGAAGGATAGGATATTCAGCTCGACTTTGCTCAGGCAGACACAGGAGGAAGAAAGGAGATGAGGCCAGTGCTTCTCTTTGTAAGGATTACATCAGGCCTATGCAACCCTCATTCCAAAATTACATTTCAAGAATATTTAGGCAGCTTTAAAAACACCTCTCCAGTGGCATCTCAGATCTATGAAAAAGCGGCTGCTTCCTATTGATTCCCATTCCTCTAAAAAAAATGCTTGTAATTTATTCTTATTGTTTAATGGTATTGTTGTGTATATCGAACCTAACACCAGCACAATCTTAAGGTTGAATAGAAAATGGAATATGATACACACTTTGAGTGTCCTTATAATAACCTCATTTTGAAGAAATAAATAATAGGAGGAGAGTTAACCAAGCAGTCAAGACAGCTGTTTCCCATATCAAAGTGCCTGGGTTCAAATCCCTACTCGACTCCCAATTCCAGCTTCCTGCCTGGGACACAGCTGGTGGTCCCTACCACACATGTCACAAAGACCCGGACTGACATCCTGGCTCCTGGCTTCAGCCTGACCCAGCCCCAAGCATATCAGCCAATTGGTAAGTGAACCAGAAGATAGGAGGTCTCTGTCCCTCAAATAAATTTTAAGAGAACTATATAAGAATGAGATAACTAATAATATTCTCAGCTATAGAGATTGGTGAGGACACAGCCATGTAAAAGTCAGAATTATTCAATCACCACAAACTACTCGTAGAAAAGAAATATTCCAAATCAGCTGCACTATTGACAATCTTGAGTGTCTTCTTAGAATGGTTGTAAAAGATTTGACGTAGAAAAGTTTTTATTCTAGAAAACCAAAACTAATAAAATTTTAAGTGAAAAGTTGTACACAATCGGCCACAACAAAAAAAGAGGGAAAGTGTCAGATCTAATCAATAACAAATGAATGACTTATTAAATGTAAAATATATTGTATCTATATTAGTAAAATAAAAAAAATGGCTCAAGACTCTACCAATTCATCAACATGTTTAAAAGAGACATGAATCCTAAGACAGAACTTGTTGGGAAGTTGTGCAGAGTAGATCCACATGATTTCATATTGGCCACTGAGCTGACGAAGGTGGAGGACAAAAACCAAAGCGACCTGCACAGACGCGTCACAATTCTGTTTGAGGGAGACTCTGTTCACACTAAAAACTCTAGACGTGTTTTCCACCCAGGGAACATCCTAGCAACCATGCAGGCGTGGGCTCAGACACCTTTCTCAGTCCAGTGGTAACTCCAAGGATCTTTTCCTGACATTGAGAGAGGGGGTGAGTTTTGACTAAAGGAGAAAGAAAGGAAGACAAATCACAATATTTCCATCCTTCATGTCGGAAGCCCACGTATTCATGGATTTGTGAAATTTAGAAACAGCCTAATGAAAATTTTAAGACAAATGAGTTGTCACAATATGACAAGAGCATAAATTCATACTGAGTGGCTTTTCTAGTGCTTCCTGCTAATAACGACAAAACCAAAATACAGATTTCCCCAACATTCAGAAAAAGTATATTTCTTCCTTAGTTCCAAAGTAGAGGGAAAAACTTTTATAACTTAAGAAAACTCAAAATATGTGACAATCTGTCACTGAATTAAAATAAGCCACAGTAACAAGTGACAATGCATGCACAAAACCCACTGCAACAGTGTGTTCCGCGTCACATACAAAGGCTATTTCTAAGCGGGTCAGAGGAAAGCTTTGGTTGATCCAGGTTGATGGCAGAGTGGGACCAGAGATGAGCCGAAACCTTGTGAAATCCAAAAAATGAGTTGCTAATTGAATCCAGAGTGGGCCTTTGGGCTTCCGTTTGGGCCTCCTGAGAGAGCAGGAGCCTCCTGCTACTTGATACCTACTCATTCTCATAAAATATTTGCGTGTATGGTTAAGGTATTTTCCTGGGGCCCCAATGTGGCAGGCACATGACCATGACTTTGTGTGGTGGAGGTGCAGAGCATCGATGGCAGCCACCTGCTGGGCCGTTTCTCTCAGGCAGGTCCCTCCGGAACAAGCACCACCCGCCTGCGGGTTTTCAGGAGCCAAGCAGTGGAGACCATGCCTTTGGACTTGGGAATGAGAACAAAGGGGCTGCTTGGTCTGTGTTTGATCAACGCCCCCAGAGACTCATGCTCAAGGCTGGGTTCCCTGGCGGCAGTGTTGAGGCGCTGGACCTTGAAGAGGTGGGGCATGGAGGAAAGAGATTAGGTCAGGGGCTCCACCTGCCAGACAGGATCAGTGCTGTTGCATGGGAGGCTTGGGCCTAGTGGGAGTGGCTTAGTTCCCCACACTGCGCCAACACGGAGAACCAGCCTCTCCCTCACTCTGGCTTCCTCACGGGTACAGGCATCCTTTCCCCCTGCTGCCGGTCCCCCCTTGCCCCCTTCACCAGGTAGTGATGTGGCCAGGGGCCCTCACCAGGATGCCGGTGCCAGGTTGCAACTAACAGCACCATGAGCCAAAGAAAACTCTGCTTCTTTGCAACACAAAGCATAGTAAGACACTATTCCCCGTGTGCATACCCTCCTACTCGGAATTAATTTCCCTGAACCGAGGAGAAGTACCATGTCTTATTACTTGATATTGAGTTCTTTGTATCTCCACAAAATTGTAAAGTTTTATTTTGACATTAAAAATCCACACAAATGTACAAAAACACATACAGGGAGGTCTTGTGCAGCCTCCACCCATCTCTGTTCCCAGTGCTCACATCTGGCAAAAGCACCATATATAAATCAAGAAACTGACATGGGCACAAGGCACAAAGTTTGTTCAGATTTCATCAGCAATCTACGCTCTCCTCGGTGCTTGGGGAGGGGAGGCTGTTACAGGTGTGGCTCTGAGTAGCCACCATTACAACTGAAACTTGTACCTGAACCATTGTTACAGCCCACACCAGCACTGCCCACACCTTCCCCATCCTCACGTCTCCATCACCCGACAACCACTGCTCCTCCCTCCACCCCTATAACCGTGCCATTTCATGAATGACTTATAAATGGAATCATTTAGTATTGTTCAAAATTCATCTATTTGTTTATTTGAAAGGCAGAGTGACAAAGACAAAGAGACCTTTCATCTGCTAATTCTCTCAATAAATGCCTGAATAGCCAGGGCTGGGTCAGGCCACAACCGGTAGTCAGGAACTCAATCCAGCTCTCACACGGGTACCATGGATCCATCCACTGGAGCCATCTCCTGCTGCCTCCCATGGGGTACACTGGCAGGAAGCTGGAATCAACTGCAGAGCAGCTCTTGAACCCAGACACTGATACAAGATGTGGATGTCCCAAGCAGGGTCAAATACCCACCCACTAATGGATCCTTTTAAAGAAGTTTTTTGCACTCCCATAATTTCCTTGAGGTGCATCCAAGTAGCTACTCCTAGCAACAGAGCATTTCTCTTTATTGCTGGTAGAATTCTACAGTATGGATACATCACCGTCTGTTTAACCAGTGATGGACATTTGGATATTACCAAGATTTTTTGGCTATCACAAAGTTGTTCTGAACATTCATGTATAAGTTTCTGTGTAAAAATAGAATAGCATTGTAAGGGGACAAGTAGTGTTTATTCACCATTATATCCCTGACACTATATAAGACACAGAGTAAGTGATCAAAAAGACCTTTTAGGGGCATGCATGTCTAGGGGTTAAGACACTCACACCCCACATCAGGTTAACTGGGTTTGATTTCAAACTCTGGCTCCTGACTCCAGCTTCCCCCAGACCCTGGGAGGCAGCAGTGATGCCTCAAGTAGTTCCTGCCACTCACGTGAAAGCCCTAGATTGAGTTTCCAGCTCCTGGCAGAGCCTGGGAGGGCAGCTGCTGCAGAGGGAAGCAGCTGTCCCCTGCAGGATCCTCCTTGGGGGTTTTGCAGGGACATGGGCATTGAGCACAGAAGTAAGAGCCCCCACATCCCGCATCTGAGAAGCGCTGGCTCCTGGCTCCAGCTTCCTACTGTGTAGAACCTGGGAGGCAGCAGTGATGTTCAAGTGAGAGTCCCTGCCACCCATGTGGGAGACCTGCAAGGAAGTACTGGCTCCTAGAGCCGGCACTGTGGCGCAGCAGGTTAAAGCCCTGGCCTGAAGCATCAGCATCCCATATGAGCGCTGGTTCCAGTCCTGGCTGCTCCACTTTGGATCCAGCTCTCTACTACAGCCTGGGAAAGCAGAAGATGGCCCAAGTGCTTGGGCCCCTGCACCCACACGGGAAACCCAGAGGAAGCTCCTGGCTCCTGGCTTTGGATCGGCGCAGCTCCGGCCATTGTGGCCATCTGGGGAGTGAACCAGCAGACTGAAGACCTCTCTCTCTCTGTCTCTACCTCTCTCTGTAACTCTTTCAAATAAATAAATAAAATAAATTTTGAAAAAAAAAAAAAAGGAATTACTGGCTCCTGACTTCAGTTCTGGCCTAGCCGTAGCTATTGCAGGCATTTGGGGAGTGAACCAGTGGATGAGAGCTCTCTCTCTCTTTCCCTCTCTCTTTCTCGAATTTAAAAAACAGCAAACAAAGAAACAAAATGGCTGGTTATTAAGAACTTCGCAAAGTGCCAGACTGAACGTGCCTGTGAGGAAGGGAGCCAAGGCTGCAGAAAGAAGCAGATGAAAAGCCAAGAGAAGGCAGAGCCTGGCACCCACCCAGTGGCCATGTGCCTCTCCCGGTCAGTCTGAATGGAAGGCGTCACGGCCCATCTGCATCAGGCAGAGCCTCAGAGAGGAAGAGCACTGGCCCTGCACAAGCACGGATCTGGCTCACCTCACTGACAGTTTCATCCCTAGTAACTGCACACAAAACAAGCCAAATGCTGGTAGCAGAATGTCACCAAGAACAATTCCAGGGGATTGGAAGCCACTGTGGCATGTATGTGTCTGCAGGGAAGGCGGGCCTGTACAGAGGATGCTCGTGTCTAGAGACAATGGGGAAATTAGGGTGTTATTATGCTGAGCCTGCTGTGAGTGCATTGGAGCATCAAGCAATAAGTACAGAAGTCATTAAGATTTGGGATTGTCCATTTGGAAGAAAGGACATACACTAGTAGGTATACAGTTGATATGATTAAAGTAAAAGCTCTTGGGAGTGGTCACTGTGGGGCAGTGGGTTAAGCTACCGCTTAGGAGGCTGGCATCCTACATAGAGTATCTAGGTTTGGGTCCCATTGCCGCTTCCATTTTAGTTTCTCGCTCATGCATACCCTGGGAGGCAGCAGAGGATGCCTCAAGTACTTGGGTCCCTGCCATTCACATGGGACACCTGGATGGAGTTCCAGGCTCCTGACTGTGGCCTGGCCCAGCCATGGCTGTTCCTGGTGTTTGAAGAATGAACCAGAAGATGAAAGATCTGCTTCTTTCCCTCTCTGCTCTCCTCCCTGCCAACCTCCCTTTAAAATAAAATTAAATAAACATTTTTAAAGTAAAGTAAAACCTATTGGCCTGAATTTGTATTAACTGAAAGTATTAACATGACCTTCTTAAGTATTTTATCTTAAAATTTTGGAAAAGAACCTATTTCCGATCTCTTTCCTTTGAAAAGACCTAGATTAAAGATCAAGGCAGTAGCAATGAACGCCCCTAATATCAAGATCATGGTTTTCAAGGATCTTTTTTTCTAAGAAAGAAAAAAAATTAGACCTTCTTGGAGAGTTGCCCGAATCCAAGTTTGGAAAACAGATATCTAAGTGTGTTCTGTGTTGTCATTTAATTTATCTTGGAAGCTTTCAAAACCTTGAGATTCTCTCAAAAACACATGGAACTACTGGCATAGACTTTGAGTAATCAGACAAGACAAGCACCCACGGCATAAAGCCTGCAATGGACTGAAGCAGCCAAGGTCCCCACCAATGCTTAGGAAACCACTGGTCACCGTTACAGGATGCTAAGGAACAATGCATTATGGTGAGTGCTGTAAGCAAATAAATGGAGAGCAACAGACATTTACTCTAATTTTCTTTTATAAATCAGAAGTCAAAGAAACAAACCAATGTACCTTTATAAGAGCATGCCAGCCAAGAAAAGAAACAGAAGTGACAGAATTATATAACTGTCTTTGCAATCCCTAACAAGTACATGAATGTAGGCAACCAACATAATACCTGCTCACATCACAATAAAGGGGGGGTGGGGGTGGGGGAGTCATGCAGTCATGCACATCTTCCCCTAAATGAATTTGATCAAGTTTCTAGAGTCTTAATTACCATTTAAAAGGTAAGACAATAACCCCATAGGAATGTGTCAGCAAATCCAAACCACAGTAAGCTCTGTCTCTCTCTCTGCCTTACAAATAAATAACACAAAATAATAATAATTGAATAGAAAAGTGTTAATGTTTTAAAGATGCTTACTGAAACATTAACAGGTGAAATGCCGTCATGCATGGTGCTAGCTTCCAGTATAATTTGGGATGGATCTAGGAAGTGCACATGGGGAAAAGTTCAAGCACTTGGCTGTGAGATTTAGTTGTTGAAACCTGATGTATGGAACTGCACAAGACTCTTCTCTCCACTTTCTAACATGCTTGGAATTTTCACAGTAAAAAGAAACACACATTTTGAAATACATAAGTACGTAATACCCAAGAAAGATAGGTGTTGCTTATGGACTTCAAGGTCAGTCTTTCTTTCTGAATAGAGCAATTTCTTAGGCATGCAGGTATCAGAGATGGTATTTTTTTCAGGACATTGCCAACTGGTTTTTAAGATCCCCTAAATGGAGGACCACGGTTTTTTCACACAGGACACTGGCTGCTGTGCAAGGATAGGCCTTACTTCTTTGAAAATGTATCTGGCCATATGACAGTAATTGGCAGCCTAATTGAAGGCACTGAAGACATAAAGGATACCACCAAATAACTGGGTCTGCAAATGTCTGCATCCTATTTTTAAAATAAGGTCAGTTTTAGGAGAAGTCTAACAGTACACGACCACTGTCAGTACCCTACTCCGGCACCCTGGCCACTACACCCCACGCAACGTCACGTGTCCTTCCAACCTTTCCTGTTTGTTCATTGAGCTCAACTCCAGTTTCAACTCACAACTTTTCTGTTTTTTGGCTCTGGGTTGAGGAAGAGCTCTTTGGATATTGTCAAAGGTTTTTTTGAAGTCAAATTATTCATTAGAAAGTATGTTTGTTTCGTCGAGAATCTGTTTTATAGTGGAAGGAACACTGAGAATGTCCAAGATTTTGACAAAATAAGTCTCCCTTCTGTTCTGATCTGAATCCCATCCATCCAAAAGAATATTCCCAAGTCCAGCAAATAGACTCTCTAAACTGTCTCCCATTTAATATATATGTTTCTCAGGTCTCCAGTGTCCAAAAATAAGCAATGGTTGAGATATCACTTTAACTACCCACATCCCATAACTCAGTGTCTGGATCTGAATCCCAGCTCAGCTTCTGATTCCAGCTTCCTGCCGATGTACACCCTGGGAGGCAGCAGACCATGGCACAATTGTTTGGGTCCCTAACACCTACCTGAGAAATCTGGATTGAATTCTGGGTTTGTGGCTTCAGCCCAGTCCAGCCTCGGATATTGAGGCCATTTGGGGAATGAACCTGTGGATGGAAGATCTGTCCCACCCTCTCTGTCTGTCTACCTTTCAGATGAGTAAAAATAAGTAAGTAAAAATGTAAACAATCAGCATTCGAAAACAAATTTACTGATTTTTAAAAACCTATGTAATTTGAAAATTTTCCAAATAGTTTTGTAAACCAGTACTCTGTCTATAATATTATCATATTGGCATTAATATAAAGATAGAACTTTGCACCCCAATGTTAACTTTCACTAATGCCTGAAAAGACTAGGAGAGCAGATTTAAACCCTACTGTGTGCATTAGGTACAGAATAAGCTATGAAGAAAGAAGGCTGGTGAACAACTTCAAAGGACAGTTGCATTTTGGAATTATTTGTAATGCTGCATTGTAGAAACTGTAACTGAACATCTCAAAATATGTATCACCATAGCTAGATGCAGTCTTGATTATAACATCCATTTAAAAAGGTTCTAACCCAGGCTTAGGAAGCAATGTTATAATGTCGTCCCATCAACAATATTAAAACACATTCATCTCTAGGAGAATGCTATAAAGAAATTCTGCTGCAATGATAATTCAACTATAAAATATAATGATATTAGATGAAAGAGTGCCAAGAGATCAGAAACTTTTTGTGAGAGTATTTTGATTTCTGATAAACATAAAATAATACTCTGAAGTTTACCCCATGTTGGAGCACATTTCTTCATTAAGCATTAATTACTTCAGCTACAATTGATGCAAGGTAAGTATTAAACCTATGAATATTGACCATTTCCATATTTCTTTAAGTTTTATTTGTTTATTTGAAAGGCAGAGGGACAGAGAGAGAAGAAGAGACAGAGAGAGAAAGTCTTCCACTTGCTGGCTCATTCCCCAGATGTCCATAGCACCTGAACCCCAGGAGCCAGGAACTCCATCAGGGTCTTCCATGAGGGTGGCAAGGAACCCAAGTACCCAGGCCATCATGTACTGCTGCCCAGGTGCGTTAGTGCAAAGCTGGATTGAATGCATTGACAGGAGTGAGTCCCAGGCACTCTGAGATTGGACGTGGGATTCCCAAGCAGCAGCTTAACCTCCTGTGCCACAACACTCACCCTCTCTCCACATTTCTAAGAAATCAAGACTAGAACTGCGCTGCCTAATATGGCAACATGGAGGCTACATAAATTTAATAATTAATAAAACATGAAAATTTCAGTTTCTCCATTGCACTTGCAGACTTCGAGAGGTCAATAGCCACATGAGGCTGATGGTGACCATTTTGGACAGAAAAGATCTAGAACATGTCTATCACCACCAAAGTTCTATTGGAAACAATACTGGGCTACATTATCAAGACCATGACCAAAGGACAGAAAATCCCAAATGCATGTGTGTGTGTGTGTGTGTATGTGTGTGTGCAAATTTATTTCTATAAAGTCACTTTCTCTTTGGTACAAATGTCTGAAATGTACCAAGTTTAAGTGATTTTTCTGGAGAAATATATATTCTAATGTAAACAGTTACTCAGGTCACAGTATTGCAATATAGATTTTTTTTTTCACTTCTTGCTACAAAGAGAATGACCCCCAACAAGATTTCAGTTTTTCAGAATAGCAAATTATAACTTTAGCCAGTTTTCCCCTTTATGATTTTCTTTCTTAATAAAGATCTTTTCTAACTGTTCTCTGCTCCCAACTTTACCCAGCAGTAGCCCAAGTTTTATATTGAATAAGAAATTCCTATTTTAGAGGCTACCACTTCAGGCCTCAAATTCTACACTTGTGAAGTTTGTGACTAGTGTAAAAAGCTAACCTCCTAACCTGGCCTTTTACTGGGTGAGGAGACTTTATGCCCTTCCAAAGTTCATGCAAATTTCTTAGAGGAACACAACTTCTCACCTCTCAATTCGGAAAGATTCATTTTGTAACACACAAAAAGACAGCAATGTGGAGATGCATAAACAGTACAGTGTGACATGTTATAGACCATGCAATGCTCCTGTAATGATATTGAACACAAAGTGTCTCTAATTCAGCAGAGGAAGTGTGAGTGAGATCAAGTCTACTAGTCACACTTAGCAACAACAACAACAACAAAAATAGGCTTCAGGGGAAAGGAGGAAATAAATGAAAGACAAATTCAAATGAGAATAATAGGAAAAACTACCAAACCACAGGGCTAAACCAGTTGTGTTTGATTTTTTAAAAGCTTTTATTTAATGAATGCAAATTTCATAGGTACAACTTTAGGAATACACTGGTTCTTTCCCCCATACCTGCCCTCCCACCCCCACTCCCATCCCACTTCCTATTCCCTCTCCCATCCCATTCTTCACTAAGGTTCATTTTTAGTTCAGCTTTATATACAGAGGACCAACTCTATGCTAAGTAATGGCTTCAACAAGTTGTGTTTACTTGAACGACTTAATGAAAATTTGAAAGACTCATTAAATGATATAGCTGGCCTGCAAGATGAAAAAGAGATCTATAATTATATGCATTTATAGAAAAACTAAGTATTTTTGTGAAAAGTATAATTATTAGTCATTTCCTATTGAAAATAATTTGATTTTACAAGTAAGCAGTGCAAACATGAAAAAATAATGAAGTGCAGGTAAAGAAACATTGAGCAGAAATTTCAAAGATTTTAGGAATGGATCTTTCTTCAGAGTAACAACATGTTGTTTGGAAATTATATTCCCAAAGTAGATTTCATAGCTCCTGAAAATGAATTAGAATTTTGAAATTAACAACAAGAATGTAAGTTAGTTTGGAAGGAAGGAAGGGAGGGAGGGAGGGAGGTGCCAACCCCTCAACCTTTTTCTCACAGATTCTTATCTTGGTAATTCTACTTATCTTCAAGGCTCTTTGCTACCTAACCTCATTTGGTCAGTTCTCTTCAAGCAAACTGAAGCCAAACAAATTATTATAAAGGTTTACTAATAAAATACTATCTTCCAGGCAACGTTTTCTTAATTTTTAATATTAAAAAGTTTTACTACAATTAGGAAAAAAACTCCAGGCCAAAGGCCTCTGAAACATTGTTCGTCAGACACTAATGGGCTTTGGAAAGTCTGCAACTCTGAACTCATTAGGACTTTGAGTAGCTGTTTTGTACCTAAGAATGCGAATTGATAGAGAGGCTGGGACTAAACACATAATTTTTTGAAATATGATGAAAACATAAGGGTTTTGTTATGACGCACATAACAATCAAAAAGCTGTTCCTTCTTAGCAAGCAACTAAAAAGTACGTCCCGTATAATTATTAAATAAAAACACTCACTTACTCAGTCCTCAGCTAGCTTTTAAATTCTGAATAAGAGAAGTACACAGTAAGAGAGGTACTTACATCCAGTTTCCTTGGAGACTGGAGGATGCCATTGAGGTCTATGTTTTTATCTGAAAGTGGTGCTCTGTGGAGAAACAGGCGTGGCGAGTGGCTGTTTATACATAGTAAGTAACTAGGAACTTTGTTTATTTTACAGAGCGTTCTTTATTTTGACCCAGATTTCTTCACATCACACCCAACCCTTGCAAGCAGCAAGAGTACGTAGGTCAGGGCAGGTACTTGGCACAACCCTCTCCCACTCCACTGAAGAGATGGGAATTAAGGCGGAAACTTTGAATGTGCTGCGTGAGGGAGGGCCTGGCACCTTGGGCGACTTCGTACGTCTTGAGGACGACGATTGTATGCGATGCATCAATGAACACTGCAATTCTCAAACTGGCAATACAGAAAATAATCTCAAAAAATTCACAGGCAGTGGTCCTTGCCATGATCGAAGAATGAGATAACACAGCTGAGGCACTGCCCAGACCCTAAGCACTGAGTCGTGTCCACAGCCACTCACTGCCATTTTAAATGTGGCAGCCCCGTTCTGAAGGCCCAATAGTCTAAGGGCTAAGAGCAAACAATTCTGACATCCAGTCTCTGAGAGCAACACGCTTTCTAATTTGGGTAGCTTGAGAAATCCCTCCTGTGCAATACTTTTTAACCTTCTAATATTTCTCCGGATCGAAAAGAATAACTGAACTGCAGCAAAGAACGGCCCCTCACTCTAACGTTTAACACAATTTAATAACCTGAAGTGAAGTAAGTGTGCACTGTGTTTCCATTAAAAAGTTTCCAGCCACAATTAATTGAACAAAAACTTGTCTTGTTCCAAGATTATTCTTGGAAATGTAATTTTAAAGCCTGTGCGAAATGAGGAAACTCACTTTTTCATACCATATGAAAGCAATTTCATTTTTTAGGAATGATTTTTTGGATAGACTTCCGATTGGATATTTTCCATTGGAACGAGCCACCGAGGGGGCTGGAGGGGGAGGGGAGGGAGGCACTTCTGTGTTCTTTTGCCAGCACTGACAAAGGTCTGGTTGTCAGTGATACCTTTACAGCTAAATTTACCCAAGAGTGACAGAAACAGGTGCACCTCGGCCTGCCAGACACTTGTGCACAGGGATCACGCATCTCACGGCCTGACGATCAAGGGGCCAAGCCTCCGTCTTCATAGAAAAGGAGAGGAGGCAATCGCAGCCCAAACTGGGGGGTTTCTCTTCAAAGCCAGCTGGTCTGGCTTTATTCTACAGGAATTTTTTTACCTGTCAGAGTTTGGACACCCAAGCCCTCAGCAGGTGCTGACGGGTACAACTTCCTGGAGAAGCAAGAAAGGCACTGGTGAGTTTCGATTGCCAAAATGTAGTTTTTTAATGTCTAAAAGTTGGTTTTGTTATCTCGGAAGAGGCACCACCAGGGTACCTAAACGGCCGTTCGCAAAGCCGGTGCTACCACTGCAAGGGAGCCAGCGAACTCAGTCGTGGGCTTGCTGGTGCGGCAAGCAGAGTGCTCCCCTCCAGCAGTTTAGGCTTTTTGAAAAAAAATTTTTTGTACGAGAAATATCTTAGATTTGTAACCTTGGTCTCTTTCATCAGTCTTCAGTATCTGGAAGAGGAAGACTGACTGATGTATATTAGTATGATATTATTACTAATGTATGAGTATCTGAGACTAATGAATAGCACGTTAGTCCCTTTTTAATCGAATTCACTCACAATCTTTTCTGAATGTTATTTTCTAGTAAATCTTCAAAATCAAAACATGAAATGGTACATGCTCCTTTCAAAGATTCCATGTGCTGTTTTTTTTTTTAAATGTGTGCATGTTACAAGAATATGGTTAGCGAGAATATGGAATTAACTTCATTTTGATACATTTTTAAACATGAATTACATAGAATATTTAATAACTCAAAGTGGTGACATTTTCTCATTACTATACAAAGAGTTTCTTTAGAGAAAAAGAACTTTGGGCTAAACAACCAAGACAGTACTAAAGCATGTTTTTACGTCATTGATTTCCAAAATTAGTACACATATATTTGGTGCTTTTATTTTGTGGATTCAAAAGTTTAGGCAAATTTTTTTTTTCAGAATAGGATTTTAATTAATGTGAAACATAGAAAAATGGGACCACATGTTAAGACATATTTTTAAAAAGTGACTATTTCAAGGACTCATTCTTTTAACTATGCTTCACAGCATTTCTCTACAAATTGTTGTATTATAGCAAATTGAAAACATTTATTTAAGTAAGTAAGCAGCTCAAAGCTAGAGACTATACATAGTAAACATATGAAACCATTTTAATAACCAAATTCCATATTTAAAAGCAATATGGGCTGATGAGTGTAAAAGACACAAGAGCATACATTGATCAAGAACGCTATAAATTATTATGCATAAAATCAATTTTCTGGACTGTGGGGGGTAGAATTGGTGCTTAAGAAGAGAAAGGCTTCTACCAATGTAAATTACCAGGCTATAAGGCAATTGTTTTATTCTGGTGAACTCATAAATAATCTTCCATCCACCGCTTAATACATAGTTGCATAGTAGGAAAATGTCTGACTTTCATTAATTATCTCCGTATCTAAAGGCATTTTTTAAATCAACAATGATTTGGATATGCCACAAATTTGTAAGTATCACACACTCCAAAACTGGCTTAATTGTGGGTTAAAATTATGAAATATTCGTGTTATAAAAAATTATACCAAAAAACATGGTCCACTTAGCCAAAAAAAAGGTTTTTTTAAAAAAAATCTCATCTACAGCCATTTCAATGAATCTATATTTTTAACAAGGCCCAAATATATTCTTTATTATAAATTTATACATGTAGAATATACCTGATATATTTTATTTAATATATATATATGTACATATGATGGCTTCAAACTGCTATTTTGATTTGATGTTTTATCATGTCTCTTTATATGGAATCTGACACTTGAATAAGCATAATCCCGGAATATTTTAGCTAACTTCATTAGCCTCTCAAAGAATGACCATGTACTCTGTACTTGAAAATGGTTCTCATTTTTCTAGTCTATTAAATATTGTATTACTACAGAATCAGAACACTTGCTTCTAAAGATAACTAATTACTGCAAAGCTGAGCAACACACATTGTTAAACCCCTCCAGAATCATCGCTCAGTTTGCATGGGAATTACTATTGGCTGTAACTGGTACCTTTTTTGTCATAAATACTAACTAAAACCAGTTGAAACACTTCTGCAAAACTGTTGTTTGTGACTGTCAATTACTGAATTGTAACTGAATGTATCTGAAACAATGTTAGATAAATTTTAATTATTCCAGAATATTTGGACTTATCATTTCAAGTGTGCCCTGAATATTGACTTAATCTAACATCTGATTTTTGCTTCTAATTATGACAAGACGCTGTAAATATAAACCTGCAGTCATAGGTTTGTCCTTTCTAATAAATCTTCCATATCAGGTCACAGAAATACCTATGGCAATGCCCTCAATGTATGGAAATTGTTTATTTTTAATAAGCCTTAGTAAGACATTTGATTTAAAGTAGCAGAGACTCATGGCTGTCCTAAAATTTTAATTTAAAATTATACATTTTAAGTATTATTTGCAATCCATCTTCATATCTGAAAGCTTATTTATAAAGGAGGGAAATCAGTTATTCTGCTGTTTCAGAGAGAGATTTGAAAGACACAGTTTACCTTATATTTACATAAGAAAAATCTTGATTCTTCCAGAAATCAACTTTAATAAATTCCATTGCTTATAGCAAACTACTTAATTTCAGCACAACTGAGTTTCCACCTAAAATGGCTTGCTTGAAAGTATTTAAAGAAACAAAAATAGTTTGGCAGCTCCATGTGTATCTCCCCGTCGAACAGACACCTGACTGACAGCTGTCAACTGTCTGTGAGCCAAATGCAACCCAGTAAAGATAAAAATTGCATATTACTCATCCCTGTTGGTAATACCTGGTGCCAGGAGGTTTTCAAATAGGAATAAGGAAGCTGTAGACAAAAAGGTCGTTTCTATACCCACCATTCCTCCTTGGTCATTGACTTACTTCCCCTTCCTTGTCTAAATTATCCCATTTTCCTCAATGGCTGTTCCTGGCCTCTACAAGCAGTGAATTTCCTTTAAAGAACTTCCAGAGGTGGGGAGCAAGCTTGTGTCCATAAAAAACTGGCAACCAAGTAACGATGCCCACACATCTCTTTCCATCACATCTTTTTTTAGGCTCCTAAAATCTGTAAGTTGTGGGAAGAAGGCTTGGAATCATCATCTTCCAATTTTAAAGAAAATGAAACTGAAGAATAAAAATGAAATCTGCCCAAGGTGGCCAAGGTAGATGCAGCCTTGGGCCTGTGTCTCCCAACTTCATATTCCACGATGTTTGAGTCTATTAGATTTTAAATGTGGGGATTAGCAACCTACATAAGTAAAGGAAGATCCCATGGAAAATTAATGTGAGTTACATCCCTTTTAAGAACCAGTTTCAGTCACCAAACACCTTCTTGGATAAATAAATTTTAATATGCTAATAAAAAATGTTTAATTCTGAAAAATGAATAGTATAAACACATTTAAAAATGTGTGGTACAAACTTTTTTTTAAGGTTCTGTTTGCCATTTAAATGGATTTCCAAACTGAAAATGTTTGTGAATGTTTATGAAATATTAGACATAAAAAATTGTTAATATGTGTGATTAGAAGATGAATATAAAAATCAAAAGTTCAGGCTGGAATTTCCTGTAAAGATCAGGGGGTAATTAAAAATATGAAATTTACCAAAACATAAGCATACATATAGCAAAGTGCAGAATATATTAAACAGTTCATATAACTGATTCAACATTTAACTATCTTTGTGTGTGTGTGTGTGTGTGTGTGTGTGTGTGTGTGTGTAAAATGTGCCAGGGTTTCCTTGCCAGGAATTGGTCTAAAATGACTGACAGTTCTATGACTAACACCACCATTTAGCAACTAAATTATATATCTAAATTTACAAATGTATTTGCTTATTCCATTACATTTAGTCCAAATCAACATTAGTTATTAATCAGCAAACTATTTAACAATCTGCAATACAGTATGCAAATCCATTACAAGCACAATAATCAGTA
Source organism: Sylvilagus floridanus (assembly GCA_949820135.1). NCBI lineage: Eukaryota > Metazoa > Chordata > Mammalia > Lagomorpha > Leporidae > Sylvilagus > Sylvilagus floridanus. The sequence goes on along the minus strand of OX463246.1, from coordinate 11,514,559 downwards.
AATAATATCCATGTCTAACCATGGTGAAAGACAGGGGTGTCAAAGCAAAACACACAAAATCACAAGACATTCAGCCAGTTGCATCATTCTCTGCATCTCCAGGGGTGTCAGCGACAGGGAGTAATCATCCTTTGTCCGCCTTGGAAGGACCTTAACTGCTGTCTCCTTAGAGCTAAGATCGCTGTCCAAAGACTCCCAGAGCAGAGCAGGAAGGGCTGAGTGGTGGCCTCTGTGTCATCGCTGCTGAATAATTTTGAGGCTGCAAGCAATTGTCTCAGCCTCTTGCTGTTGGATGGGACTTTCTGCTTGGTATTGGACAGATGGAAGGAAAGGCTGTTAGAGTTATCCAATGGGAGGCCTTTGCTCCATGCGAAATGGCCCCAGAAGGAATCCGGGTCCTCACTGGTGGCTTCTGGTCTGTCCCGACATGCCCCGCCCTCCCCTAGTGCTATAAGTAGCCCACCATGTTCGCATTCCAAACCATTAAAATTGACACCAGCGAGTGGCCTGTGAAGTCAGTGGCAGTATACGACCAACCAGCAGGTCGGATTTTTCCAGGTCTCAGCCTCAAAATCTGACTCACACATACAGCTTTGAACCTTTCAGTATGCATAGCAAGTTCATTATTCAGCCCTAATATTTTTTGTTTTATATAACGGCACAAAATTTTATAATTAAAAAAATTCACCACCCAGGCTGCTGGAAATGAGGCTAAGAGAATATTTCATAAAGTTTGTGGAAAATGGAAATAATAGATAACTTGATTGTGGTGAAAAAAATTGAAATCCATGAATTCTCATAATGGGAATTTTTGTATGTGTGGCATAACTTTTTTTCTCCTTTGCAGTTGCAATCAAGACAAGTAACAGAAAGATTCGGGTCATCTTGAACTCTCATTCTTACTATGTTGAAAGTTGCTCACCAATTTAAAATTTCCATAGAGTTTACTGAAGTTAGTTGAGACAACAGGAATGAACACCAGAGAAGGAAAGCTTGTGACGTCACAAGGACTTTGTGGGTCTCGCGTTTGCCCTTCCCCCACGACAGTGAAGATGTTTGTTACTAAAACCTTAGGAGCCCGAGATGATGTGGCTGAGGCCCCCAAGGGCAGGCCCAGGAACCTGCATTTTGACATGCACCCTCAGTGATTCAGAGGCACTGCCGTAAGCCAGTAAAGCCCGCTCTACAGACACGAGAAAGCCAGTGCTGAGGGACCCAGGTTCTCAGGGACGTGGGCGGGGGAGGTTGCAGGTGCAGAGGTTCTGTGTCTCCTTATATATTGTCCGATATCATCAGGCACTGTGATGCTGAAGTACTTGGCTTACTTTAAGTGGATTGGCAAAAAGGAAGGGTTATCAGCCGATACTAGAAAAATGCCAAAAATCATTGTCAAGTTCTACTTGAGTTTAAGACACTAAAAACATGGCTTGAAAGATGACTAAGCAGCCTGAGCTGATGCTTCCAAGGAGCCGTTTTTCAGAAAGCACAGGCAGCAGTCGTTCTGAGAAGCATGTGTGCCAACAGTCACCAAGTTCTAGGGTACTCAGTTAATTATCACTGGCGGGGGAAGCTCAGAGCTCACAGGCCAGTGCTAATGTGAGGGAGACCACGGCTTTATTCTCCTGTGGGCGAGTTAGTTTGTGGCTATAGGCTATGTACACTAGAATCTTGCAGTTCTGCAAGGGGGAGGTGAGAACGAGTGGAGCGATGAGCATAAATCCTTCACAGATTCTAGATAAACACCACCAGCACAGACCTTGCTTGTAGGGAGCTAATCATCATTGAACTCTGATTAGAGTGATTAATAACAAAAACAATTACAGAAACTCTCCTATGACTGTATTATCTGTGGCATGTATCAGTTGCTCAAAGCAAGCTCATTTGCAGTGATTCGGATAGAAACATTATTGATAATATCCTATGGTTCTTAAACAGAAAATGTAAGTTTCCAAAGAGGAAAAAAAAAAAAAAAACCCTCATTCATTTAATACCCAGCTGTGTGGATGTGTGTGGCTTTACGGAGTTTACAGATGATAAAAAAATTTACCACTTCAAATAAGGAGATCAAGCAAAAAAGATGAAGAAAAGGAGGAAAGGGAGGTGGGGTAGGAAGGGGAGAGGGGGGTGAGGGGCAGGGAAGGAATGGAAAATGAGGAAGTAAATCTATTGATTAGCCACTTAGCTCTTGCTAAAAATGGTCCAAAGGAACAAGAAAGCTGTAGAACGTTTCTTAAGCAGCATTCGAATCTTTCACTTAGATGCGTATTTCTCCACTTTGCAGTCTCTCCAGAAGGATGGTCTAAAGACACTCCATGCGACTCGGATGCTCTGTACCTAGAGGCTAAGGGCCATCCTCCTAGCGAGCTGCACAGTGTTGCCTTGGCACACTGGGAGTTGCTTTCTCTATGACCCCGAAGAGAAGAGGGGCAGAAGGAACGGGGCCCTCCCACCCTACACCTCTCCCCAGCCCTTCCAGGTTCTTCCCCACACGCACTCTCTTCCCAGGGCTCTCATTACCGCTTCCAGACATTCAGGAGAAATAATCGGGAATTTTAACTCTGGTGGCTTTGAGGGGCCGGACGGGAGTGTACAGTCCATGTGAGTGAAAACAGGGCAGCCATGGCACAAAGGCCATGTGGTGACTGCGTGCCTCTCTGCGGACAGAATAGAAAGAGACTAGGGCTGTAAGTACAAAAATGCGCAGTATCTATGGGAAAAGCATGTAGAATTTCAAGGAGCATCGTGATATTTTCTGATAGCTCATTTCCCAGTGTCACATCATGAAAAGTAATCAAATGTCTTCCAGTAAGGGCTAGGCTTACCTCCCAGGGGGCAACTGGGTGGCAGCTGTTGGGAGGGACCTCAGACCTGCTGGGAGTTCTCCCTCAAATCTGGGACCATCCCAGCAGGGGGTTGGTGGACATAGATACTCCTCTGGCTTCTGAAGTCTTTTCAGAGAATTTTTGATGAGAGACAATTAAGAGAGAGACAGGTTGATACCGTGTCCTGCATGAGACAGCTGGGACACGAGGCCAGGTTCTCTAACGTAGCATGGGCCAAGAGAATTCTGGGGTGTAGAAAAAGCTGCAGCGAAATCAAAGACCTTGTCGCTCACATCAGCGGAAGGCTGCCAGGGGGAGGAGGTCCAGGCACTCCCAAAGGAGCTGCTATTGATTTTACAAATTGCTGCCGGGGAGTGGAGGGGGCCAAAATGAAAGGAGGGCTCTTGAAGGTGAGTAGAGGAGAGGGAGTGGCACAAAGACCAACTGCAGCAAGGTCCCAGCTCTGCCTACGCCACGCGGACGACAGCACTGATGTAAACTCGGGCTTATGAGGAAGCCATAGCTCTACATATTTATGTTAAGGTTCCTTAAATTTAAGTGTAAGGTTGTGTAATCAATAAGCAATTTTGGACGTATCTGATGAAACTAAAAAATGAAATCTTTGAACCTGATTCTGGGCAAATGGATATATAATTCCGTTCTTAGGACTGGTCCAATCCAATTTAAGAGAGAGAGAGAGAGAGAGAGAGAGAGAGAGAGAGAGAGAGATGCTCTGGGAACATCTTCTGAAACACTGACAAGGATAATATAAATTATCAGTTAGAAAATGTAAGATTTCTTGGTATAATATATACCAACTTAATCATACTATCATAAATGTTTTATACTTATTTTATATATCAAATATAGTATTATGAAACCAAAACTGCTCTGATGCATGAGAACTGATAGAAAAACTTCTAAAATATCCTTAGGTAGCTATGTCTTTGAGATGTTTTTCAGGACTATGAAATAGAACTAATATATAGCTGTCTATCATTTAATAAGCAGTTTCTACACACCAGGCAATATGTGGCAACAGAAGTACAATTTCACTTCTTTCTCTCATTAAATTTATCACATGGGTAAGTCTTGCCACCTTCCCTGTTTTATGAAAATAACATTCAGAACATGAAGGTCAGATGGTCATTGAGTGCCTGAGCCGAAATTCCAACTCAAGACTTCTGATGGTTCCTTTCCTGCCTGTTGCACCCGTTTTATTTTTTTTTTTATAATTTTTTGAGAGACAGACTCAGAAAGAACAAGACAGATTCACAAATATCAACTCATCTGATGCTTTGTAATCAAATCTGTTTTAATCCTGTTCACCACATTTGGTTTGGATTTACTTTTGGCAATAAATTCCTCCTTAACAATAATGATTTGCCTACAATGAAACAATTCTTAAGAAGGCTGGCAAATCCCTAAGGGTAATTTTTACATAGACAGGAGGAAAGACAGTAGCACTGTGTAAGTAAATAGACTCTTACAGTACCTACATGGGAAAGGGACAGCATGCATTGCATTTAGATTTGTATTTCTGAATTATTATCTGGTGGGAAAAATCTGGATTATAACTTCTCCTGGTCTCCTCATCCCTCTAAGTGAGCAAAAGTTATGAGTTTCAGGACGCACTGTAACAGGTACCTAAGGGAGGGTGCTGGAAACACACACTCCCCATCACACGTCCTTTGTCTGGTTCTTAGGAGCTAGAGAGCCCTGGGGAGGGTATGTCATCAGTTAGCTTCAGTTTTTAAAATATGTAAAATGGAAATAGTACTTGTCTAAAAGGTTACTATTTGAACAAGAAATAAGGTTTACAAATCAATTACTAGAGTCTGACAAATATCTAGTGGCATTTAGTGTCAGACACTTTGAACATATTTACTGAAACCTACATTTTACTAATATGGTATTATTTTTGCACACATGTTCTAAACATCATTGTTTTATGAATATTATTAAGATTTCACTGCAAATTTAGTGAAAAAATAGTAATAATGGTTCATAGGAAAGGTTTTTTTGTTTACGTATTTGACACAAAGAATGTGTTAGTGAAACTTTTTTTAAGATTTATTTATGTATTTGAAAGGCAGAGTTAAAGAGAGGCAGAGGCAGAGAGAGAGGTGGGAGGGGGCAGTCTTCCATTCTCTGGTTCACTCTCCAGATGGACACAAGGACCAGAGCTGTGCGGATCTGAAGCCAGTAGCCCGGAGCTTCTTCCAGGTCTCCTACATGGGAACAAGGGCCCAAGAACTTGGGCCATCTTCTACTGCTTCCCCAGGCCATAGCAGAGAGCTGGATCAGAAACAGAGCAGCTGGGACTCGAATTTGTGCCCATATGGGATGCTGGTGCTGCAGGCAGCAGCTTTAAGCTACGCCACAGCGCCGGCCCCAACAATATTTTTTTTAAGATTTATTTATTTATCTAAAAGAGTTACATAGAAATAGAAGGGGGGGAGGGGATCTTTGATCCGCTGGTTCACTCCAACTGGCCGCAATGGCCGGAGCTGTGCTGATCTGAAGCCAGGAGCAGAAGCTTCTTCTGGGGCTCCCATGCAAGTGCAGGGGCCCATGGACTTGGGCCATCTTCTACTGCTTTCCCAGGCCATAGCAGAGAGCTGGATCAAAAGTGGAGCAGCTGGGACTAGAACTGGTGCCCATATGGGATCCTGGCACTGCAGGCAGCAGCTTTATCCACTACGACACAGCACCGGCCCCCACAATATGGTTTTAATCACTGACTTTAGTTTAAAAGTTTTATTGTGTTTTACTTTTAATTCTCACCATATTCCAAAGTAATTTACACAAATTCCATCTGAAACTATGAAAATTCTCTCCCATCATCCTAGCAAATTAGAATATGGGTTTAATAATGTATCTCCTTGTTTTTAAATCTACTTTTAGAAAATATTATTTATTTATCTAAAAGGCAGAGTTACAGGGAGAATGAGAGAGATCTTTCATTTGCTGGTTAATTTTCCAAATGTCCACAGTAGCCAGGGCCAGCACAGGTTGAAGACAAGAGGCTGGAACTCCATCAGAGTCTCCCATGTGGGTGGCATGAGGCCAAGTTCTTGGGCCTTTTGTTGCTTCCCCAGGTTCATTAGCAAGGAGCTGGATCAGAAGTGGAGCAGGGAGGATTCAAACCCACGCCTCTATGGGATGCTGCTGTCACAGGTAGCGGCTTAACCTGCTGCTCCACTACACCAGCACCCCCCTTGTTTCTGAATCGATATACAACTGTGATGTGCTGAAAGAACATTAATCTATACACGATTGCCTTCAAGAAAATAAACTTTCTTTTGTCGGTTCAAAATTTGGGGTTATAAATAAAATGATTCATAATGGTTAAAACTGAAGCCTAGAGGAAACAAGTCGCATTTTTTCCTGTGGACGCTTCCTTCACTTCTTTCTAGATCCTTCGATTTAGTGTTCTTCATAAGAACTATCAGCGTGAATACGTTAAACATTTTTATTAACATTCTGAGTCCCTCCCCCATAATACATATTTAAACCAATCATGAAGTCAGTGGGACTCATAACCTCCCAAGTGGCCCTGTATTAAAATAAAAAAATGCAAAAACACGATGGCTTCCATTTCCCAAGAAGTGGCACCGTCCCCTAGACACAGCTGCAATGCTGCCCCTGCGGCCTCAGAGAACTCCTTCTAGGTCTTTCTTGAACGGAATGCTGCAGCAGGCATTCCTGGGGCTGCCCCTTCCAGCAGGCCCCTGCCAGTCCCGTTGCCATAGATGGCCATCCGACATTTGGAATGACATCAGGAGACGATCTGAGCAGGCTCTGCCCTAAGGAATTCAAGCTAGCAGGAGACAGAAGATATCAATGTCTTCTTGGCTGACAACAGCATTCCAAAGGTCAAGCAGGGTGAAAAGAGGATGGACTTGGAGTTTCCAGGGCCTTTTTAGCAACCAACCAGCTAACAAGTAGAAGGAACTATCCCTTCCAAAGGGAGAAGAGACAAAGGCGGCCTGAAAGCACCCAGCGGTGCCACACCCATGACGACGGGGAAATTTAGGCCCCACGCCCATGAGGTTTTGGCTCTCCAAAGAACAAACTTCTGAACAGTTCTCCTCCTGAAACAGTTCCCACCTCTCTGATGACCCACTTCTTGCTCCGGGATGGCCACATGTATAGACCTGGACATTCCTTGCCTACAATTAAGAACAGTTTTCCTGGCAGTTTGGGGAACATAAGTTTGGCAGTTTGGGGGAGCACATGATGGCTCCAGGTCACAGACTGAGGAAAGTAAGGGCCAGCAAGGCACTGAACCTGTGCACAATCACCCGGTTTCCGTGCACCCAGGCAGCCAGCTTTTGGTTGCAGGACTGGCCTTTGCAGTGGTCAGCTCGGGAGAGCCAGAGGCCTTTTCCCAAGCTGGCCAGCACCTGCAGAACCCAAACATTTTTCTCCTGGGGCACTGCGTTTCAGGGAGAGTGGGAAACCTTTCTACCACAAACCATGTGCAAACGGTAAATCACTGAGAAATAAAAAGCATAATTCTAATAGGGATCAGTTCTGAACAAGACCAAGATTTAGAAACATACCGTTGTTATTATTGAAGTTATTTCTCATCATGGATACTCAATACTCAGGGGCCATTCATGAAGGGTTAAGTTAAAAGCTCATTCCTATAAGGGGGCGGAGTTAGTACTGACATTTCATCTCCAATTAACAATAGGAAAATATAGAAGACAAACCTGCAAAACAAACTGTGGGAAGTTAGAAAGTGTATGCTTTGTCTTCATTTTCATGATATATTTTGTTGTTCTGTATGTCTCGGTATAATTTGCAGTTAAGTTCTGTTTGTGTTATTATGATTTCTAGCTGCGTACCACCCTCGCGATGACATCATCAAGGTACTTGATGATGTTTGTGAATTTGAGGAATTCTAGCCCATGCCAACAATTCTCTCCTCATGCTAACACCTGTCCTTCCTGGTCTTTAGGCTGCTTTTTAACTCCTGTTTTACAAGGATAATCCCAACTCCTCAGGACTTTGCTCAGTGGAAGTATGGTGTTATCCCAAATAGTCTCTTTGGAAAGGTAGTATATGGATGTCTGACAGCACCAACAGTGTGGGAGACAGTATCATCCTCCAAGCACCCGACTCTTTATTAAATGGGATTTCTTTTGAAGGAAAGCTTAGCACTAAGCTAAACATTTGTAGAAGGGGACTCCCCTCCAAAATCCTCTGTCGGCTCACCTTTCTACAGAGGTTATTTGCTGAGACACCACAGGCCGGGTGCCCTGGTCTTAGCTTGAACTGTTCCGGACCTTATCAGGAAATCTACCTTCCGAATGCAGGACAGCAGCTTCCCGGTGTTCCTGAACTTCTCCGGGCCCGACTTCTCTTCCCTGTATAAGTAAATACATAAATAGTAGGTCCTGGTGTAAGGTGTTCCCCAAGATGTCTCTCGGCAGAAAATGTTGGCAATTCTGACCTGGTAACTCTCCGCCCAAATAGTGCCAAGTAACAGAAATACCCACCGTGTCGGAAAATCTGGCTGGCATCAGTCACAATGCCATTCATTTCTCTTTCTCGTTTTTAAACCCAACATTTATTTAAAACCCCATAGCAGCATCACCACAGAGCTTTCCCACCCGCCGTGATGGAAACAGCAGCAGCCCGCTGTTGGGTAAGGCAGACTCTTGCGGCTACTCAGCCCTTGAGGCTGGAGGAACGGGGAACTGAATTTGTGTTTTATTTCATATTCATGAACTTAAATAGCCACATGTAGATAGCACCTACCATACTGGTAAGCAGATTAGAGTTTCAAGAACAGGGGAACCTAAACATTTTGACGCCTGCGCCAGATGCCCTAGGATGCCTTGGAAGCTCAGATCTTCCCTCCACGCGGGGGACAATTCCACAGCCAGATCAAAGGACAGCGCTGGCATGCGCATTCCAGCATAAGCAGGGTACACTTTTGTACTTTGTTCTGCTTTGCGGCCTTTCCCTAGCCAAGACTTGCATGTACACACACCCCCAGGAAGATCAACTCCAAGAGCTAGCAGTTAGCGCTCGGTTTTTAAGATTAATTCTGCAGAGCCACAGAGCTTGGGCCTTGAAATCCAGTTCTGGGGCGCCTCCTTTCCTATTGGTCAGGTTAAAAACCCTTCCAGCGGGCTGGGCGGGACTAGGGCAGCGGCTCCACCCCAGGCTTGCAAATCGCCCTGGGTGCTTTGGGCAGTCTGCGCGCCCAGGGACGTGGACTGCGTGCCAGCGCTTTCTGTTCCGTGCACGGCTGGGTTCGCTACACTTGGCCACTTTCGCTCACGCACGTCGCTCCGAACTCAGTCCCAGCTCTTGGGGATCGTCTTTTGCCAACCTATAGGAAACGTTCCTGGGATTCCCAGCCCCAGAGGAGCAGGACCACTCCCCACGGCACCGCCACTGCCCATTGCCTAAGCCCACCCACCGCCGTGGCAGCCTCCTCTTTTTACCAGGTCTCCCCACAAGCTCTCTTTACCTATAAACCACCGATAGCAGCCCCCCAAGCCGGGACACCCGTGCAGCTCGGCGCACCAGGGCGGGAGCTCGCCCAGGGCGCACGCACGTGGTGCATTCGTCCCCGCCGGCGGGCAGGCAGCCTCCGAGCCCCAGAAGCGCTCCAGGGCCGACAGCCCCCACCCCCTCAGTTCCCTCTCCCCGAGCAGAGTGGGTGGTGGGGAGGCAGTGGCTTGCGGAGAGCCGAGTGATCTGGGCGGTTGAGGGGAGGATCGCGGGAACTGGGTGGCGCTGTGGCCGCGGCGCCTCCGGAACGCCCCGCCGGCGGCGCGGAAAAGCTTGTAGCGCCAGTCGGCCCGAGGGATCCCTGTAGTCGGTCTCCGGTAGCTCAGCGCCCGGGGCTGCTGCCATCAGAGTTGTTCTCCGCCAGCCCGGGGACCCTCAGGGGCCGTCCCGCCCGAATCCCACCCGCCCCGTGCTGCCCAAACAAAAAGTGGACATCAAAGCGCTGGATGAGATTTTTAACCCCTACTGCCACGCCGACCGCGAGTACAGGTTTTTAAAAACGGAAGGGCACAGGTCTCGTAAGAGAAACAGAAACGGTGAACAGGAGAAAGGGTGACACCCATACCTTGAATTGAGGGTGTCTGGCGTTTTAAGAATTGGGATAGAATGAGCATTCCGATGCAGATTTAACAAACTGGGAAGTCGTGGCGAAGTCCCACGGAAGCTAGCCACGCGTGTGGAGACTCTGGAGGTAGTCACACACGCCAGCCAATGACCGATCGAGCCTTTATTGGACACACTGATACAAGCCAAGGAAGAAATGTATCATCGTTTGCAATGGCGTGTTGAAAAGGCTTAATGTATGTCTCAGACATGATTTCACGAAGATGCCTTCCCGGAAGGCAAAGAGGCACTGGGAGATGTGTAGCATGAAGCCCAGTGCATAATAGCAAAACCGAGCAGAAGTGGAAGGGGGACTGGCCACTCAGCCTGCTCCTGACTACCAGGCCAAGTTCCAACTAGCCTTGGGCCTCAGCCTAGGAGGCTCCAACACCCTCCAGATGAAACTGGCCAAAACTCTTCCTTCTCCTCGACTGTGAAGCAACCCCCATCCAGGGCTTTTTAAATGACTCCAGACTATGACACACAGGAGAAAATGGACACTGCCCATCAGGTTCTGTTAGGTTCAAGGCTGGTTCTCTTTCTGGGGCTGGTTCTAACCAGAAGCCAAAGGCAGGCTGGTGTGTGTGGAACACTAGTGGAAAGCAGCCCCGGAAACCCTGGGACATTCGTCTGCCCAGTAAGATTCAGCGCTGCTGGAAGGGCAAGGTGTCAGTGGTAACAGAATTTGAAAACGGCACTGAATCCACATGGTTAGCAGTTGGCCTGTAGGCTATATACAGAAGCAGCCCACAGAGCAGCCACACCCACGCTGCAAACACTGCCCAATGTGACCCATCCTGTTAGCTTGTGATGGCTTTGACCTCCCTCTCTGGAATTCATCTAATGTAAAGGTAAAGGTAAAAAAAAAAAAAGAAAAGAAAACCAACCTAGGATCTTTAGAAATGAGATAAAAAGGTATGGTTAGATTTTTCCTAGAATCAGCGAGTCCTTTCTACATTACAGATTCTCAATCACAAACAGTCTATACAGTGCCTATGCTATTTGAGCAAAAGCTGCACATGGTGCATTCTTGAAACTTGGATATTTGGTCCTACTTATATTAAAGATTAAAAGTATCACAATGACTCATTTTAGTTCCTTTCTATCCCAAACACAGTGGTTTAAAAATCCGCATTCACGCTGCTTTAGGTAAGAAGTTTTAGGCATCAATCTATTTGAATGTACTTCCATGTCAGCTTTAAACATTCATACGTCTGCTTTTTTGTACTTCCACATTTTAAGGTGCCAAAGAAGAGGTGCAAACTGTGAAGTAACTTCTATGAAGAGATGAAATAAAGAATGGAAGGCAAGTGATGGTGATGGTTAAAAAAAAGTGCACGTGGTAAGTGTTTTTTGTTTCATCTTCTCCCACCAAGTAACCACGCGGGTAAGGCTGCCCAGCGCCTTTCCTTAGGTGGCTACATTGTACCGACAGGAAATGTAGTGCTAAAGAGTTAAATCGCCATCCCCTATATGCTCAAAGCTCCCAGCAGCTCTCAGGACCTGCCTTTGTGAGTATCTTTTGCAATTAATCCATCTCACAGGAAGTCATAGAGATCATTGACAGTACAACTACAAAGAGATTAAAATCTACTTAATGCTGTTAGAATGTGGACCTTGGTAGTTTTGAGATTTTTCTGAACTTCCATGTTCCATTATCATGCTTGTGTGCAAGGTATGCTGGCTGAAGAACAAATACCATACAGTGGAATAATCTCGAGGGGTGGACTAATCTATAGCCTTTCTTCATCTCAGGGTGGGTTGCTGTGGCAACCGCCCCAGCTCACTTTAAAATAATTTTTTAAAGCTCACTTCAAGAGCTACACCCAGCGTGGGCCAGGCTTAAAAGCAGGCAGAGCCAGTGCACAGGGCTTTAGGAGACTGCTGCTTTAATGTAGGGAAGTAGTGAAGAGAGGAGCGTGTGGGAGGACAGCAAGCGACGGAACAGAAACCGGAATATGAGCTTTCCCTGGGGTCAAAATTCCAAGGATTGTGCTCTCTGACTTCTGTGGCACTTTAATTAAATACATTACTAACCATAATCCTTCTGGGGGGAGGAGGAAATATTTAGTGTATATTTACATTTATAACAAGGCACTCATGATGATCATTTAATGAAGGCAATGTTTGGTGATTAGACCAAAAACCAGCTGATTTAATAGCCCATCAGCCTGACATCATTTTCTCACAAAGGAAGTGTCACCTTTTAATTAACTGCATAGACCCCTAGCTTCCAATTGATTTTGAAGATAGAAGGCATTTTTTTTTCCCCCAATCACAAAACTGGATTAGGTTGGAACAGTCATTCAGTATATAAGCTAACTGAATTCTAGAAAACACACTTCTATTAGTAAGACTGTTAGGGAATCCAGGTCTCCTAACGCCTACTACAAACTTGTTCCCTACCTGGGAAAATAGTCTGATTTCAGCCGAGAACCAGTAAGTGGTAAAAGATCAGAATGACTTTGGTAGTAAACAGCCAGAAGTATTTAAAGGAGAATACAAAGGGCATTCCGGATGAACCAATTTGTAGATTACATATGAATAATTTTAAATTTCAGGTGAGTTTCTAGTATGCATTTCTGCATAACCTCCTCTGTTCCACTTCAACTATAAAGACTTATGGGAAGGAAACTAATGCTAACATTAACTTAGGCCACACATAATTAGAAGCTAGATCTGCTGGGGGGGGGGGGTGTTTTATTTCAAAAAGCCAACTGTGATACATTCCAGATCCAAATTATTTCCAAACTAACCACAGTGTGGAGTTCTGCATATTCGTACTATCATTGATAATTATAGGTTTCTTATGTTTATTATCAAATAATACTTTAAAATATGAAAAAGGTAAAATGAAACATTTCTTTCAGAAGGAAAACCAATCTCAAACTAAGTGTACTGTGGTAAATAGAAATACCCTCTATAATCCATGAGAAAAGACATGATTGAAATGCATTGGCTAAGTCCCTTTGCTCATGTCAAACTGGCTGTTATAATTCATTACATCCATTTCAGGCATTATGGCACTAAGCTCACATGACTCTTCAAGCGGCTTGCTTTGTCAGGAACTTTGTGAATCTTGAAAAAATTAAAATTAATTTCACTCTTACCACCATACACACACATCTCAGTATTCAAAATGCCTATATGCCTTTAAGCAGTTTTTTTTTTTCAGTAAGTTGTACCTGAGTGAAAACCTGGTCTAGATGCTCTCTGCCATATTATGAAAATGAAATCATGCTAACAGCCTCCTCCCCACCTGACAACCAGGCAGGTGCATTATGGAGGCTGTGCCCAGCGGAAATGGGTTTCACTCCATGCCATGGTTTCCCATGACAAGAGCACAGGAGTCCCCAGAGCTGTTGGGCCTCGGGGGCAGACGCTGGCCCACCCCTCTGAGAAGCTCTGCAGGCCCACAGGCCCTGCCAGGAAGCATGTGGCCTTGACACCACGTCTGGAGGCAGGCTGAGGAACCCACAGGGAAGTGCACCCAGCCCCCGGGTTAAACAGCGTGCCAACCGAATGTTTTTAAAGGGAGGGGGTATCTTTAATTAGCTAGGTACTTTAGTATGCTCCTATTGTCTACTCTTGTGCATCTGACGCTCTCCTATCCTGATCAGAGTTCTCCCTTCTTCCTTTTGCAGTATTAAACAACTTTAATTTAGTGTCAGCGTTTTCTATGACTCGTGGTCCCTCCGGCCTGAGATCTTGTCTTCAGGATTTGCATCCTGGCTAGGATGTGTTCTATCTTTGGTTTTCTTGGGTATGGTGCACTTGACTGGGGCAGGGAGGTACCCTGTCCTAAGCAGCCTTTTCTACATTTTGGATATCAGCTTTGGGGGGGGGGGGGAGAGTAGGGCATAAGGCGAAGTGTTTATGGGCTTCCACCTACACAAGTCTCCCTTATCAGTCTCTGGGTCTGTTTCCTGTACAGCTGAAACTCTTCAGGATAAGTGAAGTCATCAGCTATCGGCTAGGATAGCCTAATGCATTTGGGAAGTTGGTTCGCTTTACATGTTGATGACCTGGATCCCGTCCAGTGAGGTGCGCGAGGGACGGGGCGGCGGGGAGGGATCCGCGAGCGAGCCGAAGCCTCGCTCCGGGATTTCCAAAGCGATTGGAAAGTTCACGGCCCCGCGGCGAAGTCGAGATTTCAAATCCTGGTGATTCCTAAATGTCGAGAAACTTTCCGCTCCTGGCGGGCCCTGCCAAGGTCTCTGGGCTCCGGGCGGCCCGGACCGTGGCTTGGACGCGCGAGGAACAGCGGCGCGCGCGGGCCGGGGCCAGACCCAGGCTGCTCCCGCGTGTCCAACGCGGGGGAAAGTCAGCAGAGCCCGGAGCAGGGCCGTGCTCCCATTGGCCCAAGCAAAGATCCAACTCGCGGAGGGCTCTCGCTCAGGGTCCCCAGGGACCCCGGCCACGGCGCCGCAGGGAGAGGGGGCCCGGGAGCCACCGCGCGCCGCGCCGGCTTCCCGCTCGTGCAATACAGAATTGTCATTAGGTTTGCGTATGGCATGTGCCATTACCCCGCCGTACAACTAAAATTAGCAAAATGTCAGGAATGGGAAGATTGATTCACCAAGATGCAATTATCATTTAAAAGTGCTTGATTGAGGTTCTGATGTTCAGTGATTTATTCTGCATACCATATACATAATTAAAGTAGTGTAGTGGAGTAATTTATCAATCTAGTTGAGACTGGAGGGCTGAGCTGTGAGCTTCTGGATGTTTGTTTTATTAAAACGCTGCGAGGTCTGGTGCCGCCTCCCTCCCGCAACGCCGAGGACTTGGGAGCAGCGGCTGGAGAGGGACGCGCAGGGCACCCGTGCAAGGACAGGACGCGGCGGGCCCGGGCGGCTGCTCGGGACGCGAGCTGCGTGTGCGCCCCCTCCCGGGACCCTCCCCGCCAGCACCCCCGCCTCGTTACGCGATGTTTCCAAGGCTGCGAGCCGCGCTCCTCTCCCCCTCCGGCTTCTGTCACTTCCTTCCTGGACGCAGTTTTCTGGACGCGCCTGCTTACTTTTAACCCGGCCGGCCTGCGAGCGCCACTTTCCCCTCCTCCTCCTCCTCCTCCTGCTGCTGCCGCCTGCCTCTCCAGTCTCTCCTCCTCCACCTCCGCGCGCGCCGCCGCGCGCCCCCCGCGCGCGCCGCCCCCCGCCCGCCCGCCGCGCGCGCCCCCGCCGGCGCGCCCCCGCGCACACCTCGTCTCCAGCCCTCGGCTCGCTCGCAGTCACAGACGCTGGAGCACCCGCGTGCACCCGGACATCTTCGGGCTGCTATTGGATTGACTCTGAGGGTTCTGGCTGTGTGGGTCGCCGGCACTGCGTGTTGGAATCAGGTGGAGCGGCGCTTCCAGGCTGGACGAAGTAACGATCACTGTTGTTTTATTTCCCCCCTCTCTCTCTTTCTTAAGAAAGGAAAATATCCCAAGGACTAATCCGATCGGGGTTTCCTTCATGTAAGTACCTCTGACGTTTCTCCAGGAAATGCAGAGAGCCGGGTGTTGTCTCTGAAATCCGCATCCCTGCAGCCCACCGCCCTGGGTCCGTCTCCCTTTTTGTGTTTTGGGTGTGTGTGTGTGTGTGTGTGTACACGCGTGTGTGGTTTTTTATTTATTTATTTATTCGTGGAGGCTGAAGTTGAGGCTCGTGGTGCCTTCTTTGCTGTAGATTGCGTGATTTCCTTGTCTGGTGCTGGAAGTAACTTTTGAGGGAGTCGTGTGCGTTCTTGCCATCCGCTACGCGAGTCCCTCCAGCCTCGTTCCTGTCACCCCAGTGTGTTTAAAGTTTCATGAAGTTAGTTCACGTCATGAGTATGTTGGATATGGTGGATATCACTGTTTCGCAGAAGGCTCTGTGACCTTGGAGACTCCGGGGCGAGTTCACGGTGGGAGATGCGCCCCCGGGTGCTCCCCCCGAGACCCCGGTGCGCCCTGGGTGCTGCCGTGAGCCACTAATTCCCAGGATTAGTTTAAGCTGCTGCACGGCTGCCTGTCAGGGCTCCCACCCAGGTGCACCTCCCTCCCTCTGCAGGCGCTGGCCGGGCAGAGGGCTTCTCCGCTGGCGTGCACGGAAGAGTAATGCCCCTGCCGTGGTCGCCTGCCTCTCCCAGTTCCTGATCAGGCTTCAGGGATTGCCTTACTGCTTAGGTCCAGCCGACCACATAAGCTGCTCAAAAGCAAACGAGGTGAGGTCACGTAGATTGCCTTCTGCATGGACTTTAGATGAAAGTTACCAAACTCCGTGATAAAGTTTGGCACAAAGGAAGTATCTGCATGGCCACGGCATCTTGTTTATTGTGTTATGAAATATTATGCAAGCACTTAAGTGTATGGCTGATGCTGTGCCCCTCGCAGAAAGTGGCTATTGATGCTTTAAGGGAAATTTTGTGTCAGGATCCTTCCCGACTGTTCCAGGTCCAGCGGTCATTGTTCCTGGGGGAAAGCCTCTTTCCCTTAGCGTTTTAGGGATGCATGTCTTTTGTAGAAAATATCTTAAATGCTGGCAGTCTAATAAGCCAGGTCGGGCGCTCTGCCAGCTCCCGAAGCGGTCCTGAGCGAACGGCCTTGACACCGAGTGCAGTTCACTATTGTGACTCTGATACTAACTCCAGTGGTAGCTGCCTTCTGAAATGCTTATGACTGCAGATATTTTCTAAGTGCTGTGGAAGAAACTCCAGCCGCCTCACTATCCCCGTACAAGAACACAGAAGTGGCCAGCCTCCTTTCCACTGCACCTTGCAATGGCATTGTGGTTGCAGAGGGGAGATGTTTATGTGGAGTACAATAATGCCAATCCCTAGAGACTAGGGAGGACGTGGAAATGGGACCACCTGTGAACCCCACAGTGATACCCATTTTAGCTTGAAATAGGATAACAATCTCCAATTTGAAACTAAAGCGTCTTACTAATTTTTATAATAATGTCGGCTTGGGCTAGTCGTGTCGTGGAAAATGTACCGTATGTACGGAGGGAGCATGAACAGGACTTTGCTTTCTGCACCAGTCTCAGTTCAACATAATGGGGTTCATAAACCAGACTGTCTTCCAGCATATGCCCTGCATTTATTTATTTATTTTCTTAAGTTAAAAGAAGTCGCTCTCCACCAGGTGGATTCAGAACACTGTAGGTAGGATGAGATGACCCTATCTGACATCCTATCTCAAGAGGAGGGAAAAAAAACAGCCTCAAATCCAATACCTCATTCTGTATGCAGGGAAATAGGCAGTGTATGAGACGAGGGAGTCAATTCTAAAAGTTTTTTTTGTCAAAACACACTTTAAACATAACGTTTGCTTTAAATGTAGTTTCCCAGTGAAGCAAAGAAGACAATAGTTGGCAGTTTCCTTCAAGTTTTAGTAAACTTGAGAAAGATCTATTTGTTCAGTAATGTCATCCACACAGCTTTGGGTGTTAGGCGAGTGTTTTGGGCTCCTTCCGAAAGATAGTATTTTGCTTCTTTCATTAATTATGCTTTTTACATCCTGATTGCTGTGTACGTGGCATGTATTGAAAGAACATGCTAAGGTATAGCTTCCATTAAATATATATTTGTTTTTTGATTTCAGTACAAGTGAGCACTTTGTAGTGAATAGCCGATTTTCTGCCATTTCTAAACTATTCATATTTTTTAGTGTATAATCGCAGGTATGAACTTTCCAAGAGAGAAACACATTGACATTGAATAACTATGTGCAACTTAAATAACGAGGACTCACAGCACCTTGTCTCCTCTGGGTCAACATGTTTATTTTGCAACCTTTGGGGAAAACGGTGCATTCCAATAGGGAACAGGGCTATCTAATGATTCAGAGTGGAGTCCCAAAGAATCACATTTTATACCATCAGATAGCTATTAATTTCTTCTTTGGCCCTCATGTTATCAATTCAATAAATTGCATAATACAACTTTCTAATAAATGATTCACTGTAATTAAATTTGTTCTATAAAGAATTGCACTAAATAACTCCCTACCATATGTTAACATTATCATTTAAAACTTTCTTCTGTTTATTCTAGTATTTTTTGTGGTCTTATTTCCTAACTCTACATGTGGTATATTTTGAGTGTTTGAAATCTCAGAAAGTGACAAAAATGGGGAATTATCCGAGCAGCAATACTTGTGCTACGTAACAACAAAGCAATAGTTATTAAACAGAGAGCCTTGGTGTCTGGGACATGACTCAAAGCATTGTGGAAGAATTTAATACACAGCTCAGGGTCACAGAATGGACCATAGAGAGATGGTTTTTAAGGAAGTTCTACTTTTTCTTTTTTCCAAAAGCACATCCGTCTGAGACCATAGCATACAAACTAAAGTCTGAAAGACACTAAAATGCATATTTCATTTCATACAAAGCTGGTGACTGCCCGGGATGTGGGACCAGGCTGCTGCTGTCTCTTATGGACAGCCCAGCATACCGCCTAGCAAAGGATGGGTGACGAAGGTCCCCGGTCCCACACTGTACCTTAATCTCCTGGGCACGTGGACTGTCCTGCACGCAGGCGAGCTTGGCTGTTCACCGAGCTCTGTCATCTTTAGGAAATCAAACCAGATTACACAGGCGATTCACAAACCCGGGAGCAACAGCACAGTCATGCACCTTACAAAAGGCAGATTACACAGTTCACGTGTCGTGGTGGTGGGTCAAAGAGAAAAGCTGATTGTTGAGAGAGGAAGACACTCCAATTTGGAATGATTGTGAGATGACTACACTGCGACCCTGTTGCTCCCCCATAATGCAGCGCCATTCACACAGCAGAAAACTCAGTTTTCAAATAACAGGCTCTCAATAGCGAAATAAGAGAAAACAGGTCCTTGCTTCTTTATGAATAGACAGCGCGTCGTCTCATTACGTGAAGTGGTTATTTTAAGGCTAGCCTGCGTTCGACGTTTTTCAGAGGTATAAGGAATACAAAGCGGAGGAATAAAACACTCAAAGTATTGAGTAGACGAGAGCAGGATGCCTGCTGGTCCAGTGCCCATTATGTTATTTTGTTCCAAAGTACATTTTTCATAAAAATGTGCAATTACACGGTTATGAGTCCACGCATCTGAAATATGTCTTGAGAGGCATTCAGTAGTCAAATTCTATATAATATATCTATATCGCATGGTTATTATATTGAGATCGGGCCTTACAGCCAAATATGATGTTTGAGAGTTTATTTCAGAGAATAAAGTTTAGGCTGCCATGAAATTGTGAAAACTCCAACGTCTTCCACGTGCAGCTCCACGGGAATTTCTCGCTTCTTCTAAAATTGAAGTCCTTTTTTACCCAACGGATGCCTCCTAGTGTTTCACAGAATAAAACACTAATGAGTCACTCGTAAATGTAAACATTGCATTTTCATTGCCTGTGTCTTCTATAATACATAAAATTAATATTTATGTGTTTAATTTTCTGTGCATTATTATAACAAGGTAGGAAATTTTAGTGAGTGAAATGTTTCATTGGAGTGGATTTGTGGCAGACACTCGGAGGCTTTCTTTGACCGTAACAATATCTTACTAAGTTTTAATAAGTTTATGATCCGACGGTTCCAGTTCATCTATTCACGGCTGATATTCGCTCTTATTTCTAAGCGAGAAACATAGAGGAAAGAGTAGAGCTTCCATTTTGTAGGCCCACACATTGCATAGCTGAGTTCATCCTGAAATGCCCGATGGACCCGTTGCAAAGAGACTGACCATTTCACGTAGACGCTGAACTCTCTTAAATGAGATACAGCTATTTTTCCCTTTTTGGCATCTTTACACTTGGAAAATTGCTATGTAAAAGTGGTATAAAAGTAAAGGAGGGCTTAGAAAAATAAAAGTAAAGATACATGCACACCTTTCCACAGATAGGAAGTCTAACACTGTATTAGAAAATAGAAAAACTTGCCCTGGGGATATAAAATGCTACTTGGCGGCAGAGAGGCTTGTTAAAACCCAATTTCTCAAGACTAGCAGATTGGCTCGGGAGGTGGAAGTCAGAGCGGATATCTGATCTGAGATACTACTGCACGTCTGTGATTTCACGCCGTGCACTGATTCCACCGAGAAAGATGGAAACTTCAGGTCCTGAATTTTTGTTGTTGTTGTTTTGTTTGTTCTAACAGTCTTAGGAAAGAGAGGTGACACTCCCCTGTGAGGCTGAAATTCAGAAGAGACACTCTAAAACTTGTAACATTCACAGGCCTCTCCCAGAGTTGTTACAGAACCCACAGGTGCACAACAGCCACAGATTCTCCCAGGAAGGCTTCCCAAGGCTCTGAGATTCCACTCCACTTAGGTCATGAGGTAACATGTATTTCTGCTACCTGTGTATAGGTCATTTGTTCTCCCGATTCAAAATACACAGCATGAGCAATATTTGACTATCACTTCAGATTTCCTAAATTAGTCGATAATACAAGGCCATTGCAATTCTGTGCTTGTTGGACACGTTTCAAAGAATGTAAGGGGGTGTGTTCCTTTCGTCCAAGGAAGCAAACATGTCGAAAGGGGTGGGCCTTTCCCACAAGAGCCACATTTCTTGCCTTGGAGAGCTGAAGCAAATATGCAGTATGCGAGAGTAGCGGCATGAGAAAGAAAATAATTCGCGATGATCGACTCAAGTAAGCAAAGGAAACCGTCAGGTCTTTTTTGAAAAGCAACTCTTGCTTTAGGCTGTCTCACAGGGACTCCTGAAAAGACCTAGGAGAGCGTTTAATTTTAGTGTTCAACATCCAGGAATAAAATAACTATAAAATATGCTATAAAATTTTGGTCTTGCCCCAAACAAGAATTTAGTAGCCACTGCCTTGTCTTACTGATAGCATTGAAGTCTAAGGAAGTAAAAGGTGCCAGAATCTTCTATTCTCTTAAGACTATGCAGGCAGCGTGATGTACTTATGTTAATTGTTTTTGCCAGTGCATAATTAAAGAATGTTCTCTGACAGCGAATACTAAGATTATAGAGAAAACTATTCAACGTAGTATTATCTCACCTTTCCCTAATACTATCTAGCATTCACTGCCAAAGAGAAAAATCATATTGCTATTAACTGTGGATGGAAATGATGTGATGCCTGTTCTGTAGATCTGTGGTTTAGCTTTGGTAGATAATAGGAATAACATATATTCGCCATTACCAGAATAGATTTGCTACATGTTGTCATTCTGCTGCCCACCTCAAATCTCTGTATTTTTTTTAAAAAACTATGACCACTGTAAACAAAGTTCAGAGTCCACACGAAGAGAATCTTTGGAGGGCATCGTAAAGGAAGCTGGTGACATTACAAGCAACACAAACAGTAAACTTGTTAGGGACAGATTTCTGCAGGAATCATTATGCCTTGATAATGCAGACATTGCCAAGACTGTTAATTCTCAATGCTGCACATTCGGAATGAATGGGGCAGCGTTGTTGGTGCTGCAGGGGGCTGCGGTCCCTGGCGAGTGGCAGTGCACGTCTTCACACAGTGGTTCAGATCACGTCCCTGACGCTTGTGTTTGGAGACTGGAGGAACTGATCTTTTACAGGGTGCCTGGTGAGAACCTGCTCTTTCCCAATCGCGTCCTCAGCGTGCTCTGGTTTTCCTCTGCTGTCTTGTTGTCCAAGATAAGATGCACGTGAAGAATTCATAGAAGTTGGTCTCAGATACGGTGGGTCTTTAGCATATCGGATTTTTAAAAAGGTAGTTGTGGTCCTTTGACAGGAGGGGCACTGCTTTTTTAAACACAGCCCCAAACTACCCCTGTCTTTTTTTTTTTTTTTTCCCTATGTCTGCGATTCTCTCAGCAAGTTAGACTGACAGCAGGAGGTTGTGCCCACCTCCCCACCCTGGAGAACAGGCGGCTTCTCCTTAGACATGCTTGTGTGTTTGCAAAACTAGAGAACAGATTCACTCATTTCAGTGAGTCGCAACAGACAAGGAGATTCCTCTGCAACCGAATAAACTTGACTTTGATTTTTCATCTGCTAAGGAATTGTTGACCCTGTTATAAGGGGTGCAGCTGCCCAGGCTGATTATGCTGGCCTTGTTGCTGAGTGGAACACGAGGGGTTGGGATTTCTTTAATTTTGAAGATGTGGTTACTTAGCAGAAATAGTCAGGAGAGTATTTTCTGTTTGGAAACCGTGGTCGCACAAGGAAGCCTCGATAGGGCGGGCTTCCTAATTGCAGTCCAACATCTCTTTTTAATGAACGAACACACTCACAGACGAACATGCGTTTTAAGAATATAATGGCCCTATATTTTTACAATTTCTGCCGCATTTTTTTACATCAGAACAGAACGTGTGTGTCTAGGCAGATGTTTTAAGTTATATCCTCATGTAGGTGATTCTGTAAGTGTACCATTTAACATAAATGGCTTTGTGGGAAGGTAGTTTGAGGAGTTTAAAAAGGAAAAAAATAAAAAATAATCCTCCACGTACTGTAAGTTTCAGCTCTTTCTTTTTTAAAAACAGTCATTACACTCAGGATAAAGGAAGAACAAATAAACTCTTCTAATCCTTTGTCACATTCCCAGTTTCTGCTGGTGTATTTTTATTCCCGAATGTGCAGGGCAGGTACAGGCTCAGAGCTGCAAACCGAGCACTTCCGGGCTGCAGACCCGACACAGGCACGGTGCACGGTGCCACATCGTAAACTTCCCTCCTCGGGCTCAGGCTGCTGTCAGCCCCAAGCCAGGTCTTTGCTCCCCCAGTGGGCTGGGGGGCAGAGGCCTTTTTCCTGGGCAGTCGCCCTGGGATGGGGAAAAAGCATATTTCCCTTCTGTAATCTAAAACCTCTGCCTCTTACATCATGAAGACACTAACTGAAGTGGATTCTGTACATTCCCTTTTCATCCCCATATGATTATGCATAAAACAATAGATTTGAGATAGAAAATGAGACCTTCTCCCCACCCCCAGCTCCAGCACATGGAAGCCCAGATACTTGGATTTTTGTTGCTGTTTTGCAAATGAAATATAATGCTTTGTTTTCAATGAAGATGGTGCATTATATTCAAGGTCTATCCGGTACATCATTTTTGTGATGCAAATTAACATTGAGGTTTCTTGGTACTTATCTCAGAGAATAGCAGTATTCAAAACGCTATGTGGTGCTGCAGTAATTTTTTATTGATAAACATTCACACTTTCAGTGATTGTTAGGTCAAAATGCAGAGTACAGAGACAAAATATGAGCTGTCATTTATCAATTGTTTATGCTCTGCCTTTGAAAGGTACAGGGTAAGCACTGTGTTTAAGACTGTGCAAAATAAATTGACTTCTAAATTTCTGCATGAGTATTCCTTGCATTGGAAACTCTAGTCTGAACACTTGTGCTTTCCTGTGAAAAATAAAAACGGTTAAAAAGCAGCTTTTAATTACTGGTTACTTTCTCAACCGTTACCAATGTGATTTTTAAAAATCCTATGAAAAAAAGTTCTGAGCTGCCATGGTTGCTTCGGTCAGCAGCCCAATTCTCATTTGTGTGAGGTGCGGTGGGATTGTTGTCACCTTGCCTTCTAAAACTAGCCTTCTCCATCGGAAATACAGTCAATGGGAGCCTTCAATTGAAACTACCACCATTCATAAATGTTTGTTCCAATTTTATTGCAAACTAAATTATTGATATAATCATATACAAATAGTGTATTCATGTTAGTTTAGTCATTAACCCACTAAGCTAATAAAGAATTGCCTGTATATAAAATTTCCCAAGTCAGACCTGAACAGCAACATGTAATTTTAGTTTTCTTTAAGGTAAAATAGATAAGCAATTTGAATCACATTTAACTACTAAGCAATGATTGTCATGCATGCAAAAGTTCTTCAGCAAAGTGTCAAGAAATTAATCCAACATAGATCTTAAGAAAGTCAGCTCGAAGAGTATGACCACAGTGGCGAACTCCTGCTGTGGGTGTCCCTCTTTCCGCACCCTTTCAAGACCCAGGAGCAAGGGAGAAAAAAGGTTGAACTCTTTTTTTTCTCTTGCTTATATTAATATAGAGAGGGGTCAGTAATTTTTGAAATTTATTACAAAATTAGACATTTTGTTTAAAAAAATCAGATTAAACTTTTAAATTTTCGGTTTACAAGATTTTATTTTCTTGGACCCCTCCAGGAGAGTAGGATAATTGGAATCATCACTCCTGAGTAAATATTGTTAGACACACTGTAAAAGTCTCAACTGTTGGATGTGTGTACCGGATGCAGATATTTAAAATAGAAAGTGACCTACCTTACTATCTAAATACTTCAGAATTATACCTGATTGAACCAGGAATCTCTTAGAGGGTTGACTAATAGGTAATTCTCCAGACCAGAATGTTAGAGATTTTGACCATGTTACCAGCAACTTGTGGTAACTTCTTTAAGGCACTTGACCTTCATCCATCTGGTCCATCTTATTAAGTCGCTGGGTGGTCTCATAGCAAAGGTTTGTGTGGTCTAGAAAGTAGATCTTTTCACCCCTTTGTAACAGTTAATTGGTTAAAAAGGTATAAATCCAGACCTAATTCTGTCTGGATTATTTTTCTTAACCCATGAAGGCAAACACACCTGAGTATTTTTTTTAATGTATCTGTTTGTTCATTTCCAGTATTTATTGGAAGCACACTCAGGCTCTGTGTAGGTCAGAGGTTAAGGAAATAATTTTAACTGCATTTTTCCCTTCTTGCATGTTTGAATTTTTCTCCTCTTACATAAACCAAGGAGAAATTTCCACCATGACGTTAATAGGTTTGCAAAGGGCTGCATAGGAGACAGTGCCCTTGTGGGCCCAGGGCTGCCGTGTTTGGGCATTGTCCCTGTGAAGACTGATCTCGCATGAGGTAGAGTGGGTGCTTTCCCCACGATTCGAACCCCCTGCCCATTTTACAGCTTTAAAAAAAAAATCAAAGAATTCTTGGCTTCGCCCTACTTTTTCAGTGTTTTTTTATTATTATTATCTTCTGTCTGAGTTTCCTTTTCTTGCTTCAAAGTATTTGGCATAGTGAAAGCAAGTGCACTCCTAACTGTTTCGATGCCACGTGTGAGAGCCTAGAGTTGTTTCTGGCGCTAACTCATCTCCTTACCCTGGAGAGACTGATGTGGCTGATCACAGCCCAGCGCCATGGCATGAAGGAGCTCCACATACTGACGGGGAGACAGCCCGGGCCGCAGGACAGAGCCTCTGTAAGAGCCACCGACACCTTGAGAGTCTGTGGGTGGCCTATCCAGGGGGGAAATGCACAGTGTGGTCAACTCACGGGAGGTGGACCAGGTATTGGATGAGTTGGACCAAGTGATGGCTTTCATTGGTGCTCTGCGGAGTGGGGAGCCAGAACTCCTAGAGGAGTGTGTGTGTGTGTGAGAGTGTGAGTGTGAGTGCATGTGTATGGGGTGGAGGAGAGAGATAGCATGAAAGGAAGGGAAATAGGAAACTAGTTAAGCCAACAGAAAGCTTAAAGAACCCACTGCCATGCTTGATATCCTCTCTGATTATACATGCAAGTCTTTTAGACAAACATGTTCATCAGAGTGGAGAGTAATGGTGAAGGGCAGTGCCGAGAACCAGTTCGAAAGCCCACCTCCCCTTTGCTGGTTAGTGCCCTTATGCAGGGTGCTTAACCACAGAAAGCCTCAGTTTCAGCATCTGTAAAATGGGGATAATAATAGCACCCACATCTTAGTGT
This sequence comes from Sylvilagus floridanus, assembly GCA_949820135.1. NCBI lineage: Eukaryota > Metazoa > Chordata > Mammalia > Lagomorpha > Leporidae > Sylvilagus > Sylvilagus floridanus. The sequence continues at coordinate 11,488,961 of OX463246.1, read as the reverse complement.
TTCTGTGCAAATGTAGAGTATTGCATGTAAAAGCATAAAACGCACAAAGTATGAGAAATTACTAAATTATTGTCATAGAACTACACTATACTTTAACCATTTTATCTTCCTGCTAATGATGATCACTTAGGAATATCTGGTAGGATAATTATTTTTGAACTTTTTTTTTTCAGTAACACTTTCAGACCATTAAAATTGGGTCACTTTCAGGGCAAGTCTGACTTTTGATGCTGCATTAGGTCAATTCTAATGATTGCTAAGTAGTGTATACTTCTTTCCCTAAGAAAATCAAAACCATTCACAGATCAGATGTTATTCAATAAATATCCTATTATTTTTAGAACTAGAAATGGAACCAAGGAACGAAATGATTTCATCCATGAGTTTTAAAAGTCATTTATTGAAAGTCCTGAATTCCAGATAGACTGTTGCTTAGTTTTAATAAAAGTTCATTTTGGAGCAAATGTTTGATGTACATGGAGTTATTAGGTGATTTTAATAGTGAAAGACTTAGAAAAAATTTGAGAGCTATTTTTTTTTCTTTTTAGCATTGGCATTACCCACCTTTGAAGGAAGCATTAGTATTGCTGGCTTAATTTTCTTATTGTACAACTTTGCTTTATGTGGAGCTAGAATTAACTTATGAAGGATGGGTGTCATTTTACCCATCTTTGTATTGCTCCACAGGTACTTCTGCAGAGAATAGGTATTCTGTAGACTTTGTTGAGTGAAAGAATAACATGTAGCCCAGAAAGATAATACATTTTTTATTTTAGTAGTTAAAAAATAAAGTCAAATAAATGGTTCTGCTCTTGTCCTGTTTTCCCCGATTTGAGGGATTATTTATTATAATCGGAGCTTATCCACTTTGAGATTATGAACAAATGAACCTAATTGGGATATTTTCTATTCATGTGAGAAGAACTACAAAGTGCAGAATTTTACCTCACGTTTTGATCAAACAGGTCATAAAATTTAGGTGGGATGTGTATGCAGATGGCAATATTTCTGAAATCAGTAACTGCTCAGCACTTTTTTCAGCTTTCATATTCATTTAATTTCTCAAAAAAATTCATAGTTTGGGCGACAGGTAATGCCAGTGAGGCCTGCGCAGTGTACACAGCCTGGGGGAGGGGGGTTACGACCACTTGAAATTGTTCTTGTGCTTTTGAATAAACCCCCTCCAGTGTGCACCTTGCATCTTGGCTCTCTTGTCTAAGCCTGTTTTAATGCCTGGGTAAAGAGTGCTCAGAGCAGGCATACGCGCAGAGGGGACTTCCCTGTGGCAAAACAGCATGGACAGCTCCCAGCACTGCAATCAAGGACGCCTCTAAAAGCTTTAATTTAAAAATAATAATAATAATAATAAGTCTGCATGAAGATGATGGAGCCCTGGAAGGCACATGGGCTTAGAGAATTATTCCCATCTGCAACCCCCTCCTCCTACTTAGTAGCTGTTTCCAGGGTTATGATTACTGGAAAATGGCTGTTAATCACCAGAATTTTTTTTTTGAATGCAGCTGCTTCAGTCAGACTCCTAATCTATTAAACAACTTCATCTCCAGTTTAGAATTTGCATTGTCTACTGTATAGAATAAATTTTCATTGTAATCAGAGCATCTAAGAGAACCTCCCAATATGATTTATAGAAGCACATTTGTTGTATGTGTGGGCCCCTCTACCACTATTGAGCCAACTGCTTACACAATACGGTGGTTGATCAGCATAAAATAAAATACCGTAGCACCATTGAACGCAGGCACCATCCACAGTAGTCACAATGCAGAATATTTGAATTGTGGCATCTTTAGCCCTTGGCAGTATAATACTCACAGGATTCAAAAACTTAGCCCAACTATTTAAAATTTGACTTGAACCTGACAGGGTTTTGAGAAGTTTTGTGTTCTTGCACCAGGCTGCAGTAGGGGGCTTTGGCCTCTGTCTCCCCTAATGCCTGTGACATTTGCCGTAATTCGAAAAAGATAATCCAAAACCTGAGTCAATACTGAGTGTGGGTAGGGGACGAAGCAGCTCTCATTTACAAAGAACCCTTTTCAAATACATTCTTCTATGTAAAATTGACAGGCTCCAAGAGGTGGTTGGATGGTGTTCATCATGTTGGAAGGAATGTTTCAATTAAAGTTGAGCACTTTCTCTTCCAGGTCTTTTTTTCTCCATTTTTCCTTTGCTGTGCCAAGGTATCCATGTGCGTTTTCCCACTGTCATCTGGCGCCTTCCCAGCAGATGCACACAATCTGTTCTGCTGTCACTAACAGGGCCTGGTTTATGAAAAGAATGTGTCAGAACGTGCCACTGTAGTCACTTTTGCAGGTTTTTTTAAAGAGTAACTGAGAATATATGCATTGCCCTAGTTTTATTGTATTCAGCCCCAAAGAGATTTCTAAGAAACTTTTATAATTTTCGTAGACCAAAAGCTTTCTTCCAAATGTATTTTTGACCAAATATTTACTTCCCATCAAAAAGTAAATTTTAAAAGTTCACGAACATCTTTGATGTTGAAATGGACTGTGTGTACACGGAAGAGTAGATTTTTATAAGGATGGTTAAAGTAAACCAAACTTTTTTGGATACAATTATCGCATTTCCAGTTATGAAAATTATTGTAATCATTAAAAACGAATTTACGCTCATACTAGAAGCAAACCGACTGACCCACTGGAGTCAAGGTTTTGCTTAAAAACTCATTGTGATAGAATACTTAGGGTATGGTCCTACTCTACCAGTTGACCAACCTCATAAATAACAGCGATTTTCCTAAGTCTTTGACACCATTAAATTAAACCAACAGTGGTTGAGCTATCACATACATTCTTATGTCCTGCAGAGACACTTGATAAACTATGCTTTCGCAAAATAATGTGAGATTTCTTTTGTAAATGTTTACATTTTAAAAATGCAGTAAGTAAATATTTCTGAACTTAGTTTCTGTTCTTTAGATTTTCTGTTTTTACCCATTTTTCTTAGTAATTTACTTTGTTTTTTTCATATATAGTAAATTACTTTGGTTATATATTAGTAAAAAAATTGAGCAATGGAAGTTGCATTAATTCTTGAGCTAATGAGCTTAGTAAGGTAGCAGGCTTTGAAGATTTAAGTACATGTAAGAATACGTACATAGATATCCTCCTGCAGATAAATACACATTAGCATTTTGTGTACCACATTTGTGGTATTTAAATGTTTGAGAATTGAAGACTTTACAGTATACGTAAGAGCTTTAGGATTTAAGTAATTTCTAACTTGGAGAACAATGCAAAATTCAGGAAACTCGAGTTTTTGTCAGTTACAATTTTGATGTTAAAAATTCAGATTAAGAAACTATAATTATAACTGATACAAATGAAACTTTGTGTTTGTATGGGAAAACAAAGGTTAGACTCCTACAAAAAGAAAATTTATGAACTACATTAGGCATAAATGTGTCAAAGTTTTCTGAATACAAAACTGATGGAGTGTCACTTAGACAGTTTGAGCAATATAAATTAAGGCCTTTTTGAAACAACTTTGCACATTTTAGCAAGAAAATAATTTACAGTTTGACCTTTGTTTTCATTGTATGTCCAGTGATCCCTAAGTTACCTTTCTGGGGTTGTATCATGTAATTATTAGAGTAGGTTTTCTTAGTTTGTAGAGAAAGGAGTTGGTGTCCATTAGACTTTAATTATCATGTGTACATACACATCCCAAGTGGATTTTCTAATGCTTTTGATGTTGTGAACACAGCATACAGATTGAAGACAAGTCACAAAGGATGGTTCTGAAGTTCACTTTTCCTGCCTACATTCTAATTTAGTCATGGTTTTACCTGTCCAGTAACTGCTTTGTAATCTGTAGGTACTTGAATTGCTCAGTTTCTGGTAATCCCAAATAATTGCTCTTGGCATAAAAGGCCAAGAATCATAGGTGGTGAAGGACTTAAGATTGTTCTGGTCAAATTCCGTGGTCTCTTCCTCTTTCCTTGAAAGCTGTCATCACAGGAGGACTGAGGGAGAATTACAGATGTTACAAGAGAACCGTCTTGGCCTTGCTAAGAGGGTCACATAGGCATGGAGAACCAGCAGAATCTTACATTTTACTATCATTGGATATATGTAAGATCATTTCAAGATAAGATCCTTTGACAAAATTACTTAACTAGAATTACTAATCCTTAAAATCCTTTATCACTCAAAGTATAAAATGTACAAATCTGAATTTGTTAGAGAGACAGAGTTCACTCCTTTTAGCAGGATTCACAGAGCTTATGGAAATAGATTTTGTCTTGTGAAATACTTGTAAATAGCACGTTTCTTATTTAATAATGCCCGATTTGAAAAGTAACAAATCTTCCCATCCAACTTTATTTTTAAAAATTAAGGAAAGGGAACTTTTGAAATGTGAGATTTCCCTGGTTCTCCAGGATCAGAACTTCGGAAGTATTTTATCTCAAAAATATTTTCTAGAATTTTGTCAGTTGCCTCTCTCCAGCAGGGGAGGGGCGCCGCCCTTCTGGGCGGTTGGGAGGTAACCCCTCCTTTGCACTTGCTTAGTCATAGGTCTTTCTGGAGCAAGGGCAGATTATTTTTATGAAGCTGTCCCCACAGTATGTATTATTCATAGACTTAAGAAACCCATCAAAGGGTCTCGCTGCACACATAATTATAGGATGGACTGCACTGACCAGAAGGCTCTCCACTCGGCTTTCTTGAGACGATTTAAAGACAGTTGTAGCCTTTTTCCATCTGCATCAACATATGTTGACCAGTTGGTTTTCAACTCTTGCTGGCTTGGTGGTTGGAAGTAGGACCGATCCTCTATAAATATAATTGATACTCAAGTATGACTTAGGAATTCCGCTTTCACTTGTCACCAGCGTCACTACTTAGGATCTCTCTGAAAACTCTAACTTTTAGAATGTGTGCAAAAAGCTTGTCTTATTAATTTCAAAGTCTTAATGAGAATTATTTTCAGGCAACAGTGTCACAGCTAGCATTTTGTGAGAGCTTACTGTATGCTTAGGCACTGTTCTAAGAGCTTGACGCTTTGTATGCGTTCACTCCCTTGCTTTGCAAAACTTAGTGACATGGATGCTGTCACTTTATGGAAGAACTTGAACTGCATCCCAGCTAGTCAGAACCCGCTCTCTTCCCTCCTAAGCCAAAATCTCATTCACATTGTCTCATCTTTTATGTCAGAAAACGGACAGACTGGCCTTTGGAACCTTAATTTTGCTTGGCATCCTGGGGGATAGTATTCAGTAATCTCAGAGTGGCATTATAACTATGTGTGACTTTGTTTGTTTTAAAAAAGTGAATTTGGTCTGTGATATAGTCCCATATTATCAGCTGATAAAATGTTCTTTCTGTCCAAGTTATCTGATAGCTTCTCTTTTCAGAAGCACCGCGTTTTTGCTATTTGTGAATATTAGCCTTCATTGAAATGTAGGCATTTAGCTGTGTCATCCCTGTCTGTGACCTCCCCTTGGCTTATTTCTTGCGCTGCTTTAATTTTTTAACCTTCACTGCAAGACTCTTAGTAATTTGTAGAGTTGTGAGTTAACAATGCGAGCTGTCTGACAGAGTCCATAAACGGATATTAAATGGATTTCAGGCGTTATTCAGTTAATCTAATTAGTGAGGATGAGTATCCTGGCAAATTTGAATTTAAGCGTGCCATTTAACCTGTTCTTTGCAGTTGAAAAAAAAGGAAAAACAAACAACAAAATCTTAAAGCCAAAGATGGGTGCTGAATAAACTGCCAAGTTGGGACAGGTCATGTTACACTGGAAAACGAGGAGAGAGTAGACCAAGCGAATTCAACCAGTGCATGGCTTTTAGTTTTTAGCTGTATGTTTCTGGATTTAGGAAAAGACCCTTTGTAAAGGGAAAAGGATCATTTTTAGAATTTTTACTGTGAGAAACAATATGAACTTTCTTTCCTCCGATAAACAGTTTCCTTGTTTTTTTCCATGAAAGTATTGCCGGGCTGCTAACTAGAAGGAGGGACAGAGGCTGGCGGAGGTCAGACGGGACTCGGCTATTTCCGAGTTGCCAAATGGATAAGCTTGATGGTTGCCATATTCTTGAAGTCATGGATTCCTGGCCAAATTTCCACGGTTCGTCTTAGAAGCTGCCTTTGGTTCCGCTCGGCTTCGCTGTAGAAGAGAATGAAATGCTTGTTTGGATTACTGTGCAAACACCAAAATAATCCATGTGCTCCGTCCTTAAAAATGCTTTTATTGGAAATGGAACTTAGGGCTGGAGACGCAATGTGTTATGGGGAATTCATCGGTTCCAGTGACCTCGGGGTCACTTTGCGGTGCCCACGGCCAGCGAGTTTCCAGGGCCTTGTGCCTGTGTGGCTACTTGGCCTTTGTTCTTCTCTTTCAGGCAAAACCACGGAGGCCAGTTCTGTCCACTTCCTGGTGTAAGTTTGTCTGGAGTTGTTTGAATTCCCTGGTGTTGGAGACTTCCAACTGTAAAACAGACTCTTAAGACCCCATAAGACACTGACTTTATTTTTAGTATCCATTTGAATTAAATGTACAGGAAGTAAGTTTCACTTACTTGGGCCTGGAGTGCCCAAGGACTGAGGAGGTCACAGCAGTTGGCTCGTTCTGTGCATTTCCAGGAGGGGACCGTGATGGGGCTAATACGCATTTCAAAAGCCACTGACGCTTTCTCACCAACACAAGCCATTCAAAGGCAGAGAGCTGCTCCCGGATGTATGACAAGCAAGAAGCCTGGAGATTGGAAGCATGGAGTTTTCTGTGTACACTTAGATCAATGGCTCTCAACCCTGGCTGCCTGGGGCGCTTTTGGAAACACCTATGCCTGGGTCCTCACTCCAGGTTCACTGCATTGGGTGCTTTAATATAAAGCTTGGGTTGAGAAGCACCAATTAAAAGAAGTTAGATGGGACTCTTGAACTTGGGCGTACTGAAAGTTACAGAGACAAATAGGCGTATAACTTGCAAACTACCCAGGGCTCTGCCCATAAAATATCCACTGCTGTTTCCCAACTCTTGTCCTTGGCCATCAACCATGAACGTACTAATGTATCGGTTAGTTTATTCACTAAGTGTGTAATGAGTGGGTATACAGATGGCGGCTCTGTCCCTGAGAAAATCTCCCATGAGGGCGGTGGATACCCCAGGGGCAGTTATAAATGTAAGGTGCTGAATGCTATACTGCAGGCATGTGGCAGGTGCACACCGGAGTGAAGGAATCTGAACACAGTCTCCAGGTGGTTGACCAGGTCAGTCTTGAGGAAGGGAGACCTAACGTGAATCTTAAATGGGACAACTCCAGATTCTGCTGGAATGGGGTGGGGGTGGGGGGACAGCTCAGGAAGCCGCGTAGATGGTTGCAGAGGGAGGAGGAGCAGAGTTGACCCCTTCATCTGCTCTGGTGTGTCTCAGAAATGGCTCTCCCATGAGTCCCCAGGGAAAGCGGAGGGCTCATCCTCCTCCACTCCCATTCAGCCCCGTTTCCTAGACACAGCTGGGAGGAAGGAGGATGCCTCCCCCGCATCCCACAGCGTTGGCTCGGGAGCCAGCACCAGCTAGGGATGAGAGCCCAGAGCAGCAGTAGGTACCGCTTCATAGATGGAGACTCCACTTTCCTCTTACAGAAAGGAATGTAGGAGAACTTCAAGTGGTACTTCTCCTTTTCCCCCTCTTGTTCTAAAAAAAGCAAAACTAAATAAATAAAAGTGTTTGAGGGCTGTCATACCCTTAGAAAAAAATCCTGTGTGTTTAGTTGGAACCCTATTAAAAGTGCTGTGATAGAAAGGAATAGGTCTGTAAGACACAGCAAGCCACGGAGTGCTAAGACACTCGGAACCCCAGAGAGTGAACTTCTCCCTTGCTTGTTGGACCCCATCTGTAATACGTGTGTGTGTAAGTATAGATGTAAAAACGACAGAAGACAGGAAAGGCAAAGCAGCGATGAGGAAGTAGGGATCCTAGCTCCACAAGTTGGGTAGAAAAACGCTTTATTACTTGCAGGAAGCATTACTGTGAAGTGAGCTGTGAGCAGCTTTATGGAATGGGGCTGGGTGATGGCCTCCGTGCCATAATGGAACACAGTTCCAAGTCTGTGAGCCACATTTTGCCAGCAGTTGGTGGTGACTCTACTTCTACAAAGCAGATTCTGGTTGAGGTGAACCCAGTTTCATCCCGGGACTGGGGCGAGGGACTGGGCTGCTTTGCTTGATAGTATCATTTTGTGACCGCAGTAGAAAGTTAAGTTAAATATGAAAGCCTGAGAACTTGGAGCTCACGGATTGACTTTTTTTTTTTTTTTTTGGAGATTATCAGATGTGGTGAACTTGACTTCCAGTAGATAATGCATCAACATCACACATGGAATTAGAAAGGTGCCCCTTGAGCAAATCAGATGTACAGTACTGGATTTCGTTAACTATTATAGACTTACAATGAATGGCATGAGACTTTTTTAAAAAATACAACTGGAAACCATCCAGAGAGTCAAAAAAATCAGATGAAAACAGTTGATTTTTAAGCTTCTGAGAGCCCCCAATTCTGGTTCTGCAGAAAGGGAGCATACTGATCAGGCCTGTGTTATCGCAGACGGGCAGGGCTCTCTGCGATTGTAACTAATCTGTTGAGAGTCAGCGAAGTTATGCAGATGAATTTTCTCTCATAACCAACAGCCAAGAAGCTCTTGCAGGTGAATCGGATCATGAATGGAGAGTCTAGACCATTTCAGGAACATAGCTACAATCCAGGGGAGATCGCGGTACAACATAGCTGTGCTGGGATGACTCTAAGAGAGTTGATTACAGTGGATTCCAGATTGGAGCCTTGGAGAGCTTTTAAAATACAACAGCGTGGGGAAACTAGTCCCAGGGATTCCAGTTGAGCTAGTCTAGTTTGAGTCTAGGTAACAGGTGTTTTGTTTTTTATGTCTAAAGTGATTCAGATATGTAATCAGGATTAAGAACTATTAACAGAACATCCAAAACTCTTAAGACTTTGAGACATCTTTGAACACTAAAGTAAATACACCACAGTAACATTACTTCCTTTCTGGGGAATTAAGAAAATAAGTTGATTCCTTACATTATAGCAAGAAGATGATCTCTTCCAAGGATCTTTCCTTTCCCAGTTTATGGGACCAGCTGCACCATTCCAGTTCCTAAATTATTGACATTTCTAGAGATGAAGTAACAGGGGAAGTGATGAACTTTATAAATAGACTGCTGAAAATATTTGGCATGAGGGGTCAAGATGTAGGCGCGTCTAGAAAAAGACTTTAGTTTGGGAATTAGCCAGCTGCCAACAGTTGTTCAATTCCCTAAATTTCCTGAAGAAAGGGAAGAGTGAGAATCCCTTTAAGAACATATTTTTTTCCTTCAGTGTTTAGTCAGTGAAACCCAGAGCGGGGGAAAATGTACCTTGCAAGCCAAAATTAGGTCATGCCAACCACAGCAAATTGGAAGCTGTACTTAGGCTGGAGTCGAGCAGGATGGCTGTGGATCTCACACATGTCACACACGTTGTAGGGGCTGGCCGAGTTCTGACTGCCCTGGCCTGGCTGCGGTTGGCATGCACACATGGCCCAAGACTGTGTCTGAAAGGCATGTTCTAGAATATGGCATTTCTTTTTTAAGGTGAAAAGAATTGCAGCTTCCTAAAACAAAGCAACAGAATACACTTTAGTTTTGTAATTCTGGAGTGGGGGAATGCAATGGACATGTCCACCATGGTGCCTGTAGGTGTGGCTTCCAGGTAACTAGGACGAGGTGGCCAAAGACCTTCCTTTCTTCAGAAAAGACAAACACAGCAAGTGAGTGTTTGATTCACTTACTCACCTGTCCATGTGAGCAAGGCAAGGACTGGTCTTTTAGTCATGAGAGATTTCATGGCACTCACCATCCTCGGAATGTTGGGCTGACAGTAAAATGCAATGTATTTCCATTATGTAAATGCTTTTCTTTCCTACCTGTAGAACCTAGTGTTTCAGGGGTGTTTCTAGAATATTTGATTGGCCATAAAAATGGAAGTTATTTCCATTACAGAAAGGAAATTTCCTGGCCGGCGCCGTGGCTCAACAGGCTAATCCTCCGCCTTGCGGCGCCGGCACACCGGGTTCTAGTCCCGGTTGGGGCGCCGGATTCTGTCCCGGTTGCCCCTCTTCCAGGCCAGCCCTCTGCTGTGGCCCAGGAGTGCAGTGGAGGATGGCCAAGTGCTTGGGCCCTGCACCCCATGGGAGACCAGGAAAAAGCACCTGGCACCTGGCTCCTGCCGTCGGATGAGCGCGGTGCGCCGGCCGCAGCACGCCGTCCGTGGCAGCCATTGGAGGGTGAACCAACGGCAAAGGAAGACCTTTCTCTCTGTCTCTCTCTCTTACTGTCCACTCTGCCTGTCTCAAAAAAAAAAAAAAAAAAAAAGAAAGGAAATTTCCTACTTGCAGAATGTATTTAATAAAACAGTGAGACCTATATAGGCTTTCAGAAATTTCACCATGAACACTCCACAGCAATTTATCAAGATGTGTAAGGAGCGTATTAGTGTCACATGTGTTTGTCCTATCTTTAAAGAAAAAAACTAAACATATTTTCTGTTGGACATTACTGAATTCACTCTCTCCGCCAAAAAAAAAAAAAAAAGGGGGGGGGGGACGGGGACTTGTTCCTAAATGAGCAAATGTATTTACATCTGAAGGCTTTGTGACTGTCAGCTTTTTATCTACATCCTATCTGCAAAGAGTTTTTTTTTCTGAGACTACCTTCCCATTGTGTACAATTAATTAGACCAGTCTGATTTCCAAACTGTTGGCTTCTCTTAGGATGGAGGAGCAGTGGTTATATAATATTCTGTGTGCTGTGAGCTGAATCGGGATATTATGCAGGAGACTGGAAAAAATAAGTGCTTTCTTTCTGTTACAGAACACTGCAATTCTTAGTTACTTAATACAGGGACTCTCGTGTACATCCTCCTTCATTTCTCTGGCATGCTGGTTCTACATTTTTGATAACACAGGAAATAAAAAGCCCAGTCTACTCTGTCTGAGCATTCTGGAAATAGCTCAGTGAGGAGCCAGCGGTTGTGCCGGATCTTAAAGGGATAGCTCAAGTGAGTCTTGCCTTGCTCTTTGAGCGCTAGGCTCTGATAGACCACTGTGTCTCCAATAATGCAGTCAAACCCCGCTTACAAATAATTGTGTCCCAGAAGTCTGTTTTAAAATTAATGCAGAATTTGTTTTTTCACGGGAGCAGTTTTTTATTAATGGTTGTTGGCTTCTCATGTGAGTCTACAAAAAACCACCGTTCACTTCAAATAAATATTTTAAGAATAGTAGGAATCCTCATGAGTATTGTAATACAAATAACTGGATTATATTGTTCAAGTTTGCCTTCACTGGGTGATGCTTAGCCAGGGTAATCTGTCGCCAAAGGTGGAATTTTTGTGTAAGTAATGAAAATAATTTTTTTTAAAGACTTACTTTATTCATTTGAAAGAGTACAGAAAGAAGTAGAGCCATAGAGAGAGACAGGTCTTCCATTTCACTGGTTCACTCCCCAAATGACCGCAACAGCCAGAGCTGAGCTGATCTGAAGCTGGGAGCCAAGAGCCTCTTCCTGGTCTCCCATGCGGGTGCAGGGGCCCAAGGACTTGGGCCATTTTGTACAGCTTTCTCAGGCCATAGCAGAGATCTGGATCGGAAGAGGAGTAGCCGGGACTAGAACCGGTGCTCATATGGGATGCCAGCACAGCAGGCCATGGCTTTAACCCGCTGTGCCATAGTGCCAGCCCCAAAAATAATTTCTAAATGTCCACAGTGACTTCGGCCACATGCAGGCTTCAGGGGGATTTGCAGTATCCCTTCAAAATGCAGATTTCTCACCACCGCCTTCCTGGGGGGACCTTTCAAAGCGATATTTAGGCAAATCAAATATGTACTGGTGCTTGCGGATTATTTCTTGAAGGTTCCTGCATTCCTACTTTTTAGTTTATCTTGAAGTAGCCTTTTCTTTCCTTACTGCAGATAGGTCATGAGCGTCATCCAAATGTTTGTTAGTTATATTTAGCTGGCATGTGGAACATGGGAGAGGGAGATTTCCCCAGGGATAACTGAGTAGGGACCCAAGCAGCAGCAGCAGCAGCGAGAAGGGGACTGGCAAGGGTGTGTGCATGGGTGAGGGTGGAGGAGAAGGTCAGGACCCAGGCAGGTGGGCACCCTGCCCCTTGCCCTCATCAACCACATTCTGCCATCTCCTTCGTCACCTTGTGAACTCTTCCTGGGCTGACGCCTCCTGGATGTCCCAGGCAGATGTGAAGGTTTGTTGCCCATGGACCCCAAGTCCAGACTCTTTCAGGCACACACTTAGTAGCTGGCTACTCAGTGTATGAGTGGATGAATTCTGCCACTTCCTGCTTATCTCTCTGGAGTCTTGCTCTTTTGGAGAGCCCCTGGAATGCTTGGGAAAGTGCCTCGAACAGTGTAGATGGGTACTTTGAGGCAGAGAACAAAAGTGGAGGGACTTGGATTTACAGTCTCTCCTCTGTGAGGCTGGTTGTGAGATGACTGACACGTGAGGAAAGTGGAGGGAAGATGGAGAACAGTTCTGACTTTTGAAGGAGTGGAGATGTAAGCATTGAGTTGATGCAAGTTAGAGATTCACAGGTTGGACTTTGTGATCAAGAAATGCCCAAATTTCTTGAAATTAAGTTCATAGGCAGAGTGTTTTTGCAGAATATATTTAAGCCTAAAAGCAATACTCCAAGTATTTAACTCAAAGAGGTTTGGGGTTGGTGTTTTATTAATTTCCTTGTTTTTTAAAAAAAATATTTTCTTTGAATTTTTCTCTGCATATACAAACTTGTGCCATAATTTGAGTACATGTTCTGCTACTTTATGGAAAATCTGAAAGGAGTGAAGATTCATATTGCCTAGAGTACATTATTTTAGTCACTGCCTTTTAAACTACTCTATTCACCTGCCCATTGAGTTTTTATTCTGTTGTTTTGGAAAAAGTTTGTAAAGAGTTTAGAGAAAGAGTTCACAATTATTGAAAGAAATGTGTCATCTTATTACTATAGGTAGAATTGTCCTTATGCTGGAATGATGCCTCTCTAAAAAATGCAATAATTTGGCCGGCGCCGTGGCTCAGCAGGCTAATCCTCCGCCTTGCGGCGCCGGCACACCGGGTTTTAGTCCCGGTCAGGGCGCCGGATTCTGTCCCGGTTGCCCCTCTTCCAGGCCAGCCCTCTGCTGTGGCCCGGGAGTGCAGTGGAGGATGGCCCAAGTGCTTGGGCCCTGCACCCCATGGGAGACCAGGATAAGCACCTGGCACCTGGCTCCTGCCATCGGATGAGCGCGGTGCGCCAGCCGCAGCGCGCTGGCCGCGGCAGGCATTGGAGGGTGAACCAACGGCAAAGGAAGACCTTTCTCTCTGTCTCTCTCTCTTACTGTCCACTCTGCCTGTCAAAAAGAAAAAAAAAATGCAATAATTTGGGAGTTAAACATACTTTGAGATTAGTCAAGAAAATAAATTTGAATATGGGATGCATTTTCATTTGCATCTAAAGTATTCTGTATAGTGTTGAAGACTTTGAAATTCTAGCATTTAATAAGAGCAATTTAGACATAAACTGAAAGTCTGAGAAAGAGTCCAAAGTTTCTTTTTAATAAAATTTCTGCCTGTTCATATTTCTTCAGTAAGGACAGCACTGCTCTCTTCCTTCCTGAGCATAGAACCACTTTGGGGCGTGAACTACACGTAGACTGTTCTGGAATGTGTCATTCCATCCGCATAAATACCAAAACTAGGATGAATCTCTGTTCTCAGAAAGACAAAGGTAAAACCCGAAAGACTGTATCAAAGCCAAAATTATGATTCATTGCCGCCCTTTTTCCATATCCCAATAGAAAGAATATCAGCTTTGGCGACTTCAGAATCATGGTGCTTAAGGACTGAATGGAATAATATAGAGACAGTGGCATTGTAACATGCAAATATTGCACAAACGTAAATTATCCTTAACCCATATCAGATGGTAAACTCCTTGATCTTGAGAACTGCTCCCGACTCATTTTGTTTTCTCTCTGGCCTGAGTCTGTTGCATGTATTAGGTGTTCCATCATTGGCAATTACTTTGAAGCAAGGGAGTGAAGGGCAATAAGGCTGATGAAGTTCTTCCCCTACGGAGCTTATCCCAGTAGAGATAGTGTTGCCACGTCTGGCTTTCAGAAGGCTTTATACTGACTTCCATCTTGTACTAAAGCCATTTGAAGAATCTTTCCCAATTTGGTAAAATTTAAGCTCTCAGAGGTGCAGAGCTTAAGAGTATTTTTTTTTTTTTTTGCCTTTTTATTCAAGAAGTATTTCCTGGAGGATTTATAGTCTCTCCACTAACACATTACTCTTTGCATCCCATTTGCTATGCGACCTGGCTAGCGCAGGGGTACGGATCGTAACTATTTATAAACGCAAGGCTAGGATATCTATTTCTTGTCTTCCGACACATTTTGCAGCTAGGAAAGGCGAGGTTTGGAGGTCCCATAGATTAAAACCTGGGTCTGTGACTAGTGTGGTTCTTACATAACTATAAAAACATACTCTCGTTTTGTGTGCAAAACAATAATGCCTCTGTGTCTTTCTTCAATTAAAATTTTATGTTGGTTTGTCAGTTCCCCTCCCCCATGCAAAATGGTGAATTGTTATGGTTCTTGTGTATGTCCCTAGTGAATGCAATTTGACAACATCCTTTTGTAACAGATGAAGTCCAGTGTGACAGACGCATTTGTGGTTAGTGCATCTTATTGGCCATGTCTGGAGTTTAAGCTTTATGCAATCTATTGGTGGAAGTTGGTTGGTTTGTTGTTTGTGTAATGATGAGTATCTGATTAGCTTGATCTCTTCTATAAATATCTGAAGAATTCAAGTAATGTTAGAAAGGGTTTTAGCTTGTAAATTCATTGTGTAGACAGCTAACAAAAGGGAAATCAAGCCTTTTATTACCTGCTAGTTATCAGTGGAGGGTAGGAATGAAAAAAATCAAAATGCTACTCCAATCACAGAGTTCTACTCTTCACTAGCAGTGTTCTGTTTCAACCATATTGTTTTCTAAATTGACCCTCTTTGTAGTTTGCCTGGATTTCACTTAGTCCAGCAGTCTCCAGCTGTTACAATCCACTCAGTTATGAAGACTTCTTGCAGCTCTCTCATTCTCGAATGTTTTAGGTAGCTATCGGAACATCACCTTCTTTGTCCTCTTCATGTAAGCTACTTGGCTGCTCCATGGACGTGGCTGTGTGATGATGGCCTCTTGCTCAAGGTGTCCAAATCCAGCCTTGCAGACCTGCTTCCTGTTGGGTCCCCACCTCAGCTAGACCCGCGTGCTTAAGAGCAGCACAGGCACCATTTTCGTTATCACTTGGAAAAGAAAATATTGATAGGAATCTTTGAAGAATATTTGTTTTATAGATTTGCTTATAATGATGGTTCAAACAACCAGAATTCAGTGTTCGTATAAACTGGACACTGCCTTGAATGGTATTCTACAGGAAGTAACCGTATATGCTTCTGCCCTCATCATTTTTCATGAACCATCTTCATTCAACTTTCACCTCTACCCCTGGTACATTTAGGTGTGTGTCTTTCTTATTTTTATGAATAGAAACAGGTTCAATTAACTTTCTAATTATGTAGAAGATACTTGAAGTGAAAGATTGTGATTTTTAAAAAATATTATAAATCTCAAATCTGTTGTTAACCAATATTGAATACTCCGTTCAATGTACATGTTCTAAAATTGTTTTAATCATGTTATATCTGAGAAGATAACATTTTTGTCAATGTAGTGCTGGGAATGTACAACAGTCTGCAGGTAGCACTGCCAAATTACAATTACTTTTGGTCATTGAAATTTCCATTTGTCGTTGCAGAAAATTGTAACCTAAAATACAAGTATAGTTTTATAATTTTCTTGTATTCTAGATTGCGAAGCACTGATGAAGTGAGTCTGATTGTGTTGATTGAATTATAAAGCCTCAAATAATAATCTTTCCTGTACATTTCCTGTACAATTAGAATGCCTTAATCTTTTTTAGATGCTGAAAATAGATTTTATCATTTCAGGTACTCATTATTATATTCTGTTCACACAAATATACATGCATAAAATTATTGCTTTAATTTTAACATATAAAGTGGAGAAGCAGTTATTACTAAATATTGAAGTTTTATGCCTTCGACATGCAGCTGGTCATCCAAGATGTGACACTTTGAGCGAGAGTAGTTGATAGGATGTTAGCATCATGCAGAGCCTAAAAGTTAGAAAAGCTGGCCGATTGTTTCACATCAGTGTTCACACTGAGGGGTTCATTTAATCCATATCCAGCACTTGTTCAGACAGGTGGATTGATGTCAGAATTGGAGACAAGGCAGTCATGGTATGAATAATGAAAAAAGGTAACAAAGTACTTCATTAACGAATTCATTCTAAGTTCTGCATTTGAAAATCGTTTGTGTGTGTGTGGTTTCAGGTAGAGATCACAGAAGTCAGTGTGTCCACCTGGCCTGGAGCTTTCTTCTGCTTCTGTGTGTGCGTGTGTGTGTGTGTGTGTGTGCGCGTGTGTGCATGGTTTCAGGTAGAGATCACGGAAGTCAGAGTGTGCCCACCTGGCCTGGAGCTTTCCTCTCTCTCCATGTTGAGCCGAAGGCCATTCTGGGCACGTGGTGGCCCTGACAGTCAGTGGCCGGCCTACAAAGTTCTGCAGCTCCAGACTCTTCATATTCTCATCCACCCGCAGTGACCACTCTGAAGCTGTGTTCTGTTCATAAAGCAATTAGCATTATTATTTTTTTTAAAGATTTTATTTATTTGTTTGAAAGAGTTACACAGAGAGAGGAGAGGCAGAGAGAGAGAGAAAGAAAGGTCTTCCATCTGCTAGTTCACTCCGCAATTGACCGCAACAGCTGGAGCTGAGCCGATCCGAAGCCAGGAGCCAGGAGCTTCCTCTAGGCCTCCCATGTGGGTGCAGGGGCCCAAGAACTTGGGCCATCTTCTACTGCTATCCCAGGCCACAGCAGAGAGCTGGATCAGAAGTGGAGCAGTCGGGTCTCAAACCAGCGCCCATATGGGATGCCGGTGCTTCAGGCCAGGGCGTTAACCCGCTGCGCCACATCGCCAGTCCCTGATGAAAATATTGGGGGCATAGCATGACAGTTAAACAGCAGACATTGGAATCAGATTGGATAGTTTCTAAATATGAACCACCACTTACCATGGGCAAAAGAACTCTTCTTTGTGGCCATTGCTTCATCCATAAAATGGACAAATTAATACCACAGAGCTAATATGGGATGGAGTTCGTAGGTATAAAGTAAATAGAGCAGTGCCTGACACAAAAAAGGATTAATGTCATTCCCCTTTTTACCTTATATAATCAAGAAATTTCACATAGTATTTTTGAGTTTTGCCTATTGAGAGGAAGGCCTAGGAAATGGATTTTATAATTATTCTCATAATCCAACATTATCTTTTGAGCTGAAGTCATTAAAAGAAACTTTTTTTTTCAAAGTTTAAAAAGTTCTTTTAGTGGAATTTTAATAGTCTCAATTCAAATGATTAAATTAAAATGGAGCTAAGGAGTTGCAGATTTGCTAATTTCTGGAAGTTTGTAAGCTGTGATGTGTTGATTAACAATACATAATTTCTTGAAAGGACTTGCAGATTCATCTCCCTGAAACATCAGAGAACATAAAACTATAATAGTGATTTGCTTATCTGATTCATATAAACATTTAGATACATTAAACAAGACAAATATGTTCAAACTTCTATTGTAGGTTTTTAAAAGAGTTAATATTTTGGATTAGCCAAATGTCACACTCATTTTCAGCATATTTATCATGTGCATATGACCCTGTTATTTACCTTTATCAAACTAGTCTCACACCCTTGCAGAGTAAACAGTTTTCATGTAGAATTCAGAAGAACAACCTAATGTATAAGTGTGTAAGTCTTACGATCTAGACAATTGGAATGTGTGGATTTGTATTTTCAAATCAACTGACTTAGAAACAAGTAAGTTGAAAATTCTTTCAAAGTGCTTGGCACAATCGTATTTTTTATTTCTTATTCTTTATTTTTATTTTTTTGACAGGCAGAGTTAAACAGTGAGAGAGAGAGAAAGGTCTTCCTTTTTCCGTTGGTCCAAATGGCCACTACGGCCAGCGCACTGCACCGATCCAAAGCCAGCAGCCAGGTGCCTCCTCCTGGTCTCCCATGCGGGTACAGGGCCCAAGTACTTGGGCCATCCTCCACTGCACTCCCGGGCCACAGCAGAGAGCTGGACTGGAAGAGGAGCAACCGGGACAGAATCCGGCGCCCTGACCCAGACTAGAACCCGAGGTGCCGGCGCCACAGGCGGAGGATTAGCCTAGTGAGCCGCGGTGCCGGCCAATTTTGTAACAAGTACTTTCCAATGTTGAAGAATTTTTAAAAAAGATTTATTTGAAATTGCATAGTTAACAGAGAGAGAGGGAAAGGCAGGTAGAGAGAAAGAGAGAGCTTCTATCCGCTGGTTCACTCCCTAAATTGACTTGGCTGGGCCAGGCTGAAGCCAGGACGAAGGAGGGTCTTCCAGGTATTTCATGTGGGTGCAGGGGCCCAAGGCACTTGAGTTGTTTTCTATTTTCCTAAATGCATTAGCACAGAGCTGGATCAGAAGTGGAGCAGCCAGGACTCAAGTCGGTGCCCATAGGAGATGCCAGCACTGCAGGTGCACCTTAACCTGCTGTGCCACAGTGCCGGCCCCTAAAGAATTTTTGTCTTCCAAGAAAGCAGAATATTCCCACATGGCCCATGGCAGAACTCTAAATAGTTCATTGATGTGGGGTATTTTAACCCTGTGACAGAGGACAGTGACATTAGTAAACAGAATTCTGATCTTCAAGATCAGAATTAATTTCACAAAAATTAATTTTTTTCTATCCGTGTTCCCCATTCATTAGTGTAGGTAAGGATGAATTCCTGACATTCAAACAATTTTTAAAAATTATTTGAGAGACAAAGGGACATACAGAGCTCCCATCCACTGGGAAAGAAATGACTGCAGTGGCCAGGGCAGGTAGGCACTGAAGCTGGGGGCTGGAAACCCATCCCAGGTTTTCCATGTAAGTAGCAGAGACCCAATCACTGAGCTGCCACCGCTGCCTCCCGAGGTCTGCATTAGCAGGAAACTGGAGTCAGGAGCTGGAGCCGGTTAAAAGTCTGGAGAAGTTACACTACTCAAGTTTTCAAAATAGTCCTCTGTTCATCTACCTTATTGTCACTAGAGTAACTATAACAAGTGTTATAGAACATAAGTAAAGCACTTAGCATATTGCCTGTTGCTATGTAGAGAGACAGAAATGTTGTGAAATAGGAGTTTTTACCTTAAGGAATTGGTTTGCATACCCATAAGCTTACTTGGTATTCTACAAGGTAAACAACGCTGCATGACTATAAAGTTGCACTCAGAAAAAATGCAGGAACTGGTTTGTCATCTTCTATTAAACCAGTTCTGGTGACCATTACTTTGGACTTTCAAATATGGATTCTTCTTAAATTTTTAAATCTTACAGATTTTATCACCTTCTTCCTGCCTTTGGGGACTTTTTTAAATGACAAGTTTTACATAATCTTTGTACAATATTTGCTCATAAAGGCATAAATACCAGCTAAAATCTTACATATATAAATTTCTAACTCCATCATCCTGTGCCTGTGTTCTAGGTAGAACTGGAAGTTTGCAGAATGGAGTTTATTTACACTCTGTGTTGTCCATTTTTATTCATTTATTGTAAGTGGAATTTATTAGAACCTAATTTTTGTAATGTAATTTTTGTTTAGGTTCAAATTCAGATTTGAAGAACTTGTTTGTAATGCATTTGTGAGCCAGGTCACTTCCAAAGAAAGTAAATGAGATAAATGAAATAGAAACAGTGAACTTGGGGGTATCTAATCAGATTGCTAAAACTCTATCTAGAGGTCCTGGAGTAGTCTTTTCTTCCCAAAGCATGGTTATTTTAGAGATGAGTTACTAAATGCAAAACAGAAAACTAGGAATGGAGGAAGTTGGCATGGAGCATTGTTGCTGCACTCAGCGCTTTTGATCTTTTTCTAAATATAGCTTTAAAATATTGTCCGGGTCAGCTGATGGAAGCAGGCAGTGCTTCCTCGTGTCTTCTTTCTCTCCCAATCATTTCAATAATATTTTGATGAATTAAAGTATGTAAATGAAACAAAGAAATCAGCACCAAGTTCTACTACCACATTGAGAATTGAAATTGCTAATTCCCCTGATATTTTTAATGCATTGCTAATCTCAAGACCAGGACTAAATTGGTATTCCAGAGCTGAAGTGTAAATTTTTAATAGAGATGTCCCTTACGAGCAAGTCTTATTTTAACATACTAGAATATCATTTATTCTTTGAGGGTGTGATTTATTCTATTTAAATACAAGCCCTGCAGAGGAGATATGTTAATCTATTTTTACTCTGAGTACATAAATATGTCTGCTACACTCAGTCACTAGATGTATTCAGAAGCCAATATGCCTACACTCACATTTCTTCTGTAAATGATGAATAATATTGATAAATGGAAATTACAAATCTGCAATAGAGCCCAACTATTGAATACTAAATCATTCTGTTACTAACTCAGTGTTCCAACGACATTTTCTAGATTAAAAAAGAGCCATTCCTACATTTAAAAAATATTTTGTTCTTTTGTAGCAATGTAAGCAAATGTGCATTTGAAAGAAATCTCACAATGCAGCCACAAATAATTCCCTTTAAGATTCAAAGTGCCATTTTCAAAAATGGCTCAATTTTCAAAATAGAATATTTAAAACCTCTTTCCTGCCAGACTGTACACACTGCACATGTTTGTTACAATTAAAATAGAAGAGTGGTGGCTAGGAGCTCTTCCATCTATATTTTGGAGAAACATATTCACTCACCTCAATTTGTCAGTGTGTATTAAGAGGCTGGTCATTATGCAGTAGGAAAAGAAGGAGAAGGCAGCTCTAACACACGTGACTGACATGTACTGAACATGGCCATTAATACAACTTGGCAGTGACCTTGGAGGCATTACAGGTACTCTCCTTGCAGGGATAAACTGTATTTGAATGATATTTTTCCCATGTTGAGCACAAAGAGAGTCCTTCTTGGAGGTTACTGCTTAATTTTTTTTATGCTAGTGAAAATATTTAAAAAGTAACTCAGTAATGAGTTCCGTTTGCCTCCTTAAATGCCAGTTACCCCAATGCATTGCTGCTGTCATTTCTCTCTCATGATAGGCAACTGCTATATATTTGGTATCACTTTCCTAAGAGGTGGAGTCCATTTTATCTTTATTATAACTCTGCAGTCAAATTTTATTATCCCACTTACAACCTAAATTCTCAAAAGCAGAAAGCACATGTACAGAAGATAGAGGTTGAATGTCAATGCTCAAATTCTTTATTATATATTTTTACAAAGATTTTCTGTACTATAAATTATTATTGCCATTTAGAACGTATTTAGATTATACCAGATGAAGCACGTATGTTTACCACAACTTCTGAAATGTTTGCAACGGCAGATTCAAGCGCAACATTGCTTGTTTCCTATCAGCTGAATTTATCACACACAGAGGGAAATGTGGTGCCTAGAAGACTCAGGTAAATAAAGGAAGAGACGAGATCATGACAACTAGGAAGGTTGTACTCTTATTAAAAGCATCCACGGCTGTCATAATGTTAGGTTTAGTAATATACCTGGACTAAAACTCCTACAATAAAGAAATTTCACACAAGAGAAGTTGGTCTTAGTAAAAAGTCCCCAAGCATACCATATTTTCTTTCTTAACATTGCTTCTACATCATATTTCAATACAGGAAATGAACAGTGACTATAGAGGAAGAGTATTTTTCCCATAATGTGGATCCATTTAAAAGCTACTCCTTCCTGAATTGTTCTTTGGGCAATTTGAACCAGCTGTTAACAACAGCATTTATAGGTGCTGTTGACACAGGATATGACAATTTCAGTTCAGGGTTCATTATTTGTAACGTGCATTCTAGTTCAAACTTTTGCATGCAGTTCAAATTAGTTTAAGCATTAAAGCAATTTCACTGGTCATTGACATATTTTAGTATCCCTTGCATGTAGAGTTTTGGAACATAGCTTACAATCAGTGGGCCGTTGTAAGTGTGCAAGGTGAGTTTTTTTTGATACATAGAACCTTTAAGAATCATTGATAAGGAAGACATGGAAATTTATCAGGTAAGGCATGTTCAATAAATTACAGCATACTTCTTTTTGATCAGTCGCCCTATATAGTCAACCCTTAGCTGACCGTTTCTAAGTCATTGTCAAGTTGATCTGTATAATCAGAATTTCTAATTGCATTTATATTACCAGGGCATATACCAAATGGAAAATTAGAGATACCTTATCCCTAGCTATAGATTTTACTTAAATGAGGGCTGGTATCCTGTAACCCTATTTAAAATCTCAACTGTAGAAAAAGAGTTGTCCTTGAATAGATTATAAATACAACATTAAGAAACATAATTTGAACAGAAAACACTTAAATTTGTTGTATTTTTGGTGTATTTTATGTAAGCTACAACTGGCAATATATTTAATCTCATTTTCAAAGTATGGCAAGGAAAATCCAAACAGGCAAAACAACAGACCCTTTTCAAATCTAGCGAGAATAAAACTGAATTTTAGTCTGATAAAAACTGAGCTTGTGAAGGTATCGAATTTGATACATGTCACTTTCAGCTGAATTAGGGCTTTAACATATAAAATATAAAAACAAGATGATGAGGGTACTTGTTTAAAATTGAGTAAGTCCTCCTACCCTAGGGGCAATAGGATTCTGAAACCAGCCTCTCTTATGTCAGAACCAGTTTTGTTCCTTCCCTTATTTGGACCGTTGTGCCGATTTTCCTGTGCCTTGATTTCCCCAACAGAAAAATAGGAAGTGTGATCATACAATAGAAATTTGCCCAGATACGAAAATCAGTTGAAACAGCAGAAATAACATCCCCGAGACACACAAGGATGATTAAAAGTTGCTTCAAAGGCATACATTATCAAAACAGCAGGTGAGACTGTATCACCAAATTTTCAAATTTTTTATTAGATCTTTTTCCATGTTTCCAAACTGAAATAGAGATGGTCTGATATGATAATTTTCTGGGTTAGAGAAAGCCATGGGTATTACTTTCAATAGGTTATAGATCATGAAATCTTTAATTTAGAAATAGAAGAAACATATTACCTACTTAAAACCTCTTCCTTTGCAGTGGAGAAATAGAGTCTTGGTAAAAAATACATGAAATACAAAAATTAAACTTCAGAAATATGAAAAATGCGGCTTAAATGTACTTTTGTGGCATACATTGTCTGCCTACTAATTGGTCTGTCTCATTTCTGCACAGTGTATCAATAGAATTTCAAGGATAGACTTTTGATTTTTTTAGCTTAACTCCAATAGTGTGTTGGTTCACCTTTGAGGACTTTTTCCCCCCAGTAACTGAATGTACACAATACAAACACACACACACACACACACACACACATTCACGTTTGGATGTTTAGGCATAGGACACAAAGTTTCAGAGAAAGGCAAATGGCCAATGGAACAAGACAGCCAAACAGAAATTTCACTTTTCATGTCATGAGTCTTATTTTTAAAAAACAAAACACACAAGGAGGAAAGGGGCAGGGAGGAGTACATAAATAAAACACAGAAAACCAAAATAGAGATTTTACAGAATCCAACAGTGGGATCAGGGTAGACAAGGTACCACCGCCTGGTACATGGGTGTGTTCCAGAGTAACTCGGACTTGTCTCCCCAGCCAGTGGCCACAGATGTCCTGTCTCCATTACAGTAAGGACAGAACTGGACAGAGCAGGCAGCCTCTACAGGGAGATGGTGTGGTATCAGCAGGAGC
This sequence comes from Sylvilagus floridanus, assembly GCA_949820135.1. Classification (NCBI taxonomy): domain Eukaryota; kingdom Metazoa; phylum Chordata; class Mammalia; order Lagomorpha; family Leporidae; genus Sylvilagus; species Sylvilagus floridanus. Next base: position 11,464,977 of record OX463246.1, on the reverse strand, counting down.
CCTTAGTCCAGGTCACCACCAGAATGGTGCGGACTGTTCATTTTAAGACTTCTGGAAAACTTGCTGTTCTTCAAAATCATTGATATCCTTATCTAGAATATCATTTTTTAAAAAATTTTTTTGATTCTGATAAATACTCATATGCCTGAATTTCTAAAAATTCCTTTCCCAGGAATGTTTTGAAGTAGCTTGTATGTTCATAAAGTCTCAGGCAAAGTTTTTTTCCTGTGTGTCTTTCACCTTTTTTCAGAATGATTGATGAGCATAATCGTACTCCACTGATTATTATATGACAGATAGTCACTGTTGGCTTACGGTCATCCTAATGCTGTAGAAATACCTGAATATTACAGTCACAGATTACCTAGATATCTAATGATAGGAAGCACGAAGGTGAGTTGGCTTTCTTGATTTGATAGCATTTTTTTCTCTTTCCACAAAGGCAGGATACTCAGTAATTAGTTTCCCATCAAACCTTAGTGGGTAGCCAGACTCAGTGTTTTAGGGCCCAAACTTGGTCTGAAGATTTAAAGGTCTGAAGATTTCAATCATAGGAAAGATGAGTTTTCACAGAGCAGACTTCACAAGACTTGGGAAGCTTCCAGGGTATGTATTTGTTTAGTTAGTATGTAAGATACAGCAGTGTAGAAGTAGTCAAAGAATACTTCATCTGGAATCACAAACATTACAATTCAGGGAGACTGTGGTTGACTGAAGAAAAACCTATGAGAAATAGAAATTAAAAAAAAAAAAGGATGAAATTGAAAACGTATAGAAATGAAAATTCTAAGAAATAGTAAAGAATTGCAGTTGGATACAGAGAATCAAAATTAAGAGAAAAACTAAATAAAATTATAAAGGTCAATTAAAATCAAAGGCTAAAATAGAGTACAGCCCCTTTCTAATGTGGAGGAGCAGGAATATGGGAGTCACATGAGGGAATGCTTTTTGTCTGTTTGATTCCCTCATTGATCACCTAGGACAGTACCTGGGACATAGTAGTTACTCAAAAAAAGTATTTCTCTTGGATGAAGGAATGAGTGAAATGATTTGTTCGTTTTTGTTTAAACAGAAAATTAGATGCAGAGTTCACTCCTCACATACGAGAAACTGCTGAGCCTCAGCCAAAGCCAGGAGCCAGGAACTCACTCCTGTTGCTGGGCCAAAGACATACTCCATTTTTACCTCTGTTAAACAGTGAGATGAACTGGAGCTTGTGGCCACATAGGTGAAATGTGTGGGTGACCTGTGCAATCCAGGGGCACTGAGAAAGCAAGCAGCTCTGTGCAAGTCCTCCTGGGTCGTTGATGGCAGGAACTGTCAGGACAGAGGGCCATGCCAGGGCCTCAAGCTACTACTGTTCTGAAAAATTTAAGCACAGGTTGTAAGATAATGTCATAATAACATTTTTAAAGGCAAGGAAGCATGACCCTGCTCTAAATGAGGAGTCAAAAAAACACAAGGAAAAATCACAACGAAATCCATCCGTTACCCACCCTCTCTAGCCCAGGGCGTGAGTATGAGCCGACACAGCATCCAGAACCCGCGCCATGGGATGCCTTCCTCTTCATTGACGAAGGTGAAGAAGGGATGGGCGTCATCCCCGCTTACCAAGGCTCTGCATTTGGTTCTTTCTGAGGTCTAGCGAAAAGACCCCGCGAGCTCCGCCGATTGCAGTGCTAGCTGGAGCAGTAGTGAAGTGAGCCAGTTTCAAAGGCTGGAGCTTGCAGTGTGAACACGGTGAGGCCTGGCCCTTGAAAGATAGCGTCAGAACTCAGCGTGACCTTGCTGAGTGGTGGGAGCGGTCAGAATCTTGAAGCCCAGGAGACAGACTTCAGTGCACACTGTGGACGAGTTGGCTGGGAACAGATCTGGCACGGGGAAATAAATGCAAAGTTGAGAAAAAATGAAAAGGTAAACATTTACTTTAAAATTCATGCAGCGTGTAGATAATTGAAAATACATATTTGAGAAGACTACACAACAAAGCGTTTCTGGAGGACTAGATATATTTTTGGACTCCGGAGCTAAAGGCAAGCGCATAATTTGGGATAAGGAGCTGCCAAGGTAGGGGGAGGGGGCCATGCAGAACTAGAGCAGGGAAAGGACTAGAAAGACAGGTAGAATTCCCCAGTCCGCCAGGGCCCGAAGAGAGGACCTTGCTGCAGAAGACAGAGAGCAGGAGCAGTGGACGTCAAGCATTCTGGGAGGGATTAGCTGTAAGGAAGAATTTCCTGCGAGTCAAAGTTGTGAAATAGCAGAAGAGCTGACTGGGGAAGGGTATGCTGCTGCGTTTCCGGCGGGCCTTAAAAATAGGAGAAGGTGGAATCTTTGTGGAATAATTTGGGAATGGCATTATCTGAAGGAGGGGGACAGCGAGGTGGCCTCGCCTGGCCCCTGCCGGCATTCGTGGCCAACGTTCCCACTCCTGCCTTGTCTGGGAGGAAATGCAGACCCCAGGGAGGGGGTCGTTTTGTTTTTGTTTTTTTCTCATGTGGCAGAATTTCTCTTTCTCATCAAGATCAATTTTAAGGCCAGTGCAATTTTAAGCCCATCTTCAAGGTCTCAATAGTAAATTTAGGGAAACACTCATGAAATATTTATGTTAACTACTTGTTTTTCCAAGGAATTAGGTAGTGGTTTCGCTCTATTTTTCTCTGGTTCATAAGATTAAAAAAAAAAAGAATGGTTTTAAGTAATTTTAAAATTTAGGATCCTCGTAGAAATGACCAAATGATGATGTGTTATAACTAGTCACTGCATGGGCATGTCCATCTTTCTAGCACCTAAGAGTAATGTCTGTTCCCTCTCTCTTCTTAGAACACAATTTTATTTCTGGATCCATCGATAGGCATGAGTGATACTGATAAGAAAACTATTCCGAAGGTTGTTTCCCTTTGAAAAAGGCTGCATTGGGGCTGGCATTGTGGCACAGAGGATTAAGCCAGCACTTGTAGTGCCCCTCTACCAGCTCAGGTCCTGGCTGCTCCACTTCCGACCCAGCTCCCTGCTAATGCGCCTGGGGAGGCAGAGGATAATGGTGCGAGTGCTTGGGTCGCTGGCCACCTTCGTGGGAGACCCGGATGGAGTTCCAGGCTCCCGACCTCAGCCTGGCCTAGCCCCAGCAGCTGTGGCCTTTTGGGGAGTGAACCAGTGAATGGAAGATCTCTCTTTCAGTCTCCCTGACACTATGCCTTTCAAATAAGTCTTTTAAAGAAGAAAGGTCGCATTTACCAGCAAGTCATTTCTTACTGAATTTGAAATCTTGGAAATTTCCTGTTTACCTAAAGGCCTCTTAGAATGCCTGGGATGTGGAAGCAGCCATGTTGAGTTTTCAGTCCACTGCCCAATGTCTTCAGTTGAACTTGGTCTTGTATATAATATGCCATTGTTGCCTGTGGAGTGTGTGAATGGCTCTGACCCACTGTTCCCATCTATTAGTACAATAGTATACAGAAATACATGAATGAGTGTAGATGTTCCCCAGTGGTCTGCCTGTGAAAGCAGGAGAAAAATCTGATTCATGCTGAAAACATATAAACCGTTACTTCCGCAGCCAGGCTACCCAGCACACCGTGGAGAAACCGGCCTCTGACCTGCCATAATGCACCAATGTATGCATTTTTCTTCAGCAGTTGTGGTTGCATTGCTAACTCTGTAACTGGTTTTCTACAGTGTGTTTTATTAGGTGCGTGCATCACAAAGCCGATAGCCATAAAATTACTTCTAAAATAATGAATTCAAAAGCTTGAAGTGCATAGTTAGGCCCAGAGCCCTGTACCATGAAGAATTCAAGAACTGGGTAAAGGTAGAAAGTTCTGGAGAGGAAATTGTACTGCAAATGGGAGAAGATTGTAATTTGAGATGAACAAGGGAGGTGAGCAAAGGAAGGAGTAGATGACCAGGGTGGGAATAGATGGGTTAGGTCTGGTTTAGAAACCTGCTCAGTACACTTTCAGTGAGGGCAAGAAAACTGCTCCACGCCTTGGAGACAAGCTGTCTGTTCAAGTCTGCTTAATTTTCATCTTCATCATAAGTGAAAATGACTCTCCTGGACCATTAGCAGGAAGACACCGGTTCTCTTGATTTTTTCCCGCAAGAGTCATGATGAAAATCTGCCAATTTATTTATGAGAGTGCTTCAAGAAGTCCATGGAAAAAGAAATTTAAGGATGAATTTATTTTGGTGCAAAAAAATTGAAATTTATGTGTTCAGGAAGTCTCCTAAAAAGACCATGGGAAAGGTATATTATGAAAAAAAACTAGATTTGGATTTCAATTTTTTTGTCATCAAAAATAAAGAACATTTTAATTCTGTCTTTCCACCAATTTTTTTTTCTTGCATGTAACATTTACATGGCTTGCCTTGTGAGCAGACACATTCATTTGTAGAAAGTGGCAAAAAAAAAAAAAAAAGGCAGAAGGGCTGCTGCGGGTTAGCCGGTTAATTCTGATTCTTTGATGACAAATCTGTAACTCAGGTTGGCTTCCATCCCCTGCTGTCACAGTGAGGCAGCCTCATTTTTGCCATCAAGAATACGAGAATGTTAAATGAGTTCAAGAACACTGATTTTAAAAGTTCCCCCGAGATTTCACCAAATCCCTCTGAATATCACATTTTCTGCACAGAATTTTAATTTTTAAGAACTCTTTTGCATAGTGCCTTGCAGGATGGAAAAGTAGCAGAGACTGGGGCTGAAGTGCCGAGTCTGGGGCCACATTCCTATGGGTTTGAGTTGTTGCTACCCCACTAGCCGTGTGACCCTGGGCACGTGGCTTTACAAGCCTGCCTGTCTTCAGCCTTTTCCACAAAATAGAAACTAATACTGGTGCCTTCTTCACACTGGCTGTTGTGAGGATTAGAGGTCATATATTTTATGACCTCTAGATAGATTAGAGGTCATATGTATTTATATAGCGCTTTGGGCTAGTGCCTTCATTTTCCTCATATTCCATGATTTCTAGCTGTTCCTTATTCATTAAACTTCTATGATGCCCGATATCTCTTCACTCTATCGATCGCTTCCTTTCTTCTTCCAAGAAAGCAGAATATTCCCACATGGCCCATGGCAGAACTCTAAATAGTTCATTGATGTGGGGTATTTTAACCCTGTGACAGAGGACAGTGACATTAGTAAAACAGAATTCTGATCTTCAAAATTAATTTTTTTCTATCCGTGTTCCCCATTCATTAGTGTAGGTAAGGATGAATTCCTGACATTCAAACAATTTTTAAAAATTATTTGAGAGACAAAGCTTCTTAATTTGATAGAATCCCATTTGTCTGGTTTGGCTTTCACTGCCTGAGCTTTGGTGGTCTTATCCAAGAAGTCATCACCTACACCAGTGCTTCCAAGTGTTTCCCCTAAATTTTCTTCCAGCAACTTCATAGTCTCAGGTCTTAAATTTTGGCCTCTGACCCATCTTGAGTTGGGTTTTGGTGAGAGGTGGGGATCTAATTTCATTCTTCTACCTGTACACATCCAGTTTTACCGGCAGCATTTATTGAAGAGTCTATCCTTTGTCCAAAGTATGGTCTGGGCACTTGTGTCAGACATCAGTTGTACACACATTCCATGTACAGGGGCCGTCTATTCTGTTCCACTGATCTATGTGCTGGTTTTCATACCTGTGTTGTGCTGTTTTAATTACTATAGCTTTATAGTATGCTTAGAAGTTAGGTATTGTGATGCCTCCAGCTGGAATATTATTCAGCTATAAAAAAAGAATGAGATTCTATCATTCGCATCAACATAGTTGTAACTGGAAGACATTGTGTTTAGTGAAATAATGCTAGAGACAAACACCATGTGTTCTCCCTTAAATGTGGGAGCTAAATTTTTAAAAAGTTAAACAATTTTAAAAATGCCTGTTCATCAGTTTTCCTGTGAATATGGTGGTTTGTCAAATTTTGGTTTAAATCCTTGTCAAATTGTTAAGAATTATATACTACGATAATTTTAATGACCTGTGACTTTTAAAATTTACTGTGAGTAAAATCAACATCTCCTCATTTGATTATTGTTTATAACCCTTGCCCATATTCCTGGGGTCTTTTTATTTGTTGAACTTTTTATTTAGTGGAGCGTTAAGCTTTTGAATAGGATGAACTTAAAAATATGTTATCTCAAAAATAAATACTAAGTTGAAAAACCGAGTCAACTTCTAAATACGATTAGTGAGCCAAAGTGCATTACATAACCTTGCTCCTCACTGTGTATTTTGCTTGAGGCTGATGTGAACAAACTTTTCAATAGAGAAAAAAATGGGAGGGGGAGTTATATTTATACGAACAATTAAACATCCTTGTCAGCTTATTGTTTCTCTGGGTCGATACTCTTTTGAGAAACATCGTGACCTCATGTTTTCCTTCACATCTTTATTGGATTTGAATCATTTAAGCATTTGGAGAGCGTCTTGGGAATTGAACCCAGCTCCTTTGATGAGACCCTAAGGGACTGACAGGCCCAAAGGCACGTAGTTGGTGGCGGCAGGGCCCTGGCAAGCTTGCTCTCTGCTGTGCCCTCTTGCTGCAGAAACAAAATGCATGCTTTGATTGCTGACCCTCTCATTCATATTTGTCCTTTAAATGAAGAGCAGCTTGCTGGAGCCGATCTCGTGTTTGCACTCCCTTGTGAGGCTACCAAGGTTTTTCCATGGTCTTCTCATTTCCTCAAGGATCTCTTTTCTTTCTGCCAGACCCTGGGCTGTAAGCATTGACCTGCGGCATTCAGCAGCCAGAGGGGGGAAGCTTGTTCCTCCCTTGAAAGCTTGCATTCCCAAAAGATACTCTGGAGACACAATGCTGCTGCTTCTGGCATTCGGGGTAGAGAGGAATATGGGAAGTCCTGCAGCCGAGACGTCGGTCTCCTGCGTTTATTTCATTTCTTGTTCGCTTTTTCCTTTGGAGATACGACCTGTTAGCATCCTTGGGAACCTGCCGTCTTTGGAACCCACCTTGGGGAATGCCACCTTTCAGAGGAAAGTCAGGAGCTTCTCTTGCCTGTGGCTGCTTCATTTAGATTCTAGGTTTGTTGCAGTGCCTTCTAATCTACAGCAGCGCGGTCCTTTCCACAGGGGAAGAATTCTGATATTTTCCGTGTAGTGTTCTCTATCAAACAGGACTTGAGCTGCCCTTGAGCACAGCCCTGGCTGGGCAGAATGTGGAGACGCACGGAGATAAGGAGCCTTCTGCCAGGCCTTAGGCCAGGGACGCGTCCACTCAGCTGTGGCTCGGGCGCCGTCACCGTGCACTTGGCCTTGCCCTGGTCGCACGAGGAATCCCTGGGCTTGTCTGGGAACACCTCTCTTCACAGCTCTTTGACAGTTTCATTTTCCATATCCCTTCAGTTCTGAATATGTGGAAATGGAGATAAAGGAAGGTGATGAAATGAAAAACGGAGTGGAGAATGCTCCGAGTAGAGAGAAGAAACTTCTGTTTACGCGCCTCGTTTGTGTGCAGGCAAAGTCATTGTGGCTCCAAGCTCATTTTCCTGGACAGGGAGTAGAGAGTGAGAATGCAGTGCGAAATCTTGGTTATCAGGAATGAAATCAAACACTGCAGGGTGTTTTTTTTTATTATTATTATTATTATAAATATCTACTCCCTGATTCATTTAGGAAAGGACGAAATATAATTTGTATTTAAAAAATTTTCCAACTTATTTTTCTTTTTTGTTGCATTTGATCATTGGGATTGAAAACTGATTCGTGTTAACTGAGGCTTCATGGCTTCGCAGTAGATTACGTAACTTATCCCATTCTAAAACTTGGTAAGTCTTGTTCACCAAGTAGGAAATGAATAGAAAATGGCTTGAAATAAAAAAAATCAAGTTTCTATCTCCCCCCTCCCAAAGGCAGAGGGATAATTAGAAAATGCACACTCCTTATTCCGTAAATAAAGTTCCTTTCCATTGGAAATTTTATCAGCTTGCCCCTAAAATAGAGCAGTTTCTCACTGGACATTTGTTTCATGAATTCTAAAACTGAAGTGGACTCTACTGTACTTTACTCTGATTTCCTATATTAAAATTTATAATCCTTGGGTTGATTTTCCTCTGAAAAATACTCCAGTTTTGAAAATACTAGATAATTGTTTAGTCTGTTAATTCCAAGATGGAAATTAATCAGATTGGCTTGAGGCTACATAGCTCCCTATCATCACACAGGGATGGCCAAAGATAAGCGAGTATTTGCGCATACTCAGACACTGGGGTGTTCAAGTATTGCTGAGATCACCATCAAAAATCCACTGACAGCTGGGGAGTCAGGTCCTTGGAGAGGAAATAAACCAACCTAAACTAATGACTAAGTTATGTTAGTCATTTTGGGGATACATGATCATTAAAAGCTTAAAAAACTGATTTTTATGTGATTCCCTATTTTATATATGCAGGGATATCGCATTAAGGTTGTCAAGTTGTTCATGAAGTCATCATACTTAGTGATACAAAATGAACTTGGATGTATTCCCAAGAATCATTTCAGCCACTGGGCATTGCTTTCATAAAATATCCACATTAAGAAAAAATACACCTGTGATTCAGTGGACATCAATTTGAAAATCTTTCGTGTTTCACTGTATTCTTGGGTGCGAAGTATTTGTAGCTTTTCTAAAATGAAGTAATATCCAAGTAAGCAAAACTGTGGACACAATGAATTTATGAAATCGAATTGCATCCAGCTGAATCTTTACAAGTGAGGACTGGTCTTGTCTAGGAGAAATATGTTGTTATTCCCACTCTATAGATGAGAAGACTGAGGTTTAGGAAGCCAGGACTTGGCCAAGATCGGACTGTGAATGGCAGGCAGAGTACTGGAATGTTCGCGCCCCCAGTGATGCTTGGCTCACTGTTGTTGTCTGGAGAAGGACCGAACATCTTCTCAAATACCCCTTCCAGGAGAGACTTATCCACCCCATGCCAGGTCTGCCCTGCCCTCCTCAGTCACCCCCTGGCCCATTATACTGGGCCGTCTTCTCCGAATCTCTCCTCCACTGAATCACTGCATGCTGGTGTGCTTGTCTACAGCCCCCTCCCTTGAGATGGAAAGCTTCATCAAGCCCAGGACCCTGCCTGTTTTGGCCCACGGTGGGCTTGGGACACTTTTGCTCCTCTGTGCCTGATGGTCACACCTGCGCTTCATACCTGTGCTGTGTAGCGCCACGACTGGAGCTGTGGAATCCCTTGAGAACCGGTTAGCCACTCAGTACAAGCTTGTGTAGCAGTGTCCCGTGTTGGAGTGCTTGGGTTGAGGTCTCAGCTCTGCTCCCGATTCCAGCTTTCTGCTAATGCACACCCTGGGAGGCAGCAGGTGATGACTCAGAGGGTCTCTGCCACTCATGTGGGAGACCGGGATTGAGTTCCCAGCTCCTGGCTTCAGCTTCGTCCAGCCCCCGCAGTTGCAGGCATCTTGGGAGTGAATCAGCAGGTGAAACACGGCCCATATAAAGAAATAAAAATATTTTTAGAAGAATATACAGTCAGAATCCAGATGTGACTGTAGGTCTGCTGCTGCAGCATTCTGGTCAGCAGCCTGGATTGCATCCTGTTAGAGGATGCACCATCATCTCATTCCTGGTATTTCACCATCACCCTTCTTGACCAACCCCCGCCCCCACAGAAGCTCTGCAGTGTGGAACTGGTGCGATCGCAGCTCTGGTGTGTTCTGCCGTGGGCAGGAAAGTCCGGGAGAGCCCCCTTGGCCCCGGCACTTTGCACAGATAAAGGGAGGATATAGTTTCGAGAGGAATGCTATGACTACAAAGTGCATCCTGAAGGCCATTTAGCTCACAATGAAGGTCTGTGTTTTAAAATAGCACTGTAACAAAGTAACTGCAGAGTTTGGCACAGGCTGCAACTATTTATAGCACTCAGTAAGGCATAGTAAATAGTGCCACAGTACCAGTTCTCCTTTGCCATAACCCCAAACTTACAAGAAGCTCTGTAATTATATTTTTCTACTTTAAAAAAAAAAATCATAGTAGCCATTATCAGTTTAACCATACGGAAGCCCAGGCTGAGATTTCTTTAAATGCATAGTTTTGATTTTCAACAGCTGCACTGGGTCTTTAATCATATATTATCTTTATGAAGCCTTTTTCTAACATATGTTAATTGGCTGTTTTCTGTGACAAATTATGAGCTCTTACTTTGATGAGGTTCAATTGCAATCATGTTGGAGTCGAGTACGTGGAGTTTCCACCCTGCTGGCTCCTCAAACCACTACAAACATCCGCGCGTCACTGCTGAGTAATGGCAGGATCGGGGCTGGCTGATTTCACTACAGATTTTTTTTTCCACAGGATATTTTCAGCTTCTTTGTACTAAATCTGTTGCAGGGTTTGCCCTTTTTAGCAGAAGCGTGCTCTAAAATTAACATCCAATCTTTATTGGAGATTACTATAATACAGTGAGATATTTCATAATGCAACACTACTGTGTCTGTTTTGCTTTTCTCTCATTTTAGTGAGTGAACTTTTTACACTTGCTTCAGCAGTCAGTACGGCTTTGCTAAGTACTTTCTGCATCCTGGGAATTTGGAAACACTTATTTTGGAGTTTCCTCTCTGGAGGAGAATTGGTTATTTTTTGAGCAGGTGATCAGGTAGAGACTTAACTGGGGTAAAGAAAGTATACACAGCTATAATTTCTTTTTTGTACTTTGACTCTTCTACTTTCTAATCATAAAATACTGTGATCATTGTGGAAAGTTGGGAAATATAAAACCTGATAAAGAAGCAATAAAAAGATACATATAAACCCCAAGATTCAAGGATTGTTCACAGCTATATTTTCTCGGGGTGGGCACTTAGACCAGCAGGTTAAAAATTCCATTGTGCAGCTTGTTCTGTGCATCAGTATATCTTGGTCAAGTGATAAAAACAAGCAGACGTTCTGATACCGTGTGGAACATCCATCCAGTTCTCTGTCCGAAAGTCACTACTGTGATTGGGATGAGCAGAATTGTTCTAGATGGGATCACCTGTGTCGAATACCCACAGGTGCTCAGCGATGGCTATAATTAGATTTGAAAGCACAGTGCCTTTGTTTACAGTCACAGAAGATAGTCAGGGTCATTGATTAAGCCCTTTGGAGACCGCTAATCACCAGTCATACTGGGGTTCATTTACCCGTGGTCCTGCCTTGACATCGAAGGCAAAAGGCTAGGTAAAACGCGGTTCTCCCAAAGCCCGATTTCTTGAGTCGAGAAGAGATGTGAACAGGAGCTACTCCTCACCCGGCTATTTTTAATCAGTCATTTCCCTCGAGTAACACACAATCAATGAGCTCTAAATCCTGAGGCTACCTGTGCTGGTGGGAAGGCCCGGAACATCATTACAGAGTGCAGAATTGAGCCTCTGTGAAGAAATTAGAGCAGAAATTAAGGGTAAGAAAGGTTAACTCCAGAAGCCTTCCGATAGCATCGCGTCTTCAGAGGGAGGTAGAGATCACTGGGAATGTTAAAAAAGAGGAAGACGGAGGCCAACTTCTAAACGCAGATTATAAACAAGCCCGATGAAAAGTCATCGTTCATTTACATTAGCCAGAACGGTTTCAGTCTGGGCTTGATTTCCAGAGTGCCGTGGGTCGATGCCAGCGTGAGTGAATAAACCTAAAAGGTGCGTTTTGCGTTCGTGCAACCCACGTCCTGCGTGATATCGTGGGTGGCTGCAGGGCCGGGAGGTGTGCTGCGTCTTGAGCCGTTGTTCACGGGGAGACCTGTTCCGCTTGGTAAGACACGGACCTAATTGGCTTTAAGAAAATAAACCAAAGTACAGAACGGTGTGTAAATGAAACAGAGAACTTGGCGCTTGCCTGTATGGAGGCGCGTGAGCCATGTGGCTTAATTGGGGCCAGTTGGGATCATTTAATGATTGCTGTCAGAAGATCAGATTTAATTCTCCTTATAAGAAGACCACAGTGGGATAGAGTTAAACAAATTGTCATCAGAGGTTTTAGATGAACAAAACCTTAATTAGGTTGATTAGGATGCTGTCACAGAGATGAAGAGAAATAGAAAAATTGATGAATCACCCAGATCTATGTTGAGCCACATATGATAGCAGTATCTATATTTTGAGAGGGATTATGGTGGCATTTTGAATATCACAGTTTTAGCAAGTAAGGGTGTTTTTGGTTTTAAGTTTCATGTATTTAAAAGGCAGAGGGACTGAGCAACAGAAAGAGATCTTCGATCCACTGGTTCACTTCCCCCAAAAGCCTGCATCAACCAGGAGTGGGCCAGGCTAAAGCTAAGAGCCAGGAACTCCATCTGGGTCTCCCACGTGGGCGGCAGGGACGCGAGCGCTTGAACCATCATCTGCCGCCTCCCAGGATGCATTAGCAGGAAGCTGGATCCAAAGTGCAGGTGCTGGGACTCAAACTGGCGCTCCCATATGGGATGCAGGCGTCCCAAGCAGCAACTCAACCTGCTGTGAAACAACACCCACCCCGCGTGTCAGGTTTTTATGTAAGCTTTCTAAATGTCTGAAGTCTGACTTGAGATAAAAATACATGACGTTCAGTTTTAATGTCAGATGATTTATCAAGCATTTTCTCCTTAACATACAATAAAAACATTTGCAGGAGGATGGTAGTATTTCTTTCCCAAGGTCATCTTTAAATGTGAAATAATTTGGGGCAGGAATGACAGAAGCAAGTTATTTTCAAGGACATACTTTGCAGGTGTTTAATGTATTGGAATTTAGAGTGAAACAGATATAGAACATTCTATTAACTATTCTTACTCAAATCTTGATATTTTGATTATTCACAGATGATAATGTTCAGGTCACTCAGATGTCGAAGCGTACTTGTAGTGTTTTATTTACACATCTTGAAAGCCTAAAATGTTTTTTGTGCTATGCACACGTACACACAAGGTCTCTCAGAAAGAAGAGAATTGGAGAGCATTCCTGTTTTGATAACAAAATGTGTTTTTGGTTAAGAAAATCATGAATGTGGTTGTCTGACAGCATCGCCAGAGGCCTGGGCATGCGGATTTTGCAGGGGGACACCGTCCCCAGTGGCCGCCTAGTGTGCTGGGCAGGCTGCCGGTTTTGCTGCCCTGGTGGAGGTGTGCTGTGCTGTGCCTGCTTTGTTCTGCCACAGCCACCAGAAACCCAGCTGCATGTGTGGGGGGGTGGGGGGGGACGAGAGCGCACAGTCTCTGCTGCTCACAGAAGCCCTGGCTTGGAGGGGATTGGGGGAGCCCAGCACGGGTGTTGATTCTGTGATGAGCCCCACAGATCACCCTGTGGGTTTGGAGAGGGGAGACTGCACGGTTGGGGAAAATCAGATACAGCCATGCCAGAACCCTGAATCAGTGAGCTAACAGCACGTGGAAAGACGAGAGCCAGGGGTGAGGGCGAGTGGCTGGAGGCCCTTGACATCTTGAGAGCATTTGGAGTTTGTTTTAGCAAGAGCAGCCAGAAAGCTGCTCTCCCCGCAGTGTTAGGACGTGGCCAAGACAAGGCAACCTACAGCAGGGGTGGCTGGCAGGGAGCGGGGCTCCCCTCGTGTGTATAGAGTCGTTTAACGGTATGTGTCTCCTAAATTCTGAAACTGTAAATAAAATTATTTCTGTCAGTGATGATGGCAGGTTAGGCCCACTTATTAAATTAATGGCAGGAGTTTTCAAAACGAATTCCTTTTCAGCCTTATTACATTTCTGACATCCATTTCATCTCCTTTTGTCCTTGGGGAAAGATATGAAAGTAGGACTAGCAGCATTAACTTGGAGTTTTCAGCAGCCGTGGTCACTGGGAAAATTGATGTATTTCCCTAGTTATTTCTACTTTTGCAGCCTGAAGCTCTTCCAGGACGGATACGACAGAGAAAGTTCCTAATTTTGTAACACTGCAAAATTTTTTTTTTCCCTTCAAGTAAAGGTGATCACTGTAAAGTCAGTGGCGCGTTTTCTGTTAGGACTTGCTCCTGGTTGGCTTGGTAAAGTGAGGTCTCGCGGCCTGTGCAGGATTGCACTATTGGCCTCGTGGTCTTACTGTCTCATAACACTTGGAGTTTATGCCTCGAACTGCAGCAGTCTTGCAAAGTCTTAGCCCGGGGCCCCTGCCCTGTGTACCAGGCTTCCCGTGAACATCTAGACCCCAACCACCCAGCAAGGGAAAAAGTCCACTCCCAGTTCTGAGAGGGCAAGAAACTGCTTCGTGGGGCTTAAATAGCCTGTCTGCAGCCGCTCAGCTGCATCTAAGTATCAAGGTAGAACTGAGCCCTGAGTGTTCTGACTTCAGAATCCACCCAGCTTCCACTTCTGTGTCGGGACCACTCTTACTCCACGTAGAAGATGCTGTACACAGAAGGCTTATGTGAAGTCATCAGTCTGCTTCTGTGTAACTAAAAACTGGAAAGTGTCCTTAGTAGTCGTCATGAGGAATGGCAACTCTGGAGGTGCAAAGCTCGCTAAATCAATTCAGCTGATTGGTTAATTGGTTCCTACTGTGTGCCGGGGAAGAGCGGAGACTTGACTGACTGTTGAGAAAGGCAGGAAGGGTCCGTCTCTGCCCTGGTGGGCCCTACAGAGGGCAGGGGACTGGGTGCTGGGAGAATGGGGTGTAAGGCAGAGGACGCCGGGGATTCCTGAGGAGGTGAAAAACTGGCTGTGGGATGGGAAAGAATCCAGGAGGCATGGGAGAGAGAGCATTCCAAGCAGAAGGAATTCATCCGTGAGGGCCCTGGGCTGGGGGGGAGCGAGGCAGATGTGAGAAAGCGGAAAAGACTGTTTGCTACCTGTGCGTGTGATACTATTTTACTGAGTCTTGACGATGTCTCTCAACTTCCCATGTGGATGGGCGCTACATTGGAATAAGCTAGGAAATCTCTCGTGTCTGGCGTGATGATACTTACCCAGTGGCAAGTGATGGCTGTGCTTTTACTGCCCTTAGGAGGATGAGCCTTGGTTATGTGGCTTTAAAATGGCTTGTTTTACACTCATTGCTGAGGTTTTGAGCGGCTTATAAAATAGATGGCCAGCTCAGTGAGGGAGTGGCGTTCGGAGCGAAGGAAATCCTTAGTTCCTAAGACATCCTGTAGCTGAGCACAAGCAGGCAGGAGTCGGTTGTGTCTTCTGAAATTCAGAGCAGTTCTTAGCAGAAAAAAAAGTACATGTTCTACTTGTTCCTTGTAGCCAAAATATAATTTTACACCTCCTGGGGTCTTGGGGTCTTTCACACAGCTCATGAGGTAGAAAGTTAGATGTATGTAGGTGCAATGTAACGAGCGAAGGTTTTCACTTCAGATAATAATGACTGGTGGAGTTGTTTGAATTGATTAACACCTGGCTTGGAGCAGCCTGGCCCGTGGTCCTTGTAGCCCCGTGCTCAGCATCCAGCCTGTTTATAAGCAGGAGTGTTCCCTGGTGTATTTTTGAGTGTGCTTAGTTGTAGGCCTTGCAGTTTTTACCAAACATTTTATGAGGATGCCAGGGTGCGTGAAAATGTAACTCAATGAAACAGTTATTTGCTAATGTGAATAAAAGAAAACCAGAGTTCATTCTTTGCAAATTGACATCACAGATTTTAATGGTTTATCATTATTCATAGGCTGTTTTTATTTAAGTGACTGCATTGTACTTAGTGTGGCAAAATACAGGCTTTGCAAAGATAAGTTTAGCAGAAGAGAATTAATTTCTTCCCACATCTTTTAATGTGGCATGGCAGTCTCACTCGAAGATCAAAACACACAACTGAAGGTTGTCTTTAATTTCTAAATCAAAGTGTTGTGGGAAGATGATTGAAATCTGGTGATGAGTCAGAGCCACTTGATATGTGGTTTTCTTCCTACAGAAACCGTAGACTGCCATTGCCATGTTAGAAAGAATCTCACCGGGAAGAGATTAAAAATAACCAGCTCCACTATAGATGTAAAGTGTATGTTGGTGATTGGTTCCTAGGCTGGATTCTTCCCAGAAAGTGTGAGAGCCCCAATAACACAGGAATCCCCCCAACACAGATCTCCAGCATATCTTTGCTTTTGGATGTGGAAGTAAAAGAAATTGATATTATTTTGCCAACAAACTTTTTTTTTCCAGTTTTTGTGATCCTCTTTTAAAAAAAAAATCAGAAGTTATAATTTGGCCATTTTGGCTTTTTCCATGTATCAAATTCTTCATTTGCCTCAAAGGGCAATTTCAGAAGGTATGCAGCCTGTGACGCCCGCATCCCATATGGGCACCGGTTCGAGTCCCAGCTGCTCCACTGGCAATCCAGCTCCCTGCTAGTGTGCCTGGGAAAGCAGCAGAAGACAGCCAAGTGCTTGGGCCCCTGCCACCTATGTGGGAGACCCAGATGAAGCTCCTGACTTTGGCCTGGCCCAGCCCTGGCCATTGCAGCCACTTGGGGAATGAAGCAGCAGATGGAAGATTGTCTTTCCCTCTTTCTGTCTGCTACTCTTTCTTTCAAATAAATAAATCTTTAAAAAAGAAGAAGAAGCAGCTATAGCTGCATTGATTGTGGAAGGTGACTTTTTTTTTTAAACAGGATAACTGAGATGTATCTGCCACTTCGCCACAGTAAAAATCTGGCTTCTTTGGGTTTCTGACAGCGATACTATGCAGACACTACCCTGGAGCCAGTCCTAGGAGGGGCTTCTCGCAGGTGTGGTAGGGCCAGCACTTTCAGAACCCTTCCCAGGTCTCAGGCTGCCTCCTTGTCCCTTCTCTGAACCGCTCCACAGGCCCTGGGCGCGGGCTGTGCGGCCGGCGGCCCTCACACGGTCCCGCTCGAGAAGGAAGTGGAGAGTTTTGGTTCCCATTTTACGCTTCTGGAACAGTTTAGGGAAGGAAGCACCTTGACACCTTTTATTGTTCGTGGTTGCTGACATCACATCCTTCCCTGGCCAGTCTGTGCGTGTTTCCTGCCATTCTGTCAGGATTCTTCTGGCTTACTGGGAGGGAGCTGAGAGAGGAAGGGAGGGAGGGGAGAGGGGCCGGGGGTGGGGGTGGGTGTCACCCAAGGGCACAGTTTGGAAAGCCGAGCGCGGTGGGAGAATGAGCCCCACATGTGCCACGAGGAACGCCTCTCCTCTCCGTGGGCCCCAGACCGCTCTGCCTCCGTCGGCCTGCCTGTGCCAAGTGCACAGTGAACCCAAATCAGCCATGATGAAGTTCCCCTTTTTAGTAAGCAGCCTGATTTCATTTTTCTTTTATTGAGGTCGGCAAAAAGAAAACAAAAATGCAGAAGGCTGTAACTCTGTAGAGGGTAACCAGAGTAGAGCATTTCTTCTTCTTTTAACTACTGATTGTTTATATGTAACTCTGTCATTTTCTAAGAATGTTGCTTTCATGTGGAAGAAAGTGGCGGCCGGCTGCTGGAATTATTTTAAGTTGATGGCTGATTGTACATAATGAAAAGTTCTCAGCATAACTGGAAGCTGCTACACGTGGTGTAGCTCCTAGATTCTTTTTTGCCATAGGCATGCACCACCACCGTACAGATTAATCAGCTTACATAATCTCAGCAATTAGTGCTTGAAACTGGCCTTGTGATGCGCTGTTTGCATAAACCTCAGGTTAGAGAAATGGGCATACCCAGAAATCGACTTGAGAGCTGCTGCCGACCGGCTGGCCCTTGGCGTTGGCCCTGACAGCCTCACCATGCGGCTGCCGTCCTCAGAGGTCCTGAGCCACGTGCTATTCACTTCCCCAGCACTTCCGGCCATCCTCGCCAGCTTGACTCCACGTGCAAACTTTATGGCAAATGCTTCATTTTATAAATGCTCAGAGGGCAGCAGCACTTCAAGCAATACCCATTTATACAGAAAATTTTTTTAAAAATTAGGTAGAGTCTGTTGAAAGCAAAGCATGCTTTGTCAACAATACCTAGCATGTTTCAAAAAGAAAACTACCTTTGATGACATTTTCTACATACGCATGTGTGCATGCACGTTCAGGCATACATTCTTCCTGGCAAAATATTCCCCGTAATATTTTAAGGATTTAAAAAAAAAAGTTCCTGCTCTGCTCTTCAAAAAAAAAAAAAAAGTGTCTTGTTTCTAAGTTGTGAAATATGGGGTGGTGACGGGAGATTGTCTCTGCACTCCGTTCATCAGAAGCTCTGCCTCTCTGGGGAACCGGTGCTCTGGGAATGTTTCTGTGCCTGTTTGATTCTTTGGATTTTGAAACCGGGGTCCGGAGATGGCCCCTGCCCTCTGCCTGGTCACCACACTCTAATCTGTCCACCCTGACCTTCCACCTTGAGGTGCATAAGCGCTTAGGCAGGCATAGTCCTGTAAGCCGATAGTTCACCGTCCCCGGCTGCGTGCAAGGAAAGGAAATTGTCCCCAGTGCTTTTGCTGTGCGTTCATGGACTGGCTTTTCTGTGACAGTGAAAGCCTGTTTGTCTCTTTGGGTCCTTGCACATGCATGGGAAATGCCATTCTAAGGCTGCTTACGGCTAAGGTAAGACCTTAGGAAACTCGGGGAAGTCGGTCAGCCGAGTGATGTTTCTAAATATAGTAGGTGGATGGACAGAGTTTGGCAACACCGAGTATGTGATGCAATTGTGCTTTGTGGGTTTTTCACGTTCTATTGTGATCTTAATATCTCTTAATAGCTCGTTTGTTCGTGTGTATTGGTCAAATGTGTGTTATTTACGTAACTTTTAAAAACTTGCTGAACTTCTTCCAACATTTGAAAGTACAGCCGAGGTAATGGTTTTGATGGGCACCATGTGGTCGTGATGTCACTCGGTATGTGTGTCGAGAGAGGCAGAACTTAGCTGTGCTTTCCTGTAAAGGCACTGAGCAAAAGAGAATGGAGAGGCTGAGCCTCTGTGTAGTGCTTAATCCACCAGAACTAATTATATCATAATAGCTTGTGCAATTAGATAATCACAGAAAACTTAAAAAGATTTACTCAAGGTGATAAGAATTTAGAAATGAAGTTAAAGAAATCAAAAGACAGCCGATGATCGGACCGAACATATACCAGCTTTCCTGTTCCAAGAACTTTGAATCAGAGCCAAACAATCTATTAAGTAGCCAGGACGTTGGCTTGGTGTTACATAATACACGTGGGAATTTATCAGGGCCGTTGTCTGACACACCAACCAAAATAAACAGGGACATTCTGAGCAGTGTGAAAAGGAGTTTGCTTTCATTGACAAAAGATAGGCTAAGAGTTGAAGCTGCTGCTTGCAGTCGAAGGAATGCTTGATGTGTACTTGAACTTTGCACCGCAACTCGTCTTCATTGTGTCCCTGTATCTTCAGCAATAGTTTAAAAACAAAGTGAAACGTACACTTCTAATATTCTGGACTCCTTCCGTTTATCATCTGTCATTCATGGTCTTTCATGGTAATTCAGGATACAGGGATTTCCATTTATAGCCAGAGCTTCTGTAATGTTGTATCTTACTCCCGTGAAAGATATCTTCTTTAAGTATTTCAATTGAGAGAGCCAATGGCTTTTTACTTTAAAAGATACAGTTGTAAACGGAATCATCGTCTTGATTTTTGTTTCATCTCTGTTCTGTCAATGGTCATCTTTTCTGATTCTTACATTCAACATATCGTGTAAGGCATTCCACAGAAAAAGACCCCACTGCAGGTAGATGCTTGTAACGTCAGCTTAAATATCGCATAGTGTATCTACAGTGCTCTCATAGCAGGGATTAAAAAAAGATTAAAGGATTTAGATTTAAATGAATTGACATTTACATATATCAAATAGCACTTTCCTAATCGTCCATCCTATTTGCATAACGAGGGACGTTATCACCTCTACTGTCAAAACAGGAGATTGTTTTCCCTTCAGAAATGAATTAGCTGCCCTACTTAGCATACACAGGTACAGAAAGGTTCATTAACTCTCTGATTTAGGTGATTTTTCATAACAGAAGGGTGAAAATTGTCACCTAATTTCATTAAAAACATTAAGAAACTCTTTACAAAAAATACATTTCGAGTGCTGGGACTTAGAGCGCAGTTTTCATTCTTTCAATGACTTGTTAAATTACTTATGAGATGATTTCAATTATAAAAACAAGCCATGCCTACTGGATACGCTCCTGCATGTGATACACCGTGCACTTTTAATGAATAGGGATCGTCATTCATTTGGTTGCTCTACTTCCATGTAGTTTATTTCCTTGACGAACCTGGCCTGTGAAGTTCTTGTGAAGCTGGCTTGCACTTGGAGTGGTGTGAAATTCTCCTTTTTTGTTCAGCAGGAACGAATGCAGGAACTTGGGAACTGAGCGGTGCAAGTGCTAAAGAAGGCCATTTGTTGGAAGGAAACAGGAAAGAGAAAGAAAAGGAAGGAAAAAATACATAATTTCAGGGACGAGAGAGAGAAGAAAAACGGGGACTATGGGGAGAAAAAAGATTCAGATTACGAGGATTATGGATGAACGTAACAGACAGGTGAGTGGAGTAAAATTCTCTTAGTATCGTTATTTGCATAGAGTCTTGATTGTGTGTTCCCCAGCTACGAGAAGGGTACTGAAAACACCTTGAACTTGCGAACATCTATTAAAATAAGTTTTGGTGAATGACATGTGGCCAGTTGACATACTGATAGTCTCTTAAGTGTAATGGAAGAAAAATCACTGTATCTGTTAGAGATGCAGTTTGCACATTCGTGATGATTGCAACAATCACTTTGGACTTCAACTTGAATTTTAAATGAGAGCTGAACTTGTGTGACACAAATAGCTTAATAATTAAGAGTTAATAAGCATAACATTGCTACCCTGCATGCATCATCAAACAAAGATATTCTTATATTCCTGAGAACTAGGTCTTTCGTGGTCTCCCGTTGCAATTTTTATGATATAGGCCAAATATCCTGCAGGAAAATGGATTTCACTCTGTTCATGGTAAAAGACACTTTGAAAGACATCCAAAACATTTTAACACTGTGCTGACAACAACAAAGAAAACACCCACGAAAGATACTAGTGATTTAAAGCATAAGCGTGAGCTGTCCATTAATTCATACCTTTTCCCTTAAATCCTGAATTTTATAAACAGAGACAGTAAATTCTACAATTCTGGGTGACAATTAAAAATAATAGTGTAAAAAAATTCTAGAAACAGAGAGGCAGATGGTGGTATAATTTTTTCTAGAACTCCAGTGATAATGTCTGCATGATAACAATTAATCTGTTCTGAAGACTTTACACATCCGAATGCCCAGTTCAGCACCAGAGACTCGTATATCCTGAATGCACGCAATCTGAGTCTGTTTTTCTTTGCATTTGAAGAGGGTGGATTTAGTTAGGCTGTGGGAGGATAGCTGGTGGTTTGTGCACGTCCTAATGTTAAATGTCAAATCATGGTCCTTGCAAGAAATTTTAGTGCTGCTGGATCCCAGCCTGGTGTGTGGGCAGTGGAACCTTGCAGAACCGGCATGCCTTGGCCATAGGAAGAAAGTGTTTTGCCTGTTGCCCGTCTATACTGGGGACAGCTCAAAGGTCAGCCTTGGAATGCCCACCAGACTGTAGCTGCCCCCCAAAAAAGACTCTCATCTTCCCTGTTGTCCTTTTTTATCTTCTCCGACCTAAAGTAGGACTAGAAGTGATTTATTTTTTATAATTCAGTATTGTTACATGTGCCAATTACAGTGCTATCAAAGCCAGTACGCCCTTAGGAAGTAGAGAATCCTCCCAGTTTTTCAAGTCCATACCCCTTTAAGTTACTATGTATTGTAAGGTACATATGGGCTGTTTTTGGCTGAGTACTGCACTAAAGGATGAATAATGCTAAGCTTTATGATGGATTCTTTCAGTGTTTTTGTACATATTATTTATTGCCGTGGGTCAAGTCCAAGAGCAGTTATTTCGTCAGTATTAAAACCACTATTTTTGAAACTGGTTTATAGCTTGAAATTGAAATGAAGACTGAACTATTGAACATCTTGTTCCATCGATGGTTTAGACTTTGTTACCTGGACTAGAACCTATTTTGGGTGACTCACAAATTATCTGAATTAGCATTTATACTTTCTGAATAAGACCAAGTAGTTTCTAGGCTCAAGAGATCCACTATAACTTCCTTTCACTTACAAAGACAGAAAGAAAATTTTGTGGGTTGAACTCCTGAGCTTTCATTGTGCTTTATAAAGGAATCTAAAACTGACACAGGGATACAAGAATTTTAACACCACACCTTTGAACTCATAAACGAACCTCTGTTCTTAATTTTAATATATTTGCATTCATAATTGCCATTACTTTGTTCTTTAAAAGTCGTAATAACTGCAGGAGAAGAGAAATTATTTCAATTCAGCTTTGTTTGACTTCCTTCAGATGGATTTCTTGATTTTATTCTGTAGAGTTTGGGAGGTTTCTGTTCTTTTCTCCAGTGTTTAGGTGCGATAGGCCCTGTAATTCAGTACTTTTTAATGGACTTAGAAAAATTGAAAACGACTGTGTTTTAGCCTGTATGTTTCAGCGACTGTTGTACACATGAATGCACACCTCTTACCTCCTCTGAGAGTGATCCTAAGAAGCATTTGGGAGAGTCTGTGAGCTGCTGGTCTCTTCTCATGATCCAAACCAACAGCTGCGAGGGCAGAGCCCTAACCCAGGCCTAGTTTGGGCTGCGTGTGTCCCTGCAGAAAAGCTAATGTTGGCTGCTTTTCTTCTTTGGAAGTCGCCCTGACTGCAGATTGTCCAGCAAAACCCCACACAACGGCCCCCCTGTCATCTTTTCTGAAAAGTAGTAAAAGTCAGCTGTGGCATTGCCTTTATTTGGCTTCACACAGAACAGAGTTTGTTTCTCCCAGAAAAAGGAAATACTGACTTAAAGTGTGAAATGAAATATGACAGAGCCCATGTGATCAATTGTGGATCATTAGGGAACAAAACTGTTATGAAACAGAGTGGCTCACAGTCCAAATTGAATTTTGCCTTTTCTTCAGCTTTCATAATGGAAGTAAGAAATAGCTAAAATTCAGAAACCCCAACTATAACCAAATAACTTAGGGGACTAAAGTTAACACTGCTGTGCCTCCAAGTTTCCCAGAGTTTTCAGGTTTGCAGAAACTACTTCTTTGTTAATTTTTAACCGAAACAAGATGGATATTTTAAGCTAGCATGTAAAAAATAAATAAAATTATGAACTCTAAATTTCTTTTATAGGAATTTTCCAGCAACTCAATAAAAGTACCTACACGTTACATGCCAAGGACTAACTATATATTATTCGGCTTAGTTCTTGCCAATCCCTTTTGCAGCAGAATAATTCACTTAGTAAATCAGCAGATGTCACTGGGCTGCAGTGTGCCTACCGCTGCATCCTCAGTGGTGACCAAGAATCCCATCCAGCTCAGTACCTGCTCCAGGGTCAGGAAGCTTCTCTCTAAAGGACCAGAGAGTATACCTCTTCCTGAGCAGTCGAGGCTCTGTCTCGCCCCCTAAGCTCTGTGGAGCCACAGGCAAGGTATAAATGATCCAGCGTGGCATGTTCCAGGAGGGTTTTACTGACACAAACAGAGGGGACTAAATTTGACCTGTGGGCCCTGGTTGAGGACTTGTGGTGTGATCAAACAGACTTGAACTATGTAAACGTGTGACAAAAATGTCATTCACAGGAGCACTGCTATCAGAGAAATTATCAAAGCACCATAAAAGAATAACAGGAGTAGGGCATTTACCTTTGGAGCCAGAGAAATGCCAAAAGATGAGTCGGCATTTTGCAGCTGACACCTTCTCCAAGGGCAGCATCTGAACAAAGCCCCTTGACAGAGGGAAGAACTGGGCTGGGGAGTCCAGGGAAGGCTGGGGACTAGAGCCTGGTGGTTGAGGGTAGCGAGATGGAGAAAAAAATGGAACACTAGCAAGGGCCAGATGTTGTAGGGCACAGTAGGTTGTCCTTTACATCCTAAACAACAGACCCATGGCCACATACTCGATCTTAGTGGCCGAGATCTGAGGCTACATCTCTCATTCAAACCAAACAAAACAGAACAGACATGATGCATCCAGTGTAGCATCCTGGCGAAGAGCATGGTACTATCTCATTGCTTTTCCCAGGCGGTTCATGCTGCACCTAGTATCATGAAGTGTCTCAGAGGGTAGTTGTGAGAGGTACGTGAACCTGGCTGTGGTCCTGGTTCTGCCAGTGCACTCCAGTAAGCTACTCGCCCACCCTGAGCCTTATCACTTCCCTCATCACTAGGGTGAGGATTCAAAACGCTAACTGGCTCTTTGGTTCATTGACGTAGTTGAGTGATCTGTGTTAAAGACCCTAGCACATAGGAAGTGCTAAAAAATTTTCATATTAGCTACTCCTGTTGAGTTTCTTGCTCTTTGTGACTTTTTTTTAGAGATTTTTTATTGATTTGAGAGAGTGTGTAATATGAGAGAGAGAGACCCCAAGCAAATGCTTCATCTATGGGTTCATTCCCCAAATGCCTACAACAGCTTCGTCTGAGACAAACCAAAGCCAGGAGCCAAGAACTCCATCTGTGTCTTCCAGGGGCAGAAACACAATTATTTGAATAATCATCCTTACCTCCCAGGGTCTGCATTTGCAGGAGTCAGGAGCCAGAGCTGGGATTTGCACGCAGGCATTCTGGTATGCATTCTGCCAGGCTAATTGCTTAGTGCAGTAAATGTGATCTATGTCAGTACAGCTCCTGTCTCGTGTGGTACCCGGACATTCATTTCAAAAGACCTGTATCTTAAAGGGTATCAGGAGGTTGGGGGGAGAGGAAGAGAGTGGAGGAACACTACTGAGAAGGAGCCCTCAGCAGCCAACACGTGGTACAGGAGCTGGCTCTTGGGAACAGGGCGGCCTGGGGTCAGGCCAAGATGACATCACACAGGACAACTGTAGAGCAGAGTGTGTGTCAAGGATGGGGGGAAGGAGTTTTCTAAATTCTATGCTTGAAGGACATATTTTCCGAGGTATGTTACTGACCAAATGGTTTTTAACTACTCATTTTATCACTTCCAGCTTCCCACGCATGCTAATGCTGCCATTTCAATCCCTGCATCTGGTATCTTCCTTTCACCCTCTAAGTTCCCTCATCAGCTAGACAATTACAGTCTTACACCTGGTATGGATTTTTGAATCATGCTTCTGTAGCAGGTTTTAAATGTGTGTTGTCCATGTGAGCCTTTCTTTTTAAAATATATTTAGAAATATATCTATTACAGTAAGAAGAAATGTCAATAAAATTCAGGTATGCTCAGGCTAACCCTGTTTACTCATGTTTGTGTTCAAGATTTTCAGCTGCAGCTCAACAGGCTAATCCTCCACCTTGCGGCGCTGGCACCTTGGGTTCTAGTCCTGGTCGGGGCGCCGGATTCTGTCCCGGTTGCTCCTTTTCCAGGCCAGCTCTCTGCTGTGGCCAGGGAGTGCAGTGGAGGATGACCCAAGTGCTTGGGCCCTGCACCCCACAGGAGACCAGAAGCACCTGGCTCCTGGCTTCGGATCAGCGCAGTGCACCGGCCGCAGCGCGCCAGCCATGGTGGCCATTGGAGGGTGAACCAACAGCAAAGGAAGACCTTTCTCTCTGTCTCTCTCACTGTCCATTCTGCCTGTCAAAAAAAAAAAATTTTTTTTCAGCTTTCCTACTTTGAAAGGATAAGAGAAATAAACCCAAGTTTATTTGTGCAACTTTTTATTTCAAAGACATTTTCATGTTTGAATAGCTAGCTATAAGTGGAAAATTATTGCCAAATAACACAATCAGGACCTGAAGTATTAAGCAAAAAATGTATTTATGTGCCTTAAGTTTTCTTCCCTTCCATCAAATCTGGCACACTAATAGTTTTTTTGCCAGCAAACAGAATTTCATGTAATTATCAGTGCAATAACTGGAGCACAGATGAAAGACAATTAGCAACATTCTCCTGTTAATAGAATAGGAGAATCCCCTTATGATTAGGAAGACATCAGAGTTCAGAACTGTTAAATTTCCTGACTTCCCCTCTTCTTGTGTCGCTGTCTTGGTTTCTTTCCATGACTTGTATTCTACACAAAATAATCTAGAAAAAATGTACTCAGTGTCGATGGAGCCCTTGAAAGTTTTTCCCTACAGATATTTTCAAATGAAATCTGGTAAATTCTGCACTAAACTGAAAAATAATATGAATCAGCTCCCAAGAAATGACTCTTTAAGAAGAACATTGTTTTTATTCCTTTCTTCTATTTTCACTATTTGGGACTCTTAGAATTTTAGCTAAAATTTCAGAGGTTTTTAATGAAACTTTCCTTCAAGGTGGGATACCCAGGGTATCGGTAAATAAAGCGTTAATGACCGAGTCACACCCCAGTAGTCTGATCTAGTTTGTTCAAATTGAGATAGAGTCTCTCTTTAAATGTGAGGAAGTGTACACTTGAGAAACACCAATTAATTGCCCAGAGAAGAAAAGTCTGTGATGAGCCCCAACCGTAAGTTGGGAGATGGGTGATGCCGTCACTGACAAATCCAGTTTTACTTTATCAGAGAACAGTCATCCTTATTAGTGGAGGCGTTCCCAAAACCTGTGTCAGTCAGATAGAAGATCAGATGTTCAGTCAGTGCAAATATGCTGATTTTTCTATCTCTTAAATCCAAACTAACCCTGCAAAAACTTCACACTGCCCTTCTTTAAAAAAAAAAAAAATTCCTTATTTTCATTTTGTTTGAAAGACAGTCTCCCGTGTGCCAGTTCACTCCTGCAGTGTCCACAACGGCCAGGGCTGGATAAGGTGGAAGCCAGGAACCTGGAACTCGGGTTGCATCTCCTACATGGGTGGCAGGGACCTAAGGGCTTGAGCCATCATCCACTGCCTCTCGTGATGTGCATCTGCAGGAAGCCGGATCACAGTGGAGTAGCCAGGATTGGAACCGGGCACTCCAGTACAGAATACGGGTGTCCCAAGCAGTGATTAACCACTGCACCAAATGCCCTCCCTCTGCCTGTTTTCTGGCTATCATTTCTTAGCAGCCAGCTGCCTCCCCTACACTTGTAATAAAAGGTATCAAGAACTCAGTGTATATAAATAAATCGGGGTGTATCATAGTAACACATATCAGAACTGAATTATAGGGTCTATTGTGCATACTGGGGGTGCCTACGAAATCATTCCCCATGCTTGCAAGTTAAATCATTCTTTCGTTA
Source organism: Sylvilagus floridanus (assembly GCA_949820135.1). Taxonomy (NCBI): domain Eukaryota; kingdom Metazoa; phylum Chordata; class Mammalia; order Lagomorpha; family Leporidae; genus Sylvilagus; species Sylvilagus floridanus. The sequence continues at coordinate 11,437,904 of OX463246.1, read as the reverse complement.
ATCTTAAAATCACAAGGGAAAACATTGTTATTCACAGAATAATTGGTTGAAATTACTAGTGATTGAAAAGATTGAAAAAGCTAACCAGAGGGGAAAATGGCATCAGTTGTACTTTCAAGAGTTTCCCAAAAAACAAACAGTAGCCAGAGTGCTCAGATGTGTTTCATTCATTTCGCTTTGATTGCTAGCATTTCGAAAACAACTCACAAACGGGGTCCCTGCTGGCTAGCTGCATCCTGGTGATGGTGGGCCACACACTGACCGGGCAGCCCTTGCAGCCTGTGGGGCATATTTATGCCACCCGGGCCTGCCCTCCTCTGCCAGGAAGAGAGGGTCCCAGCTACCGTCGGGCCCACTCGGCGGCTTTCCTCTGGCAGTGAATGCCGAGAGGCTACAGTTTTCACAGGGAAAAGCTCTGTCTGCTTAGCATGCCATCTCTGGGATCGAACTCTACCTAGAAGTTGGGGTTCCCAGGTTTGCACTATTTCAGTTCGAAGTCGTGAGTCTCATGGTCTGTATTCGAAACTGAAATGTAAGAAAACGGTGATCCTTTTGTTTATTGTCTCTGCAACATTTTGTCTAGCAAGATGACCTGGAAGGGCCCCTGTCGCCTCTGTGAAGGCACTCTCTCCCCATTCTGTTGGCTACAAGCCACCTTTTGCTTTGCAAGTCCACACAGTGTATACGACATTGAATTACTGAGAAACCAGCTCTAAAAATATTAACAGTATAAATAGACCACATAAACCAAGAGGTTTCTTCCAAACTGTAGGTTAGAAGACAAGTTGCTAATTGTTTCAAAAGCCATGTCCTTTGCAGTCTGAAACTGGCCTTAACATCGTTCATTGAAGAGGGAGCTCCTTCAGGAATTATTATGGTGAAAGTATTTTGTTTTTTTTTTTTAAATTCACTTCCCATTGTGCTGTCATTGAAGTCTACTTGGAAACTTTTAGTATTCCTTTCTGAGAATAATGGCTCTGGCAAAAATAAATAATGTCGCCAAATTAAATTGACAGGAATTACAATGCCATCCTGTGCGATGTGCATTTGGGAGTCCCCTGAAAGACTTTGGACCACTGATAGGAGCGAGAGAACCAGTCTCGGTGTTTGGAAATTTGACTTTTAATTTTAAGTTGGAACCGTTGCGCTTCAGAAATCGCTAACATTTAAATAACATTTCAACAAATAGTAAGTGTTTGGAAACTGCAGCCGAGACAGCCTCCTGCCTTCTGTCTTGCAAGGATTGATTTGGAAGGCCCTGAGGGAGAAAATATTGGAGTTAGGAGGTAAAACTGAAGCCATTGTGGGAAGGAAGAAGTTGCACTCTTCCTGTTATGACAGGAAAAGAGAGACAAATGTGCTTCCTGAGTTGCTCAGTGGGGAATGAGGCACTCTCTGACCTCTGCCTTACATCCATGTGGCCTTTGTCGCGCTGGTAAACATGTTTTTGCCCCCAAAATATTAGTCTGGCTTCTTTGAGTCTTCTTAGTTTCTACTGCTGCAGTTGCTGTAGATAAGGCTCAGGGTGACAGAGACATTGTTCTGGGATGACTTCTGCAGATCGCATTCAGCCTGTGAAGCAGCCCTGTCACAGTCAGAGCAGACCTGGACGGTGCGTAGTCAAAATTAAAAGCATATTGCGTGAGCGACTTCTGTTTTTAAAAGGCAGAAAATTCCTAGGCTTAAAAAAAAAGAATCAGGCCGCTATAAAATCTCTCAAAGCTGATGAATCGCCTGGTGTTGCCTCATCTCTCTCCCTTGTCTTCAGAGGGAGGCTGTGTGTCTCAGTCTTCAGCAGTCGTAAGTGTCACAGCACAGACCACGTGCGTTTGTTCAGACACACTCAGGTTTACTCCTCCTTTGCGTCCAGTTCGTTAGTGGGGATCTCATACATCTTTTCTGATCTTTCCTCAAATTAGGGTGCGATGCCCACAATTTCAGGTTTTACCCTGGAGTTGGGGGGTTGACACGGGGTGGGGGGGGGGAGCGTTGATAGCATTCTAAATTCCACACTCACTGCCTCTTGCTTTAATCCCTTTATGGGGTTCAGGATTTTAGGGACTGTTGCTTACAAACCCTTTGCAAGGGCTGCTTTCACACGACTTGCCCGAGGCGAACCAGGACAATGGTCCCCTTTGCAGTGCAGCCCGCTGCTGTGTCATCCTCGCCAGCAAGGCTCGAGGGTTGCGAGCACATGGTCGCCGGCTGCTTGAAAGGGTCCCTCACTGCTCTTTAAAGGGCCTTTCATTGTATAAAGGAGCACTTGTCCAGAACACAAGTCCGCAGTGGCATGGCTTCCTCCCTCCGAGAGTAATCACCGAGCCCCCAGCTCGCCGGCCTTCCTAATGACAGACTGAATTAAGCAAAATAAAGCTCAAGAGGAGGACTTGCGAACAGTCGTCCCATTACTGAGTGTCAGGGACAAGGGAGGGGGAAGAGACCGGGTGGGAGGGCCCTGCCCTGGTTTTCAATTAAAGATTGTCACTCCAGACTTCTGACTCCGGCGCTAACCCTTTAAACACATAGGAAGAACCAGTGGCTCAGGGATTACAGAGTGCATTGTGTCTGTGGGCTGTCCGTCTTGTCACTCATTAGTCATTCAGCCTCCTTAACTGGGAGGAAGCAGATTATCTAGGTGGGGGAGGAGGAGGAAGGGGAGGAGACCTAAAATATTGTCCTAGAATAAGGGCTGTAAGAGTCGGGACTGTTTAGAGAAGACAAAACGGATAAAACTTCAAGGCTCGGATGTAGAATTTGCTGGATAGGAAATAGGTGCCAGGTTCTCCACTCATTGATCACTCGAAGCTTCAACTAAGATGAGGGGTGGTTGGGTGCTGTAGATAGAGTGATGTTAGTTTCCCTTCCTGTGTGTCTGAAGCCATTTGGAGTTAGGCCTCCTTCCTTGCTCATGTGGGCACCCGCTGTGGCCAGTGTGCAGAGTGTGTTCCCGTAAGGGGCAAAGACCCCCGCAGTGAAGGTCGCAGAAAACGTCTCTGGAGGCGGCCCTGCGGATGGGTCCGGGGCGGGCACGTGGGTTGGAGATGGATCAGAACACCCTTGCCATTGTGCAGCAGTCAGACTAGCTTCCCTGCCCCGCAGGAAATGATATGGGACTTGTCCTCTGTTTTTGGAACGTGTTATTTACATTGCCTGTGTGTAAATCAGGGGCCCGCCTTTTTGGACTGGCTGCAGGCAGACCTGTATTTGCCACCAACCAAAATGCTTCCCATTTTGTGAAATTTAAACAAACAGCCATAAATATAGAACTCTGTGCCCGCTAGTGCATGCATGTGGTTCTCACTGGCTTCAGGGGGGACGGCGTGGGTGTCTGAGGCAGAGTTGGCTACAGAGCTGCACAAAAGTAGCTTTAGTATATTGTCAGAACCTGGGGACCAGCATGCTCTCAATGCAGCATTACTAGTCTGATTTTTTTTATTTTCTACTTTAACCTGGGAAGCTATCGTGACATTAGTTCATGGCTTACACAGTACCTGCTTGTGCTCATCGGAGTTTCTGGCATTTCTTGATGCAAAGTTACAAATGACAATTCCTGTGCCTACTCAGTGAGCAGTTGGCGGGGTCCATGCCGTGCTGAACTTCATAGTTACCTAAAAGAGGGAAGACTAGCTAATGGATTTTGTGAGAGAAGGTGCTATTTCGGGTCCATCCAGGAGCTATTTTTGTGACCCTGGGCAAGGCAATTCTCATCTTTATTTATGGTATTCATCTGAGAAGTGAGGATGATAAACTATGCCAAATAGCACCTTCAAGGAGATACTGTCAAATGTAGCAAGATAACTCACTGTACAATCTTTGAACTTCTTAAATCACTGAAGTTAATGCTTATCTAAAGACAGAGTTGTAAGAAATATGATACACTCCAACTTTACCCACAAATCAACACTCCAAAGTTGATTCAGTCCAGTTTTCTCTCTTGCTTCATTTTACCAAATACAAATTTTTTAAAAAATGAGGTAAAACAACTATTAGAAAATTTTCTTCTCTTGGTGGTGAGCTTTCTATTTAAAAAAAAAAACTTGCCTTTTTAAAAAATTATTACACTGTTTTCATGATTTACTTATTTACTTCATTGGAAAAGCATAGTTACAGAGAGAGAGAGAAGGAGAGACAGATCTTCCATCTGCTGGTTTACTCCCCAAATGGCCACAATGGCTGGAGCAGGGCCGGACTGAAGCCAGGAGCCAAGAGCTTCTTCCAGGCATGGGTGCAGAGGCCCTAGGCACATTAGCAGGGATCTAGATGGGAAGTGGAGCAGCCTAGACTTGAACCACGGTCCATATGGGATGCTGGTGCTGTAGGCAGCAGCTTCACCTGCTACACCACAATGCCAGCCCCAGTGAGCTTCCTGTTAACATGGTCTGAACACACGTAGAAACCTGATTTTCAGCTGTCAATTGGGGATAGCAAAATAACACATAATTCTTTAGCCAGCTTTGTTTTTAGATTTCATTAACGAGCTTGAAGAAATGATGGTCAGCTGAGAGAGATGCTCTAATGTGGACAGAAGTAAGCAATGGTAACAAGAGCTGACAGGCCTGGGAGAGCAGGCTTTTACCACGTGAAACAATATGGCTGAGCCTGGCATGTGAGCAAAAACGCGACCTACGTGGAATAGCATTGCACAGTCCACAAGTCACTTACGCCTGCATTATGTCTCCTCGTTTGCCAGCGCTTGTCAAATCTGCACGATGCCTGTAATGACCTCTGTCTTGCAAGTGGGTTTGTCCAAGGACTCAGAGCCCCTAACAATTTTCATTTGCTATATTTTGCTCCTACGCTGCGTTTCTAGTAAAGACATGTATCCGTGGGTGCTTCACAAAGTTTGTGGCGAAGGGAATGAAAAGATAACTTTCCTTTGGTGCCGAAAAACTTGTGAAATCTATACAGTCTTTTCATACTATGCATTTCCATGAACTTTTTGACAAGCCTGCAAATATTTGCTTTAAAAATATGTTAGCAATAGAGATTTCCTACTTTAGCCATCTGAGCAGTGCTTTTTCTGTGATGATTTTCAACACATCATTCAATGTTGTCTGTGCGTGTTCTTTATAGTCTTTTGTATCTTTCTGACTACAAGAAGAGAGTCCATTTTACTCCTTGGGTGGAAATGGTAGAAGTGTTCCCACGACATACTGGCAAGATGGAGGAACCAAATGTGACATCTGTAGGGTAGAACTGCACGTGCTATATGAATGCTTATTTTCACCCATTTTCCATTCACTTGTATCTTCCCCCAAAACTGTGCACTATCTCAGCATAGGATTGAAGCATCTGAAAACTACAGTAAATATTTTTAGATTCTCTGGTTCTGCTTCCTGCTTCATTCATACCTCCCTTCCATCCAGGTCTCCTTGGTCATGTCCAGGAGCGAAGTGCTTCCTCCTTGGAGAGCCTTGCCCCACTCTTGTCCAGTTCTCATCCCTGATGCTCCTCCTCTTGTGAACCTCCTCAAGATTTTCTGCAGTGCTTTCTACTTAATAGAACAAAGCAGAGTAACTCGTGTGGCTCTTCCCAAGCCCACAACACTTCAGTCCTTGGCAAGTGTCTGCCATTTCACTTTAACTCTAGTTTTGGAGGGTTGAACAATCCGAATCCCGCAGTGGCTCCTCACGCAGAGTTGTTCTTGAACGCTGCATTGGTCTGTTTGCCGCCTTGTTACACACTCTGACTTCATAAGTGGCTTCTTACCATGCAGCTCTCAGAACTGAACACCGTCCCAGAGATGATTCTAACAGAACGATCCGTAGGGTAATTAGTAACCACCGTAGAAGGCTACAAATCTAGATGCTGCCTCCAAATTCAGCAACCATGTTCATTTTCTTCCAGCCTGAGCTTTATGATTTTTTTTTAAATGCAGACTTTCCAATGACCTCTGTTGCATTTATCTGTTTGTGTGGCAGCTTCCCAGAGGCTGTAGAAGGTGCTCTGGGTTTGGACGCCACCGTCTACTGGGTTGGGGTTACCTGCAGATCTGCTGAGCGTGTCTTCCACGTGAACATTATCATCTAAACCAGGGGTGGGGAAGCTTTTATCTGTTATTTATCTTGCCAAGAGCTATTTGGATATTTATGACATCATTTGCGGGATGTACAAAATTATCAACTTAAAAATTAACCTGCTATAGATTGATTGAGTTTTGAGTTCCTGCCTGTGGTTGCCTTGCAGGGCCAGGCCAAATGATTTTGTGTGCCCTGTGTGGCCCGCAGGCCGGATGTTCCCCACCAATGGAAGGGAAAGTCTTCAGCAAGGTGCCATGTGGTGCACTAACTCTTCCATCCCAAGCAGCGTTTTTATCACTGGCTTCGAATCAGGGATTGGAGCATCCAGCCTGCAGGCCGTGTAAACACTGGTGGAACTCAAAATTCAATAAATCTATAGCAGGCTAATTTTGTTTAGTTGATCATTTTGTGCGGCCCATGAACAATGTTATAAATATCCAAATGGCCCTGGGCAGAAAAAAGATTCCCCATTCCTGCAATTTCACATTGAACAGAAATTAGCCCCATTTAGTTTAGTTCTTTCACCGTATTTAAATCAGCTAAATTACACGGATGAGTCTCCAGTAGGTCAAACTGTGCGTGAGGGGTTCAGCCTACACTTTGCCAGATACATATTCTTTTGAGATCTGGGGGCATCCTGAGGTTCAGTAAATCTGCTCCAGAAATGCTGCCATCCCAAACTTTCAGAACCTCCCCTTTCTCTCTGTATCCTGTGATTGTAAAGCTAAACTTTTATCTTCAGACTGCTCCCTCCTTCTCCCTGGTGAGTCATGCAGCCAAGGAATAAAGCCACTTTTCTCTGAACTTCCTGACATACATTTTCTTGCTTGAGTCCATGAGCACATGTACGTGTATATTTGTCTCCAGGCACTCTCTGCCTTCTGGATGCTAAATTCCCAGGTAGCATAATTGCTTTTGCCCAAGATTGATGTCACTAATCTGCTAAACTTTTCAGTAAAATAAACATATACATACATGGGGGGGAAGGGCTTCAAAAAGTTTGTGAAAAAATAGAATTAAAACATGGGTTTATTTTAGTGTAAAAAAAAAAAAAATGTTTAGGGGCAGGTGTTGTGATGTACTGGGTTAAGCCACCATGCCAGTTCAAATCCTGGCTACTTTGTTTCCCAACTAGCTTCCTGCTAATGCAGCCTATGAGGCAGCAAACATGGCCCAAGTGCTTGGGCCCCTGCCACCCATGTGGGAGACCCGAATGGTGTTCCAGGCTCCCGGTTTCAGCCCGGCCCAGCCCCAGTTGTTGCTGTCACTTGGCAAGTGAACCAGCAGATGGAAGACCTTCCACTCACTCTGTCTGTTTCTTTCTCTCTCTGTCTCCGTGCCTTGCTCTTCCTTTCAAGTAGATGAAAATTTTTAAAAAATTAAAAATGTAATCCATGCCTACTATTTTCATAGTACACATTTTCCACAACCTTCTGGAAACCCTCTCCCACACAGTCCAGAAACCCTTGCTGCGAAATTCAATTGTCAAAAAGGCAAGTAAAAATATCAACTTTTAACAGAAAAGCTGTGTCTAGACATTCAGCCTCTAAGGTAGACTATTTCCATCGCCTAATGCACTGTTCAGCAAACGCCTATTGAGCGTCGCTGGACAGAGGCTGGGTAAGGCCCGAGTGGGAGACTTGGGAGTGTTCAAAAGCAGATGCACAGGGAACCAGCTCTGTGATGCTGGGCTAGAGGAAAGGCTAGCAGAGCAGGAGGAGCAAGGTGCAGGGAGGAAGAGGTTTGACCCGCGTGTTCAGTGCAAGCCTCAGGCAAGCCTTGCAGCGTGGTGGGAGCCTGCCGGTGACCGGGTGGAAACGGAGCAGCAGGCCACCAGCTTTCATCCCAGACCAGAAGTGACCCAGGTGGTAGATGTCGCTTCATATCCCTCTTGATTGGATTAGCATCTCCTTTTCATGCTCAGTCTAGACAAAGACTTGGTCTGAAAGCAACAACTGATTTCTCCCAACTCCAGATAAAAATACTATTGCAGATCATTAGACATGACTGAAAATATAACTCTTATGGCCAAGTAATGAGTTTTGTTCCAAATAAAGAAAATTCTTCTTAAGCGTTAAGGAATTAAATGCCTTTTCTGCTGCAGCCATGAGGGAGCCATGTGAACAAAGACATTATTGTATGCAATCAGAACCACAGCACCTAATGCGAGTGTCTGACATGAAAATAATAAATAAATACTGCCTCGCACAGTGGTTGGCACACAGATCATGCTCAGGAAATTTCGGCTGGAGTGATTTCTCTTTAATTTCTCTGTAACTAAATTAGGTGGCACTTTACTTACTTTGGCTTTCTGCAGTTCCAATTTTTGATCACGTCTTGTATGATCTCGAGCCACTGTTAGATAAGATACGTGATATCTGACCCCACGCGAGGATTTGAAATCCAGGGTTACTCCAAAAGTTAATCCTGAAACATCTCAACAGAACACCATCATGACATTTGTGGTTATTGGAAGATTCAAGAGGTTAAAAAAAAATAAAATGGTCAGTGTTTACAGAGTAGCTTTGTTTTCCATGCATACATCATACGTTAAGTTTTTTTGGTTCTGAAAACTAAGCTTTGAATTGTAGTACTAACTTTAATGATATTGGCTCTATTCTTCTCCTGATTCACCTTGATTGGTGTAAACACTGGAAAAGAGCATCTCTTTGCCTAACTATCATAAAAACAGCTTTCTTTCTCACCTGAAGTTCAAAATATGCTATTGAAAGAGAAATATGGACTTGTCCCCATTACAGACTATTGTCAAGTTATGAAAAATGTAATCATTACAATACATTATTACATTTAAGTATAAAAGCTCTGAATTGCAATCTTTGTCGTTGAGTGGCATATTTTAAATGAAGAGTAATATCCCAGCTCTCTTTCGAAAGCTTAATGCCTAAAAACAATTTTATCTAACTATGAACAATGAGAAAAAGCATTATAAAATACATTTTGAGTATGCTATAAAGATTATGAACATAATGCAGAATTAGATTTAGAGCAATTAAGAGTAGATTCTGAAGATACTTTGTGAAATGCTTTAATATAGTCATCATTTCAGTTTGCAGTTTTAATGAAAAGCAGCTATATGCACGGACTCTTTTGACAAGTATTGTTGAATAGGTGTGCATTATCCGGCAGCCTGTTTGGTTACACAAAAGTCGAGGAGCGCCGAAAAGTAAACACAAATAGTGGCTCTAGTGATATTTCTGCACCTCAGTGTGCTTTGATGGTAGGTGCTGTAACGTGCTAAATTCTGAGGTCTGAGTACAACAGAAACCATACTGTGTTGAGACATTCCACCCACAGCTTGTGGTCATGAAGTCTGATTAACAGTGGTTTTAGATACGTGGAAGTATTTTGGGTCAGGGCCTTCTGTGCAGAACATATTTTATAGCCTATTTCAGTAAATAAAATACCAATATGCAGGTACAGCTGGATATCTAAATTGCATCTAAAATAAAATATTCAAAGACCCTTTGTATAGATCTGTGTGATTAGTGATCATGCAACTTTATGTCCTTAATCCGTCTTGAATATCAATCATGACTCCTCTGATCAAACCAAAGTAGAAGTCTCTAAAGTGCTATGGTATTCTGATGTGAAAATAAAACACCGGCTATATTTTATCAGATGCGCATCGAAGAGACCATAAGCATGAAAAAGGAGGTCCGACATTGGCAAGGTTGGGACGTAAACAGCACATCTGAGTAGATATTGACTGGGTGCCGTGGGCTGGTAAATTCTAGAATGCTTTCTCTCCCAAAGGCTGTCCAGCAAGCATGGTGGGCTCTCTCTTTCTGTCGGGAGTGGAAGGGTGCTCAAATAGCCCTACCTGGTAGACTGTTCAGGCCTGCTGGACAGACACGTTGTGTTAGCTCTTCTTTTCCTGTTAACTTAGCTAAGAAAGCGGTGGGAACTGAGGTTTGAGGCATTTACTGTAAGCACTGCCTGCAGTGCTGTGCACATTATTTCATGCAATCCTCAACAGCAACCCAAAGAGTAGATGTCACCACAATGAAAAAATGAGACTCAAAGAAGTTCCATGAATTTCTTGGGACTAACAAATAGGAGAGCCAGTATTCAAGCCTGGAATTCTCGGAATCCGAGTTCCATGGTCTTCCCTTTCTAACGTGCTACCTTCCCTGCGAATGGCATAGACTCCTACAGTCACTATTCAGTGACATGGACACTTTTCCAAATCTATAGGTGAGTCACTTGAAAAACTCACGAGAAAAGTCGCTGTAGAATGTTACGTAATGTAGATTGATGTGATGTTCCTGCGAACCTCACATAATGGTTTCCCCCCATTAAGTTTTTTATATCGCACGTCTCTACCATGTGCTCTGCCATAATGTCTATACTGGTATTCAGACATTTCCAAGAGTAAGTGCCTCAAAGCCTAGTTTAAGAATCACTACTCCAAATAAATAAGCAAAGAAACAAATATTACTGGCAGCAGTAGGTATGGGAAGCAGATTAAATAAGTTAGGTTTCTCAGCCTTTCCTGTAAGCAATTTGCCTTATTGTCCAAATGTATTGGACCATTGAACTCTTAAGAAGTATGGTACAAGCATGATGTTCGTTAGAATACCTGCTGGGAAACACTGGACAGTATGCAAGAGGGAACTGCCGAAAGTTCATGAAAAATGAAATTTAAAAAGTAAGCTTCTTGGGCTCCAAAAAAAAAAATTTAGATCCATGCATAGTTTTTTTCCTAATATGCATTTTCCACAAACTTTCTGAAGACTCCTCCTATGCATGGATTGAATATTTTTTGCACCCAAGCTTGTCTTTTAATTCCATTCTCTGTGAACTTTTTGAAGTACCCTACTATGAGCTTACGCTTAGGAAGGTGCATGCCCTGTTTTGCTGGGCAGGCCGGAGCGGCAAGCTGAAGTTTATAATCAAGAGAAGGTGCAGCTGGGGAGAGGGAGACATCGCCTGCCCTGGGTAGGGTTGGCAGGTGGGAAGGAGGCAGTACTAAGGACAGGGAGCCAGGCAGACAGTTCAGTGCGAGAAAGGCAGCTGGCAGAGTGAGGCTTTGCAGCTTGGGGTGAATCCAGGAGGGAGGGAGTCCAGGCGGGGTGATCTGCTGGGACAGGAAGCTGACAGGCTGTCCGGAAGTGAATTGATAAGTGTGTAAGTGGTGGAGCCGCCTGGGAAAGAGACAAGTGTGAACCTGAGAAATGTTTTGAGGGACGGAATTATGGGACTTGGTAATAGATTAGATTAAAAGAAGAAAAACTCAGGGGTAGCTGTAATTTCTGGCTGGAAAAAAGAAAAAATGGAAATAGAAGAATGAAACCAAAGCCTTAACAGTATTAGGGCTAAGTTACTTCCCAAGATTATTACCGAATGGCTGGAAAACCAAATGCAAAACTCTTTGAGAGCACAGTTGCATTTCTTCAAGTATTTTCAATTAAATGGTATGAAACAAGACAATTTTAAGGGTTTTCTTTCTTTTTTTTTTTTTTTTTGAGCACCAATCTAAAATACTAAGTTTACAATATTGTGTTCAGGCTTCAGGTATTCAAAAAATAAGCTCCAAACTTAGGAATAAATTTAGCCATGCTGAAATTAATTGTTTTAAATCTTCTGTTGCTCAAAGAAATGTGGACTCGTTCTCTGGTTACCTTCATTAAAATGCTTTACATTGAATCTTACAGCTTCAGCAACAAGCTAGAAATCACACATTTTCAAATTCTAAGCAGAAATTAGTTTTAGATTTATTTGCTTTCCTTCCAAATGTGTTACTGCCCAGGGGCTCTGACAACTACACACCATTGTTTTTGCAAAGGAAAAAAAAATACACATAAAGCAAAACCCACACGTGCACGACTTCTTCTCTTTAAAAACTCGCCCACTGTCTTTTTTTCCAGGTGACATTTACCAAGAGGAAATTTGGGTTGATGAAGAAGGCTTACGAGCTGAGCGTGCTGTGCGACTGTGAGATCGCCCTGATCATCTTCAACAGCACCAACAAGCTGTTCCAGTACGCCAGCACCGACATGGACAAGGTGCTGCTCAAGTACACGGAGTACAACGAGCCGCACGAGAGCCGGACGAACTCGGACATCGTGGAGGTGAGGGCGAGCGTGCAGGGACCTCCCGGCCGGCACACAGCCATGGCCTTCCCTCCCTGGGATGCTCATGACCCCGGCTACCGCTGTGCCCTGACTGTCCCCCACACAACGTAAGGTGCAGGAATGACGGGGAAGGTGTGGCACTGGTCCTTGCTGGAAATCCAGTCCCAGTGCCTCGTCTTCCTAGGATGATCCCTGTCCCCCACTGTGTTATCCAGACACCAGGGTCAGGAGACAGCTTACCACATCTTAGATGATTTCCCAACATAGCAAAAAAAAAAATTATATTGAAATATGAACTCATGCCAGCATTACACTTCCAATTTTTCACTTTATGTCTCTTCTCCCTAATTAATTCTTTGAAATATGTTCTTGCTGGAAGAGTAATGACAATCATTTTCCTAAAGATGTTTTTCCCCCCAAAATTACATCATTTTCTATAGCAGTGAAAACTGTTGATGTACGTGGTATCGGAGACTGGAGGAAAATGAATCTAAATGTTTGCTCAGTGTTTTATCAAAATCACATTTAAAATGTTGATTATGACAAAAATAAATAAGCGTGTTAAAACCCAAAAGATATTTTAGATTGATTAGCATAAGTAACATGCCATAGAATTTTGGATGGAACTTTCTAAAACACTTTCGGCAGATACCCGGCTTGCGTGCTGTTGCGTCCTAGACTCTGTCATGAGCAGTGACTGCTAACCCAAAAAGGAGGAGGCAGGGTCACCTCCTCACCTTTTGGTCTGATTGTCATTTGTTAGGTTGTGTCTGCCATGTTTTCCCAGAAATACAAGACACAGTTAAGAATGTTCTGGAAGTATGTGCTGAGATTCAGTTTGACAGAGTTGGCGTCAACATACCCATTGCTAGGACTGGTTACGTATTGTGAGAAGAATCTGCTATGCATCCGGATCAAGTGCATATGCCTCCCACATCCATCTCCCTTTCACCTGTTCATGTGGTCCGAGACTAACACTTATTTCTTTGTTTGTATTTGGAAATTTCTCAGCAGTCTTGAGCTGGACTGATTATTTTGTTTTGTCTAGCAAAGACAAGCAAATAATGTCAGAGAAACAGAAGTGAATTACCTAGAGCTAATGTGGCATGTGCTTAAAATACCTGGTGTCATTCTAGATTTTCATTGGCTGATCATTTGAATTCTGTGCTTATCCTGGTATTGAAATTTAAGATCGCTGGTGGTTTATTTCACATAGTTCTTTATTCATGTGCACATGTAAATTTGAAGATACATAAACATGAAGGTGAACAGAACTAGTTGGCTGTCAAGTCTTCCGTGCCTGTGTGACTTAGAGGTGACCTCAAGTTTCATATCCTGTAGGAGACTTTCTCATTCTTGAATGATCTGAACACCAGACCTTTCGGAGGCCATGAGCAGAGCAGTGTTGAGAGCCAAAGATCTTGCATTTGATTGCTGGTATTGCACTGTGGTGTCATGTGCAAGTTAGCTTTCCCGCTCCTGCTAAAGTGTTGTCATCTCAAAACAGAAGGCCTTGAATATAAACTCCTCGGCAACACTATTAAAGAGTGCTGATTTTTAAAAAGAGTAAAGGAAAGATTCCATTTTCTTTCATTGAACATCAATAGGTTAGAGCTCTACTCTTCTCAAAACAACATTCAGGAATCCTAGGTCAAACCTAGACACTGGGTGGCTCAGTTCTTTGGATGTGTGAAACACACTGTTGTGTGCTCAGCCTAGCTACCTCTGCACACTTTCATCACCTGTGTGGTTTTCCCACTTTTTCTAGTATCAGATTTATAGAGAAAGAAGGCAGGCTGCAGTCCCTCAGCTTGACAAAACTTGACATCACCCCCACATGGAATGTGTTCCAAAATGCCAATGGTTGAATCAACACCATAGAGGTAGCTGAGGGAGGAGACGGGATTTGGGGTTTGGAAAGCTGTGCACATCTCCGTAGACCCACTATGCGTGAGAAGCTCTACAGTCAAAGACGCACATTGTGTTGGACCCACGAGCGAGTTGAGGAATTCACTCTTAGAATGGATCTAGCATAAAGCTCAAAGTTAAGCTAGAAGGCTACTCCTGGGTAAAATTTTCAAATCCTACGTCTTTTAATTTAATGGAATATATTTAACTGAGTAAGTTTAATGGGGAGCAAAATACAATTCATGAAGGGTCATTAGTTTTCTATTTCCCTCTTGGACCATTACCCCTTCTCCCTTAACCCTCTAGGAACAGTTTACTCAAAAGAAGAAGAAAAAAAAAAAGGTTGGGGGGGGGGGTGGTGGTGGCGAGAGAAATAATATGATTTCCTGCCCTGAAACTGGAATACAAATGTCTGGGCCATTCCAGAGTAGTGTTACAGGGTCATAGGAAATTGTGCAGCGTGTGGGTGTTGACAGAGATTCCTTCTTTTCGCAGAAAAGCTCTGCATAATTATCATGTCTTTGCTTGATAATTAGCACTACTGCTACCATGGCACAAAGACGCACAAAGGCTTAACAGACAGAAGGAGATAGTTTCTTTATTATTATTATGTTCTAATGCAGCTTGAATGTCTGTTTAGATACAATATATAAATATGCCAGATTTAGTAAATGTGTTAAATTTTTAATCCATTGATTAAAGAAAAAACAGTTGTATTAAAAGCAGTTCCTTTGAAGACAGTCCATTGTGTTGGATTCTGGATGTTCCTCCGAAATGCCAGCTTCGGAAGCTGTTAGCTTCAGGAGGGAACCTGATGGCTCTCAGGAGCTGACCCCTCCATCTCATCCATCTGTCTGTGGCCCGTTTGTGCTGTTAACTGCCACGGCCAGCAGAGCCTCACAGTTTGCACTGGCTGCATTGTTGCTGAGAGAAGTTGTCGTTGGTGGGTGCCCCACATGGCACCCTCACACCCTGGCTTCCTAAAGCAGAACTCAGCAGGCCCCAGCCTGTGCTTCGCACTGTGTGAGGGCGGCTGAATCAGCGGAACATGGGCATTATTGTGAAGAATGCAAAACTTGGGGTGGGTGATATGTTGCAATGGGTTGAAAAATCCCATGTGAGCGCAAGTTCGAGTCCTGGCTGCTCCACTTCCAATCCAGCTCCCTGCTAATGCGCCTGGGAAAGCAGTGGAAGATGGCCTGAGTACCTGGGCCCCTACACCCATGTGGGCGAACTGGATAGAGTCCCAAGCTCCTGGCTTCATCCTGGTCCAGCCCTGGCTGTTGCAGTCACTGGGCAGTGAACCAGCAGATAAAGATCTTTCTCTTTCTCTTTCTTTCCCCAATGCTTTCTCTCTCTCTCTCTTTCTCTTTCTCTCTCTCTCTCTCTCTTTTCTCTCTCTCTCTCTCTCTCTCTCTGTCTCTAACTCTGACATTCAAATAAATAAATCTTTGTTAAAAATGCAAAATTAGTACATCATGCATCTTCAAAAAGTTCATGGAAAATGTATATTTTGAAAAAACTAGATACAAATGTCAATTTTTTAGGCACCAAAATAAACATCTTTTGAGTCTGCTTGTCCATGAACTTTTTGAAATAGCCTCAGGCACAGGACAAAGGAGCAGTAATCTCATGAACCCAGTACAGGCCGCTGAGATGGAGCCTTGGGCTAAGCAAGGCGTCGTCCATGCGCACAGGTGGTGTGTCCTGGCCGGTGGTTCCAGGTGACCCTGCGGTGACAGCATTCCCAGCCAGCACGTGTTTTCTGGCCGCAAAACCCACACGGGAGTATCACTCAGCGCCAGACCAGGAAGGAAGCGCCCGGCCGCTGTGACTCAGGGATTCTGCTGTGTGGCTTCTCCAGCAGGCCAGTGATTAAGTAAGGAAGGGGAATGACACCTGAGGCCCCTGTGCTCCCTGGGGAACTCAGGGTACAGACAACTGCTCTAGAGGAAACCGTAGATTCCCAGCTGTCTCAGTAGATGGATATTGGCATTTGTTTACCAAAAAAAAATTTTTTTTAAATTTATATATTTGAGACAGTGAAGGAGGCTGTACTCCCATCCACTGGTTTGCTCAAATGCCCACAATGACTGGGACAGGGCCTAGCTCAAGCCAGGAGCCAGACACTCAATCCAGGTCTCTTTTGTGGGTGGTGGTACCCAGCAGCCATCACTGCTTCCTCCAGGAATCTGCAGGAAGCTGGACTGGAGGCAGAAGTGAGACTTGAACCCAGACTTGCCCAGGCTCCATCTTAACTGCTAAGCCGAACACCCACTCCACTCCACGGGCACTGTTCTTGGACGCTAAAGCACATTCACTTGTGTATTTGGTCTGTTGTGGGCGTTCACTGTTGCAGTCGTTCAATGAGCAAAGATCTGTTGAAGTCCTGCTGTGTGTTCCATGCTGTGGGATGCCTAGTGAGCAGATACGTAACCCAAGTCCCAGGGGACTCTCAATCCTCCCCACAGGGGGGCTGGATCCTGTGTCTCCTCCTCTTCTTTCCTGTGTCTCCTCCTCCTCCTCACTCACCTGTGCTGTGTCCTCCCTTGCGCCTCCCCCACCATTCCCACTCTACCCTGGAGGCAGCCTGAACCGGTGCTATCCTACTCTGTGCAGATGCTGGTTTGTTTTGTCTTCTGGTTCTTTACCAGGCCAGGGCTTGGCTTTTGCTTATCCTGCGTTCAGAACAGTTCCAGCTGCAAAGATACCCTGGAAGCCCCCGGGACTTGTGTTAGGTGCTTTTCTTCCATGATTGTCATGCAGGTTTTGAGGAAATTAATTTACTGATTATAAAGCTAAACACTAACCCCAGGTTGCTTCAAGTAAATGTAATATAGTAGCCAGAAAGACTGCTCATCTTCCAGTTCACAAGCTTCAAATTAGAAAACAGAAACTACTTAATTCCATATTCCACACTACACTGCAAATGCCGGGAGCACACAGACTGGGCACACCTTTGCTCACCATCATACCCTCACGTTTATCATGAGGCTAGAGGGTGCTGGGTCCTCAGACAATCCATGGGGTCTTCAAAAAGTTCATGGAGAGGCAGGTGTTGTGGCACAGCAGGTTAAGGCACTGCCTGCAATGCCAGCATGCCTTATGGTTCAAGTCCCGGCTGCTCCAATTCCCATCCAGCTCTGAGCTAATGTGCCTGGGAAAACAGTGGAATATGGCCTAAGTGCTTAGGCCCTTTTGCCCCACGTAGGAGACCTGGGTGAAGGTCTTGGCTTCAGCCTGTCCTAGCCTCAGCTGTTGCAGCCATTTGGGGAATGAACAAGCAGATGGAAGATCTCTCCCTCGCTCTGTAATTCTGCCTTCAAACAAACATATAAATCTTAAAAAAAAAATTCATGGAGAATATATAACATATTTAGAAAACAAAAACTGCATGACTTGAAAGTTTTTTTTATGCCTAAATAACCTTACATTTTCATTCCATTTTTCCACAAAATTTTTGAAATACCTGATTCTTTTTAGAATAAACTGATGGGAAAGTTAGACCAAGCGATTATCATGTAGCATAATATTATTCATTTAAGGTATGGGTTTAGTATAGCAGTTCATTAAAATTTGTAGTTCACCAAACCACTATCAGAAAACATTCAAGTGCTCTAGATCGGTGCTGTGCAGTCCGGTAGCCTCTAGCCACATGTGGCCATTCACAATGAAGTGAATTTAATAAAACAAAATGCTCCATGCAGCTCCTCAGCTGCACTGGCCATGTTTCAAGTGTTCAGTGGCCAGTGGCTGAGGAATTTAATAGGGAGACAGAAGGCGTTGATCATCTCAGCAAGCTCTAGGACAGCACCAGGCTGAACCGAAATGTGTAGAGGTTGGCATGTCAACCCTACTGTGTTTGAAAATCAGCACCAAGATTAATTTTTAATTTTGCATTGGAAGGGTGGGTTTCAGAAGTGAAGAGCTGGATAGCTGTGTGATTTTTAGACTCCGGGTCATCAGTGTGCACTTTGAGAGACATCAGTGCACTGTGAAGCTAAAAGCAGGTCTCACCCCTGCACCAGTAACCACAGCGTGGATCAGTAAACGGACTCTGGTCAGCGGACACGTGCGGGTTGTCTTGGCTGACAGGGAGCATTGGCCACGTGAGCAAGGCAGTGTGTGTTATTTTTGCTTTTTAATTTGAAGCTTGTCAGCTCTTTCTTATTACTATTTTAAAGTTACTTGGAGCAACATCGGGCTAGTGTGTTGCGATATTAGTAGTAAAATGGATTTCTTCATGAATGCAGACTTTTTCCTTATGAAGGAGTTTAGAGAGATGATATTGTTCAGGTAATTTAAAGTCCTCCGTGGGTTTACTGTAAACATAATTGTAGCACTTGAGGTTTTATTGCTAGTGAGTCAGGAAGCTTGCTCTGTCCTCTGCTAAACAAAGAACACACGCATGTTTCAATAGGTATTTTGAAAAAATGAACAAACTATTAGTACAATGCATAAACATGTAAGCCTTCAATGTTGAGGCTTCCTAGAAGGAGAGAGAAAACAGGATTTTTTTATAAAACCAAATTTTTGCGTATTCTTCCTGAATTTTAATTTTTTAAAAGAATTACTTCATTTGAAAGGCAGAGAAAGAGAGACAGGGAGAAGAGAGACAGAAACAGATGTTCCAACAGTGCTTCGCTCCCCAAATGCCTCCAAGTAGCCAGGGCTGGGTCAGGCCAAAGCCAGGAGCCAGGAACTCCACCTGGGTCTCCCACGTGTGTGGCAGGAACCCAAGGACGTGGGTCCTCTGCTGCTGCCTCCCAGGCACGTTAGTGGGGAGCTGGAAAAGCAGCAGGGAGTAGCAGGGACTGAAACTGGCATTGCACTATGGGGTGCAGGTGTCCACGTGGTAGCTCAACCCTCTGTGCTGCAAACCTGCCCCCTTCCTGAATTTCAAGTATTCCTATTGGTTTATATATCTTTTAAAAGACTTATTACTGGGGCCGGCACTGTGGTGTAGCAGGTAAAGCTGCTGCTTGCAGTGTTGGCATCCTATATGGACACCAGTTCAAGTCCCTGCTGCTCCACTTCCGATCCAGCTCTCTGCTATGGCCTGGGGAAACAGTAGAAGATGGCCCAAGTCCTTGGGTCCCTGCACCGGCGTGAGAGACCTGGAAGGTGCCCCTGGCTCCTGGCTTCTGATCAATGCAGCTCCGGCCATGTGGCCATCTGAGGAGTGGATGAACCAGCGGATGGAATACCTCTCTCTCTCTCTCTCTCTTTGCCTCTGCCTCTCTGTAACTTTGCCTTTCAAATAAGTAAATCTTTAAAAAACACTGAGGACCCATATTTATATTTGTTCCCCAAAGTCTGAAAGAAACGAGTCTTGAATTTTTCAGTGTGTTCATATCTCTTGTAACTGTACCACAGTGATTTTTACATAATGAATTTGAAGAGTCATTTCCTTTTTAAAATAATGCCCATGCTTAATTTGCATGTTTTATAAACAAAAAAGCTGCTTCACATCTCATTTATTAAGAAAACAGTCACTGTTGAGCAAATAGTAATATTTGTTAGATTACACAAGTTATATGCACGAGGCCATAACTGAGTTTCCTCTCGTGTCTGTTATTATGCAGCTCTAATGACTCATGGGCCTTAGTGCTAACAGTCAACAGAATTACTGAATAATCGTAGGAGCAGAAAAAACAATTGGTTTCAAAATAGCAGTCTTTCTGCCAGTGATGTGACTTCTTCCTGTGTTCATCATCGCCATTCTGTCATCGCTGTTATTCTACATGGAGCTTTCTGAACCAGAGCAAACCAAAGCTCGCACGTGGTGCCTCCCTCCCCTTCCCAGTACAATGTAGAGTGAAAGAGCAGAATGTTTAGCCTGGCTCCTAATTGTCCGTTCTTATTGAAAGTTATAGATTTCATGGAATATGAAGCTTTGCAGTTAGTGGCACATTCGGGATTTTTCTATTTACATTTTTTAGTTATTGGAAAGACAGAGAAGGTTCCCATCATTACTGACATCTTTGAGCCTGAAGTCGCATTCCAGCCATTGATAACACCTGCAAAGATACACTGTTTGGTTTTGAAAAGCATTACGTAAGCTCTGCAGGGGCAGAGCAGTCCTGCTTCCTCAGGCTTGGTTACTGATCATACTTGTACAGTCCATTCAAAAGTGAAACTTTAGAAATCGTTCCGAGTTGCCCAAAGTCAAAATAGAAGATGAGGCTCTTTTCATCAACGGGGTGTTTATATTTCTTTCTTCACACCACTGTTGGTTTCTTGGGATTTTTTTTTTTTTTTTAAGGTTGGTTGGTTTGTCTGAAACACAGAGACAGAGACAGATCTTCCATCCGCTGGTTCACTCCCCAAATGGCCTGCAGCCAACGGCAGGGGCTGAGAGCTCAGCCTGTGGGGATGGGAGAGCCCGGATTCTGTAGTTCTGACACGCTCCCAGGCGATGCTGTTGCTGCTGACTCCTGACTTTAAGTAGCTACTTTTTGCTGTCCAAACATTTGTTTCCTCTAGCAAGGCATTTGAAAGTACATCTGTAGACCGTGTCTTGTAAACAAGTGTGATCAATTTAATAGCTCATTCCATAGAATTGATGCTTAGAGCTCACGCTTGATGAAATTAATTTTTAAGAGCCAACTGCATTAGGTTTTTCTGGAAATGTGATACAAGAGGCCTGCGGTTACTCAATAAGGTGAGTGACTGCCCATGGCCACGGCATCTCCTGGCCTGCTCCCTTCTTTGTAAGTGCCCGTCTCTTGGTAGTGGCTGCCTGGAACATGCGTTGAAGAACAGTCTAGACTCACTGGGAAGTGTGATGTAATTGGTTATCCAAGTCCACACTCAGGGGAGAAGTGTGATGTGGTTGGTTGTCCAAGTCATTACTCAGTCTAGAATGTGATGTGATTGGTTAGGGGTGTGTGCTATGAGTGCCAAGGGGTCATGGCAGCTCTCCACCTTCTTCATTATCCTCATGGTCAAATAATCCATAGGACATTCTGGGAAAAGACTTAAAATTTATCATTAAAAGGATTGCAGATGCTGCATGTGGACACAGCAGTTAAGGTAGCCAGATTCTATTGTTGGAACTCGATCCTGGTTTACCAACAGCTGTTTGGATTATGAATCCGTCTCAAAGGCACAGATTGAAGTCTGTATTACCCTGAAACATAGCCACCTGATGGAAGTTCTGAATAAGGAGGAAGAATTCTCTGTCAATTATATCTAAAGGTCATAGAGTTAATGACTAGCTGGGAGGTTAATTAGATTCTGAAAGCCTCTTCATATCAATTAAATCTCTTATCTTTATGTTTTAGTAAATAAACTCAGGAACTATTTAGAGCTACTGTTCTTGGATAAGAAGCCCTGTAAACAGTAAACTGTACAAAGGAGTTTGGGTTTTTTTTTTCTCACATCTATAAAAATATTATTACACTAAGCAGATAGATGAATTAATAGTAATTGTCGTGCCAGAGTTTCTGAATTAGATACTTGATTTTTCAAAATAGAATACAGATTACTCCTGAGCCGTCAACACTGTGACCTCCAGGAAACCATTTCATAGAGAAACTGAGATCAGAAAGTAAGAATGTGCTACTGATCTTAAACCAGCTCCACCCACCATTAGGTTTTAATTCCAGAAACCCTCTCAGCATTACCATAAGCATTTAATACATGATAGATTTAGCACCTATGCTGTGGCAATTACAAAACCAATTAATTTGGCCATGTGAGCTCTCTTTGGATGACATAACCATATTTCAGATGTAGTGATTGGCACTGAGCAATAACGTAGCCACTAGTCACGTGTGGTTTTATAAACTGAAATTAAATAAATCCTGGTACCAAGTCTCAGGAGTCACACCTCGAGTGCTTGGTAGCCTCCCCCTCCACCGTGACTAGCAGGTCCCTGTAGAACTGTCCACCATCGAAGAACCCTTCAGTGGCACACTGAGTGGTGGAGCGTGTGCCGTGGTTCTTTGAGATAATTAGCGTGATGGCTGATGGATGCAGCCCCAAAGAGGGCATTCGGCCTGGAGAGGTTGCAGCAGGCATCTGTTGCATGCCTACTGTGCATCAGGACCTGTGCCAGGGCACAGAAACCCGAGCTGGAAAGCTGAGTCACTCATTCTGTGTCCACGCCAAGGAACAGAATATGCATTAGAGTCAGTGTGATTCTGTGGCTCAAGACCAAAGCATGCAGAGAACACGGAGGCTGAAATTGCCCTGAGGAAGAAGAGAAAATGGAGAAAGACAGGAAGTAAAAAAGCCAGGGCCGTCGTGAGCTTTTCCAACGGGAAAGGGGCAAGCACGCGGGTTCTTCCCGTTTTCCCCAACTGGGTATGTGTGGGATTTTATCTGCAACCAGACTTCATGGTTGGTTCTCCTGAACTGTGCTTGCTCTGAATTAATTTCACATGGGGAAACGCAAAGCTTCATCACGATATTGCTACGGAATGTGGTCGAAGCATTGTTACGAGAGTTCGTCTTTGAAATTTGCCTTTTAGGAAATAGAACTTTGAAAGTGCCACAGGTCTGGAGGAGAGAGAGAAAGAGAGAGAGTAACATAACCTGCTGGGGCTTCAGGATCCTCCCTGAAGTGAGGCCCTCGCCAGGCTCTTGGGACAATTGCAGTTATAAAAGATGTCAGAGCCCATTGCAAACTGTTAAGCTATAAAAGTTGGTTTCATTTTCAAAGTCAAGAAGAAAGTTCAGGGAATAAAAATATTGACCAAAAGAGGGAAGTAGCAAATTCTTGAGTAGGGATTATGTAACACTTTATCCTAGTAAGTACATCATTTAATAAATATAGCATTGTTATACAAATAACAATAGTGCTGTACCCAAATGAAGAAGGTCTAGCAAAGGTCAGTGGATTGATTTTGCTTTCTTTTCCATTAAACCTTTATGAAGTATAATAGAGTACTTCAAAAAGTTCATGGAAATTAGACTTTAAAAATAAGTTTATTTGTCCCCCCTCCAAAAATAGAAATATATTAAAGAGGCATCTTGAAGAAGTTTGTGAAAAATGCATTTTATAAAAAAAAAACCAACTCTACATGGACTTTGAGAATATTTTACTCCAAAGAAAGCTTCGTACCTTTTAATTCTGTTGGTCTATGACCTTTGTGAAGGGCCATTGTCTGTTCAAGGCATAGTGCTGAGTGCCCTGGGAAACACTGGGATTTCTCTGGACCTATGTGCTGCCCTCCAGGGCTAGTGCTTGAGCATAAAATGCACAGTATTTGTTCTGCACTCTGCAAATACTCACAAACATGAAGACCACGTGCCAGGCGTCCTGCTGGCAACTGGTCATGACCTGTGATTGAGACTCGGTGCAGAGACCTCACCGATTTGGGGGGAAAACATCATTACAGCTGTGAGCACCTGGAAGCATCTTATGGTAGATACTGGATAACGGTAGGACCTTGACAGATTAAGTACAATCGGTTGGGAAGCTAAGCCAGCGTGTGAACCATTTCTTTCCCTTTAAAATCTTACATATGATGATAGACAGGAAACACATATGCATGCTAAGTGCACATTTGTATATATATATATGTATATAGACAGTAAGACCATATATACATACATGTATGCACACATGTAGCATGTAGGTAGCAGCATTTATTTTGCTTTCCTGTTAGATAATTCTCTGCACACAGATGGTTATAATTTCTAGAGCGAGTCCATGAAATACAAACATTGGGAATATGCAGTGGATATAATTGCCTTTACATTTGATAAAAGGTTCAACCCTAAAGTTGCATCCCACAGCCTGGGCTCAGCCTTACAGATGAGGTTTCTCTCCCTCTGCACTCTAAAGCACGATACATCTGGCTGAAAGTCTGGAAAATTGTTCCACGCCTGCGTAACATTCTCAGAACCTCATGGCTCTTCAACTTTTCTCGCAGTTTAATCATTGGAGAATGTTCTTTGTTTTCGTCCTCCCTGTTTCGCATAGTAACAGCTTGTTGTATTTTGGTCGGTTTGCCAGAGGGTAGGTTTATTTTTAAAACCCTGAACTCTGAATTTTTCTTTATTTTTCCAAGATTGAAAGCAGCTGAAATGCCTGGAGTTACAGGTTGAAGGCTGTTTTACAATGTGTGGAGGGAAGCGTCTTGCCTCCTCCCTTGTGTGTGTGTGTGTGTTTTTTTAATTTTTCCCTAACAAATGTCTTCTAACTGGCAGTTGTCTAAAAATAGAAAACTGCTTAACTAAAAATAGCCTGGCTCTCAGGCGTGCCAAGGAAAATGGAGAGGGATAGGCATGGAGGAGAAGCTGAGTAATCCGGTTCTATTCATTCAGAGAAACCTTTGAGAATGGGAGCTGGGATAAAATGCCCTCCAGAAACCCCAGGCCTGACTCCCTTTTCAGACTCCTAGGTGCCAATAAACACTGTAGCCTCAGGGTCCCCCCCCCATAGGTTGTAAACATTTTCTGAAAGACAAGGCTTTGTTTCACAGATCCTGACAAACTGCCATAAAGAACTAACTTTTCTAAGGTCTTAAAAATTCATAATTGTAAGACGGAGTTTAAAAGAGCATCTTAAATGAGGGTATTGTAAAATAATGTACATCGTGTAATAATGAAGGGAAACTTTGGTACAATAAAACCCGCTTACTGCTTTGCCATGAAACTCCCATCTTTAAAGGGTTTCACAGGAAGAAAATGACTTCTGTGAGTCACTGCAACTCAAGACAGCGGCTGACTCACGTGAGTTCAGCTGCCTTAGACAGGAAAACTCCGGCCCAGCAGACAGCCCCTTGCTACACCAAGACTGGGTCCCTTTCTCGCGATTTGTCATCCGAGCAGGTTTTCACATTTTTCGTTTTGCTTAAATGAAGTAGACACCGCTTTGATAAACGCTGTTTTCCCAGAATCAGATGGCTTTTGATTGGGAGAAATGCAACTCTGCCATTGTCAACGACCCAGGCCGGTTTTGCAATGCGAACACTGTTTTTCCTGCCCATTTTTGTCTTGCTTAAGTCATCTGAATAACCAGGTCAAACATAGCAACAGGGTGTGGAAATGTCAGCCGGTTCCCGGGGCTGCAGCGGCCTGCGCATTGTTGTGCGCAGTTCCTGTAAAGCTGCTGGTGATAAGACTCCCGGCACAAAGGGCCATAATTGATGGAAAGAGGCTTAAATCATTGCTGCAAGAATCAAGGTCCTTGTATCAGTGTCCATGGACTCTTCGGGTCTCCTTCCGTCTTGCAAAGCGTTTTGTCGGGCTGCCTGTTGGCTCCCTGCTGCTCTTTGTAACGGATGCAGACCACAAGTGATCCTTTTATGCGGCATACAGGCTGTAATTGTGTCTGTGTGGTGTATTAGTAATTACCAAGCTGAATTCCCATATTGTATCTCTACTGCAGGCATGGAAAAATAGGACATACAACCCTGCATAACCATTTTCAACCTAGATAGGGAGCCACTCAGAGCTGGGTGACAGGCACAAAGCCTTTTATATGCACACTTTGTAGACAACATTTTCATTGTTGAGTCATTTGTGCAGGATAAATTCAGTTTTGGAAATGATTACCTTTGATATTATTCATTTCTGACTCTTCAACCAGACCTTTGTAATCTGGAAAATATTGGCCCTTTTTAATTGCTGAAATAAAAAAATACTGAAATTGCTTGATATAATAATAGTGATATGAACTATAGTGGCTGTGCTATACTATCAAATAGAAAGAACAGTGCATGAGTTACCATATATTATAGATTGGATAAAATTCATAAACATTAAAGAACATGTTTGTTTTAATGCTGTGTTTACCTTAAACAATATTTTACGTGTGATTTATCAGTCTTGCCTTAAGCATTGTTAAACTTCAGAAAAAGCTGACGACAAATTGTTGTTACAGTAAACAGATATAAATTAATTATTAATTTCTTTGCTATAAAATTTGCATCCATCCTTTATGTATTATGTAGCTGATATTGATTTGACTACCTCCTCGTCAGTGGGGATTTGAAATGTCTACCATATTATTTATCTGTAATACAAGCCAAAGTGATCTAAGCAAGTTAGTCGAAATGAGGAAGTATGCTTATTTTATGCATCGAATGCTTATTTATAAGGACATTCAAAACTATTAAACAGCTAAGATATTAATATAGGAGCCAGCGCTGTGGTGTAACAGATAAAGCCCCACCCACAGTGCTGGCATTCCATTATGGGCGCCAGTTCACATCCCAGCTGCTCCACTTCTGATCCAGCTCTCTGCTAATGCCCTGGGAAAGCAGTGGAAGGTGATCCAAGTGCTTGGGCCCCTGCACCCACATGGGAGACCTGGAAGAAGCTCCTGGCTCCTGGCCTCAGATTGGCACAGCTCAGGCTGTTGTGGTCATTTGGGGAGTAAACCAGCGGATGGAAGACCTCCCTCTCCCTCTGCCTCTGCCTCTCTAACTCTGCCTTCCAAATAAATAAATAAATCTTTTTAAAAAAAGATATTAATATAACCATTTCATTAGTGGAAATTGGATTTATTTTGTGAATTCATTAAAACATGCAAAGTTCTAATTATATTTTTACCTGCAAATCTCAAAGTGGCCTTTCATTCAATATGTATTTTTTTAGAGATTGGTTTATTGACGCATTTGAAAGGTAGAGTGACAGAGAGCGATCTTCCATCCAGTGGTTTGCTCCCCAGATGGTCCCAGCAGCGGGGCCTAGGCCAGACGGAAACTAGGAACCAGGAGCCCCAGCCCTGCGTCCCACACAGGTGCAGGAACTCCGATGCTTGGGCTCTCCTCTGCTGTTTCCCAGGTGCACTCTCAGGATCCGAAGCAGAGTAGCTGTGTGCTCTGATACACATCCCAAGTGGCAGCCTAAGCATGTGCCACCCCGCCTGACCCCTCCGTGTCTATGTCTTACAATTTTACTTGGACTTTTATTTGTAGGTATTTTCATTTAACCAGTAATGAATGATTGGGTTCCTAGGATGTACGTAACTCTAGCAATGCTAGGAGAGACATCAGTTTTGAAGACCTGTTCCGTGACCTCACAAAACTTGCAGTCTGGTTGAGACAGAAACTACACATGACAATCAGCTGGACAGAATAACATAGCAAGAACGGTGGCCTGGCCGGGGAAGCAGCCGAGCCCAGCTGGTTCTGCAGGCTGAATTCTTACTGTGCTTGTTCCTGGGCAAAATACTTAGCTTTTCTATGTCATCATCTTTGGTCAATGGGCTTGATAATCGTACTTGGTCCACAGATACAGGAATTAAATGAATGAACATTTATAAAATGCTTGGGACAGAGTCTGACACACAGGTGGGGATGATGACAGTCACCACCATGATGATGGTGATGATGATGGTATGTAATCAATAATAACGCAAGGAAGTAGAGTATTTAAATTTAGGGATGGCAGCCAAGGTCAGTGGTCATTTTCTGGCTCAAATAAGTCAAAGTCAGAAAAATGGACATGAATTGAAAAGGAGGCTGTGGACAAAGCTTTCAGAGCATGACTTGGGCCAAGAGTCACAAGAAGAAAGTCACAAAGCACAAGATATTCACTTGATCTCAGAATGTTCAGAGAGACGCAGAGGGCAAGGTCAGTGAAGAGGCGGAAACAGGTCAATCAGGTGTTCTGAGTGTTTGGGGTAGAATTAGATGGAACAAGCATGAAAAAGACACTCTGAGTTCCCATGAAGAATAGTGTGATGGTGACCAATTCCTCAAGATTCTGCTGGGAAATGGTAACTCTTTGGATAAAGCACTGTAGTTATAAAAAGTAGAAATATCAAAATATTTTAAGTTCTGTGTAAACCTTTCACTGTACTTACATAGTTTAAGCCATTTATGTCATCCTGTAAACATCTAGTTTTATAAAACAAGGTGTTTTTGAAATACAAACATAATTTCACTATTTCTCTGAGGACTATCACACGTAGTATGTTAAAGAAGTGAATTCTAGAGACTCTGGATGACATGCTTTAGATTTTGTAAGCTTTTTTCTACATTGAGAAACCAAAATCAGTTAATTTAGAATTTCCTAATGAATTCTGCATAATTTTAATGAGCACCTGAACAGGTCAGGGTTCTGGATCTAATACACTACTGTCAACTGTAAAAACCATGACATTTTCCACATCATCTGAGAGTCCAGCTTTTTCATTGTAAGACAGTGTGTTATGCAGGAAAGGGTAGACACAGATTTTACAGTCAGACAAGTCTGGTTTCGACCACTTTATAAACTCTGATCTTGCACATGTGTATGACCGGCCACTGAAACTCAGCTTTCTGTTCAGTAAAATGTGGGTAATAGGTGTCATGTTTTGTCATTCTGTAAGAATTATCCTATGTAATATGCATACACAAAGGGTTTTCAGGAAGTTCATAGAAAATCAAATAAAAGATAAATTCACTTTGGGGCAAAAAATTTTGAAATCAGTGTATACCTTGTTCATAATACACATTTTTTAAAGATTTATTTGAAAGAGCAACAGAGACAGAGAAACAGAGAAAGATGAACCTTCTATCTACTGGTTCACTCCCTCAAATGGCCATAACGACCAGGGCTGGGCCAGACCAGAGCCAGGAGCATGGAGCTCCGTCCAGGGCCCATCTTCCCCGGCTTTCCCAGGCACATTACCTGGGAGCTAAATTGGAAGTAGAGTAGAAGGACTTGAACCGATGCTCCTGTGGGATGCAGGCATCAGCTTAAGCAGCTGCCCCCACAATACACATTTTCCATGAAATTTTTGAAGACCCTGGTAAAGCCATTAGCACATGTCGGCCACATGATTCTGATACTTGTTTGTCCTTTCTTACAATTCCTTGCTGTGTGTATCAATTTAGGCAATTTTTTTAACTTTTACTCTAATGCACATACATACACATACATAATACACTTTGGGTGCTGAAATCATTAGTATATGTTGGGCTCACAGTCAAACAAAGTATCACGTTCTATAGATGATTACATGTAGACAACTACTTCTTATATAATAGTCATGAAATTCTTCTGAGAGGAGAGCCTCCCCCTGTGTGTATTTTAAAAGGAAAAAGGTTCATAAAGGGAAACTCTGGCAGTCACAGAGTAATTCTGAGTCAAAATAGAGTTGGAAAACAAATAGAGGAAACCTTGTCGAATAGAAGGGCTCCCCCAAGTTCTGTGAACTCGGGTCCAGGGTTAGGAGGTGGTTCATTCCCTGGTGTCCCCCTGGAACTCCCATCGCCCAGAGAGCAGTTAGACAAAGAGAGCGAGCAAGAGGTGGAGAGAAGGAGGAGGGAGAGAGCCAGGGGTTGCCTGAGATTTGGAAGACAATGCAAGGAATGAGCAAAGCTGGGCGAGGAGTGCCTGTATGCTGCCAGTTCCTTTTCTAAGAAAAAAAAATCATCAATTTCATTAAAACTGTAGCTAGTCAGCAATGTTTTGTGTGATGATATTGTTAACAATAAAATATATAGATCCAGCAGAGCTTCTGGTGTGAAACTTGAAGTATCTTTGCCCTGGCGCCCTCAGTATTTTGATGGCAGGAGCGATACCTACTCTTGGAAGTGAGCCAAGCACACTCTAAGGTTTTACACGTTTGGCTCAGCTCCAGGTGAACAGGTGTTTTACATATTCCAGTCACATACCCACAATGTACATTGCTACTGGGAAAAGGATATCATTTCTAAGCTGCCAGTATTTGTCTTGAGCCACACCTATGTCTGTGAAGACTTGGCCAAGAAGAACTGAGCCTCACTTTGTACTTGGGGGGTGGGGGGGGTCGCAGCAGATGGATAGCTCCGCCCTCCGCACCTGATGTCTGGGCATTGAGATCAGGGCACTTGCTGATCAGTGTTAGAAGAAAGAGGGAAACATTTCAGCAATTCACAAAATGGAATTCCTACGAAGATGAGAGGTTTTGTTTGTAGTATAGAACCTGTAGTACATTATAGGATAGCAAATTGTCACTTTTTAACTAGGGGAAGAAATTTATTTTCCATTGGATACCACCATCAGTTTGCAGACAACCCCACATGCAATGGTCTAACTTTCCCGGAGTCCAGATTACCAAAATGAAATATTTCCTTCTAGAGGGGGGAAAAAAATAAAAATAGCTATGCAAAAATACATCTACCCAGAAATCATTCTGGAGTTCCTTTCACAAATCTTAGCTTCTTGCCGTATTAACACGCATGCCTCAGATGCAGGTCCCAGCAGATGTGTTCACATAAAGAATTTCCATTCCTCTGTGTGCAGGTTCCTGTGTCAGGTCAACAAGATGCTCATCGATTGCTCTGTATTCCTTTGGCTTCCACAATAAAGTAATGAAATAAGAGGAAGAAAAGTGTTTGCAGCTCGTCCAGCCAAGCTCTGTGAACCTCGCACTTGATCTCGGTATAGACTGAGCTCCTTTGATGATCAGTCAATAGTGTGCATTACCTCGTGGAAGCAGCCTCAGAACCTGGTCTTGCTTCCTCCTTTCATTGCACCATTTCCCCTCACCTTTGAACAGTGATCTTTAAAAAGAAACGGGAGTCTATAGAATGAGGGTGATGGCTGTTTGAGGCACTTTAGAACTACTGGGTGGTTAATATGTGGTCAGGATTATTTATTCAACAGAAAGTTGACCGTAAGCCCGTGGAAAGGGCCAAGCATCATAATTGTAAACTGCCTTCTCAATGTTATACAACTTTTTACATCCCGATCTTCAAGAAACCCAGTTTCCTGTCTGAGAGACGCGGGTGCGGGCCTGCCTGTGGGAGGCCTCCAGAGAAAACAGACGCCGTGCTGCTCTGCACGGCCGCTCGGTGGCCGTGGGTGGCATTTTCTGTGCTGAGTCAGGTCCCCGCAGCCCGGCCCCAGCCTTTTACCAATACTGAGGATTTTCTGACAAGAAGCAAAACCCAAGTCCCTGTGGTTCGTGACGCTGCCCTGTAGTGTTCCCGTCTTCCTTGAGCCTGGGGGAAGTTTCCACTTAAGAAGATTGCCTCTCGCTATGCCTTTGCTCAGGACTTTTGGGAAAACTTAGGAAGTTTTGCAGTCATTTTTCTTGTACTTCTCCCATGTTCCAGTCCATAAAATAGCACAGTTTGATCTGCATCTTTTAGGAAAACAGAGGGAAGCATTTACATCCCCCATGATTTGAAAAAGAATATTTGCAGTGCACAAGAGAGCAGGATCCCAGAGCTTTGCCCAGAGAGAAACAATTGTTTCTCCGTAAAAGCACACGTTTTTCTTTTTGGCCCTGTCTATCTCTTCAACCCCAGCAAAAACATAGCTCTGTAGGTGCCAGCGTTTGCCTCCCTTATCTGCTCCTAAAGATTGAAACGGGTCGCTGCGCAGTAACCTCATGGATCACAAAGACTACAGGAGCCCAAAAATGAAGCCAATTTTTTCCTTAGTGCCAGAGAGGCACGGTTTCTACTAGAAATCGTTCACTAATGGTGATAACCTGCCCTTCGTTTTGCTCAGGGAGGCACAGCCTGAATGCTATTAAGAGGGACTTCTTTGGATGTTTTTAGTCTTGGGAGTGTAGGAACTGAAAATGTAGCAACATTTTCCCCTTTGGTTTATACTGCATTTTAGCGGGCAGCGTGCTACGGAAATATTGTCAAAAGGGCTTTCCCTTCTAGCCAGTGGAGACTACAGTCAAAGGAAGAACATGGTAGGTAAGATGATAAATTCTCCTACAAATTTGTACATGCCTTTATAGAAAAAAAAAATTAAGGTCTTCCAGATATCTCAACAATTCTAGCGCACTTGTGGAACATGGAATTAAAAGATAAGTTTATTTTGGTGCGGGACATTTGTCTTGCAATCCATCCATATAAATGATCTTCGATTAATTCGTGGAAAACCTGCATTCTGAAAGATGGTACATGGGTTGCAGAATTTTTTGCACAACTTTGGGTTCCATCTTCCCACGAACGTTTTTGCGGCCCCCTCCGATGTGTGCAAAGGCTACGCAGACATGGTTTCGCCGGCCGTTTATGGTCAGACTAGCTGACAGAGGCAAAGCAGTCCGCGAAGCAGCTGAGGGAGTGAAGTCTGGCGCTCACACGTGGGTTATAAGCTTGGTTCCACCGCTGACTCACTCTGTGGACTTCAGCAAGTTCCCAAACCACACCGTGGCGCCTCTTCCTCCTCTGCAGGATGGCGGTGCTGGTGGAAGAGCGGTTCCCAGGGTTGAAAACAGATCCCCATCCAGCTGCCTGCACAGGCCCTGGCGCATGCAGAAGCTCAATAAATGGTGGGTGTCAGTGCCCAAGAACAGAGTCCATTAAAATATTACGAAAATTAATATTTTGATAGTGAGAGAAGACTGGTTTAATTTCCTCTCCATGCCTTAGAGGAAGAAATGCTGTTTTTATAATTACCTAATGAAGAGCATGGAAGAAATGATGGTGCAAATTCAAGGTCTTTATGCTCACCAGTGAACTAACAAAATCACTGAAATTTTCTTAGTGGTGAAAATGGAAATACCAGACTTAAAAAAATCAGGGTACGGTACATTTCCACTGATAATGCCCGAAATTACTGAAGCCATCATGACTGAAAAAGCAGGCAGCTGAACACCACAGGGGCCAGGAGCCCAAGCCCAGAAAAACTGTCCAGAAAAGGCCATCTGGGGCCAGAGGACAGGGCGGGCTGTGGGCTGTCAGCATCCACGTGGCCTTCACCGAGCAAGACAACAGGTGCGGAGCCACTGCCCGGCTGGATATCAGGGTGAACAAAACTGCTGATGGCCTGTGATAAAGCTTTATGTTAGGTCGTAAAGTGCTGAGCCAGACGCCGTGAGCGGCCAGCTTCCATGCCGAGGGATCACTTCATGCGCTCACTTGATTATTTTTGTCCCTCCCTGTCTTGCACAACACCCCGAAATTCTCCCCTTCTCATTCCTGCCCTTTCTCCCTCCCTGCCTTCCTCCGCTGTCCCTCCCAATATCTTTTTCCTCCTCCTCCCTCGCTCTGATTTATTTAAACTCTCTCATTCATGTTACCACATTTCTTCATCCTTTCTCTGTCCCTGTTTGCCATCTCTCAAGGTTCTCTCTCTAGCTTCCAGAGCATCCTGAAGTGACTGAACATAGAAGCTAAGAATAATGCTGGCTGTGTAGCCAGTGAAGTCGTGGGAAATGGGATTTTATGAATGACGAATTGGTCGAAGATTCTGGGGTTCATATAGTTGTAGGATTACATTCACAGTCTAAGGCAAGTACATTGAAATGACTTAGATTTTAGCTTTTAGTTCACTCATGTGGGAAGCATCCTTCAGAAATTTAAACCTATCTATAGAGTAATAGGGTACCTTGGTCTGTATAGGCCTGGATCAGCATGTAATATGAATAATAGTAGGTTTTCCAAAACATTTTTTATTAATTATATTCTAACAATTTAATCTCCAAATTAAGAAAAACTCCAGTTTGCTTTAACGGAAGGTACTTTAGGCCATTTCTGAGTCTTTTTGACCGTGACTTGTGTCCTATTTCTAACTCATAATGGGACAGGATCGTTTCCCTTAATACCATAACGTGACAGAAATGACAGTGTGAGGCCAAGAGACAGCAACCTCCAGTAACAAATGAGCCAGGAAACCAGAGGGCAGGCCCCCTGGGGACGTTCAGCAGAGGGTCCTGACTCCAAAAGGCTACTGGCACTGTTGATGTCAATCCTAGGAATCCTCTGTTTGGCGATTTTTCTGCCACCAGCTGGAAATAATTACATTGTTAAGAAAGCAAACAGAGATCATTTGATTAATGAACTCTGAATTCACATCAATCTGTGCAGGTAGAAGGGCCCAGTGCCCTCCCAGGTCCCAGAGATACCCAGGATAGAAGGCACAGTGCTGCCTACCAGAGCTGGATCGGGGTGGGGACAGAGGCATGCACACAGGGGTGGCTGTGCCACGTGGGGACTGTGGCAGGCAGCCACGACGATGTCCGTGTGTTTGAAAGGAGGCCAGGACTGAGCCGCTGGCTGAGGACTTTGAAGCACACTTGTTTTTAAGCACCTTTTAATTACCTGTAGCTCCCTCATCATTGAAAAAAATACAGGCAGGGGCCAGCATTGTGTCACAACAGGTTAAGCCGCTGCCTGCAACAGCGTCATCCCATATCGGAGCAGAGGTTCGATCCCCAGCTGCCCTACTTCCGATCCAGCTCCCTGCTGATGCACTTGGGAAGGTGGCAGAAGATGGCCCAAATACTCGGACCCCTGCCACCCTCGTGGAAACTCAGATGGAGTTCTTGGCTCCTCATTTGAGTCTGGCCCGGCCTTGACTAATGTGGCCATTTGGGAAGTGAAACAGCAGGTGGACAATCAATCAATCTTTCTCTCTCTTTCAAATAAATAAATCTTAGAAAAGAAAAAGGAAACCAGTTATGGGCCAGGCGGTTTTCCTGGCAGTTAAGACACTGGTTAAGATGCTCACATCCCACACTGGAGTACCTGGGTTTGTATCCCAGAACCATCACCAATTTCCTGCGAATGCAGACCTTGGGAGGCAATAGTGATGACTCAGGTACTTAGGTCCCAGATGCCAACCTGGGAGACCTGGATTGAGTTTCTGAATCCTTTTGGCTTCAGACTGAGCTAGACCCTGGCTGTTGTGGGTGTTTGTAGAGTGATCCAATGGGTGGGAGACTCACATTCCTATTCTCTCTCTCTCTCTCTCTATCCTCTCTCTCCTCTCTCTCTCTCCTCTCAGTTTTTCTCTCCTCTCTTCCTCCCTTTCTGTCTCCTTAATTGATCATTTTAACAAAATGCAGTGCTACCAAATTTTATTCCAACAGAACGTAAGATCCTCCACTTATTTTCAAATCCACACAATAGTGTTGTGGCGGTGGATAATAGCTATGGAGGGCTTGTGGATTCCACCCTAACCTTCCCTCAGGTATCTGATCATGTGAGAACAGAGGCGAGAGGTGAAAGTATAAAATTACTGGCAGAGAGGAAGCACAGGTGCATTGCAAGTTTACTGCTGTGCACTTTTAGATCCAGCCTGGGACTTGCTGCTGCCGAATGCAAGCAGGGTAGCCGTGGGTTTGCTTCCTGACTGGTTAACAACATCCTATAAACCTAACAGCTTCTACCTCCAAGCCCGCCCTTTGAACTCCGAAGAGCCTTTTCCCCAGATCTCTGCCTGCCTCCTGGCCTTTCTGGCCTCCCGTTTACCAAGGTCCATCCTTGTTTCCTGTGCACAGGGCAGATCTGGCGAGGCCCTCTGTGACATTTGGCCTACTGGCTTAACTGGCCCACCCCTTGGCCAGCAACCAGACACCCACCAGACCTTGGATACTCTCAGTTACACAGAACGTTTGCCTGTGCATCAGCCAGTAAAGTAAAAGCATGAAGACTGCATTAACCGAGTCTCAGGAGAGGTTTGACATCGGAAGAGACAAGTAATAACAGTAGGGCTCTGGCCCGAGGCTGCCAGGCGTTGACAGACCTAAGGAACATTACTTATGCTGAGAGGAGAGAGGTGGCTAGCAGTCAAGGAGGGAAGGCTTGCAGTCCCAGCCAAGAGCTGCTGCTGAGTCTGTCTGAGCCTCTTCAGTGCGTGGCGCCGGGCTCTCCCTAGCAGGATTCTGCCGTGGGACACCTGGCCCGAAGCACCAGGCAATCTGCTGCAACCTTCTGCTAACAGTCACAGCGCCTGTTGCCAGGATAGAAAGTCCTCAAAAGGCTTCCTGTCTGCAAGAGTCTTATGATCTAGAAACTGAGCTCAGAACGAGAGTACAGATAGAAACAATAAATGCAACAAATGTGCACTACACAGCTCCGGGGGAGCCCGTAACTCTCTCGTCCACGAGATTCATTCCTTTTGTGCTCTGAAATTCATGTATGAGGATTAGGCGTGGTGGGGTTGAGGGTGGTGGTTGTTTGGGGTAAAAGCAGCGAGCACCCTAGGTACAGACTTAATAATTGCTCTTATGTGTGTTATTTATCTGAAAGGCAGTTAGAGAGAGAGAGAGAGCATGCGTTTCCATCCACTGCTTTACTCCTCAAATGGCCACAACAGCTAGCACTGGGTCAGGCTGAAGCCAAGAAGCTGGAACTCCATGTGGGTCAGGCTGAAGCCAGAAACTCCACCTGGGTCTCCCATGTGTGTGGCAGGGGCCAAAGCACTTGGGCCGTCTTCTGCTACTCTCTCAGTGCATTATCAGGGACCTGGATGAGAAGTGGAGCAGCTGGGACTCGAACCAGCACTCATAAGGGATGCCAGAGTCACAGGGAGCCTCTTAACCCATTGCTCCACAGTGTTAGCCCCTCTTTCGTGATTCCATGTTGCATAAGAACCTCTGTCACTTCAGGCTCGGATTCCATTTTTTTTTAATTAACAGCAATAATCTTTATTGTCATCCATGCACTGGGCACGTCCAAGTTGCTGTGGATGCAGGGGTGAAAAAGACACAGTGTCTCCTCTCACGGACTTTATTTCTAACACAGAGGTACCCTTCCCTCCACGGGGCAGCCACAGTGGCTCTGAGTCGTCCCCACACAACCCCGCCAGAGCTGTGCACTCCTGATCCCTCGCGTCTCTCTACATGCTCAAGCAACACAGCCATCTGTGCAAACAGATGTCAAAAGCAGTCTCTGCAATGGCGGCTGCTGTGGTTTAGGTATGGTTTCCGTGTCCCCGAGGGTCCGTGTGCTGGTGCCCAGGGTGTTGGGGTTGAGCTGCTGGAACGTTCAGGGGTGGGGATTGGTGCATGGTAACCAGGTCACTGGGGGCAGTGCCGTGGGAAGGGGTTTAGGTGGTTTCTGCAAACGCCCAGCAAGTTTCTAGTGAGAGTGCATTGCTGTGAAGCAAGGCCGCTGCACGCACGGGGCCCATCTGCGCGCAGCCGGGCCCCTTTCCTGTTCTGCTCCCCGTTGTGACCCAGCAAGGGGTCCTCCACGTAGACCAGACAGAAGAGGTTGCTCCGTCTTGCACCTTCAGCCTCAAGAAGACGGAGCTGAATAAACCTCTTTTCTTCACAAGTACCTGGCTTCTGGTGTTTTGTCACAGCAACAGAAAACGACCTCACACAGCTTAGGCCAGGCAAAGCCCTCTGCGGCATCTAAGTGAGCCTTTAAAGGCCATGCTGGCTGGGGAAGGGGGAATGTAAGAGGCCCTTGCGCATGGTTGCTGTCCAAGGACAGTTGAATAACCAAAAGCAAAGTGAAGTTCCAGTAGGCAATGGCTTTTTGCCACTTTGCGCACCACAGATTTCTTTATTAGGAAGAGACAGAAATGAATTTTTTAAGATTTATTTATTTATTTGAAAGAGTTACACAGTGAGAGGGAGAGGGAGAGACAGAGAGAAACAGATCTTCCATCTGCTGGTTCACTTGGTTCACTGCCCAATTGGCTGCAATGGCCAGAGCTGCGCTGACCTGAAGCCAGGAGCCAGGAGCTACTTCTGGGTCTCCCACTCGGATGCAGAGGCCCAAGGACTTGGGCCATCTTCCACTGCTTTCCCAGACCATAGCAGAGATCTGGAATGGAAGTGGAGCAGCCGGAATTCGAACTGGCACCCATATGTGATGCCGGCACTGCAGGTGGCAGCTTTACCTGCTGCGCCACAGAGCTGGCCCCAGATATAAATTATTAAGAAAGATTGGCGTATCAGGTGTTATAGGGGAACAAACTGAGGATAGCATAAATGAAATCTTTCTTCACAATCCAGATTGCTTCTTGAGATATTCTCTAACTGCCATTTGAGAACTTGAGAAACACAGAAGAACTGGGTAGAATTTTGTTGGTGCTGCTTTGGCTTGAAATCTGTTGCTGGTGCATGGTGCTCCCATGCCTTCAGGTGTGAAAATTGCCACATTGAAAATGAACAGCAAGAAGGGTTTCCGCATCTAGCCAAGGGCCAGCCTGGGAGATAAATGGGCTGGGGTCAAGCCCATTAGAGCTCTTGGCCTCTCTTCAGCCTAGCAGAGGGCTAGAGTGGGGAGTGTTTGGGAAGAAAACCATTTAGCCTTCATCTTGGGAGTCCCTGGCCATCTCAGAGATGAGAAAATGGATATCAAGTCCCAGGCTCAGGTGTGATCAATCGCCATGACATGTTAGTCAGCTGCCGAGCGCAAGTCTTCATTTACTATCGCTCTGTGTATCTTTGTGTACTCTGTTTTTCCAAGCAGTTGGTGATAAAGACCCTCACCCGACAGGGATTCTTCAAAGTATTGTTCTTGTTCCTGGGGGGAGCTCTAGAAAAGCGAAAGAGGATACACAAAAGCATCTCTTGTCATACCTTTCAACCCTCAAATGTTTGCGTCCTCATAGGGGTGACTCAGAGCACCTGCAGCCGGAGAAGGCTCAGAGCTGCAAAGGAGGCCTGAGCATGAAGAAGCCCAACCCTCTGCACCCCGGCTGTGGTCCTGGGTGTTGCCTCCACTGGTCCTCGGCTCCCATGGGGATGTCCTGGGCAGCAGTCCCAGAGTCATCCCCCAAGACTGCTGTAACCTAGCAGAAAGCGTTCTCCGACATGGTGTGGGTGTAACCTTATTAACACAAATACGGTCTGTGTGGCAGAGAGGAGTACCTAAAGCTATTCCAGGCAGGTATGAATGACAGGTATCAAAGCCGTGTTCTTAGAGGACCTGCCTGACTTGGGAAATGGTGCAAAGGTCCCTCTGGGCACATCAGCGTGCTGGAGAAGAGATGAGAAGGACTGTGGCCAGAAAGGCAGGGGGAGGACTTCCTGTGCACGGGACTGGATGGAGCTGCTGCAAGCCCAGGAGATTTGTAAGAACAGCAGTACAACAGATTTACACTCTAATTAGACCCCGCCAGAAGTATCAAGGAAGGTTGACTGGGAGGGGAAGGTCAAAAAACAGCTCACAGATGACCGACAGCTCAGCAAGAGGGAGGGGAGTTGAGACAGTAAGTGTTGGAATCAGAAAAGATGTCTGAGTTTCCGGGTTAAGCAACTAAATTGCGATCTTGGCCTGGAAGAGAAGTGAGAGGGGACTGGGAGCAGGGTTAGGCTGGAAAGCAAAACAGTGAGTGGGAGAAGAGGGCCTGTGTTGTGGTATACAGTGGGTTAAGCTGTCACTGGCAGTGCCAGCATCCCATAGGAGCGCTGGTTCAAATCCTGGCTGCTCCACTTCCCATCTAGCGCCCTGCCAATGTCCCTGGGAGAGCAGGGGAAGATGGCCCAGGAGCTTGGGCCCCTGTCACCTATGTGGGAGACCCAGATGGAGTTACAGGCTCCTGGCTTCGGTCAGCCCCAGCCATTGCCATCATTTGAGGAATGACCTGGTAGATGGAATATATCTCTTTCCCTCTCCAACTTTGCCTTTCAAATAAATAAATCTTTAAAGAACAAGATAAATGGGAGAAGAAATGATGTGGCAGAGGAGACGGTGGGGAATCCCGCAGAAAGGAGGAACCGTGGTAGCGTCAGAAGCAGCCCAGGCAGACCGCTCAGTCAGAGAGTAGAGGTGGGGGCTCCGCTCATCTCAAAGCACTAATCACACGGCGACTCAACGTGAACCAAAAGGCATTTGGGACTTGACGAGAGCTTGCATGGAAACAAAAATAATGATGTGACCTTACCCTGAGTGCCACACGCATCTTCTTTTGTGAAAATAAGTCATTAATGGTTTATAAAAGATGCTCCGATGCATTCTTGTTAAAGCATCCATGCCTCAAAATTCAGCTGTTCTGTCTGTAACCCATTTGCAAGGAAAATGCCATGGGCTTAAAAGGTTACTATGTGAAGTTGCTTTCACATTTTATACTTGAAAAAAAAAAAACCTGCTTCCCGATCCTTGGTAATTTACTCCTCTCCCCTTTCTCAACCTTTGTTTAATTTACAGTTGGGATTTGTCTTTTTCTTCCTTGTTTAAGAAGCCACCGCCATCGCCCATTCTTGCAGACCACCTAGAGCTGGAGCCTGCGCATTGCAGCCTTTGTTTGCTGCGCCTGTGCCTACTCCGTGGAGATGGCGAGGATTAACTGCGTGTGCCTCTTACACATGAAATAGATCCTGTTCCTCACTTGACTCCGGAGCTCTCCTGGGTCCAGGGCATCAGAGTGTGCTGTGGCTAGCACGTGTCAGACTTCCTGACTCAGTCCTGCTCCAGACCCAGGGCCCAGCGACCAGGAGGGGTGTAGTGGACAAATCCTTAAAGTCCCCAAACCACTGACCTATCCTGAAGAGCCCTGGATATGGGATTGGCCTGGGACCATTCTGATTTTCCATGAATCCTCCAAGGCTAAGCTGACCCAGAAAAAGGCCAGTGGCAGAGCCCAGAGGATAGTAGAGCAGTAGACGAGCAGCCAAGAAGGGGAAAAGAGAGGAGCTTTGCCCAGAAATGTTAACACATGCCTGCTTCAGATTTTTAGTATCTGACTCACATTCACAGAGTGTCCCCGTGCTCTACCAACTTTTGCTTTTCCATTTTCTAACCTTTGCATTCTGTCTAAAATGCTGCTCCCTTTGTCTCTGTCCATCTGGAATTCTTCACCCTCTTTCCTAATGCTGCTTTGGTCACTGAAGTTATGTGCTTATAATATTGTTGCTTTAAAGATTTCAACAAATACTGTAAGATTTATTTTATTTATTTGAAAGGCAGAGAGAGAAGAGAGCTAGAGAGATCTTCCATCCACTGGTTCACTGCCCAAATCTCCACAACAGCCAGGGATGGGTCAGGTCAAAGCCAGGAGCCAGGAGCTTCATCCAGGTCTCTCACGTGGATGGGGACCCAAGGACTTGGACCATCTTCCACTGCTTTCCCAGTAGGGAACTTATTATAAGTAGGAGCAGCCAGTACTGGAGCTGGTGCCCATATAGGATGCTGGTGTTGTAGGCCGTGGCTTAACCTGTTACTCCACAACACTAGCCTCAAATACTCCCATTTTTAAAATGGGATTTATTTATTTGAAATGCAAGAGAAAGAGAGAGAGATCTTCCATCCAGTGGTTCTCTCTGCAAATGGCCACCATGGTTCAGCTGGGCCTGTTGAAGCTAGGAGCCAGGAGCTCCATCCAGGTCCCCCACACGGGCGGCAGGGTCCATCAGCTGGTCCCTGCCCAGGCATGTTAGCCAGGAGGTGGATTGGGAGCAAAGCAGTCAGGACTCTACTGAAGCTCTGATAGGAAACGCCAACATTGCAAGTGGTGGCTTAATCCCAATTTTTAACCTTTGATAATTTTTAAAAAGATTATTTATTTTGAAAGAGTTACAGAGAGAGCAAGAGAGAGAGATCGATCCATCTTCCATCTGCTGGTTCAGTCCACACATGGCTTCAATGGCCAGCACTGGGCCAGGCCAAAGCCAAGAGCTTTATGTTAGTCTCCTACATGGGTGCAGAGGCCCAAACACTGGGGCCGTTCTTTGCTGCTTTTCACAGCCATTAATAGAGAACTGGATCAGAAATGGAGCAGTCAGCACACAAACCAGTGCCTTTATGGGATGCTGACATCGTGGGTGACAGCTTTACCAGCTATGCTACAACACTGGCCCTCAGCATTCAATAATTTTTTAAAAAACCTGATTTCTATCCATTTCAGATGTAGTACGGATAATGCCTTACACTGCAGGACAATGTGCCGTATTCAGTATTGAAACTCCAAAGGGAACACAGGAGGGTGCTTTGCTGAGTAAGGATCTCTCTCCCTAGAGAAAACGCACACATACAGAAGCGGTACTGTGTGACGACTTCCTGGAGAGTGCAGACAGAACAAAGTGAGTGCATGAGGGAGGGAGGGAGGAAGCAGGCAGTCAGAGAAGCCAGGGTCTCTGTGAAGAGGACCAAGGGTGCTTGGAGCCGCCTGCGAGCCCGGCTCCAGGTGCGCTGCTGCAGCACTGTTCCTCCCCACCTCCTCCTGGAGGGCGTGGAAGGGCCACAGGGCGTGGTGGTCTCATCCAGACTGAAGTGCAATGACTCTAGGAACCACTGCCATCTGTGTCGGTCCTCCGGCCGCAAAGGAACGACACTGCTCGCAGCTAATCGGTCTTCAGTAGACT
The DNA here is from genome assembly GCA_949820135.1 of Sylvilagus floridanus. Taxonomy (NCBI): domain Eukaryota; kingdom Metazoa; phylum Chordata; class Mammalia; order Lagomorpha; family Leporidae; genus Sylvilagus; species Sylvilagus floridanus. The sequence continues at coordinate 11,395,998 of OX463246.1, read as the reverse complement.
TTTACTTAGAAAGAGTGGGAAAAAGAGTGGGGGACAGGGAGAGGGGGGGGAAAGGTGGCGCGCACATTCCTTCTCCCGCGGTCCGCTTATGGCGCGTGTTCCCGCTCCCGCGGTCCGCTTATATACCGAATTCAACCAATCACAGTCCATGCACGGAGCTCTCCAATCCGGCACTTGATCACGCTCAGCTGTGAGTCACGCCGAAGCTATATCAATCAGCTGTGGAATCACGCAGTGAGCAGGGCATCAGCGCCATCTTGTTGTTTACCACGATCCTCAGCTAGATGGAAAGTTCAATCAGCTGCTACATCCACATTACTGCTATAAGCCAAGCCCAGCATGGGGGGTCCCATGGCAGGCCTATCCATGGGTCCCCACACATCTGAATGTCTATATGACGTACTTTTGGGACCAAGATGGTGGATGCATCCTCATGTCGGTACACTAGAGGTCCCTTAGAACGTTATTGCCTTTTATTTCCATTATTTGAACATAAGAAATATTTGGTGAATAAAATTGTCAGTCCAATATTGAGAGTCTCCTTCAAGGGGTTGGCATTGCGACCTAGCAGGGTAAGTCCCCACTTGCAGCACCCAGCTTCCTTATTGGGGTGCTGGTTCCAATCCAGGCTACTCTGCATTTCTGATCCAGCTTCCTGCTGATGTACCGGGAAGGCAGCAGATGGTGGCCCAACGACTTGGGTTCCTTCCACCCACGTGGGTCATGGGGATGAAGTTCCTGGCTGCTGGTTTCAGCCTAGCCAGCCCTGGCTAGTGCAGCCATTCGGGGAGTGAGCTGGCGTATGGATGATCTCTCTCTCTCTGTCTCTCCCTCTCTCTCTGTCACTCTGCCTTTCAAATAAACAAATTTTGAAGATTCTCTTTTAAGGAAAAGCATAAAAACAGGGAGTGAAAACCTCCAGCTCTTGCCACCCAGAAACCAATATCTGATTAGAATGAGCGTCGAGGTTTTGCATTTTCTACTTTTTATAAAATTGCACCACAAATGAATACTTTTGGTGCAGTTTCATTCTCTCAAGCACTGTATTGCATATGATTTGCTTGCCTAATTAAAGTCTACCTTCTGAGTGTACTAAATTCAGTGCATTTTCATGTCTTTCCATTTCTAGAACAAGAACAGAGAAGGACTGTGGTATCAGGAGAGCAGGGCAGTGCTTACTTAGTGTTTTGATTGTTAAAACCTATGGAGGAATTTCTTGGCATCTTAGTTCGCCTCAATCTGAGTGAGCCATGCAGGAAATTGCCACAAAACCGTGGACTGTTATAGGTCAGTTCGGAGTTTTCTGGTTTGAATTTGTATCGCCTGCTCCTCTAAAAACCAAATGCACAAGACAGTATTGGATATAGCACTGGGATTTCAATCATTATTTTCTGAATGCATCTTATTGATTTATCTAAGAGAGACAGAGAGAGAGAGAGAGCTCCCGCCCACTGGTTCACTCCCCAAATGTCCACAATGGCCAGGGCTGGGCCAGGCCAGTCTGGAGCCAGGAGCTCAGTCTAGGCTTCGCAGAGACCCAGCCTCTTGAGCCATCACCACTGGCTCCCATGGTGCAGACCAGCAGGAAGCTGGAATTGGGAGCGGAGCTGGGACCCAAACCCCGGGCACTCTGATCCTGGGTGAGGGCATCCCAGGCCCAGGCTCGGTCTTGGTACCTGTGCCAAGCACTCTGAATGGAAGAGGCCCTGGGCAGACCCTTCCCAGGTACGCCGGAGTCTGGAAGCAGCAGCGTGCTGAGCGCCTGCCTGCCAGCATGGGAGTGTGGTTATGAACTGTTCTCAGAAACCCCATGCTCGGTCGTGTCCATTTCACTTGTGCTTCCTACTCCTCTGTGGATTTCCTGCTTTCGAAAGATTGTTCAGCTTCTGAAGCAAGATGCTTATCTTCATAAATCTACCAGACAGACCCTCCCCCCAAAAATGATTTAGGATCAGCGGAAAGGACACGGCCTTTTCTAAGTCGAAGTCTTTTTCTTCTCTTGGCTTCTGTATGAACACCACATGCGTGCACGGAACATGTTCTCGACACATCCACCCCTGGAAGAAGGGCAAAGCCAGGGAGGCAAGAAAGGACAAGGATTTGGATCTTCACCAAGGTTCATGCTCGTAATTGTGGGGTTTTCACAAAGGGATTTGACATTTCTGCTGTGTAATGGGTAGGCACAGAAATAGAAAGAAATGAAAATATACATTCCTGAGAACTGAGACGTGGAAAGGAATTGAGTGGGCTGGAAGCTGCCAATCTGTAATGGGTCTCTATTAAAAAAAAAAAGCTGAAATTTACTTAAAATATGAAGCATTAATATGCTTAACTATAAAGTCTAAAGTTTCATATAATTGGAAAAGGTCAATAATCTGGTTACTTCTTTTTACTAATAGGAAATAATTTTTTAAAAGAAAAAAATTTAATTAAGCAGGACAGATCAGTTTTTACCATCGTACAGGAGAGAGCTTGCCTAGTTGGGAACATAATGCCTACAAGACTTCCATGTGGCGTTCTCTTTCACTTACATTCCTTCCAGTGAGGAAGCAGAATCTGTTCCCCGGCATCTATTTCATTAGACTTTCCGAAGCACCTGTCACCTATCATCATCAGTTTATACATATTTCAAGTTTTCCCCACGAACAAATGTAACAACACAGGTCCCATATGTCCCCTCGTCTGCGGGGAAAGCGTCCACGTGGTCTGCGGATTACCTGTCTGGACTCCTTCTCCCATTTTATTGTCTGGAAGATGTCACCTCCTGTCAGTCTAATTACTTCTGTAGGATCGGCTGTTCTCAGCCCCGTGTGTGACAGTCTCTCCTCGCACGTCTCTCCCAGAAACCCCAGCAGTCCATTGATCTGCCGCCAAGGTGTCACCTGCACATGGAAAGCAAGCAGGCTCTTGAGAACGCGCGGAGTTCTCTGAGGGAGGAGCGTCTTCAGAGGGGAGCTCAAGAGGCTGGTGGCATCAGAAGAACTCTGTCCCCATCCTGACATACCCAACGAGTCTTTTCAGAACACAAGCAGTTAGCCAAGAGACACTTAGCCTGTTCCATGCAGGACTCCCAGCCCTGCAAAGGAAGAAAACTTCAATGCCTCCCTTCCCTGACCAGGGACACTTGTGGACGATCACAGGAGCTTCCAAAGACCGATGGCAGACTCTGATTTTACAAGAAAAGTGCCTGAAGGGATAATGGCAGCTTATCCATATTGACTATTCAGTACCGTGAATAGACACACTTGGCTGCGTCTAACAGTAATTCCTTTATCATCATCATTAAACAGCTGTAGATTTTTAATATTATAAAGATAAAAATGCTCTTATAGTTTCACATTCACACTCTGGTATTCAAGTCGGTGCCATCACTTCCATTTTAAGAGCTTTGTAATTCCACCATAATCATTTGTTCTTGGCAGAAATGTGTTATACAAGCACTCAGCTGAGGATAATATTTTTGAACAATTTTTTCAGTGTTCTAGTTATGTGATTATGGGAATTTAGAACTTGGTATTAATTTTCTCTTGAGTTTGCTGTTTGTGTATCTCAAATGCTCCTTTTTAAATAACACAGTTTAGCTCGAATCATTATTTAAATACTGGTGATAGTCATTACAGGATAATGTAGTCAGATACAAGCAGCATTTGTTGGGGGAAAATGAACCATTTCTTTCCCCTCCTCCTCATCGCCATGTCTATTGTGATTCCCTGCCACCTGGCTTGTTTGCTTAATACTTTATGTAACCCCTCAGATGGAAAGTGAGCTCAAACTTGATCTCAGGGTTTTTTTGTAAACCGATAACTATTTTATTGGCAATTATTGACAAACAGGAAGTCCCACTCATGGCTAAAATTTCTCTAAGAAGTAGCGATATTTTAGCTGTATTTTGTTGTTTAAAAATTTCCCACAACCTGCATCTATTTCAGCATTCAATCTATTACCCCAGATGGGTGTGCGTATGCTTCGTTGAATGTGAGCGGGAGAGAGCTAACTGCCACCCCTCGCCTCACCAGGGTGGGAATGTTCGGGCAGGGGTGAGGCGAGGCGTGGCCCTCCGTTGCCTACTGTCAGTGATGTCTTGTTTGGCCAGGTTAGTCGGAGGTGGGGCACAGGTTTCCTTAAACTCTCCGTAGGTGACTTACAAGAGATAATGTGTTCATATCTGTGGAAATCTTTCAGTAACATGTAATTGGTACTTGAATTTTTTTCTAAATCAAACACAATATCTACTCCCCTGAAAGCTTGGTGAGAATATTTAGCACACAGGCTTGTGCCAGATGGGTTGAAATGACAACTGATAGGCCTCTCCTAACCCTTGCGTTCTGCTGTCAGAAATCTGCACATCAAAACAACCAGGCTTCTTACAATAAGATCTACTGGATAAAAGATTTGGGTGGGCACACATAGGAAAAATCTAATTTCTGTATAAGACTGTATGTTGACATTATAGAGGACTTCAAATGAAAGGTGTATATAAGAATATTCTTAAACACGTCTTATAGAAACATGGATTACTTTGAAAAACATCAGTGGTTTTGATCTTTCCTATTTTTCTCTACACAAATGAATTGTTATGAAAGGTATACAAAATATGATGCAAAACACTCAAAAAATTATTCTTAAAAGTTCAAACATAAAAAGCAGACATGGAGCCTGATACAGCAAGTAGTTCTCACCCAGAAGAATGCTCTTGTGGCTAAGGTCATGCTAACAAAAGAGTCTAACACATAGGAAGTCAAGTTAGTAAATAGAATTATGATTCTAATATATTGTGACAGCCTTTGTGGTGCTCCTAAAGGGACCCCTAAGGGTAGGGAACGTCCAGCCCACGGGCCATTTAAGAGCACATGAAACCAGTTGGTCTGGCCCTGCCAAGGCAATGCAGGTGGGACTCAAAATTCAATACATCTATAGCGGATTGACTTTTCGGTTGCTAATTGTTAAGGCCCACGGATGATGTCACAGATATCCTAACGACCCTTGGCCAAAAAAATCATTTGCCACGCCTGCCCTGGGGGGACTTCTGCTGGGTGAAAAGCACTGCCTGCAGCCCTGTGGTGGGGCACAGGTGGCCCCACCAATTACAGATTCCCCAAGATTGTAAATGTATAGTTTATCATCTTGTGTCAAAATATTCATTTTAATATTCAAACATTTTACCACATAATAAGCTGTAACCATATGCTTATTTGTTATATTATACCAGTATCACATTACTAAATATTTACAGAGCCCTCGTGTTTCCTAAATGTATTAGAAATGGTGGGTCTCTTATTTGATTTTATGAAAAAAAAATCTTCCACGCCTCAGAAACTTAATTTTAAATAACATTATATCTGTTACACATTAATAGGAGCCAAGGAGCTTTTGAGCCTAACACCCCCTTCTTAACTCATGTTGTTTTATTTATTTTCCCCAATTGCATGAATTAAAGATGGAGTGTTATCTCAGCTTTGAATTCCTTCGCTTGGTGTCACAGCTTTTGCTTTATTTAGATGTGAATTCTGTCTTTCATAAAGATGAGTCGGCTGAACTTTCCATTAATGAGAGACACTTAGGTACGCATCTCTTTGTAACTGATCTTGAAGTACCAGGGAATTTAAGAAATGTTGCTAGCCTATTAATAATTAACATGGCAAGCTGTGTGATTAATCAGAAGTTTGGTGATGTCTAAAAACATAACATTATCTCTGTAAATCAGATTGTGTACAATTAAGTTGACAACCATCACTTAAACAAGAGAGGATAACACTCAGGTCTCCTGACTCATGCTTTTCTGATCTGTTAACAGCATCACATTCTTATTTATTGGGCTCTGATGGCAGAAACTAAAGCAGCCCGACCCCCAGGAGACAGGAGGTTCAGGATGAGGCATTGACTTCCCACTTTGTGTCGGCTGACTCCCTTGCAGCTGACACAGGGGCTGTGCTGGCTTGGCCATCGCTCACTGGCTGGCTTGGCCATCGCTCACTGGCTGGCTTGGCCATCGCTCACTGGCTGGCTTGGCTACCTGCGCTCATGGTGAGAAAGTCGAAACTGAGCTCTTCCGACTTGTCCTACAGCCTTTATTTACTTAGATAGCTTTTCAATGTCATGAATTTCAGTGCAGATTTTCAGCTACGTAGAACTCTCACAAGCAAAAGTAATCCTCCATAGGAGCACAGTATCTGAGCAGTCTCAGTTGGTGCTTGGTAAGAAAATAAGTGGTTTCCATCATACTGTTTTGCTATTGAGAGCATGGCGGGGAAGGGGGTGACAAGACGGATGGGGACAGGTGGGACGCCATTAGTGCCCACCACGAGTTAAATTCAAACCAGGAATCTGCTTCCAATCCTTCAGCTCTGGTCATCCTCACAGGTTGTGCATGTAATGTCCAAAGTCCTCATTTTCTTGGGGGAGACGGTTGCAGTGCGCTCCCTTCATTGTACTCATCTGGAATTGTCTCTCCCTCTTGTGTACAACAAAATTCAGCCCTCGTGGTTCACTGACTGTATTTAGCAGCGAGAGACACTGCTTCCTTTCTCTGTTTTTCAGCGGGTGACGAGCACTCTATTGAAATGACTCATGGTTTCTACCTGGGATTTCTTGTCCCTCGTGTCATCTGGCATATGTAATGACCCAAAACGCTGGGCACCCTGAACTTCTATAATTCCCCTGCATGTCTCTTACAGCCTGTGTCAAGGTTTGAACTTTCCAAATTATGTATTTCAGACGTTGAGAAAGAAGGGCCTTAATGGCTGTGACAGCCCAGATCCCGATGCGGACGATTCAGTAGGGCACAGCCCTGAATCTGAGGACAAGTACAGGAAAATTAACGAAGATATTGATCTAATGATCAGCAGGCAGAGATTGTGTGTAAGTACTCGGAACACGCTTCCTTTTTTTTTTACTCTCGATATTTCTCTGAACCTGGCAGGCCTTGAACAAGAAAGAAAGCAAAGGCTGTGAAAGCCCCGACCCTGACTCCTCTTATGCACTCACCCCACGCACTGAAGAAAAATACAAAAAAATTAATGAAGAATTTGATAATATGATCAAGAGTCATAAAATTCCCGTAAGTACCCAAGGTAGATGGCTGGTCTGCTGATAACTGCTGCAGTAACATCCCTAACCCTCGCAATGATGGCTTTGTAAGGTCAAAGGGATGCAGTAGCCATCTCATCCCGCAGCCCTCCTGCCGAGAGCAAACCCTCAGGGGTGCTGGGATTGCACAACCCAGAGGAGTGGCCAGCACAGCGTCGCTTCCCAGGAGGCAATGCGACAGGCCCAAGGCACACCCTGAGTTTGCACAGTCTTTGAACACACAGTTCATGCAAGCTCAGTGCCCTAGACTCTCCTTCCGAACAAGTGTGCGGATTTGCTGTAAAACACACACAGACCTCCACGTAGTGAGCTGAGATCAGGAACACAGTGCAGCTCCCATGCTCTCATGCAACCTGCCTGAGTCGCCCCCCAAATCAGAACTGATTTCTGAACAAAACCTCAGTCTCCCTCCCAATACATGAAATTCAGCAACAGCACTGAAGGGTTAAAGCTAACGCTCACTGCAAGGAACAGACTGCATGAAACCTAACGGTAAGATTTCAACCTGTCTGCGTGCTGGGGTGACTTTAAGGCTTCGTCAGAATATTATCTGCTTTGCCGACACCAATATTTCCCGTGCTTTAACATTTGGCTAAATTTTGTCTTAACCAAATGAAAAAATGTCTAACCATCGATCATATGCCTTGCCAGATATTTAAGAGAAATAACTCTGCATGTATGATTTTGTTTGCCCACATATATGATGGGAAAGTATATACAGCTATACATTATATGCCTTTTATTGTATTCTGTCAGCAATCAAATGATGTTAATTTTGTGGTATAAGAGGGAAGGACTTCTGCCTGTGTGCTTTCTGAATAATTAGTGTTAGTGTCGGATAATACAGAGCTTCATCCAGAGGTCATTGATTCCCTTGCAAAAAAAAAAAAAAGTACATTTTTGTAAGTTAACTGAAAACCCTAAACCTGAGAATTGAGAGACTGCAATGAAAACATGGCTTGGCGATTACGAATGTAGGTAGCTATTCGGGAGCTAAAGTTCTAGGCCAGATCCACACCACACTCCCAAGATAAATGAACGTTTTATGTAGTCAGTGTATGCTCAGCTTCTGTTGGGTTCAATGGGACACTGTCACAATTTCTTTGTGAAATGTACACACGTTGGCAAATACGCCTGCTGCCTTGGTTCAGTGAACTGATGGGAGCTTTTGTTGAATCAGAATTATTAGTGCGCTGTATCCCGAAGGAAAGCTAAGTGCTGCGAATGCGGAAAGGTTTCGTAAACTGCGTAGTGCTGGGAACAGCGCAGCACACCGGACACTCTCTCCAGCACAGCGTTTCCCGTCCTGTGCACCGTGCATACCTGACTCGGCCAGAATCCCCACAAGATAAAACAGCCGTCGGGATTTTCTCTTGCTCCGAAGAAGCATGGAAACAGCTCTGTTAGGCCAATGTGTAGCTTTTACGTCCTGAGTGTGTGTCGCTGTGTAATATGCCAGTTTGGAGCAGCTGTGGTGAAAGCCTGGTGAGTGTAGGCAAAGCACATTCGACGTCAGACAAGAGGCACCCCTCGCACAGCGAAGGAAATACGGCGGATCGCTCTCCGTGGGCACGACCCTAGTGCGGGCGGAGCTGTGGCCCCAGAAGTTGGAGGAGATTACGGATTAGACCGCTGGCCCCAGGCTTGCAGAGGGGAAGAGATGTGTTGCACACTTGGACTTCCTGGCACTGTTTGGCCTTGTCACGCAAAGAGTTCAGAATCAGGATCCACGACTTCCCAGGAGGTGCAGCAATGGGACATCCCTGCTGGAGTCCCAGGCAGAGCTGTGAGCCGGAGCCACGCGGCTCCTCGCCCTGCCAGTCTTGGTCTCTGTGGCGAGCGCTTCGGTCTCCACGATGACAGGCCGGGTTTTTTGCACGTTGCTCTGCATTGCTGGAAGTCGGTCTTGGTGAAAGTTTCCACAGCTGCTAAAACATTCACAGCACGGCAAGGACACTCTGCCCTTTGTGTGCAGAGTGTCTCCACCTCTTTAAAAACATTACAAGACTGTTTTTCTATTTCAAAGACCCAGCTAGAAGAATTTCCCTTTGAAAATAGAAAATTTAATATTGCAGTCACCTGTTGGTCTAAAATGATTTATGCCCGTATTCCTCAATTACATGAAATAATTCATGGGTGATTTGGAATCTTGTCAGCCAGATTTCCTGGTGCTGGGTTTGCCACGAGACACGCTGGGCTTCACAGCAAGAAAAAACAGCTCCATTTAAGGAGCCAAGGGCTAGGAAATGGGAGGAATGAATGAGCGGCGGATGCAAGATTGGTTGAGAGCAAACGGAGAGGAGGAATTGGAAAGAGCCGATGTTTCCTTCAAAATAAGAGACTGAAGAGGGAAGTGAGTGGGAAAGGGAGGGGCAGAAAAGAGAAGCACGTGAGATCATTAATCATCAGAGGAGGGAGCCTGGGGCCAGAGGTTCAGCAGTGGGTTCAGTGCGGGTGGAGTGGCAGGCGCAGCTTCCCAAGAGAGGGCAGGAGGGTGGGACCCCCGTGGGTGAGTGGGAGTGGGCAGGTGGCCACATAATGACCTCTGCCTGGCTTTATCTAATTGAGCTTCTGCAGATGAGGTGCAAGGGGGAGCAGGGGTTTGGAAGAGGACGGAGTGATGAAAGTCTGGACACTGAAGAGGAGGGTGTGGCGAGTGGACGAGTGGACGCTGGAGTTGGCAGGCAGCCCTTGGTGGTCCCCGCTCATCACAGTCATGTCTAGGGCTCAGTAGATTAAGGGTATCATTGGTGACAAAAAAAGACGAGATTCAGGTTTCTCATTCACGTGAGATAGAAGAGAGCCCATTAACTGCAAATATTTCATTTAAAATGTTTAATTTTATTTTTCACTGGGCCTACAGAAAGCTTTGGAGAATAGCAGGTTTAAGACAAGGGTTCAGATACTTTTCTGGCTACATTCACTGGTGATAGTAACCAGTCACTTTGTTCAGGGGTGGGCACTAAAAGCTTTTTAGCTACGATTTATTTTAAGATTTATTTTTACTTATTTGAAAGGCAGAGAGAGAGAGAGGGGTTCCTCGTCTGCAGGTTCACTCCCCAAATGGCACAAAGCCCACTGCCAGACCAGGCCGAAGCCAGGAGCCCAGAGCTTCATCTGGGTCTAGGTGGCAGGGGCCCAAGTGCTTGAGCCATCTTGCGCTGCTTTCCCAGGTGCATTCGCAGGGAGCTGGAGCGGAAGCCAGGACTTGAACCAGCACTCTGAGACGCTGGCATCCTAGGCAGTGGCTTAACCTGCTGTGCCACAAGATCTCATACCTTTCCATTTTGCACTGGGTCCTATAAACTCCATGAGCATTTTGCTTAATCACCTCAAATTCCCTCTTCCTTCCTACCTTGAATGTTTTCAGACTTGGGAGTCTGGCCCTGAGATCTTTGCAAGTTGGGAGCTTTTAACTACCTCTCAACTTTGACTTTGTGGATGAGAATGTTTAAAATGTAGATATTCTAGGGGCTGGTGCCATGGCTCACTTGGTTAATCCTCCGCCTGCAGTGCCAGCATCCCATATGGGTACCAGGTTCTAGTCCCGGTTGCTCCTCTTCCAGTCCAGCTCTCTGCTGTGGCCCAGGAAGGCGGTGGAGGATGGCCCAAATGATTGGGCCCTGCACCTGCATGGAAGACCAGGAGGAAGCACCTGGCTCCTGGCTTCAGATCGGCGCAGCGCCAGCTGTAGCGGCCATTTGGGGGGGGTGAACCAATGGAGGGAAGACCTTTCTCTTTCTCTCTCTCTCTCTCTCTCTCTCTCTCTGTCTATAACTCTACCTGTCAAATTTTTAAAAATGTAGATATTCTAGATCCCTGATTTTGAAAAATCAAGAATACCGATTCCTCGAAAGCAGTTATTCTAGCTGGTGCAGGCCCCTCAATCTTCAGAGCCACTTGCTCTATTCATGGTTGCAACCATTCTGTGCCTCAGGTACAGACATGCAGGTCAGGGGAGATTAAGCACCCGGCCTGGGTAAATGGCAGTTTGTTACACAACCTGATCTGCAACTGAGATTTCGAAGAGAAAGGCTAATGTTCTCACTGATCCTCTAAGATACCTTCACAGGATGGTCATTTCTAAGCTCCTAATCTGCTTTCAAAATTGTTATAGCTAATTCCTGCTTCCGATAAGAACACAGCAAAAGGTGGAGAGGATGCAGAGGGTGCTGGGTATTTTATGAATTCTGAGTTTTCGCAGTCTGCTCTGACATCAGAATTCCACCTGACAGGTCGCACAGTCAGCGAGTCATACATGGCCTTGTCAGGAGTCATCTAAGAGTGATTTATGGTCCAGAATGTTGACACTGAATAAGCCGTGGGGGGAGACGGTGGTCAGAGGCAGGGAGGAGCAGAGTGCCTCTCGCTGATGGTTAAATGCTTCATGCCATAATTGTTAATAATCTTCTGTACTTTTGAACTGCATGTAATCCTGCAAGGGTAAAGAGAGTGGACTTTGCTCTCTAACTGGAGACAACCAACCTCTATAGAATATTCAAAAAGTACGTGGTTTCATGGCTGATACTAATTTTGAGTAAATAGGAAAGAAGGAAACCTGTATTTTCTATTTCCATCTTAAAAATACTTTAAAATGTAGATTTTAACACTTATTCATTTTTTTTATTTGAAAGAGCAACAGAGAGAGAGACAGAAAAAGATCTTGTATCCAGGGGTTTAATTCCCAAATGCCCACCACAGCTGGGTCTGGGCCAAGCCAAAGGCTGAAGCCAGGAACTCCATCCTCATCCCCTGTGGGGGTGGCAGGGACTCGAGTGCTTGAGCCCTCATCTGCTGCCTTCCAGAGACATTAGCAGGAAGCTGGATGACAGGCAGAGCAGGCACTTGATTCTGGACACTGCAATATGGGATGAGGCATCCCAGGTGGCAGTGTAACCTCCTAAGCCACAGTGCCCACGCCATATATTTAACGTTTTTAACTGCCATAATAATAATATTCATGGGGTATAGTGTGATACTACAATATATGCACCCAATGTGAATTGGCAAGATGATTGGCGTATCTATCATTTCAAATATGTGTCATTTCTTCAGGTTAGGAACGTTCAAAATCTTTTGCATGAGCTATTTTGAAATCTACAATTAATTCCTGGCGCCCCTAGTTGGCCTGTGGTGCCAGAGAACATTGCAAGTTCTGCCTTCTTTAGAAGGTAGTCTTTAAGGTTTATTTTCCCCCAAGGCCTCAGTCCTTGCAATGGGGATGCTCACCCACGTTCCCTAAGAACCCAGTCAGCTCTTTATGTGGTTCACCAATAATAAGCTACTGATTTCCAGCTCTTACTCATTTAACACTATGATTTCTGTCTGCAATATTTCAGTTCAGTTAAAACGTACACTGAGTTGTACAGTGATTTAGTAGCCAAGGCAATGGACCCTGTCACTAGATGTCCTTGGGCCACCTACTGACTCTCAGTGATTTAAAAAGGGATGCATTGTGTGTACAGTGAAGGGATGCTGGAAAGATCCAAGCCCATCGTGTACGTCAGTTACACAGCGTAGTGCATGCTCCACGCATAATACACGTCAGTGCTGAGCTTCTGATTGTGCCTTTGTAGAGTCTGGGGTTCTGCACTGCCTTCTAGCAAAAGACCTTGACCACCTTGATCGATGGGGACCCTGTTTGACAGTGACTTCCCTGATGTGACAACACGGGAGAAAGAAGAGCAGTTAGGGGAGACCAGGAGAGGGAGACAGGGCCAGGGCCGGTTGCAGGGTTATACAGGGTGCTCAGCGCAGACGTGAGAGAAGGAAGGAAGGAGAGAAAAGGTGACAAAACCTGGAACATACAGGCCCTTGTGGACCACGGGAAACAATTGGGGCTTTGCTCTTAATCAGATGAGACTGAGTCTCCTGGGATTTGGGCAGAGGAGTGCCCTCATGTGACTCACACTTCCAAAGGGTAAGCCTGATTGCTGGGTTGCAAATAAAATAAAAAGAGGGGAGTGGGGTACAGAAGCAGGTCAGTCTCCTAGGACAAGACTGTGTTGATCCCATGAGAGATGATGGTGCTGGCTTCGGCTAGGAGCCACAGCACAAAGTCATGGGGGCTCCCAAACATCCTCATATGACCCCCAAAGTGCTCCCTGCAGAGGTGGGCCCCTCCTGCAGCCTACCACCATTCTAGAGCTAGAGTGACTGGTGCAGCTTAAGGGTGCAGCCGGAAACAGCACACCCTGACCAGTAATCATTCAGAAGCATGTTTTACAGATGGGAGACTGAGGGAGACCTGAGAGAGCAATGCAGTGTGTTAGGGCTGACCACCTAGAAGCAGTTATCAATACCAGGCTGCAGGAGCCTGGGGAGGGAGAAGCGACTGGAACACAGCAACACCCACGTGTGTGGGCGGAAGCCACCCAGACACAGCGCTGGGAGGAGAGGAGCGGCTGTCACACAGCTGTGGCCCAGCCAGGAGGACGCCTCTGCCTCCCACTCTGCCCCTGCTGCTGCCTCCCGAGGCCCAGCTCCTGGCAAGAGCCGACGAGCACAAGTCCAGTGGAGAAGAGCTGGGGCAAGCAGTTTGATTCTTGGATGCGCTGGGTTGCCCCACTTGCCTTTTCATGAAGGAATACAACTCGCTACTTGTTCTGCAGGCACCGGTGTCCAGCATACTCCAACACTTCTGTTGTTTGACTTCGAAGGCTCTGGAAGTGTGGGGACATAGTCATGATTTGACATCTGACAAGATGTCATGAGGATTATCCAAAAATTATTTTCCAAATCCCCGTCTTACAACAGAACAATGACTGTGTGAATAGATCGCACTAGCACTTTTTATTCCCCTCTGAAAACAATGAAGACTCCAAGACATATGGAAGGAAAGATTCATGGAACCTGTGCTCTTGTCACTGTCCACATGTCCAGAAGGTGGAAGAAAAGAAAATGTAAGAAATGAAAAATAACAGAGCATAAACATAAACAGGACGGTATTGCCTTCGTCACCAAGATAAACACAAGTATCACAGCGCAGGGTCGATGCGGGCCAGCCGAAGCTGCTGAGACACTGAAGGAAAAATGTACAAAGGCAAACAACAACAGCGAGCAGCTGAGCCGTGTGCACAGGTGCATCTGAACTTGGGCAGTGTCTTTGGGGCCTCAGAGGGAATGCCTTACATACAGCCCGTTTCTGACATTGTATGTATGGCACGTGTCTCATCCATGCAGAGTGCTTTCAGCCATACTTTCCATGAGCTTTGTGAAGACCCATCATAGGCATGTAAAAAAAAAAAAAAAAAAAAAAAAAAAAAAAAAAAAAAAAACTTTTTTACACCAAAACAAATGGACCCCTTTATCCTGTTAAGAATGCTGTGTGTTCTCACAGCGTGAGTTCTCTGGCAATACATTCAAACAGTATTTTCATGTGAAATGCTGAAAAAAAGGAGGAGGGGTGATTGTGAGTATTTAGTTAGTTTCAAGCAGAAACATAATTCTGCTGGAAATGCCAAATACCGAAAAGAAATTAACAATTGAGACCTGAGTTGTTTAAATTAGACATCCACAAAGCTTCAGTTCACTAAATATTTTTCAGTTCTCATTTAAGATACAAATCCTGGCAGCACGCAAGTACCAAAATGTGGGGCATAGCATATCTTCCAAGCAAACGTTTTTAAATGTGAATTATTGAATGATACGTGCTCCGTTGAATCCTGTGTCTTAAAATGCCTATTATCTTTAGAGTTACTTTTAAAAGGAAGACTTTTAAAAATAATAATTAAGCTATATGTGCTATTCACGTGCCTGGAGATGATTTTATATCATTAAACCTGTGCATAAATATGCTTCAATAAGCAATTAAACCAAAGGGTCTGGTTTGCATTTTAATTCCCTTTTTTTTTCTCAGTGAAGTCATCACAATCATGTACCTTTGATCTTGTAGTCATTTCTGGCACTCGATTCAGATAGCACAGATGAACAATTATTACTTAATAGAATGGAATCCGAAGACAATGGAGTCTAATGAAGCGGGGCTTTGTTTTAAACAAAAGTGAGACATTTTCCAATAGTTGCAAAGACAGACGAGTTCTGAGCATATTCAAGAAACCGGTTCATGATCTGAACGTCTCGGAAGCTCTTTATGGTCTAGACACCAAGCCATTTGGAAAGTGGAGTTTTGCCTAGAAAAGTGAAGGCTCTGTGCCCAGGAGAGCTTGTTACAGTTCCTCCTTGTGACCCGTGTTTTTGTTTTGTTAATTTTGCATTCCTCCAGGCTGTTCCACCCCCCAACTTTGAGATGCCAGTCTCCATCCCAGTGTCCAGCCACAACAGCTTGGTGTATAGCAACCCGGTCAGCTCGCTGGGAAACCCCAACCTCTTGCCACTGGCCCACCCTTCTCTGCAGAGGAATAGTATGTCTCCTGGTGTAACACATCGGCCTCCAAGTGCAGGTAACACAGGTATGTTCTCAGAAGGACGCAATGTCAATAGACTGCTGGGAGAAGCCACTTGTGGTAAAAACCAAATTGTGTTTTGTCTACCGGATGCTTTCCGGTTTTGCCTGTATGTCCTTCTTTGTGTCACATCCAGCCCCGCAAGGTCGTCTGCGTGATAAAGCCTGGGCCTTTTGAACCTGTCTTTTGAAATGCTCACTCATCTGCCCTTTATCATCCAGCCTGTCACTTAGCTCCTCCTGTGGCTGCAGGTTCGCCACACAAGTGGACCTCAAATATGCTGTCTCCACACTTGGCTTCAGCCCCCTCCCCAGCATTTTCCCTCCTCCTCCTGCATTCTCTGACAGCACTCATCCCTTTGAGTTCTTTGCTGTTGGGGGCAATTTTTATTCATTTAGGGAGTAACTTATTCCACAGAGGATTTAAAGCAGAAAAAAGAATAGGATGGGCTAACATAATTTAGTTGCAATGTGAGTCAGCATGAACTTAGGGTGTGTCCTGCGCACATGGATCCTTGCTGCAGAATTGTCTCCATGCCATTCAGAAATCCTTGCTATTGTTTGATCCACACTGTCCCAGAGGAAAAGAACCATTGCTCAGAAAAAGTTTGACCACTCTTACTTACCTAGATCAACCAAAATAGGTTATGAGGCACTGGGTCCAATAGGCGTCCCAACCTCCTGAGTCTGTGGGGAGTAAGTCCTCTTCCTTAGTCAGCTCATGGTAGCAACTAAGTCCTCATGTAGCAGACACAACTAAACCACACACAGCACCAAGAATAGTTTGCCACTGTAGTAAACCATTACTTGTTTAAATTTATTTTGAGGAAATCACTCCATATGAAATTTGTAATGTTTCTTGGGTACTCATAACTGTATTAGAAACAGTTGATTGGTAGAGACATTTTATCTGTAGAATATGTAGATACCTATCTCACAATTAGAACTAAATAAGAAGTTTTTATTATAGAAACTGTTTTTTTTTACAGACTTTCATTACAGAAACTTTATGGAGAAAATATAACCAAAATCAGCCAAATAAAAACAATTTCGATGATTGTTGAGTCTGGGAAGTGTACTGAGAACTTGAGTGTGACATTGTTTTTGTTTTGTTAATGTGCTCACAGTTTTTCATATGAGTTTTTAATAACCATATTGAAAATATTTATTTAAAAGATATTCTAATAAAGTTATATTTCCTTTCTGATAAATGCTCATTAATTTTATTATTCTGATACTTTACTTGCAAATTATTATTTGATGGGAAACAATGAACATTTTCTTAAAATATAATTAACATTTTCTTTTAATTCCAAAACCTGAACCAACTAATAATTATAGAATATCACATAAAAAGCAGTTAGAAACTATAGATGGTATTCTCATTATTAGTTTTTTTTTTGCTAACTCTTGTTTATAAAAATTGAACATAATTATCATATTCATATCTGATTGAAACATCCAGATTTTTATAACATTGCCAAATTTAATATACTTTCTTTAGTGGTGAATAAGCATATATTCATATATTTGCGGTAGTGAAAATTTGTTTTACTGTATCCGTTAGCAAAATCCAGTTAGTAAATGTAGGTAGCTCATTGAAATCATGAAAATTCTGGACAGCTAGCGTGACAAAAAAGTAATGGTATAAAATATATTTACAAGAACGAACATCAGATGTACAGCTATCTGAGCACATAGTAGACCTCACTTCTTTGTCCTTTCTGCTTAGGAGAAAGCCTAGACTTGGAAGTAATAAAATGCCGAGACTAGTCAAAGCGTGGCTTTTTAAAATGTAATCTTTCCTAGAAAAAAAGACTCCACAAAATGTCAGTGATTGAATGTATTTTTAACGTTTGAGCACAGCATGTCACAATAAAACAAATGTCAGCTGGCCGATTTAGGTAGTTCTTTATGAGGTTACGACTCCCTGGAGAAGAAAAATACCCGGGTAGTTCAAGGTAAAGTGTTGGGTTCTCTGGGCCCATGGCCTTTCTCCTTCTGATTGTCCTCTTTAATTCCTAGGTGGTCTGATGGGTGGAGACCTCACATCCGGTGCAGGCACCAGTGCAGGTGAGTCTAGGCTTGTGTTCTCCATTCTGCTAGGGGATTTGCAGGCTTTGAGTCTTCTGGGCAAGGTCAAGTTGAGAGGTCTGTGAGAGGCGTAGAGAAATGACCCCAAGAATTTCTAAAGCACTTTTCTGAAACAGCAGTGGTTAAATAGTAACTTAGAAGAAAACTATTTATTAACTCAAAGATTCCTTAGTAGAACTTCAACTGGTCAGCAGAGGATTGAGGGCTGGGATCACATCAACTTAATCCTCCATGCTATCCCTAGACTAAGAGTACCTTTGGCAAGCCATGTTTTGTGTGTTGTGAATCACTTCCTACTCAAAGATGTACTGAAATCCTGTGCATTTCTAGAGAAGAGTATGCAAATAAAAGGAAGGAGTAAGATTCTAAGCATTCAGCAGTATTGTTAATAAAGTAAAATCGCACTTTGCATTTAAAATATGCTCTGAGAGACCATGAATGTAATGTGCCTCCTGGAAGTCCCTTAAATAAATGGACTTCAGCTCTTTTCTTTTTCTTTTTTGACAGGCAGAGTGGACAGTGAGAGAGAGAGAGACAGAGAGAAAGGTCTTCCTTTGCCGTTGGTTCACTCTCCAATGGCTGCCACGGCCAGCGCACTGCGCTGATCCGAAGGCAGGAGCCAGGTGCTTCTCCTGGTCTCCCATGAGGTGCAGGGCCCAAGCACTTGGGCCATCCTGCACTGCACTCCCAGGCCACAGCAGAGAGCTGGCCTGGAAGAGGGGCAGCCGGGACAGAATCCGGCACCCCGACCAGGACTAGAACCTGGTGTGCCGGCGCCGCCAAGCGGAGGATTAGCCTATTGAGCCACGGCGCCAGCTACTTCCGCTCTTAAGAACTTCTTATCATGTATCCAGTTGTCTCATAGCCACATTTCTCCAGGATTCCACGTTAATTCGTAATATTGCAATTATTGAGACATTGATGCCATTTTCAATGCTGGCACTAAGATAGCACAACGCTTTGAAATGCCAACTGGAGTCCACTGTTGGTATAACAAGTAACCATGGTAATTCCTGCAACTGGAAGATGCTATACATTTAGAACAGGAGGCAGGCCTGAATGACACAAGGTTATATTTGAAATGTCAGAAAAGATTCACGTCCATTGAAATATCCATAAATGGCCTAAATTTAAAAATTCCCTGGTCAAATATAAGAGCCTGCTAATTATAAGAAAAGAGATAAAGAAAATAGGTATACAGAAGCATGTTTATAAATACATCAGTTTGGGGGCACCGTCTCTCATTTCTGAGGTTGACTCTTCACTAGCTCTGTGTGTAATGAAGAAGAAGGACTGGACCTACACAGCAAATGAACAAACATGATGAATAGCCCCAGCTTCCCACTTCATAGTTCAATGGAAAATTAGATAGAATCAAGTCAATGTGCAAACTCCGTGGTCATACTTTGCTGAAATGAAATCTTAATTTTTCCCCCAAAACATACTTTGTGGTTTATAACCTCAAAATCAGAGGACCAGGTCGAATCCAGGCCAACGTTTCTTGGATTCAAGTCCCTGCCAAACACCATGGTTGGAGACAGTAGTGGGGACTGAGTGGGTGGTTACAAAGAACAGTACCAATTATAAGGAAAATGATGTAGGTGTTATAATGTTTTGCCCAAGGTCTTATCATGCCAGTTGGCTTGCTGTTTCGGGGATAGGGGATAGTTGTGATGAAAATTATTAAAAGTTGTAAAAAAAAGAAAAAAGAAACATAGGCAGGAAAACATGGATTACTCAGCTTTGATGTAAGTGGCTTCTTACGACTGTTTAATGGCTAGAATGTTGTAGATTCCTATGCTGAAAGTAATTATACTGCCATCATCAATCCCTTGACAGTCCACTAAGTTTAGTGGTCTTTAGGGATAAGGAAGAGTTTGCCAAGACCAGCTCCAGCGCCATGGAAGTAACAAAGTCTGGCAAGCTTGGCAGATGCGTCCTCCTACCTGAGGACCTGTAACATAGCTGTGAGCGTCTTTGAAAAGCAAGGAACAAAAAGACAACTAATTGCTCTGTTCTGATGATAACAATTATTATTTATTGACTGTATCAGGTAGCCATGAGCATATAGATTTCACAGTTCCCATGTGGTCGTGAGTTACTTATCCATTTTTTTAAAAGATTTATTCATTTGTAAGGCAGAGGTTCACAGAGAGAGGAGAGGCAGAGAAAGAGAGGAAGAGAGAGGTCTTCCATCCGCTGGCCACAATGGCCAGAGCTGCACCGATCCAAAGCCAGGGGCCAGGAGCTTCTTCTGGGTCTCCCACATGGGTGCCAGGGCCCAAGCACCTGGGCCATCTTCTACTGCCTTCCTAGGCCACAGCAGAGAGCCGGATGCGAAGAGGAGCAGCCAGGACCCGCATCGGCGCCTATATGGGATGCCGGCACTGCAGGCAGTGGCTTTACCCGCTATGCCACAGCGCCAGCCCCGAAGATTTATTTATTTTATTTGAAAGGCAGAGAAAAAGAGAGGGAGAGGCAGAGAGAAAGAGGTCTTCCAATCCGCTGGTTCACTCCCCAGATGGCTGCAATGGCCAGAGCTGTGCTGATCCAAAAGCTAGGAGCCAGGAGCTTCTTCCTGATCTCCTATGTGGGTGCAGGGGCCCAAGCACTTGGGCCATCTTCCATTGCTTTCCCAGGCCGTAGCAGAGAACTGGATTGGAAGTGAGGCAGCCGGGTCTCCAGCCGGCCCCCATATGGGATGCAGGCACTGCAGGCAGCGGCTTTACCCAATATGCCACAGCGCTGGCCCCTTTACCCGCGTTTTAAAAATAGAAGATGAAGCCGGTGGTGACTCTGGTTCCAAGGAACATGTGTTGCAGCTGCCATTTAGTCCTGAGCCTGGTTGTCACGCCCAGCTCGGCCATCTTCCCCTGCCTTCTGGTGCCAGCTGGTGTCATATGTCCAAGCTGAATATATCCATGCTGATGTCAGAGCGTCACCTGACACCAGGGGAAATCAAGGCCAGCCAGAATGTCCCTCGTCCTTAAAACAGAAAAGTAAAGCAAAGTGGCCAGAAGATAGCCTCCAAATTTTTGAATATTGCTATTGAAGTTCAAGGTCTCAGATAAGTTAGGAACTCTGAGGTAAGAGGCAGGACTCTGCATTCAAGTCAAATACTTTGTAGCTTTTGTAGCTCTTTTTTTTTTTTTTTTTTTAACCCAAGCTCTAGTTCATCCAGTTTGCAAGAAGGAGATCGTCTTGTGGGGAAAGGAAGTGAAGTTAACTTTTATTGTGCATTTACGCGTACCAAAAGGCCAACGAGGTCAGCCGTCTCTTTGTCAACTCAGCCTGCACAGAGAATGGGGAATCTTTCCCAACCAGGCCCTGGCCTTGCTCCTCCTTGTCTAGCTGCACAGGGAGTTG
This sequence comes from Sylvilagus floridanus, assembly GCA_949820135.1. NCBI lineage: Eukaryota > Metazoa > Chordata > Mammalia > Lagomorpha > Leporidae > Sylvilagus > Sylvilagus floridanus. The sequence goes on along the minus strand of OX463246.1, from coordinate 11,375,048 downwards.
GGAGGCCTCCCCCACTCTGCCTCCTGGGCCTTCGCTGATCAAGCCCCCTCTGGTTCCTCCTGCACACTTTGGTGCAGGCCCCAGCGTCTCCTAACTCAGCTCCCTGCTCGACATGACTCCCTGGCCTGCCTCTAAGCCTTAAACTAATTGTAGATCCTCATGCTCGTGCCAGAAACCCAGCAGTAGCTCCAGGACGAAGCCTGAGCCTTTTGTCTCCGGCCCATCCCTGCTCCACAGTTGCCTCTTTGTGCAAGGCATCGAGAACTCTGCACCCCAGCTCTGCAAGTGGCGAACATCGAAATGGCTCTTACTAGGTGTTTCCTGGAAGGGAATTCGTTCATTCTCTTAAGAGCTCTCTAAAGCACACGTTCACATGATCACCTTTCTACAGATGGGGGAAACTGAGGCACGGGAAGGTTAAATCATTGCCCGAGGTGCACCCCAGCAGTCAGGCTCTGGGGTCTGTGCTCCTGTCCACTCCAGTGTGCCGTGCTCTGCACACCCATGCCCCGGTGTCCCTGGCACTCCTCTGCCTCTCCTGCTTGGCACCCATCAGTATTCAGTTCAGCCCCCAAGGGTCGTGCCCTCTCCCCCTCTGCTCCCAGGGCAGTGTCTACCTGAATTACGTATGCCACAGCACTGTAATTGCTGTGTCTGCCTTGGCTGTCTCCTGGGCACTTGGCTCTTGGGCGGCAGCAAACCTGTCTTGCTGTTTGTCTTCCCAGCTCAACACACACAGAGCACACAGCAGATACTCAGTGTGTTTGGTAGCTGAGTAAGGAAAAGTTGGTCTTCTAGACATAAAGCTCTAATGTTGTTCATGTAAAGTGGAAAGAACTATTCAAAGAAAGTATATAATTTTTAAATTTAAAAAGATGTCTACTTGATCACTGACAAAAATTTCTTCTGACACTGTATACACTGGACATCTAACTGCTTCATTAAATAGCTGAACACCATTCGCCAATAAAGCAAAGTTTTGCTAACTTTCTAATACTCTTTTTTTTAGGTTTTTAAAGTTTAGATTTATTGATTTATTTGAAAAGCAGAGCTGAGTGGGGTGTGGCAGTGATGGTGGATATCTCTTCCATGTACTGGTTCACTCCCCCAATGGCCAGAATGGCTGGGGCTGGGTCAGGCTGGAACTCCATCTGGGTCTCCCACACGGGTGCAGGGGCCCAAACAGTTGGGCCATCTTCCACTGCTTTCCCAGGTGCATTTGCAGGGAGCCAGGACTCGAACTGGCTCACAGAGGAGATGCCAGCCTCACAGGCAGCGGCTTCCCCTACTACGCAATGCCAGCCCCTACCTGTCTAATATTCCTAATGGAAAACTGGAAGAGCCAACATATGGCAGTAAATGAAGGATGGGTTGGTATCTCAGACCATCACACATTACCTCTTAAACAAGTGAACTCCTTAGCATCACTTAAATTGAAATAATTGCAAAGATGAAGGCAGATGGTAACAAAGGAGTACCAGGGTGGGCTGGCCTCTTGGTAGAAGGGAACACACAGCAAGTCACTATAATTCATCAGTAACAGTGACATTTCTAGGTTTCAGTTGACAGTTATGCATCCACTACTTAATCCCTTACTCTCAACAACCAAAATGGAGTCACTGCTTTTAAAATTACATTAGAGCTTTTGACATGCTGATACGAGTGGTTATTCATGATTTTAAGACTGAGTTTTGTAATCATCACATTGAATAGGGACAACCCATCGGCACAGTGGTGCCTTGTGCTGGACTATGCACGCTCCCCTTTGTTTTTGCTTTGAGGGTGTGGTTGACTTTTATGGAACAGAAAGTACCTGTCTGGGGCTGCGTTATGGTACAGCGGGATAACTTATCACCCTCAACCCTGGCATCCCATGCAAGTACCGGATTGAGTCCCAGAGCTTTGGCCTGACCCAGCCCTGGCTGCTGCTGCCCTCTGGGGTATGAACCAGCAGATGGAAGATCTAGCTCCTCTCCTGCTCTCTCTCTCTCTCCTACCCCCTCGTTACTCTACCTTTGAAAAAAATATATTTATTTATCTGAAAGGCAGAGTTACAGAGAGAGAGACAGGGAGAGAGAGTGAGATCTGCCATTCACCTGTTCACTCCCCAAATAGCAGCAACAGCCAGGACTGGGCCAGGCTGATGCTTAAGAGCCCTGGATCTCCACATGGGTGCAGGGGCCCAAGCACTTGGGCCATCTTCCACTGCTTTCCAAGGTGCATTAGCAGGGAGCTGGATTGGAAGTAGAGCAGCCGGGACTTGAACTGGCGCCCATATGTGATGCCAGCACCACAGGCAACAGCTTTATCCACTACACCACAGCACGCCCCTGTAACTCCGACAAATAAATAAATAAATAAATCTCAAAAAAAAATTCTCTAGCCATAACTGAATAAAGCAAAGAACTAAAGAAAAGAAAGTAGCAGGTATACTAAAGCGTGTACTGATTCATGGTTGCAGTCAGAAAGAGAAAAGAAAAGGAGAGATAAAGCGGAGACTTTAGAACTCCTCTTGACAGTTCAGGAGAATTATACAATCTAGATAACCACTTGACAATAAGGCAAAGGAGATTTATGTATATTGGTTAATAATTTTAATTGGCATTTATTGTAAATTAGATATAATTTTATATAAAAAGAAACTAACAGCTGTTTCCTTATTTTGATTGTTAATTGTTTACTATTTTATGCATTTGGTTGTCAAGCATTGTCACTGCTGGAATGCCTAATTTATATCAGCTAACTACGTGGAGACTTGCTGGTGGCTGCTTGCTGCTGTGGGAGAGGCTGGGCTGGGTGGTGGAGACCACTCTCTGGCCTATGGAGGGACTCCACCCTGCAGGCCTGTCCATCATGACTTAGCACCTTTGAACTCAGAACTCACAATGAGGGATAAGGCACAAGTCTCTGTAGTTCATTTGCATGCAGTGTTTTATGATCATTCAGATAATCATAAAATTTGATTTACATAATGTTTTTTGTAATTGATGTAGCTTTGGAAAGGGAAAATTTAGCCTATTACAAAGAGAACTAAATGAGAAGGGGAAAGATCATACAGTGCATAATTTTCTATACAATTGTTTTGCAAGTATTTATTAAATTTGTCAAAAATTTCTCAGCTGACTTTCTTATCCACTAAAATGACTTCTCTATTTATTTGCTTTTACATTAGTTTTTTTTTTTATTTTTGAGACAACATATTTTTATTTACATTATAGCCAAAGGCTTAATCCTCCACCAAATAGAATTCAACAAATAAACAATAGAAAGACCATAGTTCAGCAGGAATATAGGCCAGGGCTATAAACAATAATCAAATGAGAAGATATTCAACCTCATTCAGATACAGTACATTTTAAAATAATCACAGATCATTAAAGATAAAATAGTATATCATTCTGAGCAATTTGGCAAAGATATTTAAAAAAGTTTGACAAAACTATATTGCAGCAATACTGATAGACACAGGCATTTCTTTTGTTTTTTTTCTTTTCTTTAATTTTTTTTCTTTTTAAATTTTAACTCCCACATAGAAGAGACAACATGCAGCATTTGTCTTCTGATTCCAGTTTATTTCACTCGACGTGATGTCCTCCAGTTGCAACCACTTACATGCAAATGATAGAATTTCATTCTCACTGCTTCCTCAAAGATTTAAAGTATCCGTGAAGTAGTTAAAAATTAATTTTAGAATGATTGGCTTTAATGAGTTTGCGTTGTGTTGCCTAACAAACTGCAATTTCAAAATGTAAGATTCTTGAAAGGGAGAAGGATACCATTTAAATGCTCTCAAAATAATTGTTAGTGTAAAATACAACTTTTATTACTTGCAAAAATATTAAGCAACAAATGAAAAACAACTAGTTGGGTTCTGTTTTGAAAGTACAGCTGTCAATTTGAATGAGTCTGAAGAAGACTGAATTTATTCACAGTATTTCGGAGTTCACCCCAAATATAAACATCTAATGGCTTCATTAGTATTCAATACTAAATTTAGTACCTGATATTTGTAACATAAACCAAGCTTATGAAGATTTATTGAAGGAAAAGTCTCCTGAGTCCCCTAATTGGATATCTACAGCCTATGCTATGCAGCCAGAGCTGAGAAAATGAGGGTCCACTTCCCTTGACAAGACCTGGCAAACGATGGATAACGCACTGCCTTGACACCATTCTCTGGGGATGATGTGGAAGTCAGAAAAGCAAAGTCAAACAGACGACACAGATAAGTCAGGGTGCTGTAGCCTCTGCCTTCAACCCCTTTGATTTGACTTAGTTCTTAAAGGAGCCAATTGATTTCCACAGGGAAAAGGGAAATTTTAAATGATAACTTCCTAGAGTGTTTTAGCTGACTTGAGAGTCCTCTGTTTATCATGATTCCTCACTTCCCAAATTGAATCCCTTTGTTCTCTCAATCCTGTTACACAAGGGTACTTCAGAAAGCCCATGGAAAAACATAATTAAAAGATAGTGATTTGAGTGCACTCATGTTGAAGTCCATGCATAGGAGGGGTCTTTACAAAGTTCATGGTGGGGGCTTGGGGGCAGGCATTGTGGTGCAGCGTTTGGGAAAGATGAGCATTCCTGTGAAGGGGAAATGCTGGGTGCCTGAGACGTGCAGTTCTCACACAGTGGGAAAGCGGACGTGACAAGCAGGAACCTCTCAGATGATGTCCATGGACTTCACACTGAACTACTGCAGTCTACCAGGAGTGGGCATTTGGCACAACTGTTAGGTCACCACTTGGGATGACCTGTGCTAGCGTGCATGGTTGAAATCCCGGCTCCTTGCTTCCGATCCAGCTTCCTGCTAATGTGTCTTGGGAGGCAGCAGGTGTTGGCTTAAGTACTCGGGCCCCTGCCACACATGTGGGAGACCTGAACGGAGCACCAGGTTCCTGCCTATGCCCTGTCCCAGTCCTGGCTGTTGCAGGCATTTGGAGAGTGAACCAGCAGTCAGGAGATTGTCTGTCTGTCTGTCTCTCTGTCTGTCTCTTTCTCTCTCTCCCCCCCTCCCCCCCCCCCCTTTTCTCTCTCTCTCTCTTTCAAGTGGATAAAAGTAAATTTTTAAAAAATATTATAAAAATGCCATGGGAAACAAGTATTATGAAGATGCTATGCATAGATTTCAAAGGTTTTGTGCACCAAAATAAATACATTTTCCACTTTTTCCAGAAACTTTTTGAAGTACCCTCCTATTCAGTAATGTGAAAATTGGCCTCTTTGGTCACATATCATTGATTTAACCCAAGAGTGTCACTGATATTAAAGCTTTGATCACTTTTTAATATTAAACTCGAGCAGTTACTATTTCCCTTCTAAAACACTAGTTTTATTCAACACTTGCCTTTTTTTCTCATGGGCGTCTCTTTTTCTTTAAATATTATTGAGTTCTCTCTTCCCAGATTTTGGCTTCACCATAGGAATTTATTTGGTTCTACCACAGCAAGGAAAGCGTTATTGTAATCAGAGGTACTATGAAATTAGGAATTGGTAGACAGTAGATGCTAAAGGAGGGATGTGGTTAAAAAACCCCCCTTTAAAAATCTTTTTTTTTTTCACTTTTTTTTAACCTACCAGGGACTTTCTCACGGGGGCTTCAGGGCTGTCAGCCATGAGTGTGATTTGCTCTTTTCAGACAAATCTTTGCCAGCCTCTTAGATTTTCCATTTAGGGTTGCACACCATGTCAGCTGGTGTTCAACCCATAGCGTAGAATCGTGATACAGTGTCATGTCTGAGAGATCATTAGCTGCTTTACACTAAATGAAACTGTCTTCTACCAGAGCTGTGGATAAACAGGTTCCATGCATAATCTGCCTTTGTGTCCCTGGGGTGCTAAATAGTCACTGGGCTCATTTGTTACTGCTGCATCGGACTTGCTGTCCTGCAGCTCAGTATGTAGGTGCTGTTTTGGGGGACACCGGGCCCTGCTTTCACAGTTCCTCCACCTTAAGAGTCCACCTAGCACCTCCAGTTAGGATAAAGACCTCGTTGTGTTGTATTTGAGGTGTGCTAACGCAGGCCATCACAGTACAACAGTAAGAGCAACTCTAAATCTGTAGTCATTTTACGTATCCAAACATGGTAGTGTTAGTCCACACAAAGAAAGATCTTTAGTTGGTTCTAACATTAAGCGGCTTGGTGAAAGCTATAAAATGGTGGAGCAAAGCATGCTCAGACAGTACTTTGGGGAAATGCTCCAGACGCGACTACTGAGAATAATACAACGGCCAAGGAAAGTGTGTGATATACGAATTATTTCAGGAGCGGCATTGTTGGCCTTGAAAAGTCTGTGAAATCCCGATTCGCAGGAGCAGCGGGGGCAGGAAATGAGATAGCCAACGAAAAGTACCTAGTACTGTCTCTGCCCAAGAGCCAGTGCTTGTTAAGGAATGTTAGCTATGGTTTGTGTTGTAAGTACCTATAGCCTCGGTTGAGAGCCGGTCCAGCTGTTCCTATGAAATGTGCAGCGGATGAGTCACCTGTCGGTGCACTCTGCAGATCTCATGTGTGGCCCCCATCCAGAGCTGGGAGCAGAGCAGGTGTATTCATCAATCCCGAGCAGACAGCAGAGCGACACGGTGCAGTGCAGTGCATTTCACTGTGAACGTGATGAACTTCTGATGTGTTCGCAGCAGTTGTGTAAATGTTAAAACCACAAGTAATTATTCTTTCTCTTCTGTCACGTTCTCTCTAATTTCTACTGTCTCAATATTTTTGTTTATAAAAATGACTGAAAGAATGAGCGATTGTGTCAATAATGAAGACACCCCCTCATTTTTAGCAAAGAGACAGCCCCCAAATCGCAAGAGTGAACAATTAAATGAGTCATAAATCTATCATTCACTGTTAAGTGGAATTTTTTTAAGATAGCAAGGTTCCATATCATTTTTATGGTGCAGTTGGAAACTATCCCTTCAGAAAATCGGCCCTCAAAGCAGAGGATATTTTAGCGCCTTGCACACTGGAAGCATCCAATTGTCCATTTCTTCCCTATTTGCAAATGGAGCTTTTATGAGGGAGAGGGAGAAATGCAGGGTGCCCGCTAAGTCTCAGACATCTGGCTTTTGAACAACACTGTGAAAGCAGACTCCATTTTGTTTTCACATCCGGGCTCCTCAGCTCCCTGACAGAGCATCCCAGTGACGTCCCGGGAGCGCCCATGCCTCAGCTCCCTCGTCTGCCCTAAGCTGAGATGAATGTGGAAGTGGTTTGCTGACCCAGACCTCGCTCAAGCTATGGACTCTGAGGCTTTGGGAAAACCAAGCGGCAATAAAAGTGCTTCTGCCTAGCACCCCAAAGCTGATAGTCTTTTGTTCAGTGTCTAACTGACAGATAGACTTAATTTCACAAAGACCGCTAAATGAGACCCAGTCCAGGAGATGCCCAGGACAAGCGGGCAGATGAGAAGTCCGCAGGAGTCTGGCCCAGCATCAGGTGACATGGTCAAGCAGAAGAGACGGGCTCTTTTTAGAACGTCTGCTGGCCCTGGAATGGTACAGCCAAGAATAGTCTTGGCTTTGGTGTGTCTTGGGTTCTTTTCTAAGAATACACCATGGTAGAGGGTGAAGTTGCACAGGAGTTTCTTTGTGGTATAGCATTATGCATTATTATATTTCTCCCTAAGAAACCCCCAGGAGTGGCAACTCAGTTTCGCATTTCAGAGTCGGTAACCAGGAGGCTTGTGAGGATACGAATCAGAAGTCTGATGTGTCCCCGATTTACATGGGATATCTTGACATTTTCATCATTCCCAGATTTCTGGCCTCAAGTATTTGTGGTTGCCTCGTCTCCTAGAGCTGTCTGGGGTAGAAGATTAGAAGATCTTTTCCTTGAAAGAAGGAGAAATCTGATTGTGATTCCTAATAGCTGAATAGCTGAGCAGTCCTAGTGGCTTCCAGACTTTCAGGGCACAACTGAGTGTAGGACTAGCATCTAGAGAGGCATACTTTTCTTCTAAAAAAATCACAAATACTTGAGGATTACTTCCAGTATAATAAGGAGTTGTCTGAACCAGTTTACTGTATACAATTTAAAATAATTTTCTTCAAAAAGATGTATGTCCACTTGAGACACAAAACACCAGCTTGATATTGGAAACTATTAATCTTAAAACTTGTCAGATGTCAAATGAATTGATGGGAATGAGCATTAGTATGTATCTTCTATTCAATATGTAATGGACTGTAAACAACTTTCTCAATTGTTTAATGAAAAAAATCTCGTGGGTACAATATTTTCTTGAAGTGAAAAAGCAAATTGGGCCATCCAAGTCCCAGTTATGTGTTCAGCTCGGTGTTGAACTGAGACAGCTCCAAATTCCCCAAAATCAGATATTGTTCAAAGATTACACTATTTACAGATTACTGAACAGAGCAATTGGATGCACTTATTTATATTAGCAGTTGTTTTCCTGGTGACAACTAGTGGCGGATACTGTACAATCATAGACATTTCACTGTCAGGTTGAGTGGTTCTGATAGGAGCCAGTCTCTTACGTTGACAGGAAGCAGGAGAGCATCGTTAGCCTCTGCATCTATTAACAGGGAGCGGATTATTGACTAGAACATTACAAAATCTACTTTTAAAAGCATGTTTAATCATCTACTGCAGACAGTGCCCTACAAGCTAAGCAGCTGCTCTGGTCTTCGTTGTAGTTAAGCTATTATTCCCTTTTCACAAGTACAAATGAGACCAGAAGCATGGTGTAGAACATCACCTTTCTGGGCCCCTTTATGGCACGTTCAGCTCCTTGTGTGCAGAAACTCCTGCGGTTGATGGCCCAGTTGACTCCGGAGTGCGTGCCTTAGACCTCCACAACTCTTTTGGTTCATGAGAACCTTGAGTCTCCTGTCCTGGGTCTCACGCATCAGTTGTTTCTTCTCTTCCTTTATGTTGCTGTAGGATTAGAGGAAGGTGAGACAGAGAAAGGCTTTCAGAATCTCAGTGTGACCAGTTTTCAAGGAGCAGTGTCGTGTTGTACTTCAGGGCTTGCACCTGTGGACCCGCTGATGGGTTCAAGTCAAGACTCCACCAGTTGGAAACTGTTTGATGCTAAGCAAGAGACTGGGCCTTTCTGTCCTGAGTTTTCTCATTATGTAGTACCCCCAGGCTTGTCCTTGAGAGGAGTAAAGGTAGCCATGGGTAGTATCAAATGCTTATATAGCAGTTAGCAGGTGCTTGGCAGTGTTTAGGGCACTTAATTTGTCATTGGCAAATCTATGATACAGTGTTTGCTATCACTGATGTTGCATGGTTGTGTTGGTGATGGCTGCCTCCGATGAAGATCTGAGAGTCTCTGATCTGGATTACTGTTATGCTTCTCTGATGCTAGTGAAATAATTACTTATGTTGAGAATGCCTAGAAGACTCAGTAGGGTTGCATCTGATGGAGACATCAAGGTTAGAACCTGGGCTTATCTGCTTTATGTCTTTCCTCAACTCCAGCCAGCCTTGTAAACGCTTCTACCTCTTCTGCCTCCTTCAGACCTCATGCCCAGTGTCTTCTGTAGCAGGTACATCCTGGCAAGCATCCCTCACAGCAGTCAAACCCCCTTTGATCTCTACTTTCCCCGGCCACTGTTGTAATGTTCCTAACACCCAGGTAACACAACTAACCACTCAGAAGTCCTGTGACTGCTCACTTTGCTTTTACACTTTTGTTTCTTAGTACTAGGTTACTTTATCTTTTTTAAATATTTTTAAATTTTTATTCTACTTGAGAAACAAGGAATGGAGAGAATACGAATCTCTTCCATCTATGCATCTGAGAGAGAAAGAGAGAGAGAGAGAGAGAGAGAGAGAGAGAGAGAATATCTCTTCCATCCACAGATTTGCTCCCTAAGCACCTGCAACAGCCGAGGCTAGGCTAGACCAAATTCAGGAGCCTGGAGCTCCATCAGACATCCTCACATGGGTGGCAGGGACTCAGAAACTCAAGCCAACACCTGCTGCCTCCCAGAGTGCACGTTAGCAGGAAGCTGGATCAGAAGCAGAGGAGCCACGACTCCAACCAGGCACCCCAGTATGGGATTGCGAGTCCCAAGCAGCAACCTAAGAGATGTGCCAGATGCCTGCCCCTATCTGCTCACTTTCTACAGGATGAAGTTTGGTGAAAGTTTCATGGTTTGGTTTGTAGTCTACAGCATGAAGTTAACATCCGTGGAGAGGTCCGTGTGAACCACGTCCACTTATTCCACATGTGGGAGCTGCATGCCCTAAAGCACGCAGTATTTCCCCTTCACAGAAATGCTCGTGTTTCCCCAATACAGACGCGACTCTCAGATCTCTTCGTCATGCATCCCCTGTGTCCAAGATGTCTTTCTTGGAACCATCTGATAAAAATCCCGTTCATTCATAATTGCCGCCCTCCCACGATTCTTTTTCCCAGGACGTCATGCTTCCCATCTTTGTGTGAACAACTCTGTGTGAGTAAATTCTGGTTGAGATGTATCTTGATACAGAAACAACCTATGACAGTAAATACTTGTGAGTTGGAAGCAAAGATAGATGTCTCGTTAAAGTTTCTATTTTCATTAGGGAAAATGTCTCCCTTATTTGATTTTACCACTTGCAGTTAACTAAGGTAATGTGCTATGAAATAATTAACACGTGGAACAGGTGAAAAAGAAGCCTCAATTAACTCCCTATAAACAAATTTAGTAGGTGGGCACTTGTCTCACTTCCTGACTTTCAGAGGATATAGTTGATAAGCAGCTTGTCTCAATGGTGTACTTGGTCATCAGTATGCAGTCATTATCTAAATTAGAAAATCTTCTCAAGTAGCATGAAGAGGAGAGACTCTTGATGTTTGAACTTAACAAGTTACTCATTATGTCTTCAGTTCTCACCTCACATTCCCTTGGTTGCTTAACTTTCAGGGCCATTCCCGGATAATTCTTGACTTTTCTAGTATGTTCTATATATCCGTTTCTTAAGCACGTGAAACGTTTAAACGCGCGAGCGTTGTGTGACGTCACTGGCTCTAATTACAGTAGGAGTTGAGAGGAGAGTGGGTTTGTGAGGCCTGAAAGGCGTCATGAAGGATCTGGAACTAGAAGTGCTCCTTAAAAGGTGGATTTGAATTAACCAGGCGCGCAAATGCAGCTGGACATCCATCTGCTGGAGCAAAGCCTGGGGTGAGTGCAGAGAGCCTTGTGAGCCTGGCCTTGACCATGGAAAGCTGGGTTACATAGATGGAGTGGCTCAACCATTGGCAGTCCTGAGAGGCAGGCAGAACACTGGCCCAGCAGTGTGAAATGTGATGGAAGAAACAGTTGAGAAAGATCGCCCAGGCTGAGCCGGTTAATATTTCGACCATGTGCCAAAGTTTGAAAAAAAAAAACTTCAAGTCACCCATACCTTCTGAAGCTCATCTCAGGGCCTGCAAAGAGAGCCCGTCAGCCAGTGCCCAGGGACCAGGTGGGGGGTAATTGAAACACTTAGCGAAGTGGTGTTAAAAGCCTAACCCGGTGCTGACAGTGCAGAAGAGACAGGCATTTCTGAAGAAATCTGAGCAAGACCATGAATCTTTTTGGATACGGAGATGGCAGAAGACAAGGGCATGGTCAGAGGTGTCAACGTGGAAGATTCTAAAAATAGTGTGTGGATGATAGAATTAGCCCTGGTTTCTTGGCCTCCTGTCGGTTTTGTACTTGTTAGTTTTATATGCTCATATTGATCATTGAACGTCTTGGAAAAGAAAAAAAAAAGCAAGTGAAAAGATTCATAATGCCTAAAAGTCCAAATAAAAAAAAGTGTGGGGACTTCAGGCTCAGAGAGCTGCCTGCTCAGCTGGGCTCTTAGACAAGGCAAAATGCCTTCCTCTTAATTTCTGAAGCCAGGAATATGTTCGCTGAATTTACAGCTTCTTAAAATAGGAGTCAATAAAAAAGAAACATTAAAAAGCAACAAGTGTCTGCAAGTTAGCAGGGGAGAAAGCCCTTCTTATCCTCCCACCACCGCATTTCAAGTTGTGCATATTTACACTGATTTTAATATGAGTGTTTACAAACTTGTAACCCGTAGGGGAAGAGTCTGCTATCCTTTATGTGAATTGGCTCATGAATGTCCAAACTGTTTTACGTGCAGTCATATTTTTAATCAGATGCAACACGAAAATTTCGTTAGACTCCACAGCAGTTCGGGCTTCACTTTCTCATAATCTCTAATCAGGAGATCCACTCACTCACCCGCGCTTTGTAATTCTGGAGCTTTGAAGTGGTCAGGCCAAGGTGACATCTGCTTTTGGTCACGTCTAAAGTGATCAGCGTCCGGGCCGAGGATAATTTTAAAACGTGGAGTGAAGAAAGGTACAGTCTGGGTATTGGAGGCATGTGGGGTGGGTGTTTCCCACCTCCCCGGCCCCTGAGGTTAAATGAGACCGTTCTCTTTGGTGAATTTATCTTAAGGTGGGACAGCAGCCTGAGCCCAGGCCACAGCGCTCGGAGTGAGGGTGGGGCTGTGGGGACCCAGCCCGTCTAACTGCAGGCTCTCCCTAGCAGTCAACCACACGCCTGTATTCATCAGTGATTTTCAAATGATAGGGTTCTCTATCGCTGGTTTAGGATCCACAGACTTGCATTCCTGAATCCGCACTACGCCAAAGGAATAACAATTTGGTGGCTGGAAGCAAAAATGGTCATTATACGGCTCCAAAATGCTAACTGGCACAATATGCTAAAAACAGCAGAAATTCGCCCATAGGACGCAGAATTTGTTTGTTCTTAAAAATAACTTTACGCTCTAAAAATATGAATTAAGGAGTCTCATCGTGGTTCAAAATATTTTACGTCAAATATGTGAGCACCTTCAGGGACACGACTGATTTTCTAAAGTGGCATCGTCTCGAAATAACAGGAAATATTCCAAGAGAAACATAGAATGCTTTTGAAATCATTATCTTGAGTTTGAGGTCCTTACTGCATGAAAAACTGCTAGGTATATTTACTTTTATGTTTCTCCTGCCACCCCAAGTCATTGTTTGAAATATGGACAAAAAGAGGCTGTACTGGAATTTCGGAGCTCCCGGTAGGATTAGCAAACAAGCAAAGAAAACTTGCTTCAGGATGTCTGTGAAGCATTTCCATTTGCTTACACTGGCTCAGTGCTCGGCACATCACAGGGCAACACCTTTTCACGAGGCGGTTTTACTTCCTTGTAGCAAAATAGCTCCTCCATGCAAACCAGTATCGGCAGCTACCACGCCGGGGTTTTAGTTTCTTCTCATCTGTTCAAGCTTCGTTGCACTACTTAACTGACTATTTTTCCCCCTTGTTTTGAAATTAGCCAGCTAATTTTCCATTTGATTGTTTATTTAAGCCAGATCTCACGGAGGCTTCATACAGAAGTGACACGTGGACTTGGTGTGTCCGCCTGAACTTGAGCTGACAGACAGAACAGTGCCGATTTTGTCTTGGTTTTCCCGTTTCCCTTATATCCAGTGGGATCTGTCAATTCAAACAAAGGTCCTATCACACACAGCAATGATTCAGTAAGACGTGTTCAGTATCTCTGAGCATTCTATGTTATCAAGCATTTTTCTAAGTGAACATATTCTTTGTAGTTCTGGTGAAATAAGATAAATCTATTTTTTGTGTGTGTGTGATCACTTTGGCACCAACACCATCCAAATGAACTGTAACAGAAAATCTTGGCTTGTGACACACATATCCAGCTTTGGAGAGGTTAGCTGATTTTCTTGAAGTTTGACAATAGAAGAATGGTTTCCGTGCAGAGTGAACCAACATGTGTGAAACCACTGCTGTGTACTCAACACATGTTTTAGGAGTCTTCCATTTGTTTTATTTTTGGGTTTTGTTTCCTAGCAGCTTCAAAAACTTTATACATAATCTGATTGACAGATTTAGTCTTGCAGTTATGTCCTATAGATTCAGCCTTTTCACTCATGCCTGAAATGAGGCAGGTAAAGCTGTGGAGACAAAGAACAAGTGTGTGTTGCGCAGTGTGCCTTAAATATGTTTTAATTTCAGAGATGTTCCCCAAAATGCGAAATGCACGAGTGCCTTGTGATCCCCTCTGCCTCTCTCTCTCTCTCTCTTTCTCTTTCTCTCTGGCTACTACAGTGTCTCCAGTTAGGTCTACACTGCAGGCCTCCTAATTCTTGAGTACCCCAATGTCAGTAGATCTGTGACCACCCTGAAACCTGGACCTGCATTTCCACTGTGTAAGCCCAGGACCCTCTAGCCTGTAATTCAAGGTCTCCAGAGCCCAACCTCTGGGTCCCCAGGGAGTGGGGGTGGTGTGGCGCATCTCCAGCACCCCTCTCTTTCCATAGGTTCCTTTCTGAACAGATTCTTCACAGTGTCCCCGACTGTTCTCTCTCTGTCCCCTCCTTGGTCCTTGCCCAGCACCCAGACACAAGCCTGGCAGATCTTTTGTCCTCTCCATCACTGCCATGAAACTTTATTGGGTCATCTCTTCCCTCCCCAGAGCTGAGTGGCCCCTAATGTGCCACTCTGTGGTGCCCCACCTGGGCAGTCTCAATCACTCTGTGTTTTCCCCTGAGTCTGTACTAGATTATCATGGAGGCACATCAGGCCCTTACGTAGCCAGCCCCTGTCTTGCATCCTCTGGCCATCCGCCCAGAGCTTCGGAAGACCCTCTGGGTCTTCCTGCTGGCCGGCTCTCACGATACTTGACGCATTAGCAATTCGGTGGAGACATTGTCCGTTCAGGTGGCTCTGGGAAGGAGACAGTTTGGGAAGTTCTGGGCAAGCTGGAGAACCAGGCTACAGGATTGCACATAGCCATTGGAGCGCATAATGGAAGATACGCTACAGGAAGAAGTCACTTAGAGAAAAGGAGAACTGGATGTGTAGCAGCTTCCTCTCCTCCTGCAGCTCCTAGAAATTACAGTCTTGCTGCTACACCCTTTCTTTGTTTGAGGACACACAGACACACAAAAGAAAACCCAAACCCTTGAACTGAATGAGTCATTCCAGCCAGCCCTCTGCCAAACTAGTCAGTTAAAAGTGCAAAACCAATTCTGTGCTTTCCTTAGGCCCTACACGACTGTCTGACTTTATTCCTGAAGTTCTTTAATAGGAAAAAAAATATGTATATATGTATGCTTAGCTCTCTTGTGGTCCAAAGATGTATATATGTATGCTGATTTCTAAGCAGGTGGATGTAGCTTAGCTCTCTTGTGGTCCAAAGATTTTACTCTTCCCTTGGAAGAATATTGAAGGATTGGCTGCCTGGGCGACGCTGAGTGTGGAGGTTACAGCCGTCATCCTGTGGCATTTCATCCTCTTGAAGCTTGGCTGGTTATACTCGTGTGTGGTGTGCATTCTCTGGAAACACCGTTGAGTGTTGATCTCTCCCTGAATGAATCATTGCTTTATGTTCACAGGGAACGGATACGGCAACCCCCGAAACTCACCAGGTCTGCTGGTCTCACCTGGGAACTTGAACAAGAATATGCAAGCGAAATCTCCTCCCCCCATGAATCTAGGAATGAATAACCGTAAACCAGATCTCCGAGTGCTTATCCCTCCAGGCAGCAAGAGCGCGATGCCGTCAGTGGTAAATGCCAACCTACGTTTTCCAATAAACCTTGAGAATGTTGTGTCTATGTTTTGCTGTTTTTGTATTTATCTAACTTTATGAATGACTTACGTTCTCCACCCTCCTCTGCCCCCAGAATTAATACATCAATGCTATTGATGGAGCCCTGTTTGGATGTAGCTATTATTTCTGGTAACTGCTTTGCATGTCCCTTTTCCAAGTAAAATAGACCCAGCATCCAGTCAACTCCTCCGTAGCACTGGGGTTCTGGAACTAAGGGAAAGGTTTCCTTTTAAGGCTTCCAATTCACAGTTAGAAAAAAGTCAAACTCTGCCATTGGTCAAGCCACGTGTTCCAGAGCTTCCGGAGTAATGAGGAATGAAGTGTTTCATAACATAGTATTTTTACAGTGTTGAGTCCTCAAGGTGCTAACAGTGCTGCCATGATTTCTAAATGAATCTTCTCCTATTGATTGGCAATTGCTGTCCTCGATGCATTTGCAGTGATATCTAACACATCATATGATTGTGTATGGCCGCAATTCCTCTTTCCACTACTGTCCTCTGTGACAGTAGCTCTCTCTCTCAAAAGCAAATGGTGCCAAAAATCCTAGGTATTTCAAGAACAAAGATTTTTTATTTTAGATCAAAGAGGCATCATAGCACTTTGAAGAAAAAGTAAATGGATCAGAAATACAAATTTAAATACCTATAATGTCCTCAGCCCCTATCGTTTTTCTTTCTCCTGTGTCTGCAACTCTAAGATGAAGATAATACCGCACTCAGCAACAAAGAGACTCACTTCCGTGTTCTCCAAATTAGCTTTGCTTAAGAGGGAGAATGTTTAAAACCAAGATTCAGTAGACAAATTTAGATCATTCTGCAAACACATTTTTTTGTCTTCTTCTTTCCTCTCTGCTCTGTGGGGAGCTTCAGGGTAAAGCAGTCCTATGAGCTGCTTGGTTTATTGTGGCACGGTACAGATGGAATTCGAACAGCAACCCCCCAGATTTTGTGTACTGAAAAGGCTGGGTCCAATAAATTCAACCTCCCACAGGGCTACAGCCAAGCAGTGTGGGCCATGCGTGCCCGTTGTCTCCATCGCCAACTGATGCTTTCCCCGGGGTCCTGGGAGGGGTGGCTGAGGGCTCCCTCTGGCAGCCAGGTGGGCCCTTCCTTCCTCCAGCAACTGGAATTCCTGTGTGCAGTGGTGGTTTTTTGGTTTTTTCTTTCTTTTTTTTTTTTTTTCAAAAACATGGTGGTAAAATAGCGCACATTGAGACACATTTGAGACAAACACCGCATTAGGGGAAACAAAGAATGCCTTTGTAGGGAGTGATCTGAAGAGTCTGGGTTGTAAAACTGTTTAAACTGTTGTGTCTGTCAGAAGCTGCTTTTCCCTTTGTTGGAAAAATTTTGCCCAATTATAAATATTTACCGACACTAATCACTCAAACTCCTTCCCCATGCTCTCAGTCTGAGGATGTGGACCTGCTCTTGGTGAGTGGTGAGAGGGCTTCCCTGGGAGGGTCTGTGCAGAGAAAACCCCAGAGCTGCCTTTTGGGGAGGTGGTAGCTCCCATAAAACGGAAAGACTCTGCAAGTGCCCATAGCCCGTCTCTGCTGCCGATACTTAAATGCCATTAATTTCCAGTCGCACTCACAGGTGAACAGAGTGCCCAGTTGTTTATTGTTTCTGCCCCAACCTCTGTAACTGAAGGCTGGCTTTTCAGTGTTTGCAGATTTAATGTATAGTTAAAATTCAGATGCGTGCACACGCACACACACACACACACACACACACACACAATGTCTCTGGTTACTCAAAACTACAGTATTTATTTTTCTAAGAATGAGAGTGTCATGGCTTTAAGTTTGTGTGTATCTTGAATTTCTTGCTGCAAAGAGTTAAACGCACATTAGCTGCCATGCCAGAGTTTGAGGGAAGTTTCCAGGAGCCTGAAGAAGTGGTCAGAGCACCACCTGCTGGGCACACTGTGCATGAGCCCGACCCAGCGACTCCTGGCTGTACACAGAACTGAATGTAAAAACCACCATGGTGGATTTTAATTTTTTTAATTTACATTTGAATAAAAACTGAAACAATGGAAGTACAGTATACATATTTCATCAGTTTTCCACATAGTCTGTTTTTACCCATAATAAAGCGATGGTACTTGTAACTAGTTCAGTTGCCTAGGAGATACTGATGTAATGGGTTACTATGGCAACAACTGGTCTCTTGAAGGATTGTAAATGATAGGGTTGGCAGAGTTCATAGAGACACATGTTAAATGATTAATTTCATGAGCTTTATACCAAGTTATCTCTAGGTACAAAACTCATTGAAATGTAAGATTTTTAACTTTTTTAAAAAATTCCATCAATAATGTCTTTTTATTTACTTTAAAAGAATCAAAGGATAAATAACTCCCAGTCTGCTCAGTCATTGGCTACCCCGGTGGTTTCCGTGGCAACCCCTACTTTACCAGGACAAGGAATGGGAGGATATCCATCAGCCATTTCCACAACATATGGTACCGGTGAGTGGCTTGGCCATGTACAAATAGTGCATGACATACTTTTTATTAAAAAGCAAAAGTTATTATCTGTTATTATCTGTTGCTTCGTGAGAAAGCTGAATTTAATGGCTGTGGGGCCCAGAGCACTGTACATTTCCTATTCCTTACTAAGACCAAGTGAAAACCCACATTTTTCTTTCTTAAGAGATGGAACGCTTTATTTAGCCAACCTGAGTTCAGAACGGAAGAATGGTGGCAAGGCAATTGAGCTGTTATTTCTTTGATGTACAAGAAAGCTCATTCAGAATTATTGAGAAAACATAGATCTAGATCATCAAATACATACGTCCCATCACCTCTAGGTGTGGTTTTTGCAATAATCTAGAATTGCAGGCTCTACCCCTGGAAACTGTCATGAAGACTTGCTCTGGTGTACTGTATATTCCTGATGTTTTATCCCCAGCCTCTTCCCGGGATTAAAAAAAAATTGCTGCCAACCATAAGTAGTATTAGCAGAGTCCTTTAGATGTTGAAGCAGGTATGCTGTTTACAGTGTGACGTTCCTTGGCTCAGAGTCTTCTTCCTGTTCCCTTGTTTGTTCTAGAGTATTCTCTGAGCAGCGCAGACCTGTCATCTCTGTCTGGGTTTAACGCCGCCAGCGCTCTTCACCTAGGCTCAGTAACTGGCTGGCAACAGCAGCATCTACATAACGTGCCACCGTCCGCCCTCAGTCAGTTGGGGTAAGCAACATTGTCTCCTCTGTGATGTCACTTTGGAATGCATTTTTCAATGACAATGACAATGACAATGGAGATCTCTGAGTGCAGGCACTAGGGTCCTACCCGTCCCAAGATTCCATTTTATCAAAACTGGAAAATGCCAGATCAATACAAGTTCCTACGTTCCTGATTCTTTGAGAGGAAGGGGGGGGGGGGGGCTCTGTGATAATGAGGTGAATTCTTACTGTTTGAGGCTACATTTGTTTCCACTTTTGTCAAAGCATCTTTATCTCAGTTTTCACCCAGTTCATGAGGGATGTGGGCGTTTATAGTTATAAGTTGTTTTAAGTCTTTGAGATACTTGAGAATCTTTCTCACTTGCATAAACTACAAAGTTTGTCAGTGTTAACCTAATACTCAAAGGAACAGCATAAATTGATAGACTTCCTATACTGTCCTCATACAATAGTTGTATATTTATAGAGAGTATATAAATATATATGAATACACTGCTAATTAGTACATGCAACACTAACTCTTAAATTTGGTTATAAAAATAATTTATATTTTCTGAAGACAGAGAGTATGTCTTTCTGCCCCCTTGTGGCAGTTTTGAAATACATCTTTATCATGGAAATGACTCATGTCAATGAAACATTCAAGCCCCTAAAAACCCTGAATTCACAATACTTCTTATAAAACATACTTTATTTCCTTTAAATAAAAAAAGCTTAAAACATGAACTGAGGACCTGACTTTAACTTTTTCCTAACCTGCAATTAATCTTCAAAAGGAAATATTAAGAGGTCATAAAATATTTAATTAACAGTTCTTATACTTTAGAAACATTCTATACACCTAACTCAGACTTTTCTGCTGAGCTGTTTGGTTATAATTAAGTAGTTCATTTTATTGGTTAACTAGTTCTGGATCCATATTTCTAAGCAGATGAGGATAAAACATGAATTAGAATGAGTCACTGATATCACATTTCTCTGGCCCCTCCTCTGCCGCTCCCCAGCTTCAAGGTGGTATTGATTTTATGCAGATTAGTGAGCCTGTGAGATCTTCACCAATTCATTGTTTGGTTATATGCGTCCTACTCACTAATCACAATCATTGAAGGTCTAACCTTTCATGCAAATAGTAAAATAAATTCACAAGATGCTGTTGCCCTGATTTCTTGAAAGATCATTCACTTTGAGAACATGTGAAGTATTGATCAGCCTCGGAGTTTCTCTTTTGAAGACATTGAAGTGTTCTCTGGAATGTTAGCTATCCAAATAGAATTAGAACACAATACCATTCAGGCAGTTTTAAAATATGTGTATGTAGCATCGTAGTGCTGTGTTCAGCATTGAATCTCTTTTCATGCTTCTTATCAGAAGTAAAAGTAACTCTTTCATTCTCCTTTTGCACAAAATTCGTCTCTTGTAGGATTAGGTTGCCCTAGAAATGATCAGTGTCAAAATCATATTTCCTCTGAATGTAACTTGCTTTTTTTTTTTGTTAACACCTGATAACTTGCTTTTTCACATATAAACACAAGTTTATTTACATTCTTTTTTCAAGATTTTTTTCAATGTATTTGAAAGTCAGAGTTACAGAGAGAGAGATCTTCCATCTGCTGGTACACTCTGCAGATGGGTACAACCTGCAGGGGTGGGTCAGACCAAAACCGGAAGCCAGGAACTTCCTCTGGGTCTCCCACATGGGTGGTAGACGCCCAGGCACTTGGGCCACCTTCTGCTGCTTTCCCAGGCCACAGCAGAGACCTGAACTAGAAGTGGAGCAGCCAGGACTTGCACTGGCTCACATATGGGATGCCGGCATCCCAGGCGGCAGCTTCACCTGCTACGCCGCAGGGCACAATTTTAAACTCTCCATTGTGATATAGGGAGACTTTAATTCTCTGCTGTCCCTAACAGAGGCCTCCATAGATGAGGAAGGAGGGACAGCCCTGAACCAGAGAGGAAGATAAGTTATGACAGCCAAGGTGGGAGCATTTGGCTCAGCCCCTGGGGTCTCTCAGAGCTCCATCTCCGTGTGCATAGCCTGACTCTGGATGTCATCTCTGAGTTTCCATTACACTTGAGATCACTCCCTGTTTCCTTCAGATCCATGGGATGACCTTTCCAGTCTTCCCAGTGTTGGTTTGCTTGCTCGCTCTCTCTCTCTCTCTCTCTCTCTCTCTCTTTCTCACATACACACACACACACACACAGGCACACAATAGCTTTCTGAAAGAATGTTCTTTCAAATGGATACCCTGTGCTTACACCATGACATGTTACATTCTTCTTTCAAAACTGCCACCTGGTAATATTTATGTAAAAGAAATGCCTGGGCTACTTCAGTCCCTTACAGTGTACACGGAGGCAGAGAATCCATAGGTTTTCCACGCCAGAGTAGTCCGAGACGTGTGTTACGGGCCCATCTGTTTGGATGGACACTCTGCAACCCGCAGCATGGAGCCTGGCGTCACCCCGTAGTAGATTCACCCAGAGTTCCCGGGTGGAGCCCACAGTTCTCAGAATCGCCAAGCTGAGTAGAATTCTTCAAGTGTTGTCCCTGGACAGGGGCCCCTTTTGTCCTTTGAAGCTTGAAATGTTCAAGGCTGTGCTTTTTTTACGTTATTTACTTTTTGGGACAGCGGGTTTTTTTTAATTTACAGTATAGTCAAAGGCTTCATGGCTCTACTAAGAGAGTTCAACAAACAAAAAAAGTGGAAAGACAGGCAAGGGCTGTAGACAATAATCAGATGAAAAAAAGTTCAACTTCACTCATGTAAACTAAATTGTAAAATAGTCACAAAATCATCATACTAGAGTAGTATATAATCCCTGCCCATTTGTTTGTCAAATGTTGGAAACAGGGTTTGACCAAAAAAAAAAAAAAAAACTATTTTCAGCAAAGCTGCCAGTTACGGACATTTATCGTTTTTGGAGTTTTTTGGTTTTGTTTTTGCTCCCACAGAGAAGGGAGAAGATGCAGTATTTGTCTTTCTGTGTCTGGCTTATTTCACTCAACATGTTCTCCAGTTCCAACCATTTTTTTGAAACTATGTGGTATCTGACTTTATCTGACTAAGTTAGATAAGCAGAGAGAGGCGAGCCTGGCAGAGGAACTGGCAGAGGAACACGGAGATTTAAGGGGCTCGTTGGAGTATTAACATTGGAGAACGTAACCTCAAGCGTCAAACATTTTTCTTGACTACGACCCTAAAAGGGGGGCTTTCTGGCAGCATTTCCATGCATCGCCCATGTGGATGTGGTGTCCAGTGCACATGAGAGAGGCCACTTAGAAAAGAATTTTGAAATTTGAGGTTAAATATAGTTTGATGGTCTTCATTTCCAGATGGTAGCAGTAAGAAATTTAAATAAAACTCCAGTCATTTTTTTATTTCTGAACAGTTATGGGAAAGCATAGATGTTTGCCCAATTCAAAGGCATGTGTAGTAGGTGAAAAGTTATAGACAGGACTTCATATGGGCTGTCCACTCATCTTGCTTCTCTTTCTCCATCCACCTCCTCATCACTGACCCACACAAAGGAGCCATTTCACAATTACCCACTTCCACAGTTATCTGTGTCTATACTTGGTTCTCAAGAGCAAATAGACCAACATGCTTATCTCTGAATCGAGCATATAGACAGCTGATGGTTTTAATGCTACTTTTCTTTTCAAGAAAATGTTTGATAAGAGACTAGCCATCCTACTTTCTGTCCCACATCATAGCATAATGAAACTAAGCCCACGGGATCCCTTAGATTTCGTTACTTTGGGTTTATTCCCCAGATTTACTCATAAGATTTCCTGTTTGCTTTCAGTTCAAATGAAATACCAGCAAAAGACAAACCAGGCTAGTCTCTGTAGAAAAAAGGTGGGCCAGTCGGAGTTACATCTTTTATGGAGAAGAGATGCAGAAAAACGCATCCAAGGCAGTTGACATAGAAAGACAAAGAAAATAAGTGGATGATGCGACTTCCAAAAACTGGGTTCTAGAAACAGCCTTTTAATATTAATTTCTGATGAATTTATTCAGTTGCCTATATTAGCCCAACTTCCCAATTGTTTTTCTAATTTTTCCATGCCATCCTGCCTGAGAAGACATGATCTAAATGTCAAAGGGTTGACAACAGCATTTATTGATATGCCACTTGATTTTCAAGCTCCTAATTGACATTTATTATTAAACAGTTGTGTGATTCCTGGTCAAAGAATTTAATTAAATTTTAGTGAAATAATCTTTCTTACCCAGAGCCAGGAAAATGATTTCGTTCAGAAATCAAAAGATGATTTCCTCTAACATCAAAATGAATCATTAAGTAACTTTGAACCGAGATAAAATAGTCCACCACTCTGGGTCCTTTTGAAATACAGGTGTTCCTCCCCCTGCTCCTTATTTTAGTATCTTCTTGATTTAAAAATTATTTAATTAAAACTCTTAGCAAATTAGTAGACTAATACAGACTGTAAAATAATAAGCTACAAATAAACAGCTCCAAGCATAAATAGGTGATTGAAAACGATATACACTCACCATAGGATCTTGATACAAATAATAAGGCCTCTTTGAAGGTATAAGATCATAAAAGCCGGAGAAAAGCTTATTAGAGAAAGAAATAATTCTCCTTTATATTATTCTCTACATTAGCTCATGTGTTAATAAGAGAAGGAAAGTGAGTCTTTGCCAGTAGGTGGTGCTTTTGTATAAAACATCACTCAAAGATAAACTCGGTTCTGACTCATTTCATAGCCAGTACATCTTCAGCCTGTATTGCATCCCCCAAAAGGCCAGCCCACGTCACCCCACTTTTTCCTCTGAAGCACACACCCTTTCTCTCACTGTTCAGGATGTGTTGCCGCCCCCGAGGTGTCTCCAGTGGGGAGCAGCATAATGGCACACATCTGTAGACAGGCTCGCTCGCTCTCCTTTGTCTGAGATGGGTGTGTCTGCAGGGATAATTCCTTTCGGTGCCTCTTCCGAACCAGAGAGACCGCCGCACCCTCCGACAGTGCTGGTGGAGGAATGCTGGCTGTGGCCGTGGGTGTCAGTGCAGACACGGCATTCTAGAACAGCGGAAGGAGGCCGTGTTCTCTGGCCTGTCCTGGTCACAGTCTTTGTGAATGTTGAGCTACACCTAGGGGCTTCCTGCTGTTCTCAGCAGGATTTCAAGGAGCCACAACCCCCCCCCCCCCCCCCCCCCCCGTGTTAGAATAACGATGTCCTCAGGGTGCGGGTGAGCACTGGGGGTGATAAACATGCTGAAGGCTACTGCTCCCTTCATAGCGCCTTCACCTTAGGCAAGACTAATGCATCACCCTGGCCAGGATAAGCCAAGGGAGCGAGGTCCACGGACCCCACCAGAGCGGGACTCATCCCCGCAGCTGTGCAAGCATGAAGAAAGTCAAATGGCTTTAGCAGCGTTAGCAGCAACTGGACAAAGTCTAAATGGTTTCAAGCCAAGATGTAAAATGCCCCCCTGAGTTTGAGCCTCCTTCCTCTTCCCTTTCTTCCCCCCTCCCAAGCGGTCTTCCGGCTGTGGGTATCAAGTGGCACTTGGTGCGTTCTGTGCACTTGAGACTTGAACTCTCTTTACTGTCCCGAAAGACTGTGTGACTCCACTTACTCATTGGTAGGGAGCATTTATCTCAATAATAAGCTCTGCAAAATACGTTCAAACAGGCATTAGTCACAGTCCAGTTCGAAGGCTAGACAGTGTGTCTGACGGCTCAGGGCGTTAAGTTTTGGATCTTGTCGAGGGAGAAATGCCAGGGACACATCATGTCAGCCACCACTCTGCACCTGTGCATTGAGGGAGCCTGTAAGAGACCAGGGAAGCCCTTCCCTGAGGCCTGGGCCCCGCCAGCACTGCAGGCGATTCGCTGCCCCAGTTGCCCTAAGAAAGCAGTGCCCCTAAGCACTCCCGAGCCCACTGTCCACACGCTGGGCATGCTCTGGTGTCTCCGCGAGTCTTGAAGCTGATGTTTGATGTAATTGTGAGTTCCTGGGGCCTCCAGGCCTCCTCCATCTGTAACTGGGTTTCCTTTCCTCCTACAGAGCTTGCACTAGCACACATTTATCTCAGAGTTCAAATCTCTCCCTGCCTTCTACTCAAAGCCTCAACATCAAGTCAGAACCTGTTTCTCCTCCTAGAGACCGTACCACCACCCCTTCGAGATACCCACCACACACGCGCCACGAGGCGGGGAGGTCTCCTGTTGACAGCTTGAGCAGCTGCAGCAGCTCGTACGACGGCAGCGACCGAGAGGATCATCGCAACGAATTCCACTCCCCCATTGGACTCACCAGACCTTCGCCGGACGAAAGAGAAAGCCCTTCGGTCAAACGCATGCGACTCTCTGAAGGCTGGGCGACATGATCACATATTACTTACTAGTTTTTTTTTTTTTCTTGCAGTGTGTGTGTGTGCTATACCTTAATGGGGAGGGGGGTCGATATGCATTATATGTGCCGTGTGTGGAAAAAAAAAAAAGTCAGGTACTCTGTTTTGTAAAAGTACTTTTAAATTGCCTCGATGATACAGTATAAAGATAAACAGAAATGCTGAGATAAGCTTAGCACTTGAGTTGTACAACAAAACACTTGTACAAAATAGATTTTAAGGCTAACTTCTTTTCACTGTTGTGCTCCTTTGCAAAATGTATGTTACAATAGATAGTGTCATGTTGCAGGTTCAACGTTATTTACATGTAAATAGACAAAAGGAAACATTTGCCAAAAGCGGCAGATCTTTACTGAAAGAGAGAGCAGCTGTTATGCAACATATAGAAAAAAAAAAAAATGTATAGATGTTTGGACAGACCCGGCAGTGGGTGGCCATTCAAAAAAGTTAGGAAGACGCCCCGTCACCTGACATCTGAGCGCACTCACAAACCTGCAGGCATGTCATTGGCATATGGCACTCATTGAAAAGGATCAGAGACCATTAAAAGAGGACCATACCTATTAAAAAAAAAAAAGCAAACAAAATATGTGGAGTTTGAGGGCTAACGTATTTAATTAAATAAATAAATAAATCTGGGTCTGCATCTCTTATTAAATAAAAACTATAAAAATATGTACATTACATTTTGCTTATTTTCATATAAAAGGTAAGACAGAGTTTGCAAAGCATTTGTGGCTTTTTGTAGTTTACTTAAGCCAAAATGTGTTTTTTCCCCCTCGATAGCTTCGCTCATATTTTAAAAACAGTCCTGAAAAAACCAAAAAGGACTTTTTGTATAGAAAGCACTATCCTAAGCCATGAAGATCTCCATGCTTTGCTAACCAAGATAACTGTTTTCTCTTTGTAGAAGTTTTGTTTTTGAAATGTGTATTTCTAATTATATAAAATATTAAGAATCTTTTAAAAAATCTGTGAAATTAACATGCTTGTGTATAGCTTTCTAATATATATAATATTATGGTCATAGCAGAAGTTTTGTTACCTTAATAGCGGGAGGGGGGTATATTTGTGCAATTGCACATTTGAGTAACTATTTTCTTTCTGTTTTCTTTTCTCTGCATACATTTTATAAGTTCAAGGTCAGCTGTCAAAAGGATAACCTGTGGGGTTAGAACATATCACATCGCAACACCCTAAATTGTTTTTACTACATTAACAATCTACCGGGTCAACTGACATCCACTGTATATATGAATTGGATTCTTTCATGCGATTTTTTTTATTTTGTTTTTTGCATTTTTATCAAATGCAGGGCCCCTTTCTGATCTCAACATTTCACCATGCCTCTTGGAATTCAGTAAGTGTACATCCTAACTTGCCCGTTTCCCAAATCATGTGGTTGGTTGTTAGCCTAGAATTTGACATGCTTTTTAACCCAGAATAGAGAAGCCATGTTGGGGTACGTGCCCTGCAAATAGGACCCCAGAAACACACGATGCAGAGTTTACTCGGTGAATGAGTCACAAACTCCCACAGAAGACAAATGTAAAAGCCGGGGTGCTGGACAGAAGGAAGCAGGGAGAGAAAGGGCTAGTTACTTCGTCATCCGGTTTTAGTTATTTTAACTGACCCTTAGCAATCTTGTCAGCAATATAGGACTGTTTTTCAACAATGCCAGTGTGTCAGACCCCCAAATGTCACTTCTGCATAAAGCATGTATGTCATCTATTTTTTTCTTCAATAAAGAGATTTAATAGCCATTTCAAGAAATCCCATTAAAGAACCTCTCTATGTCCCTTTTTTTAAAAAAAAATTTCCAAGAAAATATAACTCTTGTCTAATACTCGTCTATAAGGGAATAATCTTCAGACCCTTTAAAAAGTGAGTGCCATAAAAAAATAAGTCATTATATTGTATAAAAGATATTTTAGTCCAGGAATGATTTTTCTTCTCTTGGAATGTGAAGATCTGTCGACTCATCTCCAATCATATACATTGACATACACAGCA
Organism: Sylvilagus floridanus; assembly: GCA_949820135.1. Taxonomy (NCBI): domain Eukaryota; kingdom Metazoa; phylum Chordata; class Mammalia; order Lagomorpha; family Leporidae; genus Sylvilagus; species Sylvilagus floridanus. The sequence goes on along the minus strand of OX463246.1, from coordinate 11,347,856 downwards.
AAGAAGATACAGATAGTGATCTGTGAGCACTTGCTTGTCATGTGCAGGACAGTTCTTATCCACTTCTATTTTCTTTCACCTGCATAGCTGCTATGCACGTCTCATTGTGAAAGGCTGCCGCTGGGTGGCAGAAGCCAGGAGACCTTATTAACTAGGCTATATTTTTCTTAACTTGATCTGAAATCCACAATTAGACCACAGTGCACCTTTTTGGTTGTATCCATACAGGATGCTAGCCTGCCTTGTACTAACTAATGTTTTATATGCTAAAAACAAACAAAAAAAGAATCTATCAACCATTTCATATATATCCCACTACTCAAGGTGTCCGTGGAACATGAAATAACATTTATGCAGAGGAAAAACAGAAAACCATCCCTGAAAATACACTCTCTCTCTCACACACACACACAGGGAAAAAAAGAAGTCAGTCATTTTCCTCCTCATAAACTTGATGCCATCCTTTAACCCATCCTTATAACTTGATGTGTATGAAATATGCAAACATGTCACAAATGTTCTTTGTCACTGGAAAACACTTTTGTTCATTGATATCAGTAGAATCATATCAGTGGGTGGGAAAGGGTCATTCTACAAAAATATGAAGAAATAGCCATATTAATTTTTTTACCTGCAATTTGCCTCAGCAACAAAGAAAAAGTGAATTTCTGATGCTGAAGATAAAGCGAGCGAAAGTACCAGCAGAAGCCTTGGCTATTTATAGCAGTTCTGACAATAGTTTTATAAGAGCATGAAAAGAACAGAATCACTTAAAAATGGATACCAGTCATCTCTTGTTCCCACTGCCGAAGTCATACATAGTGGTGGCAAGATAGCAGAGTGATAATGGGAGCATTTTTTTAAAAGATGATTTAATGAGAAGAAGCACAATTTTGATTGTGAAGAGTCACTTTCTGTAAACAATTGCTGTCTTTCTTTACCCTTATACCTTATCTGCAACTTATCACTAATTGTATTTGGAAAGCTAACATGGTTTTTACCACAACAGATCCTTTGTATTCAGCCGTTTAGGGCAGAGCCCTGTGGGAGTGCTGTTTTGCATAACCCAAGTCCTAGAGTAACATTTTAGGCATAGGCAACATTCTTCATTGCAAGTGAGAGAACCCCAAGTGGCACTTTACACAGCTACAAGCGTTGTTACATCTAATCCTTTCGCAAAAGATTTTGGGGAGACATGAAGCTTCAGTACCACTCACAGTGATGCAGCTAGCTGGCTGCACAGCCTGTATATTGTATGCATTGGTGCATGGACGCTGTTGATTTCAACCTTTTTAAAAATTGTGTTTTTTAGTAAAATGACTTATTTTTTCCCAAAGATGGAATTTAGCATTTTGTAATGATGAATATGAAAATACCTGTCATCCTCAGATCACTTAAAGGTTAACTAAAGTGAAAATTCAACAACAACAACAACAAAAATCCAACACACTTTTTAAAAGAATGTTTGCCCTCTCACACTTCTATGGATTTGTTTCTCTTGCACACCCATCTTTGAACTTAGAGATAGATTTTTTTTTTTGCCCCCTTGATGCTTGAGTTTGTTTTTCCAGAGAGTAAATGCTTTGTATTTCCTTCTTGAAGCAGCAGCAGTCACTGGGACCCTCAATAGAGGCTGTTGCCTAAGCAGGGCGCATCTCAGCCGCCCCCGCCCGTGCCATCTGCTGTGCTGTTGTCACTTGTGTGGCACTAATTTCCTGCCACTACAGGTCTTTTCAAGATTGCTGGAATACTGGTGTCTGTTGAATGCTTCAGACTATAGATGTAATTAAGGCTTTTCTTCATATGTTTTAACCAAAGATGTGCAGCAATCCAAGCCACATATCTTCTGCAGTCAATTTGTCCATTTCGGTGATTCGCATAATCGGGTATTGCATTTTTGCCTTCCCTGTTCATACCTCAGATTGAGTCATACCTCAGTGTCATTCCGAGCGGTCAGCTGAGTGGCGGGTTCAGTTGGGGCTGAATGCAGTGCCAGGGGAATCTTGGAGCCAAGTGGAGGTGGGTCACTGTAGGCAGAGGCCTTGGATTGCTTCGATCGTTTGCTGTATCATTTTTCTTCTTTTTCTTTTCCTGGGGACTTGTTTCCATTCAATGACAGTAATTAAAATAGCTTGTAAATGAGGGCATACAAGCATTTGCAACAAATATTCGAATAAAGGCTCACAGCGGCATAAGCTGGACTTTGTCGCCACTGGAGGACAAGATGTTATAACTAAGTTAAACCACATCTGTATATCTCAAGGGACTTCATTCAGCTGTCTGTAGTGAATAAAAGTGGGAAATTTTCAAAAGTTTCTCCTGCTGGAAATAAGGTATAATTTGTATTTTGCAGACGATTCAGTAAAGTTACTGGCTTTCTTAGTGATGCAGTGTCCGTGGTGCGTTTTTTTAACCAGTGTTTTGCTCTTTACATTTGTCCCATTTTCTGTTTCTTAAAAGCAGCTTATCTCATAAGCCAAAGGAGCTTTCCCAGTTTTCAACTCAAAATGTGCATAACGATGGACGTGCGCATCTGTGTGGGAAGGGTGGGAATCGTGAACTGTTCTGGGGGTGATACATTCAGCCGCAGTGGAAAGTGTAAGGGTTTTATCAAGAGATGCATCTTTATTTATTTTTATTTTTTCATATTTACTGATTTTTGTCTACTTGAAAGGCAAAGCAATAGAGAGCGATCATCCATCCACTGATTCACTGCCCCAATGCCCACAGCAGCCAGCACTGAGCCAAACCGAAGCCAGAGGCTAGAACTCTGGGTCTCCCGCTCGGGTGAGTGGGAGGCGCCGAGTACTTGAGCCATCATTTGTTGCCTCCCAGAATGCACCTTTACCAGGAAGCCAGATGGAAAGCAAAACAGCGGAGACTCAAGCCAAGCACTGTGGTATGACACGTGGGCATTCCACACAACAGCCTAATTGGCTGTGCCCTGAGGTTCAAATTTGGTATCAAAGAAGTTCCAAGAAGATCTTTGATCACCTACGTAAATGTACAGAATTTTCCCAGAGTCACTGTGTGACAGGCACTACTATGAAATCAGGTTTTTAAAGTAAAACATTAAAAAGTGTCTCTGGAAGCACTTCTTTTTCTTCATCGAAAGAATTTTTTAACCAAAAAAGATTATGATCTGAATACTGTAATAGATTAGAGAGTTCATATATTTTTAAATCTATATAACATTCATTCATTGCCAGAATTCAATGATAATCTCTTAAGGGAACGTCCTTTAAAAGGTCAATATAAAGATTAATTTGGAAGAGGAAGACAATGGGGCACCTGCCACCCAACTGGTAAACACGAGCTTTTGAATTAGCAGCGCACCCTGCTCTGAAAAGAGAATGAAGGTCAGGGAAATGTGCAAATAGCTTCAACAACAGCAATGCTTTTTGTCTGTTCTCTGTTGGTGCTCAGCACTCAGTTACTAAGCAATTACTCTGTGTAGCTCCTGGTGGATTCCAGGATGAACAGAGATGTGGCCCTAGCTGATGGGAGCGGAACAAACAGGTTCTTAGGGAGTCCACCAAGTGCTCTCAGGCAACCCCTGGGGCCATCTTGGAGGAAGCAGAAGGGAAGCTCAGAGGGTGGACAGTGCGTCAACGACCACGCACAGGCTCCCTTTGGCTTGCTTTTGCAGGGTGTGCAGGATCGAGAAAGTCACAGAAGTGGGGAAAGCAAGGCTGACCTGGGGGCTGTGACTCCTGCAGTCCCACACACTATCACATCGCAAACGCAACCCTACTCAGCAAAATAATGGTAAAAGCAGTCACCAAAGTCTTGGGTACTTTTTTTATGATGACTACAATGTGTTTTTTACAGACACGGGGCATCTGCTTTCCCAAAAGACAAGGTGGTATGCCTCTGCTTTCAGATGCTCTGCTTACAAGGTGCTGTACTGTCACCACCTTGAAATTCTCAGTACTCTCATCTGAGCTGTGTTCTCTGAGATCCAACAGGACAGGCAGTCGTGTGCATGAGCAGAGGGGATGCACGGGGAAAATGTAAAAAGCTTTATATTTTAGTATTTTTAACAGAAGCTACCTTTCTCCTACTTTTTCAACAAAGGCTCCAACATTTTAATTTTGTACTGAGTCCTGTCCTGACAGTGCCAGCCTACAAGGAAGAAATAGTTACAGAGGCACAGAGTTGGGAGAACAAGAGACAGAATTACAGGAATTGTGACCCATGCTGTTGATAGATAAAGTGTAGCCACATGTCAAGGCACAGCCAGGGACAAGACTGGAAGAGTTTGTTGGGATCCAAGTACATAATTGCAATATTAGAAGTCTGGGGTTTAATCAATTAATTGAAAAATTTAGTAGATAGAACTATCAGAATTCAGCAAATAGGATAATGGTTGGAGTGAAGATAGATAAGGACTTGTTGAAGTTTATGATTTTTTTTTTTTTGACAGGCAGAGTGGACAGTGAGAGAGAGAGACAGAGAGAAAGGTCTTCCTTTTGTCATTGGTTCACCCTCCAATGGCTGCCGCGGTCGGCGCGCTGCGGCCGGCGCACCGCACTCATCCGATGGCAGGAGCCAGGTGCCAGGTGCTTTTCCTGGTCTCCCATGGGGTGCAGGGCCAAGCACTTGGGCCATCCTCCACTGCACTCCTGGGCTACAGCAGAGGGCTGGCCTGGAAGAGGGGCAACCGGGACAGAATCCGGTGCCCCGACCGGGACTAGAACCCAGTGTGCCGGTGCCGCAAGGCGGAGGATTAGCCTGTTGAGCCACGGCGCCGGCCGAAGTTTATGATTTTTAAAAAGATTGTATTTAGTTATTTGAGAGGTAGAGTTACAGACAGTGAGAGGTACAGACAGAGAGAAAGGTCTTCTTTCCATTGGTTCACTCCCCAGATGGCCGCAACGGCCAGAGCTGCGCTGATCCAAAGCCAGGTGCCTCCTCCTGGTCTCCCATGCGGGTGCAGGGGCCCAAGCACTTGAGCCATCCTCTATTGCTTTCCCAGGCCATAGCAGAGAGCCAGATTGGAAGAGGGGCAGCCAGGACTGGAATCAGCACCCATATGGGATGCTGGCACCTCAGGCAGAGGATTAACCTACTGCGCCACGGAGCTGGCCCCAAAGTTTATGATGTTTTAAAAACATTTATCTGTTTGAAAGAAAGGAGAAGAGAGAGAAAGACATCAATCTTCCAACTACTTCTTCACTTCCCAAATGGCCAGAATGCCAAACCTGGGCCAGGCTGAAGCCAGGAGCCAGAAGCTTCATCTGGGTCTCCCACATGGGTGCAGGGGCCCAAGGACTTAGGCCATCTTCTGCTGCTTTTGCAGCTGCATTAGCAAGGAGCTAAATCAGAAGTGGAGCACAGCCAGGACTCAAACTGGTGCCTATATGAGGCAGCAGTTCAACCCACTGCACCACACCACCAAATCTTTAAAATCCTAGTGCTCTCCAACTGACAAAGGGAGAAGTCACTGCTTTGTGCAGAAGGTAGTGAATTTTGCGTTCATCATGTTGGGTTTGATGTATACCCACAGGAATGTTCTGAATATATGCTTAACCTCATGGTATGCATCAATGCTCAAAGTAGTTTTAGGTGTTACTAATAGGAAAGTCATGGTAAAAGCTATACTAGTGTGTGAATTTGTCCAAGGGGTGGGGGAAGGGAGAAGGAAGAAGTTACATGCAGATGAGGGAAGACTGCCAAGGAGAAGGAACCAGTGAAGGAGAAGTGGGACATAAAGGAGAACCATAAAGTGTGCCATCAAGGCAGGAGGGAGTCTCCAGAGCAAAGCATGGCCGTGTTCAATGCTCTCCAGTGCATTATTGACACACAAAGGAGGGGCTGGGAAAGGACTTAGCTTGGACGTCCGTGATCACTAAGCCATCTCAGTGAGATCATGTGGGAGGCAAAAGAGACCACAAGAGGTGGTCTGGTCTAGCAGGTGGTGTGAGGACAGCATGTGTGGACTGCTCTTTCACAAGCTTTGGTTTTAGAGACTGGCTAGAGAGGCTGGCAGGGTCAAGGATCAAGTGCAGGTTCCTGGAAAGGAAGGGTGGTACCTGAGGTTGTTCATAGGCTGGGAAGAGCTAGGAGAGCAGGCAGGGCCCACCCTGGCCCACAGAAGGATGGCACCTGGTGCCCACAAGGCCCCACTGGGACCTGGCCTTTTTTTCCAATGATCCTTGGGCATCTCGATTAAACAGATTTATTGAATTTGACAAGGAGAAGCTCTCCAGAACACAGCACATGAATTTTCATTTCTCTGAACTGAGAAAACCTTTTTCCCATCACGTTTGCATATTACTGTGGCGTCTTCCCTACCTGTCACCCTCACAGATTGACTTCTAAGCAAAATCCAGCGATGAAAGAGGAAAGCCAAGTTCATGCCCGGGTTAGGTGTCTCCCTTGAATCCCCTGTGTTTGAATGCAGATGTCTCCATCACCAACAATGAAACTACTCATTTAATCTCCCCTCTCCCAGGCAGGGCCTCTGTCCCAGGAGACTGTAGCCTATGCCTTAGAGGTAGGAAGACGTGGAAAACGTTCACAGTTCCTGAGCCCTAAAGTAGTTTCTGGTTTGGGAGGCAGCAGGGTTGCCAGTCTCGACTGCCTGAGACTTGAGGGAGAACTTGCAACCTTGATGTGTGCATCACTAGCAGCCAACGTTTGCTCTCCGGGGCGTGGGCACCGAATAAGAACTAGAGGACCTCATCACTTTCCATGACCTGTGCTGCCCCCGACAGAAAGAGAACCAGTGCAGGGAGGTTGCAGCGGAAGGGCCACCTGAGACAGCAGCAGCCAAGGCTGCTATGTGAGTGAGTGCCAGGCACTACCAACCGAGTTGCTTGTGCACAACGGATCTGACCTACGTGAGCAGAGTGGAAACGCAGGAAGAAGTGTGAAATGCTTTGTATTTTAGTGTTTTTAACAGAAGGCACCTTTTCCCTACTTAGACTCCAACACTGGAGTCTAATCTGCTCAAGAGCTCTGTGACAGGAGCGCAGTTTTTCCAGATTCCCTGGTTGAGAACAACTTTACCCCTTTCAAGCCCAGTAACATTTGTCCGAGCATCAGCTGTCTCCAACACACAGGGTTTACCACTAAGTCACAAGGTTGCCCTGGGGCTCAGTTAAGGTCCCAAAGGTGGGGCCAGTATTGCGGTGTGGTGGGTCAAGCTGCTGCCTGTGCTGCTGGCATTCATGTGGGCACCGGTTTGTGTCCTGGCTGTTCCACTTGCATTCCAGCTCCCTGCTAATGTACCTGAGAAGGCAGCAGAAGATGGTCCATGTACGTGGGCCCCGCCACCCATGTGGGAGACCTGGAAGAAGCTTCTGGCACCTGCTGTCAGCCTGGCCCAGCCCCGGCCACTGTGGTCATTTGGGGAACAAATCAGCCTATGGAAAATCTCTTGAGTTTTTTTCCTTTCTGTAACTCTGCCTTTCAATTAAATGAGTAAATAAACCTTAAAAGAGAGAGAGAGAGAAAAAAAGAGACTATACAGGTGTTTACCACAGGGAAGATCAGTACAAATAACACCCTACTCTGAAATAGTAAAAGGAGTCAACAAAATCCTGAGAATATTTTCTTAATACAATGTGCTGCACCCGCATGGGAGACCGGGAGGAAGCACCTGGCTCCTGGCTTTGGATTGGCACAGCACCAGCTGTAGTGGCCATTAGGGGAGTGAACCAACGGAAGGAAGACCTCAGCTGTCATCCTTACACTGGGAGTCTGGGTCCCCATCGACAACATTAGCCAGGCCAAAGAGCCTTACAATCACAAGCACCTTCCCATAGCTAAATCGCAGGTATTATTGTCCAGTAGTAACTGGGTTTTCGTTTCCATTTTCCCTGCCATTTACCTTCATTTTTTTTACCTGAATTCAGAATTTTGCCCTAATGCTTAATTTACTCTACATAACCAAGAACTATTTATCCTATTATGCCATCTACCACTCGGATGGTAGACCTAGGGACCTTGGGTGGATTTCTGTTGAAAATACAGCTACCTTCCTGATTGTCATGGGAACCTGCTCCTACAGGTGACCAACGCAGTCATCTCATTAGAACACAGAATACAAGTCCTCCTTATCAACTTCCGTGTCCCTAACATACACTGGAATGGCCTGTGGATTATGTCACCTTTGGTGCATCCTAATTCATCATCTAGACTTCCAAATAAGATTTGGAAGACTCAAAAGAATCATTTGCACGCTGCTCCTTCCCGTCCTGTGCACTATCTTGGCTTTTGTTCTTTTTGTGCACAAAGCCCTACCTCTAAAACATGTTGGAGAAATTGTTTGACCAAGTCATAAAACATTTTCATGGCTTCAGGGTTCTACGCCTCACCAGTGATGGCATCTGTCCTTTGTGCTTAATTTTCAAAACAGGAAGAACTCAGAAAAGTCATGTATGTATGTTAGATAGTGTGGCCTCTCCAAAATCCACTTCAAAGGCACAACAGCGTGAGGACATAGACAATAATCGTTGAGACCTCACCTACCTCGATAAAGCCCAGTTCTTTTTCCTGCCTAGAATAACACATTTTATAAAGCCTGAGAACAGAAGAGGAAGATACTGTGATATACAGAATCAAGAAATGAGAAACACGATGCACTGAACATCTGTTTAGAAAAGTCCATATGACTAGTTGTTGCATAAATGAGAATGTGATAGATGTTGGTGCTAATAGAAATAACAAGCATTTTTCAAAAAATCACTCAGGGTAAGCCTCTGCCTGCAGCACTGGCATCCCACATGATCCCCTGTTTGAGTCTTGGTTGCTCACTTGTTAATACACCTGGGAAAGTAGTAGAAACTGGCCCAAGTACTTAGGCCCCTGCCACCCAAATGGGAGACCCAGATGGAGTTCCAGGCTCCCATCTCCTTCTTGGTCCAGCCCAGGGCATTGCAGCCTTTTATGGAGTGAACCAAGGGAAGGATGATCTATCTCTGTGTCTCTCCCCCTCTCTCTGAAATCCTGTCTTTCAAATAAATATTAAAAAAAATATTATTCATTAAAATTTGTGTGAGGATTCAGTTGAGTGAAAGAAGCTGAGGACCAAAGGGAATACACTGTAGAATTTCATTTATAGGCAGTTAACAACAGACAAGCTATGTTGATAGAAATTCGGTGGTGATCACCTTGGAGGGATGAGGATCACGGAAGGAGGCAGAATGCGAATTTCTGGAGTGATGGAAATGTCTCTATCTTGATTGGGATGGTTTGTCAAAATTCATCAGATTCTACCATTCAGATCTGTACATTTCACTCTGTGTGAATTTTACCTCAATTTTACAATTGCTGTGTGAAGAGAAAACCCAACTTCAGAATATTACATGGGATAGAGTAGTAGGGATCATCACTCCAAGGTGCTGCCAACTGGAGTATAGGATTTCAGCACAATCATTATACTTCCACTGAGCCTCATTCCAAGTCAAGAGAAGTTCAAAAAGTGTTCATTCCCTTAACCTCTTCGAGCATGCTGCCTGGCAGTAATTGCTGTTCTACTCTTTACCACGGGTAAAGACAGGGAAGCCTCACTTCAACCCTGAGCAAATTATCACAAATGCTAGGATACAGGTAAACTAACTTGATTATGCTGAAACTGGCCATGTAATGTGACAAAACACATCAAACAAATCGACTGCTTCAAGAGTGGGGGTGTGATTTATTCTAAAATATTAAATGACTTGACTCTTTAGCTATTGAGTCATATTCTTGTCAACTGGTGCATAACACAACTGAGCCTCAAAAATAAAAGAGAACAGGAGAGCTAGAATGCTTATCTTTTGCCTCTAGACTGTTCAAAAAGGGGCTTCATTTATCACCACTTCCCCCTGAGAAACTACCTGAAGCTTTGGAATGTTTTAGCAGCAAAAAGTGATAATAATACTAAACCATTTTCCTATGAAATTGATCCTCCATCCACCCATCCTTGAAGGTTAGCAAAAAGACAACTCCAAATTAAGGGCAAAGCCTGTCTGGCTGAATTCAGAAGCCACAAGTAGAATTTGATAGCTATTTGAATCTCATAGAGACATATACATGATCACTAGACAAAAGCTTAAAGGGGTGATAAGGTAGATATTTTAATCTCCTCCTAATTGTTAATAATAAAAAATCCAAAACATTAAAATATTTTTCACAAAGTATTAGAGACTATTAGTTTTTATGCATTAACCAAATCAGTTTGTGGAAAAATGGAATTGCAAGATAAACTTGGGGTGGGCATTGAGGCAGAACAGGTTATGCTGCATCCCACACTGAATTGCCTGGATCCAAGTCCTGTCTCTTCAGATCCAACCTACTGCTCATGCACATCCTTGGAGGAAACAGATGATGGCTCTTACACTTGGATCCCTGCCACCCATGTGGGAAACCTGGATGGAATTTTTGGCTCCTGGCTTTGGCCTGGCCCAGTTCAGCCTACTGCAAGCATCTGGGGAGAGAACCAGCACATGGAAGACTCTCTCTCACTCTCGCTCTCTTTCTGTTGCTCTTTCAAATAAAAGATAATTTTTTAAAAACAAAAGGTAAACATTTTGGTGCAAAAATTTTAGAAGTACATGTATAGTTTTTTTGGTAATAAGTATTTTCCATGAACTTTTTGAAGTCACTTCACATACAATTTTTATAGGGGTGTATGTGTGTGTGTGTGTGTGTGTGTGTGTATCAACCAGGAATCATCTCTCTAGGACAGTCAAGAATCATGGCTGGCATAGCGGAACAGCGGGTTAAGCCACCTGCGACATCAGCATCCCACATGAGCTCCCTTCTAATATGCCTGGGAAAGCAGTGGAAGATGCCCCCACTAGCTGGGCCTCTGCCCACATGGGAAACCTGGATGGAGCACCTGGCTTCAGCCTGGCTCAGCCTTAACAACTTTAGCCATTTAAGGAGTGAACCAGTGGATGAAATTTCTCTCTCTCTCCCTCTCTCCTCCCTCCCTGTAACTCTGCCTTTCAAATAAATTTAAAAAAATAATAAAATTCCAAAAGAGAAATGAAATCACAGCTTTAATCAAAGACATAAAAGCTAGGCCCTCAGAAAGGTTATTTCCAGAGACTACCATGACACCAATACCTGCCTGACCCAGGTGAAAAGGGACACGACTACCCTTTCCTAAGCAGCTGTTCAAACTGAACACGCGCCCCAGGGAAGCCTTGGGGCTCTCGGGCCCCATCCACATTTTCAGGTGAATCAACCCTAACTTGGTGAGGAACAGACAGGGACATCCAGCAGGCCTTGCTCGGCAAAGGGAAGCGCGCTGTGGAGGGCGCAGGCAGCCCCACTCACCGGCATCCAGGCTGCGCGTGCAAAAGTGACAGGCACGCCTTCCTGACCTCTCCATCCTCCACTCCACCGCACCAAGCAAAGCCAAAGCTCTCTTCACGGAGGTCTCCCTAAATGTTTAGGCCTCCCTCTCTGACGTGCTGACCCTGCTCGGTTACACGCTCATGGTATCCACCGGGACGCAGCCGCTGTCCAGCCCAGGAACAGACTGGGAGGCTACAAGGACTTGTCCCCACCACAAGCTGTACTGCACGCCACCGGCCTTCCCTTAGACAACACTTCTCTCTTTAAACTCTATATATTCATTCACTCATTCATTCATTCACTCATTTTTAAAAGCAGGGAGAGAGAGAGAGAGATCTTCCACCCATTGGTTCACTCCTGAAATGCCTACAACAACCAGAGCTGGGCCACACTGTAATCAGGAACCCAGAACTGAATCCAGGTCTCCCATGTGGACGGCAGGGACCCAAGTAATTGAGCCATCACCTGCTGCCTGCTAGGGTTTGCGTCATCAGGAAGCTGGAGTAGAAATGGAACTAAGACTCAAACCCAGGAACTCCAATATGCACTGAAAGTGTCCCAAGCAGCAGTTTAACCACCGTGCCAAATGCCCACCCCAACACAGCACTGCAAAGACCAAGCATGAGAAATGCTTGCTGAGGCTTGGTAGCCGATACGCTAAGACTCTGGCTGGCACGGGGAAGACCAGATGCTGGCAGAATAAGGAGAGCCCCAGCAAGGGGCAGCCAGCTGAAAGTAAGTCTTTGGTTGGACAATCTGGGTCACTCACATCGAAACATTTTTCTAACAAGGCTGGCTGGAATCAAGCAGCTGATCTGCAGGCACTCTCCCAAAGGCTATCACCTGGGTCTACCACACGGGCCAACACGTCCGCCCTCATGGACACACCAAAGGACGGCACGTTTCCCCACCACATGGCAGCCTTGTGAGTGCCTCCAGAAGCCGACCCGCATTTCAATGAAGAACTCACTGCACTTCAGTAGGTATTGTCCCTGCCCGTTCCTGGAAAGTGGACTATCTCAGACCTTGGGCCCACTCGTGAGACCACCATTGATGCCTTGCCACTTGACACTTTTCACTTTTCATAGTGCTCTCTTCTAGGCTGACTGGCTGACTTTGGTCACACACCACTGTGGTCCTTGCAACCAAACAGGGTCCTGTTTTCAGCTTCTCAGCCAATCCATAGGCAAGTGCACACCCTGTGTCTCAAAGTCCACCCAACTATGATGGCCACTCGTGTGTCCATCATACACAGGCATCTGGTATTGGAGCAGCCTTTTCCAAAGTCAACCCAGAGTGACAGCCGACTCCACCCCTTCACCTTGCCCTGGGACACACACCTTAGCAAGACAGTCTGTCACTCAGTGAACATCCACCACAAAGCTGCTTCTCCCTTGGCTGACTGTTGAGTCAGAAAACAATGGGAAGATAGATATCTATTTTTCTTTTATTTGCAAGACAGAAGGACAGACAACAAGAGAAATTTCATCTGCTGATTCACTACCCAAATTCCTATAACATCCAGGGCTGGACTGTGCTAGACCAAAACCAAGAGCTTGGAACTCAAACCATCACTCCCATGGGAGTGGCAGGAATGCAAGTACTTGAGCCAACACCTGCTGCTCCTAGGGTGCACACTAGCAGAAAACTGGATCAGAAACAAAGAAGCTGGGACTCCAGCCAGACATTCAGATACAGAATGCAAGTGTTCCAAGTGGCTACTTAACCACTATGACTGATGGAGTGCTGAGATCCTGGCTTCAGCCTAGCCCAGTTCTGACTCTTGTGGGCATTTTGGAAGTAAAACAGCAGATAGAAGAACTCTTTCTCTCCTCTCTCTTTCTCTCTCTATGTGTATGTCTCACTCTCATTCTTACATCCTCTGCCTTTCATGTAGATGAAAATAAATAAGCATATTTTAAGAGAGAGAAACTGAGCAAATGAGATCTTTCAAATGTGGGTGGTGGTTATAAGGATTTCTAATATTTTGTTTGCATTTTTTCCCTGCACACTTGAAATATTTTATACTCAAAAATAAAAAAAAATAATTTTTAAACTCTCATAATATTTCCTAGCTTTGAACAAGCTGCTTGATTACATTGGAATCATAAGGACTTAGGTTCAACCTAAGATTAGTAAACTAGCATCATGTTTTCATATGTGCTCTAAAACAGTCATTTCTGATACTGTTGTGTTTATTTTTATATGCATAGGAGTGAAATGAAACTTGGATTTTTTTCAAAAAGAAATACTGTCATATTACCATTTTATTTGTAGTCTTTTTAAATATTGTTTCTTATATGCATTCTTCGAACAGCTAATTATCTCCCATTCTAGTTAAGTTATACAGTATTTCCAGATAAACTTATACAAACATAGGTACATAAGATTTACATATTTTTGTGAGTGATCTTTTCTTCATTAAAAATAAAAGAATAATTCTAAAAAAACGCATTCCTTCGTTCATAACCATACATCTAACCTCAAATATTTAGGTATCAGCGTTGCATTCTACTGACAAAGTTAATCTCTTGTAGGGTGCACTTATTTTAACCAGCACCCTTGGGGACTTGTTGACAGAATCGCAGCAAATTTAAAGATGCACATTTAGAGTTGTCATTTGGCCCACTGGTTAAGCCCCCTGTTACGACACCATCCACATCCCGTATCACAGAGCCTGGGTTAGATGGCACTGACCCCAATGTCACCTTGCTACTCATGTCGCCTGAGGGGGCAGCAGGTGATGACGCAAGTGGTTGGTTCCTGTCACCCACACAAGAAACCTAGATTGTGTTCCTTGCCCTTGACCCCTGGCCCCAGGTCTGTTCCAGTCCCAGCTGTTACAGGCATTTAGGGAGTGAATCAATGGATAAGCTAGTCTGTCTCTCTCTCTCTCTCTCTCTCTCTCTCTCTCTCTCAAATTAAAATAAAATAAAATAAAATAAAATAAAATAAAATAAAATAAAATAAACCAAGCCTACCACACCAGCCAGCAAGAACTGGGATCTATAAGCAGAAGCCAATTTTTTTGATTTGTTGGTTTTAATTTACTAAAGCTTCATGGTTGGTTTACTCTCATCTGCTGACAACTTAAAACAAGGTATTTTCGTGAGGGAAATAATCGTAGCACATGAGTTAATACCAAAAAAAAAAAAAAATCAAAGCGTATTCCTAGGGGGCAGGCAATTGGTCCAGCAGTTGGAATGCCAACTAAGACGGCCTCATCCTGTGTCAGAGTGCCTGGCGCATTAGACCCTGGCTTCCTGCTAGCACACACCCTGGGAAGAAACAGTAACAGTTCAAGAGGCTTCCTGCCACTCACGGGGGACACCTGGATAGTGTTCTCAGCTCCATGCTTCAGCTTGGCCCAGCCCTAGTTTTTTCAGGCATTTGGGGAGTGAACCAGCAGATGGAAACTAACTCGCTCTCTCTCAAATAAATAAATAAATTCAAAATAAAATGTCTTAATGATTTTATAAAAATACAACTGTAAGTAAAAATAAAATTCACAACACTTCAAGACATTGGTGTAGGTGATGACTTGGAAAGGACCCCAAAGCAAGGCAACAAAAGCAAAACCAGACAAATGGGATTATATCAAATTTGGAAGCTTCTGCACAACAAAGGAAACATCAATAGAATGAAGAGGTGTCCAACAGAATGGGGAAAATATTTGCAAGCTCCCTATCTGACACATGATTAATATCCAGAATATATTAGCAACTCAAAAAAAAAAAAAAAACCCTCTACAATCCAGCTAGAAATGGACAAAGGACTTCAAAGGACTTCTCCAAAGAAGAAATACAAATGACAAAAAAAAAAAAATACATGAAAAAATATTAAATGTCACTAGGCATCAGGGAAATGCAAATCAAAACCACTATGAGATGTCACCTCACCCTTGTCAGAATGGCAGTTTTAGGCCAGCGCTGTGCCTCAATAGGCTAATCCTCTGCCTGTGGTGCCAGCACACTGGGTTCTAGTCCCGGTCAGGGCACCGGATTCTGTCCCGGTTGCCCCTCTTCCAGGCCAGCTCTCTGCTGTGGCCCGGGAGTACAGTGGAGGATGGCCCAAGTGCTTGGGCCCTGCACCCCATGGGAGACCAGGAGAAGCACCTGGCTCCTGCCTTCGGATCAGCGTGGTGCACCAGCCACGGTGGCCACTGGAGGGTGAACCAACGGCAAAAAGGAAGACCTTTTTCTCTGTCTCTCTCACTGTCCACTTTGCCTGGCCAAAAAAAAAATAAAATAAATAAAAAATTTAAAAAATGGCAGTTTTAGAAAAGAGAGAGAGTAAAAAATGCTGATGAAGATGTGAACAAAGGGGAACTCTCATTCACTAGAGCTAGGAAGGTAAATTAATACATCCACTGTGGAAAACAGTATGGAGAGTTTCTTAAAAGCTAACAATAGATTGGTCAGATGATCCAGCAATCCTACTACTAGACATGTACCCAAAAGGCAGGAACACATTGTATCAAAGAGATACCTGCACCACCACGTTTATAGCAGCACTGTTTACAATAGCCAAAATATGGAGTCAACCATCAACAGATGACTGGATAAAGAAAATGTGAGGGGGCCAGTGCTGTGGCATAGTGGGTAAAGCCGTTGCCTGCAGCGCCAGCATCCCATGTGGGCACCAGTTCAAGTCCCGAAAGCTCCACTTTTGATCCAGCTGTCTGCTATGGCCTGGGAAAGCAATAGAAGATGGCCCAAGTCCTTGGGCCCCTGCACCCACATGCGAGACCCAGAATAAGCTCCTGGCTCCTGGCTTTGGATCAGCCTAGCTTCAGCCATCGCGGCCAACTGGGGAGTGAACTGGCAGATGGAAGACTTTCTCTCTCTCTCTCTCTCTCTCTCTCTCTGCCTCTCCTTTTCTCTGTGTGTAACTCCAACTTTCAAATAAATAAATAAATATTTTTTAAAAAAGGAAAGTGTGAGATACATATATATGCAATGGAATAATATTCCGCTATTAAAATGAAATTTTATTTGCATCAAATGAATACAACTAGAAGACATCATGTTGAGTGAAATAAGATGAACACAGAAAGACAAATACCCTATGTTCTCCCTTATACGTGGGAACAAAAATTTAAAATAGAAGAAAAAGTCAAAAAACAAACAGAAAAAAAGAAATGTCTGAATGTATACTACTATAGTGTTAATGATTGGTGATCATTTTAAAATTTGCAGTGTATCAGGGTTGGCATTGTGGTGCAGCAGATGAATCCCAAATGGGCACCAGTTCAAGTCCCAGATGTTCTATTTCCAATCCAGCTCCTTGGTAATGTGGCTGGGAAAGCAGAAGATGGCCCAGGTACTTAAACCCCTGCCGCTCACATGGGAGAGCTGGATGGAGTTTGAGGCTCCTGGCTTCAGCCTGGCCCAACCCTGGGTGTTGTGGCCATTTGGGAAGTGAATCAGTGGATGGAAGATCTGTCTCTCTCCCTGCTTCCAATCTTCTCTCTTTCTCTGTAACTTTGCCTTTCACAGAAAAAAATAAATATTTTAAAAAGACTATGAGTGAAATGGATGTCTTTTCATTTGATTATTGTTTATATATATAAATATATATATATATATATATATATATATATATATATATATATATATTCCTATGCAACCACGATCTTTTTGCTTTTTATTTGTTGAGCTCTTTTTTGAGTGGAGCATTAGGACTTTGGTTATAAGGTTAATCAAAATATACATCATCTCCCTTTCTCTCTGTCTCTCTCTCTCACTGTCCACTCTGTCTGTCAAAAAATATACATACATCATCTCAAAAATTAAGGAAAAAAATTAAGGAAGGAAGGAAGATAGTAAGTATCATTATATTCTTAGAATTGCATCTATGAACTACCTGGAATCTGTTCTCTTCATATTAATATCACATTAATGAGAATTGTGTTGCAATGATTATCAAACATTAGTTGTGGCCTTTATATTTGTAAGTTCCTTTTCAAATGTTTTAAAAATCCAAAACAATAAATAAATAAATAAATCTCACATAAATATGACAAAGTGAAAAAGGGAACAACCACAAAATCAAAGTCTTTTATTGTGTGAAACACCACAGGTTATTTTGTTTACTTCAAATATATGTGTCACATTTTTCCAAAAACCAAGCCATCAGACCAAGGAAAACTTACCTACTGTGTATTACTGACTTCACTGCTGTTGCTTGTTTTAGATTTTATATTTATCTGTCTCTCCTAACTGGTTCTGCTTAGTTTTTTCAAGTTAGCACCTAGCATTGAATTGTAAATGGTGGTGGCGGTGATGTAGGAGTCTGTGAAACGCTACTTTCCTGAAATGACATGTTTTTGCACTGTGTTTATCTTGCCTGCAAAGATTGATTTGCCAAGTGAAAGCAGAGAAGTTATTTTAACCCTGCTCGTAGTGTGGACCCCTTGGGGCACACCCTGTGCACACCCCTCTCCTTCCACACTCAGGGAAACACAAGCGCATCTTTTCTTCTTCAGACGTGTCACAAGGAGGGGCGGGTTGGATATTATGACACCACTCTCTGGAGATGTCATATTGAGCCCTAGGTTCTGTATTTCTGGAAGCTCTGTGACAGTGTGGAATGCTATCCTGTGTTTTTCCTGCCCAGGTTTCAAAGCCTGTGTGTACATGCAGGTGTGTGGTGACACAGAGAACTGTTTGGATATGTCTTCACATTAAAACCCTCACTTTATAGTGTCAGGATTAATAATCTTGGAGCTGCTGCTCTTACTTGTTCAAGAGAATTTTATTATAGGTATAGGCACCTTCAGGGCAATCATTGCAGTTACATTTTCTGACCAAACCATCAAGGCTCCACAGTGAGTCAGAGACAGCCTTACTGCACTGCAATGTGGCAGGCAAGGGACAGGGTTGTGGTCCAGCAGGCGGAACCAGGCCTTAGGACCCCTGCATCCCATGGCAGAGCACCACTGGGAATCATGGCTACTCTGCTTCCAATCCAGCCTCCTCCAAAGCACACCCTGGGAGGCAGCAGATGACCACCCAAGTGTATGGGCTCCAGCCCACCTATGTAGGAGACCAGATAGGGTTCCTGGCTCCTGGCTTTTGACTGGCCCAGTCCTGGATGTTGGGAGTGTTTGGGAGTAAACTATTGGATGGAAGATTCCTCTCGCTCTGTCTCTCTCTCTCTCTCTCTCTCTCTCTCTTAGTGTGTGTGTGTGTGTGTATGTATATGTGTGTGTGTGTCTTCCTTTCAAATAGATGAAAATGGACTCTAGGTATGTAAAAAATGTTACAGAGTGACAGTTCTCTTGAGAGAGCCCAGGGCAAATATGCACACAGGGGAAATAGCCAAGAAGTTCCATAGGATCTGAAGGAGAAATCCCTATGGGAAATGTAGTTTGATTCAAAGCAACTGTTTAGGCAAAGTCTGTGTCAGTTTCGGTCTTTGTGACAAGGCATGGACAACTAGTGCAAGTAGTTAAAGTGTCAAATATGGTGCCCAATGAAAATCAAAAAGGGGGAAATGTGAGAGTCAATGTTTGGACAATCGCTACGAAAAATACAAGTACAATATGGCAGAAGGTGGAGAAGTGGCCCCTGCTCCAAGAGCAATATGCTCAGTGAGAGTGTTTAATGTGGGCATGTCAACAGTCAGCAGAATCTGAAACCCGGCCTCCCAGTGCCAGATGAGGAGAGCAAAAGTGCCAAGAAACCTGGCAAGAGGTGAAGAGTGCCAGCAAAAACCTCGCCTTGCATGGCAGCTTTCTGAAAAGGATTTACATAGAAATCAAGGCTAATAATGAGAGCACGCAAACGACTGTGGGAAATGATGATTAGTGATAATAATTGTTCCAGAAAACATGTGTGTCACCTGCCTCTAAATGGCAATTTACTCTTGACTAATGAATAATTCAAGCACCTAAGCCGAGGACAGACCCTGCTGCTGTCACTAACCGGTTCCTTCATCAGGGCACGGGGAGAGGGCAGCAACGGAACAGACCCCCGTAAGGAACCCCCCCTGGTGAGCAATTCCTTCAGTGCCGCTGAGGGCCGGGTCGTGCTGCCCAATACCTGGCATTCTCGCCCTCTCTCCTTGTTTACAGCATTTTGTGATATCTCTGCATTTCCAGGGGAGAGTAAGAACGAGGATGGGTAAGAGGAAAGAGGAGGGAGAGAGGGCGAGCAGAGGAGGATGAGGAGGAAGAGAAGACAAAAGGAAGAAGAGAGGAAGGAAGGGGAGAAAAGCAGGACACCCATGAAAGGCTCCTTCCCCAAATGTTGAATGCAGGCTAGAAACTTGGATGGGATTTGAGAGGTGTCCGTGGGCGCTTACCGGCAGATCTCAAAGAAAATCCCTTTTGTTGCTCTACCTTCAGTTCTCAAAGTTTGTAACTAATTAAGCAGCTTCCTAGGTGGTGTAACTCCAGGATCACTGGCTTCTACAACCAACTCTACTGGCCCCTCCCTGGTTTGGACAAGCCATGATTAGTCTTTCCTCTGCTTTCTGATTAATTTGATGAAATGTCAGTATCACCAGGACTTTATCAGATACGTTTCTGCAATCGGCTGTAGGATTGGTGAAAGCTAAGTACAAAGGGCCAGTGAAGGGAGCGAGGGCCATGAAGAGAGCAAGTGGAGAGAGGACAGACGCATAGCGACTCATTTTCCCCAAAAGCTGGTGACTATCATTGTGCTGCTCTGACTGGTGAGGAGGGAACCATGTCAAATGTCTCTGTGTTTTCCTTTTGTGTAAAAAAAAAAAAAAGTTTATTTATTTTTGCATCCACTCAAAAACTGGATCAACAGAAAGCAAAAGAGAGTTCTTCCATCTACTAGTCCACTCCCCAAATGTCTGCCACAGCCTGAGATGAGCCAAGCTGAAACCAGGAACCCAGAACTCCATCTGGACTCCCATGTAGGTGGCAGGGGCCCGAGCACGTAAGCCATCTTCCACTGCCTCCCAGGGAGCATTAGCAGGGAGCTGGATTGGATGCAGAGCAGGTGAGACCTGAACCAACCCTCCAACAAGTGATGCCAGTAGCCTAAGCAGTGGCCCAACCCGCTGTGCCACAAAGTCTACCCCAGCAGCAACCACAGAACAGTACGTGTGTGGATTTTTGCTGAATTAACAACAACAAAAGAATGCAAGTATTCAGGGATGAATACAGTCTTGATATTTTGTAGGTTGTATCTGTAACACAATTTCTATTTTCTAGGAAATTATCTTCTCAGAGACAAGTGTATTCAACAAATGTTCTTTCCACCTAGACACTCCTCTACACTAATTTCTAAACACCACTCTGCCTTTGCCTACACCGTTTTCATTCCTGATGTAAAAATGTATCTTGTTGGGGACAGTGGTTGGAGTTCTAACCTCCTGGCTTTGCCCTGACCCGGCCCTAGCCATTGCAGCCATTTGGGGAATAAACCAGCAGATAGAAGACCTGTCTGTCCCTGCCATTTGCCTTTCAAATAAACAAACCAAAAAAAATCTTCAAAAAAAGAGGCAAAATTCCATACTCTTTTTATTTTAAAGATTGTATTTACGTCCTTGAGAGGTAGAGTTACAGACAGTGAGAGGGAGAGGCAGAAAGAAAGGTTCACTCCCCAGACGGCTACAACCACTGGAGCTGAGTCAATCTGAGGCCAGGAGCCCGGAGCTTCATCTGGGTCTCCCAAAGGGGTGCAGGGGCCCAAGCACTTGGGCCACCTTCCACCACTTTCCCAGGCCATAGCAGAGAGCTGGATTGGAAATGGAGCAGCCGGGACTAGAACCGGCACCCATATAGGATGCCAGCACCACAGACGGAGGATTAGCCCACTGTGCTACAGTGGTGGCCCCCAAATTCCACTCTCGTGATTTTATCCTGATAAAGAGATGCAGACAAAAATGTGTAAATAAATACACAAAGAAATCATTCCAGATTGTTATAGATTCTCTTTGTAAAATACTAACATGGTAGAGAATGGCTGTGTCGAGCTGGGTTGGCCTAGGAAAGCATCCTGGGAAAACAGTGAGGAGGAGGCAGCCTTGCAAGTGTGGGGTGGTGTGTGCTGCTGAGGGGTCCCGGCCATGGTGACTGGCAGTCATAAAGGCTGTCCGGCACATGCTCTGGGGACAGAAAAGGCTGATTAGCTTTAACACAGGAGGAAAGCAGTCATCTAACACAGGCCCGGTAACTTAAATGGCCTTTGAGTGTTGTTTCAAAATCAGCATCTAAGAGTTAGGGACAGGCCTCCCAAACTGTCTACATTCTAATCCTGTCTTTGCCACCTTTTGTCCAGCAGTTTTACATTGCAGAGATGGTAAGTTTCAGTCCTTTCCCTACTAGGCTTTCTGCGTAATTACACTGCTGAGTACTTAGGCATGTGAGGCAGGCCAGCCTTAGAAGAGTGAGCCTCTGCAGTGTGGTTTTGCGGCCATCACCGGCAGTTAGACAACAGAAACAGGAGCACTCCCTCCAAACCTCGGGATGCACAGGTAAACTGCAAAGCCTGAAGGCATGGGGGCCCACAATTTGGGCATCGACACATTTCCGACCAGGGATAGCTTAGCACAGATTCATTTTCTCAAACCATCTAACTATCACCTTGGCAGGCAGAGAGCAGGACCTTGAAAGACAAAGGACTAAGCCTCTTGAGAGAGAAAAGCAAAGCAAATTCAACACACAGTAAGCGGTGCTGACAACGCTCTTTTGTGTTCAAAAGTTTGGCCACCCTCGATAGTGAGTTGAGTGTATTTTACAGGAAGGATAAATGTTTCGTTGCTACAGCAGAATCTGTGAAACTATGAAACAAATGAGCATTTACCCTCAGGGCTATGCTAGTTTACATTTTCCTTGTGTGTGTGTGCTGTGTGTCTTAGCAGACTTAGGGTTTTGCTTGGTTTGAAAAGTGATTCCACAGTGGTGGCTTTAAAATATTAAATTTTAATATTATGGTATCATCTATTTTAGTGTGCTGATAACCTAATAGTATGTCTCACATGACTATAAAAAACAGCATCTTAAAAAGTAGAGGCCTGCCGTAGAAGACCATCCGTGGGACAGCACAGGCCATTCTGAGCGTCGCAGCAGCCAAATGAATTGGTCCTCAAACTGCCATTTCTGCCTCAGATGAAGCTGAGACCTCTTGTTTTTTTTTTTTTTTTAATGCCATTTAGAATAACAAACAAATGAGGTCATTTTCCTATGTGTCTCGGAAATAGATTCCAACGGCAAAATGGATGGAAAGAAAGGTAAAAAGGAAGAAGAACAATCAGGAAAAGAAGAGGGGAAAAGAGAAGGTGAAAACAAATGTAAAGGTCTATTGTAAAAAGTGGCCTTATGCAAAGAAGTCCATAACATCCTGGTGATTATTTTGCATATTTTGACATATATAAGTGCTTTAATTTTTTCATTATCACATGTCACAATATATAAAGGACAGCTCTATTTCATTGTAATTTGATCTTCTTCTTCCATACAAAGATTCTCTGAATCAGAAATAACAAAATTAAAAGCAATATTTAAAAATTGTGCAGTCTCTTTGCTTCCTTTGTGTATTGGCTTGGTTGGTCTGTTACCAACAGCTGTGGAGAGACTAGCTCCTTTATGATCTTTATTTCTAGTGCTTGATTTCCCTCATTATCTCCCAGCACAACACTAACCTCAGGTTTAAAACATGGGCTGCCGAGGAGAGTGGCAAAATGTTCGTTAGGATTTCTTTGCAGAGGTGTGATGGTTTGCCAGAGAAGGGAAGGAAGCTGCAGAATTCACATCACACAATTCACGGTGCCCCTGGGAGGAACCTTGGAGAGCTGGGGGTGCAAGGCTGTTTGTAGCTGCCTGCCCTGGGAGTCAGCTCCCTCAGTAATCTTAGCTTCTACTCCACTTCCTGTCCTCAGCTTTCCTTTTAAATGCGCAACCCAGAGCCACAGTTTGGAGAGCCTTGGAGAGCATGGCCTCCCCCGAAAACGCGTCCACGTGGAGGTCTTGGACACGTGTTTAGACTGCCTCTGCCACCCACTAGCTCTGCACCTCAGTGAAAGTCATTTCTCGTCCCTGCACCTCGGTTTTCAAATTGGAAAGGAGGAGGAGAGGAGTCAGGAGAAAGAGTGCTTTAAAATTATTAAATAAATGGTAACATTAGTTAGTTCGAAAGCCAAGTATGCTTCAGATCTGTTTTTAAAAATCAACATAAAGACAAAGTCAAGCAAAAAAAAAAAATTCCCAACAATAGAAATATATGGGCAGGTAAATTCTGTCTTGTGCAGAGTTGTGTGTTTTGTTTTGTTTTTTTTTTGAAACATAATTAACTTGAAAAACAAAAACAGCTTTGCAATGTTTTTTGGAAAGTGAGGGGGACTAGAAGCCCGGAGACGTGAGAGGTGGGCATCACCTTAAGGAGAATAAAACTGCTACAAGTTTACGTCCTTAGCGCAGGTAGGAAACCCGAGAGGCCAGGAGGAAATGCCGGATCGCCCTCGCTCACGGAGGCGGAGGCGCAGCGCTCCCGGGACCTCGCAGCGGCTGCAAACCAGCGTCTTTTCTCCACCCAGGTGCCCTGGGGCCGCGTGCACGCTCGCCTGCCCGTGTCTGCTCCAGGAGCCCCAGTCCAGGGCGTGCCCTGCGCGCCTTCGCGCTAAACGAGTTCCTCTCCGCAGGTTTTCCCGCCGGAGCAACTCCAGGGCCCGGCTGGAAAGCTCACAGAGGACTCGGAACGCGACCAGGTTGGACGTCTGGGCGGTGGCCGCACCCGTGTGAGAGATTAAAGACTCGCAGGGTGTTTCTTAGGCGGTTCCCAGGGGGCTTTTCAAGGTCCCATTGCCCGGGGCTGAACCAGGCACTTTGTAATCTCCAATCCTCCCTCGTTCAAAAGTTTCTGGACGGGAATCGAAGGTCGTGCCGTTCGGTGCCAACATTTCCCCAGAACACACTCGGGGTCAGAAAATAGACCCCCACGACACAAAGGGAGGTGTCAGAGGCAGCGGGAAATTCACCATCAGACCACCGCCCCTCCTCCAGATCCTCCATCCAGGCACCCAGATTTTACCACTTGGGGAAAAAAATATATGGGGGAAAGACCGGAGGAAGAAAAAGAGTGCAAGGCTTTTCTTTGCACAGAGAACAGCTCCCAGAGTCCAAATTGATGATCGAAACCGCTGCACACGTCCAATCTGTAACTCTAGCCAAGAGACATGAAAGGAATGCAATAGCTGGGAGCCAGTGAAAGGAGCCAGCACCGCCCCTGCACGCAGCCCGGGAGCGGCTGCACCCGCCAGCGGCCCCTCTGAACATCCTCACTCCTGTCAAATCTGGGGCGCCCCGAGCCTGTGCCCCGGTCTCCAGAGAGGCTCATCCCCTATTAGCCCAGACTCCATATTCTTTGTAAATTCCTCCCCCCCAAAGAAGCCGAGAAAGACTGCCGATGCTATTCCCAGTTTCTTTGAAACTTTGGATCCTCATTGGCACCTGCAGGGCAGGGAGTGGCAGAGGGGACCCGCAGGTCAGGCTCTCAGGAGCTCCGGGGTGAACTATCCAAATCCAGTCTTTCCTCAGTCACAGTGGGGGGGAAACCCTGAACATTTGAGACAGAGACCCCCTTTAAACAGCAGTGCCCAACTGGGAAATAAACCTTGTCGCCTCTCCTCTAATGGAGAGTGCTGGGCGCTCTGGGCGGTCCCGAGCGCCCGGGGCTCGCAGCGGCGACGCCCCAGGGTCAGCGTGGGACTGCCCTCCACGGCGACCACTTAGAGTTGGCCAGTGAAGGCTGCGGTGAACTCCACCAGCCGGGGCAAACGTGGCTCTTGGGGGCCGGAGGTGGGCCTGGTGAGCTCAGGGGTGCCTTGGGTAAGTCAGCTTGTAGAGCGGTTCTCTTGGAGTGGTGGGGTGTAAGAGGCTGCTACGGGACCAAAGCTGAAATGGACGAGGGCCCGAGCCGGGCGGAACTCGGGTTTGGAGACTGAGGAAACCTGGGTGCTACGCAGCTCGTTCTCCATCTTCGGTCCTCTGGGCCGCAGGTGCGGGTTTGCGTGGCCGACAGGTGGTGGTTCCGCTCTGTGCGCCTCACTGGTGCCAGGAGTGATTGGTGCCACTTCCCGGGGACGAGGAGGTCAAGAAAGGGGAGGGGGTAAGAAGGTGAATCATCCTTGCTTGGGGCGCCCCAAGGTTTATTTTCTAATTTGAGGTGCTCTGTTCCAGATTGATGGGGAGGTCCTGGGACCAGCTACCCCACCAGCTGCTGGGGGGCACCTCAGCGTTTTCTTTAAAATAGAAAATTGTTTTGTTGGCTGGTTGTGTCACTGAAGACATCGTTTCTTATACTGCCCTGATTCGAGAGGGTACTTACAGGGAATTGTATCTCTGTTGCGACCTACAGCTTAATGTGTGGGGGGGTATAGGAGCGATGTCACTTCTGCGCCTCTCAATCCCTTCTCCTTGGTCCGCAGGGAAACGCAGCTCCGTGGTCCCCTGTAGTCTCCGTGGGTTCATTTCCCTCACGCCCTCCGCTTCCTCCCACGGAACAACTTTTGCCTCGCTGCGATCCCACGGCGTGGCTCTGAGCGCAGCCCCTGGCGACTCTGGACAACCTCACTCACCCGGCACCCCACGCCGGGAGGAGAGCTGGGGGCTCCCTCTCTCGGCCCACCCCCCACCTCTTCCGAGACCAGCCACCACCCTTGGGGCGACGTCCGCCTCCTGGGGGCAGCTTTCCAATCTCGGCCACCTAGCACACAGGCCGTTTCCGAAGACGCAAAGCGGGAGAGGTGGAAATATGGAGAAAGAACATGGCTTTTCAGCCTCGTCCACCGTCTGGTTCCGCCCAGCCCAACTTTATACCGACCACCACTGGCGACTGCCCCCCAACGCCACTGCGCCGCACTAATGCCACCGTCTCCAGACGCAGGGCCCCAGGCGCACCGCCCGCTAGGCGTGAGGACGCAACAGGACGCTGGAGCTCCGGGCGTGGAATCCCGGTCCCAGGCGGCCTGAAATCAGTGCTCCCGCCTCAGGAAGAAGCGATGCCTCGGGCCGCCCCATCTCCCATCCGCAGCCCTCGAGGACAGACTTGAACTACCCAGGACAGAGGGAGGAGGCTCCCCCCGGGAGAGGCCACCCCAGGGTCCCCGCTGGGTAGCTGCTAATTCAGGCCTTCAGGACCAAGGGCCTGGGAGGGGAAGACGACTCAGAAATGCTCCAGCGCTCCCAGGGCAGGGCCCAGGCGCACTCAGGGTCGGCTCCTCCTTGCCAGACGGCGGGACCCACACCGAGCCATGCTGGGGAGAACGTGGGCGTTTTTATTGGGGCCTCGCCAGGACTCCTGCAGTCTGCGGAGGACAAAATGCAGATTTCTATTGATTTGTGTTATTTATTTGTCAATAACCCTGGAGCCACGGTTTGCTTGTGGCTCGTGCTGTGCCAGCACTGTCCTTTCCCGAGTAAACTCCTGCCAAAGTTTACCCAACGGGTGAAGTGGAGGCGAGACAACAAAATCAGAAACCAAACAACCAAACAAAAAACCCACCAGATTATTTTACCCTCCCGGCCTTTTATTTTTATTAAGTAAAGGGACTCTGGGTTACAGTCACTCGTGTGTCTGAGGGGCGGGAACTCGGAGGCCTCTGGCCCTCCACGCGTCTTTCGCTCCCTGGTTTCTCTGGTCCATCCAGCTCAGCTTTGGCGTTATTATTTCCTCATTATTATTAATCTACAAGGCGAGAGTCGAGGAGTGTGGTTTACAGAACCCCACCCCTGCCCCAGGCCCGCTTTTCTCTGGGTTCGGAAACCAAAGTTCTCCGCGCTCACGTCTCCAATCCCTCCCTCGCCACCGGCTCGCCTCCCTGGATGGCCCAAAAAGGACAGCCAGTGACGACGCGCGCCCGGGTGTGTGGGTCAGCTAGGTCCGGTCCAGACTCCACATTAGCCGAGGCTCGCGCTCCACATCCCTGGGGGGCCGCTCCTTCCCGTTTTCAAACCCGGGGCCCTCCGTGTCGCTGGAGGCGCCGGGGACCCGCGGCCGCGGCTCAGGCTGCAGCGTGCAGGCTCACGCGCGCTGCATCTCCGCGCACGTCCACTAGAGGTCACTGGCCCCTCGCAGCTCGCGGCGCCACCGGCCGCCTCCCGCTCCTCGAGCTCAAATTAGCCGCGCGTTAATTAACACCCGAGTCCATCAAGGCGCGTTCCTCGGTACAGTACTCCGGCAGGGCTTATATAGACAACCCAAACCCAGCCAAAGCAAACCTCCCCAAACACACCACGTCCAGCATGTCCAAAGTGGGAGACAGGCGCCTCTGAGTGGCCCGGGCAAGGTATAGTGGCATCCCGCTTTCGCTTCTCTGGCTGGGGCCTGCGGAGGGCGCGCCCCGCGGGGCAGGTGCGGCGCGCGGCTGCTCCCGAGGGCGGGCGGCGCGCGTGCTGACCTGGGCGCCCGGCCAGCCCTGGCGCGGGTCTGTCTCGGGTGGGGCGCCACGGGGACGAGGGGCGCAGGGCCACACCGTTCTGGGCAAACACGGGCGTTGGGCGAGGGTTGTTTATTGCGGGTCTGGCGCATGGGATGATCCCCAGATGTCTCTGAAATTGGTAGAGGAAAGAAGTAGAGATGACGACGTTTCTCGAACCCTCGGGGGTGTAAGGCATGGGGAACAAGGGGGTGCTAGGAACTGACCTTGGTATGGCGGGCAGTGCCTCGGATGTCCAGGAAAGGGCCGAACGTGCGTGGGGTGGGTTGTTTGAGTTCGTGTTTTGTTTAGTTTTTGGTGTCTAAATAGCCTCACAGAGCTTGAGATCTGATTTATTTTTTTTTTTGTTTTGTTTTCAACGAAAGCCCCAAGGGCTTTTCACACTTTGGGGAGACTGAGTCACCTCTTCAGGGTCCCAACGAAATCCTGGAGATCCGCCTCAAATGAAGTGCGGGTTTCTCCTACGGCACCGCCCAGGCTTGCGGTGCTCCGCGATGTGGCGTGCTGATGGGTGGCAGGGTTGTCTCCGCAGCTTTGTCGGAGGAAAAATGCTGGAAACATGGATTCGGGTTCTGACAGAGGGACTGCTGATAGACCGCTGCTGCTGTCGCCTCGTAGGAGTTTGGGGACTGACCTTTTCACAGGGTCACTCTTGCAACCCCAAGATCTGGGCGCTCGCGCCTTGGGTAGCGTAGGATCAGCGCGTAAACCACCCTGGGCCCAAAGCGCGCAGCCACGGGCGAAAGATGCCTGGCGGCGCCCCCACGACCGACCGGACGGGTTGGTTTCACCACAGCCTATTAGTGAAGCCATTGTCCGCCTCTCGACTAAGGGGGCAGCCCAGGCGCGTTCCTGACTGCGTCCGTGCGTTGGACCATGCCGTGGGCACCCCCAGGGCCCATCCGTGGTCCCCAGGGGGCGGACGGGCGCCTGCAGCCTGGGCTTCCAGAACCCCGGAGGCACTGAGCGAGGCCGAAGGAGGCGCCTCTAGGAACGGTGAGGGGTTCCAACGCGCCCCCTCCAAGAGGACGCTGGCATTTGGAACCCGCGGCTTTGTTTTTCACGGCCCTAAGTCCTGGCGGGGAGGGGTCTGCCCTTGAAGAGTGCCCTCCAGGAACCAACTCCACCTTAAGCGCCCACCAAGGGGTTGCCCTCCAGCACCAACTTCGTTCCTCTCTCCCTTGGCCTTCGCTTGGGGCCTACCGAGCCCGTGCGCCAGGCAGCGACCGCCGCCAGCTCCGGAGGGCACAGGTGTCAGCTGGAGCTGGCGTTAGGTAACCGGGTTGGCAGCCCGCGCTCTTCCCGAACTGAATTAAGGAGAGTGCCGCTTTCTCTTTTCTTCCCCTTTTTCTTTTGACTGCATCGAGTGTCAGGTACCCTCGATTCTCGGCAGCAGGTGTCTCTTGCTAGAAATGGCCCGAGGAGAGGCCGGAGAGGCCGTAGCGCTCCGGGAGCGCAGCTTCGAGCAGGCCTAGGGGCCCCCGGGGAAGAGGCTCGCGTGTGCCTTGGTGCCCTCGCGGAGCGGCTCACCTGAGTCCGTCTGCAGTGGCCACCGGTGCCCGCACTCCAGGCACCAGGGGCGAGGAGCAGGCTGGCCCTCCCGTGGGCCATATTTCCTGGCCAGAGCCCCCTCTGGTAGAAACTGTGGAGCTGTCCTCACCATGATGACTGTTCGCTTGTTATTAGCCTAGCGATTCCCCGGTGCGTGTGCACGCGGATTGCGGGTCAAATGCCCTCGGAGGAGCCAGGGAGCCCCACCTTGTCCCCGCTGAGCTACCTACGCGAGCTCCTGTGCAGAGTCCCTCAAAATCAGGCACAGGGAGCCCTACAGAGCCCTTTTCTGAGAAGCAAGACCCCGGGACTGTCGACAAGTAGAATTAAAAAAATAATAATAATTACCAATTTTGGTCACTGTAGAAGTGAAATTCATACACTGGGAGCCTTGATTTTACAAGGCAACAGAAGAAGAAATTGTGGAAGTGATGAGGTCTCCTGTCCCAAAATGTCACTTGACTATATCGCCAAAATCTTGGAACTGGTGGCTAAGGGTTGGTTTGAAAGCTACAGGAACTAAGGAAGCTTTGATCCTTAAAAATAATAATAATAATAAGATGCTCAATTTGGAGCAGTGGGTTTAATGTTCAGTGCTACAACAGAATCATTTTAAGGGCCAATCGAAGGCTAAAGTTGAACTTCCTCCTGAAGGAAACCCTCTTTGAAAGAGGCAGAGTGGGCGCCCTGTGCTTATTTGCAGGAGGACGGCCTTGGATCGAAACTCCTGACTTCCTAGTGATAGAATCCGGTTCCCTCCCTCCTGAATTAGGTGTCCGCTGGTGGATGGGCTCCCATTCGCCCGGTAACTGCCAAGGAGGTCCCTCCTTTATCCTGATGGCTATGTGTTACATCACCTGTATCTCTGTGTTCACCGTAGCAGAAGCTGTTCTACAGCTACCTATCAATAAAATGGTTCTAAAATCTTGTAAAAGATAATCAAGGAGAAGACTAACATCAGTGGGTCTTTTCTTTAAAATACGAAGTTTAAATGAGCACCATTTAGTATGTGATGGTCAATGTCAATGGTGAATTATTCTTGGTTTCATTGCTAATGCCATTGAGACCACTGGAATAAGAATCAGGAAGAGCACATCCTCCTTTTGTTTTTCTTCCTTCTCTCTCTCTCTCTCTCTCTCTCTCTCTCTTTTTTTTTTTTTTTTTTTTTTTTTTTTTTTTTTACCGGAACAGAGTTTTCTGTGAATCTGCCAGTTGCAGATTCTCTAGTAGGGCCAGCTCCCATATGCAGCCAGCTGTTCCTGGAAGAATCTTGGAGCTATAATGACATTTCTTGTTAACAGGACAAAATGATTTTGCCCAGAATCAGGTTGTGGTTTCAAGTTACCTTTCCTGTCTAACCACGTGGTGCTTAAAAGACTGATAGAACTCACACCTTGGTGCCTGCACCAAAGAATCAGCTGCAGTTGGGGCTTTTCCTGGGGCCAAATAAAAGGAGCCACACCTGAAAGAGAGATGCCCTGCTTGTCCGTTGTCTGTGGCTACTTGGTGTCTAATTCAAGACTTCAGGACCATTTGCAGAGAAAGAAGAGGATTTCTCCAGGCCGTAGATGATTTAAAAGGCAGAGAAAGGAGTGCATTTTATGAAACTGTCTGTTTAAGAGATAATGAAAAGTTTTGCAAGCTGCTAAGATCTACTTTAGCAAGTCAAAATTCCTTACTCCTTCTCTAGCAGATAATCAGTTACCTTCTTTCTGCATCATTGTCCCTTCCTTCAAAGCTTGTGCCTTGATAAATTCCCACCCATCCTCTGTAGAACCTATCCTGAGACCTCAGTGGAACCAAACACTGGCTAATAATTTCAAAGAAAGGTTTAGGCAAATTCTTGGAACTGGCATTCCCTAAGCAAGGCCACTTAATGATGGAGCAATTGTTAAACAGGAAAAATAATAAGGGTTCTGTCTCCACCGTGCCACTGCACCGTAGCCTGGATGTGGCCCTTATCCATAATGGTTATTTCTATTCGTGCTGCGGAGCTACTCCCAGAGAACCAAGCCCCGCGCCACATAGATGCGTGAGGGCGGGGCCCCGGTGTGCGCCGAGCTTGCCACGGTGCTGGTTGGGCCGGGGGCCCACGAGCTGCCCTCTCCCTCTCCCATTGCTGCTTTCCAAAATAATTTTTGGCACTGCACCCGGTTGGGTAAAACATGGTCCTCATTTGCTGTATGGCATGACCTGCTCTTTCCGGGGAACGGGTTTATTTTTCTTTGCCTGCAATTGACATGATTTCCAGACAACTTCGTTTGTTCCACTTTAGCAAGTGTGGAGGGCACAGCTGCCCAACATTTCACCAGCCTTCCTCTGAAACAAGATTTGGCAGGTAAACGGGCCCTGAAACATGTCCATGGTTCAACAACTTAGCGTTCAGAGAATCTTTATGCCACGGGATAGGTGTCCAACTCAGCAGCAACCGTAATTCCTTAACCGAAGGTTCACTGGAGTGGGAGAAGGGAGACGGTTACCGTGACATCATCGCCATTATTTAAATTAAAGTGCTATGGGAGAATATAATTGTTCGTAAAAGCCTCTTCTCCACTCCCCTGTGTCTCCCTCCCCCTCTGGCATTTCGGGATGCGCCATCCTCGGTGAATGCGGCACACTGCCAGCCCTGGTCGCCTGCTGTCTAACTGTAATGTCACACCTCCAGGTCAGCCAGGAAATGAAGAGGAAAATTACTATATTTAGGGGTGGCGGTTTGAGGAAAAATATTTATGGGAGAGTTTAGGGTGTCCTTGTTCAAACTTCTCCGCTTCCTGAGGGGCGTGCGTGTGCGTGCAAACAGAGATCTCCAAACGCGTTGCGCGCCCCCGGCAGTACCCCCTGTTTGCGTATGGAACGCTGCGGTGTAATGGTTCCATGGGGCTGGCTTAATGCAGTTAACAGAGAACTGGTGGGTCGTCTATTTTTAATCCTGTCACGTATGGAAGCGGGTTTAGGCTTTATCCATCGCGGATGCTCCTGTGTAAGAAGGCCATTCTGCTCCGTGACCGCTGCTACAGCACTCCCGCTTCTTTCTCCGCGACCATTTATTATTTTAAAGCCCACTTTCGTCCTACGTAACAAGAAACAACTCCTTACAATTCACCTACTCAGGGCACTGACGCGCTGAGCTTCCGCCTGGGTCCTCGGCCCCCCGCGGCAATGGCAGACCCAGGGCCCTGGGCTCCGAGCTGCAGGAGACCGAAGCGACTTTTTTGTGCTGGGGTTTTAACTTCTTTCTTGCCTGGAGCGTGCGCGCGACGTACACCACACACACACACACACAGCTCCTCGAAAATAGGCTGGGGTGAGCAGGTGCCCCGAAGTGAGCTCAGGCTGAGCCTGGGCAGTGGGGATGCCGCCGGCCGAGCAGCCGGGGCACTGGGGGGGGGGGGGGTGCTGTGAGAGAGGTGGGCGTTTGCGGCCCGGGCGAGGACCGGCTGGGAAACGCACGAGAGGATGGCCTGGCTCCCGCCAAGCGAACCAAAGCTTGGAGCTCCCAGACAACCACCCTGGGCTGGGCGGGGAACCCTCGGCAGATCCCGCGCGCGTGGAGCGGCCCTGGGCGCCGGCTGTGCCCGGGTGCAAGCCCACGAAGGGGTCCCGCGGCGCTTGCTTTTGTACGGCCCCGCCTCGGCCGGCCGCGAGCTGACGCACTGGCTCCCCCGGGACGCTGGGGGCGTCGCACTGCAGCTGGGTGGGGAGCAATTTATTCCTCGCCATCCCATCCCAGCCCATCTTGGGTTACCCCACCCTACCCCTCCCATCCCTCCTCCTCCTTTCCTTCCTTCCTCCTCCTCCCCCTTCCCCTCCTCCTTCCCCTCTCCCGACGCCCGCACCACCTCCGGATTCTCCACCTCCCCTGCAGCCTCCCGGCCCCTTCCACTTCTTTCTCCCCCTCTCTCCTCCCTCCCACCTCTCTTCCCTCTGCCTCTCCCCTCCCTCTCTCCTCTGAATAAGCAAGCTTTTGCCTCTAAAAGTCACAAGTAATCCTCCCGTGTGACAGAGAGAGAGAGAGAGGAGAGAGGGAGAGAAAGAGAGGCGCGCGAGCCTGCCGCGAGGAGAGCTAGGCAGGAAGGAGAATGTGGCACAGCGGCTGGGAGAAGGAACTCGACGCTTCTGGGCCACCATTCGCCAGGGCCTCGCTCGAGGTAAGTACACCCCGGGGCCCGCAGACGTCGATGCGTGGCAGGGTCCAGCCCCCGCCCAGGGCCCAGAGTGGAGCAGCAGGACCTGGGACTCCCCCCGGGACGGACGGTGGAAATGGAGATGGGGTGTGGGTGAGGGGAGGGCGCTCGCTCAGGGCGGGGGCCCAGGCGACGCTGTGCGCCCAGTGCGTGCAGCCGGTGCGGGGGGCCTCCAGCGCCCCGGTTTCCCTGCCGACGCTGAGCGTCCCACGGCTCCCCCTCCTTCACACACCCGCGTGCAAGCGAGGCCCGGCTCACAAGTGGGGCGAGAACGAGCGCCTCCCTCCAACCTTGGAGAGGCGAAGTTTGGCAGGGCGGGGCTGCTCGGCTCTCCGGTTCCCTGGAATCTAAACTGGGAGTCCTACACTTGCGCAGAACATGGAGAGTTTTTCTGATTTTTTTTCCTTAAAAAATTGCCTTTAACGAAAAATTGTGTGTGTTCACAAAGATTATTGGACTACCATGTCTGATCAGCTGCTACTGACCTACCAATAGGCGTTTTAAACACACTTGCTCGGGCGCTCACACACACACACACACACACCCCTGGGGCTCTGTGTGGCAAGCGTGGCCGTCCTAAGGAACCACGAATTCAGAGGCAGTCGCGAGGGCCAGGAGATGCGTGATGGCTGCGGACGCGGCCTCCACCGGGACCGAGCGCTCAGGGAGGGGCCGGGGCAGCGCGCCCGCGGGGCGGCTGCTCGGTGCCCGTGCGCTCCGCACGCTGTCAGCTGGGTCTGGTTTCCAGGCGCTGAGCGCTGTCAAAGGCGGGGGCCGGCGTCCACCATCCACCTCGGCACCCTAGTGGTGAAACAGGACTCATTTGTTTGGTGCAGAGCGGTGACGACCTAGAAGAGATTCAAGCCTGGTTAGGTCGACCCCCTGCCATCCAGTACACCTGCGGCAGATGGCTCAAGGCGTAGAACGGTTTTGTTTGCGGGCATCCGGAAGGGAGGAGGGGGAAGGAGAGCCTCGCCCCACTCAAAAGAAGTGCCGTAAGAGAAAGCCAAAGCAGTCCTGTTGCCGCCATCCGTCCGTGGAGGGGACGTGTCATACGTAGGTGTGACCTTGGGACCAGCCCCAATGAATGACATGGCATAATTGGAGGACCTGCATTTTTTTAAAATAGATTTTTGATGAAATGCTTACTTATGCATGCGCGCGCGCGCGCGCACACACACACACACACACACACGCACACAGGTGTCCTTGGAGCTCTGCTCCCCGAGGCCAATGCCAGGGAGCCACTGCGGATTTCATGGAAGCTGCAAGGGAGGCTGCTCCTGGCGCAGGCAGCTTCTCCCCTCTCCCCAAGTGCTTCTTCATTCAGCCCACCGACTCCCACAGGCAAGTCCCCTCCCTACACAACCACCTAGCTGGGAGGTAGCCAGGTTTCCAACTCAGCCACCTCAGGCTCAGAGGCAGGAGTGCCTCTGATCCACGTCTGCAGGGACCAGCAGAGAAGGAAGTACACACACCCTCCCAGGAGAGCCCAGTGGGAGGGCAGGTGTGACAAAGAACGCAGAGAGAATAAGGACAGGTTAGCCTGTTTCCATTCTTTAATATTTTTTCTTTTTGCTAAATAAGAGCAATTAAGCGAGATTTATCAAGGGATACCTAAACAGAAGCAAAACCCTGGTCTCTATCCATCTCCCACCTCATTGTAATATCCCTGTACCTTCCTTGTACAGAGTGAATACAACTGTTTCTTGTGAAACAAGAAATGATTTCGCTGACTTAATTTTCTGTTCAAAAATCAACAAACATCCCTTCAATTAGAGTTCAATATGTTGATGTTGTGGGGATGATTCGTATGCAGAGAAATTCCACCTCTTTGAGACATAAATCACATTTTTCTGTTTCATGCCAAAGCAATGGTTTTTAGAGTTCGAAAAACCAAATATCAAGCAATGAGACCTCATCTTAGCTAAGATTTTTAAATTGCATATAAAGCTACACTCTAAAAACTGAAAGCAAAAAATATTCAACCACTGTCACCCAAAAAATACCTCTGAAATGGGTTTGGTTGTTAGGCGCTGGTATGTCCAGTGTACTTAAATTTTTCTGTAATAAATTTTATTTTTCTATGAAGGTTTTCATTTTACAAGGAGAAAATTAGCTTTGATATACAGTAGCAGGAGTCATTGAGAGAAGTGCCGTCAACCTAGCACCCTATTTTCTGGGTTATTAGTAATATGGGGTTATACATACAATACACAGAGTGCTAAGGTATGTTCTGAGATGTGAAGTTCCATATTCTCAAAACAACTGGATCTATTTTTAGGGGAAAAAATACTTGCACAACCGAGTTGAGCAGCAAATCTTCTTGAGCCTTTTACAGATTTTTCTTTTAAATAAGGAGAGAGAGAGAGAGAGAGAGAGAGAGAGAGAGAGAGAAGCGGCAGTCTGATCCCAAACTCTTGATTTTTAGGGACAGTAAGAGCTTCCCATTTTATTTAAATAAAACAGAATTAGCAACGTTGTGCAATTATAGAGAATGGAAGATAAAAATTTAGCCCTCTCTCTTCTGCTCAGAGCACTTTAGAGCCTAGTTCCAACCAGCATCTAAAACCCAGGAAAATAATTCCAAAGATGAACTATTGAACTTTGAATGAAAAGGTTTTTTTTTAAAAAAAAAAAAATCTGGGATTTGTTGATGAGTAATACTTTAAATGGAAATCTCAAGGATTCAAATTAATTCAAATACCCCAACGTGTTGAGCAGAAGGAATAGGTTTTCGGATTTAAGCGTGTTCACAGCAGAAGCCCGCACAGGGTTCTGGGGGCTGCCCCGCGGCAGCCGCTGCTGGGACCACCTACAACACCCTCACTTCTTTTCCCGTGGTGCGGCTGGCCTGTGCTGCGACACAGCGGACCCGAGAGAAAGTGCATCAGGTCAGGAGTTGCTTTTCTCCATCTTCACTCTCACCAGGTCTCGCCCCCGCCCCCCACCATGTCCAGCAGCAGCCAACCCTGGGAGCTAGTTAGCGGGACCTCACTCGCGCGCGCACACACACACCAGCCACCGGTATACGCGCGTGTAAGGACATACTCCATTTAAAATACAGACTTCCATCTCCATCTGCTTTAATGCACACGCTTTAAATACGCATACGCATGCTCTGAGGGCAAAATCTCACCCACACTCCACACTGGGGAGTCGTTAAGACGACCAGGGCTCCCCAGGAAAACCTAGTGAATGCCAACCTCGGCTGTGGCAGCGGCAAGGGCGCAGCGAAGGTGCCCACGGCCGGCGCCCTGGAGGCACCCGTCTCCCCTCTTTAGGGAGGAAAATGTTAGCTCTCCCTCCGTTCCCAAATTTGTAAAGATGTCCTCTGGAGTCCTTGCGGAAATGGGGGTGGTGAAGAAGACGCTCGGGTCACCCGAGCCAGTCAAGGCTCCAACCTCGGCCTGGGTCTTTTACAAAACCAAGGGTTGCCTGGCCAACAGCGTCTGCGGGCGCTTCGCGCGCTCCCTAGAAGAAAGGGCCACGGGCTGGAGGCGGTTGTGCGTGAGAGTCCGGCCCCGTCTTGTAAGGCCCCACCCTGCAGGTCTCTAGAGACGGTGGCGCTTTCTTCCCCGGGCATCCAAAGCCCATCGGGGTCTGCAGAGCCTTGGAGTTAGGTCCACGAAGCCGGGGACCCCCAGCCCTGGGCCGCCCCGACGGCCCCGGGCGCGGCACCGCTGCGGCCAGTAGGTGTCGCTGTTCCCCTGCCGGCGCGAGCCAGGAGCCCCGCGCGGGCCCCAAGCGCCACTCAGCCTAGGGCGCGGGGCGGGGGGCGCAGAGCCGCCGGAGCTCAGGAGCAGGGCCATTGCCGCCCCCACCGACGCTTCCCGGCCGTGCCCTGGCTCACCTGGCCACGACCGCAGTCAGCCCGGGTCGGACTCGGGGAGAGAAGGGCGAGACGGGTCTGTTGGGGACGACACTGGAGGCCCCCGACGGAAGCAGCTCGCAGGCGGCCTCCTGCGCGGCTGGCCGACCCTCCCCTCCTTTCTCTCCAGGGCGCCCAGGGCTGTGGCGGGGCCTAGAGCGCAGCCGGGTCAAAATTTTCCAGCCTGGGCATTCCACAGGGAGACGCACTGGCTTTAAAAATAAATAAATAAATAAATAAACCCGAGGTTGAAATCCCAGCTCCGTGGGATCTAGCCACGGGAGGAGCGCAGTGGCTTCCAAATCCTTGCCTAAGGAAAGGGGGTGGGGGGGGAGAATAAAAAGAAAGACAAAAGAAAAAGACTATAGGCCTGGGCCTGGCCCGTGCGTGTGCTGCCGCCGTCTCGAGAGCGCAGGGGCGCAGCCCCCTGCCCGGGCACGGAGGCCCTCGGTGTTGGGAACGCAGCAGCTCGCCTCCGGAGCGCGGCTCGCCGAGCGCCGCTGGTGCGCGGAAACCTCGCGGGTAGCGCGTCTTTGGGGGCGGGGTGGTGGTGTCTGCGTTCAGCTCCTCGGACTCGAGCATTCTGCGCCCGTCGCTGGGTCCCGCGGCTCCGCGCCCTGGGCCTCGGTGCGCTGCGCAGATCAGTAGACGCGTCCCTTTCTGTGTGTGTGTTTCAAAGGGAGGACGTTTTGGCCAGGGTGGGGGGGACCAAGAAGTCCGAGAGGGACACTTACAATGGGTCCATCCTATAGGTGCCAGGACATTTTCAGGATGATTCTGATTGTTTTCTACAGGGAAATCGGATTTGGAGGGAGGGAGGGGAAGGCCTCCCTGAGCACGCTCAGTTCAGCACCTGGGTGTGCAAAATGGAACTGGCCGTGTGCTTAAAATAAGGCTGAATATCATTAGCCACTATGCAGCAAATATTTTCAAAGACTCACACTTTAGCTGTGGGGTTTTGGGGGGGGTGATGGAGGGAAAGGGAGCAAAAAGTCAAATTGGGGGAAAAAAAGGAAAACGCAGCAAATCTCCAGCAGGAATAAAGAACGTTTCTCACTTCGAGGCCAGAGTGTTTCGGTACGCGTTTTGTTCCAGCCTCTGGGCCGCTGTCTCCTCCGAGAAGACAAGGCTGGACAAGCCAAGTCCTCGTGGCGAGACTGTATTTTTAGCGTGAGGTGGCCAGCATTCTGTTTAAATGCCTTTTTTTTGGGGGGGGGACTAGGTTTCATCAAATTGGCACCTCACTATTCAGTCCTATGTCTGCTATACAATTCTCAATAATTATTTCTGATGGAGACAGCGAATTAATCATTCGGTGACGTGGAGTGGGGGGGCACGAGTCTAATTGGAGGTTGTGAAGTTTAGCGAGGTGGTATTTTTAGCTGGAGGAATCCACACTCAGATATTGGGGTGTTTCTCGCCCCTGCCGTCCTTACCCCCCGCCCGGTTCCCATTTCACTCTTTCAGCCCTTCCCTCTCCCTCTCTCGCCCGCCTTTCCTCTCCCTCTCTGTAGCGCCTCTCCCTTTTCCTCTCCTCTTTCCTCCCCCATTCTCTTTCCCTCTCCCTCTCTAATTTATTGTCTGATTCCATCCGTCAAGTTCACAGAAAAGTAGCAAGTAGGAGGCCTGGCGCCCGGAGCCGGCCCTCTTCCCCCGTGCGCGCAGGCCACTTTGGGGAGGTGGCGGCCGCGGCCACGTCTCTGGCCTGAGCGCTGGCCCTTGGTGCAGGGCAAGCTGCCTGCGGAGGAGTTGGGGTCTGCGCCGGGTAGCGGGGCTTATTCAAATACCGCCCGCTGCTGCTGTGATTCGCAGGGACTCGGCCTCCATATGGTAATGTGGGGCGGGGGGAGGCGCA
Organism: Sylvilagus floridanus; assembly: GCA_949820135.1. Taxonomy (NCBI): domain Eukaryota; kingdom Metazoa; phylum Chordata; class Mammalia; order Lagomorpha; family Leporidae; genus Sylvilagus; species Sylvilagus floridanus. Next base: position 11,308,687 of record OX463246.1, on the reverse strand, counting down.
GAGAGGAGGGGAGGAGAGGCTGGGGGTGAGGGCGGGGTGGGAGGGGGCTCCGGCACCGCGCGCTCCGCTGCCGGGCTGGGACAGAGCTCCCGGACCCGCGGCGGCGGCGGCAGCGGCGCTACCCACCCTCCGCCACAACACCCACTGAGCCAGCGAGCCACCGAGCCACGGGCCCTCAGGGTAAGCCACAGCGCGCACAGGCAGCCACGGTGACGGTTCACACGCTTCGGGGTACGACCAAGCGCCAATAAGGGAGATTAGAAGCAGAAAAGGAGATTACAGAGAGATCAGAGATAAGAGGTGTCCCTCTCGGTCCCCTGTCACGCAGCGCGCGCGCGCACACACACAAACATACACACACGCATCTGTGCACACATGCATGCTTAGACAGCCATGCATACACACGGTCCTTGCTACTGCATCCAAATACGTGCACCGACACTCTGTGCCCTGCACCGTGGCGCGTGTGTGGGTCCTGAGCCTGCATGAAGGCAGGCAGATATGTCCCAGGGTCCAGGCAGAAGCGGACAGCCACGCACAATTTAATTGCTGCCAAACTCGGAGAGCCATTTAGCCTGCCGAATGGTTCTACTCAGCTCGGTGCCCCCTCCCCCTCTCCTACCCCTACCCCACCCTGAGTCCAGCAATTCTGCAACCAGTTGTGGAATCCTGCAATTATTCATAAAATGTGCTGAAAATGTACTTTGGGAGACAGAATCTTGCTATACACGGCAAGGTATGGGCGGCCCTGAGGGATGAGTGTGTTTTCGATTTTTAATGTTTTATGTGTAGCCATCTGACCACTTTTTATTGGGTGACATATCATATGAGCACTTGGTGTAGGCTTGGAAAAACTACAGCCAGAGGTAAGGCTGGAAATGCCATAAGAATCCAGGGTGCTAAAAATGGATGCTGGAGAGTCCAGTATGCAAGATGGCACACAGCTGTAGGTTTGGAATGGGGGAATACATGTGAATATTTACACATGAAAGCCCTTGGGGAGGGCTGAGTCTCATCCCAGTATCTGTGCAGGTAAGTCATTCATAAGAAAACTAATTACCTGTGCATGTACTTGGACGCGTTTAATTGAATAAGCTACATGTGTGCACATTTCCTGTTCTTTGTGGGGATGTAATTATGTGTGGAGTCTCTTTAAAATGATAGGTTTGCGGGCATTTTAGAAGTGAAATGAATATATATGTGTGTATATATATGTATATGTACATATATATATTTAAAAGCTATCATGTTGAATATCTACATTGCCAGGAAGGAGAATCCTACTTTATAAACAAGATTACCATTGCTTGAAATCTAAATCAAGGCCTGTATATTTTACAGCACATCAACTGGCTTAATAGTCAGCTGTTTTGTGTGTGTATTTGTTTTTATTTCAAAGTCAGGGATTAAGGATGCTTTTCCATCAAGATAATGTACCTTGTTTCCAGCCATATTAAGATAAAAATGAAACTGCAAATTCTGAATGCAGCAGACCCGGTACAACACACAACATGGTTGAAAATGTCTTCCTTGCAGAAGGCTGTCCATTGCTGTGTCTACACATTTTAAAATAGACTTTTCTTTTTACAATAAGAAAAGCTAAGAAAGCAATAGGGCGGTGAATGCGGCACCACTCAATGAATCACACAGAAATTGTTTAGAGACCTCTGGCATCTCTTCACGCACACACACATTATCTCAATGCACTGGCCCCGAACCATGCTTCTGCTAATATGAAGTTAATTAGACAAACTTTGAGCCTTCAGTGATGGGTATGTCAGAAAAGAAAAAAAAATGTGTCTTTTTCTTTTATGACCGGACTAGGAGGTTATACATCTGGCAATGCATACACGACAGATATGCATATTTGTAACCTTAAATAAACAGAAGCAAGGAGACAACTGTGTATATTATTTAGCAATAGACAGCAGCAGACATTCGCAAAAAAAAATACAGACGGAAATGGATGAGAAGACAGAGACGTAATAAAATAGTCGAAAGAAGCGGGGGAGAGGGGCTCAACAACACGATACAACCTGAAATTTTCGCGAATTAAAAAAATGCAAATATACCTTTACATATGCATCAGTATTAAAAATAATATAGGCTGGAACCAACAGGAGCGGGAGCAGGAGGAGAGGTGGAGGAGAGGTGGAGGAGGAGGACGACGAGGAGGAGGAGGAGGAGGAGGAGAGGAGGAGGAGGAGGAGAGGAGGAGGAGGAGGAGGAGGAAAGAATGGAGGCGCCGCGGAGCCCTGATTATGCATGGGCTGGAGCTGCCTCCTCTAACCTGTTCTCCGAGCCGGGCAGCCGGCGGTCCTCAGCCGCCCACAGAACAGGAGCCGAAACAACCGTTCTCGAAGGCTACAGCGTTTATTTTTCTCTTTTGGGGGGTTTTGGCGGTTGTTTCAGGGGCTCGCCAACTGGCCCCTTTAATTAAAAGCTTCAATAAAAGGCGATCGCGCCAGGAATGCACCCGCTCCTCTCCGCGCAGGATTTGCATATTTTTTTAATGCCCTAATTTCCTTGATGTATGTAAATGTAGCCGGACGTAGAGGGAGACAGGGAGCTGACGTCAATGGACGTGACCTCGCAGCTAAACCTTGAACGTGAAGCCGGGATGGGGGAAAACACGGAGCGGCAGCCGGCGGAGCCCGCGAGCGCGGGCGGCGGCGGCCGGACCCAGGCCCGCGGTACCCAGGGGGCTGGGGTCGGCCCGGGGGAGGACGTGCCGCCGCCGCCCGCGCTCGGCGCCGCGGGCTCCAGCCCTGGGCCTCCAGCCGCACCCAATACACGTCTTCTGCTGCCCCCAGAAAAACAACACGCCCCAAACAACAGATCACAAACCAAACCGAATCCCCAAAGGTTTCAGACCGGTGCTTGGGTAGCTTATCAGAACGAAGACTGCCCATGCCCATGGAGCGTGAATTTTTTTTTTTTTTTTTGGCTTCTCTCCACACGAAGAGGAGGGGGAGACCCCAGACAACAGCAAACCACTCCTAAAACACCATAAGCCACACGTGTTCCCAGTAGGGAGAGGTAAATCGCCCGGTCGCTTCTCGTTTCGGTACCTGTTTACCTGTGCACTCATTTTGCGTGTCGGCTTCGTGCACAGCAGTGCAAGGGCGCGCGTGTTCCTGGGATGGGAGTGTCGCGCGCGCATGTGTGTGTGTGTGTGCCGGGAGGTGCTTGGGCTGGTGGGCACCGAGGCAGGCGCTGCGGGGGAAGAGGGCAGACCCGTGTCTTTCCGCGGCCACGTCTGGGACTGGACTGCGGAGCCATCTAGGCCGAGAGCTCCCCGGCTCGGGTTCGAGTCCACCCGCGAGAGGGCGGAGGCCTGTGCGCCGGCATTGTCTGGGGAGGGTGGAGAGGGGCTTGTCCCGCCGGATGTGGCCTCGGCGTGGGTGTCCCTCGGAGCCCGTGGCTCCCGAGGCGCGGCCGGGAGGCCTGCAGGCTTCCCCTGGCCGCCCGCGACCGCCGGGCGCCCGGCGTGTGCGTGCCCGCGCGCCGGGCGGGGCGGCGGCGGCGCCTCCCCGCGCTCGTCGCCGCGCCTGGGCTCGCCCAGTGTCCGCGCCGCGGTCCTCGGCGCCACGGCGGGCCGGCCAGGCAGCGGCGCCGCGGGCCGCCTCGCCCTGCGTCCGCCTCGCAGCCGCAGCTTTGTTTTCCTGGCAGGCTCGCGGCCGCCGAGCCCCGCGCCCGAGAGGCGAGCGTGTGCGTGTGCGCGGGGCCGAGCGAGCAGGCGCGCGCGCGCGCGGCGGGCAGGGCCCTCCCGCCAAGGACACGCATGGCTGTGTGTCCTCCGGCTGCACTTGGCGGGAAAAGCCGGGGGCCGCCGGAGGGGCTCTCACGGCCGCCTCCCCGCTCCCCCCGGGCCGCATTTACATAGAGGCCTCTCGGCTGCGTTTCCACGGCGCCCCCGGCCGCACGCGCGCAGGCACCCGCGCCCGGGCTGCGGCGGGGCAGGCCGGGGGAGGGGGCGGGCCGGCAGCCCTCGGCCGGACGAATTCCTACACCGCCTCCCCGCTCGTGTTGCAGGAAGCCCACCTTCCCTCCGGGCCCCCACCCGCCCACATCCCTCGGTGTCTCCCCGGGAAACGCGCGCGCGCGCACACACACACACACACGCAACCACACGCGCGCGCGCCCGCGCTTTTCTTCCCTCTCAAACCCATAACCCCTATGGCGCGTCCCTGCTGCCTTTTGGAACCGCTCTGGAGTTTAGGGAATTAAAAAAAAATTACTGTAGAGCCTGCCTGTAGTCCAGCACACGTACCAAGCACAACAGAAAGAGGGGGAGCAGTGGAAAAGGGGAACTTAAACCAAAAGACCTTTCTTTAAAAAAAAAAAAAAGTCTGCAAGTCAAAAGGTCATTCTCCAAGTTTGTAAATAAAATGGCAAAGGGAGTCCTTAAAAAAGAAAGGAAAGGAGCAGGGGCCGTAGCAACACTGGCAAGTTACGTAAAATGGTGCATTGGAAAAACAAGACGATTCTTTAAAAAAAAAAAAAAAAAGGAGGGGGGGTTAGGAAAGCAAGAGGAGAAAAAACTGCATAGAAAAAAAAGGGGAAAAGAAGTTTCCAAAGAAATGCGTGCCTTGCGTCCTACAATGGGGAAATGTAGCCATTGCGCGGCCTCAGACGAGATTTCTGATTTGTTCCGTCTGTCAGGAGGGGACTGTGAGAGGTTTGGGTGCAAATTCATTATCTCTGGCAACGCAGAACGCAGTGTGGGGACTGAAAAAGACCGTGGCAATGGATGAACAATAGGGCTTCAGTTCATCAGTAACAAAAGCAGGGGGGAAATTGGTTGGGTTTCAGAGCACGTCCTCCTCGCCAGAGGGGGCTGGACTAGACCTTGGACAGCCCCCCCAAAAACTTGCCGAGCCTGGCGCACACCGCTTCACTCTCCGCTCCGAGGCGCAGGGAGCAAGTGCCTGGCGTGGGGGCAAAGTTGCCTCTTCCTCCCGCGCCCCTCTCTCTCCGCAGAAGCGAAGACCCGCGGAAACCAAGCAAGCATCACCATGTGGAATTGAGCGGCAGTTTTAAATGTGCGGAGAGGAGAGGAATGATCTGATTTTTTTTTTTTTTTTTTTTTGGAGACGCCGAATGGAGCCTCTCTCTCTCTCCGTGTGTGTGTATTTGCGCGCGCGTGCTGCGGCGGCCGTGCTCTGGCTCTGGATGTGGTCTTCCGGCCGGCGCCTCGACTCCCACCCCGCTGGATTTGGGGGGCGACACTGCCCGGCGGCGCGGGGACAGCAAAGTGAGTAGCACGGAGGCGGCCCGCACTCTGCAGCCGGCCGGCGGCGCGGGGCCCGCAGAGCCGCCGTGCGCACCGCCCCGCTGCGGGCCGCTCCGAGGGCCAGTCCGGGGCTTTGCTTCAGCTAATTGATTGTGTGCTTCGGATGCTAAACCTGTTGATCTCGTGAGTTGTCTGAGCCAAGACTGTTAATTACCCAGCGGCCTGACCCCGCAGTCGCCCAGAGATGCCAGGAAGTGTTCGCACTGGACCAGGGCATTCTTGTCTGATTGCTGGTGTTGGTGGCGGGACTCTGCCCTCTCGGACCTGGAGCTGAACACGATTGGCGTTTGGCGTTCCTGGATTCTGGATTCGCGTGTTCGGTCGTTGGCCGCATTTTATCCGACCCAAAGTCGCGATTACCTGGAGGGTCTGACTAGATCCTGGCGGAAAACTTCACGTCCAGTAGCTAAATAGAAGGGGTGGGTTTCCACTGTCTTTTTTCCGCTTTGCCTTTTGGATTTGGGGAGGCGAGAGGTCGCTTTGCGGGGTTGTCTTGAGTTCACACCCCATCAAGATGCAGCCCTCTTCGTGGCTACGGACTGGGACTCGGGCTGGTTCAGCTTCAGAGGTTTCCGGGATCCGAGCCGAGCTTGGTCTTTGCGCAGACCCGGCTGGGCGAGGGAGGCGAGACCTCCTTCCCGTCGCCAGGAATTACCTGCGGGAGCCCGGGGGCAAAGGGAACCCAGCCGTGGACGTGCGGTAGGGCTGGGGCGCAGTGTACCTGTGTGCTTGCGTCTCCAGGGCTCAGGGCAGCCGGGAAACTGACCAGAAGTTAGAGCAGAGGCCGTGTCAGGCCACGGTCACGGCCGGGGGCCCCTCTGCAGCTGTGTGCGCCTTGGGCCCCGAGAGCGCAGGCTCAGATGCGGTTTCTTCCCTCTCCTGTGCCCCCCTCTGCCCACCACTCTTGCACGGCCTGGCACCAGTAATCGGGGCGCTGTCTCGGCAAGTGAGCACCCCTAGTCAGCATCACTGAACCCGGGGCAGTGCTTTCATTTTGCACAACCAGCAGCCCCACCCCGCCAGTCCAAAATAACAATAAGCATTTTTTAAAAAGCTGTAAGAGAAAAGCAACCTGTTTTCGACAGTGTAAGACCTCCCGAATATTGGGTCTTGAGGTGGGTGGGGGAAGGGAATAAAAAAAATGCACTACTTTACAGCAATCAGGTTTTACATTATTCATTGATTTACCGGAGGAAAGAGCCAATCAGGAGCCATCCATATGAATGCACATCTCACCGTGCTGTGGCCTTACAGTAAACTATTTGCATCTTTCTAATGGATTGGACATTTATCCAGGGATTCCCATTGTTTGAAAGGCCTGGAAATTCAGTCTCTTAAACACTCAGAAAATAAGACTTTGTTCCAGTCTTAAAATCCTGCCATGGAAGACTCTTCCCTCCTCTTTTGTAGGGCAGGTTTCAAGGTTCAAATCTCTAATGTTTCTTAAGAGTCTCTCTTCCTTCCAAGCTAAAAATAAAAGAAGAAAGAAAAAATTAATTTCCCAAACCCCTCCAGATTCTGCATATTTTGCATTCCCATTATCATGCATGTCTCCATTTAAATGCAAATTAGCATATTTAACCCTGTGGGTGCTGAGGCCCAAGATGCATTGTACTGGGGTTTTATGGGATCTTGGCATTTTAAGGAATCATGGTAATCGCTATATTTAAAATGAAGCCACATCTAGATACGATTTTATGTGTGTGTATGTATATATATGTATATTAAAACTGTGATCTTTTGTTTCCTTAACTATTTTTCAGATGAGACCGAAAAGAAGCATAACATGAATAGATAATCCATCCAAAGGTAATTTAAAATTTTTCATTTGCTAAAAATCCACGTTATGTACCAAATCAAAATAGAATATTATTTGCTGAGTGGCAGGCCTGTGGTGTGTTGCATATCTCCCAATTCATGTAACAGACAGAATTCTAGGAAAAAATATTAAGTTTCCATATGTGGATCCCCTCTTTGCATAGTATATATCTAGCAGAATATAAAAATAACCTGTAACTGCCTATCAAAAAGAAACTCAGGATAAAGAAGAAATAAGAGAATACTTTTGTTGGAGAATAAGTCAGTCGAGCACCTTACCTGAACTATATACATCTCTGCAAATTAATTGGCTTTGATAAAGCAAATAGTTGTCTTGACTGTCTTAGTGGACTGTAGTTTACATGCATGAGAATCATACAGACCAATATGAAAGAGGAATATTGGGATAGGCCAATTCTTTATGTACTCTGAATAAGGTTCTAAATACTGGTGACAAAACCTGATGTATTTGAATGTATGGACTGGCATAATTCTGATCCAGATATGTAGAAGATCAGAACTTTTCACTTTTAACTTAAGCAGAGATTGTTTATTCCACAGTAAGCCAGGATGTTTCAATTCATGTTTCAGCCATCTGGAGACCTATAAAAAGATTAGAAAACAAGCATGACAATCACGTCCTAATCTACTGGCTATTAATGGGAATTTATTACAGAAAGAGCAGGCGAGCCATCTGAATTCAGTATATCCTGCAATATGCAGATTTTCAAAGCAGTGTTCTGTGGCTCGTCTAAACAGCTTTGTGAAAGCAAAAATATCTGCTCTAAAAACACGTAGGTGTTAATAGTTGCTCTTGACAACGAGTGACAGACATTGCTAGGAATCTTTGGAGCTGCACAATTGTTTGAACTTGTCTCACATCCCACATAATAATAGACTCCTTAAAATATACATGATAGACCTTGGTACTATTCAATATGTTAAGGTGCCCAGTGTTAAGCTTTACTACGCATTTTTGTTGTTGCTGTTTCTTCATACTCTGAGAGATGATGGAGAGGTAAAATATTTAATTGGCTATCTGGCTAATGAACAGACTGCCTGTACTCCTCATGTTGGCTTATTTCATTTATTGAGGCTCCCATGATGAATCTGTGGTGTATGTACCAGGCATGGAGGCCAGCCCTGGAGAAAGCTGATATGATGGCGTGGCATGGCCCTGGACGATGCATCTCCTGCAGCTTGTAATTGTACATGCATCTCAAATGTTCAGTGTGCTGGCTTTCATAATAGGCACTTTAGCTCTAAAAATGCGTCGAATTGTTAGTGTGCAGCCACAGCCCATATAAATGTGCAGATTCACACAAATAGGGGGATGATAAACACAGACATACATGCCTCCAATCTCTCTACTCGCACCAGCCCCCAGCTAGATACAGATTTAAAGCAAAAAGATATTCTAAATATATCTGGAATTTCTTGGGCTTTGACTTAAGGAATTGCATTTGTCTGATCACATGCTTTGCTTTATGTAAGACAAGCCAAATCATTAAGGATTCTGCTTCCAGGTCTTGGAAAGCAAGGCCATGCTACTCTTCAATCTTCCACAGCAGCAAAGCTCATTAGAGTTTTACATAATGTCAGAAGTGGCATGTGCCTTAGTGATGTGTTCCATTTTTATTCAGCAGTCGCTGTTGTGACCACATAGTCCAACAAGGAACTGTAACTCCATGAGAATGTGTTTCTCTGAATTAGTTTGCAGTGTGCCTGTGCATTCTATATATAACCCAGTGCAACCATTTCTGATCGTGCCTGTTGTGTTATAATTTGATAAGTAAAACAGAAAACAGTGACTTCCACTGCTTAGTCTTGTCTAAATAATCAGTACCAGAATGGTTACTAAAAAAAAAAAAAAGTAAATAAAGAAAAATCTGGGGGGGAAAAGTTGGCATCTGTGTCACTAAATCATCTTTAATTGGTGTGATATTGTTGTTTGAACTCTTGATTGAGGGCTTTTCCTAGTAATTCTGGTTTTCTTTGCTTGTCAGTCTTTTCCATGGGCTTTATACATCTGTGTTCTTTTTGTAATTTGGTAAGCATATTCACACTCATATCTTAAATGAATAAATGAATTAATGAAAGAGTGTGTGTGAATTCTGAAAGTATTTGTAGTCATGGGGAAAATAGTCAACCTACAGGAATGAGGTTATGGTGATAAAGTGGTGATGTGTTGTAATGGGTATTAAGCTTTATTACATACTTTGGTAGCAAATATTGTGAAGCATGGTACCACCACCATCATTTTGAAAAGTAACTCATAATTTTGAAGAGGTAGTCGGTCAGGTTCATTCATGGTGAACGTGCATTTCAGGTAAACTAACTCAGATGTTTTGTTGAGTGGCATCTGAGTATTCTAGAAGTATGCTTGATATAGATGCATGGCATAGATTGCCCATTATGAAGAGAGAGGAGGAAGAAAAGGACTCTTTGAAGTGATCACATTCACACTTGGCAAAGTTCTAAGAGAAGGAATGAGGCTAATTAATTAATAAAACAGCATTCCCCTGCAGATGGAGGCAAGGTGGGGGTGGGGTGGTGCTGTTCCCATCCAGGCGTCTTGTCTGTGTGTTCCACGAGGTGACAGTACTTTTTTCAGAGTTCCATAAGCAAGCCTAGCCCGTTTTGGCCTTCGGTGTAAAAAACCACGTTTAAAACAATAGACAAAGGCTCAGCATTTTTAGGAGTTGTGTACAACCTTGGAAACTATTGCTGCAATGGGCACCGTTTTTACCTGTGCTGCACACATCCAATCTATGCAGTCATTTAAAAAAAAAAAAAAACAGCACCACCCGGATGAAGTCCGCTTGCTTAGAGCATTCAGTGTGAACTCAGAGAACCAGATCCGCTGCCCCATGGCCATGGCACACAGATACCAAACAGGACCGCGCTGAGAAGCCTTGACAAAAACACCCCAGCAGAGCCGATTGTCAATGTAATCACACACCGACTCCCTGCGCCACGCAGCCCTGACTCCCAGCCCCGCCGCCAGCGACAGCTAAGTGCCTTCCAGCTGTCTGCAGTCTGCCAGAAAGGAGCGAAGCCAGGCCCGGGCGTCCCCCACCCCCACCCCCCTCCAGGAGGCTCAGATCGTCCTTAGCCAGAGATTTCTTGCAGCCCGCGGCTCGTGGAGCCGCCGGCACGCGCGCCGAGGAGGTAGCAGGCCGCGCGCGGGAGCAGGCGGAAGGCGCGTGGGCTGCGCGCAGGGGGCCGGCGGCCGAGCAGCCCGGCCCGCGGGCGTGGGGCGGTTGGCGGATCGCCGATGCGTATCAATAACCGTGTACTTGAGATTTCTCATGACATCATCATTACCGTGGTCTCCCGCGGTCTCGAACCTTTGACCTTGCCGGGCTGGCCCGCAGTTTGGCAGTGCGAGCCCCTGCAAATGACGGCCCCTTTTCTCCTTCTTTCAGGCCGGGGGCAGCAGCGCGCCAGCAAGGACGGGCAGCTTCCCTCCTCCCCCGCCCAGAAGCCCCGCGAAACCGAAGATCTTCCCCCTAAAACACACACACCCAAGATCCGTGCCATCCAGCTGCCGCCGCTTGGTAAAAAAAAAAAAAAAAAAAAAAAAAAAAAAAAAAAAAAAGCTCACGATGCCTAACCCCAAAGGATGGGGAGCAGATCCTTGAATCAGCTGTCACTTCTAGAGAGTGGGATTTTTCTTTTTTTGGTTTTGTGTGTGTGTGTGGTGTTTGTTTTTTTTTTTTCTCCTCCTTCCTCCTTCACCTGCGCTGGAGATTGCCTTGGGCTTTGTACGTCTCCGTAGAGGGAGGCTGGAGAGTCTTGCGTGAGAACGAAGCCATTTACAATGCAAATACAGGCCTGCGAAGGGACGGACGCCGCTGCTCCCGCGTAGCCGCTTGCTGCACCGTAATAGCCGGTTTTATTTTCTGATATTAATAGATGAATGGTTGGCTCACGCTGCCGGAGATTACTTGCTGAACGGAAAAAAAAAAAAAAAAAAGTTGGGAGTGAACTCCGAAGGCGACAGCTCCGCCGAGGACGGTGGCGCACCCAGCGGAAGCCGTCCGAGCGCCCGCGGGGAGCCAGCCCAGGAGCGCGGCGAGGACGGGGACGCGCCGCCGGCGAGCAGGAGGCCAGTTGTTATCTTTGGTTATCTAGCTGTATGAGTGTATTGGCCTTCATAAAGCTAGATAACCGAAAGTAAGAACTGCTTCAAGGTCGCCGCGCAGAGACCCTAGAAGCCGAAAGGTCAGAGGCGCTTACTGAATCCAAGTCCGCGTGTGTGCGCGTGTGTGCGCGTGTGTGCGCGCGTGTGTGTGCGTGTGGTGGGCTTGCTTCTGCGTGCCGCGAGGCGGGGGCCTGGCCGGGGCCCAGGGGGACCCTGCGTGTGCCGCGGGCTCCGTCTGCAGGCAGAAGTTTACAGTCCGGGCGCCCCCCACCCACCCACACCCCCTTTGGAAAGCTGTTGTGGAGATGTCTGGCGCCTCGCTTTAAAAATGATTCCATCACGGGTGGACATGGGCATTGCCTTCTGAGACCCCTCCCCACGCCCCCCCCACTCCTCCCCAGCCCCCTACCCCCGAGTGTGAGGACCAAGGCTGCAGAACTGCTCTGCCTGTATTTGGCTGTCAAATGATATGAAATCGGACTTTCAGAAAACTTTATGCTGGAAGGTTAATAATTTATGTCTACTGAGGACTTAGCGTTAGCAGGGAAAAATGAAAAAAAAAAAAAAAAGCAAAGGCCGATTTTTTTTTCTTCTATTCAAAATACAAGGACAGATGCTTCTGTGTTCCGAGAGGGTTTCCTTGAGGAACCTACTGAAGCAGAAAGACATGATGGAGACGAGATCGCCTCCCCTCTTGTCAAAGTGTTAAAAAAATGTTCTGTCTTACTCTGCGCCTAGCATTGGAAATGAAAGTGACATTTACGCCACAACCCACGTGTGCGCCTCCTCTCTTTTTGTTTAAGGATGATCAGGTCTATCCAGGAAACAGCTCTGGCATCCCAAACTGAAATAATTAGGACGTATATAGACCTGACAAAAATGGAAAGGGGGTGGGGAATCCGAGGGTCTGTCTTGCCTAATTGATTCCGCTAAACGGCGTGCAGGAGATGAGAACGGCAGGACGCTGCGATTCCCACGCTCGGGGGCAAGTGGTAGAGCGAGCCGGCAGCCTATGACAGACAGCCCTGTTGGGGGGTGGGAGTATGAAAAAAAAAGCATCAAGTGCACACACCATACTCATCTCCATCGCTTAAGAAAGTAAAGGCATTTCCCACCCACAGCCATCTGCAGCCTCCCACATGGCAGCACCAACTGGCCTGTAGCTGGTGCACACTGTGTATTTCTGTTAAATTTTTTTTTTTAAACCGCTGTGTGATCTGGCCGTAATGAAGTTTGGCTTGCTTCTTCGGGTGTGATTTTCACTATTTAAGGAAAGCTCGTAGAGATGGATTCCAAGATAGTCCCATCACTGGGGCCTGCGCCCCTGGTGTCGCATTGGCAGTCTGTACTTGAGGCCCCTTTAGGCTTTTGTTTTGGCTGGGTTCTATTTTGAGATACAGATCTCACCACTCCCTCGGGCTGTGTACCTCTGCACGGGCCAGCGCGGGCCACGGCTGAGACCTTGGCCTAGCTGTGCAATGGAGGCCAAACTTGCAAGTCCTCAGTCTGTAGGAAGTTGATGAGGACGACAGTATGAGAAGAGGTTGCTTTGGAGTTAAGTGCCAGTTAGGTGAGCTCTAACAGCCATCTTAATTTATTAATTTATTTATTAATTTATTTATTAATCTAAGAATAACTGTGCCTAGCAGGAACTGTGGGGGCCTGGGAGGTCTCCATTGTGGTTTTTACTGAACGGCCTCATGTTTTCCCACTTGTCACCGAGCAAACATTTGTACAGGCGTCCACACATCCATGCGGCCATTGCCACTGGGAAAAAAAGTCCAAAATAGCCTGCTGGCTTCCACGTGGCCTAGACGACCGACCATCCCCAATCTATGATTTTTTTTTTCTTCAAAGGAAGTGTTATTTTCCTTTGGGGCCTCTACTCCTTCTCAGACTTCACACTGGAGAAGCCGGTTAGAAACTCCAAGAGACTTGGTTAGTGTGAATTCTCAATTTGGCTGCTGAACACGTGCCAAAGTTTTACTGTGCAGTGACCGTTGAGAAGACTCTTGTTTATTTACATTTGGAGCACTGTTTGTGCAAACAACCTTTCATTGTTAAGTGCCTGTATTCCTTTCATTTGCTTCATGTCCAGGGGTGCTATTTACCTAGAACCATTGTCTACTACAATTAACATTTACATTACAAAGTGTGTGGTTTTCTTTCTCAAGGAGGTTCAATTAAGGCAATAAGATGTTTGCTGGGGAAACCTATTGTTTACTGAAAGCACTCAATGGAGTCAAATTACTGAAGCTTTTGCCTACATCTTGGTCTTTTATGTAAATATGTTAACTACAACATCTAAGGAAAATAAACAATATTATAATTATGTGTTTGCCATTGTCATATCCAACTTGCTTTGTATCATACTAATGTTGCATAACTTACCAATCAATAAAAATACATTTCAATATTATTTTCATTTTATTTTTTGCTGTTCCACTGCTCTTGCTGCAACATGTCCCAATTTTTCTTTTTCCTATTACACATCAAACTTCTGACATTTTGTTTTATTTGTATGTGTTGGAGGGAGGTGCTGTATCTGAGCATGGGCGTGGAGGGTGTCCCACATAATCTCTACAATGACCTGCTAATAAGGCGATATGTCTTTGAAATCTGAAATATTCCAAAGGCATGTACATTTAAGTCAAAAGAAGTGTAAATATCAGTTAAGTAGTTCTTTGAAAGCTAGTTTTAACATTGGCAGAAACCGGATCAAGTTGATTTAGCGTACCACTGCATTGTAAACCAGTTGGAGTGAAGTTGCAGGTTGCGTGAGTATGCATGTTAACTAGTGGGAACCAAGCACAGTCTTTGTGAAAAGGGAGCAGCAGATTGCTGTGCAAGGCCAATGTTAAAAAGGCAGCTGAATTTAACACCATCTGGAAGAAAAGAGCCCTTCACGACTTTCTCACACCGTCAGACAAAACTAGTGTCTCTTGTCCTGAGCCCTTGTCTATGCAACCATACAATACTGAGTCATTATACTTTTGCTGAGAGAAAATTTGAGAACACAATATGGCTAACCAGTGAATGACCAAGTTTCATTGTGCCCGCTTAAGTCGATTGAAATCTACGTCTAGAGCTATGAATGGTAGTATTGTTTTCCTCACCAGGGCTGTACTAAATGTCAGCACAGTGTAAAGAAAAACTTGAAGTCTGCAATAAAACTTACCAGATCTCAATTATAATATTTTCCCACACTAGAACTAATATCATTGCGAGGGGGCTACATTGCAGAAAATACAAAAAGAAACAAACAAACCAAAAAAAGAAAAGAAACAGAGTTCATTAAGTTTTATCCGGACAAACATTTTAATTTTCGGATGGGAGATTCAATTCAGGCTGCAGGCTGGGTTGAGGGGTGGAATTCATTACTGGGAAGTTCAAGTTACAAAACTGCCTCTTGTGCGATTAAAATAGAATAAAACAAACACCTAGTCCCACCTGAAACCCTCTCTTCTTAAATGCAGACGGGCCCTCCTTGGGTTTGATCGCCTTCGTGCTGGTTGGAGTTGTCAGTGCGAATCTAGCTTAAGCTTTGCCTCAGATCTTGGCAGGCTGCTCTTTCAAAGTTTGCCACTATCGCTGTGATTGACACTGCAAAAGGATAGGGAGAGGTGCATTTCCAAAAATATACAAGAACACTGTGGCACCTTCCTGGAGTGGATTCTCCCATCCTCAGAAATACACTTCCGCTTTAGGTCAGGCCCCTCCCCCTCCTGGATCCCCCTCCCCCTCCCCTCCTTGTGATGTGGGTAAATCAGTTATCCTTAGATTTAGCATGCACGGTGTATTTGACTGTAAACAGTCAGAAAAAGGAAAGAAAACAGTTCAAAGAGAGTACAGGGAGTTGGTTGTGTATGTTTTATTAGCATGTCTATTTTAAATATAATTGACTTTGCAATTTTGTTATTGTGTCACCAAGTGTCGCATAGTTCTTAACATGTAAGTGCAAAACAATGAGTAATTGCTGTTTTGCTGAATAATACGTCTGAGTTGCCAACGTCAAAGGTATTATTTTGTGTATTTCTAAACAGGAACATTAGCTTCAGGTTTTGACATCTAGAATCTTTTCATGAAATACTTAGAAATAGGCCAATAAAGTGATACCTGCAGAAGTAAATACAAAGATAGAACCAACTTATTTTCCTCGTCCTACTTTATGCTCCTAGAAAAGTCACAATGCAAAGTCACCCAATCATGGAATTATAAAGGACAGAGCAGAAACACAGTCATACGAAAATCCCAAAGAATAACAAAAATGGAAATTGAGTAGAAGTGTATATATCTACATATCATATAGGTGTGTGTATACACACACACACACACACACACACAATACCCTTCCAGAGAATGGACACATGCATGGATATTAGTAATCATTTACCAAAGTTACCATTAACATGGATAGTCTTGGAATAAATGCATTATTTACATTCAGAATGGGGTATTTTTCCAAAGTGGCTTTTTTTAAGTTTCAACACTACATCTCCTACTAGTGGTGCTTTTGTGTTGACTGCAAACATTAAAATGATTTTCGCTCATTTGGAAAAACGGAATTCTGCCTTGATTTTGCACAGTCTGAGGAGAATGAGCAAACCGCTTACTTCATAACTGAGAGCGAATGTAGTGCACGCTGCAGGTCCTATTCCTGCATCTAAACATCTCAGGAACTGTTAGCATTTTAAGAAGTGACTTTTCAAAAATGGAGAGATGAAGGCAGAAAATGAATGATGGATGGAGAGAGCGAGCGAGCGCGTGTAGGGCTGTCTCATCCGTGGGAGGAGGTAGGCCTCTGGCAGTGCCCTCGTGGCTGGAGGATCTGGACACCTTCTCCCACCTCCACCTCGCAGCGCCTCGTCTTTGGCCTTAGCTCGCCAGGGCAAGGGGCGCCTTCGGGTGGGTGCTGGCAGTGCGTCCTGTGAGGCTAAGAGCGAGGGGACCATGGTGCTCGAGGGAAAGGCGCCCGCGGTCGCGGGCCACGTGTGGGCAGGCTCGCCCTCGGCCGGCCACGCAGGTGCCACGGCCACGCGGCCTGCGGGCGGGCTTTGTTTTCCCGCGTCTGCTCAGGGCCCGGTTCCCTCCACGCGCCTCCCCACGTGCTCCGAGGACCCCTTCCACCCGCTTCGGGGAGTCGCACACTTTCTCGAGGAGTGCACGCCAAGGCGGCGAAGGGCGACCCGGGCGCGGGGCGCGGGGCGCCGAGGACCACCTCGGAGGCGGGCGCCGAGCCTTTGCGCTCCGACAGCGGGCAGAGCCGCAGGGGCCGGAGGCTGAGCGACCGCCCGCGGCCCGCCCAGGGAGTCGGGAGCCTCATTTGTTCCCGGGGAGAGCACCTTGCAGGGCCTGATGGGCGCGCGCGGGGTTGGCCGAGCGCCGTCTTGCAGATCTAAAAATAGCCGGGTTTAGCCAAGGTGCCCGGCGCGGGCGGCGCACCCAGGGTGTGGGTGGGGGGACACTAGAGTCAGCGGCCTGCGGCTGCCCAGGCCGCGGCGGCGCGCGCGACGCCCCGCCGCCCGCCCGCCCGCGTCCTCCCCGCCGCGGCGCGCGGCCCCGCCTGGAAGCGGGCCTCCTGATTGGCGTTTCCCGGGAGACGGGCTGCCCGAGCGGCCGGAGCTGCAGCTGCTGCGCCGGCGCGCGCGCTCCCGGGGCGGGCGCGCGGCCGGGAGGAGGGGCGGGGGCGCGCGCGGCGGCCAGGCGCAGGCGCAGGCGCGCGCGGGCCGCGAGGCCTCCCACGCTGCGCGAGCTCCGGTTCCCGCGCTCGCCCCGGGAGACCCCGGAGCCGCGCTCGCCCCGGCCGAGGCCCGCTGAGCACGCTGCGTCGGCGGCGACAGGCAGGTTCCGGCCCCCTCGGGCCCTGGGCGCCGCCCTGGGGAGCTGCTCTGGGTCTGTGGCCGCGGCTGGCTGGACGGCCCTGCTGCGGGCCGCTCCCTCAGCCGAGCGCGCAACCTGTGGGCGCGGGGCGTGCCCGCCGCCGACGGGGTCTCCGGCCCGCCCGGGACTGGATCCCTGATGAAGACATTGTGTCCCCCTCCCCAGTGCCCCGCGAAAGGCTGTGCCGGACCGGGCAGCGCTGCGGGCGGGGGGCCGGACCCCGGAGCCGGCGCTCGGGGCGCATCTTCCCCCCATCAGACTCGCGGGAAATATTAATCTCCTTGTTGGGTGCATTACAGTAGAACTTGTTCAGAGATTACTTTTTAAAAAGAGATCCGGGTCTTAAGCACGTACTAAAGCCAGTTAATAACATCATGCATGGACATTTAAACTTGTTGTAAGTTGCAGAGAGGATTAGCGCGAAGTCACGCTGTGCGCAGCTAATGATACCATCTCAGCTGTACCGGGCTAAATCCACCTCGCCCCGCCGCCCCGGGTCGGGGGTAGGGGGCCAGGCTGGGGCCGGACGAGGGCCCTGCGGGGTGGCGGGGAGGGCGCCACCTGGGGAGCGCCCCGTCCGGGCTGCGGGGGGCGCCGCGCGTGCGGTGCAGGTGCGGGCTGGGCTCACCTGGGCCACCCGTGCAGCCCCGCAGGGGGAGGCGGGGTGTTCAGGCCTTGCAAAGGCCACTGACTTTCCAATGCACTTTTCTCCCAAGTCGCAGGTGAATTTCGGAGCAAGTCCGCTGCAGACTCGCTCAACTGGTGGTTTCCGGCCGATTACTGATTTAAGGCAGTTTGCGGCTACTTTATGACAGGGCCAATTAGAAATAATCTTGGGAAAATGCTTCGAAAATGCTGCGTTATTAAAACACTCACCTAACAATATTCATTTGGTTCTGTCACTAAGTAGCTGTCTGGTGGGTTTCTTGTGTTTCCTGAATTTAATAGTCACTGCTCCTGGAGAGCAAACTATCAGGTGAATATTAACTGCAACCTGGCTCTTGGCGGGTTGTTGTTGTTGTTGTTGTTGTTTTGGTTTTCAGTTCAAACTTGAGGTTAAAATGTTTATGTCTTAGATCCTTAATAGCTAGTGGGAGATTTGAACTGATTCTAGATGCTAATCACCTTAAAAGTTGGTGAAAACCTGTGCATGGATGATAAGGGAACCCCTCAAAATAAGGTGTCTGTATTTTTTTGTTTGTTTAATGCAAGCCACCAATCAATATTCTCTCTGAATCAGATCACCAAAGGTGATTTACAGAATATTATCCAAAGTGTCTCTTAAATCTTTGTGGTTTTTTCCAGGAGAAAAATGTCTATATACACACACATTTATAGACATGAGTCAAATTTGCTGGAATGGAAAAATTTCTAACAAGTATGACTAAGAGATATTTTCACTGAACACAAATCTCAGTTATGTATTTCTCAACTTAGGTCTATTTTTAAAAACTTTTTTTATGATTTATTTCGAGGTAGTACCTTCACAAAGACAATAACAGGCTTAATATTGAAATCCAGAACGCATTGGTGGACTTGTCAGCCCTTGATCTCTTGTGTAGTCATGGGAGAGGAGTACCTAGTTCTTATTTTTAATTCAGTGAGAATTATGAAGGTACCTGAAACTAACTCCAAAAATGGACTTCAGGCCATTACTTTTAGAATGCAGATAGTTTTTATACAATAGCTATTCATCATGTATTATTTTAATGCATCAAATTACCTTTGAAATATATGATCTACATACAAAGTTAAACCAGCATTGGCTAACACGAGAAAGTTGAGGTTGAGGATGTTGAATGGTGCGGTGGCTGGAAAATGGTTCAGCAGCTTTAACTATGAAGTTATCTCCCTAACTAATTCACAACAAATGAGTTTGAAAAGAATGGTGCACAAGTAATTTGATAGGTCTTCATGGTCAGGGTTTCCAGTGTATGTCTCTTGAGTCATTTTAGTAGTCAAGATACCTAGATAGTAGGGATAAAGGCATGAACTGATGAAGTCACCTTTGTGGTGTTGTAAACAGTAACTCAAGCCAATTTGTAGGAGCTTAAATTAATACCAAAAATGAAAAGTTTAAATGCATGAGGTTTGTATACTTTAAATAAGAGTTTTCTGGGGAAAAGAAAAATAGAAAAAAAAGAGAAAAGTTTAGCTGCCTCCAAATAAAGTTAGAAATTGTTGAGTAGTTAGATTCCACACTGAAGACTCATGCTCAATTATAGTCTGAAATCTCAGTTTGCAGATATGACATGGGATTCCGGTGAGTCAAACAGCACAGTACAAATACTGCATATATTTCTGCCAAATTTGTCTCAGATGGACTAGCTGCTATGGAAGAATCCATAGCATGACTGAGCTCACAGAAAGTGTTACCTCTCCAGTAGGTAATCCCTCCGCTGGCATGCTGTGCTCACTGACAAGAGAAAGGGCTTCAATTTCTGTCATTTCCCTGGACTTCAGCCCTAAGGTCTATATTGTCAGTTCAAACTATGGGAAGTGAGCAAATTTTTGTTAACCAGTAATAATTATTATTAAGACAAAATTGTTTTCTTAGCCGTGGGAAACAGAAATTTGGCTTTATTTATTAAAAGTTAAACTTAACCAGCTGTATGTTGTTAGAGATTGTCTAATTCAATTTTGATTTTTCAGATTGCATTTTATTCCATAAAGGGCTCTTCTACATAAAATGTAGTTTGAAAAGAGAAAAATATTTGTGCTTTTATCATTTTAAGTGATCAAATACTGCAGTGCTGCATATTAGAATATCATGTGCATCACTACATTATTAACTTAATCTAATGCTCAGAGTCATTACCACATTCATGGGTGTCTTTCTGATATCTCTCCAGTCCACTGGATTTTGAAGTGTGATTATGTAAATTTTCTACTGATAAATAAATGACTATAATTGTACTTGAAATACCACTCAAATTCTTAAGACCATGGCATCTAAATAATATATTATGCATTCCTTAATTATTTATCAAGACTAATTCAAAATAACTGTAGGGCAAAGCATACATTTATTTTTAAATAGCCATCCCCTTCCCCAATTTTTTTTTTCCACACCAGGTTAAAAAATATCCCAGATGGTGAAAACATGGGGGATGAGAGAGAGGTTGATGAGTGGAATAATGAGGAAGCAGCAAGTTTATCCTTCATGTAAACATCTCTGGTTTGTCTAATAATACTATTATCCTGATGCAATTTTTGTGGCATGTGATCCCAATGCCAGTTCAGTAAGAATACTTTGATAAGGGGGAAAAATGTGTAAATGTTAAACATTTGTGCAGAAAATTCCTCCCCAGTATTTGAAAAGGAAGAAGGGAAAAGTGAGCAAACAAAACGTTTCACCTATAGTGATTTTTTTAAAGTTCTTTTATACACATAGCAGGGGAATTTGTGAAACGAGAGTGAGGGTTGTACCCACCAAATGATACTAAATTTAAAGTATGAATTTCCATCATCAAATTATAGATACAGAAAATCACAATAATTGAATGGAGCCTTTTCATTGTTTCACACTGCAGGCTGTATTCAGAACTGTGGTTGCGCTGTGCCTTTAACGGAAGTGCGCGTGTGTTTTACCTACATAAATCCTAATTGCGGAACCCACTCTAATCACCACGCAGAAACCATCTGAAGCCTCCTAAGTTCATGAGCTGTACACTTTTCTTTCTTATTCTGCAGACCACACCTTATCGGCTTGCTAATGAAATACAGGAGATTGATTGCAGAACATCTTCAAGGGAATATTTGCTGTACCACGTATAGTAAGCTCCATTTGGTGCATTAGCATTTAGCCATTTTATGCAAATTTAGAGAAAATGACTCATGTATATGATTTAATATGCATCAGCAATAACTCATACCACCCTTATAAGAAAAAATAAATTAAAAATTCATTAGAAAACTAGACTAGTGTCACTACATGGTTAAAACATTATGAAAGCATATTTCAATGTTTTGCTTACACTACTGTTCTCTTCATGGTGCCACCATTTCATGACAAAGGCCGTGGAGGAGAAAACATTCAACTTAAAATGTCTGCTGGCACACATCGCTGGATTTGTGTGTCACTAAACAATGAGCGAGCATAGCCTTGAATACCAACTATTTAATTAGCACTTTTGGAAGCCATGCATAGAAAATAGCTCATTTACATGCATCTGCTTAGCGATTAGTCCCATAAAAAGCTACCCTTTTTTTTGTTGTTGTGTAATATAGCGAGCATTTTACCATTCGGCCATGAAAAAAATCAAAACATATGTTATTATTTTCAAATCCTGAAATTCAGAGATTTAATTAAAATGGGAAAAAGTCTTCATATGTCTCTTCCAGGTATATTTAAATTATTTAATTTAACCTTAAGTGTACCATAAAAGGCTGGATACAAGTAATAATTAAGAACTTCAAAGGGCAACGGAGACCCTCTAACAGTCCTTGGTTTAATTAAAGGCTATTATTAGAAAGCTCTCAAATATACAGTTACATGTAATGGCAAGTGATGACTAGTAAAGGCAGTATTTGAAAGTTAGGAGTATTTGATTTTAAATACTATTGGTCGACTGTAGCAGATATTGTTATTCCATTTTGAAATAAATGACAGTATTTCTTGGAAAAATCAGGTTGATAACATTAAAAGCCCGTTGGTTTAAGATGCTCTGCTTTTCATTAATTCTCCAGTCTACATATACCTGTCATGATTACAAATTAATTGACTGCTTCTTCAAAAGCGTTTCTGCCAATTTAAATACCTTTAAGAGGGTATTATTTCTAACACAGTGGAGTATTTATGAAGGTGTGTATACAAATATGTATGGATGCATTAACTATAAAAGTGGGTTTTACTCCTGCATTTTGAAATATAATATTCTTTTTTGGAATGAGTATTGATTTTTAATATCAGTAATAAATTGTTTTTTAGAAGTTTATATTACTTACTCCATTTGTGTGTTGACAATTGGCCAAAAACACCAGGTGCTTCTAACTAAATTTTAGAAGGTGTGTAAACCATATATAAAATAACCATAAGCCATATATATATAAGTTGCTGTTTCATTATAAGTATTTATACTCATTGGACTATTTTGCTTGATGTGTTTATTTCATGGAATTTAGTTAAAATCTGCATCATTAAAATATAAGGCAGATGAATAAGTGGGATATATAGGTAGATTCTCAAGTAACATTGATGAACACTTAAAACACTCTACTGATTCTGTTTGCTAATTATCTTTAGTAATTGGTTTATACATTAGATCCATAGTTAAACAACATTTTACTGTTGTGAGTAATATATTATCTTTCCTTTGTTCACCGAGGTCCTATGAATTCCATGGGCTATATGATCCTGGAAAGACTTCTTGGATTAGATGTGTAGATGAATCTCTATCTAGCTCATCTGGCTAGCATGCTAAGCAAAGTATTGCATGGGCTTATATGACTCTGTATCTATCTAGCTCATCTGGTCGGCTTGCTAAGCCGTGTGTTCTGCAGCTGTAGTCTACTGTGGAAGAGGAATGTGCTCCTGATGTGCCATGTGTATAGCGTGTTCTTTATTTTGAAGTTGTTTTACTTCCAATTCTTATTCTATCCTTGAAACGAGCACAATTTTTTATTTGCTTATCTTTCTCCCCCACATCCCTTCTCAATACAGATATCAGAATAGCATGTTTGCAGAGTAGGAAGCTTGCTCCCTGTCGAATATCCTGCACATGGAGGAGTCACAGATGCATAGTAGATGCTCAGTGAGTGTTGGTGAAATAATGAATCAGTCTAAATAAGGTTAAGGTTTAGAAAATCTTTCGGAGGTGGCAGCTGCCCCATGCTTCTACGATCCGTAGACTTGCTCTCCTGTCCTGGAAGCCCCCTTGAAGCTTGCCAGCTTCCTTGCATGTATTACCTTTCCTAGATAGTGTGAGACCATTGTATTCATCCGAGAATGACTGAGTGGCTTTAAGCAACCTGTACGTGAGCTTGCGTAGTCCAATTGTAGATATATATTTGAGATCCTATCCTGCATATGGGGAATAACTTAGTGGCCATGAAGCAGAGGCAGGTTAACTGCACATCTGGGAACCAAATCCGAGAGCACAGAATCATTAATAATGTATACCAAATAAAAACAAATTTGCAAGTAATTTTAATATTTTAAAAGGTTTATTTGTTTATTTGAAAGTCAGAGTTGCAGAGCGATAGGGAGAAAGCTTGCATCTGCTGGTTCACTCCCCAACTAGCCGTAATGGCCAGAGCTGGGATGTTCCAAAACCAGGAGCCAGGAGCTTTTTCTAGGTCTCCTTCACTGGTGTGGGGGACCAAGCACTTGGGCCATCTTCTGCAGCTTTCCCAGGAACATTAGCAGGGAGTTGGTTCAGAAGTGGTGCAACCGGGTCTTGAACTGGTGCCCCTATGGGATACAGGCCATGGCTTTACTCACTAAACCACAAGACCAGCCTTGTAATTTTAGTATTTTTATTACACTTTGATTAAAATACCTAAGTGATTAAAATATGCTGTTTGTAAATGGCTTGAAGTACTTATGATTCTAATGATAGAAGTAAATGTAAAGCAGAGTCTACCTGGCCAACCTTCTCCTCGATCAAGTTTGGCATATTTTGAAAAGTCCATTAGTTCCCTTATAGTACAAATAATTATGAATAAGGATGTAGCTATGTTACTAAACAGAACTACAACTTAAAAATTAATCTGATTATTTAACCTACAAATCCAACAATTTCATAGAAAATGTACATCATTGATTACATTTTCAAATATTAATTGGAATATATGATTTGGTATAAAGAGTAAACATTTGTTTTTGCACACTTTCACACAAATTAGGTTGAAAATAAAAATTTAATCTGAAGAATTCAAACCAGTGAATTGTTTTTTGGGCTCCTAGTACATTCCTTCCAATAAGGTTCTCAAGTTCTTAGCAAATAGCAAAACAGTATATTCTTTAGTTAATAAGCAATAAGCAATGACATTCATGAGATCTGGTAGAAGAAAAGCAAATCATCAAAAAACATAGTCCTGGCCAGCGCCACAGCTCACTTGGCTAATCCTACGCCTGTGGTGCCAGCCCCTTGGGTTCTAGTCCCGGTTGGGGTGCCGGATTTTGTCCTGGTTGCTCCTCTTCCAGTCCAGCTCTCTGCTGTGGCCCAGGAAGGCAGTGGAGGATGGCCCAAGTGCTTGGGCCCTGCACTCCATGGGAGACCAGGAGGAAGCATCTGGCTTCTGGCTTCAGATCAGCGCAGTGTGCTGGCCATGGCAGGCATTTGGGGGGTGAACCAACGGGAGAAGGAAGACCTGTCTCCCTGTCTCTCTCACTGTCTAACTCTGCCTGTCCAAAAAAAAAAAAAAAAAAAAAAAAAAAAAAAAAAAAGCATAGTCCTTTCCTATTTATGGACCATTGAGAAAGAATGTTCTTGATTTGAGAGTTGTGTTAAGCACTTGGTTGATCCAATTAATGCTTTCAAGATTACTAAGGATTTGTTTGGTCTTGAATGTGTTGTTTGAAGGTACAGTGCATTCTGTTTTGGTGCAAAAAGACACCACCAAATGCCACTCTGGGAGATCTAATGGGATTTGCAAGTCGACTGTCTTCAACATCATGACTGACTCTGGACTCTCATAAAATGTGGATCCCAACTGATATTATTATCAAGCAAAATGGGAAATTCAGAGTAAATATTCCTTCTGGGTTGCTTTTATGCTTTTGGCTTTTAATTGCAAAAGACCTTTCTTATATACAAGTGGCCATATTGCTTTTTACAACATTACTAAACTTGAGGGAATCAGTTGAGAATTTCAGGGCCAAGAGAAAGTTTATAAACCAGCACGTATGTACTGAGTACCTTGTAAGAATATACAATGCTGGGACATTTATATGTTGAGGAGTGTAGACTTGAGGGATTAAAAGATTTGGAAGTAGACTTGAGACAAAATAGAAGAAGTGATGCTAACTTTAAGAAACCTAAGATCTGCTTGGCAAAACTAGATTAATAAATGTGAAAAATTAGTGAACACTGTCAGATAATATTAACTTGTGGGATACCTATTAGCAATATAATAGAAATCCACAGTAAAGATAAATCTGTGCGAGCAGCCAGAAAAAGATGATTTGAGAAAGTCATATTTGCAGCTTTGAATTTGGGCTTTGAAAGAGTCATAGAATTAAGACAGATGGAGGGGAGAGTATTAAAGACCAGGAAAACAAAATGATTGATGACAACCCGATGCATGAATGAGCAGAGCATGTTTTTGAGAGTGAGAAGGGAGAAGAGTTTTACATTCAGTAATGGTGATTAATATTTGTAGATAGGAGGGCTAAGTCCAGATTATTTGTATTCTTGAAAGTTGGCCACTGGAGATAGACATGATGATGGAAATTATGGATTGTTTGAGTTTGATATATTCAACAAATATTTATTGAACATGTACTATGTGCAAAGTACTGTGCTAAATACTGGGAGAACCGTGGTGAACCAAATCCAGTTCATACTCTACCTCAAGAAATTTGTTTCCTACCAGGGAAAAGCTGGATTTTGTTTTAAAAAGTTTATTTAAAAGGCAGAGTTACAGAGAGAGAGGCAGAGACAGAGACAGACAGACGGGTTTCCCATATATTGGTTTAATTCCCAATGGCACCAACAGTTGAGGCTAGGCCTAACCAAAGCCAGGAGCCAGGAGTATCAAGTGGGCCATCTTTTGTTGCTTTCCCAGGTGCATTAGCAGGGAGCTGGGTTGAAAGTAGAGCAGCCAGGGCTTGAACTGACATTCATAAAGGAGGTACACATTGCAGGCAGTGGCTTAACCCGCTATGCAACAATGCTGGCCCTTAGGAAGCTGGATGTTAAAATATACTTACATGATTACTAATTAATTGTGGGTATGATAAGTTCTGCGAAGGAGAAATATAGGCTATCAAGAAAGTATAACTAACTAGTCTGGGACAGGGAGTATCATTAGGGACTCTTCCGCGAAGAAGTGCTGTTTGACAAGTTGAACTACAGGATGAGAAGACAGTGGCTGTGGGGCAGGGAGAAATTTGCAGATAAGAGGACAGCAGGCGCTAGCCAGGAGGAGGCTGGCTGTTTGAGATCTTCAAGCTCCATGGGATTCGAGTGCAGAAATACACAGAAACCAAGGTAGGGTTGGTAGGGACATTTTGCAGGATTTTGATCTTTGATGCAAGTGTGGTAGAAAGCCCCTGAATAAATTTTTTTAAATAAAATTTTTCAAGATTTATTTATTTACTTGAAAATCAGAGTTACACAGAGAGGAAGAGACAGAGGGAGAAATAAATCTTTCATCCACTGGTTCACTCCCCAAATGACCACAACAGCTAGGCTGGAGCTAGGCTGAAGCTAGGAACTTCTTCCGGGTCTCCCATGTGGGTGCAGGGGCCCAAGCACTTGGGCCATCTTCTGCTGCTTTCCCAGGTGCATTAGCAGAGAGCTGGAATGGAAGTGGAACAACTGGGGTTCAAACTGGCTCCCACATGGGATGCTGGCACTGCAGGCAGCTTTTTATGTGCTACACCACAGTGCCAGCCCCTGCCCCTGAATAATTTTAAGCAAAGAGGTGACATGTTTGGATTCATATTTTATTCATTTATTTTCTTTCATTTTATTTGAAAGGCAGAGAAACAGAGAGGCAGAGAGACAGATGGAGAGATTTTTCCATCTGCTGGTTCGCTCCTCAAATGCCTGCAGCATCAAGGGCTGGGCCAGGCCAAAGCAAGGAGCCCAGAACTCAATCTGCATTGCCCTTGTGGGTGGCAGGGACCCAAGTGCTTGAGCCATTATCTATCATTTCCCAGGATGGGGGAGCCAGCAGGCTGGCTTGAAAGCAGAGTAGCAAAGACTTGAACCAGGCATTTTGATGTGGGGTGCAGGCATCCCAAGCCAAGTGGCAACTGAACTGTTGTACTACACGCGCACCCAGTGGATTTATCCTTTAAACACATCACTCTGTCTGCAGCATGTATTGGAGTAAGGCAAGAGTGGGTGAGAGAAAACTAGTTATGTCACCAAGGTAATAGCTTAGAGATGATTATGGTTTGGCGTAGGGTGATTGTGGGGGAAATGATGAGAGGCAGATAGATTTGAGAGGTGTTTATAAAGCAAACTATGAGCAGATAAACAAAGTGAGGACAGCTGCATTTCATGCAGGTTCCCTGTCCTGAGTATTCAGGTGGGCTGAGGTGGGACTGGTGTGCAATCAGGAAACCAGTTGGGGACTGCGGGACTCGTCTGTGGAGAGGATGGAACCTGAAACAGAGTGAGGAAGACAGGACATGTCCTAGAGACACCTTAAGAACAGTAGAGTTTTTAGCTCTAAGGATTCATCTTAATGATCCTAGTGTCCTTGCTGACTGGAAGGAATTGAGGTGGGGAGGAAAAACAACCAGCGCATTCCAGAAGTGTTGAGGCTATAGTCTTAGACAGCTAAGAAGGAAGTCCATATACTGGAGTGTCATTCTACTCAGGAGGGCAGCCATGGAGGTTTGTGGTTAGATTATCATAGTAAACCATGTGGAATGTTCCAAGGAAAAGTATGTAGAGGGGAGAATAGCAGGCCAAGGAACTGATTCTGAGACTGGGGAAGGAATAAGCAGGTGTCACCCCCAGGTCAGCTAACATCTGGAATTGAAAGTCATTCTCAGCAGTTATCTTTTGAAGCCAAGTTCAGTTTTCACTGTTTAATGTGTGTTCAGTTATTGAATAAGAAAATTCATTCCCCAAATATCTGTTGTTTGTCCAATTTGGTAATATGTTACATTGAAAGAAAGTGAGAGGGAGACACTAGACGGACAGTATTCATATAATTCTGGAAATAATTAGAATTTAAGTAATGCTTCATAAATGATTAAAAGGTTATCAAGTTATGCAATAAATACTCAAGTTCATAGAATTTAATTTAGAAAAATATAAACTTATTTGTTGATTCACAAAGTATTTGTTGAAAGCTTATGTACCTGATACTGTTCTTGATCCTGTTGATTTTAGTTCTGATAATGTGATCTACATTTTAAAATAGTCAACAAACAAGTCAATAAAGGAAAACCTCAGTTACAAGTGCAATGATAAATAAAACATAGAATGAAAGTTAAATTGAGTGGTAAAGCAAGACTTACATGAGGAAATGCTGTTTAAAGTGATATCTTAACACATGAAAGCATAGCGCATGCCTTTGTAAGGATTTATAAAAAAGGTGCAAAAACTTGGCTAGCAATATATGTAAGGTTAATATACATATTTGTGTTTATAAGAAGGAGAATCTTGATCTGAGCTCTTTTGGTTTCCCATTCAGAACCAGAAAAGACGAGAGGGACAGAGAATAAAACAATATAGCATGTATGTGACTATGCCTGTATGCTTCACCTTCATAATTTTGAGTCAAGGTTCAAAGAAAAAGCTACAGGAAATAATCTTTTACCTGCGTATTTAGTATGTGAATGTCTGTGTTCACGTTTAATATTTATTAGGGAGAGAGAGTGTGCTCACTCCCATCTGCTAGTTCAATCCCCAGATGTGGCAAAGACTGGGCCTGTGCTAGGGCCAAAGCTAGAGCTGGGAATACAATTCAGGTCCCCCACATGCGTTGCAAGAGTTCAATGACTTGCACCATTCCCACTGCCCGCTGGGGTCCACGTTGGCAGGAGGTAGGAGTCAGTAGCTGGGGCTGGAAATTGAAACTGGGCATTTGGATCTGAGTGCCAGGTATCTTAAGGGCTAGGTTAAATGTCTGCTTTAAAAGAGAGCTTTCAAAAAGATCAATATGATACCTTGAATGCTTTTGAGGTTATAATGATAAAATATTTAATAAAATACTAGCTATCATATTGGGCATGTGTATATGAGCTTATATTTTTTTAAGTGCTATCATGGGTATTGATGGGGAATAGAGTTATTCAAGAATAGGGAATGAAGCAATTTTTAAAAAGATTGAGAGAGAGAGTTACAGACAGAGGGAGAGACAGAGAGGAAGGTCTTCCATCTGCTGGTTCACTCCTCAAATGGCCACAACGGCTGGAGCTGGGCCGATCTGAAGCCATGAGCCAGGAGCTTCTTCCGGGTCTCCCACTTGGTTGCAAGGGCTCAAGCACTTGGGCCATCTTCTACTACTTTATCAGGCCATAGCAGAGAGCTGCATCATAAGAACAGCTTGGACATGAACTAGTGCCTATAAGGGATGCCCGCACTGCAGGTGGAGGCTTAGCCCACTATGACACAGTGCTGGCCCTGGCGCTAAGAAATCTCATTTACTTTTAGGATGATAAGACAATCAGGCTTAAGACACCAATACATTGTTCTAATTTCTTATTGGTAACTGATTTATATTTATTTGTAGAGATTTGTCGCTCCTTCGGCCGTAAAGGAACGACACTACTCGCAGCTAATCGGTCTTCAGAAGACTTTTACTTAGAAGGAGTAGGAAAGAGTGGGGGACAGGGAGAAGGGGGAAAGATGGCGCACACGCTCCTTGTCCCGCCGTCCGCTTATGGTGCGCGCATTCCTTCTCCCGCGGTCCGCTTATATACAGAATTCAACCAATCACAGTCCATGCACGGAGCTCTCCAATCCGGCACTTGATCACGCTCAGCTGTGGAGTCACGCCGAAGCTATATCAATCAGCTGTGGAGTCACGCAGTGAGCAGGGCATCAGCGCCATCTTGTTGTTTACCAACGATCCTCAGCTAGATGGAAAGTTCAATCAGCTGCTACATCCACATTACTGCTATAAGCCAAGCCCAGCATGGGGGTCCCATGGCAAGCCTATCCATGGGTCCCCACTGAGATTGATGAGCATAGTTGTTTTTCATAGCCTATAGTCTTTATTTTGATGTATTATAAAACTTTTTAACTTTCAAGTAAAATTTTCCTTTATAAGACATTTCTTAAGTCCCTACATCATAGCTTGGAGAAATATTTATATTTTCTAGTTACTTGTCCTTATTGTAGTTTTGAGAATTCACAAACTTGAAAATTTTTTTAAATTATGTATTTAATATGTAATTTGAAAGGGAAAGAGAGAGAGAGAGAGAGAGAGAGAGAGAGAGAAAGACAAAGAGATTTTCCATCCATTAGTTCCCTCTCCAAATGCTTATAATCGTTAGGGCTCAGGAATAGGAAATTCAGTCTGGGGCTCTCATACAAGTGGCAGGAACCCAACCGGGAAGCTGGAGTTGGGAGAGGAATCTGTAGGCATCCCAAACAGCATCTTCACTTCTGCACCTAACGCCTGCCCCAGACTTGAAGCTATTATCTAACAATTTAAATTAACTCATTATTAAAAATAGGCACACATGGACAGGTTTGCTAAAAATTCAAGTTTCACAGAGCTCATAGGGTAAAAGTAAGTCTCCTGGATCCATGGGATACCTGCTCTAGAGGTAACTAGCAGTTTCATGGGGTTTGGAAGTTGTTTTACAATTAAAATTAAAATTAAGTTACCTTGCTTATGTGAAAGTTCCTTAAAATTATAATTATATTGGGCTTGGGAACATTTTTCTACAGTTTCACAACTTTATGTAAAATATGTCAAAGGTATGCTAAGGGTGGATTTAAAGCATCACATATTTCCAAACCGGGGAGGTTGTCTTTGGTGAAACTTGTCTCAGGGCAGGTGTTTGGCACGACATTAAGAGGCTGTGTGGGATCCCTGCATCTCAGGCTGGAGTCCTGGCTCTGCTTGTGATCCAAGTTCCTGCTAATTCTCACCTTGAGAGGCAGCAGGTGATAGCTCAAGTCATGTGTCCCTGTCACCCACATGGGAGATCTGGATGAGTTCTGGGCCCCTGTGTTTGGCCTGGCCCAACCCTGGCTCTTGTAAGCTTTAGAGAGTAAACCAGCAGTTGGATATCTCTATCTTTGTCTTTCTGCTTTCAAATAAAATCAAATTAAATAAATACAAATGAAAATTGAAAGGAAAATTAGGCTCAGTGAATTAATATTGTTTATTCTTGACTTTGTTATAGGCAGTTTCCTTCCAAAACATATTTGTTTCTATCTCAGGAGATTTCGTGGACATTGTTGTGAACAGCGAGTTCACGTTTGTAAACATGTCTCCTCACAACCTCATTAACTTGAGTAATTAGTGGTTGTGGGTTCTCTCTGGGTGAGGTAATCTCTAAACTTTAGCTCAAATCATCATCAGTTATCTTCTTGTCCACTTCAAAAAGCTGGTGCATCCTTTACAAACATCAGGACAATAGAATAAGAGAGGTAAGAAAATCAATTAGTTGTTGAAACCACTGTGCTGCGTGCTCTACACACATTGTTCTGTTTAGTCTTTATGAGACCTTTGCGGTTACATTAGCCTAAGGTTTCAGAGGCAGAACCTGAGGCTTGGAGAGGTTGCCTAATGCAGATAAGAAGCGAAAAAAGGAGAAATGCCTAGATATCAAAGAATCGGGGTAAAGATACATTTATATTTACTTATTTAAAATTTTTTTGAATGGAAGATACACACACACACACACACCCACTCACTTGCTAGTTCATTTCCCAAATGCCCATAACAGCAAGGGCTGGTTCAGGCTGCAGCAGGGAGCTGGGAGCTCAGTCCAGGTCATCCCTGTGGGTGGTTGGGACCCAAGAACTTGAGCCACGTGCTGTCTCCCAGGGTCTGCATTAGCAGGAAGCTGGAACTGGGAGTGGAGCCAGATCTCAGACACAGGCACTTTGATGTAGTATGTCCAAGCGGTGTCTTTTTAAAATTTTTTAGAAGATTTATCTATTTAAAGGCAGAGTGTCAGAGATAGAGAAAGAGAGAGAGAGAGAGAATCTTCTACCCACTTCTTTCCCAAATGCCAATGATGGCCAGGGCTGGGTCAGGCTGAAGTTAGGAGCTAGGAACTCAAGTACTTGGGCCACCACCTGCTGCCTTCCCAGGTAAAGTAGTGGAAGTTGTATATCAGAAGCAGAGCAGCTGGGACTGCACTGCGAAGTGGGATGCCAGCATTTCTAGAGGCAGCTTAACCTGCTGTGTTGCCACGATGGCCCCCAAGCAGAGTCTTAACAGCTGTAGCTAATGTAGGCCCCTTAGCTTATATGTAAAAAAACAAAAAACTACAGTTTGAGAATATTATGATTCATTTGTCTATCTCAATAATTAAGAAAAACTTCATGCCAGTAAAACTCCAGCGTTTCAAACTCATAAGTTTTCAAAGTAGCAAATCCTTTAAGGGAGGAAATAAGAGACTACTGGATTGGGGAAAGAATCAAATGAGTATCTACTAGATACGCTGAATGTTTTATTTTGCATTCAATTACTATGTTATATGTAGGTATAATTTATAAACACACATACTATATGTTTCAAATTTGATACATTTAGAAGTTAAATCTACATTTATGATTATTTCACTACTTGAAAGTCTTAACAAAATATCCAGTTTTAGGTGTGAAATTTTATCTTTAATTTTATGGAAGGAAAATATCTATTCAAATTATGTTTCTTATATGTGATAGAGTGGCTATCTAAACACATTAACCCTAATGTTAAGTAAGTGACAGTTTACTTTGTATTTTAGTGTAAGGGGGAATGTGTCTTTGTCAATGAAAGAAAGTCAAATGACATAACTCACATTCAGCACATAAGCATTACTTCAAATATACATGAACTAGGGGGAGAGTGACCATTTGGTACAGCAATTAAGCCTCTGGCTGGGATTCCCCATGCTAAATCAGCATGCCCTGGGTTCAGGTCCCTGTTTTGCTTCCAATACCAGTTTTCTGCTAATGTATACCCTGGGAGGCAGCAGGTAATGGCTCAAATAAGTGGGTCCTTGCTACCCATGTGGCAAACCCAGATTGAGTTCTGGGCTCCTGGCTTATGCTTGGCTCATCTCTGACTTGCAGGCATTTGAGGAGTGAACCAGCAGATGGAAGATCTTTCTTCCAAATAAAATGAAAATAAATAAATAAAATTATATGTATGTGTGTGTATTTATATATCCATTAACTCTTTTCCCCTTTAAGCCTCTGAATGTCAGCACAAAATTGAGTGGTTCTGCTTGTTCTGTGGAGGAACTGAGTAGGCTGAGCTGTACTCAGATGTTACCTAGTTGCTTGGGAGAGAAATTGACACTGGGCAAAGCTGAGGAAGAGAGGACATTTGCATCTTGGATTTTGGTAGTTTATGAATAGATCCTCTGCTTTCTGACACTTTTGCCTTCACAGTTAGTTCCTCTTCCCACACTTTGTTCCTCCTTGTCTTTTCGTTATTCATCCTTGACCTGGGGACAGGGTTAAAACAAGCTAATTCCTGTCCTGCAAATGGCTGCTGGGGCTGCTTAGTCTGTCGGTATGTTCCTGCTGCTGAAACCAATGCCTGTGCTATGTCGCTTGTCAACAGTGGGAATATATTTCTTACAGCTCTGGAGGCTCAGGCTGGTAACTTGGGGTTTGGTGGAGGCCTGTTGCATTGATGATATCTTCTTGGGACCATCACACATAGAAAAGTGGGAAGGCAAAGGGGATGGAGCCTCTTTTATGAAGATATTAATCCCATTAAGAGGGCAGAGCCCTCATGACTTAAGAACATCCCAAAGGCCTCACCTCTTAGTGCTATTGCCAAGTGTGGCAGATTAGGTTCCAGCATACAAATTTTGGAGGGACACATATGTTCAAACCCTAGCAATGTCTTATTTCTTAATACACACAAAGGTCAAAGAAATGAAAAATTGTTTTATTTAACATTTACTTACTGTTCTTTGTGTGTGGTTTTTAAAAATAATATTTATTTATTTGAAAGGCAGAGTGATGGGTGGGGAGAGACAGAGAGATCTTTCATCTGCTGGTTCACTCCCCAAATGCCTGCAACAGCCCAGGCTGGGCCAGGCTGAAGCCAGGGGTCCAGAACTCCATCCTGGTCTCCCACATATGTGGCAGGGACACCGGCATTCGGGCCAACTTCTACTGCTTTCTCCCGGTGATTAGCTGGGAGCTGGATCGGAAGTGGAGCCATCGGGGCTCCAGCAGTTGCTCCCATATGGGATGCTGGCTTTGCAAGTGGCTACTTCACCTGCTATAGCCCAAAGCTGGCCCTTTGTGTTTTGTAAATATAAACTCACTTAATCCTCACAATAACCTGGAGGTAATTTTGTATTTGCGGAGTTTCAGGCAATGATAGGGGAAAGCTTGGTAGGCAGTTGATCTTTCTATGTTTGAAATCATCATGAAGTAAGATTCTGTGGGGCTAGCCCTATTTGTTGCCTCCATAATACTAACAGTAAGCCGAGGCCAATCAAGCTCAAAACAGTTCTGTTCTCAGGCTGATTCCAGGCGAGGCAGTGAGCATAGAACCAGTAAGATTAAATTAGAACATCGTGACGGGGGTTTTATTGACTCATACAAGTGGAAATGTTCACATCTAAGAAAAATGTTACGGAGATAATGTTAATCCTTGAAGGTTTACTGAATGTTCTAATTTGCTGTGATGCCGCTGTCTTAGTCCATTTTCAGTTGCGATAACAAAATACCTGAGACTGTGTAATTTACAAAGAATATACGTTTATTTGGCTCGTGGTTCCAGAGGGTGGGAAGTCCTAGAGCCCAGGCCCAGCACCTGCTTAGCATCTGGTGGGGCTTTCCTGATGCACGCTCCCACAGCAGAGGCATCGCATGGTGAGACAGAGCAAGTGTGCAAGCTCGGGCTCCTCTGCCTCTCCTCATAAAGCCACTAAAGCCATCAGGCTGGCTTCCTAACCTATCTTGTCCCAATTTCCTTTCAGGTCACACCTTTAAATACTCTCAACAAGCGAACTTGGGGGTTAACTTCCCAACACATAAACTTCTAGGGGACAAAACCATAGCACTCAGGAGCATTTTATATCTAGTACTTCATATGCTAAACGTTTAAATGCTCATTTATTTTCATCTACTTGAAAGACAGAGTGACAGAGATAGATAGAAGGAGACAGAGAGGTAGGAGATATTCCGTCTTCTGGTTCACTCCCCAAAATCCCTGTAACAACCAGGGCTGTGCCAGGCTGAAGTCAGGAGCCTGAAACTCTAACTGGGTCTCCTACGTTGCTGGCAGGGGCCCAAGTGCCTGAGAAATCATCAGCTGTCTCTCAGGATACACTAACAGGAAGCTGTGTCAGAGGCCAAGCAGCCAGGACTTGAACCTGCAGGAATCCCAATGGCACCTTAACCTGCTGTACCACAATGCCCACCCCAATGAAAGGTTATTAAAAATTTATTTATTTGAGAGAGAGATAGATGGCTCTCTCATCTCTGTGTCATTTCCCCCGATGCCATGGAGGGGCCTGGCTGAAACCAGGTACTGGAAGCACAATTCAGGTCTCCCACATGGATGGCAAGAACCCAATTACTTAAACTCTCATTGCAGGCTCCAGTGGTCTGCATTTGCAGAGAACTGAAGTCAGGAACCAGAACTTGGAATCTAATCCAGTTACTCGGATGTGGGTGTGGACGTCTTAACCACTAGGCTAAACACCCACTTCCCCAAAATGAATTTTTGACTTTTGGAATATCACAGTGTGGTTTCAGTTTTAAAGTGGTTTATCTATAAATAATAGTTGCTTTCAGTTTTTAGAAACACTTCTTAGGAAAGCCCTTCTTCATAAAAGTGAGAATGAATTGTGTTTATTCTTTTGTAATATTTGTATAAAATTGTATAACTATATTTCAAAGATATCACAAAATGTATTTTATAGTTATTTCACCCTGATTAATGTGTGATTATTCATATGTGAAATATTTCATCTTTTTAACTACTGAGTAATAGTTTATTAGGATTTTCTAAAAATTCTTTTTAAATATATAAAAGAATTAAAGGGTTATAATTCATACAGTATCCATTTTAAATAAAATTCTTGCTTCTTTTATCCTACATAAAAGAATCACTATGGAAAAAATGTAAACACTGAAAACAACAAATGGGAAAAAGTGCTAACAGTAGATTGATTTTATTTATCATGTTTTAATTTAAGTTTCAATAATTTTTTAAGTTTCTAAAATTTCACATGATGAACTGATTGACAGGAGATGTATCTACTCTGAAGATTCTCATTATACAATAATTCCAATTGTCATTTTATTTCTCAAATGACAGTTTCTCCTGGAAGTATTTGAGGAAATAGTATAGCTTTTTGAGAACTCTCAACACAGGTGGATCTGGGCTGCACATTAGAATCGTTTAGAAATTTTCCTGGACCACCAATATCAGAGCTCAATCCTCAGGTTTTCTAATTTAAATGGGACCTGGGCATTAAGGGAAAAAATCCAGCAGCAAGCTAACTCACAATGTGAAACTGATAAACTATGAGTATCAACCCTGGATTAAATATTTTCACAATTGTTTCCACCTCCTAATTCTTTTTTCTAAATGGATTTTTTTTGCCCTTAAACATAGAAAGTTTAATATTTCAGAATGCTCTCATAGTCAATATTGGTTTGATTTAATATCTTGAAAGTTAAAATGTTTAACCAAATGTATAGTACCAAAGTTGTTACAACATAACTTGATAAAACCTAGTTTACAAAATAGGGATTATCCATTGTTTTCTTTTGCTGCCTTTTTTTTTTTTTTATAAAGATTTTATTTATTTATTTGAGAGGTAGAGTTACAGAGAGAGGGAGACACAGAGAGAAAGGTCTTCCATCTGCTGGTTCACTCCCCAAATGCCCGCAACAGAAGCTGGGCCAATTCAAAGCCAGGAACCAGGAGCTTCTTTCCCAGGCCATTAGTAGAGAGCTGGATCAGAAGAGTAGCAGCCAGGACTAGAACCGGCACCCAAATAGGATGCCAGAGGCGGAGGCTTAACTTACTACACCAATAGCACTGGCCCCTATCCTTTGTTTTCTACCGTAGTGATGGCAGAAGTAAGTCAGACCAAAAAGTCTGTCCAACTTGATTTTTCATTACTCATGACTGAGTCATGTCCTATGAAATCTTTTATTGATTCTGTGACATTAATGACTCCTAGGGAACTGAAGCTACACAATATTTAGGTTCCAGGACAAATTGTACACATCAGTGAGGACTGAGAACATTGTTTAAATCAGAACAGTGTTTATCTTGCTACCTCCCTTTATGCTTAAGAGAAGTATTTCTAGAACTAGCTTTTGGTATGTTGGTGTTTACCAGCTTAGAATGTAATGAGAGTTTAATTCTAGACGATTCCCTTTATTCTCTCCACCTCCCATGATTAATTGTGGAGAAGGTAAATAAACGCAAAAACCTGTTACTATAATGCAATAACTAGAGAAAACAGTATAGGTCCTTTTATTTTCTTCAGAACATAAATAAATTTAGGGCATTCCTAAAAGAGTACATGCATAATCAAACTTTAAATGAGGATGTTCTCTTTTTCTTGGGAATTTAGTTCAATGTCTGTAGGGTACCCTTAAAATATCTAAAATTAGTAATGAGTCAGTCTCCCTTAACTACCTACAAATTTCTTGAGAGACAGCATACAATTACTAGTTTGAAATAAACAGGTTTATTATTTAAATGTTGGTTCCCAGCCACTATAATACATTTACTGGAATGCAAGGAAGACTTTTTTAGTGATTCACATGAAGATCTATCACATTTCAAAATATTTTTTGTGATTTATGATTTGGTCATCCAATCCAGCAGAGTTTTTTTTTTTTTGTATCAATTACATTTTACAGATTAGGAAATAATTTGGATACACAAGGGGTGTCCAAAAAGTCCATAGAAAATGTATGTCATAAAAATATATGTATGGATTTCAAAATATTTTTGCACTAAAATAAACTTAATTTCATGTTTCTGTGCACTTCTTGGAATCTCCTCATATACTAAATAAAATAGAATAATTACTAGTATATTTTACAAAGATTGGATTTGGGGATTGGTTTGGGCACATCCTTGGACTTGTATGAAATGTTGAGCTCTGTCCCAATAGATATGGATGCTAGCAATCCATAGCATGTTCAATTAATCAGCTTTCACTTAGAATTAGTTGTGATGCAGTACCTTCTCCAACCACTTAAGAGTGTAAGTGATTGCCAAAATTGACCACTATGGCTATGTTAGTGACTAAAATGACCTTGGGATGAGATGGATTTTTCCAAGTGAGCAGAAACACTCATAGAAAACAAACGAAAGACATTGGTTTCTAACTTAGTTCAAAACATGATCAGAGAACCTGAGAGCTTCTTTGGTAGCCTTAAAATAATCTCTTATTTCCCATAGCAATGGTACTAACCCTGCTGAAAATTAGCTACCACATTTAATTTTACAGATTACAAAGTTCTAACAGAGGTTGAATTCCACAGGCTCACCAAATCTGAAGGTTAGGGTGTAATTGAAACATGTGGGACTCTGAAACTTAGAACACAGACATTGTAGATAGAGGCAGCTTGCCTTCCCATGTCTGAGAAGACTAACCTTGCTTGGAAGCCAGGGAAATTGCCTTTTAAGAAGATACCCAGTGCCTCGGCTCACTAGGCACCCCGGGGTTCTAGTCCCAGTCTGGGCGCCGGATTCTGTCCCAGTTGCTCCTCTTCCAGTCCAGCTCTTTTTTGTGGCCCAGGAAGGCAGTGAAGGATGGCCCTAATGCTTGGGCTGTGCACCCCCCCCTAAAAAAAAAGATACCCATTCTTTTTTTTCTTTTTTGCCAGGTAGAATCATAGACAGTGAGAGAGAGAGAGACAGAGAGAAAGGTCTTCCTTTCCATTGATTCACTCCCCAAATGACCACTCTGGCTGGCGCTGCACCGATCCAAAGCCAGGAGCCAGGTGCTTCTTCCTGGTCTACCATGTGGATGCAGGGGCTCAAGCACTTGGGCCATCCTCCACTGCCCTCGCGGGCCACAGCAGAGAGCTGGACTGGAAAAGGAGCAACCAGGACTAGAACCCGGCACCCATATGAGATGCCAGCACTGCAGGTGGAGGATGAACCAAGTGAGCCACTGTGCTGGCCTCAAGAAGATACCCATTCTTAAGACCTACCCAACTTTTCTTTAGGATCGTATCTCAGTATGTTCCAGGGGTACAAGTACAAAATTACATGCAGGATGAAATAGTTATTACTCAAGAAAACTAGAAAGACTTGCTGATGTATACTGGCAGAAACATAGGGAATATATAAGGATATTCTTAGGGTATTGGACCAAGAAAGATGTAGTAAAATATTGATTTGGCCACTTTTATTGATATGGATACTGTGCTTATTTTTAGCTTGTGTACCTGCGAGTGACTTTAGTGGTTTTCTTGTCTGGTTGACTAACAATTAGCCTCAGTAGTATCCTGTATGTTAAATGAGCAAAAGATGTCAATACTTCTTTGGAGTAGCAGAAACCAAAGGTTTATGGAGACAGTAATATTGGAGTGAATTTGTCAAGCACCATGGTTTTAAATGGACTTGGTTCCTGAGGTCATGCAGATATTTAATCCCAGGGTGTGAATTAGCAGGAAGTTGGAATCAGAAGTGGAGCTGGGACTCCAGTATGGGGTACAGGCATCCCGGTTGTTGTCTAAACAGCAGCACCCCAATCCAGTATGGGGTACAGGCATCCCGGTTGTTGTTTAAACAGCAGCACAGATGCCTGCCTCTCCAGTTTTTTTTTTTAATACACTCATATTATGATGTATTAGAGGTTAGGACTTCAACATATGAATTTTGAGGGGACATGTGTAAACTCATAACAATATAACTGATTTAAGAGCAGTTGCTAATGGTTTGATCAGATGGTGAGGGAGTTGGAATGAATAGGATGGTAAGATTAGACAAGGAAGAGGTGTGTATCTATATTTTCAGAACACTCACAGGATAGGAAGATGTTTATGCGCACAGGAATGCTCATGAAAAATCATGCACAGCAGAGGACACCCAGTAAGCAGGTGGGTAAATTTACTTGTTGGCTGTCAGACAGCCTCTTTCTCCAACTCCCTGGTCCTGAGTCAATCAGTTAACCTACAAACCGACTACCAGTGGCAGGGATGCAGGTTCAGCATGGCCTTAACAACTTCTCTGCAAGGATGATCTGGTTCATGTTACTATTGATTGTTTAATGTGACACCATCCCATACAAAACTGAGTCCCTGGGGAGACCCAGCCAGCATGGTTCTGACCAATGATTGACTGATTAGTTGTAAGACTCAGTCATGACCTCACTTGAGAGGCAAAAACTGAAGGAAAGAGGCTTTTCTTCTAGGATGTAGTATGGGTTTTGAATCAGAGATAAAATATAATATTTTATCTCCTGTGGCTGTATTGTGTGGGTTTGAGAATCCAGAGGTGGAAATGGAAGTGGCTCTTCTCACTAGTACACTTTAAAGTTACTTCCATAATTTTTGGTTCCTGTTTCCACAATTTTGAGTTCCACGGGTTTGGAGTCCTTGCTTCCCTAGAAGGAATATTTCCACCTGGTGATCCACAGCAGTTCTGTTAATTAGAAGATGAGAATGTAACCAGGCTACTGTAGGCTTCTCAAACCACTGCTCCAAAACTAGAATGATCGCCAATTCTAAGATGCATTTATCCTTTGGAGGTGTGTGTGTGTGTGTGTGTGTGTGTGTGTGTGTGTAGAACAAGCAAGAAAATAAATGTACAGATTTTGTCTTAATTTCTGTTCACTGGTCCTGAGATCATGGTTGACGTTTACAACTAACTTCTTCCACTCTCCATTGCATGCTTGCTTTGCTTTCCCTCAGCTGGCCCTGTTGGTTAAAAGCCTTCATCTGGCATGCTGACCCAAATGTTCATTTGTGATGCATGTGAATCCTGAATTTTGTAGTTACTGTTTTCATTAACTTTTATGCTTGGATGTGGAAATCCTAAAAAGACCCCAGAGAATCTCCCAAGCTGCAGACTACACCCTTTTGGGTAGTACCTACACCCTTTTGGGTAGTATCAACACAATCACAGTCAAGAATGAAAACATCCATCACCTCAAAACCATTCTTTAGATAATTTCTTGATAATTTTTCTTCCTGGCCCTCCCTGTCTCCTCCACCCTCACATACCCAGATAACTTCTGATCTCCTTTCTATTACTCTGAATTCATTTGTATTTTCTAGAAGTTTTATATTAATTTGAAAAAACCAGTGTGTATTCTTTGGTGGGTGGGGGTATCCGGCTTCTTTCACTCAACATGATCATCTCGCAATGCATGAATTTTCCTAATGCATCAGTAGTTCAGTCCTTTTCATTTCTGAGTAGTATTACAGTGAATGGATATACCACAGTCAGTTCTTCCATTCACTGCAGGGTGGAGATCTGGATTATTTCCTGCTTTTGGTCATTAAAGCCTCTATGAACATTTGTGTTTACTTCTTTGTATAGACTGAAGCTCTCAGGTCACCTGGATAAATACCAAGGCATGGAATAACTGGGTTGTATGATAGTTGTGTTTTAAACTTTCTAAGAAATGACCAAACATTTTAAACTTTATTTATTTATTTATTTATTTATTTTTATTTTATTTAAACGGTTGAGAGAGAGAGAGATCTTATGGCTCACTACCTAGATGCAACAGGCAGGGCTAGGCCAGGCCAAAAACAGTTCAGAACTCCATCTTGGTTTTTCATGGGGGTGGCAGTGGCTTCTAAATATTGCTGCTTTCCAGAATGTGCCTTAGTAGGAAGCTGAATTGGAAGAGGAGTAGCTGGGACCCAATGCAGGCACTCCGGAAGGGACTGTGGGCACTGCAAGCAGCGATTTAACTGCTGTGCTAAATGCCTGCCTCTCAAACATGTTTTGTTAAATTTGTACTATTATTTATTCCAAAACTATTGGTACCTGATAGCTCTAGGCCCACATCCTTAGCAATACTCTGTATGGCCAGTCTTTTCAAGGTTAGACATTCTAACCTGTGTGAAGCGATATCTCTTTTTGGTCTCTACTTTTATTTCATTAAGCAAGCCATCACAATCAAGATAATGAATCTATCCATCATCTTAGAAAGTTTTCTTTTCATGTTCATATTTGACAATCATATCCCTTCTTTGGTGAAATGATTATTCACATCTTCTGCCCATTTTTAAAAACTGAGTTGTTGACTTTATTATTAAGGAACTTTGAGTTTTGACATATATTCAGAATTGAAGTCTTTTATCAGAAATATGACTTTACTCCCAGTCTGTGGATTTCACTTTGATTCTTTAAACTCTTCTTGAAAGCAATAGTCTTAAATTTTGATGCAGTTTGGATTATTATTTTCGTTTATGGATCATGCTTTCATACCTAAGAAATCTTTGCCTAGGCCGGCGCCGTGGCTCCCGTGGCTCAACAGGCTAATCCTCCGCCTTGCGGCGCTGGCACACCGGGTTCTAGTCCCGGTCGGGGCGCTGGATTCTGTCCCGGTTGCCCCTCTTCCAGGCCAGCCCTCTGCTGTGGCCCAGGAGTGCAGTGGAGGATGGCCCAGGTGCTTGGGCCCTGCACCCCATGGGAGACCAGGAAAAAGCACCTAGCACCTGGCTCCTGCCATCAGATGAGCGCGGTGCGCCGGCCGCAGCGCGCCATCTGCGGCATCCATTGGAGGGTGAACCAACGGCAAAGGAAGACCTTTCTCTCTGTCTCTCTCTCTCACTGTCCACTCTGCCCGTCAAAAAAAAAAAAAAAAAGAAATCTTTGCCTAACCCAATGTCATATATAGTTTCTTCTAGAACTGTTATAGCTTAAGGTTTTACATGTAGGCCTATGATCTTTTTGTTTTAGTATTTGTATATGGTATGTGGTGTGACACAAAATTTATTTTCTTGTATATGGCTATCTAATAATTCCACCATAATTTATTGATAGCTAACAGTTCTTCATATTCAATTTTATCTGTTCAAATCATTTGTGTGGTTTCCGTTTCCTGAGTGGACCATGATTGATACAATCTGTCTCTTGAATTGTGATCTGGATTTCTAAAGTATTATAACTAACAGTTTTACCCTGACATTTACATAACTCATAGCTTCCAAATGGGATCCTCAAGATAAACACGTTGGTAAAAATATTCATTTTGCTGTATAGAAATTTGAAAGTTCTCATTACCTAATGTATACTAATGAAGTGTTTTAAGGGAAATGATTTTTTTCAGTCAAAACTCCTACATATTTTTAAGAAATTTATTTTATTTATTTGAAAGAGTAACAGAGGAGGAGAGAGAGAAAGAGATTTTATACCCTGGCTCACACTCCATCACACCCCAAGTGGTTGCAATGGCCAGGGCTGGGTTAGGCTGAAGACAGGAATCTAGAACTCCATCTGGGTCTCCCAGATGAATTGCAGGGGCCCAAGCACTTGGACCCTCACCTTCTGCTTTCCCAGGCACATTTACAGGGAGCTGGATAAGAAGTAGGGCGTCCTGGCCAGCATCCTGTTCTCTGATATGGGATGCCAGCATTGTAGGCCACAATGTAACCTGCTATGCCACAGTGCTTGCCCCAGTATTCCTACATATTAAACATTAGATTCTAAGTACTGTAAGGATTTGAG
The DNA here is from genome assembly GCA_949820135.1 of Sylvilagus floridanus. Taxonomy (NCBI): domain Eukaryota; kingdom Metazoa; phylum Chordata; class Mammalia; order Lagomorpha; family Leporidae; genus Sylvilagus; species Sylvilagus floridanus. Next base: position 11,265,104 of record OX463246.1, on the reverse strand, counting down.
TTGGGATATCTTATTGTCAGTATAGTATTTAAATATTGAAAATAAATGGCTGTCAATTTGTTTTTCTTATAAATATATCTGAATATTTGGGCTGAATTTGGGTAGTTTGGGTTGAATGAAACAAACCTACCAATCAAACCAGCAGAAAATAAACAAAATTGATGTCCACATGCAAGACCGAAGCAGTGGAACCAGGGAAATCAGTTTTGTGTAAGAATGAAATGTTTTGAATTTTTATGGTAACTTAATCAGTCACTTTATATTTTTTTCTTTAACTATTTTAGGCAGATAGAACAAATGATAAGAGTGAAGACAGAAATTTGGAATTCCATGATAACCTGTACTTTCTTGTTAGAATCTTGACCCTTAAACCAGTGTTTCAGTATCTGCCAGGAGGCAGAATGTGGAGATCTTAAGTTGTAAAGTCACTTAAAGGAAAAAATGCCACTAAGACTATGCTTAGGATGTGTTGTGGTAAATGAGCATCCAAATAGTGAGGACCAAACCTATTCTTTCATGGAATAGAATATTCTTTAAGCTGAAGGTGATTTTTAAATGTTGAACATGTAAAATAGCTAATTGGGCTGTTTCTTTTCCAACTACACTATGCACTCATTTGCTGTTGTAGGATGAGGAGGAAAAAGGGTTAGTAATATTGAGAGACTTTCTAATGAGACCCGAAAGGGCCAGAATACATTTACAATATTGAGAGTGAATCCCATACTGGTTTTTAGACTAAAGAATCAAGACGGGAGTAGCTAATAAATTCTTCAGAAATAGAAACCCTGGGAAAGGTGATGTTTTGGCTGGTAGGCTTTCTTCAAGCCATAATGTATAAAGCTAACACTTTTGTATTTCTTCTGCTCAAGGAAGGCCTCAAAGACGAAATGTTGCCTTTAACCTTCTTCTCTATTCCACAGAGTATTATAAAAACTAGAAAAATAATGCTGAGGCAAAAATGATTGGGGCTTTGCAAGATCAGAAGAAATCTATCATTATTTTTCCCTGTAAATAGGCAGACACTGAAAACTTCGTCCGCAAAGTTATTCTGAATCTAATGTTCCAGCCGGGGACTTTTGTAGTAAATAAATAAGACTGACCCAGAGTTCACTATATTTTGGGATCCAAGCGTTACTTACTTTTAGATTGTTTTACTTGAAATTTTGCCTACATTTCTTTAATAGTATTATCTATATTTCAGTTATAAGTCATCTTGAATTACAAAATGATTTTAATTTAGACAAGGAAATTGTTCAGTACATTTTATTTGTTTACTCATAACAGTTTGAAAATATAAAATTCTGTGATGATATTTTCTAGAAATTATTGAAGTCACAATTTATTTTTTCCTTAAATTTTCCTTTTATAATTTATAAAAATAAATGTTAACAGTTTCTAAAAAATAAAAATGACTGAAATGAAAGCATCGGCTCCAAAAGCTACTAGGAGGTTGGTCTCCATGTCTTTGTATTGACCTAATGAGCAGACAAATATGCTCTTTAAGAAACACTTTTTTTTTTTTTTTTGGACAGGCATAGTCATAGGCAGTGAGAGAGAGAGACAGAGAGAAAGGTCTTTCTTCCTTTGGTTCACCCCACAAATGGCCGTTACGGCTGGCATGCCACACCGATCTGAAGCCAGGAACCAGGTGTTTCCTCCTGGTATCCCATGCGGGTGCAGGGCCCAAGCGCTCTTGGGCCATCCTCCACTGCCTTCCTGGGCCACAGCAGAGGGCTGGCCTGGAAGAGGGGCACCCGGGACAGAACTACTGTCCCAGCCAGGACTAGAACCTGGGGTGCCGGCGCTGCAGGCGGAGGATTAACCTAGTGAGCCGTGATGCCGGCCAAGAAACACTTATCTTTGACAGCTGTGGCTAGAGGTTCGCATGGATTGTGATACTCACTGAGAACTGCAGGACATAACTCAAAATTTTAGTAGCTGCTAAAGCTCCAACCATCCAAGTCAGTTGTCAGTATCTAAGAGGTGGAACAAATATCCATACAACATAAGGATGAAGGATTGCAAAAGGGAAAGGCACTATTCATTACTAAAAGTTGACTCTGAACCAAATGCTTTGCCCATGTTATCTCATTTAATCCTGGTAACTTCATAGGGATAAAGCAGTTCACCATACAGCTAGAAAGTGGTTACCTCTGGCAGTGATGGATCTGCTCTCAGAGTTCTTACTCCTTCTACTACTCAGAGCTACCAGCTGGGGGCTGGCGTTGTGGTGCAGTGGCTTAGGCTGCTACCTAGGACATCGGCAGCCAATATGGGTGCCAGTGTGAGTCTCAGCTGCTCACTTCATAGCCTCTGCTAATGCACCTGGGGAAGGCATGGAGGATAGCCCAAGTGCTTGAGCCTCTGCAGCCACAGGGGAGGCCTGGATGGAATTCCACGCTCCTGGCTTCAGCCAGGGCTGCCATTTGGGAAGTGAACCAGTAGATCGAAGATCTCCCTGTCTCTCTCTTGTAACTCTGACTTTTAAATAAATAAGAAAATCTTTTAATATATATATATATATGTTATATACATACCAAGTGATATTCATTCATTAACTTGATGGAAAGCAGCATTCCATGTAATATTCTGAAATATATTAAATATTCTTGAAAAGATATATATTTTTAGTATTAACTTTTATGTATTCTATAAAAATTGGGTTTCTTACTGTTTCTTAATATGTCAGTCTTACACATTTTAAAAATTCATATTTCTGCATTGAAGTTTATCTTGAGCTTTATTTTTATGATTTTAAGTACTATTTTATAATATTCATAAACTTCCATTTACCACATATTTTTCTGGGAGAAAATGACTAAGTAAAATAATGAGAAGTTCTATGTAATAAAGAAATTGAGAAGCTGAAAGGCCTGTTAAAATGTAGATGTATTGATGGCATTAATAGTCTCTTGTTAATTCATTTTTTATTCTCTTTAGTATTTAGTGAAGTTCTTTTTGAAAATGCTGAAGAGATTATTATATTTGATGTTTCATTCACTAATAATAATAAATTAAGCCATAGTGGATGGCCTTTAATTCAAGATAGATTTTTCCAATGGACTGTGATGATTCTCAAGACAGAATCTTGGGCTATTTTTCACTCTCCTAGTTTCTAAAGAGCAACACCATGTCAGCAGCACACACAGGAGGGAGATCTGACTTAGGAGCGTGCTCCTCCTATCAGTGGTGGGTGATTTGCTGGTCAAACCCACTGGAGGATGGCAAATATGTTCCTACCACTTTGGGCTTAGATCTCTTACTGAGATTCACAATTTCAGCCTCGCTGCAGGACACTCTGCCAAAAATGTGTGCTCTATAAAATGAACATCTGCGATCTCTCTGAGAACGTTCATGCAATAGAGGACACCGTGGGGAGTAGATCAGTTTACTTTAACTGCGTCTTCACGAAGGGACCAAGCTGGAGAGGCATTTTCATTTTCAGTGCTTGATGAGTGGATCACTAGATGGACATTCGTCCTTTGGTACCCAAGGGGGGATTGGTTTAGACTCTCTCCCCACCTCTGTTATATCGCAACCCAAGGAAGCCCAAATCCCTTAAAAATGGCATAGTATTTGCATATAACCTACACATTCCTCCCATATACTTTAAATCATCCCCACACCCCTTATAATGCTTGATACAATGCAGATGCTTGGTAGATATTGTGTTGTTTGGGAGGAAATGAACAAAAACATCTCCATGTGTTCATTAGACACACTTTTTTCTTCCCTGAATGTTTATTTTTATCCAGTGGGTTGAGCCCACAGGTGTGGAACCCACAGACACAGAGGGCCAACTGTTTTCTCAGCTGTTTGAGTCAGGAGCAATGCAAGGGACTGGTGCGGCTAACCCATTCTCTGTCCAGTTCACTCTAGTGCCGACAATACTTGAAAGTATTGTATTCAACCTTGAGAGTTACAGTGCTATGTCATTTAGCTGGTGGTTAAATGTGCCATTTTTTTTTCTTGGAACAAGTTAAAATTTTTGTTCTGAAAGAGTGAGGGTGGCCGGCGCAGTGGCACAGTAGGTTAATCCTCCGCCTGCGGCACTGGCATCCCATATGGGCTCCGGTTCTAGTCCTGGCTGCTCCTCTTCCAATCCAGTTCTCTGCTGTGGCCTGGGAAAACAGTGGAAGATGGCCCAAGTGCACCTGTGTGGGAGACCAGGAAGAAGCACCTGGCTTCTGGCTTCAGATCGGCACAGTTCTGGCCGTTGTGGCCATTTGGGAGGTGAACCAACAGAAGGAAGACCTTTGTCTCTCTCTCACTGTCTGTAGCTCCACCTCTCAAATAAATAAATCTTTTAAAAAAGAAAATGTAAGGAATTTTTGAATACCAATTAAAGTTTTTCGTGTGTGATGAATGCTACAGCAAGTGCTGTGGTATTTGCAGAAGACAAACTGTGTTTATTAGTATACTCATACTTTTAATTAAAAGAAAAGGCTTGTATTGAATTCACATTGTTTTAAAACACTTGTGTACTGAATTTTTGTCATAATTCTTTGAAATTAGTGTCTTGACAAATGCTTCTCTTTAGTCAACCCTTTGACTACTGATAGTTTGTAAGCTGGTAAAAGGAGGGAAGAGTAACATTGTTATGTACTACACTGCCTGGTGCCACTTATTTCTGAGGAATTTGTTTTCCTCCCAGGAAGCATTTCAGTGCATAATTATTGGACCAATACTGAAGAAGTAACTGATACATGTTGACTGCTAGGGTCATATAAAATTCTTTTTTGAGGAGACACACCCAGATTAAGGGACATTTATTGGGCAGCAGATGACAAATCAGCAGTTGGACTTGCCCCATGATCTAGCTCCTTGGATAATTTTTTTCAATTAACCTCATGAATTCATCCAAACTGAGCTGGTAATTTCCTAACCTACACTTCACTTTCCATACAGACAGCCTCAGCCTGTTATATGTGTATCTTAATATTTTTGTTGCATTTCTTTTTGCATTCAGAATTCTGCCTATTTTTTGTGTAATTATATAAAATAAGATTCATAATTAAAATTAAAACCTGAAGTGTATTGTCCAAAAACAAAAATAACAAACAATACTGAGACACTGTAGCAAGTACCTTCTCCTTCTCCTGCGTTCTCAGGCCCATCCATCTTCAGTGACCCCGGGAACCTGTGGAACCAAGTCAGAGTGGGACAGAGGAATTGTACTGGAAGAGCAAATTAAGAAGAACTAAACAGAGAGGCAGTGCTCTGAGGAACTGAGAAAGGCTTTTGCATGAAGAAGCAGCAAGGAAAAAAATATGAAATGCATAAAGACTCTGCACAGCAGTTTTAGGGCTTTGATAAAATATAAAATGTCTTTAACCCCTTTGCTGTTCTTGCAAACGCCTGCAATTCAAGAATTTTATTATTCTGGGGCTAACGTATTTTAAACCTCAATAACTGAATGTTTCCTTTGGGATACCTTCAGGCAAACTATATATTGATTTTCTGAGAATGCACTGTATTTTTCATTAGCACCAAGGTTTGGTGGATATCTAGTCATTTGTTCACCAAATTCCTCTGAAAATTAAAATGGACTACTTAGTCTTGGCCATGGAGCCTTCAGAGTGCAGGCATTAATTTTTTTCTATTAGACACTGTTACGGTACTCCATTTTGACATTCATCTTCTTCGGGGCATAAGATACCAAATCACCTCTTTAACTTGGACTGCTATTTTTGTCTAAATACCATTCTGTATTTGCCACTTGGGTTTGATGACATATTTGACATGGCCAAGATCAGAATATTTTTCTGATTTATATTTTTAAAACAGTGAAGTGCATGGAAGAGATCAAGTGTCAAGAGATGCTTACCACTTGTTTTGTTCTATGCTTCTGATACCTAGCATATCAGCCACCCACCCCTATAAAGGTGGTTTGAAGTAGTAGTTGGTACCATTTTTGCATATACATTAAAATCATATGGTTGCCAGTGAAGGAGCTGACTGAGCCCTCTGCTTCACATACCAACTTGGATTCTCTGTTCCTCTTTAGTTCTCATGACAACCTTCTAAAGTAGGTGCACGGCAGTATACCAGTTTTACAAATGAGGAAATTGAATTGTAGGCTATGATCTGATCATTAGCTTAATGATTCTAAAGGGACTTGGGCATATCCTTTGGAGATGTCAAGCATCTACTATGGCAGGAATAATTCAAAGAGTGAAGGAAGAGATCAATGCAGTTATGCACTTGATGTTTCATATTTAGTGTTTGCAACTTCTCATTTTTTGATTGTCTTCAATGAAAGGAGAACTATTCCATGTATGGGATACTCAAAAGTGAACAAAGGAAAGACCTTGTTTTTATAGAATTTATACTCAATCAGGGAAGAAGAGGAGAGAGTCAACTCGAAGAGAGCAAGAAAATTTCAGGAAGCAGAGAAAGACTTTGAAGAGAAGACATAATGAAAGGGTGATTCTGTAAAAAGAGAGACTAAATAGAGCCAAGTTTTCAGGGTATTGAGAGCTACTTTAAACTGCTTGATCATTTTGCTAAGGAGGTGACATTTGAGTTTAAGCCGGAATTATATGAAGGTGCTAACCATGCGGGTACCTAGGGATAAGGGAAATCAAGTGAAATGGCCCCATAGATGCTACTTAGCGTGGAGTGTGCAGGGGACAGAAAGAAGGCCAGTGTGGGTAGAAGATAGAGACACAAGAGGCTCTTCACTCTGGGTTAACCAAATTCGTAATTTGGCTATTCAGATGTAACCTCAGGATTCAGAATTTTAAAACTTTTAGGTCAGGATCCATATTAACTTACAATGGGATATCATAGAATTTTGGATCAAATATCCTAAGCATTCTTGTGAGAAGATATGAAATTCTACTTACGGTAGCAGGGAAAACATCAATTTAAAGAAGTAGTGAGCACTTCTAGATATCAAACTTAGAGCTAGATGAAGGGAAATGTATGAATAAGACATGATCCTTTATGATCCTGTAAGGTAAAATGCAGGTTAAAACTATTACCTGTTAGATACATGAAAAGAAAGCCAACCTCAAAGATATCCCCATGCCTGAAGTTGCACTTAAGCATCTTCTGTTACAAGTGGAATTTCTTGCCCAGTGTCCAACATGTTTAATTGATTTCAAGTTTAAATTTAAGCAAAGTAAGTTAAACATAATTGGTGCCTATTATTAATTTATTTAACAACACTTAAAAAATTCATTGTACATATTTGACATCAATAATTACTACATCTGTGCTGTAATCATAACAAGACAGGATATAATACAGGTTGTTTAATCCTCATCTTCAAACTGTTTCCATGTGTCCTACCAGTTACAATAGCATACATCTTATTCTCTAAATGTGACTAAAATAATTTTATTCTAACTTTTCAGTTGAATTTCTTTTTAAACATTTTTAAAATATTTATTTATTATTTGAAAGTCAGAGTTGCACAGAGAGGGAAGGAGAGGCAGAGAGAGGTCTTCCATCCAATGGTTCACTCTCCAGTTGGCCGCAATGGCTGGAGCTGTGCCGATCCAAAGCCAGGAGCCAGGAGCTTCTTCCTGGTCTCCCACAGGTGCAGGGACCCAAGGACTTGGGCCATCTTCTACTGCTTTCCCAGGCCATAGCAGAGAGCTAGATAGAAAGTGGAGCACCTAGGTCTCGAACTGGCACCCATATGGATGCTGGCACTTCAGGCCAGGGCGTTAACCCTCATTTGAATTTCTAAAATAATTTATTTCACAACAAAAGTAAGTTTACAAATCACCAGAGCCCAGTATTTTCTTCTTTTTAATTACTTAAAAACCAAATATAAAGCAAAAATAATGCATACTCATTATAAAGAAAAAATATAAATAATACATAGATTTGTAAAATAAAGTCAAAATCATATACACTGGCCCTGTCCTCTGCAATCCCAAACTCAAGAGGCAACCATCATAGTTTGGTGTCTAAATTTTAAAAGATTATTTATTCCTGTATTGTTTTGAAACACACACAGAGAGAATGATCTCCTTCCTGCTTGTTCGCTTCCCAGTTGCCTGCAATATCCGGGGCTGGGCCAGCCTGAAGCCAGGACCTAGGTCTGGGTCTCCAACGGGGAGGCAGAGACCTAACTCCCCGAGCCGTCACCTGCTGCCTCCCAGGTGCACATTAGCAGAAGCTGGAATCAGGAGCAAGGCAGGACTTGAACCCAGGCACTACAGTATGGAATGTGAGTGGTCCAAGGAACGTCTTAACCATTGTGCCAAATGCCTGCCCCTAGTGTGCATCTCCTTCCCTGTATACAAGCTTTGCTTGTTTTCTGTTTATGTGAATAAATCATACATGATCTGTAACTTGCTTAGCAGCCTATCAATGATGTATTTTCAAGATAATGCACATCAGTTTACACCATTTTCTTAGGGTGGCATGGAATGCTATATCACTGTTTTTTAACTTTCAGAATTATTTGTGTTACAAAATACACAAACAAAAGTTGAAAATAAAATAATGAGGCCGGCGCCAAAGCTCACTAGGCTAATCCTCCGCCTAGTGAGGCAGCACACTCCGCCGGCGCTGGCACACTGGGTTCTAGCCCCAGTTGGGGCGCTGGTTCTGTCCCGGTTGCTCCTCTTCTAGTCCAGCTCTCTGCTGTGGCCTGGGAGTGTAGTGGAGGATGGCCCAAGTCCTTGGGCCATGCACTCGCTTGGGAGACCAGGAGAAGCACCTGACTCCTGGCTTCAGATCGGCGACTTCAGCGTGCCGGCCGTAGCAGCCACTTGAGGGGTGAACCAACAGAAATAGGAAGACCTTTCTCTCTGTCTCTCTCTCACTGTCTAACTCTGCCTGTCAAAAAAAAAAAAAATCAAAATAGTAGACATGTGTGTCCATAGCTTGTGACTCGATCAGAGTTTTAAGAAGTTTTCTATTGATGGGAATGTATATTATTACTAGTTCTTCCATGTTAGAAATAATGCAATGAATAGCATCTTTGCACACCTACCACTGAGCATATGTGCAAACTAGTTATGAAAGTGTCTACTAGTAGAATTGTTGGAACAATGAGTATGTGCATTTGAAAGTTCAGAAGCCCAGCAAAATTGCTCTCAAAAATGGTTGTGTTTATATAGATGCTTTTAATAGATAGATGTGGAGTCCCTTAGTTATACATGGTACAGTTACATAATGAAGCATAAAAACTATAGGAATTAAACATGAAAGCATAATTTTTAGAAAAATTAAACATCTCAAAGATTATATTTTCAAACTCAGAACTGTTATACTGTTATTAACTTCATTATCTTTCAGTGCCTTAAATTGGTATCTATTTGCTCATGTGTTTAGATTTTAGTAGAAGCATTTTTGAAAATAGCAAGTAGGCTTGATTCTCAAGGTTTGCTGTCTATGATTTGTGTTTGCATACTCTTTGTACCTACTACTGAATTTCCACTACCTGAAGTGAAAGTATTTTCATGTGCTGTTACCACTTGATGCAAAAGGTATCAGCCAGGATCCTTATTGAACTACTGTCATTGAAATAAATCCAGTTTTGTTCCTTTCACCTCCAAGAACAAGGCAAAAATCTTTTTGGTTATAATTCCTTTTCTAGGAATTCCAACTTTAATTTCATTTACCTAACTAGTTAGAAATATTGAATTTAACTGAAACTACAATCCTATTTTTTTTAAAGATTAATTTATTTATTGAAAGGGTTACACAGAGAGAGGAGAGACAGAGAGAGAGTCTTCCATCCGCTGGTTCACTCCCCAGTTGGCTGCAACGGTCGGAGCTGCACCAGTCTGAAGCCAGGAGCTTCTTCTGGGTCTCCCACATGGGTGCAGGGGCCTAAGGACTTGGGCCATCTTCTACTGCTTTCCCAGGCCATAGCAGAGAGCTAGATTGGAGGTGGAGCAGCTGGGTCTCAAACCGTTGCCTATATATGGGATGCCAGCGCTTCAAGCCAGGGCTTTAACCCACTGTGCCACAGTGCCAGTCACTACAATCCTATATTTCAAACACAGAAAAAATTTGGACCAAATTTCAGCAAATTCTAAAAAAAAAAAAAAAAAAAAACCCAAAGTTTTTTTGCTAAGGAATGGTCTGAAAGTCAAATATACATCATTTCTATGAAGTTAATGGTTTGTGTCATCTTGACTGGGCTAAGGGATGCCCAGAGAGCTGGTGAAATGTTTTTTCTGGGTGTCTGTAAGGGTGTTTCCGGGAAGGAATAGCATTTGAATCAGGAAAATGAGTAAAGAAGGCATGGGTGAGCATGACTGCACTGTTGAGAGCCCAAAGGGAACAAAAGGGCAGAGTCAGGGTGAGTTTGTGCCCTCTTACTGACCTGGGTCGTCCATGGCCTTCCCTCACGATAGTGCTCCTGGTTCTTGGACCTTTGGACTCAGCCTGAGACTGACAACATGGTACCCCCTGGCTCTCAGACCCTCAAGTTTGGACTGGGAATTACACTGTTGGCTTTCCTGGGCCTCCAGCATATATACAGCAGATTATGGGACTTCTCTAGCCCTGTAGTCACGTGAGCCAATCATTTACAATGAGTCTCTTTCTATATACATCTCTGTGTCCTATTGATTCTGTCTCTGTGGAGAACCATGACTGTACACTCTTCAACCATGTAGGTAAAAAGAAAATACATACAACAAGAATAATAATTCTCAAATTTTATTTCAAGATTTTAGAAGCCCCTTAATAGTAAGGGGGGGGGGCTACTTATAAATTAGGTCAAGACTCTTCTTGAAATATTTTCAAGGAAAATAGAAAGGTTAAGAATTTATAAGATGAACTTGTGATGTCAATTTAACAAACATTTGTTGGGTTCTGCTGTGTGTGCTATGCTGTCAGATACTGTTAAATTCCTGGTGAAGGAGATACGTTCCTCACAACCTGGTAAAAGGATGGACTTTGATCTCTGTTCTAGATGGACAGTAATTATATATACTCTGCATTTTTCTGACTTAGACAGTAAGTTTTCAAGTTGGCCAAATGACTGCTTAATGAAAGATGAAAATAAACTACTAATCCTTTCTTTCTAGTAGAAGCCTTCTGGTGAAATTATGAGAATCAGGAAGCTTAGTTTTGGCAGTAGCCATGGATTGTTCACCTAGCAACATCCCTACTGATTTCAGTACTTCTGATTCTCAGGGGAATAATCCATGTTGAGAAAAAGCATGAAAATTGAGATTATGAATATTCTGGTGGATTGTCAGGCAGATATTTGAGTGATATTTGGACTTTATGATTTGTAATCTCTCATTGTTAAAGTCAACCACATCCATCTTGCCCTGCTTACGGAAATCATGTGAGCATTTATATCAAAATAAAATGAACAAAAACGAAAACCAGGTCTCCAAAACTGGTACTTTTTAGAAAAACTTGAGCTCTTAGATGGCTCTCATTGTAAATAGACGCAGAGAATAAGCTAGTATGAATTAAATATTTTTCTCAGGTGCTGTTTGTGATAATACCTTTATTTGCTAAAAGCATGTAAAAGAATAAGGTGAAACTAAGTCCAAGAGTAACTTGAACTTTCTCTAGAAACAATTTGTTTTTACAGGTGTGTCTCTTGAGTGTTGTTGTGTGCTCAATGAAAATGCATGCACATAGAGCAACCTCATCATTCTTCTATCATTCTGACTTTGTACTCTACAACAGAGCCATCAAGCCAAATTAAACTATTCATGACATAATATTTGTTTAGTTACAGTAAAGGATTGGATGCATTCAAGTCAAGTCTGTGGATAATTTCTATGTACTGAAACCAGGACTAAATATTTTAAGGCTCTTTATCTTGTAAAAAGCTACCTTTTCTTTACCGAAGTGATTTATTTCCATTGTAAACTTGAAGGAAAATGCCCTGTTACCTCTCTGAACTTTAATGAGCCTCAAATTAACCTCCATTATTATTTATATTATTTTTCTATATTCACAAAATTACAGAAGGTATTGGGCTGTTTAGCTCTTCCAGGATGCCGACTCACATGCTGGTCATTTGAGATAGTTGGATGTCTGTTGGCAGTAAGTGTGTTTATTTCTAGGATGATCAGAAATTACTCTAAAGCAAGTCTCCAGTGTTGGGCATAGGAATCACTACATCCTTATGGGTATCAAGACATCATCCAAATGCCACTGAAGCAGAGAGAACTTCTCCTGTCAGGTTTTAGCAGTAAGGAAAATATTTCTCAGAAGCCCCAGTGTGGATTTTATCTTACATCTCATTGTGAGGATTTCAGTCCCTGTCTGGTGAAATGGGATGACACTACTGTGATTGGCTCAGACCACATAGGTGGTCCCCTGTGACTGGGGAAAGGATCTGCTATGGTTTATATCTGAATTTTTGTTGGCAAGAAAGAGTGGCAGTTAGTTTTACAACCAAAAATATCTCCTACAAATATTTTGTGTAGTTCTTGAAATCTTTGTTGTGATATAACTTTTTTAAATATAACTTTTAATAAGCTGGAGAATGTTTAAGTAAATTTCTAACGAAATACAAACATTTGCATATAAATGTATCTTCATATGACTAAGTATAATACAGCTAAATATAAAATTCATGGATCATAGTTGTTTTCTTCTGGAACTTACTCATCTTGTAACTGAATATTTATACCCTTTGGCTAGCATCTCCCAAAATCTCCACCCTTGGAGGCTCTCAGGTTGGACTCCTTCCCATTTCATTTCTGTATTTTAATCTCTTTTTTTTTCTGCACGTTTTTCCCCCTTCAAGTAAGGAGACATATTTGCATTTGACTTCGTTCACTTAATTCATTGAAAACATTTTTTAAGGATTTATTTTATTTATTTGAAAAGCAGAGTTTCAGAGAGAGTGAGGGAGACAGAGGGAAAGAGATTCTCCATTCACTGGTTCACTCGTTACATGGCTGTGATAGTGGCTTAACCCCCTGTACCACAACACTTGCCCTTTTTGAATATTTATCGAGTATCTATTGAGTGCCTGCTTTGTGCCAAAACTATTTCAGGTGGCAGAGGTGTATTGATGAAAAATAAGGCAATGTTTTTATTCTATGGAGAGACTTTTTAAAAAAAATTTATTTATTTATTTGAAAGGCAGATTCACAGAGAGGCAGAGGCAGGGAGAGAGAGGTCTTTCATCCACTGGTTCACTCCTCAAATGACAGCAATGGCCAGAGCTGGGCCGATCTGAAGGCAGGAGCCAGGAGCTTCAATCAATTCTCCACGTGGGTGCAGGGGCCCAAGCACTTGGGCCATCTTTTCTTGCTTTCCCAGGCATATTAGCAGGAAGCTGGATCAGAAATGGAGTAGTTGGGACTTAGACCAGTGCCCATATGGGATGCTAGTGTCTCAGGAGGTGGCTTTACCTGCTATGCCACAATGCTGACTCTTAGTCTTTAATTTTAAAAAGTTTGATTATGATGTGCTAGATTCTGGATTGTGTTGGAAATTTGCTCAGCTTCTTGAAGTTGTAGGTTCACGTCTTATGTTAAATTCGGGACATTTTTAGCTGTTATTTTTTTCAGTCCTGAGCTCTCCCTACTGCCCTTCTAGAATTCAGACTATACAATGTTCTATCTTTTGTTAGTTCTCTGAGGATCTGTTCATTTTTTTCAGCCACTTTTCCTTTATTCAATTTGGATAATTTCTGTTCTTGTAGCTTTAAAACAATTGATTTTTAATTCTCAATCATCTCCATTCTGCTCTCGCGTTTACCAGGTGAGTTTTCGTTTCATTTATTGTAATTTCCAGTTCCGTGATTTCCATTTAATTCTTCTCAACATTTATGTTTTGGCTGAGGCTTTGTATTTCTTCATTTGTTTTAATAGAATTTATAATTGTTGGCTGGCACCGCGGCTTACTAGGCTAGTCCTCTGCCTGTGGCGCCGGTAGTCCAGGTTCTAGTCCTGGTTGGGTTCTGTCCCGGTCATTCCTCTTCCAGTCCAGCTCTCTGCTGTGGCCTGGGAAGGCAGTGGAGGATGGCCCAAGTGCTTGGGCCCTGCACCCGCATGGGACACAAGGAGGAAGCACCTGGCTCCTGGCTTCAGATCAGTGCAGCACACCAGCCATAGCGGCCATTTGGAGGGTGAACCAATGGAAAAGGAAGACCTTTCTCTCTGTCTCTCTTTTACTGTCTAACTCTTCCCGTCAGAAAAAAAAAAGAATTTTTAATTGTTTTTTGAAACACTTCGTGATGATTGCTTCAAAATCCTTCTGAGCGAATTGCAACATCCATGTCTTCTCTGTACAGTTGTGTTTTGATTGTATTTTTTCATTCAAGTTGAGATTTTCATGGTTTCTGGCATAGTTCGTAATTTTATATTGCAATCTGAACATTATGAGTTATGATTCTTATTTTAAATCTTCTATTTTAGCAAGGATTCAGCCTTTTAGTGTTAAAAATGTACATCCTAGCTTACTTTTATGGGCTGTGGTCTAATTGTCAATTTAATTTTCAAAGCCTGTTCAGTGTTATTCTGGTCTGTCCCATTGTGCCCAGATACCAAGCTGAATTTTGGACAGTGTCCTAGAACTGTTCAATTTTCTTTCTTTTTAAAAGATTTATTTATTATTGAAAGACAGTGGGGGAGAGAGAGGGAGAGGGAGAGTGAGAGGGTGGGGAAGAGGGAGAGGGTGAGGAAGAGGGAAAGAAAGAAGAAAGAAGAAGAAAGAAAAGAGGACAGAGTGAGATCTTCCATCTTCTGGTTTACTTCCCAAATGACCAGAGCAGTTGGGACTGGGCCAGGTCAAAGCCGGGAGCCTCAAACTCAATCCAGTAATTCTACTTGGGTGGCAAGGACCCAGGTACTTGAGCCAACCCCCCTTGCCTCCCGGGGTGTGCACCAGCAGAAACCTGGAATTGGGAGCAGAGCTGGGGCTCAGACCCAAGGGCTCCAGCAGTTGTCGTGAGTGTCTCATGTGTTGTCCTCACCATTGGGCCCAGTGCTGTCCTCTGGGGACTCTTATAAAGGCAACACTTGCACAACCTAATCATCTCCCAAAGGCTCCCGTCTCCTCACCCCATCACACTGGAGTGAGGATTTCCACATAGGAGTTTGGGAGGAACATAAACAGCCCATGTACAGCACTCTCCTTCCCCCAAATTAAGAGCCTTGTTCATCATGTTTTCTCTGAGCACTCATTATTCGCTAACTATGTAATTATATAACTATATATATATATATAAAATTATGTAACTATATTTGACCAGAGCAGGTTTTGAAGACACTTGCTAACACTAGCTACTTTTTCATGCCTACATATACTCCAAAAGATTACATTCAAAATCTTTTCAATCCCAAAAGTGCTTAAAAACTCTCCTTAGTTTATTGCTAAGATTAGGAATATATGATAATGTCATTATTGTAGCACTAAGCATGTCTTAGGCTAATTAAAAACACCTAATTTAATAGATACTATATTAGTCTGCTTTTCATTACCTTAACCAAAATACCTGAGAAGAGCTTTTTTGGAAGGAAGAGGTTTATAATATTTATTTCAACTACAGTTTGGAGGTTAGAACAGGGTTGGGTGGCCCATAGGGCAGTGTCTGATGGAAGCTTGTCATGGTGGATGTGGAAAATATGGGAAGCCCAGAGGGAGAGAAGAGGCAGAATGAGCCTAGGCCAAACTTGATCTCAAATAATACTCAGTCCCCTTGAGAGAACTGTGTTCCGAGGGCGCACTCCAGTATCCCAAATACCTCTCAAAAGACTCATCTCTCAGATGTTGTGATTAGATCAAGTCTCCATCTGTAATCCATCAGCCATTAGCATGAAGACGTCAGAGTTTAAACAACTTTAACTCTGAGTTTTGGAGAAACAAGTCCTACTCAAGCCAATACAGATTCTCTCAGTTCCATGGAGTTAGGAGCCAGAAAATATTTTGAGAAGAGCCAAGAGAGGGAGGAATGTGTGTGAATCCCCTGTTACCAAGCCTAGCACATCCTCACATTCAGTAAATAGTAATCTACCTCTTATGAGTCCTTCACAGTGTGACTTTACTAATGATTTGTAAAGTTTGAAAGTCATAAAATAGGAGATAGCCTCTCAGATATAAATAAGAAATCATATTAAAAAGAAATGATGTGTTATCCACTGTCTTGGCTTGCTGCAGAAGTAACTTTCCCCTTCCTTTCTTGCATGATCACCTTCTAAAGCATTGCAGGAAATCAGCTAGCTAATTAATTGTTCCTCAAATGTTGACGTTTCTATTATACCTGAGGGAACAGTTGTTTCCTCTGATAAAATGCATTCATATCATATTATTATTGGTGAGAAAGGTAATTTGGGCTGCCTTTGATTTCACCCATGATATTTAAAAAGTGCTGGTGTTTATTTTTATATATACATCTCCTTTTTATTCTTTTAGAAATTTTATGTAATACATGCATGTTTCATGTATTTCATAGATACAGATTTAGGAACATAGTAATACTTTCCCCCTCACAGTCCCTCCTATTCATGCTCCAACCCTTCCTCCTTCTCCCTCTCACATTCCCACTCTTAATTTCTTTTTTTTTAACTTTTATTTAATAAATTTAAATTCCCAAAATACAACTTTTGAATTATAGCAGCTTCCCCCCCCATAACCTCCCGCCCACCAGCAACCATCCCATCTCCCATTCCCTCTCCCATCCCATTCACATCAAGATTCATTTTCAATTATCTTTATACACAGAAGATCAATTTAGTATATACTAAGTAAAGATCAACAGTTTGCACACACACAGAAACAAAGTATGAAGTACTATTTGAGTACTAGTTATGCTAGTACAAATTCACATAGTACAACACATTAAGGACCGAGATCCCACGTGGGGAGTAAGTGCAGAGTGACTCCTGTTGTTGATTTAACAATTGACACTCTTGTTTATGGCGTCAGTAATCACCCAAGGCTCTTGTCATGAGATGCGAAGGCTATGGAAGCCTCTTGAGTTTGCCAGCTCCGATCATATTTAGACAAGGCCATAGTCAAAGTGGAAGTTCTCTCCTCCCTTTGGAGAAAGGTACCTCCTTTGATGGCCCATTCTTACCACTGGGATCTCACAGAGATCTTTCATTTAGGTTTTTTTTTTTTTTTTTTTTTTTTGCCAGAGTGTCTTGGCTTTACATGCCTGAAATACTCTCATAGGCTTTTTAGCCAGATCCGAATGCCTTAAGGGCTGATTCTGAGGCCACAGTGCTATTTAGGACATCTGCCATTCTATGAGTCTGCTGTGTATCCCGCTTCCCAAGTTGGATCATTCTCTTTTTAATTCTATCAGTATTAGCAGACACTAGTCTTATTTATGTGATCCCTTTGACTCTTAATCCTATCATTATGATCAATTATGAACTGAAACTGATCACTTGGACCTGTGAGATGGCGTTGGTACATGCCACCTTGATGGGATTGAATTGAAATCCCTGGCACATTTCTAACTCTGCCGTTCAGGGCAAGTCCAATTTAGCTTGTGCCAAACTGTACATCTCCTCCCTCTCTTATTCCCACTCTTATATTTAACAGGGATCACTTTTCAGTTAAATTTAAACACCTAAGAATAATTGTGTGTTAATTGAAGAGTTCAACCAATGGTATTAAGTAAAACAAAGAAATACTAAAAGGGATAAAGTAGTAAGTTGTCCCTCAACAGTCAGGACAAGGGCTGATCAAGTCATTGTTTCTCATAGTGTCCCTTTCACTTCAACAGGTTTCCTTTTCGGTGCTCAGTTAGATGTCACCAATCAGGGAGAACATATGATATTTGTCCCTCTGGGCCTGGCTTATTTCACTCAGTATGATGTGTTCCAGATTCCTCCATTATGTTACAAATGACCAGATTTTATTGTTTTTTACTGCTGTATAGTATTCTATAGAGTACATAGCCCATAATTTCTTTGTCCAGTCTTCCGTTCTTGAGCATTTAGGTTGATTCCATGTTTTAGCTATTGTGAATTGAGCTGCAATAAACATTGAGGTGCAGACAGCTCTTTTATTTGCCAATTTAATTTCCTTTGGGTAAATTCCAAGGAGTGGGCTGGCTGGGTTGAATGGTAGGGTTATATTCAGGTTTCTGAGAAATCTCGACTGACTTCCATAGTGGCTTTACCAGTTTGCATTCCCACCAACAGTGGGTTAGTATCCCTTTTTCCCCACATCCTCACCAGCATCTGTTGTTGGTAGATTTCTGTATGTGAGCCATTCTAACTGAGGTGAGGTGAAACTTCATTGTGGTTTTGATTTGCATTTCCCTGATTGCTAGTGATCTTGAACATTTTTTCATGTGTCTGTTGGCCATTTGGATTTCCTTTTTTGAACAATGTCTATTGAGGTCCTTGGCCCATTTCTTAAGTGGGTTGTTTGTTTTGTTGTGGAGTTTCTTGATCTCTTTGTAGATTCTGCTTATTAACCCTTTATCTGTTGCGTAGTTTGCAAATATTTTTTCCCATTATGTTGATTGCCTCTTCACTTTCCTGGCTGTTTCTTTTGCAGTATAGAAACTTCTCAATTTGATGTAATCCCAGTTGTTAATTTTGGCTTTGACTGCCTGTGCCTGTGGGGTCTTTTCCAAGAAGTCTTTGCCTGTGCCTATATCTTGCAGGGTTTCTCCAATGTTCTCTAATAATTTGATGGTGTCGGATCATATATTTAGATCTTTAATCCATGTTGAGTGGATTTTTGTGTAAGGTGTAAGGTAGGGGTCTTGCTTCATGCTTCTGCACGTGGAAATCTAGTTTTCCCAGCACCATTTATTGAATAGACTGTCCTTGCTTGCTGGTGTTTAGACTGTCCCAAGTCTACTGCCCCAGGGTTGGCTTAATCTGCCTAACAGCAGGTTTTCATGTGGGAAAACAACGATTTCTGCGTATAGAAAATGGAAACTGGACTCCTCAGTAACTATATGTGAGTATAGTATCCTTGTTCCACATATAACTTCATGGATTTGAATCTGGGACACATCGCTTATTCTTTGTATGACACTGAGAAAATTACTTCATCACTCCATGCAATCTATTCTGGAAAATAATAGCATGCCTCTCAGAAGAGGATGTTGAAATTCAATGAATTAATACCTATCAGGTGCTTAAAACAGTTCCTGACCTTTGGTAAGTGCTTAGTATGTATTAGCTGTTACTCATGATAAATATCAATAAGATATGTCTGGATTTCTCATGTGGATAGCCTCAGGTCTAATTCATCCATTTGTTCCTGCTGTGTTATGGTCAACTTAGAAGCAGTTGACCTGAACTAGGTATTATTCACATTTTGAATGTGGATTAGGCATTTAGCTATGATTTTCTGAATTATGCTTATGGAATTGAAATATAGGATAGAAATATGTAGGTTATAATAATACTATGATATTACAAATTATTAATAAATAACCTGTTTCTAAGGATAAATTGTAGCATAAATTTTCCCTATGGACTTTACAACTAAATGTGTGAAATCACATTATGCAAAAGATAGCCACCTTCAATACTTCTGGAATAAGAAAGACTATAAATAAGTAAAAATTAAACCCTTCATTGTGAACAATAATTCAAAATATTTAGTATAGCACCACTTTTCCTGAATTTCTTGCCTCAGAGGTATCTGGGTTTTGTAAATTGGAATTGAAGTGCATGAGTCAGGGCCTTTTTGGTTGCCAACAAGCTAAACACAGGTCACAATGGCTTAATCTAAAAGGGAACGGTTTATTTACTCATGTAACTCAGAAACCCAAGGGGTTGGTCTTGGGTATGGCCACTGTGTTCCTTCTTTCAACTCTTTATTCCTCTCCTCACACTTCATGCTCAAGCAGTTTCCCCTAAAAGGAATTACACACTTTCAAGCTTATATTCTTACACCTAAAAATCATGGTCAAAATCTGTCACCCTTGGTTTAGACAAAAAAATGAACATACGTGTCAATATTAATATTTGATGTGTCAGGACTAATCACCTGCTGCCTTCTGTTGGGTTCTTGAGACAGAGACCCAGAAAGGAAGATTTGTTGGCTGGAAGTTTGTTGGGATAATCTTGGAAAGAATGTCCCTGAGGGAATGAGGGGAGCAGGATTGGTATATGGAATCTTATTGAAAGCTCCAGGGCTAGGGTTGCCCTTCAGAGCTTTTCCAAAGGGAGGCAAAGTGCTGACTGGTCTTTGGGTACAAGCTGTCATTAGGGAGAGAGACTCATGTGAGATGCAGCTCCCTTGTTCCTGCTAGCAGAAGCCAACACTCTAGCATGTAGGTGTGAGGCACAGTTGCGAGTGAGCCTAGTCAGACTGATTTTTAAATCATAAATTAAGGGCTTCAGTGTTTTAATGAAGATATGAGTATTATTTGCCTCAATAACCACTGGCATCTTGTTTGATTTTTCTTTAACTTAATTTCTTGGATGTCGTGTATAAGCAGACTATTTGAATAGAGATGACTTTGTCAGCACATACTCTAAAGTATGTTTCCACAAATGGGAATGTTAGATGCTCTGTCGGCACTTATATTCCTTTGAGGAATTAAGAGTTATCTAGCTCTTGTTATAAAAATTTCGTGCAAGATTGAATAGGCAATGTGTACAAGCAAGACATAATAGTAATTTGGAAGATAATCAAAATTACTGAGTTACAAGAAGGGGAGAATCAGAATTTTTTTAAATAGCAAAGCAGTAGAAGTTTATGCAAACAAGGGTAAGAATAATAAGAAATCAGCTTACAGGAAAGAAACGATGGGAATCAAGATAAGTGGTGTGGCTAAAGTCTAATTGTGCAAGTTGCTGTGTGATACCCAGCCAGGAGGTGCTATGGATGCAAAACAGATTGTTGTGCAACATCAATCAATGACTGTTAATATAAAAAAATCCAAAAAGCCTGGTAGAACCTTAGCCATTAGAGAGCAATCACTGCAAGACAAATGAGAAACAGTTACAGGATGCTTTGCAACCATTCCAAAAATGTCTAAGAGTAAGATTTCACTAGAGTAGGGAATAGCAAATTTCATCAGCTCATTGAGGCCAACACCATTTGTATTGAGAGTTAAATGGCATTTAACCACCTACCTCCAAGTCAAAACAGCAGTTTTCCCACATCTTGATACCTGGGTTCAACCCCCAACTTAAGCTCTTGACTTTAGCTTTCTGCCAATGTAGAACTTGGATTGAAGTAGGGATAGCTCAAGTAATTGGGTCCCTATTATCACAAGAGACCTGGCTTGAGTTTCTGGCTCCTGGATTCAGCCCTAGCCCAGCGCTGGCCATGCGGGCATTTGGGGGAATTAATTAACTAATAATCTTTCTTTGTCTCTTAAAATTAAAAAAAAAGAAGCATCAAACTAGGGATGGGTGACAAGCTCAATAAACCCTGGTCGAGTGGACAAAGCAGAAACTTAGTATGTAGATTTACACATTATAAACTGTTAGTGATGGATGCGACTCCAGAAGTCAACCAGTTCCACCCTGCTTGCTTTTTAGCTGAAGAGAAAAAAGCAAGAGATGCTAGATGACTTATTTAAGATAACTCAGCTAGAAAACAGATCAAAGTACATTCAGTGTAAGCTCAGTTCTTGTCACAATGAGCTATGTGCAAGCAAAATGCCACTCTTCCTGTGCCCCAGGAGACTGAAATAGAGCTAGAGTTTTGTCAGGACAAATATATATCCTCATTTCAGGATAACAATTCGTGCTTCAAAAATTGAGGGAAAGACAAATTTGGGTGTAGGATAATTATGAAATTATCTGGAGGCTTTTCCTATTTCCCTCTGAAGGGTATAGAGAAAAAAAATAGGATTACCAGAGGTTTGGGAATTGATGGATAGATATACTTGGGATTTCTAAAAAATTTTATTCATTTATTTATTTGATAGCCAGAAAGAGACAGAAAAACTGTCTTCCACCAGCTAGTTCACTCCTTCAAAACCCACATTTGCTAGGCACTGACAAGGCTGCAGCCAGGAGGCTGGATCACCATCTGAGTCTCCATGTGGGTAGCAGGAAGCTAAGCACTTGAGCTATCCCCTGTTGCATTATCAGGGATCTGGAAAGGAGAATGGAGCCTAGATTTGGACCCATCTACTTCAACAGGACACGTGAGTGTCTCAAGTGGTGGCTTAACCTGCTGCACGGAACACTTGTCCTAACAAACTCGGAATTTGGAATGTTTAAAAGTTTTGGTTTTTTTTTCCCCCCTAGGGCCGGTGTTATGGTTCAGTGGGTTTAGCCAACACCAACATCCCATATGATCACCTGTTCAAGTCCTGGCTACTCCACTTCTGATCCAGCTCTCTGCTAATGCACCTAGGAAAGCAGCAAGAGGAGGCTCACGTTTTTGCACCCCTACCACCTACATAGGAGACCTGTATGGAGTTCTGGGCTCCCAGCTTCCGCCTGGCCCAGACCCAGCCATTGTGGTCATTTGGGGGTGTAGACCCACAGATGAAAGATCTGTCTCGGTCTCTTTCTCGCTACTAAAATAAAAATAACACTTTTTAAAAGAGACTTAAAAATATTTTTTAAATAGAAACAGAAGGCTGCCTCCTTGTGCAGCTCTCTGGGGAAGACTGCTGCTGGAGGTGGAGCAGCAAGGGCAGCCGCCTGAGGGCAAGCATGCCTTGTGTTTGAGGAGGCTGGTGCACCTGCAGCAGAGGGCATAGGGAGAGCAGTAGGAGGCAGCATCAGAGGAGCAGTGGGCGTCATCTCACAGGGGGCCTTGTAATTCATTGGAGGACTCTGGTTTTACTTTAATTGAGAGGAGACATCCTTGGAGTGTTGTGAGCAGGGGAGTGTTCTGGTCTGGCAGATGCAAGAAAACAAACAAGCGGCTGCTGCGGCTGCTGTATTCAGGAGGCTCTGGAGTGGTCAGAGCAGACCAGTGAGGAGGCTCTCTCAGTAAGGTAGGCGGTGAAAGTGGCTGGAAGCCAACTGGTAGCAATTGAGATGCTGGGAAATTGTCAGAGATGTGGATAAATCCTGTAAGTAGAGCTGACCCATTTTGTTAATAGATTAGATGGGAAAAGTAAGAAAGAAAGAAATAGGGGCCTGGGAGAACCTTAGGATTTTTGCCTTGAGCAATTATAATGTTGGAGCAGCTCTTTGCTGAGATGGAGGCACTAAGAGATCCAGGAGGGGAGGCGGAAGACTGGAAGTTTGATTTTCAACCTGGTTTACTGCTATTTGTTCTTAGAGTGACTTGAGATTTGCTGTGTATGAGGCTATGTGAAAAATCTAAGAACTTGAAATAAATTAACTTCCTATCAGTTTTGGTCAAAATACCAATTAATATTTTTTTTATTTTTCAAACCAGAAAATATAATAAGGATTTGATAAACATTAAAAAATATTTAGCATTTACATATAAATGGAAGGTTTTTTTTTTAAAGATTTATTTATTTATTTGAAAGGCAGAGTTACAGAGGCAGAGAGAGAGAAAGAGAGAGGTCTTCTATCCATGGTTCATTCTCCAGATGGCCACAATGGCCGGAGATGTGCCCATCTGAAGCCAGGAGCCAGGAGTGTCTTGAGGGTCTACCACGTGGGTGCAGGGACCCAAGGACTTGGGACATCTTCCACTGCTTTCCCAGGCCATAGCAGAGAGCTGGATCAGAAGTGGAGCAGCAGGGACTTGAACCGGTGCCCATATGGGATGCCGGCACTGCAGGCGGTAGCTTTACCCACTAAGCTACAGTATGGCCCCCCTGGAAGGTTTTTGTTTGTTTGTTTGTTTGTATATATTTGTTTTTATTTTATTTGAAAGGTGGAAATATAGAGAGTGAGAGACAGGGGTAGACAGACAGGGCTGGTCCAGACCTGAGTCATTAGCCCAGAATTAATCTGCCTCTCCCACATGGGTATTGGGGACCCAAGTACTTGAACCACTGCTGTCTCCCCAGGTGCACATTAGCAGGAGGCTGGAATCAGCTGCGGAGCCCAGGCCTTTTTTTTTTTAAGATTTATTTATTTGACAGGTAGAGTTACAGACAGTGAGAAAGAGAGACAGAGAGAAAGGTCTTCCTTCCATTGGTTCACCCCCAAAATGGCCGCTACGGCCAGCGCACTGTGCCCATTTGAAGCCAGGAGCCGGGCGCTTCCTCCTGGTCTCCCATATGAGTGCAGGAGCCCAAACACTTGGGCCATCCTCCACTGCCCTCCCTGGCCACAGCAGAGAGCTGAACTGGAAGAGGAGCAACCAGGAGTAGAACCAGGTGCTCATGTGGGATGCCAGCACCACAGGCGGAGGATTAGCCAAGTGGGCCATGGCTCTGGGCCAGGAGCCCAGACTCTTAACACAAGCACTCTGGTATGGGATGTATGCAACCCTAGTGACATTTTAGCTGCTGCACAAAACGCCTACCACCCTAACAGAAGGCTGTGCCCTTCATGCAAATCAAGGTAATCTTTTTTACCCTGGATGCAAGGAAAATGTTCTAAATATACAGTTATGGGGCCAGTGTTGTGGTATAGCAAGTGAAGCTATCAGCTGCAAAGCCGGCATCTCTTAGGGGTGCCAGTTCAAGTCCTGACTGCTCTATTTCCCATCCAGCTCCCCGATAATGGCCTGAGAAAAGCAGCAGAAGATGACGAAGTACTTGGGCCCCAGCCACCCACATGGGAGACCCAGAGGAAAGCCTCCTGGCTTCAGTCTGGCCTAGCACCAGCTGTTAAAACCATCTGGGGAGTGAACCAGCAGATGGGAGAGTGCTCTCTCTCTCTCTCTCTGTCTCCTTCTCTTGCTGTAACTCTGACTTTCAACTAAATAAATCTTTAAAAATGTACAGTTCTCATGTGAGATAAGGATAACAGATTCAGTTAAATGTGTAATGATAAGTTAATTTTTATTGTATGACTTTGAAATAAATCTCAGGTAGTGTATCTCCTCATTTATAAATATATCTTTAAAAATGTTTGCATCTGAAGAATCTGCTTTATCCACTTATTTATCTAGCTACAGCTTTGAATTGCATAGAAGACCATATCTATCTACAGTATAGGTGTAAGAGGTCCTTAAAGCAATTCTAAATGATAATACTAAAGTAAAAGTTCTTCAGTGAGATTATATTACACATATTTAAATGAACATCTCCCTTTTCTCATTCAATCTTGTGTGAAGTGTTTGCATTTTAAGTCATATTTGTGTAAACCTAAGTTGTATACCTCCTTGAGAAAGTACAAGTACAACCACTGCTCTTCTAATTGAGATGCAGCTCTGCCTATGTCTGCAAATGAATTAACTGTGCACTTTCCTGGGAGATTAAAAGCATTTTAATATTTTGTTTATGAAAGCAGGAGATTTTAAATGATCCAAAGAGAATTTCTAGATCAGCACTGTTCTGAAAATATTTAAGTGGAGATGAACTTTTAGCTATTATACAACTGTGGGACATTAAGAGATTACCTAAGAAATATTTTGCATGATAGATTGATTAATACATGTTTATCTCTCAGCTGTCTCCAGAATTCAATTGCACAGATTATCATCAAATTTATACGGCCTCTGGTGGAAATTTATTTTAGTCAAGGATATTCCGCAGGACACCGAAAGGAGGGCATAGATTTCAGCTATTCTCAGATGCTTCAAACTGATCTTTGTGGTACATCAAGGATTTATTTTGGAAAGGACATCATAGGCTCCCAGGTCTGGAAGTGCCCACAAGGGTTCATCTAGTTCATCGTGTCATCCCAAGGATTATTAAAATCGCCAGATGCAGAACCAGTCATAATAGGCTGGTTTTCCAACCTGTGAACTCTGGGGAACTCTTCTAAAGGCAGAGTCTCCTTTTCAAAGATATTAAAAATAGGGTTCCTCCTCATTCCACTTTTGCTGAGACCCCAGCAGTGGTGGTGTATTTTAAAGGGTCTCCTCACAATACTTTAAACCCTTGAAAGAGTTTAGAACTTAAAGTTCAAATAATCTTCTCTTTGTCCAGGTCTTTTGGTGTTCTTCAAATAATAGTCTTTTGTTTAAAGAAAATCAGACTTAAACTTGTGTATTAAGTGATTAAAGTAAAAGCTCATTATTATGTTTTCCCTGTTACTTCACCTCTGATCTTTCAACTATGACCTCTGTTTTTGATCCATTTCCAAAGTATTAAAATATAACCTCTCTAAAGAACTAGCCTTTATAATAGCACAATCACCAACATGGCCCTTGGCTATTTCCAATTATTCAGGCCGTGTTCTCCAGTTTTGGGACTACCTAGGTTTTTTTTTTTTTGTTCATTTCTTATCAGTAGTCACTCAACTTTCTCATTCCAGGACTCTCAACATTTCATTATTTTGGACATTAATATCATTAAAACTTTAAAAACATTCTATTTTCTGCAACTCTTTCTAAGAAGAAAGAGGCAAAAAGTGCAAAGATTATGTTAGGATAGAGGATGATTGGTGATTATTTTCAAAATACTCTTGAATACTGTTGCTCTGTCAACAGTAACTAATATACCCATACATATGCATAACTATATAAAATACTAAGGGATCAAAATTTAAAGTACACTAAAATCTCATGTTAACAGAAACTTTTTACCCAAAAATGTATTTATGTTATTTATTGGAAAAGCGGAGAGCTAGAGCTAGACGGAGACATCTCCCATCTATTGGTTCACTCTCCAGTGCCCACAAGATCCAAGCTGGGCCAGGCTGAATCTAGGAGCCCAAACTCAACCTAGTTCTTCCAGGTGGGTGGCAGGGACTCATGCACTTGGGCTGTCCCCTGGTGACTTCCCCAGGTGTATGTTAGCAGGAAGCTGGAACTGGACGCAGTGTGGGGGAACTCATTGTGATTTGGGGAGCAGATGCCACATGTGCACCTTAAACCACTGCACCAAATCCTGCCTGGATGACAACATTTTTAAAACACATTTTTTAAAAGTTGCATTTAATATTTTCTATGTGTAGCATGCTGGGAGTCCAGGGCCTTACAAAATCAGTTTTGAATCATTTGGGGACTTACTAAGTAACTTTCTATTCAGTGTTGCCCTTCAACAACAACAAAATAAATTAGTGGTGCTATGTGTAAATAAAAGAAGGAAATGGTTTTCTTTAAGGATGTGGCTGAGTGGATTAAAAGGTGGGGTGGACAGTGGAGGAGTAAAGGGTGACCTGGTGTTTGCTGTACCAGCTCACTGGACTCTGGGAGCCTTCATTCCCAGGAGCCGAGTGCCCTCTCGGAGTATCTCAGGAATGACGTAGCGTCCTGTGGAGGAAGACGCTGGAGCTGGAGCTTGTAGCAAACCCTGAGACAGTCCATGAGGAGCTTTGGACGACACATTTTCATTGCCCCAGATCCCTGTTCTGTGCGCATGGGTGGTAATGGTCCCCGCCCCAGATCAAATCACCCTATGATGAATCCTGACCCAGAACACTTCTGCACCTGGGGCACTTGCTTGCCCCTCTTCCCCCCACGCTGTTTTCCTTCATGACTTTGCCTTTAATATCAGCAGGAATTCTATGGCAGATGTTTTCTTCTTGTCTTAAAACATGTTTGTTTATTTCAAAGGTAGAATGACAGAAGGATACACACACACACACACATACACATTCCATCTGCTGAGTCATTCCCCACATGCCTGGGGCCAGGGACTCCATCTGGCTCTCCCAACTGGGTGGCCGGGATTCAAATACTTGACCATCACCTGCTGCCTCCTAGGGAAATGAGCAGGAAGCTGGGTTGGAAGTGGAGCAGCCAGGGCTCAAACGAGTGTCCTAAGCAGGAGCTTAACCTGGTGCACAACACCTGTCCCATGGCACACTTTGCAGGGATGTATTTTTTCTCCTACTTTTCTCCTGTAAACACATTTAATTACATTCAGCAAGCATGTTCATTTTAGGTATAAAATTCTTCAAACTTTCAGATGCAGTGAAAGTATTCCTACCTTCAAGGAGGCTTCTTCCAACTTTTCAGATGGATTCAACAGCTCCATTCTCTTGCAGTCCTGTATCTTGGTTTACATCTTTGTTGAAACTTATCCTGCATTCTCTAGACACTTATCACTCAACGGTGAGGATCTGAATGGATGTGAGCTCTCAGGAGCAGAAGCCACATCCTATTTCTCTCTCCAGCATACTTCTTGGTGCTTCGTAAATAGTCAAATAAATGCTTGTCGGAGGAATTAATGAATGGATAAACAAGGGCAAGGTCTTATGGATTTTTGGTTATCTCTATACCATGCAATGTCCTGCTTGTGTTTATGGTGTTTTTTGTTTTGTTTTCATGGATATCATGCTTTTATATTTATTAAGTGGAAATCTGGTCTTCAATACAAATGAGCAGTCTTAATTCTTAGATTCCCCTTAAATTCAACTTGAATAATTAAAGCACCGTGGGAACTTCTGTGTCTGTACTAGAAAATCCTGACTGAATTGCTACAAAAAAGACCCAAATTAGGATTGGTCAAGGGATCGGCCACATCCTTTGACTTGCTTTATCAGAGCTTGCCATCAACATAAGCATTTGTTTTCTGATTCATTGCAGCAGTAAGTTTCTTTCCTAATGGACAGGTGTTCCTCAGATGGAACGCAGCACTCCTGTAAAGGATATGAACTTGGAAATGTTAGCCATCAACTTGGCAGTAGGGGAGTCCGGAGCCAAATGATGCTACTTGTGCTTTGAAGACATCACCTGGGCTCTGCCCCTCCTTCCCTCCTTCCCGGCCCCCTCTTTGCTCTCCTTCGGTGGAAGAGGGTCTTTTGTTGATTCAGTGGATTGTGTAGGTTGGGAGGTCTTCTCAGTTATGTCAGGAGTAGTTTCCTCCTTTAAAGAGGGATAACAGATCTAGATGCTTCTGAAGATCAATGCCTCATGAAATGAAAATTGTCCATAGACTCTAAGAAACTATTTCAATGGAAAGGATTACTGTTTTTGATCTATTAAAGGCATCACCCTTAGCAGCAGAATCCAGTACTTCCACTTGTGCCTTTCTATGTCCTTTCTGTTGACAACTAAGTAACCTGGTAATCCAATCTTCTTCTAATCAGGAATGTGCTGACAGCATGCCCTTGCTGCATCTGAGCAATGATCAGTTGAGGTGAATGTCTCTTGCTCTTCTAATACTGAAGAGACAAGCGTAAAAGTGCGGTTTGGAGGGCAGGTGGGTGGGAGTGGCCATGGTTCTGGGAAGGACTGGCAGTGAGGACATGTGGAGACCAAGCGGGAAGCCACAGAATACCTCCAGCCCCTGAAACAGCCCTGTGATCAAAGTACCAAGGCAGTAATTAGTCTTCTTTTGAACAAAATTAATGTGTACAGATTAAAAAGGAAACTTATGCTGTTAAGCAAGTCATTTCAAAGTTTGAAACGTTAGATGAGGAAAGCTTCCCCGATTAACAGAAGGCTGGCTTTGTTGCTGGAGTTCCAAAACCATGTGTCTGCAGACAAATGTAGTTGTCTTTGAAAAGACTCCTGGAAACCTAGGGGTGAGATTTAATCTATCAAGTGGTTTCCCTACTAGAGTACATACTGGGTAGACCTCAATTTTGGGGGAGAAACTGTGTGAGTAAAGAAAGATGTTAAAGAGACCCAGGCTATGCGTGTGGGCAGGCACGCATGCACTCCCATACACAATGTCCTTGTTAAAGGAGATGGAAATGAATGGAAGTTTATGTTAATGAAGCTTGTCTTTTATGGGATCCAGGTGATTTTAATTGTTTATGTATGATAAAATTCATCCTATTCGTAATGTTAATTTAAAAAAAATTTTTCAGAAAACACCACTATCAAGAGATTACAGAATATCATGAAAAAAAATATTAATTAAACTTCAGTATACTAGACAGTTCCAGAGGAGTGAAAAATTGCAAGATGATACGAGTGATAAATACAAATAGGGAATCAGGAAACTCTTGTCTTCAGTCTTTGCGATTTTCCCAAGAAACAGTTGTTTATCTTTGGAAACATCCTGCAGGCTGGGTCAGCAATGCTGTGAGAATCGTGCTTTCCATTGCATTTATTCCGCTTTACCCACCTCAAAAATGAGTGCTATAAGGATGGTATTTAAATATGTAGTTTGGAGAAAGTAGAAAGAAGTAGAGGAGCAGGAGGAATGACTTAAATAAATTTCCTACCTCCTAGGTGAGATCTGGGAAAATGTGCTTATTTCAATGTTGTCATTCTTTAATTTTATTGCAGCGTAGCTCATTGTCTTGTTAAATCAGTTGGTGTCTAGGCTCCAACTCTCTGATGATGAATAGTCAGTAATTATTCATCAGTTTATTACTCATTTTTTACCCTTAGCATTTTGCTTGATGCATACATAGTAGGTGCTCTATAAGTGCATTTTAGATGAATGAATAAATAATATTTTATGTCTTTAAAGCAATTTCATGCACATTGTGTCAGTTTTTCTCACCTCATTCGCTATGTGTGATTATCATCCTACTTAGGAAATGGCACAATTAATTTTGTGTTTCTTCCAGGGTGTCCTGGTCTGCGATGAGTGTTCCTGTTCAAATTAAACCCCGAGTTGACTGTCGTTTAGTCTCAGGAGGCAGACACGTTTGTGGGCAGCCTTCTGGACCTCCCTTCCTCCTGTCCTCCCTGTGATCTGGCCTGCTCTGCCCCCTTGCCTCTGTGATCTCATCTCCCACTACGATCGCTCTTACCTTCTCCATTGCATCTGTTCTGGCTTCCTGATGTTTCCTAAAACACACCAGCTGTGCTGGGCCTCAGGATTTGTTCACTAACGATTCCTCCACCAGAAACATTCCAGTGATATCTGTCTAGGTTTCTGTCTCAGGTTGCATCTTGGTCCAACACTCTGCTAGGTATTATTGCCATTCACCAAAATCCACCTCCTCTACCACTGGTGGATCACACCTTCCTTCTTCCTTGGTGTTAGACATGATCGTGCGACTTTGGCTAGCCAAAGAAGTCATCTGAGCATGGGTGGCACATGCCACTTCTAGGGGACTGTTGTAAGAACCTGGGTCCAATTGTCCATGCTCTCTTCTCTATGTTGCTGCAACTGGTGACATTTGTGATGATGGGGCCTTTAGCTTCCTGGGTTCCTGAGCGAGGATGGCTTGGACAAACGCCTGCCAACTAAAATGGACCCATTGCAGGAGCCAGTAATAAGATTTGTTGTTCTCAAGCAACTGCTGAGATTTGGGATTATTTGGTACGGCCAATCACAAATGGTGCACCTGTTACCATTCAGTACTAGAGCCTCCTTTCTCCTTCCTGCTTAACCTTTCACAGCGCTCACCACCTTCTAATTAGATCCCAGATAACATACGTACCATGTTTCTTTGCTTTACTTTTTAAACCTCTCTTCTTGTGCCTTACCCAGTAGAATGCAACTCCATGGTTAGGACTCTGTTCTGTTTAATTATGTGAACATCAAGATTTCAAGAAATTCTTTGTTGAAAGATTGAACAAGTAAATGAATGAACATTAAGCAGCCCTATGGACTGTTCTTGGTGCTGGAGATGCAGAGATGAATAGAACATCTTCCTTGCCCTACCTAAGTCTCATGAGTGACCCAGATATGTCAGTGTATAAATACATTGACCAATGCATTCAGAAGAGTAGACATTCAGCTACTGCACTGGTAGGAGACCCCAGTAGCCATGTTACTCTGCCTTGTGATATATGTCAAGGCAGTCTGCAGACAGGTGAAAATGAGCTGGCATGTGAAGCCCAATTAAGAGAGATGCCTGCAGACAGGGGGAGTAAGGCATTCTAGGAGGGGAACAATATGACGTAAGAAAGTAGGTAAGTAGTGTGGCCTACTCTGAAGATAATTTGTATTGCTGCAGTTCTGTATATGGAGGCTGGGAAGGTGGGAGGGACCAGATCCTGACAGGCTCGAACGCCATACCAAGGAGGTTGAACTGTTGGCGCTCAGTCCACAGAAGGAGAATGACAAGAGCCAATCAATTGTATTTGCATTTTAGAAATATCATCGTGACTGTAAAATGGATGCTGGAGGAGACTGGCTGAGCAAAAGGCTATCAAAATAGTCCAGGAAGGAGATGATGGCTGTATAAACTAAAACATAAGCAATGTGAATTCAAGGGAAGTGATAGTGACATATTGACCATGGGGAAGACTTCAGAGGATTCAAAGTGGAAATGTGAGCTTTGTTTTATTTTTAAAATTTTTATTATTATTTTAGTGACTGAATGAGCCTGGGTTCTATTTATCAAAACAGGTAAACAGCAGAAGGACACATTGTTGTATTAAAGCAACTATGAAACTTCAGTAGTGAGTACTCAATAAGTCATTGGATGTATATGATTATACTTTTGGGGAGTTGTTAACCATGAGGTAGTGGGAACAAGGCTAAAGATAGAACCCTACAAATTCAAACATGTTGGAAGTGGAAAAAGAAAAGATGACCATGGTTAGAAAATGCAAAAGCATAAACCAAAACTGAGCAGGATAATGCAAGAGAACAGGTCTTTGAAACCCAAGAGAGTTCAGAGCATCAGGGGATGAACATGGCAAATTCTGCAGAGAGGTGAAGACTTCGGAGAGTGGCCACTGGATTTCATTAGTAGAAGTTTGTCCACTCCTGGAAGCGCAGTCTGTGAATATGGCTTTAATTACCCACATGGAAAGAAACCTTAAAATCCTGCCTCAATGATCTTGGGCTTGCTGAAGGAGTTGAGGAATGTGGGGTGACATCTCAGAACCACACAGTTCATTTGTAGCAGGGTTGACTTAAAATGCTCCCTGTCTTTGTATTTTTTTCTGCCCCAGGACTAAATTTTTAGATATTTGAAAGGTCCCTTTCAACCAGGCCTAATAGATCTAGTAACAATCATTATTTCCCTTCTTTTCTTTGCCGGATCACATCCAGTTCAATCCTGTTGATTCTTCCTCCAAAGTATATCTCCTTTCTACTCAGTTGTCTCCTTCCACTTCCATGACCACAGCTCATTTTCTCCGGCTCCCATGACTGCAGTGCCCCCCAACTTGTCTCAAAGCCTCCACTGTGTCCCACCATCCTCCACCTTCAACAGAATAGCAAAAGCTTTCTTTTAACAGTGGGTTAAGCCACTGCCCGCAATTCTGGCATCCCATATTGGCACTGGTTCAAGTCCTGGCTGCTCAACTTCCCATCTAGCTCCATGCTAATGTGCCTGAGTGAGCAGTGGAAGATGGGCCAGGTACGGAAACCCCTGTCACCCACATGGTAGATCTGGAGAAAGCTCCTAGCTTTTGCCTTTGACCTGGCCCAGCTTTGGCCATTGCAGCCACCTTGGAAGTGAACCAACAGATGGAAGATCCTTCCCTTTCTCTTTTTTCTAAAATAAAATAAATAAATCTTTATCATAATATCAGACCCTTGCTGAAAAATTCTAAAGGCTTCTCATAACACTAGGAATAAAATCCAGCCTCTAAACATCTTTCTTACTGTATTTCCACGGACTGTTACTGCTGCCCACAATGTGGACCATGTCGCCCTCCACTTTCTGCTGGGGTACTATTTCACATCTCACTCTTCTTTCTGTTCCTTAAATAAGGTGGCACATTCCTGCCTCACGGCCTTTGCACCTCCATTCCTGATGGCTCTTTTCCCCGATTTTCATCACCCAGCTGTTAGCCCCAGTACCATCTCCAGAGCTGAGGTCTCCATTCTCATCCCAACTAGAGGAGCCTCCCAATCCCCACTCAGTCTTCATTGCCTCAAAATCTGTAGCACTTCTTTCATCACTTTTGGAATTATATTGACTTTTGTTTGTTTACTTATTTCATCTGTCTTCTCTATGAGAACATGGAGTGTATCTATCTTATTCGCTTAGTATTCCCAAGGCCTGGAATAATGCTTGAATTCTAGAACAACAGCTAACCCTTACGTTTGCCATTTTCACAACACTGTCTCAGAACTTTTACAGATATTAATTTCTTTATTATTTGTTTAATTTAAAATTTTTTTATTTTAGGTAATTTGTCAACATATAAAAATTGCATATGTTTATGGAGTAGTATGGGATGTTTTGTTATGTGTGTACATTGTATGATGTCTAATTGGGGTAAATTTATTTACCCTTTAAGCCATTTAACATTTCTTTTTTTTTAATTAATTTATTTATTTTTTTGACAGGCAGAGTGGACAGTGAGAGAGAGAGAGACAGAGAGAAAGGTCTTCCTTTTGCCGTTGGTTCACCCTCCAATGGCCGGTGGACAGCGCTTCATCTGATGGCAGGAGCCAGGTGCTAGGTGCTTTTCCTGGTCTCCCATGGAGTGCAGGGCCCAAGCACTTGGGCCATCCTCCACTGCACTCCCGGGCCGCAGCAGAGGGCTGGCCTGGGAGAGGGGGCAACCGGACAGAATCCGGTGCCCCGACTGGGACTAGAACCCGGTGTGCCGGCACCGCTAGGCGGAGGATTAGCCTGTTGAGCCACGGTGCCGGCCATTTAACATTTCTTTACAGTGAAAATATCCACTCTAGGATCTTTTTTTTAATACATAAATATTTAGTACATTAACATTATCTACATACAATGGAACCCCAGAACTTCCTACTCCTATCTAGCCATAACCTGGTGCCCATTAAAAACCTTTCCCCACCCTCCTGCCCTGTTTCCTTCCCCAACTTCTGGTAACCATCATTCTACTTTTTTTTTTTTTTTTTTTTGACAGGCAGAGTGGACAGTGAGAGAGAGAGACAGAGAGAAAGGTCTTCCTTTGCCGTTGGTTCACCCTCCAATGGCTGCCGCGGATGGTGCGCTGCGGCCGGCGCACCGCGCTCATCCGATGGCAGGAGCCAGATGCTAGGTGCTTATTCTGGTCTCCCATGGGGTGCAGGACCCAAGCACTTGGGCCATCCTCCACTGCACACCTGGGCCACAGCAGAGGGCTGGCCTGGAAGAGGGGCAACCGGGACAGAATCCGGTGCTCCGACCGGGACTAGAACCCTGTGTGCCGGCGCCGCAAGGTGGAGGATTAGCCTGTTGAGCCACGGCGCCGGCCTACCATCATTCTACTTTTAACATCTATGAGATCACCTATTTTTTGGACTCCACATGTGAATGAGATCATGTGATATTTGTCATATGTGTTTGACTTATTTCTCTCAACACAGTGACCTTCAGTTCCATCAATTCTGTTACAAATGGTAAGCATTTCAATCCTTTTCTATGACTGAGTAATATTCCATGGTATACACGAACCACATTTTCTTTATCCATTTTCTTTGATGTAGACACTGAGGTTGCTTCTGTTTCTTGGCAATCTTCACATCAGTTCTATGAGGTAAGAACAATTCAGGAAACTGAGGCACCGAGTTAGGTTATTAAGGGCTTTGCTTATGCCAACAAGTGACAGGATTCTGGAGTAGCACTTCCCAGACTTCAGCACCCATCAGAAACTGCTGGGGAACTTGGTAAAAACAGGTTGCTAGTCCTTCCCCACTGGTGCTCTTGACACTGCACTGGGAGACTTCTATATACCATTGACTTTTTCTGAATGCTACTCCAGCAGACAAATTGTAAAGACTTTGGCAGATAACAAAGGAACCTCATGGGAACAGAAGGAACTTACCTCTTCTACGCTGTGTTGACTTAATTAATTTGAGTGACCAAGATGGTTTCCAGCTGACTTGATGGGAATTTATTTTTAGTGCAGTTTAGAAAGGCCATAAACATGATCCAACCACTCTTACTTTCATTCAATGTGAGGTGCATGACAGCATTGCTTTGGCTTGTGCTTACTATTAAAGAGCATTTTTTCAAAACAAAAGGAGAAATGCAAGAATATTTATTAAAAATTTATAATACTTTAATGCTTACCATTTAATCCTTTTAAATATAAGATGTTTGCTCTAAAATGATCTTTAGGGACTTGTAGTGTGCTGTGGCACATTAAGCTAATGTCTACAATGCTGGCATCCCATATCAGAGTACCAGTTCAAGTCCCATGGTACCAGTTCAAGTTCCAATTCAGCTCCCTGCCAATGAGTCTGAGAAAGCAGCAGAAGATGGTCCAAGTGCTTGGATCCCTGTCACCCATGTGGGAGACCTAGATGGACTTCCTGGCTCCTGGCATCAACTTGGCTCAGCCCTGGTCATTTGGGGAGTGAGCCAGCAGATGGAAAATCTCTGTCTCTGTCTCTGTCACCCTGCCTTTCAAATAAATATTTAAAAAAAGAATGAAAAAGACAAATCAAAGACTGGAAGAAAATACTAACAAAGTTTAAGAGGATATTTAAAGAATTTTAAATGTAAGACAGTTTTTACTTGAATTTTTTTCCCTAGGTAACAACCCTACTCCGCACCAGAGACTTGAAGCTACAAAACCTTGCTTCCCTTCAGATTCTTCCAGGCATTAGCATTCCAACTCCGTATCTTATGACAAAGACTAATACGAAGAGAAAATGGCACACACTGGATCTATTTAGTGATCAAGATAGGGGTGGGGAGTGGTAAATGCTACCTTGTTCTCATTACTACTGGGCTGAAACTGTCATCAGTTATAATCACTCACCAGATCCCCAGCATGAGACTTTGTTGGTAACTTCAACACAGACTCAGCCTCCGTTAATCCAGTCTGT
Source organism: Sylvilagus floridanus (assembly GCA_949820135.1). NCBI lineage: Eukaryota > Metazoa > Chordata > Mammalia > Lagomorpha > Leporidae > Sylvilagus > Sylvilagus floridanus. Next base: position 11,228,713 of record OX463246.1, on the reverse strand, counting down.
ATGTGAAGTGTTTCTGGGAATACGTGAAAAATGCTTATATTGATAGTATTTTCTTCGTTTAAACAAGCATGTGTTGAGAAAGAAGTGATGCCAGCCCATAACTGGGAAGTTTTGATAAGACAGCCATTTCTAGCTTATTGCCCCTCATCTTGTAGGCGTAAAAGAAAGTGTTCCAAGCATGTGCCTTGACCTGTGTTTTATTGTTGTAGATACCTATGCAGAGTGTTTCTTCTGTCTTTGCCTAATACTCAGAAATACCATCACACTGCTTCCACTGTTGCTATGATGTTATGCTCACTTTGTGTAGTTTGACTTCACTCATTCCTTCCCTTCCTTCTCTGGTTTATCCCCTTGCCTCTTTCCCTTCCTTCTCCCTCTCTTTTTCCCTTGATTTTTTTTCAACAAGTAATCGTTGGGTATATAGTATCCTAGATTTGGAAAGTAAGCCCCTAGTAGTCATGCTGAAGAAGAAAACACAAACATACAGGAAGTGTGTGGTTCAAGGTGATAATCATATGAAGAAGCAAGAAATTAGTGTTAGAGGGTCCGATGAGCAGTCAGCAGGGATAGAGATTCCCCAGAGGAACTGGTTTTTGGGATGGTGTCCTAAGAAAGTTTGATGCATCTGTTAGTGAATAATAACCTCTTCAAAAGTAGTCGCTGAAAACAGCAACAACTTCTGTTTTGTCTTCTTGTACCAGCAGGGTTGGGCTTAGCAGTTTTCGGCTCCACCTGTTGTCTGCTGGTATTGGAGCATCTAGGAGGACTTCTCCACTCTGTGTCTGCCACATCCTTTAAGTGGCTGCAATAGGTGGCAGCTGCGTGGGTCTCTTTCTGTCTCTCTCCACAACATCCCTCAATAGAGTAGCAGGGTCTCTTTGCATGTGGCTCAAAGTTCAAAGGGATGGCATTTCAAAGGCATAAGTCTCAGTACTGACCAAGACCTTGCCTGGAACAGCAGGTTAAGCTCTACCTTGAATTGGCCTCTGATATTGGATGTCGGCATCCCAAGCAGTGGTTTGGTGCCTGGGATTGGATCTTGCCTCCTTTTCTGATCTAGCTTCCTGCTTATGTGCTTGGGAGGCAATGGAAGATGGTATGAGTATTTGGGTTCCTGCCACCTGCACGGGAGAATAAGATGGAGTTCCTGGCTCCTGGCTTTGACCTGGCCCAGTCCCAGATGTCTTCTAACAGATAGAAGACCTCTCTCTCCCTCTCTCTCTCTTCCTGTCACTGAGCCTTTCAAATAAATAACTTTTTTTTTTAAAACAAAGACTGCTTATATTGAAATTTGCCAATACTGTACGGGCCAAAGCAAATCAGTATGAGAGGTATAAATACATGGTTCTTAGGGTGGGGGAGGACAACCACTCCAGACAAGAGGCTCAGACTGTATAAAGGGTATGGGGCAATATGAGTCAGATATGGTGAATCTGAGAGTATGTGATGGGAAAACTTGTACAACCATCCATTGGAAGAGAAGTTATGGGGGGGGGGAGCTAGTTTTAAGTATGATAAGTTTGAGATGATGAACATGTCCTCTAGTCAGATACAGAAAATTTATTGGAACAAGGACATGAGCTGCAGACTGCAGGACTAAATTTGATAGTTCTATGGATAAAATAGTTATAACCTTAAAACCCAGTGAATTTTTAGAAAGTAGTTGGGTCAATGAACTTTGAGTAATATTTATAGATACAAGCTAGGAGAAGGAAGAGAGTCTGATTAGGAGACAAAGAGTGCTACATATTCCCAGGTGAGTGAGGTGGTACAGTAGGTTAATCTCTTCTTGGGATGCCTGCACCCCACATTGGAGTGCCAGTTCAAATGGTGGATGCTCTACTTCTGCAAATGCATTCTGGGAGGCAAGCAAGTGATGGCTCAAGTGTTGGGCCCTGGCCACCTATGTGGGACACTGTTTAGAGTTCTGGGCTTAGGACTTCAGCCTGGTCAGCCCTGGCTGTTGGCATTTGGGGAATGAATCAGTTGATGGAAGGTGTCACTGTCTCTGTCTCTGTCATTCTTCCTTTCAAATAGATGAAAAAAATATATAAAAAGATATTACAGAGGCCAACATTGTGTTGTAACAGGTTAAGCCATTGCCTGTGAAGCTAGCACCTGGTATGGGCACTGTTTGAGCCCTGGCTGCTCCAGTTCCTATCCAGCTCCCTGCTAATGCGCCTGTGAAAACAGTGGAATATGACTCAAGTGTTTGGGCCCCTGCACCCTTGAGACCCAGATGAAGTTCCTGGATCCTGGCTTTGGTCTGGCCCAGGCCTAGCCATTGTGGCCACTTGGGGAGTGACCCACCAGATGGAAGATTTCACTGCTCCCCCTCAACCCCATAACTGTCTTTTAAATGATAAATAAACCTTATTTTTTAAAAAGATACTGCATATCCCACTCCAATTTTGCGATACTGTTAGAATTTTTATATTTCTAGTTGAATTTGGCTCTCATTTACACACATGTGGGAGTAGAATTTACTGAGAAATAATGCAGTTTTGTTTTAGCAACTTTTACGGTGTAGCATCTCTGATGCTGTAAACTATTGACTTCAAAATATGCATTTATTAATACTAGCTAATATATTTGAGACTTCCTCATGGTTCCCCAATCGGGAGGAATTACTGTATGAAAACAGAAGTTAATGATACAGCTTGACAGAATTAAGCCTTGCTTTATTAATCTTTCCACCTGCTGTCTTGCTTGTGGAAACATCAGAATTGTACAAAAGCTTAAGGTTTGATGATGAGTCAATTTTCTTCTTACAAAATGGACTTGACGATAGGCTGGATCAACACAAACACAGGAGATTAAAAGTTTTGTACAGAAACATTTTCTTTGTATCCACTGACAAAGCAAAGTCAAATTTCAGAGACGATAGGTAGTTTTCCAAGAACTCATTGCACACAAAAATGAGAGTTGTTGATTGAGGAGCTACCTTCAGAAATTCACTGGGTAGGAGCAGGAAGTTTTGTACTTAAAAACTTGGATAAGTTTTTATGAACCTTTTGAATACCTCTCATAGGTAGGGATTTTGAAGTATTTTTGCACCCAGATAAACTTGCCTTTTAATTCCATTTTCCAGAAACTTTGTCAAGTACTCTTGCATTATTGTCTTTAAGCTGCAGATTAGGAAACTGAAACCCAGAGATCATGTGTGTAACCTGCAAAGGTGACATACACAGCTGTCAAATGGCAGAGCAGGGATTAAACACACATTTCTGTAAATTTTTAGATTTATTTATTTTTTAAAAAATGATTATTTGACAGGTAGAGTTAGAGAGAGAGACCGAGAGAAATTTTCCATCTACTGATTCCCTCCCCAAATCAATGGCAGGAGCTGGGCTGATCCGAAGCAGAAGCCCAGAGATTCTTCTGGATCTTCCATGTGGGTGCAGGGACCCAAGGATTTGGGCCATCTTCCACTGCTTTTTCCCAGGCATATTAGCAGGGAGCTGGATCAGAAGTGGAGCAGCTGGGGCTTGAACCAGCGCCCATATGGGCTGCCAGCACTGCAGGTGAAGGTTTAACCCACTACGCCACAATGCCAGCCCTGCATTTCTGAATTTTTAAACTCCTATCCAGGCACCATTTTATGATCCTCCTCCTACAATGTTGAAATTCCCTTATTTTCTATCATTTAAAATTTGAGAGGCAGGAAGAGAGTTTCCAGTTTGCTCTTCCATTCCCCAAATGCCCACAGCTACCATGGCTGGGCAGACATCAGGGCCATGATCTGGAAACCCAGTTCAGATCTCCCACAAGGGTGATAGGAACTCAACTACGGGAGCCATCACTATCGTCTTCCAGAATCTATGTTAGAACAAAGCTAGAGTCAGGAGCTGGAAATCAAACATGAGATATGGGCATCTTAACCACTAGACTTAATTCTCACTTTTTTCTACCTCTTAAATTACTGAGCTGTGAAATGAAGGACAATTGATAAATGGAGAAAGGACACTTATGATATTTTCTTGCTGTGTCATAAGGGCCACATCTGTAATCAAATGGCCATTAGTGATTATGAATACATGGCACGTGCTGTGTGTCAGTACTTTTTGCTTGAACTGCATTTCATGGCTTTTAAAAGGTAAATTATTTTCATTTTATTTGAAAGGCAGAGAGAGACAGAGACAGACACAAAGAGATCTATCCACTGGTTTGCTCTGCAGACACACTTGAACAGCCCGAAGTGGACCACAGCAAAGCTGGGAGACTGCAACTTCACCTAAGTTTCCTGTATGGGTAGCAGAGACCCAACTGCTTGAGCCAGCATCTGTTGCCTGCCAGGATGTGCATTATCTGAAAGTGGGGGAGCTGAGCTGGGACTGCAACCAGGCAGTCTGACTCCTGTGAGATGATAGGCATTCTTTTTATCTTCCTTCTGCAGATGAGAAAACAACATAGGGAGGTTAGGTAACTTGCTCAAGATCAAGTCAAGGTTCAGATCCAGGTAGTCTAACCTCAGCCTAGCCTCTGACTTTAAGCACTACACTCATTCCCTTTTAGTTTTAATTTGTTTTCTTAAACGATACATCTTGGGCCGGCCCTGAGGTTCAGTAGGCTAATCCTCCACCGATGGCGCCGGAATCCTGGGTTCTAGTCCCGGCTGGTTCACCGGTTCTGTCCCGGTTGCTCCTTTTCCAGTCCAGTTCTCTGCTGTTGCCCGGGAAGGCAGTGGAGGATGGCCCAAGTCCATGGGCCCTGCACCCGCATGGGAGACCAGGAGAAGCACCTGGCTTCTGGCTTCAGATCAGCGCAGTGTGCCGGCTGCAGCGCACCGGCCGCAGTGGCCATTGGAGGGTGAACCAACGGAAAAGGACCTTTCTCTCTGTCTCTCTCACTGTCCACTCTGCCTGTCAATAAATGAATAAATAAAATTAAAAAAAGATACATCTTGTTGTGAATTTGATAACAAGAAATTCAAAATTAGCCTACTTAAAGACTCAGAGTTCACTTCTTTCCAATTTGTTTGGAAAGCTAAAATGGTTTTGACTGGGATAATCCAGTCATCTTTTGTGTTAAATAATTTTACCTTGTAAAATCCTTTTACTCATTAGGTGTCTACTTATTTAATCACCTGTATATATATCTAACAGACACACATAGGTTGCACATACTGAAGAGTGCCATGTGACATTTTGATATGTCTACATCATTGTGTAATGTCCAAATCCAGATGCACATTTCTATCTCCTAAAATGTTTTTCATGTCTTTATAGTGAAAACATTCAAAATCATTCTCAGGGCAGGGATCCAAGGGTTCTCATTGCTATTAACACAAAGCAGTATTTGCATTTAACTTAAATATTGCTCAAATAAAAACCATTCCTGATTCAATTTAAAAATAATGTGAAAATTAGGGTATTCCAGAGATCAGCTGCTTTGCAACTAAAAAACAGATTGCTAGATCTGACCATATCATTCTGCACCAGAGGGATGCTGTCAGAACCAAAAGAGTCTTTCCCCAGAAAACCATTTCACACTCACAAATGAGCCCATTGACGTCAGATAGGCTTAAAATTTTAAATTTAAAATTATGCTTTTAGAGAAAAGACAGCTTATTGATTTTGATTCTATAAAAATAATTGCTAAAGTGATGTTAAGGAATAGTCCTAGAAATTAGAACAGGAATCCTTTTGGCAAAGATAGGTGACACAATGGAAAGGGAGATTGTGCCCCTAGAATATGTTCAGGTGACTGTTGATGGCGTCTGCCTCACAGCACAGGTGCCAGTGCTGGAGTCAGGAAATCTCAGAAACACAGGAGGAGGAATTTTAGTCAATGTGACCAACATTTCTGACTTCCCTCACAGCCCCTGTGGCAAGCAGGATTTGTTGATGAATGTACATGGCTGCCATTATTCTGACAGTTCTCCTCAATTCTAAGACAAAAATGAAATAAGGTTTTCAAGTGAGTTACTTAACATAACATGGAGTTCATAATTACTGTGCTCCACTATTGTGCCAAACTTTTCCTTTCTATTTATAATGTTCTCTAGATTGGTAAATCTTTCAGTTTTCACAATTAATTCTTATGTCATTGTAGTGTTCAGTAAAATAGAGATCCATGTATAAAATTCATTTCAAAATCAATGTAATCTTCTTTACATCTATAGGCTCTGAAAATAGACTGGAAGGTGAAAGAATCAGTTAAGTTATTCATTTATGTTTACAAAACTCTCTCCAGTCTTTAAATAGAGACTTCCAATGAACTTCTAATATGAAATTAGCTTAGTCTGATTAATTCTTTGATTTTATCATTTTAAATGACTCATATTTCAAAAGTGTTCAGAATCTAAATATACAGAATAACTGGTAGTATAATGCAGTGACTAGATACACCATTCTAATAATATTTGGGATACAAAAGTAATTATATATATTATATTAGATTTATTCGCTCATTGTAAGAGGACTTATAATACATACAGCTTTAATTTATCATAACTTTGACAATTCCTTGGAATTTTTATTATAATGAACTAATGAATAACTAAATATGCTTTAGTCATAGTCTTTCATTCAGTGAACATAGAGTTTAGGAAACATTCTGTGTAGGAATATGAATCGCAAAGCAGAAAGATTTTTTGCTAGCTACTTGTATCCCCTTGTGATAGTAGGTATTAAACTGAAGCTAGAAGGAGATTCCTTACTTTCATATGGTCTTCAAATAATTTTAAACCAACTAAATTCTTTTCATGCTTGAATTTCATCTGTTCCAATAACCCTAGGCTCTTTTTTGAATCTTGTTATCATAGGATATGTGATTTTAAAAATGTTTTTATTTAAGTCATAAAATGTAGCCCTAATATAGCATGGATATCACATGACTTTGGATTTAACGTGAGCCAGTCTTCTCTCAGCTAACACTATTGTTAGAATGAGGTTCCCACAAAAATCACAAAAGGTGAGACCTGTATTTTAGGTGAAGTGTAACTAGCAGTTTCTACAATGAGGGAAATGGTTTGTTATGATATAGTGAATTCCAAGACAGTAGGAATTATTAGATTCCATCGACTCCAGTTTAGTGATTAGTGATAGATTAGAAGATTAATCACAGACTTGGACGGTGAGCTATGCTTACACTGAAGACAAAGTCAAGAAGGTTATTTGGAGATTTGATCAATACAAGTTCAGTTTTCCTCTGAGTTAATGATTCAATTCTCCACGTAAGTTGGTTAGCATATCAGTTTGGCATACATTTAATCTTGTTGTTTCTTTATTAGATTCATAGTAATATTTCATCAATACTTATTAGTCTGCTTTCCTAGGATGACCCCTAAAAGGTTAGAGGAGAATTGTGTGTGAGCATATTCATTTGTTCTCTCATTCATTCACTCATCCATTCATTCAACAAGTATTCACTGCTGCCCTAGTGTATGTTAGAGACTGTGCTACTTCCTAAAACACAGAGAAAACACAAATCTTAAATAAATAAGGGATGATAGCTACTGTTACCAAGGTTCAGAAAAGCAGAGGTAGGCATGGATCAAATCATCTAAGTATGAAAGTGTTATTATAAACAGAAATGTCATGTTGTGGGAATCTGCTCAATACTCAGTATTAAGAGCAACCAGGCTTTGTCTGGAGGTGAAGTAAGGGTGCCAAGAAAGGGTCTGCTGAAGGTTATGTAGGGTGGAGTAGAAGGGAGTTTTGCATCTAGATGAGAAAAGACATAAATAACAGGCCCATGTGGGAGGGGTGTGGTGAGGGGAGAAGCTGAATGGAGGGCAGAGTCAAAGGCGTTCAGAGCAACGGGAGAGAAGCACAAGACAATTGAGTGCCAACCCACTCAGGAACTTTTGAATGTTAGTTTTTATCCTCAGAACAAGTGGACATGTTTTGAGAAAGGGAGTGTAGAGGGCTCGGTGGTAGCCCCCTCAAAGGTATAGCCACATTATAACCCCTAGAACTTGCAAATGAAATTCCGAAAATGTGCTTGTGCAGATAAAGTTAAGGATTCCGAGATGAAGTCATCCTGGATTACCCCAGTGGACCCTAAATCCCATCGCACGTCCTTGTAACAAGCAGACGGGGAGAAGAGACAGGAAGGAGAGGGCCACGTGAACATGAGCTGGAGTGAAGAGTCACAACAAAGGGACCCTCTCAGCTGGAAGAGACTGGAACAGGCAAGGGGCAGACCCGCTCCCAGACCTGTGGAGGAAGCACTCCAGGCAGGCTCCTTGGTTTCAGACTCCGGCCTGCAGATCGGTGAGGAAGTGAGCTTCTGTAGTTACCAGCTTGTGGCAGTGGGATATGGTGGCCCAGAAAATCAGTTCCAGGTTGGAGACTTCATCAGAGTATCCTGGATGTTCACCTGCAGTTTGGGGACCTGATCTTAGTACTGGGGGGGTGGGGGGGCCAGGGAGTCACTTTCTTCAAGGAAAGGTTGGCTTGGGCTGTAGAGATGATTCTGGAAATAGATTGACGAGCTAGTTGGGAGACAATGTTGAGAGGACTGGGTGATGGACTACTGGCCCACTGGTTAATTTTAAGATTCATCTTCTCTTGTTTTTGGCAGAAAAACCGGAGCCTTATTCACTCAAGTACTGTTTATTGACTGCTGTATGTTTGACATCATCCTAAATTCTGGCGAGGGTGGCAAATAATTCAGATAGGATTGTACAATTTCAGAGATGATGGCTAGGGAATGAGGACAAATCCTAATGTGTGCTTGTGAACATGCAACCCAACAGAAAGCTAGGAAAAGCAACATTGGCTCCATTCATGTTGGACCCAGATTAGCCATTAAACTGCACTTATACCAGAAACAGTTGACCAGAAAGTTGTCATAAGGCATGAGAGTTACCTTTTCCTGTAGCAGCTTTTTAAAAAGATGATGTCCCAACACAAATTATGATGTGAAGAAAAGGAAATAATTACAGTTAGATGTCGTGGTTAATAATTTTTAAAAAGCTAAACAAAATAACAATAATTGCTTTCTGCTCTGTATAAATGAAGAATTTAACTAATTGATTCCTTGAAGTCCACCTTAGCTTAATTTTTTTTTTTTTTTACTCCATATCATGAAGTCCATTGTCAAGAGTCTTTCTTTGGAAAGAATTTGTTGAGTATTGTTTGAGAATAAGAATTAGTTTATAATTCCAACTTAATTTAAAGAAGGTGTAGGGGGCTAGGGTGTGGTGCAATAGATTAAGTTGCCACCTGCAATGCTTGCCTCCCATGTGAGCTCTGGTTTTGGATCTTGGATGCTCCACTTCTGATCCAGATCCCTGCCAATGCACCTGGAAAGGCAGCAAAAGATGTCTCCAGTACTTGGGCCCTTGCCATCTCTGTGGGAGACCTGGCCAGAGTTCCAGACTCCTGGTGGCAGCCTGGCATGGCAGCTGCAGTTATTTGGGGATTTACCCAGTTGATGGAAGATCTCCCTCCTCCCTCTGTCTCTGGTGCCCTTTCTGTCTATAGCTTTGCCTTTCAAATAAATAAAATAAATCCTTTAAAAAGGTGATGTGGATTTTCATGTTTTCATGTCTGGTTTCTAGATCATAATTGATTTTTTCCCCTGAAAGGTTGATGTGACATGAATCAGATTCCAACATATGAAGGGAGTAAAAAATTTCATGGATATACATACATGTTGTGAAAAAAACTAAGCATGGATTTCAATTTTTTCTCCACCAAAATATACTTATATTTTAATTCTATTTTCCATGAACTTTTTAAAGTAGCCACCTAACTCTGGTCTTCACTGTGGATTTTGTGTATTCTGTATGGCCAAATGTCTATTCTAGCATTTAGAAGAAAGAGAGGCAATATGGACCTTGAGTTTTACTTTATGGGCATCTGAGTATAATTTCAAGTATTAGCTCTGATAAGTTTCCATCAGCATCTGGTTAGGTCTTTCTAGCTTTAGCTAATTAAAAAAATTATTCTGACTGGCCCCATTCTGTAGGGTTTTCTGAAACAAGGGCAAATCCTGAACACAGGTCCTCCCTTTTTCTGTGTCAGAGGGAATGAGCAGGAAGTAGAACAGAGCAGGGTCCATAGCTGGAGACTGACAGCCCAGGGGGTGAATCTGCTCCATGGCTCACCAACTACAGTCTGCTTTCTGCCTTGTGTGATTTGTAAAATAACCTGTTTGATAACACATTTTGAGGATTAGCAAATCTGCTTGTAAGATTCTCAGGAGTGTGGTGGGGTGGAATAAATGGCACCACTTCCTCCGGGTATTGCAGGTGTTATGGAGGTCATCCACCCTCTGGAGAGGAGCTGCCACTGTATAGCTGCTTTGGTGAAATGCCCTGGCTTCAGGTCCGGGGGCCGGGCTCACTGGAGGAGCTGGGTCGTAGCTGCTCCAGAGGGGGATGGGCAACAGACATCCAAGGGAATGCAGACAGGAGGTCCCTAGGATTTCCAAAAGCCTAATTCTGCTCTGTTCAGCCCTGCTTAGGGAATGGGAAATCATACTGTGCTCCTAATGGGATATCACTAAAACTTCTGTACATTGTCTTACGTATTTATTAATTTTGTGGCGCGAGTTTCATTGTAAATTGGTAAAAAGAGGACAAACACCTCGCCTCCTGTTATTGCCCTCTTGGCTGTTTCTTGGATGCTTCTGAAAGCAACACTTAATGTTTTCCCTTCATAAATGTGTGTACTTAGTAAAAGTAATATTTACTCTCACGAATGACTAAACACCACTGCAGTGCAATCCAGGAAACACCTGACCAAATTTCCTCAGAGAAACCACATAGTTGGCTCTGTGTATCTTCAGAGATGCATCTTGTTTTTTTTACATGTATTTTTATTTGAAAGGCAGAGAGAGAGAGAGAGAGAGAGAGAGAGAGAGAGAGAGAGAGAGAGAGAGAGAATCTTCTATTCACTGGTTTACTCACCCAGTGGTTGCAATGGCCAGGCTGGGCCAGGCAGAACCCAGGAGTCTAGAACTCCATCCCAGTCTTCCTTTTGGGTGTGAGGGACCAAGCACTTGAGCTGTTATTGCTGCTTCTCCAGGAGTTTTAGTAAGGAGCTAGATGGGAAGCAGAGCAGACCAGACTTGGAACTGGTACTTTGACACGTGATGCTGACATTGCAGGTGGCTTAACCTGCTGCTGGCCCCCACAAACCAATCCTGGACTGAAAATATTCAGGGAAGCAGAAGGAAATTCCAGAAAGTTCCAAAATGCAAAACTTGAGTTTGCTGCTTGTTACACACTAAGCGAGACCAGTTGAGGAAGTGATGTGTAGGCACGGCTGCTGCAGCCCCCGCTGTTTCAGTGTCTCAGTCGCTCTCCAACACTCACTGGAGCTTGTTTTGCCTTGTATCTCATTCAGATGGTGCATAATTAGGCCTTCAGTGGTTGCGTCTGTATTGAACACCTACAACTTTCCCCCTTATCATTATTCTCTAAACAATACAGTATAACAAGTATTTACATAGAATTTACAAGGTATTGTAAGTAATCTGGAGATGATTTAAAGTATACCCAAGGATGTGCACAGGTCATATACAAACACAATGTCATTTTTTTATAAGAGACATGAGCAACTGTGGAGTTTGGTATCTGAGGGGGTCTTGGAACCAATCCCCCACGGATACTGAGGGAAAACTTTATTTTAGTAAAGATCCATTTACTTTAAACTATGTTTATTTTAAAATATGTTTAAAAATCACATCGGCTCATATTTTCTCACATTTTATCTGAGGAATGCACAATGTTTATTTGTAAAATGGAAATGAATTTTAATATTGCACTGCTTACTGCTGTGGGGTTTAGAGTTGACTTCATATCATTAAATGCATGGATGAATTAGTGTATTTATTTGCATGTATGATATATCTGTATTTCAAAGCAATATTTCAAAGGATCACCAAAATATGTATGTAAGGTTTGTATTTGCCTCCTAGTAATGTTCGTAGAGAGGGTATGCGCTACACAGATCTGGTTTTATAAGAAAAAATTGGACTGTTTGGAACTCCATTACCCAATTTTCATGGACATAGATGTAGGCAGACATGTATGCAAATCTTCCGAGTGTTTATGACATAATTTTAAAATCTGACAATAAATAGGCAAGATCAAATTCTACCCACAGGTGACTTCAGATGGGTCCAAACAGTGCCTTTGCTCGTCTCTATTTCTAGCACTGAGCCAAGATGCACAGGGCCAAGGGTAGTTTGTGAGACAGTTACCCACACACATTTCATTTCACGTTGTGGGTGCCTCACGGTAAATAGCCCGAGACAGAGAGCAGGCTGCAGATATTGCCGGGGGTGTGTGGAGGCAGAGAGCAGGCTGCAGGTATTGCCAGGGGTGTGTGGAGACAGAGAGCAGGCTGCAGATATTGCCGGGAGTGTGTGTATTTAGCCTTGAGCATGAACTCTTTTAATTAGGCACGACATGCTCTCACTTTCCCTGCACACTGTCCTCCAGATTCTAGTGCTTACTCTTTTACTTATCACAAATAGATTTTAATCATGGTTTAAACATAGGAGAGCCTGGTTTCACTTTGATAACGTGGGTATTCGATGCCCATGGAAGTTAATGGGGGTTATGAATACCTTCAGAGGGGAGGGTACTCCTGCCGCTTCCGAAACAAATCTAGAACAATTTAAGATGCCCTGCAGTAATACAGAGCTGGTCTAGGGGTCAATAAGAGGGTAAATATATGTTTTAAAAGATTATTTTTGGTGAAAACTCTCATGGCTTTGGGGCCCAAGGGAGGAATAGCCAGGTGTGAACAGAAAAAATGGATAAACGAGCAATTATGCCTAGGGAAAATGTGTAAATTTCGGTTTAACTTGGCAGAAAGCGTGTGTATGGGAAGGCCTTTTTATGAGTGCAATTTATATTTCCAGGGATCATTGTAGCCTTTGTTTATCCCTCAGAACGTTCTTGTGAGCTGTGTATTTCCTACCAATCAGCGTTATGTGACAGTGACACGGAGACACATTTATCATTCGGTTTCCAGGATCTAATATTATAAGTGATCAGCTAAGCTACTCTCAGTAGTGCAAATAAGGAAACTGAGAGCTAACAGGGACAAAGAGCTTTCCTCCAATACTTGGGTATATGGACTGGCTTCCAGAATAAATCATGCTGTCTGTGTTATCTAAGAGATGGACAACAACTTGTTGCTATGTACGTTGTTGCCTCCCCATCTTTCCACCCCACTCCATTCTCTCCTGTAGTTGGTCTCATAGTTACCAAGATGCTAGGAAAATGCTTGTTTAGAGCCTCTACTCTTTTTTCTTTTAAGATTTATTTATTTGAAAGAGTTTCAGAGCAATAGGGAGAGACAGACAAAGAGATAGAGAGATATCTTCTATCCACTGGTTCACTTCCCAGAGGGCCACAATGGCCAGAGCAGAGCCAGGCCAAAGCCAGGAGCTAAGAGCTTCATCTGGGTCTCCCACATGGATGGCAGGGGCCCAAGCACTTTAGCCATCCTCTGTTGCTTTCCCCAGGCCATTAGCAAGGAGCTGGATTGGAAATAGAGCAGCAGAGACACGAACCAGCTCTGATGTGGGATGCCTATATTGCGGGTGGTGGCTTTTCCTGCTACATCACAACACCAGCCCTGGACCCTCAACCCTTGAATGTTGTTTATTTTTTTTATTTTTTTTTTTTATTTTTGACAGGCAGAGTGGACAGTGAGAGAGAGAGACAGAGAGAAAGGTCTTCCTTTTGCCGTTGGTTCACCCTCCAATGGCTGCCGCGGACAGCGCGCTGCAGCCGGCGCACCGCGCTCGTCCGATGGCAGGAGCCAGGTGCTAGGTGCTTTATCCTGGTCTCCCCATGGGGTGCAGGGCCCAAGCACCTGGGCCATCCTCCACTGCACTCCTGGGCCACAGTAGAGGGCTGGCCTGGAAGGGGGCAACCGGGACAGAATCCGGCGCCCCGACCGGGACTAGAACCCGGTGTGCCGGCGCCGCAAGGCGGAGGATTAGCCTGTTGAGCCACGGCGCCGGCCTGAATGTTGTTTAAATACTGCCACTGTCACCTTGTCCTTGAAACCCATCAACAAATATTAACTAGATCAGTGAAACCAAATGCAAACCTTCACTCCCTCTAAAGCAACATAACAAAAATAGACTAATGCAAACACCTGTTGTGGGGTACAATAAAGAAGACCTGTGTTGATCTGCGTTCTTAGTGTAAAACCACTCACTCATGATCTTGGGATGGGGAGCTTGCCCTAGGTGGCCTGAGAGGGCCTGGTGGAAACACCAGGGCCCTTATAGAGCAGCAGCAAGAACACAAGCGACCCTCAGAGAGGGGGAGATGTTGAAATGCCAGGTGGAGGTATTCTGAGCTTGGAACGCAGTGGCCTCTGGGAACTGAGCAAGGTGAAAATAAGAAGACCACATCCCCCCTACAGCTGCAGAAGGACACCGTCCCTGTGCTTATTTTTCCTAGTGCCCACCCCTACCCACGTGCCTTTTGCATTCCTGGTCTTTCACACCAGATGTTTTTAAAAAAACTATCTTCAAAGTTTAGTGTTCAGGTACTCTACCAGGCATGTCTGGTTGTAGGCTTTTTTATTATTCATTCTGTTTATCATGTTGTGGTGTAGTGGTACTTTTGATTTTCTTCTACTTGTTCCTTGATTATTTGTGATACTATCCTTTTGTTTTGTTTTTAGAAAAATGTCATGTTCAGACCTAGTTAGATAAATATTATAACTGTTTTTCTTGTTTTTCCTGTATTTGTCACTTAAAATTTTTCTATCCTTTCTGTAATGTATTCCCAACTCTATTTTAGTTTGTTAAATTGAATTTTTAATTTCAAATATCTTGCTTTCCAATAATTCTTGATTTGCTTCTCTTCCATCATTGTGCACTTTTGCTTTACATGTGTGTTTTTATCTCAGATCTTCCTGAGGTTGTCAAGTTTTAAGACAACTTTTTCTTCTGTTTGCTAAAATGAGCTCCTGTTGCAGATTAGCACCAAGAGGGTTTCTTAGGGAGTGCCTTGGGATCAGCATCTGGGGAAGGGAAAGAAAAGACACAGGGCTGAGCAGAGGGAGAGGCGGAGCTGCAGTGCAAACTCAGCGGAGTTCTCAAGCCAAACCTGGGGGAGTTCTGAGGCTGAGATGGCGCAGCAGGTGCACTGGTTCCAACTTACCCAAGTCTGTTGAGGCAGGACACACATATGTGCAACAAGTTACACACATGTACAGCAAGTTGGAAGAATTAGATTGATTCCTTGCAGCCAGAGAGAGCAGCAGCCCAGACTTCGTTGGGAGCTAGTCCCTGAAGGTTCAGAGAGTTGCCCAGGGTGGATGGAGTCTCAACTGCACCACAGATGAGAGGCCCTGGAAAGCAGCCCAGCTGCAGGTTTATGTCGCAGGGTCATAGGGCTCACTGAGTTAAAGCAGTGAAGGATATTCTGTTTTGTTGCATTTCCAGCACATTCTATAGTTATTTTTGAGAACTACAAGCAAGAAGAGGGATGGGGAAGAGCAGAGCTGGGTCACTACAGGATGACCCTCCAGCTCTTCCCCATGCTGGAGTCAGGGGCCAGGTCTTGACATGTCCGTGCTGATCAGTCCCTGGATGTAGGACACCCTAGAAGGAGCATGATCCTGGGTGAAGGGGCTCTCTTCAGCCAACACCATTCCCTCAGAGCTTCCTGCTGGCAGCTCTCCCAGCCACATTCATTGGGCAGGTGTTGTAGCATAGCAGTCAGATTGCTGCTTGGGACACCATATCTGACTGCGCCCCATATCAGACTGATTGGTTTGAGTTGCAGCTACTCTGTGCTTCTGAACCAACCTTCTGCTTATGCATCTGCAAGTGAACCAGCAAGATCTCTCTGTGTGTGTGTGTGTGTGTGTCTTTGTCTTTCTGCCTTTCAGATAAACATAAATACTTTTTTTTAAATTTTTATTTAGAATATAAATTTCCAAGGTACAACTTGTGGATTACAATGGCTTCCCCACCCATACCTTCCCTCCCCCCTGCTACCCTCCCCCCTTATCCACTCCCTCTCCCCTTTCGTTCACATCTAGATTCATTTTCAATTCTCTTTGTATACAGGAGCTCAGTTTAGTATGTGTTAAGATAAGATTTTAAACCATTTGCCCTCACATAGCATCACAGAGTGAAATATACTCTGAGTACTAGTTATAGCATTAAATCACATTGTACAGCACATTAAGGACAGAGATCCTACATGATATTTTTAATTTATTTTTTTTAAATCGATTGATCATAAATACTTTAAGAAAAGAGTAGGTCATTCATTTTATATGGTTCATCTCAGCGTTTACTGCATATCTCTCATTGTCTCTGACTCTTTTTTTCCCCCAAAGTTTTATTTATTCCTTCATTTTATCAAGGAGAACACGGGAGTCCCCTTTCATTGTAAAAATGTTTGGAAACATGTATAACTTTGCTGCAGTTTCAGGGTGCTCCAGACACCCATGGCCATATGGGTGAGCACTGACGATTTCTAGAGCACTTAGAGAATAAAATACAGTCACATCGAATTTTGTGATTAAACCTCTTGAAGGCAATAGATATGTCTCAGGGGAGAGATGTGCCAGTTACAATGCTCCCATACTCTAAGGCATTCACAAGGAGGCAGGGCAACAGTTTTCATTCATCCTCCTCCTCCTCATCTTCCTCTTCCACCTTTTTCTATGCTGCTTCGGCGGGGCCCCTTGTGCCAACAGCAATGTCCATCTTGTCCTTCAGCGTGGCCACCCCAGTGATGTGTGGCTGCTTTTTACCATTTTTCAACTTATTCCACATCTCCTCCCGCTCTTTGGTCACAACTCTAGGAGACGGCAGGGTTTGAAGGTTTAATCTTGGGGTGGAATTCCCAAGAGAACAGGAAGAATACAGATGGTGGTCTTTTAGAGGCATTAGCGTCCTTTTTTTCTCTTGCCTCCCTCAGCTGGTCTGTAATCCTTCATTTCCCCATCATAGCATATTTTATTTGCCTTAGTCATTCATCAAATTTAGACTTTCCTCCAGACATTCTCTATCTCTCGGAGCACTTCTTGGAAAATTCTGCAAAACTGACAGAGATCTCTGGATTTTTCTTCTTACGTTCTCTGCATGTGTGCACAAAGAAGGTGCAAGCAGACATCTTGCGCTTTGGCTTCTTGGGGTCACCTTTAGCCATCCTGACTCTGTTGTTTGCTATCCTGGGCAGTGCAGGGCCCTTATTTTTTTTTTTGTTTGAAAGGCAGAGTGAAAGAGAGACAGACAGACATGCACCGATCTTCCATCCACTGGTTCACTCCCCAAATGCCTGCAACAGCTGGGATTGGGCCAAGCAGAAACCAGGAGTTAAGAACTCCATCTGAGTTTCCCACATGGGTGGCAGGGACTGAAGCACTTGGGCCATCATCTGCTGCCTCCCAAGTGCATTAGCAGGGAGTTGGAGCAGAAATGTACAGAGGGGGGACTGCACTGTGACATAGTTGGTAGAGCCACTGCCTACAGCACCACCATCTCATATGGGCATCAATTCCAGTCCCGGCTGCTCCACTTCCAATCCAGCTCTCTGCTATGGCCTGGGAAAGCAGTAGAAGATGGCTCAAGTGCTTGGGCCCTTGTACCCACATGGGAGACCAGAAGAATCTCCTGGCTCCTGGCTTCTGATTGGCGCTGCTCCAGCTGTTGCTGCCATCTGGGGAGTTAACCAGCAGATGGAAGACCTCTCTCTCTCTCTGCCTCTGAAACTCTGCCCTTCAAGTAAATAAATAAATCTTTAAAAAAAAAGAAGGAAGAAAGAGAAAGAAGTGTACAGAGGAGCTGGAACACAAAGCCGGCACTGTCGTTTGGGATGTGACTGTTCCAAGAGTGGCTTCACCTGCCACGCCACAACATTGGCCCTCTGTCTTTTAAGATTTGGTGTTAAGTTTCCTTGGTCCAAATTTCTCTAACTCTTTGATGATGTTGTTTTTCCCTTCAAATGCTTGGTGAGTTTGGGAATCACTTACATGTGTGCATGGAGGTCTCGGCAGTTAAAATGGCAGCTCCCTGTCTGTGCTTCCCGAGAGGGCTTTGGCGTGGATGGGGGCCAACAGAGAACTCCACAGGGACGACTAGGACCCGCAGACAGGCAGCATTGCCTTTGAGATTCCCAGGCAGGGAATTATCTGCCAGTCCCAAGTGTCAGAGTGAGCACAGCCATATTCTGAGATGCTATTGTTTGTGCTAGGAGTCCCAGGTGAGTTTTTGTGTTTCTTTAGAAATTAGTCATTTGATTTTCAGCCTGGGGGTAAATGCTAATCCTGTATGCCCCATAGATCGATGTGGAAGTAAGATGCCTGAACAAAGAACAAAGAGCACTCCAAATCCAATATTGCCCAAAGTTGTTGACCATAAAAACCACTTGGGACCTCTGTGAAAACTTGATTCCGGGATCATATTGTGGGGTGCCCGAAGCCAAGCCCTCAGGGAGGGGTCCTGAGGTGCCCTGTGTTTACCTAGAATTCCAGTTTAATCTCATGGTCAGCTGAGATGGGTAACCCGGCCTATAGAAAATCCCTCAATCAATTTTCCTCCCCAGCCACTCATGCTCTCCTAACCTGCTCCCCGGGAGGCTTTTTTCTCCAGGGCTTTCCTCTATGCTTGTTTGAGGTGGGGTCTCCCACTTTGCGTGTTTATCAGTGTGATGGCTTCCATGTGCTCCCCAGGTTGCAGAAGGTCTCAGCCCTGTTCTCAGGGCTGCCATGAAGTCATTCCCTTGCAGACTTCTTTATTCTTTTCCAATGGGCTTTTAGGCAAGAAGGTTGGTAAACATGTGCACTCAAAATAGCCTGTTGAATCTAACTTCAATAATCTCATTCTGGAAAAACCTCCTGAGTTAGGCTGTTGCTAACATGAAATGTGAAAGGTTGGATGTGGGGGAGGGGGCATAGCAGGTTTGTTTAATTCTCAAATATCTAGCTTTAGAAACTGGTCAAAATTTCATGTTTCACTGAAAAGAAGAACAGAAAGGGGAGGGTACCATTTTGCTAGGCAAAGACAGTGCATTCAGTTTTTCACCACCTTCAGCCAGTGAAGAGCTGACCTGGAAGCCCATCTCCGAGTCATCCAGTCTTTCCTCCCCTCATCAACTTTCATACAGGAAGCACCTTCTTAAAACACACTTTTCCAGGATATAGAGTTGGACATCTCTTTCAGGGGATAGAAGCACAGCACCAAGCGAGTCCAGTGAAACATGCTAAGTGCAATTATGGGGGAGTCTTCAGAGTGTTCTGGAAAGTCACAAGTGAGGCACCAACCCGGACTTACATGGTCAAAGAAAGATGAGCAAGGCTGAGAGTCCTAGGGTGAACTGGATAGTCTGGGAAAGGAGCCTAAGAAGAAAGCTGTTTTAGAAACAAAGAGTCAGTAGGGAAACTGAGAGCCAAGAGAGAATTCTGGATGGAATTTCTGTGGGACTGATTTCCTTCAGGGAGGGAGGCCAGCCAGCTCCCTTGCACAGCCCAGCATGGAGGAAGTGATGCATGGTCTCATATAATGGGAAGTCACTGCAGGCTCTCATTTTATTTAAAAAGTTGTTTATTTATTTATCTGGAAAGGCAGAGAGGCAGAGAAGTAGCTTCCATCCACTGGTTGACTCCCAAAATGCTTAGGAGCCAGAAATTCACTCTGGGTCTCCCACATGAGTGGCAGGGACTCAACTACTTGAGCCTGCTGCCTCCCAGGGTGTGCACTGGTAAGAAGTTGGCGCCAGGAGTGGAGCCAATCCTGAAGATATTTCCATTGTCCTCATGATTCTCCTTTTCTCACAGTAGCAGTAACAAGACAACTTCGACCTTGGGAAGGTCATTACTCTGTAGCTTATCTTTGGCACTGAATTTAAACTACAAATGCCAGAATCACTTAGTTCCTTACAAATTCTACATACTATAGGATTTGACCCTTTAAAATGAAAAGGTCCTTTAAAAACGAAAAGAATGTTAATGGTTCAATAAATTGTTGCTCATGGGTTGATACTACCCATGAGCTTTGACTTTAAGAGAGGGATTAAGAAAAAACTATGTGCCTGCTTTAGAATGTAGGCACTCAAATACAATTCTGCTTTAAGCTGGAGGTGGATAATTCATTGTTTTGGAGTATTTTAATGCTTTTAAAATCTGAATAAACAGACTACTTTGAAGTTATACAACTAAGGCACCTTTGGTAAGTGATATCTCTTCTTTTCAATCTGCTGGAACTTATATGTCTGATTCCTGCTGATTTTCACTGGGGGTGGGTCTCACAGCACAGAATTGCTTAATGACAAAAATAATGTTAAAATCTCCATATAGCTTACCCTCAATTATAGATGTCTATATTGTAACCTTCAACAGCTCCAATTTCTTCCTATAAAATAAAGCATTTCTTCTAAACTGAGTTCTAACCTAATTAACTCTTCCTCAGCCATTGTTGTATTCTTTCTCTAATGCAATTATCTTAAATTTGAAGCTCAAATTTATAGTCCTGGAGATTTTATGATAATAAAAATAACAGTTATTGAGTACCTACTATGTATGACATTGTGATAAGTTCTTTACACACATTTTCTCCTTTAAGTCTCACAATTTTGGAAATTGAGCGATACTGACATTCCCAAGGTCACATAGCTAATAAGTGTCAAGACTGAGACTTGTCTTCCAACAGTCTGGTGGTGAAGTAATGCCTTACTTTGATGTTGTGTGGTCTCCTGATAGGAGCATTGTAGAAAATCGGCCCTTAGGGCCAGCGCTGTGTTGTAGTGGATACAGTCTAAGCCTGCAGTGCAGGTATCCCATGTGGATACAAGTTTGAGTCCCAGATGCTCTACCTCCAATCCAGCTCTCTGCTGTGTCTTGAGAAAACAGTGAAATATGGCCCAAGTGCTTGGGCCCCTGCACCTGCTTGGGAGACCTGGAAGAAGCTCCTGGCTCCTGGATTCTGGCTCCTGGCTTTGGATGGGCCCAGTTCCAGCCATTGCAGCTGTTTTGGGAGTGAACCAGTGGATGGAAGACATCTCTGTCTCTGCCTTTGTCTCTGTCTCTCTCTGTAACTCTCTGCCTTTCAAATAAATAAACCTTAAAAAAATTGGCCCTTAAATATTTCACCAAAAATGTAAAAGAAGGCTTGGAAAACCCTGAAAACCACATCAGCACAGGAAACCTTTACCCTTTGAACAGCAGGTGGTTTTCTATGCTAATTCAAGAGCTTCCTGAGCTTCCTATAGACCAGCCTAATGCCACTAGTTTGAAGTTTAACCTAGCAGCATTGTATATTACAGTTTATAGACTACTGAGCTCAGTAGCTGGCACCTGTGTCATTCATTCAACAAGTGTTATAATCAGATGAATAAGACAAGACACCTGATGGCGTATACCGTCTAGTGGAGGGAGTTCAGGACTAATAAATCGGTCAGATTCATCTAGTAGGTGTTATTGTAATTTTCATGTGCATGTAAATGTAATTGAGCTTGTAGAGACTGCTCAAACAGGGCAACTTTTGGGAGGAAGATTTATTTGTTTACTTGAAAGGCAGTTTCAGAGAGAGAGAGAGAGGGAGAGAGAGGTATTTTCCATCTGCTGGTTCAGTTCCCACATGAGCTAGGGTTGGGCCAGGAAGGAGCCAGGAGCAAGGAATCCCATCCAGGTCTCCCACGTCAGTGACAGGGGCCCAAGCACTTGGGCTAGCTTCCGTTGCCTTCCCCAGTGCATTAGTAGGGAGCTGGATCAGAAGTCGAGCAACCAGGACTGGAACAGGTGCTCATATAGGATGCCAGCATTACAGACAATGGCTTAGCCTGCTTCATGGGAACGCTAGTCCCCAAGGCATCTTTTAGGAGGTTTCTGAGGAGTAGTGGGCTTGAGTTTTGAAAGACATGAGAGCAGTCATCCTAAGCAGGTGGAAGTACCAAGGAAAGGGTTTTTACTTGGAAGTAAAGGTAGAGGTCATGTCCAGGAGATACAGAAAATATCTGGACTACAAAGTTTCTTAGGTTTGTTTGTATATTCATGTCGAATGAGAGTTAGACTTCCCAGACACTCATGAGACATTAGGAACCTGAGGATCTATTTCAAACTTCCTAAGGGAAAGGAAGAGCAATAGCAGCTCATTCTGGAATATTGCTTCCTTCTACACTGCTTGTCCTTATCTTCTGATACCAAGTCAGCCTTTGGACATGGCCTCTGGCTCGCCTGGAGAGTTTGCACATTCACACATTTCCAATCTCTTAGATAAAGAAGGATGGGAAGTTATGCTTTTATGATTACTGCTATCAGAAACCAGGCAAAAAATAATTTTCTGTTCCATTGCTTTTACTAATCATGGTTTAGGGCATATTGTTTGCTTCTAATTTTAAATTACTCTGTATTCTAGATTTTAGGTAGAGGTTTTTAGTGATTTCCTAGAGAATTTTCATGAGATATAAACTATCTGGATGAAAGGTCTGTTAATTATTTTTATTATAAAAAATGCTGAAAATACAAATGTATTAACTATTGTGTTAACAATTAATATCAGCCAGCCTACTAGATGTCTCAAGACAAATGCTACCATAGTAGTCCTTTTTTTAAATTTGAACAAGTACAAGTATCTTTAGATTACTCCCAAGGCAATCTATTTGAGTGATTTAACACCTATACTTTTAAAAAATTATTTATTTGAAAAGCAGAGGCCGGCGCCACAGCTCACTAGGCTAATCCTCCGCCTGCGGTGCCGGTACCCTGGGTTCTAGTCCTGGTTGGGGCGCCGGATTCTGTCCCGGTTGCTCCTCTTCCAGTCCAGCTCCCTGCTGCAGCCCAGGAAGGCAGTGGAGGATGGCCCAAGTGCTTGGGCCCTGCACCCGCGTGGGAGACCAGGAGAAGCACCTGGCTCCTGGCTTCGGTTTGGCACAGTGCACCAGCCGTAGTGGCCATTTGAGGGGTGAACCAACAGAAAAAGAAGACCTTTCTCTCTCTGTGTCTCTCTCTCACTGTCTAACTCTGCCTGTCAAAAAGAAAAAAAGGCAGAAAGAGGTTGAGGTAGATAGAAAGAAAAAGAAAGAGCGAGAGAGAGAAAGAGGGGGGCGGGAGGAGAGAGGAGAGACCTCACATCCACTAGTTCTCTCCCCAGATGTCCAAAATGACTGAGACTGTACCAGGGTGAAGCCAGGAGTCAGGAGCTCCATCTGATTCTGTCACATAGGTGGCAGAACACAAGTACTTGAGCTGCCTCCTGTTGCCTTCCAGGGTGTGCATTAGCAGGAAGATGGACTCGGAGTGCAGCTGGGAATCAATCCCGGGCACTCTGATGTGCGATGCAGAAATCCCAAGTGGCATCTTCTGCACCAAAAGCCAGTGCCCTAATACTTTGTTCAAATATATAAATGGAATTATTTTAAAATAAGAAAATTCCACTAAGAGACATAGTAAAGACTGAATGAAAAATAAACATCTTGGAATTTACATAAAATGATTTTTCTTAGGAATCCCAACAGTCTTTATTTGTACTAAAAATACTCACCTATGCCTTTATTCACTCAAACTGTGGAAAAACAATTAGTTCGTGCGTATAATACAATTTAGAAATCCCTTGAATGGGATAATACTGCCTTCTGGAAAAGAATGAAAATAAACTCTTTGGTAGAGTTCCTATCTTAGCAGTTTAAGTGATGTGACTCTGGAGTTGAGTCTGGAGTTGAATTCTCTCTCCATTACTTGGGAGACACACATCTACAGAAAAATCTCTTAGTCTAGTAGATATTTTGCTTTTTTATTTATCAAAAGGGGTAAACATAATGATTTTTTCTTTGTCTAAGCTTGTCAAGAAGATCAGATACTGTATAATATATACTTTATACACATTATAGATATATGTATATAGAGATAGAGATTACATATAAAGTAAAAAAATCCCAAGCCAATTGTATATACGAACAGCTATTCATAAGACATTGTACTGAGATTGGTTAACTGTGTTGGCAGTGAAAGTCCAGTGAACTGAATCTTAGGAAGAGATAGTCCATGTTTTAACTCCTTTAGGAGTTTCTCAGTGGTACGATATAGGGAGGAAGAATATATTGTCATAGAAATGCTGAATCACTTGAGTTGCAAAAGACCATAGCCCCTCTAGGAATTGCATATGGTGGTGGGATATTTCTTCAATGGCTGCTGGATTTGTTGTGTTTACTCCTACCTTAAAAACCCATTTAAGATTCCATAGGGTGTTGACTTTTATGGTGGTAAGTAGTTTAAGTTAATAGGAAGCAGAAGTTAGGCTCCCCTCAAGTTAGTCATTTTATTGCTTACCAATAGCTGTGAGGTTAGAGATGTTATTTATTTATTTAACCTTTGCCCATTTTTTCTTCCAGGTTGGGCCAACCTTCCTTCATGTGTTCCTTCCTTCCTCCCTCCCTCCCTCCTCTCTCCCTCCTTTCCTTTCTTCCTTCTTTCCATCCCTCTCTTCCTCCCTCCCTCTTTTCAGCTTTCTTATTTGTTTGAGAACCCAAGAGATGGCGAGACAAAGACAGATGGAAGAGATTTTCCATTCACTGGTTCTCTCCAAATGCCTGCACCAGGAGGGGCTGGGTCAGGATGAAGGCAGAGCCAGGAGCTCCACCTGAGCCATCACCTGCTGCCTTCAAGGATGCACATTAGAGGAACCAGAGTGGAGCCAGGACTTGAACCTAGGCACTCTGACATGGATGTGCATGTCCCAGGTGGTGTCATAGCTGCTAGGCCCAGTGTCTACCCCTCTTTGTTTCGTTTAATCTACTGGCACTTATGGAGTCCCTGTCTTGCATGGGGTGCTGGGCAGAGTCACTGCTGGGGTATTGGTAAATCCAATCGAAGACATTATCATTAACCTTAAGGAGTTCATAATCCAGTCAAAGGATTTACAGTAACATTTGAAGCAGTGCACAGCCCATTTATGGACAAGCATGCCAATAAGAACACAGTGGCAGAGAGACTGCTGGTCTGAAGGAGATGACCAGTCAGGCATTTTAAGCTCAGATAGTTTCCTCACTGGGGATGGAATGTGGCCGTGAGTCAGCCTTCGTGTGAGGGGTTGTTAGGGTGTGACTTGAAACTTTCTCATCTCACAACTCATCTCTTCTCTACTCACTGTCTTTGTTACCCCATAAACTGGACAAATTTCTGGGATGTTTTATAGTTAGCATATATACTTTCTTATATTTATATGTGTGTTGATACTCTAAGAAATTACATTTACTTTCCTCTTTACAATAAAGAGGAAAATTCACTCTGTCAGATCCTACCTAAATAGTTTCTTATACCTAGACTAATTATTAAAGTAGATACAATTGGCTGCAACTGTTCTTTTATTATGCAACATAAAGTTCTTTTTGATTCTGTTAAATAACTAAATAATGTGATTGATTCTAACCATACTTTTATAGTTTTCTATCCAGAGAGCTCTGCCCATGATGGGGCTTAATTCATTTTAATAAGCTATTTATGGTGATAAATACTTCCTCAGTCAGGTTAGGATAGGCCCCAAATTCCCAAACTTCTGGTCTTTGTTCTCTTTACACCAAAAGTTACAGAGCCCTCCTAGAGAGCTTTTGTTGATATTGGTTACATCTATTGATTTTTCTAATTAGAAATTAAAAGCAAGAACATTAAAAAATAACAAAAATAAATTCATTATATGTTAACACAAACAACACATTTTAATGTAAATTTATAGCTAAATTTTCCGGAACAAAAATAGCATTCAGTGAGAGTGACATTGTCACACATATTTGCACTTTGTTCTGGCTGCTACAATAAACCACTCTGGATTTGGTGGCCTAAACAACATTTATTATCACGGCTGTGGAGGATGGAAGCTGGAGACCAGGGTGTCAGCTTGGTTAGGTCCTCGGTGAGGGCTGTCTTCCTTGTCTAGAAATCATTGCCTTCTTACTATGTCCTCTTGGGGAGGAGACAGCACAGATTCATCTCTCCATCTCTTTGGGGCCACCGATCTCATCGTGGGGACTTTATTCTCATGACCGCCCTGTAGCCCCACCTCAAGACACCATCACTTGGGAATTAGGGTTTCAACACACAGATTTGGGTGGGGACACAAACATTCACTCCATGTCACTGCTGGATCCTAACATCAGCTTCTGCATTCAGGCATTTGCATTATCACACACCAAATGCCTTTGACATTTGTGGGAGAATAAGAACAAAAGGAGAAGTAATATCTTCAGATTATTAAGAGAATAACCATGACCTCACTGGACTAAGTTATACTGCGACATTCCAGCCTATCCTCAAATCCTAGTGACTTACGCTGTAAAGTTTGTTTTATCTTCTCTGTCATTCATTCATATCCATGTGGATAACCTGGATATTTTGCCCCATGTCATCACATTCCCCTTTTGGCCCCTCTGTCCGTTAAGAAACTGCCTAGCATGTTATTGGTAGTCATGTCAGAGGAAACAAAGCAGGGCAAGATAGCAGCTGATCCTCAAAGCTCTGCTCTGCAAGACACCTGTGACTTCTGCTCCTGTCTCTTTTGCCAAAGCAGTTCATGTAACCCTAATCAGAAAAGGTGGGAGGTCTAGCTCTCTAGTAGAGAGAGAGACACAGGATATTACGTAACAGAGGTAGTATCTACCATAGCCACTAATATTTATAAGGCACATCTAACTCTATTGTGTCAAGTTGGATGCCTTAAGACTTTGATGTTGGGCAAAGTTTTCTAAGGTTATCTTTACTTTTTTCTCAAAAACCTGATCCTATTCCTGGTTTCAAGTATTTAATAATCTGCCATATATTCACTGTTTAATAAACATTGATTAAATAACGGATCAGATGGGGGCCGGTGCTGTGGCATAGTGGTGCTGGCATCTCGTATGGGCACCAGTTTGAGTCGTGGCTGCTCCACTTCTGATCCAGCTCTCTGCTATGGCCTGGGAAAGCAGTAGAAGATGGCCCAAGTCCTTGGGCCCCTGCACCCACATGGGAGACCCGGAAGAAACTCCTGGCTACAGATCAGTGCAGCTCTGGCCACTGCGGCCAATTGGGGAGTGAACCAGTGGATGGAAGACCACTCTCTCTCTGCCTCTCCTTTTCTCTTTGTGTAACTCTTTCAAATAAATATTTTAAAAAAATAATGCATCAAATAATGGAATGGGAGAGGGAGCGGGAGATGGGAGGGGTGAGGGTGGGAGGGAAGTTATGGGGGGGAAGCCATTGTAATCCATAAACTGTACTTTGGAAAATTATATTTACTAAATAAAAGTTTTAAAAAATAATGCATCAGAAAATGGAATACATGATGAAATATCATTTAGATTTGGGCATGATTCTTATGTGTCTCAAATCCTAAGAATAATATATCCGAATAGCAGCCAGATTAGCTTTTGGATCTGGGATGGGTTTGAATAATCCAGCACAACCTCCTCATCCAACAGATGATTCAACTGAAGTGTGAAGAAATTAACTAATATCATTCTTTTTTATTTTTTTTATTTTTTATTTTTTTTACAGGCAGAGTGGACAGTGAGAGAGAGAGATAGAGAGAAAGGTCTTCCTTTTGCCGTTGGTTCACCCTCCAATGGCCGCTGCGGTAGGTGCGCTGTGGCCGGCGCACCGCGCTCATCCGATGGCAGGAGCCAGGAGCCAGGTGCTTTTCCTGGTCTCCCCATGGGGTGCAGGGCCCAAGCACCTGGGCCATCCTCCACTGCACTCCTGGGCCACAGCAGAGGGCTGGCCTGGAAGAGGGGCAACCGGGACAGAATCCGGTGCCCCGACCGGGACTAGAACCCGGTGTGCCGGCGCCGCAAGGCGGAGGATTAGCCTGTTGAGCCACGGCGCCGGCCAACTAATATTATTCTAATGTTGGAAATGGAAATAGAGTGAATTGTGTCCAGCTCATACTTTAGAAGTGGTACTAAGTTTGGGATGTCTTGGGAAGTCCAGATGAATAAGCAGATGACATCATCTTACATATTTCTGCATCAGAGTTGCATGTTGCTCAGTGTCAAATTTCTAGGACTAAAAGGAACAATAAGATATCTCAAAGTAACTGTAAATAAAACTTGTATTTATTGAGTCTCTTCCAGGGCAAGGAGTCTTTGCTAAATTCTTATTTCTACAGGCTTGAACTCATTTTCAGTGCCACTGTGTCAACTACTTCTATACAAGCCATTTTCTAAAACCAATTATGCTTATGGAAATATCTTACAGATGATAACAAGGCTATATAATATAAGTCGCCAAGATGTGAGTGGTTGCTCCCACCTCCAATAAATCCAATTAAGCATTTGTATTTTATTTTCATTAACTCTAAAATCAGAAGTCCCAAGCTTAAGAGATTGGTTGAATATAGAAAATTACCCAACACTGCGTTTTCCCACAGTGTAGTAAAAACTAATCAATGCAAAGAAAAATAGCAGTTTGTGTTCACAACATATCTTCTTCCTTGGACCAATGTTTTATTCTAATTAAACTTTATTATTATCCAATGGGGGTAGGTAATAGACAAATATTCCCTTTTTTTAGATGAAAAAAGGCACAAGCAGATTAAGGGAGAAGCCAGAGGTCACACAATGTGCGACTACCAGAGCCAAGAATGCATCAAGATATCCTCTTCTTCCAAGATGGCGTCCTGGACTTGGAGCCACAGTGACCATGCTTCCACATTTAAGAAAGAATAAAGACTGGAAAGGCATCCTGGTCAAAATGTTTGGAATGAAACCCAATTATACATATGGCAATCATCTTGGGAGGAAATAAGAAATAGTGTCCATTTCCCAAAGTATGCTCCCCAATATTTTATTGTTTTCCATTTTCTTTATTCAAAAATATCTATTGTCCAACTTCAAATACATGCAAATATAACTGTGATACAAAGTCTCGTTCGTGCCATTAAAAGCCCTCATGTGTGAATGGGTGTTTAATTAGGCTGTATTAGATTAATCCCATGTCCCCATTGGTTGTAACAAATGAAAAGATAGTGTGCATGTCATGGGGATAGACATTTAAAGCTCAATGTAACTTTCATATTTTTCTATGTGATCGGTCAGCTAGGACTTCCTTTCAATTTAATGGAAATTTGGTTTGTAAATCAGAAAACCTTTTTAATTGCAAAAAATGCAAAGCAGAATTTTTTTTTAAAGGATTGGCATTACCTTTGTTGTTTGATACATTAAAATAAGTCCCACAAGGGACAGCTCTAAACAATGAACTTCATATAAAATAGATAAAAGCTTGTTCCTTGGGCCTATCCAGTAATCCAGACAGAGGTTTGGAAAGAACAACCTAATACTTCCAATATGATAGTATTGCCTAGGTAGCAGTAGAGCATTTGTTATAAAAGGTCTTAAATGTCATTTCCTAATGACATTTTGAGGTAATTTTAAGCACTTCTAAAATAATTGCATATAGATTATAGTTATTGTATAAGAAAAGACTTGCCTCCAATTTAAACAATGTTGGGAAGTTAAATGTAAATTTAAGAAGTGAAACCTAATTTTTAAACCAGGAAAATATTCCAGCCGATATGTAAGTTTTGCTTTGTCATTGTACTGTATTCCGTTCAGTAGAACAAAGACCCGATGCATAATGAGCCCATGTAAATGAAGTCAAATCAGCAAAAGCATGGTGGGGGAGGGGGCTGTAAAATATGACAGTCTGTGTAATGACCAGGGAGTAGAGAATTTAAATGTTTAATGCCGACACATTCAGATTCATTTTTCTGTCATGGCTTTGAATGGGAAGAGCGAGGTGCTTCAAAGTCCAGAATGAAAACATCATCCTCGGGACCAAGAGAATTATTAATATTATTTAATAGCACGGATATGATCTGCACTTATAATCATCCTCCTTCCACCTCTCCCCTCGCCCTCCCCTCCACCCAGGGGTGGTGGGGAGGGGAGAAAGGTGGTCATAATTAGAGATAATTAGAAAATGCCCTAAGTGTTTATTTGGGGCTCTCTCTCTTACCTCCTGCACTGCATGCCAGCTTCCCAACTCCCAGCCATGATGGGAGCTCAGCACACAATAGAAACACTGCAACAATAAGAATTGCAAATACATGTATATCTTTCTGCACAACCTATCTTATTGACTCTTAATAAAATGAGGATCTTCTAAAAAATATCCTGAGCTGTAAATTGCTTTCGTATTGATGATGGGCTTTGGAGAAATACCACACCTGCCTTACAATCAACGAGACACAGTTGTGTTAAACAGAATTGCTTAGCTCTTGTCTGTAAATTACTCCCCTCCCTCTCCAATAAAGGAATGAATCTTGCTTAATAATGTGTGCTGCTTAGCATGTGTTATAACTGTACACGGGAAAATCTGAGTATTTTATATATCCCACACTTTAGGACTATAACAAGCCTTTATCCTAATGTTCTCGTATGTAACATTTTCCTACCTACAGTGTGGATTTCCAAGAACACTGGCATAAAGACCATTTAATGCAGCATCCCCCATTTTCTCTCGTAGGCAGCTCCAAAATATTGTTGTCGTGAAAGATATTCATAAATTCATTGCACTGTCGAGGCAGTTTAACACATAGTAATTAAACTGCAGCTATAAAGAGCAGAGCATATGCATGGGCTCCACTGATTTCAATGTTACATTAAACTGGAGAATATTAATCCGTAAAAATAAATGCATTGATAACAGGAAAGGGGAATTTATTTGGGGAGGGAGGGGGGTAGGTAGGTGGGGAATACAATGAAAATTATTGTAAAGTAAGTTAGATGTCTACTTTGGGTGTTAATTAAATTATTTGAAAGAATTTGGCTTTGTAGCTTGAGGAAAAGAAATATTTCTTTGGCAGTGGTGATGTGTCCTAGAGGGCCTCCACACATGGGAGGGGAACACAGGGTCCGGAATACTTGCTTTGTGGATATTTAAGCTTTTTGCAGGCTACTGTCTAAAGAAGAAATAAAATGTCAGCCTTTTACCTTTGAACCCTTTTGTGAAATATCTTAATGTTGCCAAATGTGAATATATAGAAACTCAATCAGTAAATTTGATGGAGATTTATGAACTTTTTCATTCTAAATGTATTTACATACACACAAGCACATATATGTACATAAATTTATTTTATTATATCCATTTTACACAAACTGAACCTTAAGCAGTTGAAGTACTAAAAAAGCCAATCAAAATACTCTTCATATATCCTTAAGTCCATAAACCTCTTTAAATTGTCTCTTTTAAAAAAGAGCTAAATTATGGAAATGCAGACTGCATTACAGAATATTTGCCAGTTATGTCTTGATTCTTGTTTGAAATTCCCACAAGAATATAGGCACGACAGTAATATAAACCATAGAAACAGGCAAAAAAAAAAAAAAAGTAGAACACAGGGACTTGTAAATATATCCATGAATATCAAGAAGCACAGATGCTAAGAGTATGCATTTTTACCAGTACAGTTCTGTGCTTGTAAACTATAAGGCCAGACATTTGTAAGATGCAGTGTAGCAGGCCCTGCTGAGGGAGGGAGAGGATGGAGAGGTTCTGAGAAAGCCTGGGAGGAGGGAAGAAGGGAGGGAAAAGGCATGAGAGGCAGAGAGAGAGAGGGAGGGAGGGAGGGAGAAAGAGAGAGGGGTTGGGAAGGGGGACACATAGCCAGACACAATAACGCATAATAATGTTAACATTCCTGCATGTCTAATGGCTTAAATATGCCATGTGCCTCACTCTAGCCACACACCGCAGCTGATGTCAAAGAACCATTTAATATTTTATCAACAGTCTTTCTTTGAACCAAATTTTTTTTTTCTATAAAAAGGATTCAAGGGTTTCCAAGCATAAGAAAAAAAATTAAATGCCCTGAATGGCCAAATTTTAAGACCCAGCAAAATTTGTGAATACTTCATGTCCTACAAGATTCACACAGTTCTTCAATGCATCTTACATTATTTACATCTTAGCCATGTCAACATGTCTTATTTACCAAGGAAACATAAAGTCATATTTTAGCTTGTTTTTAATAACATTGGGGATGTATTGCCTTATTTTTTATTGTAAAAAAGCACCCATTGATTGAATTATGATTATAATATCAGTTGGACTTCTAAGTTTTCTTTTTTTTTTTTTTTGGTGAAAAAAATTGTTTTCTAGTTTGACGGATACTATGCCTGTAACAAAGAATGACTGAATTGTCTTAACAAAGAGGATGAAGGCTGTGTGTGTTGGTTACAATAGAATAACCACCTTCCAGATCTCTTAAATCCACAATATATGTAGTGTAGGTCCTGAGTGGCTTTTGTTTTCAATGTCTTTTGTAAGCTTTTAGGGTTTTTTCTGCATCAAATGTCAAGTTAATTTACAGGGCGCTATTACTGATATGTTTCCTTGGTTTGTGGTTTCTGTGAAAGGCAGGCAGCTGAGACCAAGTCGCAGGCTGGGGGGGAGGGGCTGCAGCGCCCCTCACACATACACTGTGCCAGGGACTGTAAATTGGCTGCCTGTGTGACAGCGGGCCAGGGAACACTCCAGTCTGCATTTGCATGCTGAAGAGTACCCAGGATTAAACCGGACTGATTTTCATACAGGATTTAGACCTGACATTTATTATTCGGTTCACAGACCTCTTGAAGGAAAGTTTGTTTTCCACTCATAGATGAAAAATCTTCTAAGATAAATAAAGACTGGCTTAGCAGTAACAGTAAATAAATATCTTTCCTGTATTTCTTATGAATTTATCATATATGATTGCCAGACAGATGTTGGCCACCAAATTATTATATTGTGCTCTTTAGCAATTCTTAAGAAAAAATATCTATCAAGGACCCATTCAGTATTTGCAGAAGGTATCCATTTAATTCTGGGAGTTGATTTTTTTCATCAATAAAATTTAGTGACAGACACTTGATTTCTTTAGAGCGAATTAAAACAACATTGGAGCAGTAAAATCCTCTGAAATGCTTAACTTTGCATCTGCTGTATGTGGATTTATGAGGATGGAGATTTGGGTTACATTGTAAGCATCAACTACAAACTTTTATATAAAATGTGAAAATTAGAAGTGAAGGCTGCACATGAGTCCCATCTACCAAATTTATAACACAGAGAGTTTATTTTCATTGCCAAATTGCTCCACAACATATCCTGGTGTCTTTTAACATTTGGGTATTAATTGTTTGTCCAGACAAATGCTTATAATCCAATACTTTGGCAATATTTTAACTCAACCCAGATTTAATTTCTAATATCCAAGCAAAACATACTTTGACACAGGGCCAAAATGAAGAAACATGGTGGAGCTCGTTTGCATTTTCTAGAATGAATGTATTTCTCAAAATAAAGACTGCAAAGAGTGACTGAGCAGTCCCAGCAGAAATTTAGGATTCCTCATATATTAATAAATAAAACAGAGAATTCAAATGCATGGAAAATTCACTTTATCCATTTAATAAACATAAGGTGAAAATACAAATGTCAGCAATTAAATATATTATTGTTTCTGTCACTGCCCATGGAGAAGACACTGTGAAATCTGCTACATACTTGAATTTTTAATGTATCAATGGAACTTTTGAGAATGTGTCCTGGTATTTGATTTATTTATGAATATTAACTTATTCATAACAAATCATAAGCATGTACAACATAGGATACATTCCTTAGAAATCTCTTTGTTTTCATGTTGCATTTTATTATGAATGTATATGAGTCAGATTCAATTCTTCAAATCAGCTTACAATTATACCTAGTAAGAAGTTTATCTTATTAAAGTTTTAGACAGAAGATATCAATGAACTCTTTATAGTGAGATACCAGTATCCGATACACAAATCAGTTTGTTACCTAGGCACTAAATAAATGAACATGATGAATCCATCTAGCTTTGCCATACATACAACATGCACACTTAATGGTCTGGCTCCACCAAAAATTCAGTAAAACTAAAGCGTAGCAATGATTGCTGTGAAAAGATTTTGGTCATCTTGTGGGTAGAAATAGTTCCGCTTTATATGTATGTAAATTGCAAATGTTAACATAAATATTATTGTAAAATGTGTCTACACATGCAAAGTGAAGAGAATCAAGGCAATTATTTGAACAATTCAAGCTAAACCCCTCGCTCTTGCTTGCAGTAGATAATTGAGGCAAAAGTGTTTTTCCCTTGAATTATCTGGATGATTGCATCAATTCTTCACTTCGCTTTATATGTGTGTATAGACACAGCAATTGTGTGTCTTCAGAAAGTGCCACTTTAAAAAACAACATGCAAATACAGAACACATTCATGTACCACACTGCTGTCTTATAGGGTTAATACACCACTGGACGTTGTTTGTTAATCAAAGTGGGACCTTAAAAAGGGGGAAGGGTTAAATATATTTTCCTAAGTAATTATTTCTGGAGCAACATACGGTGATATTTAGATGTAACATACAATTACACATGCATCATGCAGGCGAGGTTTCTCAAACCTACTCTGGCATACTAAATGCCTGGACCGTTCACGAGGATTTCCATTAGCGGGATACTTTCACAGTAGGCCCTGCTAATTGTATGGGGCGCATTCACGACGGTGCGTTAGCAGTAGAGCGCAGAAGAACGTTTAATTGTGAAGGTTTGACCCTCAACCCTCAACCCGGAAAGTCTAGGCTTGAGGGAAAGGAATTCTGAATCCAGTTGCTTGGAATGAGGACGGTCATTGTCAGCAAAGCTCCACATTAAAGACTTTGTTAATACACTTAAAAATATGGCTGATGGGATGACCTGAGCACACATATTTATTTCATCATTTTTAGTGACTGCACGAGAAATAGGTATTAATTGCCCGGCCATTTAAAATTCTCGATACCATTCACACTTACTCACTTTAAACTCAATATGTCTCTCAATCAGACTGTGGGGCTCTCTAACTTTGACGTAATTAGTGTTGTACAGTATTCATGCCAAACATCCTGAACAACGAAAAGGATTCCTACTTGGTAATCATTGTAAATATGATATTGTCAAGCTTGTCCTAATTAGTCACTGAGAGAAAGCTACTACGCAAGTCTCGAAGAGGTGGGACTGACTTAGAACAAAATCCAAATATGCCATGAGCAGATTATTGTTTCAAATGCTTGTGCTGAATCAAGTTGGTGGGCCATGTTTGCCAAATAATTCCACCAGGCAGGCAGTCGTAGTTGAAAAGTAATTAAGCGATTCAGTCTCATCTTAAAATGACACACTCAAAGCCCACGCTTCTGTTGGCTTGGAAATGTGTAAGGTGCTTGAGGAAAAGTATCATTGAATAAAAATTCCATTTACCATACTTTTTAAACTTCAACAGGTAGAGAATCATTTTTAAGCAAGCGTTTAAACGCATTCTAGTAAAGCATTTGATTGTTTAAGATTTTTATTATTCAAGTTCTTACCATTTTATACCACTCCCTGGAGAGGGGCCAAGAAAATATTAAAAATACTATAGAAATATAAAGGATAAGATATTTGTCACTCTCGTTTAAATTGATGTATGCTGCTGTCCTATAAACGTCACATCGGATAACCCTGAAAAATTACCATGAATCTCCATAATTACGCATATTCATGATGGTGTTTTGCATAGTGCTAACAGCAGACCGCATGTGGGGTGGGTCGTGCAGGGGGGTAGGACTGATGTGACAGATTAAAATTATTACCAGTATCATGGAAATAGACATAGCAACAGTTCCATTTTGTTAGGTCTTAGGAAACAAAAGCATATCATAAAACCACATAGTAATTAGATAACTAGAAATTTTTCTCCTACATATTTCACCATAAAAAGTTAACAGACGATACACTGGCTAGAAGCAGCATTGTTGCTTGAAATGCACTTGTATTTATCATAGACTCCTGGGTTTGGGGCTGTGGCAATGGAAAGGAAAGAGTGCTTCTTAACTTTTTGCGGGGCCTGGGGAAGGGGAGTTAAGAGGATGCTAAGTTCTTCCCCAGCACTGTGTGGTTGGCCAGCTCTCAGAGGTCTGAGTGTAGCTCATGTAGATACATTTCTTTTCTTCTGATAAAAATGACGACCAAGTTTTATTGGGTACCCTGTCGGAAGGCTCTAAGAGAAAAGTTGTCTGGTGTCTGGCTCAATGGCTTTTTGTACTGAGGCAGAGAGCAGAGTTAACCAGGGACTCTAGAAGTAATTATCGAAGGAGTTTGGGTAATACAAATGCTTGGGTAAACAGCGGTTGTTCTTTCCACAAGATTGGGAGGAGAAACAACAATACTGGTATTGTCCTCCACTTCTCATTAAGGGGACCCTGGGAGGGAGGCCTGCCCTGGGAGGCGCATGGGAAACTGACAGGCAAACTGTACCGGGAGCGACTCTCCCCTGATCCCACTACCACAGGCTCTGGCTTTTGGCATCAGGAGTGCCAGCTGCATCGGGAGAAGCCAAGCCTGTCATACCATCTTCACGTCAAACCTTCAGGGTACCAGAGCCAGACACAGTTAGAGCTTAATGAAGAAACAAATACAAAAGGCAAGATTAGGCCTTGTTAACACTTGCATTCATTTGTTCTTAGAGAAACTGCACTGGAAGGGTGGTTATGGAACTCATTCTTTTCTCTCTTAGGCAGAAAAGTTACATCGAGGCTGCATTTTTTAGATTGTAAATACACAGGAAAAAAAATCTTTGCGTTTCCTTGTAACTATCAGCCCACAAATTGTTTTGTCAAAAATGCCATTTGCAACAGTGATGTCCATGACAACTGTCAAAATTGATAAATAAATACTTTTCATTTTCTGTATCAATACTATTATACTTGTTGCCACATAAAGCGTTTCCTTGCATATCTAAGTGGTCCCACTGGATTCTTTTGAAAAATCGAGAAGTGAAACTTTATCTATTGTTATGGGATAACAAATAATACCCTCTTTGGGGTGAAACATTTATGTTTCATGGGAGCACATTACTTTTATCTTCAAATTAATTGCATTTGAGCAAAAGGAACCACGTTTTTGAAGTTCACTATAAACTATCCGAAAAGTTTGACAGCAGAATGCTACAATTATTTTTTATTGTTGTAAGCAATCAGTCAACTGTACAAAGGTGTATTGTGTACTGCTGCAATGCAAAACCTATTTTTGTTTATGCTATCTGTCAACCACTTAATATGCTAATGTGCATTCTAAATGATACTATTCCAAAGGAAACAAGAGCACTTTAATGGAATAATGTACTTTCTATTCTACACTCTGTGTGTAGGGCCTACCCAGGAAAGCTTCATAATGTATCTGTGGCTCTTAAATGTTAGATACATGTTGAAACAAGACAAGCTATTTGTCACAGACTTTTGAAGAGAGGAATGTGAAATTCCTATATTGGGACCGAAACACTTCATTTTTTACAAATGATCACACATTTTAGATGCAAACTCAGTGAGGAGATTCTTTGTGTGCTCTGCCTTATCTCTAATGGAAAATATAAGAATATGGACAGTGAGGTATTGTTTCTCAAAGTTACTTTCTGTAGAACTCTGAAGAAACATATGCTCAAACACAATGCAATCCAATTATTAAATAAAAAAATTATTTATGAGAAAGTCATCTAAGATATACTATAGGAACAGTCAAAAAGCCAAGTCATTCATTTCATACAAATTGAGTTAACCCAAGGTAACTTCACACCATTGCTCACATAATGATTTAAAAAAAAAAAACCACTATAAATCGATCTTGTACTGTGTAATTAAAGCTCATCATTTCATATAAAGCAATATAATATATAATATAAAGCAATACTGGTTATTACTACAAAATTGTCTTTGATTTTTGAAGAGTGCTATTTGAACTTACGTTGAGCTAACAGGCATGAGTTCTTTTCTTTCCCGTGTCCCAAAGAAAACCGGTGTTTTTTGTTAAGTGGAGGTGAAGATACCACCAAATCAGAGCTGTGTTCTGCATTCCACTTGTGGTTATGATATCTGTGTGACATGATTTGGCCCCAGGTTTATCAAAATGCATGGATCTGAACAAGAGCAGGCTTTGAAACACTCAGTAGTATCTTGCAATTCTTAACCCACTGAAACTAGGAGCCCAGAACGCAGTCTGGGTCTTTCACATACATGGCAGGGACCCAGTTTCTGGGGGTATTACTTGCCGATTCCCAGGGTGCACCTTAGCAAGAAGCTGGAGTTGGGAGTGGAGCCTGTACTTGAACTCAGGCCCTCCGATCTGGGATGTGGGCTCCCAAGTGGTGTCTTTACCACTGTGTCAAATGCTCGCCCTGTCTGAAAAGCAGGGTCCAGTTCTAGGGAGCTGACCTCATCACAGACACTTTTCAGAGAATCTGTTACAGTGAATTCGCTTGTTAATTATTTAAATGGCACCTGGTATTTATCAGCGACTTGCCTCATGTGCTTTCAGACCGAGAGCAGTTAAATATTGAATATTGCTATTTTTATTTGTTAATTTTATTAGCTGTCTCCTCAGTAGTTTATAATTAAACATGACAGATTTGCATGCTGTCCCCAAATGTGCTTTTCTATACAATAGTATTAATATAACTTGGTGATAACAAGTGAAATGAGACTACATTTTCTTCCCAT
Source organism: Sylvilagus floridanus (assembly GCA_949820135.1). Taxonomy (NCBI): domain Eukaryota; kingdom Metazoa; phylum Chordata; class Mammalia; order Lagomorpha; family Leporidae; genus Sylvilagus; species Sylvilagus floridanus. The sequence continues at coordinate 11,190,276 of OX463246.1, read as the reverse complement.
GCAGAACTCCATTTTAGGCTTTTATTAATAATTACTCCAGTGTTAATGTGACTACTAGAACAGCCATTTCTACGACTGTCCAGCCAATTTTAGCTGATGCCGGACAAAACATGCAGCTACAGTGTCTATAGGAGAATCTTTACCTCTGGAATTCATTGTATCAAACACAGTAGTGAAAAATATTGGTGTTTATTTGGATTATTTTAAAAACAGTGTAACAGAATAGAGTAAAAGAAGTAGAAGTTGAGAAGAAAAATATGCAAAGCCAAATTTGACAAAAGTATTTCTTGGTTATACTATAGTCACCACATGTGAACAGTACATACGCTTAACATTGTGTTGACAAAAATGAATACCACAAAGTTTTCTGTCTGAAAAATATAATATTGCATTAAAATTGTAGAGTTTAGGTGAGAAATCACAGTGCTTTGAGAATTAATATTACATGCATTTAATTGACAATGATCTAGCCTCATTTTGGATTATAAGAATCTAATTTTTATGAAGTTTCATGTTAATTTGCACAAATTTATAACTTAGGTGAACAAAAATAGAAGGAGAAAATGTACTTTCATTTAGATCAGGAAGTATGCACTATGAATTTAATTAAATCTTCTTTTAAAATGGAACGTTTTATGTGAAACATTAGCTACAATATGAAGAATCAACTTTTTAAAGTTTGGAAAATTTTGTTTGGTAAGAATAGAATAATCCAAATGTCAAAGAAATTAAATGAGAAATACAGTAATATTGAATAGTTAGGCACTGGCTCAGAGGGGGATGGGGAAGGAGATGAGAGCTCTAACGGGAGTGACCTTGCCCCATTGCTGTTGCCTGCCCTTGACCTCTAGCCGTCTGGGGTGAGTGTGTAGAGAGAAGGGCCATTATAGGAATGGAACTGTGGCTGGGCCTCGTTAGCCACCCAACTTGTGATGCAGCAGCCAAACCTCTAGCTTCCTGAATTAGTGACACAGTCCCAGCAAGAACCTCTTCTGGTTTCCACTTCGGTGACAGAAATAAAAAGCAGCGTTTTCTTGGAGGGACAACTGACCGAAGGTTGGAAGTGTCAGAGCCCTCGTGTAACCTGGGCCATCCTTCCACATGCCAGGTCTATGCATCCGTGTTCCCTCTCTTTTCCACAGGCTTCTACATCTGCAGGTTGAAAAAAACCTGTCTGGCCAAGTCCCAGTTTGACTGATATTTTTACTCAGCACAGACATGGCCTCCGCCAAGGGAGCCAGGTGGCTGTTTTGTCAAAGAGAGATCCCTAAGAGGTGTGGCTGTGGAGTGAGATTTGGGTTAGAATTTCAGCCAACTGCATTGTCTTCCGGAGCCCAGTGACTCTGCTGATGACATCAAATACCGGATGACAAAATACACAGCAGTGTGTCTGGAGAACAAACGCCTCAGATTCGCGCAGATGGATCTTGGGACCCATTCAGAGCTGAATGTTTCTTTAAAGGGGCAGGGGGCCACAGAGCCCCTTCATCACCCGAGAAAAGTGACAAGGTTCCTGGGAGGCTGCTGCTGGAGTCCCCAATCAGCATTCCACCGAGCCACAGCAAACTTCCGAGTCTTTCCTCCTAGTGACCACGCAGAAAAGACCGGAAAACTGGGTGCTTAAAAAGAATGAAAGTTGAAACAGAAATCCCGCATTATTTTTCCTTTTCTTGTTAGCATGGAGCCGTGCACATAATAAACTAGAGAAGCATCTGTTGAATAAAACCACAAATACATGAAGGTGAATTTCATGTATGCAAACCGCTGGCGTTGGAAAAGTAATTCCAAGTTATCTACACCCCAACCCCTTTTCCCTTTTGAGAATACAAAGCTCAGGACTCTTTAAGAGAGTGGCAGATACTCTAACTTAACCATCTTTATGTTCATGTGTGGTGAAGAACTACTTGGCAAGCATCTTTATGGAATGCACCTTAAAGTAAAATAATTAAACCCATGCCAGTGCCTGCTTGTTGCACAACTTTTTTCACCGCAAATGCTATCCTCTTCACAAATGGCCCATCATTTCTTCATAGTACAAGCGTTTACTCAGAATACTTTGTTTAAAAACTCAGCCAGATGTTTAACCATTCCATGAAAAAGGCCACCTATACTGAAGTGTGATCAAGATTGCTGTCGGCTGTAGGCCAACAAAAACCAATGGCTCGCTCGGCTGTAGGCATTGTGTTGACCTGTTAACCCGAATTTCATTTCTGAGTACTTTTGTATTTCAAGTTAAATTCCATAACCTACCTAGGCATGGGGATTAATTCTCAGTTGAGAATTACCATCCCATTTAAAATAACTGTAACAGTGAAAATAGGTGTTCATTCCAGCCACGAGCTCTGTCAACTTTGTAGCCAGACTTCGTGAGAACTGTTCTTACAGCAAAGAGAGGAGGCAACTTACAGTGACCCCAGCGGGAGGTGTCTGCAGAGCTGGGGAGATGCTGCCCTGGAATGGATGGTGGTGTCTGAGGCAGGCTTTTATTGTCAGTTATCTATAAAAAGTATTCCACATCCCTGTACATTTTTAGTGCCCAGAGAAACAAACACTTTCTAAATGGTGTTTACCTAATGAATAAAATTCACATACATTTCAGTGATTCAGAATAAAACCAAGTGATATGAATCTTGTTTCTCTGTAAAACCTTTACATACTAGAAAAATTACAGAAATACAGAATTACTTTAAACTAAAAATTAACATATGAGGCAGATAGTATTTTACAGCTGAGAACTATGGAATCAACCCATTTAATAGCATTAATACTAATATAAAAAAAGTGAACAAGAATGTTCAACTTTGCAAATGTGTCTATAAGGTCAGAAAGAGAATTATGTGTGAAGCTATTCATCAAAGGATTTTCTTTCTAGGAAATACGTACAAGGAGAATGGCTCTATTTCGCTATTTATTTTCCCAATTGTGCTTTACTTGGAAGACTCCAAGAATCTCTACATAGAAAACTAAATTTTGTTCATTTTTAACCAAGGAAAGTTGATAATTGATAAATAAAATTATCAAAAGTTGATAACGTTGATAGAATTATCGAGAGTTGATACTATTGATAGATCAATATTGAAATATTTATTTTAGTACAAATTGTCATTTTTTGAGTGATTTAATGATCTTTTTCACATGATTTTCATACAATGAATATTTTAACTGGATTATAAAACCAAGATGATGCATTTAGCTTCATTTCTGCCACACTGATAACAGTATTACTCTAGTAAATAAAGAAATTATTATAGTAAATAAATAGAGACTAAATGTTAAGTCCCGTGTGTTATGGGCAACAAATATTTCTCAGCACAGCACACTTGTTTCTAAGAAATGTCATCATATTTTCAGACACATGTGACCCGTCTCTGATCAAAACCTCTTTGCCAACATTAAGCTTTTTCAAGTAAAAGGCACAGAAATAGCCTTCCAGTGCTTTTCCCCCCTCTTTGTTTTAAAGGACTTCTAAGGACAGATTGAACCAGATTGTTCGCTATTTATTATATGGGAACTTGAGACAAGCACAGAGAAATAAGAGGATAGTTGTGTCCAACTTTTCTTTATTTTGACACCAAGTTTGTCACACCACAGTTTCAGGACTGAGAGACGTGCTAGTTAAGTGAATTGCTGTATCTTGTTGGTGTCAATGCACAATGACATTCTAACAACAAGGTCACATTTATAAATCCTGAAAATTGCCAAGTGAATATTTTCCTTTATACTACTTACTATTAGCGAATGCTACCTTTTCCTTAGGATGCATTGCCATTGGCTTATAACACTAGAGTAGTAATGCATTTTAACACCAAAAAATATGTTAGCCATCCTTCCTGCAAGCACGTGTGCCACTTTTCAGCATTCCTGCTCTTAGCTGCACGCACATGGCAATGTTTCTCACCAATCACGTTCCTTGCTCCTTTTCCCTGCATCTGCCTTTCCACGTCTTCTTTCTGTTCCTGGCCTCTGTCTTCCCTGCCTGGCCTGCCTTCTCTGCCTTCCGCGGTTCACCAGAGCCCGGCGAACAGATTCTGAACCTCCAGTAGTGTTGGGCTTCTAACCTTGCTCAACTCCAGCATGAGCAGAGGGATTCAGTTTCTTGAATTCATTAATAGTGTTTTGCCACAAAAGGCTTTGTAGTTCTCTCCTGAATATTGAGCCTAGCTTAATAACATTCCATTTATGTTAAAGACACATTTAATCTGTAAATGTGACCTTTAGAAGAAGCCTCTTGTTTTTCATTAAAGAAATACTGCATTACAAATATTAATTATTCCTTGATGCCATATTTTAATTAACTAATCATGTGCCATTTGCAGCAATAAAGAGTGCAGTAATGTGTGTGCAGTAATGCTATGTAATGCAAGATCAATATCAAAGACTCCACTGCTGCACAGAGACATGTTTGGGGTATCTTCTCTGGAAGAGTTTGCTTATGTGAAACATTTAATAGAGAGTGATGCTTTGTCTTACTTTGGGTTTTGTATTTTAAATGCCAACACAAGTCTGATTAAAATGCTGAACATATCGTTAGCCCCATCACTAATAAGTGAACGTTCACTGATGCATATTAGCAGGGTCTAGCAATGTGGTGAAATTGTCACTTAAGTGCTTGGAATCTGAACACAGAAAATGACAGGCAATGCCGAAGGTCCGGCTCCAGTGCGTGTCTTCACTGTGGCTGTAGTCACTGGAATGGTGAGACCAGTTTAGGTTCAAGGTCGCCGCTGACATTCAGCTGTCATGGCTTCATTGTCTGCAGGCCTTCTCTCCATTGACACATTCAAGAGTACTTTATAGCAACCACAAAGAGCCAGTCAATTGATACCATTACACTTCATGCACACACAAACCACAAGCCTGTTCAGGACTGTTGATACAGTCTAACATTTATTCATTAAGGCATCTATTGAAAATGCAACTTGCCCAGCCCCACTCTTAACAACATAGACTTACTTGTTTAGTCCAAACATTTAGCTACGTCTTTTTCAAGTTTTGCACAGCATTCTCTAATTGAGGTAACATTATCTGCATTTTAATGCTACACCATTTATGTCCAATGAAAGATTACCTGAAGAACCCTGCCATTACCACACTAGTTTAAATACGGGCAGTTGTATAGAAAAAATATACACAAAAGATGTAAGCAGGGGGAAAGGGAGATATTTATTTGTTCTGGGAGTGCCACGGAAATCCAATTGCTCAGAAATGAAATAAGAGTCTGGAGTGAAAGGAGGGAAAACCTCAGCTTGGGTCAGGGAAGAGGCAGTGATTAGCTCCATTGTTAGCAGCTCTTTGAGCTTCGTTGGTTGTAAAGAAAAACCCACTAATGAATCTATTGAAGCTTGCCAGAACTTTGTGTGGAAGACAACTTAAGTTATGGTGCTAATCTAAAAAATGGGAGTAAAGCATGTGGAATTATAAAACAGCACATATGTCTCTTAATTAACATCTTGCTCATAAAAACAAAAAAAAATTGTTTAAAGATGGTATGTTGCACAAATGACCCATTTAACATGCATATGTTTAAAGCAATATTCACAGTTCTTGAAAAAAAAATCGCCTCAATGATGACAAGATATAGGAAAATACACCGTTTCGTAGTTAAGAGAGCCTCTCTCTTAACTGTAATAGGCAGAAATACAAAGCAGATAATCTCTTTTTGGTGTCCTACTAACATTTGTAAGGAGAAACGGGTTTCAAAGTCAACTTGTAAGACTGTTTTCCTCATTTTAAATGTACAAAAAGATATTATTAGGAATGTAAGCAACTCCCATTAAAAGTAACTGACTTTGGAGAAAAGGACTGATATGCTCGTGTACTGTACATAGTGAGCAATGTTAATCATGCTTCTGTCATTTGTGAGGTTTCTAACACAGAACTGAATCTGTTTGCTACAGCGTATCGAATAGCACATATACTCACTTAATGCTGAGAAAATGCATCGCACTGTCTAAAGGACAGTTATAACTTACATAACAATTCAGGTTCGTGGCAGTGTATTAGACAAAAATAATTTTGGCCATTCACTTGGTCAGGATTATTTCTGATAACCAGAAAACTTACACTGTATAATAAGTAGAGGTAGAACATACTCTTCTGACAGCTTTGACCTACGTTCCACCAAGTACTTTGATGCGCTGTGTTGGTGAGGCAAAGTTCAAACACTGAGCGAGAAGTAGTCCTGGCTTCCCCAACCCTCATGGTCAAACTCACCCGTGGTCCCACGACTTCTCCACGAGAATGAAGCTTGCAACTGGGGGAGCACAGTTTCCCGCTTCTGAGAACCTGTTTTATAAATAAATGTCATGTGGATGAATCCAGTCTGTTGGTGGATTTTTTTTTTCCTATGAGCATGGACATATTATTCCTTGCAGGGGTGGGGAAACTTTATGCCACAGGCCATTTAGATATTTATAACATTTGCAGGCCATACAAAATTATCAACTTACAAGTTAGCCTGCTATAGATTTATTGAATTTCGAGCTCCAACTGCAGTTGCCTTGGCAGGGCCAGACCAAATGGTTTCATGGGTATTATACTTCCTGCTGGCTGGACGCTCCCTACTGCTGCAAAGCGTACTCTTTTTGGCAGCAGGAACAACTGCTAAGTAGAATTCTTTCTTATACTATCAAGGGTCTCTTTATTTTTGCTCTGATTTCTAACTAAGGCCTTGTGAGACTGTTGAGATTATCTTATGGTTACCACAAGATCATTTTTCAAACTAACATCTACAAAGGGGGAAGGTGCCACTGGCCAATGACCATGAACAAATTTTCTTCAGGTCTCTATTGATTTGCTTCAGTAATCAATCAATTTGAGCAAACACTAAACACATGTAGATAACAACAAGTTATGTGATTGCCATCTTAGGTTCAAACCAATAGGAATCCATTATGATAACATTTGCTATAAGAATGTCTCTTGTTCTGTAAGATATCTATGTAAGGAAATTTGAAAAGGAATTTGAGGATGAGAGTTGTAAGAACTACTATCAATGATTGAAGAGGTGGAGGGAATTGATATTTACAGGACAACTCCTGCTGTCCAGGTGTTGTATAGGACATTCTACTTATGTTGGTTTGTCCCCAGAACAACCCTATAAACTTCGGCATTATTATTCTATTTTATGGATGAGAAGATAAAATATCCAGGATTTTCAAGAAATTATTGACTCTACAAAGCAAGTAAGTGGTAAAGCTGTGATTTAAACCCAAGGTCATATTCTCTAGAATTTTGTACTGTCTTGAAGGCATGTCCCAGCAGAAGGTCTTAAAAGTCTTTAAAAGACCTTGGTAAAATTGGGCCAATGTTGCAGATGCCAATTTTGGTGAATTCAGCCTTCTCTCTCTCTCCCCCCACCTTTATATCGTCTCCCTTCTTGTCAAATCCACTCCCTCTAAGGAGTTTTCATTTTGCCCTTCTTTCTGTTCCCTCATTTCTTTCACTCCTAGGGAACATTGAAGATGGCTCATCTTCCACATCAGTTGAAGAAAAATAGTTTCACTATCAAGTGAAGAAAATCTACTACTCACCATTGTTTCTACTGCATACTGTCAGCTGCAAAAATCAGGGTCTTCGCCAATGTCATGTAAAAATGACTGATATGTTCAAATCTTTCAAATTCCCATCCAATACTCTTTAATTTCTTTTTATTCGTTTAACATTACCCACCCCTCCGGAAGTCTCTTCTGAGATACAGAACCAGACTTTTATGGCAAGTTCACCTGTGTTTCCATGAGTTCAGGGGAGGGGATATGTGAAGTTTGGCAGCCTGTACCATGGGGGACCCTGTGTATGTGTGGTGTGAGTACAGGAAGGAGCACCCTTCCTGTCCAACAGTGAACTCTGCTTTATCCACTTTTGTATGTGAAATTTTTGTGTGTCTGAAATATTTCTTCAAGAAAAAATAAGACTGCTGAAGCGCGTATTATCAGTGAAAAAGCTCGATCAGTTTTTGGGGTTTCCATTCATTTGAATGGCAAAGAAATTATCCCATTCGAAAATTGGGATGGGCCTGGTGTTTTTGTCACAGACATATTGACTTTCACATAATTCAGTTTTTCTTTGTCCAGCTACATTTCCAAGAATGAGTCTAAATGAGGACTTTAAGAAAATACCTTACTAAAAGTGGCACCAAATAATATTCAGATAATAGCAGGAGAGAAATGGCCAGGGCAAGCAACTGGCTTTCCTTCTCATACTCTGCTAAAACTGGATGTAGCTTTCTATTGCAATGCTACAACTTGTTCACAAATGCTTTTGAAATTACATTACATTTTACATTAGGAAATACAATTCTTTGTGGAAAATTCTCTCCGTGGTATAATTTGTTTTCTATTGTTCTTTACTAATTAAAGCAGTTAAATGAAAAATTCTACGGCAAGGTTACTGTTGGTATTTTATGCTTTTTAGTGACAAAAAGAATGTAAATGTCACAAACAGCTTACAGGAAACTAAATTCTTTTAGGAAAGTGAAATCTGTTCTAAGGTATGCTTTCAGTTAATCTCTAATCTAGAAGGAGGCTTATTTGATGGTTGTATCCTATAATTAGTGAGCTCAGTAATCAAGACAACTTTGATTTATTTCACTACGAGAGCTATTAGACTGAAGACATCTGGCCTGGGCAGCTCTGATGGTAAAATTAAAAATACACCTGATTTTGCTTTGTTACACGATTCCCTTAGAGGGACGAGAGAGGACTGCTATATTCTCTGCACAGGGCCAATTCTGCAGCGTCAAAACTGAATAGTGTTTCTTTTCTGACAGTAGACTTTTGTATCATATTTCTAAAGCCAACGAGCACCCGGGTGACGTCAATGAGTATGCAACACTAATTGATCAGATCCGTCTATCCGCACAGACACAAATGCACACGGTGCCTTGTGATGGTTGAAACACTACATTTTGGTGGTGTTAAAAGATCTGTCACTTTCAGGTCAGAGTTGGGTTTTGGAGGGGTGGTCCCCCACAATAGGAAACTCCGCAGACAACGCCGGTGTTGTAGGTTGTTTGTCGTTTGGCTTGTTGATGATGCTTAGCCAAGGAGACACTTCCTTTCAGAGTCTGTCTTCCAGACCCCAGGGCTCTGTTCTGGGCAGTTCAGCCTAATGGAATTAAGGCTGACATGTTTCAACTCTATTTCTTTATAAAATACACATGAAACAATGGTTTCGATTTCTCATAAAACTCTCGAAGCCTAGGGGACTCCAACTTTCTCCTGTTCTTTACACATCTGTAAATAAAGCACATAAAAGAGGAACACAACAGGATAAATCAACATAAATTTGAAATCCACTGCAGCATATTAAATGGCGCAGGCTCAGTCAAAGAGAGGCTGACCCGGAGGCTTGGTGCGGTTTGAAGCTAATTGTTTTCGTCAGGATGGGAGCGTCTGGAAGTCCATAGCTGTATCCCACCAGTAAGACTCCAGTAACTGAGCTGGCCCACAGAGAATGGACCCACTTTGTAGCGACACAGCGGGCTCAGACACCACCTATTCTGCTCTCCAAACTGTCATGCATAACAACTTTATTGTGCTAAATTGAACTTGAAAGCAACCAAAGGCTGTGAGAAGGAGAGGCTATGAGAAAAGCGTGCTGTCAGTGCTGGCAAAGGCTGACCTGGAAAGTAGGCTCAGAGACAGGGGGATAAAAGACCAGGCCCCATGAACACAGCATATTGTTTCATTTTAAAGTATGATTCCCATACCAGAGAAAGTAGCAAATGTGATGTAAATTTATTTAAATGGATTCGACCGCTTAAAAGTTTGCCAGCCGCTCTCATCCAACTTTCCCAGCTCTCTGATTCGTTACTTACAGTGGGAATATAATGACATATAGCCATCATTGTAACAGCTTCTTTGCAGGACACAATGATGATTAATAGCCGGCAGCACAGTCTCACATGGGCTCTGAAGCACTATGGCATTAAGCAGCCAAACAGCCCAAATCCCCCTTTTCTGTGCCGCTGAAAAGTCCCCTCCTTGTACCTTGCAGATAGGAACAAAGCCCATCTTAATTCCAATCAGCTTTTCCTCATTCAAAGGGACCTTCTCTTTTTCATAATTGATTCATGTGCATTTTTTAGTGTTCCACTGAGCTGAAGCCACTTTTCTCCTCTTCTCTCTTCTGTCCCCAACACCCGCACCCCTCTTTTATTTATTTTTTGTGGGCGTGAGGAGTGGGAAACATTTCCACAAGAACAACAACAACAATAAAAAAAAAAAGGTGGGTTTTTCCTTCCCCAAATATTTGCTAAATAGATTTCTCAATTAGTGCTCATTTGGGCTTTGCATGGAAAGGGTTTAAAACAAAAGCAAACTAGATTTCGCCATTGCTGGAAGTGGTTTTAGTTAGAAAAAGGGTGAGCTCTAGTGGGAGCCCTACAGCCGTGCCCTGGAGTCTGGGGCACTCTCATTCCCAGAGGGATCACAGCTGGAGACAGTAGAGTCTCTTGCCCCACACAGTCTGTTCGCTCCTCTGCAGCCCTAGGAAAGGAACAAGTGACCAAAATGGCAGGCAGCAAATAGAAACTGCCAAACCCACCCCCTCCTTAAGCACCGTCTCCCAAGTGGTAATATCACATGGTGATTATGAGTGGAAGCTCCCGTGCTGTTTGTGGGAGGCTCTCCCACCTTCAGGAAGGGCAATGCACTTGACATCAACCAGTGCCGTCTTGGAAGGGGATTCCACGGGCAAACCCATCTGTGTGTCTATGATGACATAATAGCCATGAAGTGCACAGTTGTACGTGGAAGCATTTTACACACTTGCTTATGTGTCTTACAACATGGTCTCCATTTTTCTCTATGAGTAGGGTGACCGAGGGGCCCTATTTGCTCAGGACAGACTTCATTTACGCTAATTGTCCTTGCGTAATTATTAAATGTTCTTTTATTCTAAAAAAGTATGGCGATTTGAAAAATTTGAAAAACTTGGGCTTCTTTGCTATCAAAATGGCCACAAGTGATTTAAACAAACTCAAGGGGCGGGCTCCTTCTTAATGCAGGTGGTTGTGGATACTTAGAATATCCCAGTTTAGGGAAAAATCACCACCTCAGAAACCCTGCCACTGAATTGACTCTCGCGGCACCCACCTGTAAGAGGTCTGTTTCCCCCATGCAACTTCTGATACGTGCAGAAAGCAGGTCATTTGCTGGACACGTTGCAAACTAGATTCCAAGGTGCCACTCAACTTCGGCTGGATCACAGTTCTCACACTTTCCTGCTCAGATAAAAATACTTTTCTATATTTTAGATCAGTGAGCTTCCCTATGCTTTCATGTATACAAATGGCTAAATGAAGACTATATCCAGTGGACAGGAAGGGCCGTGTTCATTTTCATTGCAGTGTTATATATTCTCCTAAAAAAGCATTATGTCCAGTCTCATGCCGCTAATGACGGGAGTATGTTCTGAGAATTCCATAGTCTTAAGTGATTTCACTGTGGCACAAACATTATAGAGTGAATCCACATAAATTTAGAGGGGTTAGCCCTCGACACACCAGGTCGTATGGTACAGTGTGTTGCTCCTGGGCTGCAGACCTGTACAGCATGTTCTGTAACCCAATGGTAGGTGTTGGTGTATCTAAATATGGAAAATGTACAGTAAGGGTGACACTGTGACTAACCAAAGGCTTTTCTTTCTCTAGTCATCACAACTTAATCTTCTCTTTTTTTAAGTATTCTATCATTAATGAAAGTTCTTGTGAGCTCAGTTTTTTTTTTTAATATTTATTTATTTGAAAGGCAGAGTTAGAGAGGCAGAAGCAGAGAGGTCTTCCATTCCTTGGTTCACACCCCAGATGGCCACAACGGTTGGAGCTGCACCGATCTGAAGCCAGAAGCCAGGAGCTTCTTTTGGGTCTCCCATGAGGGTTTAGGGATCCAAGCACTTGGGCCATCTTCTGCTGCTTTCCCAGGCCATAGCAGAGAGCTGGATCAGAAGTGGAGCAGTTAGGACTCGAATTGCAGGCGGCTGTACCTGCTATGCCACAGCACTGGCCCCCTGACTCATAATAACCCTTAGTATAAGACATAAACACACTGCATAGCTATTCAAACATACTTGCTTCCTTTATATGATTTTAGAAGCTTTTTTATATTTAAGTTTCTGAAACTTTATTTTTTAAGCATTTTTAAAGTTAAAAATGAAGACACAGACACACACATTGGCCTGGGTCAACACACGATAGGGTCACAAACTTCTGGTTTGTTGTCGTATGTGTGGTATGTTGTGGACTCAGATGTCGTTAAGTGGCACATGACTGTGTCTTGATTGTATTTTTCATTCAGAAATCCCATTCACGGGATTATATTCCAGTCTATGGGTGATAGAACCAAAACCTCAAAGAGTGTTACAAATCCATGGGGTAATTTCCCAAGAGTGGGATTTTACAGGGGGATTACAGAATGAACTGGAAGATGCATCCTGTATCCTGGGTCTTCACCTTCACTCTCCACGCACCCACTGATTCACCCAGAGCAATTGCCAGGCCTGCAAGCTCCGTTCATAGTCAAGGCCGTACACAGTGGTCAGAGGCCTCCCTACTGACAGGGCCAGGGATGAAGCTCACATGTGCTCTTCATTCCTGAAAAAGGATGGAATAACCAGGCTCCTGATAGGCCCATTTCAGAATAGTTATAGCAAGACACACAAATCTCCCATGTCTACTCAAACAATAGCCCACATTCACGGGCCAGAATCATGGATCTGTGCTAATAATTCCTTTAGAGTGGCATAGTCTGTGGGTGAAGTCATCATCTGAACCCAAGTCTGAGCCTTTCCAATCTTTATGAGCACTTTTAAAACTCCCTTTTAGATGATTACTTCAGAACTGAAGCAAGCAGAGAACATAGAGACGTTTTCTGATAGACTTTGTTTTTCTTAATGGTTTTGACTGTGATTTTATTTGTGAAGTGGTTATGAGTTTATTGGCGAAGTGCATATGTTTGGATAATCTTAAAATCAGTTCTGCAGCTCTATCCCACTTTGATGGTGATGACAAGATGTTCTGTTTAAGTGAGTGGTGGTTGCAACTGAAGTCCGAGTCTTGGAAATGACTTGGTATTTATAAGCTCCCAATACTTACACATCTCTGAGAATCTAATCTAATTCTAGTTGTCCCCTTACCCTTCTTTCTATCATCTTGCTTGTGACTATGTCTGTTCTCAAACATTGGCTCATCCTGCTAGGTCTTGTACAAAGATACAGATATTTCTTAAATTTGCAAAAAGATCCAAGAGATCTTTGTGCCTGATATGAACAGGTATGAGTTCTGTTAAATCTGATTTGAACATATTAAATAAAACCTTTTTTGATGTATTCTATGCCTTCATTTCCACAGAATGTTATTACGTGGAGGAAATGTAATACTGACTGATAGGTGCCTTCTCAGTGTCGAGAGTGTCTCAGTGACAACGGTCGTCTTAGATGATGGTGATGAGTATGGCTGCGAGATGCCCACATTCATGAATTACTTGATTCTTACTGGACAAGAACAAGACTTTTAAATGCAGTGACCCTTGGGATTCTCAAATAAGTTTCTTTTTTTCCAACTCTGAGGTTATTTGATGAATTGCCAGGGACACGGAAGGATGGATCCATGCATACTACATTCATCTTGTCTTTGGACACCTTGGGGGAGACGGCTAGGTCAGGGTGCTGCTTGGACTTGGCCTTGAGATTATGGCGTCACTCCTTCCTTCATCCACTCCAGCACTCTATCATCTTCAGAACGCCTTGAAGCAGGCACCACATGTTGTCCTCTCAGTGGAAACTCCTTGAACCTACTAGGTAAACTGAATCCCACTATCCTCACAAAAACCCCTTTCCCACCTGGGCATAATTCTGCCTGTGTGTCTAAAACACTTTATGTACATACACCATACTCTAATCAAAATCCAACTGAATAAATATATCACATCCTAGGTGATTTTTTATTACATGGTGCCTACTAGGGGACTTTGGAAACTTCATGGGAAATGCGTATTATGAAAAAACTAGGCATGGATTTGAAAATTTATTTGTGAAAAATCAATCTATCTTTTAAAAAATTTTATTACTTTAATTTTATTTGAATGGGAGAGAGAGAAAGAGAGACCAAGAGAGATCTTCCATCCACTATTCCATTCCACAAATGTCTGCAACAGTGGAGTGGCCCAGGCTGAACCCGGGAGAATGGAGTCCAAGCCAGGTCTCCCACACAGGCACCCGAGTGCTGGAGCCATCACCTGCTACGTTCCACGGTGCGCATCAGCAGGAAGCTGGAATCAGAGGCAGATCCAGGACTCAAACCCAGGCACTCCAGCATGGGATGCACAATCAGCATCTTACCTGCGGCAACGCACACTTGCCTCGATGCAGCTTTTAATTCCACTTCTCACACAGGTTTTGAAGTTTATTTGTGTATTTGGAAGTTCCCATCGTCAGTTCTCGTCTTTATCTTTGATTCTGCTTGTCTCCATATTTGTCTTTCCTCCTTTTATTGCTAACCAAACAGTTCTTTTTCAGTGATCTTGCAAAAACAGGCTTACAGAAAGTAAGCATCTCTCCATATGCTGGGTCATCATTGGTCTGAATCTCTCTCCATAATTTCATTCTCCTTTGCTAGGGACATGCCCATCTCTGAATGTTTATGCCCCCCCCCCCATCTACTTGAAAGGCAGAGAGAGAGAGAGAGAAAGAGAGATTCCATTTACTGATTCACTCCCCAAATACCATCAATAGCCAGGGCTGGGCCAGGCCAAAGCCAGGAGTTAGATCTCAGTCCAGTTTCCCATGTGGGTGGCAGGAGCACATGAGCCACTTGCTGCCTCCCAGAATGCACCAGCAGGAAGCAGGATGCGAAGCTAAGTAGCTGGGACTCCAGCTAGCACTCTGATATGGATGTGGCTGTTCCAAGTGACAACTGGTGACACTACAGCTCTGGCCCCACATGCCTATCTTTTACCTGGCAAAGGAGAAAAGCTACAAAGCTAGCAAAGCCATCCGTGATATAGGTGAGATGTTGATTAGCCAACTTGGAAACTTTCACTTCTAAACTTTTTTGTATGAAATCATAATCCCTTACTATTCAAGCCATCCATTTCTATTTGGGAATTCCATTACTTGAAGTCCAAAGCACATAGCAGTAGTCCCCCCCCCCCATGGGGATGTTCCAAGACCCCTGCTGGATGCCCGAAATAGCAGGCAGTTTCAAGTCCTGTATATACCGTGTTTTTGCTATACATGCATACCTAGGATAAAGCTTAATGTATACATTAGGTATAGCAAAGACTAACAGAAATAATAATTATGACAGTATTCTATAATAAAAGTTGTGTGAATGGGGTTTCTCTCTGTATCTTCCCCTCTCTCTTCCTCAAAATATCATTATACTTTTCCCTCTTCAAGTAAACAAAGCACTTCGTGGCTTCTCTGGTAGACCCCATCACCACTACCATTGGCTTTGGTGCCATTATTAGGTTTATTTAGGCCGGTGCTGTGGCTCAATAGGCTAATCCTCCGCCTTGCGGCACTGGCACACCGGGTTCCAGTCCCGGTCAGAGTGCCAGATTCTGTCCCGGTTGCCCCTCTTCCAGGCCAGCTCTCTGCTGTGGCTGGGGAGTGCAGTGGAGGATGGCCCAGGTGCTTGGGCCCTGCACCCACATAGGAGACCAGGAGAAGCACCTGGCTCCTAGCTTCGGATCAGTGCGGTGCGCCGGCCGCAGCGGCCATTAGAGGGTGAACCAACAGTAAAGGAAGACCTTTCTGTCTCTCTCACTGTCCACTCTGCCTGTCAAAAATAAATAAAAATAAAAAACGTTTCTTTAACACAAGTGCTGTGACCCCATGAGAGTTGAGGAGACCAAGTGGCTAATGGGTGGGTAACGTATACAGCATGACAATGCTAAACAAAGGGATGACACTCCCTTGGCAGGATGGAACCACCTGGTGTGAGATTTCATCATTCTACTCACTTCAAATGTTATGAATTGGAGTAGGTGTCGTGGGGAGACAGGTAAAGCCACCACCTCCAACACTGACATTCCATATGGGTGCCGATTTGTGTCCTGGCTGCTCCACTTTCAGTCCAACTCCCTGCTAATGACCTGGGAAAGCAGCAGAAGATAGCCCCTGCACCCTCGAGGGAGACCTGGAGGAAGCTCCTGGCTCCTGGCTGGTCTGGCCCAGCACTGGCTGTTGCAACCATTTGGGGAGTGAACCAGTGGATGGAATATTTCTCTATATATCTGTCTCTCCCTCTCTCTTTCACATAAATAAATCTTTTAAAAAAGATTTACTCTGGGTTTCAACCTGTGCAAAGTAAGAGCATGGATAAGGGAACCCACTGTTCCTGAATTCGTTATCTTCTCTTCCCAGTTACTCCCTCCTTGGTACAAACATCTTTCTAGGGTCTCTTACTTCACCCAATTGGATGACGGAACTCAGACTGTAGAATCTAGAAACACAATGGAAATAACATTTAATCTCTTGATTTACTGAAGACAAAATTGAGGCCCAGAACGCAACAGGACTCTAAGGGCATGCAGACAGTCCAGCCTCAACAGAACCCGACTCGAATTTCGGTTTTTGGAATCCCAGCTATGTCTTCTTCCTATGCAATTTGTCAAACTTCTGTACTCTATCAGTCCAGCTGTGCCTCATTAACATTAGTGTAATGCATATCTTCAATACATAAAATAAATCTCATCTGTGAGAACACGGGTAAAGCTAACACAGAGTAATCTGCTGAAGGAGTTTATTCATCACAGAGCATTTTTTAAAAAAATTTTTATAAATTTATTTATTAAAAGGCAGAGGCAGAGAGAGAGGGAGGGAGAGAGAGAGAATCTTCCATCTGCTGGTTCACTCTCTAAATGGTCGCAATGGCCAGAGCTGGGCTGAGCCAAATCTAAGAGCCGGGAGCTCCCTCAGAGGGAGCTCCCACGAGGACGTAGGGTGAGATCCTGGTGACAATCTGTGGAGACCAAGGCAAAGGGTACCAAAAAGGAGAGAGCTACTTGGAGAAAGAAATGGGCTCTTCACATTTCCCATAGAGTGCTGATCAGCAAATAACGTGTGAGGAGGCCACCTGAAGTCAGGGGAAAGTATATCCAAGGAGATTAGAGGAAACAGCCTAGCAATCTCAGGGATGGGAATAGTGCCTTTTCCCACCAACCAGAGCAGAAAACCTCATAACTCACAGGGCATTGGGTAGAATACTCAGAAGGATGTTTTTATAGGGATTGGGAATGGTTGATCTAGACAAAAAGTCACTCCAGTTCCATGTAACACATCTAAAAGCAAGATTTAAAAGAATCCAACTGTTTCCAAGGCACTTAACTGCATCACAAGAATATTTATAGGCACAACAAAAAGCCAGTACACAAACAAAATGACAATGTCTGGTGTCCAGTGAAAAATTACCCAGTATGCCCAGAAGTGCAGAATTCAGTGCATAATAAGAAAAAGTGACCAATTGAAACAGACACAGAATTGACAGAGATGCTCGAATTAGCGACAAGGACATTAGAACAGTTATCATAATTGTATTCCAAAAGTTAGGTAGAGATAGGAAAGATAAAATGTAAACATGAAATCAAAATTCCAAAGAAAGAAAACTACAGTATCTGAGTCAGGATGCATACTGTTGGGATTGCTGGTCAATCAGACTTTAGAGAGGACTATGCCGATAAACTTGAGGAAATACAATAGGAACTATTAAAAACAAAGCACAGGGAAACAGTGACTTTAAAAAATGGAAAGAGTATCAATGGTTTGTGTGATGATTTTAATAGGCTTAATCTATGTGTAATTTAGAGTCCCTCAGGATAGAAATAATAAAGGAAACATTTGGAAAAAGAATGGTGAGGTATTTTCTAAATTGGTGAAAACTATCCAAGAATCTCAATGAGCCCTAAACACAAGAAACATGAAGAAAACTACACTAAGGCATGACATAATTTAAAAACCAATGATAAGGGGAAATAATCTAAAAAATAACCAGCAGGTAAGGATGACAGTAGATTCCCATTCGGAGATAATTCAAGTGAGACAACAATGGAGCATCATTGTAGTACTAAAAGACAAAGAAAATGAACTAGAATTCTATATCCAGCAAAAGTAACTTTCAAAGATAAAGACGTTTCAGATCTACAAAAACTGAGTTTATCACTCACAGATCTGCTCATCAAGAAAGTTACAGAAGTATCTTAAGGAAGGTAGAAAATGAGACCACATGGAAACACAAAGTACTGGAAATTGCAGGTTTACGAATAACTTTTTCATATTTAAATTTATTTCAAAGATGATTTTTCTGATAATTGACTTCTACGTACTGTGCAGAGTACTCTTAAAACTCAGCCCACAAAAATTTCAGTTAGAAAATGTGCAAAAACCCACCAGCCATTTCACTAAAAGGATGGAGGAAAAAATGACACAGGAAAAGGTATTTAATATCATTCACTATTAGGGGAATGCAAATGAAAACCACAATGAGCACATCAGAATGGCTAAAAGAAGAAATGTGCTGGCACCGAATCCTGGTATGGAGACAGACACTACATCACCCACACAGTGGGCTGGAAATCTGGCAATGCACTTGCCATGCAACCTGGGCATTTACCCCGAGAAATGAAAATGTACAATCACAAAAAAGCCTGTACACCATGCTCACAGAGCTTTGCTTAAGTAGCCCCAAACTGAAAACAAAAATAAATAAGTGGTCCACTAAATATTAAATCATTAAACCTCAATAAATGAGTGACAAAACAAACTTAGTACATGCATACCATGGAATATCCTCCAATAAGATACCACTGATACACATAACAGTTTGGATGGGTCAAAAGAATTGCCATGAGTGGAAAAAGCCAACTTCAAAATGTCACTACTTGACTCCAATTGACATCAAATTCTCAGAATGACAGAATCATCAAATGGAGAAGAGATTTTGAGGTTTCTAGAGGTTAGGGGTGATGGGGAAAAGGGGATGAAGAACATGGTATAACAGCAAAAGGCTTGCACAAGAGAAGTATTTGTGATAATAAACTGGACTAAATATGTGTGCTTGGTATTATGGCATACAACTATGTGACAACGTCAAGTTTCTAATTTTGCTAATTTACAATAATTATACAAAATGTAACCATTTAGCTAAGGTTGTTGGTAATGGGGTGTACAGGAGAACTGCTTGTGCTATTGTTCGCAACTTTTAATTTTGAAATAATTGTAGATTCACAAAAGTTAAGAAAAACACTACCAAGAGAGTAAGAACAAAATCCAAAAAGACTGACAGAAAATCTTTACAAAGTACATATTTGATAATATACTTTTATATACATATAAAGATTTTTCAAAACTCAACAGTGGGGGAAAAATAACCTAATAAAACATAGGCGAGATTCAAACAGACATTTCACCAGAGAAGATATACTGATGATGAAGTCATGAGGGAATTGCAAATTAGAACTACAATAGACTCTCACCCATGTCTGAGCGCAGCAAATGTGGGTCAAGGTGTGGAGAAATTGGAACTATAATATATGGGTGGTAATGTGAAGAGGTGTGGTCAATATGGAAAACAGTTTGACAGTTTCTTCAAAAGTTAAACACACACTGTACATTCCAGCCAACTCCTCATAAACTGAAACCCAATAGAAATCAAAGTCCTTTTCATGGGAGTCTATATCAACTTTATTCATAGTAGCCCTAAACTGGAAATGATTGAAATAGCCACAATATTTGAATGGCTAAACAAACTTGGAATATCTGTACAAAGGTATACTATTTACCTTAACACAGAATGAGTGAAAGAACTGTTGATATGCACAAGGATGAATCTCAAAATAGTTTTGCAAGGAAAAGGAGCCAATGGGTATGTATTCTAGGATTCAATTTATACAAAGATTAGAAAATGCAAGCTAATCAATAGTAACAGAACATGGACCAGTAGTTGTCTAGGGTTGGTTAGGAAGAAAAGAGCGAAGAGCAATTTCAAAGGAATGAGAAAACTTTTTGATAAATTCATTATCTTGAATGTGATTGTTTCACAGGTGTGTGTACATTTGATTTAAAACCAAACCGTTTATTTTCTGAGGGTTATTCTTTAACAAAATATGTAAGAATCAAGGTGGAGTCTATCTCTCCTCCTTTGAAGGCTGCCTCAATTAGAGAACATGGCAGACGAGGTTAAGTGCTCTGGGATTAGCTAAGGAAAGTCCACTTGACCTTTCCAATGGGTTCATTATAGGATACAGGTTGGGAGTTCTATGCCATCATGTAAGAAGTGGGGTATACCTGACTCCACGGAGTCTGAGAGACTGAGAGCCAAGGAGAGGCCTCTGAGACTGACAGCATACAGAGATGCCCAGATGGCCTCCCACTGGAAAGGGGTCTGAGCTCTGATGATCAGCTGGGGAGAGAGCTCTCCCACCAGCACCACCCAGGTAAGCCATGGTTGGTAATAAAATCACTTCTGCTTTACACCCCTACCTTTTTAGAATGATTTGTTAAACAGCAGTAGATGAATGGATTGCCACCTGGTCCACACTTTTCATATTAATGGGAATATATGACCTAAAACTTTTCTTCTTTCCGAGAAAGACAACATGTTAACAAAAAATTGAATGTCATTTGCATGTCAGACATTGTTACAGCTTTCTGTATGAAAAAAATTGTCACTGGATATGCTCTAGCTTTAAGTTTGGAAAAATACAACTATGTGGATTTGAAGGAACACTGATACCTATCTAAAACCTTCGTGTTTAACTAAAAAAAATCAGTCAATCAACAAGCTGCAGAATGTTGGACTTTGTGCCAGCCCCAACTTTGTGGGAGATACAAAGGACATCTGGCCTGCATGTCCAAGTGTTTGTCACCTGGGTGATGACACAAGGAAGTCATTTTTGTGGCAAGACGTTCTGAATGTCTTTGTAGAGAAAGAATTTGAAGTACAAATAATGAATATCAGTTATCAGTGATTTTGAACTCATTCATTGTATCTCAAAGGAAGACTTTGTGCATGATTATCATGTTAATAGTGAACTGCAGGAAATATAGCTGAAGAATCCTTATTTGCTAACTAGGCAATTTCCCTCCCACAATTTATCTACTCCCTTCAGTTTAGGATTATTCATGAGTATATATTTTTCAGGAATTTTGTCAGTTTTAATTTGAAACAATCTTAGCAATGGGACCATTGTAATCCAGCTAATGTGAGAATGAATGGGGTGCTGCTTAATGTAATTGTGCTGGCAGCTAATAGATTTGATGTCAATAGCGCTAATAGCATTAACCTGTGTTAGGTCTTGAAAGCAATTTCCAATGTTTCACATTCAAAATGGATAGAGGGGCAAAGAATCTGACACAGGTAATTCATAGCTGCTGAAGGAAGTAAAGCCCGTCAATGCATGCCCCCAAACTATGGCTGAGTGGTTCCCTGATTTCTCTATGTTGAAACCTGTTATGTGCTGTTTAATGCATTTTAAAATTCTCTGTGCAGGAAGTGGTGGGTTCCAGAGGTGTTGAAGTCTGTCTGCACTGCCTGGCATGGCAGTGGTTACCACCTCTCTCCACTTCAATATTGAGTGACATCACCACGCAAGCTTAAAAACAGCCGCAGTGGAGGTATTAACACCACGGAAGTGGCAAATGCTGTAAATTTGCTGATCCCTCCGCAGGAGAGAGGGAACATTTACTAGCAGAACCCCAGGCACAGCTCTGTCTTTAGCAGCCAGTCTGCTCCTGTGTGTTTCTCCCACTTGGCATTGGTTTGAAAGGTACCCAAAGCAGAGGCATATGAATTCCTGGGAAGGGAAAGAAACAGCAATCAGTTTTCCAGAAGAGTTTATCACAGATAACTATGCAAGAATAGTTCAAAAAATTACGGAAAATGGAACTGAAATATATTTTCATGTGAAAATTTTCGAAATCCAGGCAGTTTTTTCATTTTACAAGTTTCCATGAGCTTCTTGAAGACCCTGCATGTATTTATTTTTTCTTTTCTTTCGCAGCTCTACCAATCATCAGGGGACAAAAATGTGACCTCCTGATTCCTGCAAGAGAAGAGAGAGGGAGACAAGGTGCAGTTAAGTAGCAAGAGTGTTCAGATCCACCACACAGGTGGCCCAAGTCTTCTAGACTATGGCTGTTGTATAGCCGAGATTTGGCTCTGGAGATCCCAAAGTGAGGAGAATGCCTACCTTGGGACATTCTAGTAGCAGGACTAGAAGAAAGTATCGCAGGTGTTAAATTAAATACTGAATGGGGCTGGCATTTGGTGCCACAATTAGGACTATGTAGATTTGCTGCATCCCATACGGGAGTCCCTGGGTTGGAGTCTGGCCTTCGTTTCCTAACCCAGCTTCCGTCTAATGCTCACCCTGGGAAGCTGCAGGTGATAGTTCAAGTGCTTGGGTCTTGCCAAGCATGGGGAGGCTCAGATTAAGTACCTGCTTTAGCCTGGCCCAGCCCTAGCTGTTGTGGGCATTTGAGGAGTAAACTAGTGAATGGAAGACTTCTGCCTGTCTGTCCCTATAGCTCTCTCTCCCTGTCTCTGCCTTTCAAATAATAAAAATTGAAAAATAAACAAAAATTTTAAAAATACTCAAGAATTGAAGGATATAGAAAGAATAATTGTAACTAGGTTCTTGTATATTTTTAAAAGATTTTTATTTATTTGTAAGGCAGAGCCAGGGAGAGAGAGAGTGAGAGAGAGAGAGAGTCTTTCAGCCACTGATTCAATCCCCAAAGGCTGCAACATCTGGGTCTCCCACAAGAGTGGCAGAAGCCCAAGCACTTGGCCCATCACCCACTGCCTTCCCAGGAGCATTAACTGGAAGCTAGATTGGAAGCAGAGCAGCCACGACTTGCAGCAGCACTCTGATAAGGAATGGTGGCGTTGTAAGAGATGACTTAACCTACTGTGCCATCCCACTGGCCCAATTGGTGGGTTTTTAATATGTCGCTCCTTCGCCCACAAAGGATCGACGCTACTTGCAGCTAATCTGTCTTCAGTAGACTTCTATTGCAAGGGTAAAAAGAGTGGGGGACAGAGAGAAGGGGGAAAGATGGCGCACACGCTCCTTCTCCCGTGGTCCTCTTATGTTGCGCGCGTTCCTTCTCCCGCAGTCTGCTTATATACCGAATTCAACCAATCACAGTCCACGCTCGGAGCTCTCCAAACTGGCACTTGATCACGCTCAGCTGTGAGTCACGCCGAAGCTATATCAATCAGCTGTGGAGTCACGCAGTGAGCAGGGCATCAGCGCCATCTTGTTGTTTAAGTTATATCAATCAGCTGTGGAGTCACGTAGGGGGCAGGGCATCAGCGCCATCTTGTTGTTTACCACGATCCTCAGCTAGATGTAAAGTTCCTTGCCGCTACATCCGCATTTTGGAAAGTCCCATCAAGATTGAAACTAACAACGTCCACCTCGGCATACTGCTATAAGCCAGGCCCAGCAAAGGGGGCCCCATGGCAGGCCTATCCATGGGTCCCCACATAATATTTTCCCTTTATTTAATATCTCTTTAAAATTAGTGTGCATATTTGTAAACCATATATATACTATATATCTAATATATTTATATATAAAATCTATACATATATATTTTATATATATACAAAGCAGCATCCATAGCTTGCAGGTGTTCTGACACTGCCTGGTAGGCAATAAGTGGCCTTGGGAGTGAAGCCTGCCCCACACAGAGTGAGTGACATAGCAAGGAGAGAAAGAATTAAGTTTACAGGCTTAAGAATATTTTAAAGATTCATTTTAAAAAATTGGAGAAGAGTGACAAAGAGAGAGGGGGAGACATATAGAGAAACAGATCTTCCATCCACTTGCTCACTCCTCAATTGGATGTAACAGCCAGGGCTGGACCAGGCTGAAGCCAGGAGCCCAGAACTCCATCTGTTTCCCATGTGGGTGTAGGGGCCCAAGCACTTGGGGCAGCTTCTGCTACTTTCCCAGGCACATCAGCAAAGGGCTGGATCAGAAGTGGAGCAGCTGGGACTTGAACAGGTACTTACGTGGATGCAAGCATTGCAGGCTGGGATTTAACCCACTGCACCACAAAGTTGGTGCCCTTACAAAATTTGATGCTGTGGCTTGAGAAAAAGTGTTTTGTGGGAGAATTAGGCTGCAAGACATGGAAGGACTTGGGAGAGCTAGTAGTACACCAGGCTTTCTGTAGGCAGGGGATAGGGATCCTGGCCCTTAGTAGCAGGTTTTAGCCCATCATGAGAGATCAGCTCTTCCCAATGCTCACATGCTGAGAAGTTTACACACTGATCCCATTGAAACTGATTTTATTTCCAGATTCCTCCAATTTGTTGCAAATGACCGGATTTCATTGTTTTTGACTGCTCTATAGTATTCTATAGAGTATATGTCCCACAATTTCTTTATCCAGTCTACTGCTGATGGGCATTTGGGTTGATTCCAGGTCTTAGGTATTGTGAATTGAGCTGCAATAAACATTAAGGTGCAGACAGCTTTTTTGTTTGCCAATTTAATTTCCTTTGGGTAAATTCCAAGGAGTGGGATGGCTGGGTTGTATGGTAGGGAGTGAATTAAGCCAGTCCCAAAGGGACAAATTTCATGTTCTCCCTGATCGGTGACAACTAACCAACCACAAAAAAGGAAACCTGTTGAAGTGAAATGGACACTATGAGAAACAGTGACTTGATCAGCCCTTGTCCTGACTGTCGAGGAACAA
Source organism: Sylvilagus floridanus (assembly GCA_949820135.1). Classification (NCBI taxonomy): domain Eukaryota; kingdom Metazoa; phylum Chordata; class Mammalia; order Lagomorpha; family Leporidae; genus Sylvilagus; species Sylvilagus floridanus. Next base: position 11,165,568 of record OX463246.1, on the reverse strand, counting down.
CTTAATACTTTATCCCTTTTAGTATTTTTTTTTCTTCTAGTTAATACTATTGGTTGAACTCTGTAATTAACAAACAATTATTCTTAAGTGTTTAAATTTAACTGAAAAGTGATCCCTGTTAAATATAAGAGTGAGAATAAGAGAGAAAGGAGATGTACAATTTGGGACATGCTCAATCGGACTTGCCCCAAATGGTGGAGTTAGAAATGTGCCAGGGGATTCCAATACAATCCCATCAAGATTGCATGTACCAATGTCATCTCACTAGTCCAAGGGATCAATTTTAGTTCACAACTGATCACACTGATAGGTCTAAGAGTCAAAGGGATCACACAAACAAGACTAGTGTCTGTGAATACTAACTGATAAAATCAAAAAGGGAGAGAATGATCCAACATGGGAAGTGGGAGACACAGCAGACTCATAGAATGGCAGATGTCCTAAACAGCACTGTGGCCTCAGAATCAGCCCTTAAGGCATTCGGATCTGGCTGAAGAGCCCATGAGAGTATTTTAGGTATGGAAAGCCAAGACACTCTGGGGGAAAAAAAAAAAAAACTAAATGAAAGATCTCTGTGAGTGAGATCCCAGTAGAAAGAACGGGCCATCAAAGGAGAAGGTACCTTTCTCTGAAGGGAGGAGAGAACTTGTCTAAATAAGATGGAAGTCAGCGAACTCAAGAGGCTTCCATAGCCTTGGAAACTCATGACTAGAGCGTAGGGAGATTTCTGATGCCATAAACAAGAGTGTCAAATTGTTAAGTCAACAACAGGAGTCACTGTGTACTTACTCTTCATGTGGGATCGCTGTCCTTAATGTGTTGTCCAATGTGAATTAATGCTATAACTAGTACTGAAACAGTATTTTACACTTTATGTTCTGTGTGGGTGCACACTGATGAAATCTTTACTTAATATATACTAAATCAATCTTCTATATATAAAGATAATTGAAAATGGATCTTGATGTGAATGGAATGGGAGAGGGAGCAGGAGATGGGAGGGGCGCGGGTGGGAGGGAAATTATGGGGGGGGGCATTGTAATCCATAACCTGTACTTTGGAAAATTGTATTTACTAAATAAAAGTTAAAAAAAAAGAAACTGATTGTATTTCTCTCCAGCTTCCTTTTAATTGGTTCCCCATTCACTATTGTCCTTATTCCTAGATTCCACCTGGACAAACATATCTATGGTCCTATTGACATCCATTCATTTTTTAAAAATTTATTTAACAGGTAGAATTATAGACAGTGAAGGAGAGAGACACAGAGAATGGTCTTCCTTCCGCTGGTTCACTCCCCAAATGGCCATATGGCCAGTGCTGCACCTATCCAAAGCCCAGAGCCAGGTATTCTTCCTGGTCTCCCACGCAGGTGCAGGGGCCCAAGCGCTTGGGCCATCCTCCACTGCCCTCCAGGGACACAGCAGAGAGCTGGACTGGAAGAGGAGCAACTGGAATTAGAACCCGGTGCCCATATGGGATGCCAGTGCCCCAGGCAGAGGATTAACCTAATGAGCCACAGCGCTGGCCCCCCATTCATGTTTAAGTAGTGACCATGTCAGATTGCTGGTCTTCACTGTGAAAGTTCACATGGGACAGTAGCGTGTGTACACCAGTGAGCACTCCATTCACAAGCCTGAGATCCAGTTTTCCAGTTGACAGGCCCAGTAGGCAACATTAGTCCTTCTCTGCTGCCTGTTTTCCAAGCTGAGCTTCTCTGGGCTGTTGCCTGCTACTTCCCCGCACCTCCGCACTGGTGCCTCTCCTCATTGGCATTTACAACTCCCAGGTTTGTATCACTTACAGATTTCATTCATGTGTCATTTACCTTTTTTCCAAATAATTAAGCCCAAAATTACATTAGAGATTGCTCAAGCTGCATGCCACTTGGATAAATTATGCATCCTGGTTCCTCCAGTCAATCACCATCTAGTATTTCCCACATTCTACAAGTCGCCTCGCTGGGCAGGTTGTCTTCTCTGGCAGCTCTCAGAAGGACAAGGCTTCCCAGGGAATTACAAGGCGGAAAACGTGCAATAGCTGATTTTGTTTTCTTTTCACATTTCAATTTGATCGTTCTTCCTCTGTCTCTTTTGGAAAAGAGTATGATTATCCTCTGACCTTCTATGACTGGTCAAAACTGCTATTTTGGAAATTAGTGAGATGGAAAATACTTTCACTAATAATTGGCTAAGTTTTAATGTACAAGTCATGGATGGCTTAGCAACAAGGATACATTCTGAGCAATGTATCCTGAGGTGATTTCAACTGTGTGCAAGAACCATAGGATACACTTAGACAAGGCTAGATGACATAGCTCAGTCACTCGACATGACCTCTTGAGGCATTCTTGAGACGTGGTAACTGGGAGAGGAGTGTGGCTGCTGCTGTCATAACCTAGCATACTGTTTTCCAGTAAGATTTTTATATATCAATGGAAGGATGTACTCTAAAATAAGGATAGAAAGAATAGTAAATGCATAAGCCAGTAATCCAGTTGTGTGTTATCAATATCAAGTATTATGTGCCATAAATAATTGTGTACATGCTGTAATGTTGGAATGAGTGGGGAGAATCTTGCAGCTCCATTAGAATCTTGTAGGATCACTGTAGATTACAAGCTCCCTTACTGACCAAAACATGGTTACAAGGCACAGGACTGTGTATAAAGAAACATGGAAATCATTTTGTGCAAACTACACCTTTATGAAGAGCTCATGTTCAAAAATCCAGGTATTAGTGATCTTTATTTTCTCCTTTAATTTGAACTTGTCTACGTTTTGGTAAATGTGAGATATTTGTTCACTGCTACAGCCTCACTACTTAGAACCTTGTCTGACGTAGTCTACACTCTGCAAATATTTGTTGAATGAATATTAATGTAATTATTGACTAATGGATTTTTCGTTCTCCAGTGATAATTAGGAACACAATTTTCACGATGTTTGAGGCCCTGTGCACATTGTCTATTGATGTGTAGTACTTAGCAATGTGCTTTGGCAATACAGCATGTGTATTAGGAGTCGTGTCCAGTATTCTAGTAGAGAGTATCCACATACATCATGTCTGACAATCTGTGTAAGCTCCTTAGCAATTTACACAGTGGGTTATCTGGATCTCTGTCATTTTTTTGCAAACTACTGTCCTCTCAAGTAAAGAATATGAAAAAATTCCTCTGAGTTTCTAATTTAGCATGTATGCAAAGTCTGCTTTAAATTAAAAAAAAAGTTTAGTATTACTTTAGCATAGAATTAATATTTTAATTATTTTCTTCTACCAAAACCAAATATACCAGTGTATTCCATATTTAGGAAAGATGGGCCAGGTTTCCTATGACTTTAATAACTGGGGCACCTTCAACTCCAGATCATCTAAGTTTGAAACTGCTAATTTCATAAGTATAACTTTTAAAAACTAGTTTGTTTTCTTGTTAAAGATTAATACGTACTTATTACAGAAAAACTCAACAATTGGTTGTACATAGAATAACTCACATTTTCAGCATTCAAAATAGCAACTCTTAAAATTTTGATACATATCCTTCTACAAGCAGTGTTCAGAAAGTTCATGGAAAATGTGAACTATAAAAAAATTGTGCCTGTATTTAACAACTTTTGTACACTAAAATTTATTTTTAATTCCATTTTTCATGAGCTTGTGGAGGTAGCCTTGTAAGTGTATGTGTGCTATACGTATTTATAGACTAGCTATCACATTGCATATGAATCTCAAACTGCTTGTTCCCCATTGAGCTTTTCAGGGACACCCTCACAGGCTGTAAAAGTCCCTCACAGGATTATTGTAAAGATTTTCAGTCCTCTTAACCCATTTGTTGCATTACTTGATTCTTATTCTTTAGGCCTCTCCCAGTCTCTATGCCTCCTTTGTAAGGTTTTCCTTCATGTAAATCATCTAAAGAAGGGCACTGAGTCACCAGGGTTGGTGTATCAATGAGATCTTCTCTTTTCATTCACTTACATTTATGTCTTCAACAATATTTACTGAGTTCCCACCAGGTGTAAGGTGGTAGTTAGGCACTGGGAATAAAATAATGGCTTCATGGAGCTTACTGTCCAGTGCAGGAAGCAGAAACGTCAGGATCATGTGATGGGGAAAAGCTGGGGGGATGGGAGAACCAGCTACTGAGGACAGGGATCACCTCATTTTTATACATTTCTCTGGATACATATTTGAGCACGCCCACAGTTGTTTTCTTAGTTCAAATGTAGCTTGTTCTTAGTTCACATAAATCTTAGTTTCTTATTCTTCGAAGTAAAATTACTGAGTCTAAGGATCAGTAAAATTTTAACATTTTGAATATGTATTATCAGAAATTCTGGCAATTTATACTCTTGTAAGCTATTTTAGATGCTACTTTACAAAAATCAGTAATAAATTTTTGTAATTTTAAAGCATTATTGATATTTGAAAATTTTTTCCCATTTTAAGTGAGGTTTTTTGAGTTTTAGATATACTTGTATATAATTTGTGTATAAACATTGCTAGAAAGCATATCATGACTTTTGTGTGCTTGCTGTGGTTTCTCCCTTTCTTTTGGTGAATTGTCAGTTTACATTATTGCCAATTTAACTTAAAATTTTCTTGTTACTAATTTTGCAAATATTTTTTCCCAGTTCATGGTTTCTCTATCACTTTTGTTTATGGTATAAATTTTTATATTATGTACTTTTTAAAATATATACAAAAGCAGAGATAACACATATAAATCCAATTATTTATCAACCAGCTCCAACAATCATCAGTGAGTGTGTAGTCAGGTCTTTTATTTATTTATTTGCATGAATTTCATACATACAACTTTAGGAACACAGTCTTCCTTCCCACCATACCCACCTTCCCACTGCTCTTCCTCCTCTCTCTCCTATTCCCAGTCTTATTTTTTACTAAGACATATTTTCAATTAACTTTATGCACAGAAGATTAACTCTATTTTAGGTAAACAGTTCAACACTTTGTATGAGAAAGAAAAAAAGAAAAAAAAAAACCCATTCCTCAACAGTCCAGACAGGGCTGTTCAAAGTCATTGCATCTTGAAGTTAATTTCGCTTCTTTTTCTTTTTTAGAATTCTTTTTTTTAAAAAAAAAAAACTTAATTATCTTTGAAGAGGAACCCAAGAATGATGCATCTTTTGAGAACACTTAGATGTAGAACTATAACTTATGAGGCATAAGAATATCTTCCACTTAATACACTAAAATGAAGTAATTCTTTGAGAACAAATTTTACTATTAACTCTCATAATAAAACTCTGAGGACAGAGGTCCTGTATGAGAAGTTAGTACACAGTGACTCTTGTTGTTAATTTAACAATTAACACTCTTAATGTATGACATCAGTGATCACCTGAGATTCTTGACATGAGCTGCCTAGGCCCTGGAAGACTTTTGAATTCACAAACTCCATCAGTATTTAGACAAGGCCATAAGCAAAGTGCCAGTTCTCTCCTCCCTTCAGAGAAAAGTACATCCTTCTTTGATGACCATTTGTTTCCACTGGGGTCTCAGCCATAGAGATCCTTCATGTAGGACATCTTTTGTCATAGTGTCTTGGTTTTCCATGCCTGAAATGCTCTCATGGGCTTTTCAGCTTGACTTAAGAATGACTTAAGGGCTGATTCTGAGGTCAGATTGTTACTTAAAGAGATTGTCATCCTATGAGCTGCTTTCTGGACTGCTTCCCATGTTGGAGCATTCATTCTTTTTTAATTCTATCTATTATTATTACCAAACTCTTAGTCCTACTCATATGAATACTTTATCTTTTTTAAGATTTTATTTATTTATTTGACAGAGTTACAGACAGTGAGACAGACAGACAGAGAGAAAGGTCTTCCTTCCTTTGGTTCACTCCCCAAATGGCCGCAATGGCCGGAGCTGCACCAATCTGAAACCAGGAGCCAGGTGCTTCTTCCTGTCTCCCACGTGGACCCAGGGGCCCAAGCACTTGGGCCATCTTCTGCTGCTATCCCAGGCCATAGCAGAGAGCTGGACTGGAAGAGGAGCAACCAGGACTAGGCGCCCATATGGGATCCGGCGCTGCAGGCAGACGATTAACCCAGTGCGCCACAGCGCAGGCCCCTATATGATCACTTTAACATTTAATCTATATGATCATGTAGTCAGGTCTTATCTCCTTCCTTCATTCTCCTATTTTTCTGTTCTCTGCTTCTTACTTTGAGGAACATCTCACATACTACAGCTTTTAATCTGTAAATAATTGAATATGCATCTTTAAAAGACAAAGATTCTCCTTTTTCAGCACAACCTCAAACTAAGATGTTAGATAAAATAAAAAAATTAACTTTTATGTAACTTTAACCTGTCCCTTGTTGTTGTTATCTTTGTGCTATTCTTAGAAAAATTTTCCTTAATTTGTGATTTTATTATGAATCAGCTTTTTGTTTCTAATTATATCATTAACGTACAGCCTTTGTAGAAAGTTTTAAAACACAGATGCATTAAAAAAAGAATTACAGGGCACGTGTTGTGACACAGCAGGTGGAACTGCTGCTTGGGGTGGCTTCCCATCCCATTTCCTATTCCTGTGCACTCTCAGAAGCGGCAGATGATGTTCTGATTACTTGCCCCCCACATGGCAGATCTGGATGAAATTCCTGTCTCCTGGCTTCAGCCTGATCCAGCCGATGGAAGTGTCTCTGTCTCTCTTTGTCTCTCTGTCTCTTTCTCACAAATAAATAAAAATTCAATTTTTCCAAAAAAAAAAAAAAAAAGTTGATGTTTTGTGACCCAACAATCCCACTGCAAAGTAGAGATTTAAAAGACATAAAATTGGGGGCAGCATTGAGGTGTAGTAAGTAAAATCACTTCCTGCAGTACTGGCATTCCATATGGGAGCTGGTTCTAGTACAGCTGCTCCACTTCTGATTCACCTCCCTACCAATGGCCTGAGAAAAGCAGTGGAAGATGGCCCAAGTGCTTGGGCCCCTGCACTCACGTGGGAGACCTGAATGAAGCTCCTGGCTTCATCTTGGCTGAGCACTGGCTGTTGCGGCCCTCTTTGGGGAATGAACCAGCAGATGGAGATCTCTCTCTCTCTCTCTCTCTCTCTCTCTCTCTCTCTTTCTCTCAGTCTTTGAAATTCTGACTTTTTCAAATGGATACATAAATCTTTTAAAACAATTAAAAAGATAGGAAATCCTCATATCAAAACATATTATATCACCTTGTTTACGGCACCATGCTTATTGCAACAGTTTTAGCCAATGTTCACCAAGGAATGAATGTATAAAGAAAATATTTACACACCACACACATACAGCGGGATGTTATCCAGCCACAAAAAATAATGAAATCCTATCATTTGCAGTGAAATGAATGGAACTGGAGTGTATTATGTTAAATTAAGAAAGCCAGACACAGACAGACAAATACTGTATGTTTTCCCTCATATATGGAAGCTCAAAGAAACTCAATCTGAACATGAAATCATAATTATTAGAGGCTGGGAGTAGTAGCATGATGAAGGTTAGCTAATGAGTACCAAGTGTGAGTTAGAGAGATAGAATAAATTCCTAGTGTTGCCCAGGATAGTAGGGTGGAAGTAGTTCACAATAGCCTATTACATATTTTCTGAGCAAATGTAAGAGAGAACCAAAGCTCTGATCATAAAATAGTGACAAAGAGATAGAAATGTTGATTACCTGGTTTTACCAGCACACATTGTGTACATGTTTTGAAATGTCACATGGTATCCCATAAACATGTACAATTATTGTTAATCAAATTTTTTAATGTTTTAAAAAGTAAACAAATAATTTAAAGTTTTGACTCATATAATTTACACATCTCACTCTCAATACTATAATGTATACTATATTCTGGAAACATTTCACAATTTACATTTACAAAATTAGAAGTGTACTATTTTGTAGCTCAATACTTACTATAAATGTCATCCCATGTCAATAAATATTGATTGACATTTTCTAAAATACATAATATTCTACTGTAAAGCTATACTATAATTTATTTTGCTCACTACCTTAATGTTATATACTGATTTATTTATTTTAAATTAATTAATTAACTAATTTGAAAGGCAGAGTGACAGAGAGAGGGGGAGCCAGGGAGAGGGAGAGAGAGATCAATCTTCTATCTGCTAGTTCACTCCTCAATCAGCTGCAACCTCCAGGTCTAGGTCAGATTGCAGCCAGAAACCAGGAATTCCATACAGGTCTCCCACGTAGGTGACAGAGACCCAAGTACTTGGACCATCATCCACTGCCTTCCCTGGTGCATGAGTAGGAAGCTGGATCAGAAGCGGAGCAGGCAGGGCTCAAGGGACACTTTGATGGGAGATACTGGCATCTTAAGCAGTAGTTTAACCCACAATGCACAACCCAGTGCTAGATATTTAGATTGAGTGTATTTATTTTGGCAATGTAAATAATCAATTAAATATACATTAAATCCCTGTATTATGCCAGACACTATCCTTGGTATTGAGGACACAAAGGTGAAAAACACAGCTACAACAAATAAATGAGAACAATGTAGCTTCCTATTTGTGACTTAATGGGGTGGAGGACATTTATATTTGAATATTTTTGCACCATTTTTTTTCAATTGTTTTCTTTGCATAAATTCCTGAAAGTGAAAAATTCTTTTAAAAGAATGATTTTTATAAATATTGCCAATTCTCTTACAGAATTATGGTGACATTTTACATTTCTACTCACATTAATATTAGTGTTAATTGTTAATATTAGTATCATTGCTATTCTTTAAACTTTATTGATCTGATTGGTAAAGACTGGTTTGTCACTTATCTGGCATTCATTATAATATTAGTGACATTAACTACCTGTTGGCATATTATTGAAACTTCTTGTAATTTTGTTTTGTGAGTTGCCTGTTCTTGTTCTTTGTACATTTTTTTCTGATTGAACTATCTACTTTCTTATCTTTTACAATTTTCTTTTCAAAATTTAGACACTTAATGCATCACAACCATGGTTACATGTGGGGGTCATATGTATGAAGCTGTTAAAAATTTTTGGCTACATAAAATTATTGTAAGTCCTGATATGTGGAGTCTTTCTACATTGAGAGTGTCAACTCAATTTGGAGGCTTTCAAACATTGGCTTGATACTACCTACATAAATATTCTTACATTGAAAGACCCAATGCATGGACAGGTCAAATACTTCTCTACAGGTAAATGTAAAATAATTGTGGTTTTGTGTTGAAAGACAGAGGAAAAGGGCCTGCAGTGGTGGTGGTAGAATTGCTAATATGTTAGAGAATCTCCTGGTTCAAAAATGGTAGTATCGACAGTAACAGAAAGTCATCACGTATCTGTCAGCTGTTAGATTATTTTAAATGATGTTGAGAACTCAGAATAATTCCTAATGTGAGTGTAGCAAAAGTCACCAATGCAATTAGCACCCTTGCGGGCAATCTCAAGAGAAAAACCAAGGACTGTGGAGTAAGAAATACATTCTCACCTGCGAGAGAAATTTGTACGGGAACTTGCCTAAATTAGAGTCTCTCTAGTTGGTGAATAGGGAACTAATTTCAATTTCTAGGACCATTATTCTCCTACTTTTTATGGGTAGTAAATTATCTTCAAATTAAAACAAACAAACAGTATACCTGTCAGACTGTGTGTCTGTATCAGCACAGGCTATCAACAACTGGTAATTAGCACCTCTAACTTGATCTACTTAAATGGCTTTGACAAGTAGAGGAAGACAAAACCAATTTTCATTTTCAAAGAGAAAGATAACTTTTAATCAAAAATTTAAAAACTACAACTTTCACATTTTTTATGAGTGGTTTATCAGGTTGGATTTCTTTAATCACAGCATTTTTATGGACAAGGTGAGTGATCTCTTGTGTTTATGCTGCATTTTTTATTTAATTCTCATAGCCAAGTTAGGAACAGTGTTTGGAAATTACAGTCACTATGCCCCTTGTTTCTCAGCACATTTGAGGCCAGTTATATCATGTCTCAAACCACATTAATTACCAGCCTGAAGGAGCAATGCCTTGAAACTCTTCTGCTTGTCCCCTATCCAGAATGCTCCAGTAGAAAGGGCTTTTGCCTGTGGGAAACCACTGACCACAATATTGGAAAATAAATCACGGCAGAAATTATTTTAGCTGTGATGGAAAACCCACTAGGTATATTATGGTTGTTTTTCTGAGTATTTACATTGCATGAGAATCATCTTAATTTTTCCTGTGATTTCACTTTAAAATTTAAGAAAATAAACAAAGCCATGGTAGGAAGTTAGGATCTCTTAGGTAGCATGTGACAGAACACAAAACCTGTCTTTTTTTGAAAACCTGTCTTTAGCTTGAGTAGCATAACTCAAAATTCCAGGGGGACCCAGATTGCAGGTGTCGCTGGAGGTTTGAATCAAAATTATTTCACTAGGATCCTGCCTCTGTTTTCCAGGATGTGAGATCTGTGTTCTCCTTTTCAGCTCTATTCATAGGTAGCCCAGCCCTATTTCCTTTCAAAACTCTCAGCTTGGATGGGCGTTTCAGTGTAGTAGGTTAAGCTGCTTCTTAGAACCCCCACATTCCATCTGGGAATGGCAGTTTGAGTTCCAGTTGCTCTGCTTCTGATTCTTCTTCCTGCTAATGCTCCTGTGAGGCAGACAGATGATGGTCCTGAAGCTTGAGGCCCATGCCAGACAGGGAGGAGACCTAGATGGAGCTCTGGGCTCCTGACTTCAGCCTAGCGCACCTCGCTATGGCAGGCATTTGCAGAGTGAGCCAGCAGATGGGGAACCTCTGTCTCTGTTTCTCTCTCTGTCACTCTGCCTTTCAATTAGATGGAAAAAACATTAAATAAACAACAATAATAATAAAAAAACACTCTTAGCTTGCTGTGACAGGACTGCATAGTTCAGATACCCAATTGCTGAATCAACAAAGGCTCCCATTACAGAACGAGGAGCAGAGCCTGATTGAGGCCACAGGGAATCACGGGCAGGAGGGGAGAGTATTCAAGTGAGGGAATGCCGGAGGAGAGGGAAATCAACCTGTGGAGGCAATCCACAAATGTCTATTTCTGGGAGTATAGGTTTTTTTCCTCCATGGGGCTCTCTTTCTTTTGCATTTTGGGTCCTCCTCAAACAGACACCAACCAGAAGAAATGTAGAGACTCCTTCTGTCACAAACTCACAAGGAAGAAGTAAGAGACACATTTAGTAATACTGAGTAATAACACTAGTAGACACAGACAGCTGGAACCAGTTTCCTTTGCACTGATGACATTGTCTAGACCATCTTAATATCCACCAATCCTTGATATGATTTTTTTCATGCATAGTAACTTTGGTAAAATAGTTCACACATCTGAAATAGTACTGAAACTAATCTGATTAGACATAGGTATTACTACTTGGTAGAGCCACTTTTGAACAATTCACTATCCTAGAAAAGTTGCACAATTTTGTTGTTGTTGTTTGCCCATGTATTAGATTTATAGATGAGAGAGGTTATTTCATTTCCTGAAAACCTTCCACCAGTAGGCATAATATTACTTTTGAAATCATAAAATAATTTACAAAATAAAACAAGAAAGACTGACTACATCCTCTATGAAACTTCAATAGAAAGTCCTCACGAGCTCCAGATCTCTCTTCCATTACCAAGAATGAGTTTCTGAAAAATTAGGTAGACTTTGTGGCATTACTATTGTGCAGACATCTGCATTTTGGTAAATCTTTGCTTACTGCTACCAACTAAGATTTTTCAGTTTCATGAACTCTTCAAGAATAAGAGTTATGAGATTTGTAACTGCATGATAAAGAATACTTACTATGAGCAAGACAAGTCAACAGGATGTACAATTGCATAGCAGAAAATTTGGGAGTCTTCTCCTATGATTATTTCGAGTCTTACTAAGAGTTGGGGTGAGGGAAAGGACAAAGATTTAAACAAGAGTTCTCCCTTGAAAATGAGGTTGTGATTTTCACATTTTCCCCTGACCCCAAAAGAGCTCTGAGGAATGAATTAGGTATTCATGTGTTCTGGTGGATGAGTTTACAATGGAGAGAAGGAAATGCAAAGACTCAAACGAAAACACTTAGATTCCTTCCACTTTGGTATCTGATTTTGAAATGGTTATTCCAGATCATCAAAAATGATTGTTTTGACTACTCATTGCACCAGAGCTTTTACAAAATTTAAAATCATATGGCAAACAGAGTTTCCTGTGTAGAAGAAAATGTTACACCCTTTCAAGAGAGCTGTATGGGTTCCTTGAGGACACTGTTAGTAACCAAGAGTGTTGGGCTGGAAAGCACAAGAAGAAGGGTAGAGAGTGTGAAATAGTTGACTGTCTGGAGCCCGTTTTTTTTAAGATTTATTTTATTTATTTGAAAGGCAGAATTGTATATAGAGAGAAAGAGAGAAAGAGAAAGAGAAAGAGAGAGAGAGAGAGAGAGAGAGAGAGAGAATCTTCCATTTTTTGGTTCACTCCCCAAATGGCAGCAACAGCCAGGGCTGGACTGGACTGAAACCAGGAGCCTCAGACTCCATCTGGGTTTCCCATGTTGGTGTAGGAGCACAGGTACTTGGGCCATCTTCGAGTGGCTGCTTTCCCAGGTCATGAACAGGAAGCTGGATTGGTAGCAAAGCAGCTGGGACTCAAACTGATGCTCTTAAGGGTTGCCAGCATCACAGGCTTCTTTACCAGGTATGTCACAATGCTGGCCTCTGGAACTTGTTTTTCAAAGGATGTTCTAGGAAACTTTGTCTTACAACATTGCACTCCAAGGGGGCCAGACCACCACCCATGAGAAAAGCTGCAAGAGCTGAGAGGCCTCCCACTCGCCCTTCTCTACATCCTGGACATTCCCCTAACCCTTGTCATAAAAGCCGTGGCACACCGCTCTTCAGAGAGGTGGTATCTTCAGGGAACTCTACCTTCCCACTGTCTGTTTGACTTGTCACAAGCAAATTCAGTTTTCCTTTTAGCATCTGCTGCTTAAAGATGATCTGTTATATAGTGACAGCCCTAGTGAATGAACCCCTTGTGTCTGCTTATCAGATGAAAACAGGTTTTGTGATGTATCAATAAGATACAAATACAAATGTTACTTTCCCAGTTACTTTTACTTATTTATGACAAAATCATGGTAAATGTAGTGAGCAATCAATGCTCTCCAATTCATTTTTTACTCTTTTCTAGGATAGCATGTTATATGATGTTTTGGGTTGTCAATAATTTTTGTAATAAACTCATATCAATGAATGACTTAACCTGAAGATTTCATTGTGGAATTGGTAACTGTGGTTTTTCTCAAATTACTAAACTATATGCCTGTCCTACACTTGTTTCTCTGTTGTATTTATGGAAGAACATAATGTGCTTGGTTTCACAGCTTTACAATTGGAAAGGAAGTTTGCCTCTTGAGATAGCTTACCTTGGATCTCAACCATATCTGATTTACATTATATTTAAAGGAGACCCTGGACTTTAGTCTTTAAACTTGGGGATTGAACAAGGCAAAACTTGTGTTTGGGGCAGGCGTTGTGGCACAGCAGGTTAAGCACTTGTTACAGTGCTCCTTTGATTCCCTGCTGCTCTGCTTCCACTGCTGGGAAAGCAGTGGAAGATGGTCCCAGTGCTTGACCTCTTGCCACCCATGTGAGAGACCAGATGGAGTTCCAGGCTCCTGCTTTCAGCCTGGCTCCAGTCACAGTGGTCATTTGGGGAGTGACCCAGTGAATGGAAGATCTCTGTCTCTTTCTCTCTCTGCAATTATACCTCTAAAATAAATTCATTAGTCCTTTAAATAAATTAATTAGTCCTTTAAAAATTTGTTGGGCTTGTGAAATGAATACATTTTCCATGGGATGCATCTGTTGAAATCATAATCCCCTTTGTGGTGATATTAGGAGGTAGGGACTTTTCGAGGTAATTGGGTCATGAAGGTGGAGCCCTCATAAGTGGTTTAGGGTCTATCATAAGAGGGGTCTATCATAAGAGACAGGAAAGCTTTCTCTCTGTGTCTCTGCCCTCTGCCACATGTGGATTCAATGAGAAGACTATTTGCACACCAGGAAGTGGGCTCCCAATGGCTACAGATTTATTGATGTCTTGATTTTGAAATTCTCAGCCTCCTGAACTGTGAGAAACAGATCCGAATGGAAGAAGAGGGAAGATGGTATGTGAAAGGTTTCAAAGGGCTCTGTCTGGACGGGCACATCATTTCCCACCACTTTCTAACAGCGGGAATTCCATTGTACTGTACATCTAAGCTGAAGGCAACACCAAGAATAAAATCCAACTATACGCCCAGAAAGGAGAGATGTGTTTAGGAATGGTCATCTGGTCACCCATTCTCTACCACATCAGGAAGTTAACAACGTAAAAGGTTAACGTGAACAAAATACAAGAAATCATGTTGGCACTGTGGTGCAGTAGGTTAATCCTGTGCCTGCGGGGCCGGCATCCCAATATGGGCACCAGTTTGAGTCCTAGCTGCTCCGCTTCCAGTCCAGCTCTCTGCTATGGCCTGGGAAAGCAGTGAAAGATGGCCCAAGTGCTTGGGCCCCTGTAGTTGCGTGGGAGACCTGGAAGAAGCTCCTGGCTCCTGGCTTTGGATAGGCCCATCTTCAGCTGCTGTGGCCATCTGAGGAGTGAACCAGTGGATAGAAGATCTCTCTCTCTCTCTCTCTTTTCTCTCTCTCTCTCTCTCTCTCTGGATCTGCCTTTCTATAATTCTGCCTTCCAAATAAATAAATCTTTTTTAAAAAGAAACAAATCATGTTATAAATAGAAGAATATGTTTAAAGCCTATATTTATAATTCTATCATGAGTTACACTGTACAACTGGGCCAGCAGAAGAAAAGATGAATATGCATTTTAAAAATAACTAAATCTTTATGGAGGAAGAATATCTGAGGAAGTGTGTAGGATGTGGGGGAGAGCAGAAAAGTTCAGTGGATATATAAGGGAAGATGATGCTGCACCCTGGGAGTAGCCTGGGAGTATTCTTAACTTCGAAAGGGACCAGTAATATTTATGTGAATGAAGGGGTTAGAGAGTAGGGAGATAGAAAAAAGATTAAATAAGCAGCAGTCAATTAGCTTTCATTCCAATTGGTCACTTGAAGTCATAGTAATCATTTTGAAGCACATGAGACTGACCTACAATTGCTCAATTGTTGGTAAAATTACAAGTATTTACTCTATATCCATGAGTAATTGCACATACAATATAAATTCATGCCAAAATTATGCACACAGAGTGAGTCTTACTAGGGAACTTTATAGCTTTTATCCTCCACTCGATTATAGCTCCCTGAACTATGTATACAAAGCAATTATAGAATTGTGATTAACTACTTCTTTTAACCCCTCCTATATCCTGAAACAGTGACTTAAAGGGGAAGATCAATTGAAAATCCTCCTACACAAGGTAGACGACCCAATTTTTATTTCTTTGCAAAGTCAGCTCTATCTACCAATTGCAGTAGACTCAATGATCATGTTCCCTCAAAATTCCTGTGCTGAAATCCTAATCCCAGGTGACAGATGAGGACGTGGGTCTCTGGGAAGTCATCAGAGCAGTCCCCATCATAAATGGGATTAGTATTCTTCAGAGCACACCTCAGAGAGATACCTTGCTACTTCTACCGCATGAGGTTGCAATGAGAAGTCAGCCATTTATGAAGAAGTGGGCGCTCCCTAGATACAAATCTACTGGCATCTTGATCCTGCACTTCCCAGCCTCCAGAGCTGAGAGAAACACATTTCTACCATTACAAGCCATCCATTTCAGTGTCTTATTGCAGCAGCCCAGAGAGACCAAGCCATCCATTTCAGTGTCTTATTGTAGCAGCCCAGAGAGACTAAAGCACAATGCACATGCAAGGACATGGCTTGCAATGGGAAGGAGGTCCTGCAAGGTGGAATTATCATCACAGAGTTGGATTTTATCTTCTCATTCGCTTTTAAATTATAATTCTTGAAATAAAATATCTATGCTTTCGTAATGTGACCATTTAAGTTGTATTCATCTGCCCATGCAAATGGATTCTGCTGAGAAATGCTTTAAAGGCATGAATGCTTAAGAGTTTAATCTGTGGAGTCCAACAGACTTGGCTCTGAACTTCAGCAAAGCCAATTATGGTGCCATGGCCTGAATGTTTGTGTCCCTTGGCATTCATTTGATGAGAACTAATGACCAAAGTGGTGACACCAGGTGAGGTCTTTGGGAGAGACTGGATCATGAGGGCAGAACTCTCTTGGATGACATAGTAGTGCCCTCGTGAAAAAGGCCCCAGAGGGCTGCCTTGTGTCTCCCACCGCACGAGGATGTGGTGAGAAGGAGCAATCTCAGGACCAGGAAGCCCTCAGCAGACGCCGCATTGGCCCTGTGCCTTGATCTCTCACTTCCCAGAACAAGGCTGGACCTTGCTTCCCAGCCTCCAAGGCTGTGAGATATAAATAACTGTAGTTTATGAGCCACCCAGTCTACAGCAGTTTGTCACAGCAGCCTGGAAGGGAGATCTAAGGCCCCAGGTTTGTAACCTTGGACAAATGGCTTAGCCTGTAGAGAGGCATGGTTTGCTCATTCATAAAATAGGGCTAACAATGCTCACCTTAAAGGTTGCTGTGAAGAGTAAATGGAACGTGATGTGACCATAGTCCTTAGCCAAGTGCCTGGCATCCAGCACACAGCTGTGACAGGACAGGAAGTCTTGGAAACATGAATTTTATATGAACTAGTATGGAAATGAGTACTTCATGTAATAGACATATTTTATATAAAACAAGAGTTTCAACAGCTACTCTTTTATCACGTCTTCAATGATAGACGTTTACACACCTGAGGGCTTTAGATATTATATAGTGCTTTAGCTCTCTTCCTCCCTGCCTCCTGCCTCCCTCCCTCTACCCCCCTCTCCCTCTTCCCTCCTTTCCTTTCCCTCCTAGAAATTCTTCTTTTAAACAGTCTTGGGAGGTAGCCAAAAACAAAAAAACAGATGAGAGCTGAGGTGCTGTGGTTCATGGGGATGTGTGATGTCCAGAGCTCTGTCCAATCACCCCGCCCTCCTTGTTCTCTGCCTGTGAAAGGTACCAAATAAATCTCATTGGCTCTCCTAAAGATTTTTTTTTTATCTTTTTTTTCGACAGGCAGAGTGGACAGTGAGAGAGAGAGACAGAGAGAAAGGTCTTCCTTTGCCATTGGTTCACCCTCCAATGGCTGCCGCGGTCGGCACGCAGCGGCCGGCGCACCGCGCTCATCTGATGGCAGGAGCCAGGTGCTAGGTGCTTTTTCCTGGTCTCCCATGGGGTGCAGGGCCGAAGCACCTGGGCCATCCTCCACTGCACTCCCAGGCCACAGCAGAGGGCTGGCCTGGAAGAGGGGCAACCGGGACAGAATCCGGTGCCCCGACCGGGACTAGAACCCCGTGTGCCGGCGCCGCAAGGCGGAGGATTAGCCTGTTGAGCCACGGCGCCGGCCTCTCCTAAAGAATTTGAAAACCATCTTCCAATTCTCCTCTGATCGTGCAAGAAATCAACCCCAAAGCCTGAGTTTTCCAGTCATTAAAGTGACCGGTGGGTGAATCAAGAAGAACTCCATGTAGAATAATACTCTGAGCTATGTCCAATTGCCTGATGAAAAATACCTGAAGGGTATCTGAAAGGAGGCATATACGTGTTGGGATGCCCACCAAAAATGACTCCTGGGTGTTGTGTACTTGGATAAGAGAAAATTCACAGCCTGGGCCTCCACATCACTGAGCAGTCCTGGAAGTTTCAGTGTCCCTAGCAGTGGTATTTGGTATTTGCACAAAGCCCTGCAGGACACTAGCGTAAGCACGTGTGTGAATAAGAATCTTGAAAAAAATGGAGGTTCTGGAGAGGATGCACAGAATTCACAGTTGGATTCTGTGACATTAGGATGCACGTATTTGGGTTTCATCCATGTTTCCTGGTCCATAACTCCCTTTGAAAAGGCAGAACATAGTAACCAGAGTTATTCTTCCCCAGAGAAGAGTAGAGAAACTCGTCTTCCCTGCCTGTCTTTCTGTGACTTAACGTTGTGTGATGGCAGAGACGACAGGGTCCTCCTCATTTCAGAATGGGTCCTGCCGCATGCCCTTACAGAAGGAATGCTGAAGAACCGAACAGTCAGACCATGCTGGGCTTCCTCACCTGGCCTGTAAACATTCACACCATGGGGCCGGCACTGTGGCACAGCAGGTTAATGCCCTGGCCTGAAGCACCAGCATCCCATATGGGTGCCGGTTCTAGTCTCGGCTGCTCCCCTTCCAATCCAGCTCTCTGCTATGGCCTGGGAAAGCTGTGGAAGATGGCCCAAGTCCTTAAGCCCCTGCACCCACGTGGGAGACCCAGAGGAAGCTCCTGGCTTCAGATTGGCACAGATCCGGCCATTGCAACCAATAGGGGAGTGAACCATCGGATGGAAGACCTCTCTCTCTCTCTCTGCTTCTCCTTTCTCTGTGTAACTCTGACTTTCAAATAAATAAATAAGTCTCTAAAAAAAATTCACACCTGTGCAAGGAAGGCTCCACACAAACCCAAAAGTCCAGGGTTAAGAGAGCTTCCTGAGAGTTGAACATGTGGAGGTTCCTGGAGTGTAATTCATTTGAGAGGACATGGTAGCTCTGTGCCCCAAACCACACCCTGTGTGTCACCTTGTCTTAGTCCTTTGTAATAAACTGGTACATGCTATGTGTTTCCCTAAGTGCTGTGAGCTGCTCAGGCAAACAAATCCATTACAAGCAGAGGGTTGTTGGAACTTGGATTTGTACCTGGTCGCTCAGAAGTTCAGGAGGCCCACACCTGCAACTGGGTATTGAGTGGGGCAGTCCTAGGAACTGGGCCCTCAGTCATTGATGCTATCAGCAGGGAGGCAGTGTCAGAACGAACAGATTCAGCAGACGGCCACCCAGTGTCCACTGCAGTGTCCATCGCAGAAGTGCTTAACCGCTGGTGGACAGAATCGCTGCACCTCTGGGGGCTTTAGGCAGTTTCTGTATTGATTTTTGTGTGAACGCACATGGGAAGATGGTTTGGTTTTTCTTTCAGTGTTTCTTTTCTGGGAATTACTTCAACAACTCTCATTGATATATTGGCTGACAGAAGAAACTCAGTTCAATCTAGACTTCTTGGTACTCCCTACTCTAATTAGGACATACTAAGAAAATTTATCCAACATAATGTTGACCAAGATAAAATCAGCTAGTCAAAAACACAGAAGAATTATATTTATTTTGGGGCTTATTAGCATTGCAATCCTGGAGATGAGAAATTCAAACAGCCTTGACAACGTGCTCCAAATTTCACAGGATGGTGGCAATTTTTATGGCTGAATAGCAAGGGGGTTTTCAATTCCATCTCTTGTTTCTCAAGAATTGCGACTGGTTTGCAGAAAAGGGATTGGTCACAGTCTCAAGAAGCAAGGGGCTGACTTCACAAACCATTATACAAATTGTAGTTCAGCTTGGTGTATACGATCAACATGTATCCAGGTGGCTGTGAGAAGACAGCACAGGTCAAAGGTTCAGCCCAAACTTCAACTGTGGGGCCACTTTAGTTTAAAGGTTTAGCTGTGGGGGAGTCGGCGTTGTGGTGCAGAGTGTTAAGCTGGGACTCGTGACGCTGACCATCTCATAATGGAGTGGCAGTTCAAGTCCCAGTTGCTCCAATTCCCATCTAGCTTCCTGTTAATGCACCCGGGAAGGCAGTGGACGAAGGTCCAAGTGCCTAGGGCCCTGCCACCCACATAGGAAAACAGAATGGAGTTCCTGGCTCTGGCTTCAGCCTGACGTAGACATGCCTGTTGCTATCATTTGGGAAGTGAACCAGCAGATGGAAGATCTCTATTAGATCTATCTCTGTCATCTCTCATTTTTTCCCTCCCTCCCTCCCTTCCTCTCTCCTTGCTTTCTTTCTTTCTTCCTTTCCTTCCTTCCTCCCTCCCTCTCTCTCTCTCTCTCTTTCTCTCTCTCTCTTCTCCCTCTTTCTGGTGCTCTTTCAAATAAATAAATAGATAAATAATCTTTTAAAAAAATTAAAACCCCCCACAAAAGTTTAGCTGTGGATGTGTCTGAGATTATTTTAACAAGGATTTTTTTCATCTATTTCAAGTACCCTGAAGCAATGTTATTGTACTCTATCTTCTTTGACATTAAAAAAAAATCTAAAAGCCATCAGATTTCCAGTTCAAGTTACTTTTTAAAATGAAAAGAACAAAGAAATCAGGAGAGACTCATATAACATGTCTCTTTAGACTCGGGCTGAGGCTCATGAAATCACAAAGGACATAGACAAATGAACATTTGAAAAGTTCATGGAGAGACTGGATGTTTAGCACAGTGATTACAAGGCCTGCTATCGACATCTGAGTGTCTGGGTTTGATTCCTGGCCTGACTTCTGTTACCTCCAATGCAGACCCTGGGAGGTAGTAGTGATGTTCCAATTGGTTGGGTTCCTGCCCCCATGTTGAAGTTGCATTCCCCACTTTCGGTTTTGGCCTCTCTCCAGCCCTTTGTTCTGGCCTCTGAAGAGTGAACCAGTGGACGGTAGCACTCTCTCACTCATTCTCTGTCAAATACATAAAATCTAAAATGTTTTTAGAAAGTGTGCAATACAAAAATGCTATTTATGGACTTAAAAATTTTTTACAAAGAAATAAAATTATGTTTTAATTCCATTTTCCATGAAGTTTTTGAAGTGCCCTCATAAACCCTTCATTAAATCGAAACATATGAGAAACAGAAGGTGGAACCTCAAAGCTTGAACCAGGTAAATTTAAGGTTGGTAATGGGAAAACCAGTATACCTTCTCTCCTAGTTACAGTTGGACTAAAATATTTTGAGGACGTACCCTAGCTTTTTTGCATAGTGATATATTGTCATATTTCTTGTCTTGACATAAGTGTCTATGTCATATGCTCACAGGGTAAACAGAATTGTGTTTTGGATTTCTCAATTAGCCTAGGAGGTCTAATGCATGTGAACAATTCAAATGATTTCTTTGGGAATTTGGGGACATACAGGCCACAGTTGCTGTTCTCTTCCACAGAGCTAATAGTCACTTGGAGAGAACTTGTACCCTACATAAAATGTTTACAAGAGCTCTGACTGCCAAAGCTATTTTTTTTTTTCTAATTCTCACTCAATCCTGATTATGTCAAGAAGAAAGTCTCAGTTTGGTTTAACATATTTTTGACATTTAACACTTGTCAGTATCCCTTTTAACAAAGCATAGGAGTTCAGTAAATAACTGAATCTATGATGAGCCTGGGCGGGTGTGACAAGACTTAAAAAAGAAAAAGGGGGCAGCTGAGCCATGTCAGAGAACACAATTAATATTTTTGCAAGAGTATATCTAGAATCTACAAATTCCAGGTGTTTTCCTATGTTACTTTACTCAAAGTGTAGTGTAAAAGTAGAACTGTGTATCAAAAAATCTGAAAAACAGACT
Source organism: Sylvilagus floridanus (assembly GCA_949820135.1). Classification (NCBI taxonomy): domain Eukaryota; kingdom Metazoa; phylum Chordata; class Mammalia; order Lagomorpha; family Leporidae; genus Sylvilagus; species Sylvilagus floridanus. Next base: position 11,144,094 of record OX463246.1, on the reverse strand, counting down.
TAAGAAAGGTTAATCTAAATTCATAGATGACAGAAAAATATCAAGGAGTCTTGGGGTATATCCCTAATCTTTTGAGTTTCACATGACATGCCTCTTTATGTTCCTAAAAGAGACAGAATATTGGATGGACCATGGCTCAGACCCACTAAACTAATTCTTGTGCTTTAAGTAAAATCCTCTATTTCTTTGAAAAGACCTCTTTTAAATTGCAGATGAGGCTGGTCTGGGGAAAGGTGTCCCTAAAGAGAAAGTAGCGTAAGTGCCCATGTTAGTGCTATCTTACTGTGTGCACAGGATAAATCTAATGCAGATTGAACTAATCTAAAGTTCAACATCTGTTTCATTCAAAGAAGAACATTTGAAATTCAATGCAAAGAAGGACTTTCAAGCCTGGCTTTTATTCTGAACAACTAATTGCAGTAGTCAGTTTCCAATTTTTGAGTCCATAAAGCCCCTTAGCTAGCCCCAATAAAAGTCCCATAAAGTAGCATTACAATTTGATGAATGTATTATAGGGTTCATTCTGTTTTTTAAAAGAACCATTGTACATCATTTTTTAAAATTTTGAATTTAGTAATATTAAATATCGGTAATATTGAATATCACAGTTAAGAGCCTGTACTTTGGAGTTGTACAGGTTTGGGATAGAATTTTGCAACAGCTCCCGAATGATTTGGGAAAAGTTATCCAGCCTAAGTCTCAGATTCTTCTCCCTATACCATGGGGATACAAATAATACCTATCACATAGATAGCATTAATGAACTAATATTTACTGGGAGCATTAAACAAAATTATTTAAGTTAAGTTGTTGGTGCAATAACTGGCAAAGAGTGAGAGGTCAAAACATATTGACTGCAATTATCATCATCAGGATAGCAGCTTTATTCAGCACTGCTACTTTGATGTAATAGTTTGGCTTCCAGAACATAAATAATCAGATCAAATGCATGTTTAAAAACCATCTTAAGTCTTCAAGCTTGACACATGAAAACAAAAATAATTTTCCCTTTTATCTGGAAATTTTGATATTTCAACATCAACAATGACGGTACTTACTCTAAGGTATGTCTGTGAGTATCAAAGTCTTTATTTACTCATATTCTCTGTGTTGTCCTCTTCAGCTAACTATACATTAAAATCTCCTAACATGACAGGAAGTTTAGAACTGGAAGGTGAGCTCTCAGAGCTTACCTCTTACATTAACTCCATCACACAGTAGGGAGGAAACTCAAGTCTAAAAGGAACCAGTGGTTTGCCCAAACTCAGTTGCTTCTGAATGTAATTTCTACCTCTCACACACAGCCCATTGCACCATCCTGGTCCTCAAAACTGCAAATGGTTAACATTTCTCTGTTACATTTCTTGAGCCTCACAAGGAATTATTTTCTAGTTGATTCCTAAAGTTCCAATACAAGCTTTGACTTCCATGTACACAGTTTCACAAAATATCAAATTGTTATATATACATATATATATATGTAGCCCACCTCTATGAAAAAAAATGTGCCTGTCGAATACTCTTGTGGCAAGTTATTGCTAACTCTGGCCTTAGTTAAGGAGAAGTTTTCAGTAGGCATCTTCTTCCAAATGCCAACTAATGCTTTTTCTGTGTATATTCAATGTTAGGTTTACATGTAATATTTTCATACATAACTCATACATTTTATTTATAACACAGAGGAAAATCATAATGTATGGTAGGTATTCAGCTATAATTCAAATAATCATTTGTCAATTCTTGCAAATGTCTGTCAGTGTTGTCCAGAGCCTAAAACATTGCTTGACAATTAAGCATTAATAATCATACTTCAATGTAAGCTTCACTTTGAGAATATATTAACATATATTAAATATTTATTTATTTGTTTGAAAGACACAGAGACAGAGGGATCTTCCATCTGCTGGTTCACTCCTTAAAGGACTACAATGGCCGCTCTGGGCCAAGCCAAATCCAGGGGCCTGGAGGTCCATCCAGGTCTTCCCACATTGGCAGCAGGGTCCCAAGTACTTGGTTCATCTTCTGCTGCCTTCCTAGGCACATTGGCAGGCTGTTGGATCAGAAGTGGAGCACCTGGGTCTTCAGCCAGCACTCACATGGGAAGCTGCCATCACAGGAGGCTGCTTAACGTGCTGCTCCACAATGCCAGCCCCAGAAAGTACATACTGCCCAAAGCTGCTTTGCATGTAACCCTCATGCAGAAGCAAAGTGAAAACCCCAGAGGCTCCACAGGAACTCTCCAAAGTGGTTAGAGTAGAATTTCTGTGCTGATAGACTAATAGAGGTCCTGAACCAGACTAGTTCAAAAGTGTGAAATTATTATGTGGGATGTTGAAATCTTTGTGGCCCATTAAAAAAGGAAAATGACCTTGAAGAACAATACTATAAATAATGAAGGAACAGGAGCATATTTTAGTTTCCTGGAACAAGTTAATTTTTGGCAAAGCAATGTTCCTAAGGGCACACATTTTTTTCTGAAATTTTGAAAACAACATTTACTTGGGGGAAAAAAAACTTTTAAAGATGAATGCTTAACAAAAAGCAAGCTAAAACCAAAAACCGTATGAGAAAAAACGTCCTGTTCTGTGATTCTGTGTATGATGCTGAGATTAGCAAGCAGCTGATGGCTTGATCTGTCAGGGGCTAACCTGAAAACTGCTGACTTCCTGGATGTGAGCCAAAGGTTGCCCTTGGGGTTAAGATAAGCCAGTTAATCTCCCAACTGAAACAACTAGTCTAGACATTGAACTGCTCTGGCACAGTACTTGTAGGGATGTTGTGGATTGACTACACTCTAATTTTGTCCCTGGCATAGCCTTGGGATTTCAAAGACATTTTGGAAAAGGGCATGGCATAGTTGCTATGACTGGAGTAACTCAGCTGCCAAGAATTACATAAGGCAGGGTGTTGGGTTTGCATGATTTTTTTAGATCAGTTCTCACTTACCTACGGAGAGAAAACAGCTGCATAATAGGTCTAGCTTGTTTTATTCATGTGTAAGGATGTAATAAGGGATCCGTAAGCTGGTATTAGGCTGTGCTTCTGATCCTCTGAGAGGTTCTTTTGGCTATGAGGATCCTTAAAAGTCGTTGAGAGAGTCATTTGGGACTTCTGTATGCTGATGACTCTCAACTGGGAGATACAGACAATGGAAGGAAGGCTTTCTGTATACGCAGGACAAAATTGCTGGACCTCAAGCAGAAATTCAGCACAAAACTCTAACATTATTTGGCATTTTGATAGCAAAAATGCTAAGACAAATGAAGCAGAAAAATGAGTGCTGGCCAGACCTGGAAGTCTTCAGAGTAACCATCCTCATCCTATAGAGAAATGAAGACTCCAGCACACAACTGGGATGCAACACATGGACCTAATCTACTATGATTTGTAACATACCTTATTCACTACTGAGCCCCATACTTCATTCAATATACTTTGGGCTACAAAGATGAACAAAATCATGTTCTTCTTTTTAAGAATGTTAATTCTAGACATGGTCATGTCAAATAAGAAGAGATTATCAAGAAAAAGAGAAGCAGCACTGTTGAGTGGTGCAGACAGGGATTACAGCTGAAATGAGTGGAGGGCTCCAGACCAGTTCAGAGATACAACCTCCTTAATTTTCTTGACTTCCTAATCCCTTTCTTCGTGTATTCACATAAACCTGTGGCTGCTACTTATATTCCATGTATACAAAGGTTTTCCTCTCTAGCTTGTTTCATATCCATGTTCCCCCAGCCAAATGGATGCTGATTATTTTTTATGAAAATGTTCCACAGGAACGTTGAATAAAACCAGTCTTCTACCCTCAAAACATACTCTTTAGATGGACCCACTTGGGTTGGCTGCATCATACTCCACCCAGCACCAGCCTGAACTCCTGGAGGACTCTGGAGTCCCTTCATGCCCTCAATTCTACATCCAACCAGACCCTAAATTTAGTCACTTCCATCTCCTCTTGGCTTTCTGGTACAGGTTGGGTTTTCTGGATTGCAGATTCAACTACAAAAAAACATCTATGAAGGGAAGAAGAGAAGCATGATAGGGCAATGTAGAACGCTGAGCTGGGATACAAGCCCACTGGCCTTAGATAACCTCACAGGACTCTTAAGACCTAAAATGGCTTCTAGACAAAAGTAACAGGGCCTTTAGCAGATGTTCTGGGCTGTGAATCTCTCTCTCTGTGTTGCAATTGCCTTCTGTTTCCTTTGTAACTGAAATTTTAAAATGCATTTATTTTAAAAGCAGAGAAAGAGAGAGAGAGAGCGAATGAGCTTCTGTTTGCTGGTTCACACTTCAAATGCATGCAGTAGCTAGGATGGGGCTAGGCTGAATCCAGGAGCCCAGACTTCACATGGTCCCCGATGTGGGTGGCAGGGACCCAAGAACTTGAGCCATCATCTGCTGCCTCTCAGAGTCTGCATTGGTAGGTATATGGAATCAAAGCTTAGCTAAGACTCAAATCCAGATGTTCGGATATGTGATGTGGATGTCCCAAGTAGTATCCTGACCATTGTGCCAAACAACCATCCCTTATTTTTAGGTTTTCAAAACTTTTTGTTTGAAATTTTCTAAAGATGTTTTCCACTATTTTGCCTCTTTTGTATAACCTGCTACAATCTAAAACAACTTCATATTACTTTACTGTTATAATCCTCCAGTAACTCATTGTCAACTGTTGGAAAAGACTTGGTTTATTTTTGTTTAAAAGATTTTATTTATTTGAGTGGCAGAGTCACAGAGAGAGAGAGAGAGAGAAACCAAGGAGAGAGAAAGAGAGGGAGAGAGAGAGAGAAAGAGACCTTCCCTCCACTGATTCACTCCTCAAATGGCCACAACATCTGGGACAGGTGGAAGCCAGGAGCCTGGAACTCCATCCAAGTCTTCCATGTGGGTAGTAGGGGCCCATGTATTTGGGGCATCCTCTGCTGAATTCCCAGGTGCATTAGCAGAGAGCTTGATTGAAAGTAGAGCCATGGGGAATCAAACCAGCTTTTTGATATGGGATGCCAGTGCTGCAGGGGGTGGCTTAACCAAGTGTGCCACAATGCTGGCCCCAAATCCTGGTTTCATAGCATGGCTTATAAGTGATTCACTGTTTACAAATTCTCAGGAACAACCTAGATGCCAGCAACATGGAACTCATTGTAGTTCCTTAATGTACTGGACTCTTCTTTATGTCTCTACTCTTCTATTCCTTTTATCTGGGAGGTAAATTTACCTCTTCCACTTTGCCTTTTTGCTGAATTCATTCTGCAAGAGCCAACTCAAGTTCACTTCTTTAAAATCTCCCTTCCTCACATTTCTAGGGAAAATCAAGCTTTTTCATGTCTGTGTGCTCTCATCATGAGCTATAATTACATGCTTCTCATTTGTCTCATTCCCTAGGATGTAAAAACTCCAGGGGCCAGGATCATCTGTTTATACATGTATAATACAGATAGATGAACTCATCTTGCATTCCCTTTGCTTAGCACAAATTCCTGGATCAAAACCAGATGTTGGGAGATGGATGGATGGATGGATGGATGGATGGATGGATAGATAGATAGATAGATAGAAAGAAAGTGAAGGGAGAAAACAAATCTTTTGTCCATACGTATCCACTATGTTCTAAACAACATCTAAGATTGCCTCATTAAAGTCTTCATGAGCTCTCTATATAGTCTGTCAACATAGAAATATTAGGCTTTGTACAGTTTCTCTTGGTATATTTTAGCTTCTTATGATTTTTTGAATATTTATGAAAAAAATCACATCAGATGGAATGGCTCCATACGGGAAAGAGAAAACCCAGAAAGGAGAATGACTGGCTGAACTCCTTTGGCATTTGTAAAGTAGGCTCCTTATCTTGTCTTCTGGGAAGAACTTATTCCTGTGGATGCCTGCCATCTTGACTGGCTTGAACTAATTTCTCGAGTTCCCTTTCTAGTATGCTTTAGTTGAGTGGGCTTACAAGGAGATTCTCCTACAGGAGAGGGAGAGAAGAAAGGAGGTGGCAGCTATTTTGCGGTGCACACATTCTTCAGGGTACATGGTCAGATACCGGGCTTGGTGGTTTGGGGAAGTTACCAGATTTAATTGAAGTCCAAAATCAGTTTATTTTGAGTTCATCAAAACAGGACTGACTTAATCCGATGGAAGCCCTTTAGAGAGGAACTAGACTGGTATACTGGGGGGAGGGGTCAAGGCTCCAAGTTGCACAGGGTCACAAATACTGTGAATGTCAACACCTGGCTGCAGCAAAGCCACCGCTGGTGTCCTTTTACCTGATTGCCTACCAGTTTCTCTGAATCATGAACCAAGTGTGTGTGCTTAGCTTCATGGAAAAGTTGCCCCAGAGTCTTCAGAATAACCTTGTTACCAAGGCCAGAAGTGGTAAAAGTAGATACAGGTCTCAGTCTATCCTTGTGGGTTAAAGCTTGTCTTTGCAGAGTTTCTGCTGTCTCCGAATTTTGGGCTTAGCATTTGGAAGTAGGGGCAGCCATGCAAAGACAGTGTAGTCAGGAATTCCCTGCAATAATTCCAGACACATGCAACTATGTAGGCATACATATGTATGTGTGTATTTATTTATACTTATACATATGCATAAGTATTAAAAATATATACACGATATAAAATACATGTAAAAATACCCACACTAGTTCTGCTTCTTTGGTTGAATCTTGTCTAATGCAATGCTTTATTTTACATCATTTTATATATTAGTTTATAGTTTGTGTATTTTATTATATTTTGTCACATTAAATGACCTAAGCAATACCATAGAGCCAGTAGAGGACCTAATCAAAACCTGAATTAAAGTTCACACCCCCAACCTAACAACATGCTTGAAATGGCCATGTGTTTGTGTGTTATATACAAAAATGTTTATCAAAATCACAATACAAGTTGAGAGTAGAGAGGTGGTTACCAGAGGCTGGGAGAGTAGGGGAGAGGAAGGGATGGGGAAAGGTTGATTATCAGGTACTGTTATTGTCAGAAAGAAGAAGTAAGTCCTGGTGTTCTATTGCACAGTAGTGTAATTACAGATAATGATGATATACTGTAATGTTTTAAAGGTAGAAGATTCTGAATTTTACTTGGTTTATATTTATTCTGAAGTTTATTTTTATTCAGTTGAAAGGCAGAGAGAGAGAGAGAGATAAAGATAAAGGTTCTAAAGATGCTGGTTGACTACACAAATGCCCACAGTACCTGGGGCTAGACGAGGCCAAAGCCAGGAGATAGGAACTCCATATGGGTCTCCCGTGAGGGTAGAAGAGATCCAAGTACTTAAGATATCACCTGCTGCATCCCAGGGTGCACATTAATAGGAAACTGGATTGGAATTGGGGTGGGACACGATCCCAGGCTTTCTGATATAGAATGCAGGTGTCCCACACAACAGCTTATCTTTAATGTTTTTAGAAAGAAATGATAATGATAAATATTTGAGAAAATTGACATGTTTATCCTTATTTGCAAATTACATAATGTTTGAAACATCACACTCTTATGTACCAAATAAAACTTACAATAAAACATTTTGGGGGCAGAGGAAAAATATACTGCAATCTGAGTTGAGATAGTATCTTCTCTTTTTTATATTCCTAAAAATTCTGTGAAGTTCCACTTGGGAAATTGAAGTTTGTGATTAATTCCAATATTTACATAGAAAAAATTTTAAATCCCATGAATTTAGCAAAGGGTTTGCTATTTTCCCATTCCTAGTGTTCTGGGTAGGAGAAAAGTTGGGAGGTGAGCAGAGAGCTCAAGGCAGTAACAGAGGTGGAAAACCAAAGGGGAAAACAGTACACGAATGTGGTGGGCACTCTGTGTCTCTCGTTCATTGCTGGATATAAGGTCAGGTTCTCATTTAAACTCATCCACCATGAGCAGCATCATGTGCCAGCCTTCGTATCAGATCAATGAAAGCTGGTATTGAAAGGTTATGTGTATAAAACTTTACATGTAAAACCCTATAATTGTATCCCTATGAACAACAGTAAGTTTAAAATCCTGGATTAAAGAGACACTTTTGAAAGCAACAGTATTTTTTTTTTTTTTGACAGGCAGAGTGGACAGTGAGAGAGAGAGACAGAGAGAAAGGTCTTCCTTTGCCGTTGGTTCACCCTCCAATGGCTGCCGCGGCCGGCGCGCTGCTGCCGGCGCACCGCGCTCATCCGATGGCAGGAGCCAGGTGCTAGGTGCTTTTTCCTGGTCTCCTATGGGGTGCAGGGCCCAAGCACTTGGGCCATCCTCCACTGCACTCCTGGGCCACAGCAGAGGGCTGGCCTGGAAGAGGGGCAACCGGGACAGAATCCGGCGCCCCGACCGGGACTAGAACCCGGTGTGCCGGTGCCGCAAGGCGGAGGATTAGCCTGTTGAGCCACGGCGCCGGCCAGTAACAGTAATTTTTAAATTAAATGGATCAAGTCAGAAAAAGATGTATTTGACCTCAAGCACCCGTATATAACTGACCATTGATTTTCCTCTCTTTGGGCCTTCATACAAACTGAGAAGCCCCCAAGCTACACAGAGTGGACATATAGTATTTTTGCTTCTACTATTTTCTGGATACAAAACTCACCTCTCTTGGGGAACTGCAATCCCATTCAGTCAGAGCTAGTGGAGAGCACTAATGACAGAGCAATTTCCTGGGCCCTAGGGATGTGCACTGGGGGATGGTGTCGGAGGGAACAGCTGGGCCAAGCAGGGCCAGACCCCTAAGACGTCCAGACCCACATCTGAGGCAGAGGATTGCAAGTTCCCATGTGGAAAAGCTAGCAGAGAAGAGTTGATTGTGAGCCACAGCCATGTCTTCCAAATGTAGAGAAAGACCGTCTGCAGGGGTGAACAGGTGGCACAAGGGTTAAGTTGCTGCTTGGGATACCCACACTTCCTATCAGGTTTGGACTGGTTTTGAATCCTGGCTACTGTGCTCCCGATTGCAGCTTCCTGACAGTATGCACTCTGGGAGGCAGCAGGTGATGGTTCCAGTACTTGGGTCTGGAACCCCCATGTGGGAGACCCAGATGAAGTTCCTGACTTCTGGCTTTTGGTCTGGCCCAGCCTGGTTGTTGCAGGCATTTGGACAGGGAATCAGCAGATGAAAGATCTCTTCTCTGTGCCTTTCAAATAAAATGAAAATAAATAAATGACCATTCCCGGTGGGAGTGGATAAAGCTGACATGTGGCGAGATGCAGGAAAAAGGAAAAGAGAATGGGTCCAGCTGTCCTTGTCCCTGTCCCCCCACCCGAGGGGGGGAACCACTGTCAGCATTACTTTAAAACGCATTTCAGAGAATGACCAAAGCACCCTGGTGGGATGGGTGAAGTGCTCTATTTCTACACATGCATGCCAAGATGGGAAGGAGGCTAGGAGTTGTGCATGCCCAGTGCCAGGCTAGAACCTGAGCCGCAGAGACTTTACATGGAATGGGACTATCGTAGTGATGAATCCTCACGCAAAACAGGTAGTACCACGAGAACCAGAAGGAGAAAGAATGTGTCCTTGTTATTCAGCTCCAACATGTATCAGGGCGATATTATGAAAGAAGTCATTTAAGAAATTTAAAAATGCTCCTCTTATTTTGTAGCTATGGAACTGGGGCTTCATTGCATGAGGAAACCCTCAGAGGGTGTCTGTGGCGTTGAGCAAAGGTTGGTTAATTTGCAGCGGCTACAAGCTTTTCTGCTCAGGCAGAAAGATGTACTGGAACAGACGATGCAGATTGCTTCCGAGCGACTGAACCATGGCTTCTGCATGCTTGCGACCCCAAGCTTATCTCTATGTGAGGCCCGTAGAAACTGTTCCCATTTACATAACAGGGCAAGAGATTACTATAACCAAAATTAGATCCACGAATTGCTATGTATAGTGCTTTGTAACATAATCAAATTATGATAAAATGGCCTTTATTTCTTTATAGCTACATAATACAGTTAGGTTCTTTGGCAATTTGTTTAGAAGTAAAGGGATGGCAGTATTATCTTAGTGTATTAAAAGCTTTGCTGATTTTTGGCTAAATCAACAACCCTGCCTGACTGCCTGTAAAGGTATGTGTTGGAAGAAAGGGGAGGAGCCTGATGAGGTCTAATTTCTTTTCCTTTCTTGCCATCCTTTCCCCTGCCAGACTTCTTTTTTTTTTTTTTTTAATGGGGCCACAGCTCATGAGTTCTTCCTGCTCACCCACGTGATGACATCGTGATTAGAGATTTTCGGGGAAGAAAGCAGTTCTTGTTCATTGCTGTCACCTGGTGAAGTCACAGCCATGTACTTTTCTGACTCCCCTGGAGAATCTTTAACTACTAGCTCCCAGAATCTGAACAGGGCAAACTACTTGAACCCGTGTCATCAGCTCAGTTATTCTGGCAAATACGTAAATACGGGAGTCAAGGAAAGAAATGTGGCAGTGGGGGAAGATTGGCAAATGGAGGGAAACCAATGGAAAGAATGGGGAAAATACAACAAGGACCAGGCTTTGGGGGGAGAAAGGAGAAGGAGAGCAGAGGGCCATGCTGTCCCCTGGCTCTGAGAGTTTCTGGAAGGCTCTATTGAGCAAACGCCTGCCCAGCTGTTATTACCGCTAATGCTAACGGTAGCCATAGTTGCAGCAGTGGCATTTTCTCCTAATTTAATTTCCAGTTGTGGAACTCAGTTATGATTCTTTAGAGCCTGAGGGAGGACCAGCCTTGGTTACAGCCCTGGCTGCTATCTTTAACTTTTTTTTCCCCCTTAATCTCATTAGATTTTCTGAAGTTTAGTTCTCCATTGAAAGTTCTGCTCTGTGGCTAAGCTATGTAAAATAATATTTCTGGTGCAAAAACAACACCTGAAAAATGTCATGATTTTCCATTTGAGTTGTGTCCAGTGATGTCACCAAGGGTAGCCCCAGTGCTCCTGACAACAGGGTATTGAACTTGTCAATGGCTGTGTGGGAGCCACAGCCTGTGACTTCCTGGGTCACATTGTGCAGTGCAACGATGAACCAGAGAGCTTCTTGTCTGGTGGGGCCTTTATTGTGTGTTCCATGGGCAGCACACCCTTGCAGACACAAGCCTCATGTGTGCAGGGCTGGAGAGAGGCTGCTTACCCTGTCTGGCACACTGAGCATCCACATGCTGATTGGGCTGGTGTGGGTAGCCCCACGGACAATGTTCTGTACAGTTTAAATAATGCATCCTGTGGTCGAGCCTCGGCCCCCATGTCTTTCAGGGAAGCCCCTTGTACCAGGTGGTCAGACACTACCAGGGAGGTTTTACTGCTCACAGTCTCTGGTCTTTCTGAAAAGCTGTTCTCTCTCTCTGGTGTTGCGTTTGGTTCTACAGGTGATACAGAAACACATTTTAAAACCATCGAAGCAGGACAAGTTCCTCTGTGAGTTGTGTGGGTCTAATTGGATCTACTATCTCCTCGGTGTCTGGTACTGCCTGTGTAACCTGTGACAATTCCTCTGAGCAGCTGCCCCTCAGGTGTACTGTACTGGCACTTCTTCCTATATCATGTACATTTGCTGTATGAAAGTCATCATAAAGGGCATATTGGAGTCACTAAAGAAAACTTGACTTGATAGCTGGCTAAAGCATTAGACATTATTATTCCTTTTTTTATGCCTGTGCTATTAAAAGTATTTTAATTAATTAATTAATTAATTAAAGAGACAGAGAGAAAGAGAGTCCCCATTTGCTGGTATAATCCCCAAATGCCTACAAAAGTCAAGGTTGGGCTAGGGCCAGAGCTGGGAGCCAGAAACTCAATCCAGGTTCCCATGTAGGTGACAGGGACACAACTACTTGAACTGTGACCTGCTGCCTTGTAGGGTATGCACTAGCGGGAAGCTGGATTGGAAGCTGAGGAGCCAGGACTCAAAGCAGGTACTCCAAAATGGGACGCAGGTGTCCCAACTGGAGACTTAAGCACTAGACCAAATACCCTCCCCTGAATATGGTATTATTCTTCCCTAAAGAAGTAGTGGGATAAAATCAATTTATTTCATAGAATAGTTACCAGATTCCATTTATTTTGCTTTACAGGAATATCTTATAAATTTATAAAAATGTGTACAGTGAGAAATACATTTTGGGAGCAGGCACTGTGGCACAGCGTGTTAAGCCATCACTTAGGATGTCCACATCCTGTAACAGAATGCTTGAGTTTGAGTCCCCACTACTCTAGCTTACTACAAATATGCTTGGAGGCAGCAGATGATGGCTCAAGTATTGATTCCTGCCACCCATGTGGGAGACCCAGATGGTGTTACTGGCTCCTGGCTTTGGCCAGGCTCAACCCTGGCCGTTGTGAGTATTTGGGGTGCAAACCAATGAGTGAAAGCTCTCTCTCTTTGCCACTCTTCCTTTCAAATAAATGATTTTTTTAAAAAAAATGTATTTTCAATCATGACCTATTTACTACAATGTATGCAATTGTGGCTAAGAACCTGTGTGATGTGTTCTGATTCTATTCTTCCATTTCACTTAAAAATGTTAATTAGAACCCGCTACACTTATTTCACTGATTTAATTCCCTACTAATGTGCAGTAGTGACACACAGTTTAGAAACCATGTTTCTAGAATTTTGAGAAAAATAAGCAAGAAGGATAAGAAAAAAATTCAGACTCAGTGGAAATTTAGTAGACACATTAGCCTAAATTCTAAACACATGGTATGTGTTTTCTTTCTATTACTTTAAGTACTGGATTCAACCACTGATTATGTTTTAAAGATATTTATGCTAATTAACTCCTATCTATTTCAAGCCAATTTGTGAGTAAGCACAGTGAAAACCTTTATTATTATTTTCCGTAATCTTTATGAGATAAATGGTTTATCGGATGAAGAAATTGAGGCTAAGAAAGAGTTTGCTGCAGGTCTTGAGGGGGTGTGTAAATAATCAAGCCATGGTTCTCCCCACCTTACAGACCCTGCCTGAGTAGGGCCCTCAGAATCACCTGTCGTCATCCCTACCACATGTTCTCACTCTCCTTCCTCCAAACCCCAACCCACACCTGGCTGCTGCTGAGACTAAGAACAGAAAAGCAAGATGGTTGATCTATCTTTAGTACTGTAAATAAACTTCATCTCTACATCTCCTCAGCTTGACATTTTTATTCTAATAGTTGGTTTATATAACTTTCCACTAACGACTCACAATATATCATAAGCAGATTGAAAGTATACCAATTAGTCATTGAGATTAAATGAAAGCACAATTTATTACCCTTTATAAAGAGAAAATGATTTGGAGGCACTGCTGCTTCTAATAGAGATGCTGTCCATTAGTTCGGCAAGGCCTTATATGGGAAGACAATGCCAGCAAGGGCACCTCCTTCTCACTCCCTGGCTCCCTCTACGACCAAGGTGCTGGACTGGAGGTGCTGTGTTCTAAGTAGCCTCAGGTCAGCAAAGTTAGACCTACGGTAGGATATATGTAGTAGACAGGTGAATAAATACACCCAACACCTTAATTAATTCACACAACATACATGTGTATGTTACACATCTAAGATACAATCTAAGATGAGACATACATACAGTATTTCATTTATAAAAATTAGTTTAGAAGTGAAAAAGAAATCTAGAAGAGTAACACAGTTGAAAATATAATTAAGCAGGTTAAATGAACACCTCTTTTGGTGCTCAAAAATTAATTTAAATAGATTTAACAGTAAAAACCAAGGAATAGGAAGAAGACAATGAGGAGGTGAAAATGTCAAGGCATTTTTTGGGATTACTTGAATCATTTTTAAAATCTCAAATGTTAAACTGAAGTTTCTGCACAGTGGCTCATTCTAAGTCTCAGCCATATTGGCTGTCAACTGATCATAAGTGAAATTTTTTATTATGAGGGTTTTAATGTATTTGTGTTATTTATTATATATACGTGAATGTGTATGCAGACTGCATGATTATGGCAATATATTTTACATTTTGATGACAGAATAAATTATATGGGCTGAATTACATTTTTGGAGGCTCATGGCTTGAGTATTATTTAAAAGTTTTCTCTGGCATTATTTTTATTGGTTACAAGTTCCCAGAAATAAAGACTAGCATTGCAAAAAAGATCATTAAGCTATCAGTGTTAAGTATTTATTGGAATTATTTAAAGGGAAGGAGGATATTTCTCTTCCCCAACATTCACTTAATGCAGGGAGTGTGTGGGCCGGTGTTCTCTGCTTTGCCAGGCTCTGGCACACAGGAGGGTAGTGGTTCTTCACTTCCTTTAGGTGTGCTCATGGAGCATGTTTTGGCCAATATGCCAAAGAGAAGAGCATGGAGCCAGGGTGGCCTTAAGGAGCCTGCATAGGATTCTTCTTGTTTTTCTGCTCCTCAGTGCTCATCCACAGAGGACAGGTTTCAGGACCTTCAGATTTAAGTGAGCAAGCACTACATGTTTACTGTGAGGTTTGCTGAGATTTAGCCACTGATGATGACCACAGCATAATGAAGAAGCAAGCAAGCTGGTTAAAGGAAGTAAATTTTTAAAAAGGAATTTAGTCATTTATTTGAAAGGGAGAGTGAGAAGGAGAGGAAGAGGGAGAAAGAGAGAAAATTTCCCATCTGCTGGTTCACTCCCCAAATTGTTACCATGGCAAGGACTGGGCCTGGCTGAAGCTAGGATCCTGGAACTCCATCCAGGTCTTCCATGTGGGTGACAAGTTTCCAAATACCAGGACCATTCTCTACTGCCTTCCCAGATGCATTGTCAGGGAGCTGGATTGGATGTGGAGCAGCTGGGGCTCAAACTGGCACTCATATGGGAGATCGGTGTCACAGGTGGTAGCATAACCCACTGCAACACAACATTGGCCCCAAGGAAGAAATTTTAAAACATGATACATATGTAATTGCAAAATTATTTTGAATTTGTCAGAAGTAAAAATATATGGGGGGCTGGCGCTGTGGCCTAGCAGGTAAAGCCACTGCCTGCAGTGCCGGCATCCCATATGGGCATTGGCTCGAGTCCCGGCTGCTCCACTTCCAATGCGGCTCTCTTCCATGGCCTGGGACAGCACTGGAAGATGGCCCAAGTCCTTGGACCCTGCACCCACATGGGAGACCCAGAGGAAACTCCTGGTTCCTGGCTTTGAATTAGCACAGCTCTGGCCATTGTGGCCATCTGCAGAATGAACCAGCAGAGGGAAGACTCTCTTTCTTTCTGCCTCTGCCTCTCTGTAACTCTGCCTTTCAAATAAATAAATAAATCTTTTTTAAAAAGAGGTAAAACAGGCCGGCGCCATGGCTCAACAGGCTAATCCTCCGCCTTGCGGCGCCGGCACACCGGGTTCTAGTCCCGGTCAGGGCGCCGGATTCTGTCCCGGTTGCCCCTCTTCCAGGCCAGCCCTCTGCTGTGGCCCGGGAGTGCAGTGGAGGATGGCCCAGGTGCTTGGGCCCTGCACCCCATGGGAGACCAGGTAAAAGCACCTAGCACCTGGTTCCTGCCATCGGATGAGCGCGGTGCGCCGGCCGCAGCGCGCCGGCCGCGGCAGCCATTGGAGGGTGAACCAACGGCAAAGGAAGACCTTTCTCTCTGTCTCTCTCTCTCTCTCACTGTCCACTCTGCCTGTCAAAAAATTTAAAAAAGAGGTAAAATATATGAAATAACCAGTATTTTTATTCTTGTTAGCTAGGACTTTCCTTCTGTGATGACACTGCTGATTGAACCTCTGTCATGTTGCTACATGGACAACGTTTCATGGATGACTTTTCATGGGGCAAGAATATGAGAGCCTAAATGAGGCAAAGAGTACAGATTCTTCTGGATTTTTAACATGGTTGCTTGCAAATGTTTCATATAAATGTGTCTCATACCAAGCCTAATTTCACAGCACTTTTCTGAGACTTTTATGAAGTCTTTCCAAAATACTCTACTTTGTTTTCACACACACTTCTATAGTTGGCATTGGTACAACAAGTTAAGTTACAACTTGGGATGCCAGCATCCCATGTTGGACTGTTGGTTGGATTCATAGCTGCTCCACTTCAGATCCAGTTTCCTGTTAATGCACTTGGGAAGGAAAAATAATGGCCTAAGTACTTTGGTGCCTACCATTCATGTAAGAGACTAGGGTGGAACTTCTGACTCTTGGCTTCAGCTTGGTCCAACAAGCCTGGCTGTTGCACCCATTTGGAGAGTAAATCAATGGATGGAAGTATCTCTCTCTCTGTCTCTTTCCTTCTCTCTGGCATTCTCCCTTCTCTATAATTTTCCCTTTCAAATAAAAATAAATCTTAAACATCTCTCATATTTCATAAAATTTCATAAAATCCATATTTTATTAGCATTTGTGGTATTTCATTAGATTATGTAATTTTAATAGCAAGTATAAATGGTAGGAACAATTTAGGAATAAACCCAGCCGATTCATAAAGCAGGTGGGAGCAGAAGCCTAGAGATTTATGGAGGGTATTACATTAGGAGTGTTGTGCATCTTCACAGAGCCACTGGAGTGTATCCCTCCTTCCCTCTTCCGGGTGGCATCCCCTGGCACCCAGGCACCCTTCCACTTGTGCATAAAGGGCCATTCTGCAGCCATCTAAGTAGTTACTGGAGGGCTGGATGAAAAAGAGGGAGTGCTGGAATGACAGCCCCTGCCGATGGCGAATCAAGACCAATTGGAAGTGAAAGACTGGAGGGGCCTCGCCCCCGGACAAATCTCTTCCCGCTTCTTCCCACCGTGGACAGCGACAAGGTAAGTATCTGCCACCTCTGCACGCAGTTCTGTGTGCTGGGTGAACCTGCCTGTTTTGAACTCCGTGAGAAGTGGTGGCCATCATGATAATGACTTGCGTTACCCCCCATCTTTTATTGCCTCCTCCTCCGAGGTACCCTGGCCTCATATGTCCCCAGTGTAAGCACTTTAATCTCTGCCTCAGGCTCTGCCTTTTGGAGGAAGCACACAAAGGCAGTCGGTGAATCTGATGAGTCAGTTAAACAGAGGTTTATTTAAAAAGCTTCCACAGAATTGTGGTGGTGCCAGGCAGGGAGAGCCCAGGAGCCCAGGAAGGTGATGGGATATGTAGAGGAATTTAGTCTTGTTGGGCTTTTCAAAGTGTGTATTGAAACATCTCAAATTATTATGGGTCTTGAAAGACACAGATGAAAAAATAAATCCTGGGAGAAAACAAGGTTTGCAGGCTGGTGGGACTGCATAAACAGAAATAAGTAATAATAACCATAAGACTAATAATATATTAACTAACATTTACTGATCCTAACTGTGTTACAGCTATTATGCTAAGCACCTCCAAAGCTGATCTTGTTATAATACCCTCCTCCCCATCATGGAACTAGGCACTATTAATTTTACTGATTTTTGGATGAAGAAAACTTACAAGGCTTTCACAGTCATCTAGCCAGGATGTGGTGGAACTGAGATTCAAACTCATGCATTTTGACTCCTAACCACAGGACAAGAGTATACAGGAAAATGTTGAAATGGAGATTAAGGTATATGAGAGCAACAGAGTGTGTTCCAGAGAGCTGGAAACATGAATCACATTGGAGTCTAATCAACCTTCATGATATGTTTAGCTAATTATATCTACAATAACCGTTTTTCCAGATAAGGTAGCATTCTAAGGTATTGGGAGTTTCAAGGTATTTTGGGGGTGGGTAGGACATAAATTGAATCATAACTGATCCCATCATCAACTCTTACTGCATAAGAGCTCATCGTGTTTAGTAGCATATTTGGAGGCTTATTTTAAGCAGCTTTCCCACACCCTAGCGAATTGGGAAAATGGGGGCAGGGGTCAGAAGAGATCTGGTGAAGGGTGAAGGCAGTTGGGGGTTAATTCCATGAGGGAACTCAAGGACTGCTGTGGAACTCATGGCAGAGGACGGGGCATGGGTGATTGTACAGCCTTGGATGAGAGCTACACCAGGAGGGCCATTTATTCCTAGGCATTGCCAGCCAGTTGCAGGTGTAGGAGGATTGGGCCTCGCTGGCCTGAGAAAGTATTAAGAGAGTAGATGCCATGAGGAAATTGGAAGTCAGGCCAGTGTACCCTGAAAGAGTGGCCCAAAATAGCAGATGATGATTAAATAAGTCATCCAATCACATCATAGTAAGTGGAAGGCAGGATTTGAAACCAAGTCTTGAAAGAACCCAAAGAAAGGATTCATACTAAACCCTCCTGCTAACTTTAGTAATGCCCCAAAGAAAACATAAAATCAGCAATTATTTCATAACTTGGCTTAAATTTTTGTGGCATCTGCCCTGAGTGGCAAAGATGGCTTCAGAAAAGTGTGTGTGTGGGGGAGAATGCAAGCCCCATATACAGCTCAGAAATTAATAGTGCTGAGAGGTCTGTGCAGTATAAAATGGCCAACTGGATCACAGAATTTCTAGTCAGGTGAATAGATTTTATTCAGGTCAAAACTTCTCAGCCACTGAAAGGTTAAGAACAAAAAAAAGTCTGAAGTTACCAGATTTTAACCATTATAAAACTATTGGTTTGACTACTTGGAGTTTCACAAAGGATTTCATTTCCCCAGCCTTCTGAAAATTTTATAAAAAAATTGTACAGCTCCCTGACACCAGAGAAAGAAACTTGGACAGAGAAAACCTTGCCTGCCCATAGTCATTTAATGAGGCACAGAAAAATCTGGGAAGAGCATTGCATGCCTCAGCTTCCCCTCTGCTTCTTCAGCTCCTTGGCTGTGTCTAGCTTGGATGGAAGATTAACATAAGCCCTGTTATAGTCTACTGCTCTTTCCAAAGAGGAATGGCAGGGCTGGTGTTGTGGTACAGTGAGTTGCATCCATGTTGGGATACCAGTTCAAGCTCCAGCTGCTTCACCTCTGAGCCAGTCCCTGTTAGTGCCCCAGGGAAGGCAACAGGGTAAGGTCCAGGTTCTTGGAAGCCTGACACCCATGTGGAAGACCTGGGTGGCATTCCTGGCTCCTGCTTAATTCTGATCCAGCCCCACCTATTCAGCCATCTGGGAAGTGAACCAGTGGATAGAAGATTCTCTCTCTCTCTCTCTGTTTCTCTCTCTCTCTTTCTCTCTCTCTCTCTCCCCATTAAAAAAAATTCTTTGCTTATTGATTTGAAAGGCAGAGTAAGAGAGAGAGAGAAAGAGAAAGCTTCCATTTGCTGGTTCAGTCCCCAAATGGCTGCAATGGCCAGAGCTGAACAGATATGAAGCCAGGTACTAGGAGCTTCCTCCAGGCCTCCCATGTGAGTGCAAGGCTCAAGTAATTGGGCCATCTTCCATTGCTTTCCCAGGTGCATTAGTAGGGAGCTAGATTGGAAGTGGAGCAGCCAGGATTCGAACCTGCACCCATATGGGATGCCAGCACCACAGGCAGCAGTTTTACCTGCTGTGCCACAGTGCCAGGCCCACACTCTGCCTTTCAAATAAATAAATAAATTTTTTAAAAAAGAGCCATGTTGGGTTTCTTAGTATTAAGGTTAACACCAACTTCATCTTATTAGGAAGGGAGGCTGAGGCTCAGGACACTTCTGACAAGGTCATATAGCAGGTTTTTGATAGAATCAAAATTATAATCCACGATTTTTCTCTTATGTGTGCTCCTTGTTTTCACAAAATACAAATATTTTCTGGGTATAGAAGCTGTGTATACAATGTAATTCAGTCACCGAGATTGCTATGATAAGATAGATGTATTTTATTGGAGACAAAGGTACTTCCACATAATGAACATTCTCATATTTAAACTGTGTGCCAACGAAGTTGGCACTGCTCATGAAGAAGTATTTTCTCATTCATTTATGCTGGTTTTAACTCAAAGACTTCCCATACAGAAATACACCCTATAGTGTATATACTAATGTAGAAGAAGTGTGGTTAAACCTAATTGAAGTTACATGTAAAAAAGTTTAGCCAACAAAGAATAATTTTAAACATTAAAATATCTGGCTGATCCTGGAATAGTCAAGGGAGTAAAGACAATCCAATTACTACTTTCTGAACACAGTATTTAATGGGGAATCAAACTTTCCTAGGACCATAATTTATAATAGTTTCATATAAAAATCATGGAAATTATGAATACTCTGAGAACTGTAATCCTACACAAAATCTTTAAGCAAAGTTATGAAATGGATATGTATTTTATGTTCTCCTTTGTCCATTATTAAAGTTAGAAAGAGGATTTAGTATGAATTATTTCTTTGGATTCATTAAAGACTTGGTTTCAAATCCTGTCTCCCACTTGTATGATTGGACAATTTATTTAATTGTCTTCTGTTTTGTCATCTGTAAAACATCTCAAACTTTTATCTTCATCTGCTAACACAATGCCTGCCATATATTAAGCATAATTAAAGAGTCTTGTTCTAAATAAAACTACTTTAAAGGATTATCATTAAGATAACTGACAAAGCATGACATATAAATTAGACATTCAAAAATATTTTTATTCCTGTACATGTTATGTGTTATTTGAGTTATGTCATGGTACATGTTGGAAGAAGTGTGGAGGTACCAGAGACTTGGAGCTGTGTAGGTCAGGACTTATATATCCCAAAAGTACTACTTGCCAATTTAATGACTACTGACTATGGACACATCATTCAGACTCTCATAGCTTCAATCACTCTTTCTTAAAATAAAGAAAGGAACAGCAACCCCTTCAGTGTTTAGAACCAAATGAGTTATTGAATATATGAGCTTCTTCAATTTTAGGTTTTTAATCTTCAAAATGAATTTTATTCATTACATACCTTAAAATGTTGTTATGAAGGCATATTTTTGGTAATACATTTGAAAAATCTGCTGCATATAATACAAATGTTAATTTTTGATATCATTAAATTTATTTCTGATCAGTAAGTTTGCAGATTTATTCTACAAAGAAACACTCTAAAATATTTGCTTAACTCTAAAACTTAACCAAGTAATGAATTGGATGAATATTATAAGTCATGATTCAATATTTTAAAAAAACTAATTCGTGGATATTTAACTTTCTAGCAAGCCAAACATGTCTTCTAGCTATTATTACATCACAATTTAAAAAAAAATTTTAAACTAGTTTGTAGAGACTATTTTAAATCAATAAGCTCTACTCTATGTTACGTACATGATTGATGAGTGAAATTCCATTTTACATCACGTTTTAGTGTCTCACTGTTTTTTGAATAGTAGTGGAAAATGTTTTCCTGTAGTTAAAATGAACAAATTAGAAATACTGAGTAAATCCTGTAAATGAAGTCTCCTACAAGTAAGCTCAAAATTGCAAGGTCTGGCCCGGATGAAACTCGGGAAGGAAGTAATGTTGAAGGCAAAGAAGACTGCCAATAACACATTGCTGGAGCAATTGGCACTCACATGAGACACTGTCAGGAAAGTAGATGGGAAAGGAGAGGGGAGCAGCCTTGGCGAAGGAGCGCTGTGAGTGCCAGGAACTTTCAGGGAAGAGGAGATGCTGGGACTTACAGTAAGGTACTGGTAATGAGAAGAATAGGAAAAAAGTTGCTTGTGGGCCAAATTATAAATCGCCTTTTTGGCTAAGGAGAAAGGGAAAGTTTGTGGCAAGAGTTACCAATTTGCAAGTGAAGCTCTGTGAGATTAATTTGCCAAAGGAATTCTGAGATAAGTGAAGTGGAGAGAGAGACAGCAACACTGAAGAATCACCAGTAGACTGGATATGATTTGCTAATGACTTAGACTTCAGTATATTGGCAGTGATAGAAAGGTTTTATGAAATATCAAAAACTAACTATACTGGTTAATGGAGCCAACTGGAATACAGGGGATCCACAAAGGAAAAGAAAATCGAATTTTCTTTCTTGGGTGCAGAGTAGGTGGAGCAGTGGTAGGAGCAGGATGGATTCTGTGGCTGACTAGATATAGAAATTTATTAATCTGGTGGGGCATCCAATTAGACTAGTCTTGTAGCAGACCAGGGCTGGAATCTTGACAGTGGACTAGTTGTGTGAAGGAAAAAGTGTAGGCTTGCATTGCTAACCCTGGTCTCTGATGCAGAGCTCAGAAACAGACTGACAATACCAAATTTTCCAACTCCCATTGAGTTCCCATTATCTTGAAGCTTTAGTCTAAGAATCCCTTGGTGCAAATTCTCCGGTAAAACTTCTACTTATTAATATTGTTTCAGCATTCACATTGGCAACCAACCCACTTACATCCTGTTATGTTGAACATCAAGTTAAGTTGTAGATTTTCACTTTTATTGTAATAGAATGTTCATTCCATAGCTTTAGCTGTGGACACTTAAATGTCAACACGTTAACAATGCTTTCTCTAAATTGGATACCTACAGGAAAGCTCTTTCAGTAGAAAGACCTTGCATGATATACTGCTTTTTAGAGCTGAATGTATTATTAACTACATATGAACAAGAAGCCACTTCCAAAGCATATGTGCTTCCAGTCTAAGGAAGACATTTCCACTATTCTAATCAGCTGGGTTTAAAACCAGTTTTTAAAACTTTATGATTGGGGGGGATTAGGGCAAGATGGCGGAATAGGAAGGCAGCACACTGATAGTCCGGGGAGAGACAGTTTAATAAAAGTGGAGATACTGCAGGTTCAAGGAAGAGTAGGGGAAGAAACAGTAGAGGAAACTCTTCTGGAACTAGTGATTCACAGTGGACCTTCGAGGAGAGTGTGGGAGCCCACAGTTCGGGACACCAGCGGCAGACTCAACGCACCAGCACTGGAACGCGAGGTGAGCCGAACCTCAATAGCCCGAGACGCCAGCAGGGAAGCGGAAAGAGGAGACTAGAGCGAACAAGGCTTGAAACCCTGTGGGGAAAAGTTCACCAGGCTAACTAGAAGAGAGAGAGAAAGAAAAAAGTGATTGATATGGACACGAGTTTCTCTCTCTCCGCCCACCTCTCAAAGGTGAGCAAGACAAAGAGCAGGCACCATTTTGGACATACGTCATAAGCAGGGCGACCTCAGGTCTGCACCGGCCCTGAGCCTAGCAGAAAAACCTGACTCTGGGCATGGGGGTGAAATAACAGGAGATTAGAACCTAATGAATGTGTGGTGCTAATGAACTGAGACTGTGAAAAAAGAGACTGTGGGAGAGAGAACTCACGGAATTCACCACGTGAGTACTATCCAGAGACGCTACAGTTCGGTAGCCTTGGTAGCCCAGTGGTGAGACTGCAGGAGAATTTGAACCCACACTGAAGGCCACAGAGATTCCCTCTGTGGTCCTTGGGAAAGAGCTTCCGATCTCTGGCTCCTTGGGTATATCATTTGCCTGCTAACCACCCCCAATTCCATTCAGCTGTGTGGAATTACTTCCCTTTTGAATCAAAAATAAAGAAACAGAGAGAGATTTACCACGCCTAACCTGGGAGTGTCACCTTTGGCACACCCTCAACCCTGAGGAACCAAAGAGAGCTCTCAGGCCACACCCATCTCAAGCCTCTAAGGCTCCACTGAAAGCAGACAGTCCACTTACCTAGAGTCATAGTATAACAAGAAAAAACACCACAGTGAATAAACCAATATGCCAAACAACAAACGCAAAAACCGAGGTAACAAGAACAAGGAAGACACTATGACACCCCCAAGTGAAAAAGACACCCCAATTCAAGATTACGAAGATGATGAGACAGAAGAAATGCAAGAAGCGGATCTCAAAAAATTGATAAGAACACTAAGAAGTACTCAAAAACAAATTCTTGAACTACAGAAATCCTTAATGGACAAGGTAGAAAATCTCTCTCGTGAAAATGAAATATTAAGGAGGAATCAAGCTGAAATGAAACAACTAGTAGAACATGAAACTGTAATAGTGACGAGAAATCATAATGAAGTGAAGAATTCAATAGATCAAATGAAAAACACATTAGAGAGCCTTACAAACAGAATGGGTGAGGCAGAAGAGAGAATATCGGACTTAGAAGACAGAGCACAGGAAACCATACAGTCAAACCAAAGAAAAGAAGAGGAAATTAGAAATCTAAAAAATATTGTTGGGAATCTACAGGATACTATTAAAAAACCCAACATTCGAGTTCTAGGAATTCCTGAAGGCATGGAGAGGGAGAAAGGATTAGAATGCCTTTTTAGTGAGATAATAGCAGAAAATTTCCCAGGTTTGGAGAAGGACAGAGACATCCTAGTACAGGAAGCTCATAGAACCCCTAGGAAACATGACCAAAAGAGATCCTCATCACGACACATTGTAATTAAACTCACCACAGTGAAACAAAGAAAAGATGCTAAAATGTGCAAGAGAGAAACATCAGATTACTCACAGAGGATCTCCAATTAGACTCACAGCAGACTTCTCATCAGAAACCCTACAAGCTAGAAGGGAATGGCGAGACATAGCCCAGGTACTTAGAGAGAAAAACTGCCAGCCCAGAATATTATATCCTGCAAAGCTCTCATTTGTGAATGAAGGTGAAATAAAGACCTTTCATTGCAAACAGAAATTGAAAGAATTTGTTGCCACTCGTCCAGCCCTGCAAAAGATGCTTAAAGATGTGTTACACACAGAAATACAGAAACACGGCCATCAACATGAAAGAAGGTAAACGAAGAGAACCTCACAGCAAAAGATCACAGGGAATTCAAAGCATACATTTGGATAAAGAAATTATGGGACATGTACTCTATAGAATACTATACAGCAGTCAAAAACAATGAAATCCGGTCATTTGCAACAAGATGGAGGAATCTGGAAAACATCATTCTGAGTGAATTAAGCCAGTCCCAAAGGGACAAATATCATATGTTCTCCCTGATCGGTGACAACTAATTGAGCACCAAAGGGGAAACCTGTTGAAGTGAAATGGACACTATGAGAAGCAGTAACTTCATTAGCTCTTGTGCTGACTGTTGTTGTACAATGTAATACTTTATCCATTTTAGTATTTTTTTATTCTAGTACTATTGGTTGAACTCTGTAATTAACAAACAATTATTCTTAGGTGTTTAAATTTTAACTGAAAAGTGATCCCTGTGAAATATAAGAGTGGGAATAAGAGAGGGAGGAGATGTACAATCTGGGACATGCTCAATCAGTCGTGCCCCAAATGATGGAGTTAGAATCATGCCAGGGGATTCCAATACAATCCCATCAAGGTGGCATGTACCAAGGCCACCTCACTAGTCCAAGTGATCAATTTCAGTTCACAATTGATCACACTGATAGGTCTAAGAGTCAAAGGGATGACACAAACAAGACTAGGTCTGCTAATACTAACTGATAGAATCAAAAAGGGAGAGAATGATCCAACATGGGAAGCAGGATACACAGCAGACTCATAGAATGGCAGATGTCCTAAATAGCACTGTGGCCTCAGAATCAGCCCTTAAGGCATTCAGATCTGGTCAAGAGCCCATGAGAGTATTTTAGGCATAGAGCTAAGACACTCTGGAAAAAAAGGAAGACCTAAATGAAAGATCTCTGTGAGTGAGATCCCAGTGGAACGAATGGGGCCATCAAAGAAGGAGGTACCTTTCTCTGAAGGGAGGAGAGAACCTCCACTTTGACTATGACCCTGTTGGAATAAGATCGAAGTCGGCGAACCCTAAAGGCTTCCATAGCCTCAGCAACTCATGACTAGACCCTAGGGAGATTACTGACGCCATAAACAAGAGTGTCAAATTGTTAAATCAACTTCAGGAGTCACTGTGTACTTACATCTCATGTGGGATCTGTCCTTAATGTGTTTTCCAATATGAAGTAATGCTATAACTAGTACTGAAACAGTATTTTACACTTTGTGTTTCTGTGTGGGTGCAAACTGATGAAATCTTTACTTAGTATATACTGAATCGATCTTCTGTATATAAAGATAATTAAAAATGAAAAAAATCTTGGTGTTAAATTGGAAATTGCCTAGAAAATTAATCAATTAAAAAAAATGTATCATGTAGGATCTCTGTCCTTAATGTGCTATACATTGTGAATTAATACTATAACTAGTACTCCAACAGTATTTTTCACTTTGTGTTGCTATGTGAGGGCAAACTGTTGAAATCTTTACTTAATATATACTAAACTGATCTTCTGAATATAAAGAGAATTGAAAATGAATCTTGATGTGAATGCAAGGGGAGAGGGAGTGGGAAAGGGGAGGGTTGCGGGTGGGAGGGAAGTTATGAGGGGGGAAGCCATTGTAATCTATAAGCTGTATTTTGGAAATTTATATTCTTTAAATAAAAGCGTTATAAAAAACTTTATGATTGGTTAGGGAAAATCACTTCAAATGTGAACATATCAAAAAAAGGATTTTTAGATTTTAGTTATTTAAATCGTGTTTCATTAATCTTAGAAAACACAACTATAAATATTTCTGTACATTAACAAGAATTCTTCTTCCCAATCCAAAAATGAAGCCAAGGGTCTGTGCCTACTTCTTCCCCTCCATCCTGGGATCCTACTATGGCTGTCTCTCTCATTATGTCTGATTTGCAAAGTTATGGGTGAAGATCCTAAGGATGTATGTCTGTGTGATGGGAGACATTTGAGGGAATAGGCTCCTGTCTCCCTTCTATTTTTTACAAGACACTTTCATAGTCAGCTTCCACAGACAGCTCACTAGTCTACCTCATTTCTTCTTAGTGGCTCCCCTTGGGTAGACTCTTGAGTCATTGAGAAAACACCTCCTATTGGGAATGTTCCCCTCTTAGACACTCAGATGGCCATAAAATGACATGGCCATCATTCTGAGACCAAATATAGAATTTCTTCTATCATTTTTTTTTTTTGCCAACAAGTTAGGGAAAAGGTCCAGAGAAAATTAATTTCTGCTCTGAGTTACATGATCCTTCAAAAGTAGAAGCCTTTAAAGTTACAAGTCTCCTTCAAGTTCACATTTACAGTTCATGCTATTATTTTATCATAATACCAGTACTGTAGTAAATATTTACATATCTCAAATCTAATATATTTAATTGTAAAGGCATAAGTCAGAATCAGATTTCTCACCAATATTCACACAAACATGCATACCAAGAAGCAACTAGGTTAAGTTTTACAAACTTAGTAAGGATCTATTTCCTAAATAAAAATAATCAATGATTGCTGAT
Organism: Sylvilagus floridanus; assembly: GCA_949820135.1. Classification (NCBI taxonomy): domain Eukaryota; kingdom Metazoa; phylum Chordata; class Mammalia; order Lagomorpha; family Leporidae; genus Sylvilagus; species Sylvilagus floridanus. The sequence goes on along the minus strand of OX463246.1, from coordinate 11,117,112 downwards.
TTTTTTCTATTTTATATAATATTGATTTTCTTCCTTTTAAAGACTTTTTTATTTTTTGCCAGGCAGAGTTAGTGAGAGACAGAGACAGAGAGAGATTTATGGACAGTGAGACAGAGACAGAAAGGTCTTCCTTCCGTTGGGTCACTCCCCTAATGGCCACTATGGTTGGCGCGCTGTGCCGATTCAAAGCCAGGAGCCAGGTACTTCTCCCAGTCTCCCATGCGGGTGTAGGGATCCAAGCACTTGGGCCATCCTCTGCTGCCCTCCCAGGCCACAGCAGAGAGCTGGACTGGAAGAGGAGTAACCGGGACTAGTACCCGGCACCCCAACCAGGACTATAACCCGGGGTGCTGGTGTCGCAGATGGAGGATTAGTCAAGTGAGCCATGTCGCCGACCATCTTTTAAAGACTTTTAAGATACATAATTGAGATGCATTCTGTAGTTATTTAAAGTTTATATATAACAAAAAATACAAGCTAGAATTCTACTCAGCATAATATATAACACAAAAGCCATAACATTGTCAGATATACATTAAAGATGTACATGTATGTATCTACCTAAAACATAGTTTTTTATAAATATATATAGAGAGAAGGATGAAGGGAAAGACAGGTAGATAGTTGTATATGCATGCCTGAGTGTACATATACACATATATGTGCATATGTCTAAAACCATCTACTTATTGCTATTTATATCTATAAAATCTACCCATTTTCTCTTGCATATCTATATGCACTTATTTGTGTCTCCACAGCTTTGTAATTTCATGTATATATGGACACATAATGTGTTTAATTTAACTGCACTGAATTTCTTCTTCCAGTCTCCCCAATGTTCAGGCAGTAACATATTTTAAAGATTAGTTAATTATGGTTGTCTTAATATGAAAACTGAAAATTCACCCGAAGTTTAAAATTGGCAAGTTATATCTAGAGTCTTCACTGAGGCCTCTTTTTCTAATTACAGTAAAATGTAAATTGCAAAATAACAACTGAATATTTCCTTCTGTCATGTTTCATGCTGCCTGGAGAGGATGTGCAAAGCTGGTATTAGAATGCTGATAAGTAAATGTCAAGGAATAGCCAATGGCTTGTCCCCTTGCTAGTGGAAAGCACCTACCCAGTTGCAAAGCTCTCATTCATGGAGGCAAAGGATACCTGAGGAGCTTGGCCAGGGGTATCTGGCTGGAGCTGCAGCAGCAGCTGCAGCAGCTGGGCCCAGGGGGACAGAAAGACTTGTGGACAGGACATACTTGAAGCTCATCCAAAAATGAGTGCAACTCAGCAATACTGAGCAAAAAAAAAATGACTTTAGCATGGCATTTGTAAGGTGTTTTTCATCTAACGGTACTGTGTAAAGTGTGGATCTGCATTCTGCATCCTCCAGAAGAGCTCTCACTCACTCTTCACAATGTTCTTTGTAGTGAAGAAATAAGCTGATGCCTATGTCATTGCACATCAGGGCAGTCAATCTCCAGCACGTCTCTGGACTCAGTCTCCACTTGAACTCCTAGGCTGCTTTTCCTATTGGGCGTGCTCAATCGCTTAGGCTTTCACCCATGTGCGAACACTCTAATTGATTTAAGCCTTCTACTTTCACTTTCACTTGAAAACACTTGCAGCAGTTTTGGCCAGCACCACAAAGTTTGCAAGTTTTCACCACAGTTCTCCAGATGGTTTCCCAGTACTCTAATAATTACTGTTATTTTCAAGCTCTTGTAAGTTGAGCATCATTCATTCAGGAAACCTCTCCTGGCTGCTGTGACATCAGCTGCATTGTTCTCTCTGGCAGGTAACACTAGTCCTATAGCTTTTGGACCTGAACTTTAAAGAGGAAAAGGGTGCAGTGGAGACACAGCTGCATGTAGTTGAGAAATGGTCGTGTTGCCTTGACTGGAACGCAGACCTAGCGCTCTGCCCTCCATTTCTGCCATTGGAGGGTAACTTCTGCTTTCACACATTAACACTATGTCAAAATCCAGCCGGTGACTGCCCCCTCTGGCAGAACTGTGGACAGAGTTGTAATTACTATTTAGTCAGGTGCTTGCTCCTTTCGACATACACAGGTCATTTTTGTCCTTTTCTTTTTGTAATGAAGCTCCTATCCCTTTAGATGCCTTGTCTCTTTGCAAAGTGGAGAGTGTCTCTAGGCTGTTCCCACAGTGTCCCCCATCCAGTAGGCTACAAAGCTACTAACACACTCAATAGATGCAGTGCCCTTGAGAAAATCCGTTTCTTCTGTGGTTGTCCCTGCTCCCGTGAATGAAGACTTGTTTGAGGCTACAAACATGTTTAGTAACATCTCCATATAAGTGAGTACAGGTTGTTTGATTCAGACTCCAAGGAGAAAGCCCTCTATGCTGGACAGGCCTGAGGTGATGAATGCCCCCGTAGAACAAGGAAGCCTTATTGAAAAGCTTCTATTCTTCTGAGGACCCTAATGAGCTCGCCAGAGTGGAGCATCCGTGTGGGAGCAATCAGAAGTTCCGTGCCCTCTTGTCATTAGTCCTGCTCTCTGTTTTTTTGTAGCTGTGCCTGTTGTTGACTCACGGTACTCATCATTCCTCCAGTTGAATAGAAAAAAAAAAAAGAACATGGCTTTCATTTTATGGCCCAAATCACCAGCACCATCAGCTTTTATATATGGTGAACACCAGCCATAGGAACCTAGTCTCTTGCTTCTATGCTGAGGGGAGGTAGGGATTTTGCTATGCCAAACATGGATGATGAAATTACTAATCTGAAACCTTGGGGTTATGCTTGTTTTTATGTTTGCCACATTGAATGATTCTCAAATCAGGGGTGAAATAATTTGGATACAAGGTGGTCAGATTGGATCTATACAAACACAATGATACTTATTCTGTTAGCTTGAGATCCATTGCATGACTCAACAGTACCTCCTTGGTGCTGGCCTTATCAAATAATTCCTTGATTCTTCACTTTTTGTAATGTGTGGAAGTTCAGCCTTAGTGGTAATGTGTTCTTATCCTATTATCTAGGCACTTAACCTCATGTTGGAAACATAGTTACAGACCCACAATTTTATAATATTTTAGTAATATAGATCTTGTGAAAAAATAAAACCCAAAATTAAACCAATTTCTATCATAGGTGAAATAAGGTGTTTTTTTTTGTTGTTTGTTTGTTTGTTTTTTGCTTGAAGTTTCCTAATATTTAAGGCCAGATGTAAAGTTTCTCCACATGATTCGTGTTGATCATCACCTTGAGTCTCTTTTACTTCCTGTGTGGAATCATAACCTAAACAAGACATTGGCACAGTGCTCGGAAACTCTGCTAATCCACCGAAATCCAAGAAATAGCAGGCTTAGGCCACAAGAGTGCAGATAATTTATTTTGTAGAGTGTCATTTCTGCCACAATATCCTGAAACACCTCACGGTTGATCTGAGTACAAAAAAAAGAAGTAAGCATGTCCCACTTGCTCTTCCAGCCGGCAGCAGCAGCCGGGTAAGCAGTCCGAGACACACAGTAAGCAGTCCAAGACACACAGCAAGCAGTCCAAGACACACAGTAAGTAGTCCAAGACACACAGGTAAGCAGTCCGAGGCACACAGTAAGCAGTCCAAGACACACAGTAAGCAGTCAGAGACACATAGTAAGTAGTCCAAGACACACAGGTAAGCAGTCCGAGACACACAGGTAAGCAGTCCAAGACACACGGCGTCTTTGGTTCTTGAATGTTTGTTTACTTGTGGGACAGAGGCACTCAGGGACCTTTTTTTGTGTGGCTCTTGACCATCCCTTCATTTGCTTTGCTCACTCTTTCTGTGTAATACCTCTTCCTTTATTTTTTTTTTATTTATTTTTTTTTCTTTTATTTAGGATATAAATTTCCAAGGTATGACTTATGGATTACAATGGGTTTCCCCCCATATTTTCCCTTTCCCCCCGCAACCCTCCCCCCTTGCCCGCTCCCTCCACCCTTTCATTCACGTCCAGATTCGTTTTCAATTTTCTTTGTATACATGTGATCAATTTAGCATGTGTTAAGTAATGAATTCGTCCCTTTGCCCTCATATAGTCACACAAAGTGGAATCTACTCTTTGAGTTCTCGTTTTAGCGTTGAGTCACATTGTACAGCACATTACGTACAGAGATCCTACATGAAATATATATATATATATTTGAAACTGACTAATTTTTTTTGATGCAGTTTCCAATGTAACACTGATTTTTTTTCTTTCTTTTTTTTTTTCCTTTTTAATTATCTTTATATAGAGAAGATCGGTTCAGTATGTATTAAGTAGGAATTTTCATCAGTTTGCATCTATACAGAAACACAAAGTGTAAAAATACTGTTTCGGCACTAGTTACAGCGTTACTTCACATTAGATAACCTAATAAGGACAAATCCTCCATGGGATATAGGTACACAGTGACTCCTGGTGTTGATTTAACAATTTGACACTCTTATTTATGGCGTCAGGAATCTCCCTAGGCTCTAGTCATGAGTTCCTGAGGCGATGGAAGCCTTTAGGGTTCGCCGATTTTGATTCTGTTCCGACAGGGTCACAGTCAAAGTGGAGGTCCCTTCCTCCCTTCGGAGAAAGGTACCTTCTTCTTTGGTAGCCCCGTTCCTTCCACTGGGATCTCACTCGCTGAGGTCTTCCCTTTAGGTCTTCTTTTTTTCCTTTTTCAGAGTGTCTTGGCTTTCCATGCCTAAAATACTCTTATGGGCTCTTGAGCCAGATCTGAGTGCCTTAAGGGCTGATTCTGAGGCCAGAGTGTTATTTAGGACATCTGTCATTCTATGAGTCTTCTGTGACTCTGCTTCCCATGTTGGATCACTCTCTCCCTTTCTGGTCCTATCTGTTTATATTGGTAGAAATTAGTCTTGTTTGTGTATTCCCCCTGACTTCCAGCCCTCTCAGTGTGATCAGTTGTGAACTAAAACCGTCCACCTGGGCCGTTGAGATGGCATTGGCACATGCCATCCCAATGGGGCTGAATTGGGATCCCCTGGCACGTTTCTAACTCCATCATTTGGTGCAAGTCCAATTGAGTTTGTCTCAAATTGTACCTATTTTCCCTTTCTTTTTCCCTCTCTCAAAGTTGACTAGGATCACTTTTCAGTTAAACTTTAAACACCTAAGGCTAACCTGTTGAAAGGAAATGAACACTATAAGAAAATAAGACTTGATCAGCTCTTATCTGGACTGTTGATGTACAATGTAAATCTTTACCCATCTTAGTATCTCTCTTTGATGCTTGTTTTTTTGTGATAGTACCAATACCTCTTCCTTTAAATCACAGGCTGACAACTTCTAGCAGAGGGTACAAATGAGTTAGAGAAGTTGTGCATAAGTAACACAAAACACTTACTGTACTTCTTGAAAAAGAAAACTGCGATCCTTATCTCTAAATTAGTCAGTGTGTACATGGCACCTAAAGCCAGCACCTTTTGTGGCAAGGCAAATTTCTTGCTTCCTCCAGCCCAGTAGCCACCCCTCTGTATCTTGTCATTGTGTTATATTTACTTTTAACTGAAACTTCAGTTGTAATTAAACTGTCTTGAATAAGGGAAGAATATCACTACCTTTGCCCAGACCAGCTTGCCTGGAGTTCATGGGCCCAAGCATATTATAAAAAGCCAAGTGTCATGCATAGCTGATACCTTCCAGACATCCACCTTCCACCTGGGTGTTTGCTGCATAAAATTTAAGTTAGGGCACCTCATCTTGTATATCCAAAAGGCAGTTTCCAAGGCAAAGGAAAATGGGGTTTGAGGATCAATGACAGAAGCAACACCAGAACAGATAGTGACAGCAAACTCCCAGTGTGTACTCCCGAGTCTTGTCCAAGGTGCTAATTACACTAAGGACAAGAATTAAAAGGCAGAAAACAAAGATGCAGGGCTTTAACGTGAGGCCTAATTGTATTTACACACATAAGGGAAACTAGAAGGAGACAGAAAAGAAACAATTAGGAAAAAGTTCTCCATTTAGTTTTCAGAATTAGTTAAGAAACATTTAAATTAAGAGCATAATCTGAGTAATGCAGAATGTGTGGCAAATACCTTTTTTAAAATTAATTCTTGAAATACTTACTGGTATCTTACTTTATTTCATTTTTGATAAATTAGCTTACAGTCATTTTTTGATGGGTGTCCCACAAAATAAAAACGATCACTTCATCTACTATTAACTACTCTACCGGTAGCAAAAAAAAGTTACCATATATAAAAGGCAGTACTGAAAATGCATATTTGAAGCTGATCCTATTAATTTATAGGCTTAACAATGACATTAGAGGGGAAGAGGAGGGGAACAAGCTTTATTAGCATACTTGTGCAGCCTCACCACAGAAAAATCTCTTGATTGTCCATGTTTGATATAAAATTGGTCACTTGCATTCATTACTCCTCATTGATATGATATAATAGTCATCTCTGGTGTTTTGGAGTTCAGAGAAAAGGCCTGAGATTATAAGACTGCTTTTAAATGGGTAGCTTTTGTCCTAGAATTATGTGAAAATTTACAATCTGCTGATTACACGATGAGAGAACTGCACCCTCATTGACCTGGTGTCGTTGTTACCTTTGGAATCCTTAATGTCTTAGGCAGACTTTCACATGACCAAGGATTGTGCTTCTAAAAGTCCTCTAATTTGATTTTGTCTGCATCTGTGTATGTGTATGTATGTTTAATTTTGAGCAATTAGGGGAAAAAAAACTTTGGTATGGACTTACTTTTAAAAGTCTAGCAACCAGTCCAGCTACTTTTCTTCCCGTTTCTTTTAAAATGTTGTGTGATTTCCCATTAAACAAGAAATTAATGAGTATATGTAACAATTGCAGAGAATCAAATAGAAACTAGGAAAGGGTCAGGTGCAGAGCTCAGCTGGGAGGTTCAGGCACGATGCAGTGTTTTTAAGGACATAGAGCCGTCAGCTTTACTTCTAAGTGTTTGAATTTTTGTCCCTGAAACTCAAGGGTTCTTGCACATTTTGTTAAATTGATGAAAAATAAATCAGAACTACCTCTTTTGAGTTACAACTGTCATTAATGTATACATGTCCATGAGTACATGCTTTTAAAAATATTTCTTTAAAGGCTAGTTAATTATTTCTCATACTCCATTTCTCCCCACCCCTTCTGCAACCTCATTCTTGCATTAATTTGTCTACCCTAATAATAATGTGCTTTAATGACATATATATGTGTGTGTGTGTATATATATATATATATAATTTAACCTATTCAGCCTTTTCACAAGGATGTATTTCTGTCTGAGAAAACCAAAGTGATACTAGTTTGTTCAAGATATAACAACTCACATTTCATTTAAGTGTTTCTTTTAGGTGATACCCTTCCCAAGGGATTTTATTTACTAAATGACACTTCTGCCAACCTGGGAAGGAAGATATCCATTCTTCAAATACTGTCATTACCAAGCTTTAAAAAGACTTGATTGTACCATGTTAGGGGAACAGTGTCAGATTTTCCATCAAACTTTTTCCCACTATAATAAATGAGCACAAAAATGAACTTTGAGTGATGAAATGACAACAAAGCAAATTAATGCAATCAAGTCATTAGTAACAACTCTGTCCATATCTGTTAAATATTTTCAAACTATTCTAAAAAAACACACCCAGAAGGCAAACTAACAGTGAATAGAAACAAAATGGTCCGCAGCGTGTGTCACATGTTATTTGAATGGAAAGTAAATTATCGCGTCTGAAATAAAAGCTGTTTATTCTTGTGTTTCACTGTCTGTAACAATCTTTACCATTTATCTGTGAAAAAGTGAGAAACTGTACCGTTATTAGCATATGAATACTTGACACATCAAATTGGCTGTACAATAACAGAGGGACATTTGCCACTGGTGTATGCACACAGACAAAGCAGCCATTTTGAAAAAAATTGAAATGGTGTGGGTGGTTTAACCCTTTACTTATCTTTCAGGTTTCTCACTCCTGATTTTGACTAGACCAGTTTGGTGGTTAGAATCAGAATATTTTTATAACAAGTAAAAGTAATCAGGGGCCATTATGCTTATGATAATGATATTGATGAATTCACTCTACTAAAAAAATAGAAGCAGCATGGCAATGTGTGTGTGCATGGGTGTTTGTGTGTCCACGCACGCACATGGTGGGGGAGGGAGTGGAGGCTGGCAGTGTGTAGAGAGTGCAGCAATGAAACAATGCCTACGTACAGTTTTATTTCATGGCAACAACATAGTGGTCCTTGGGTCAGATGTGTGAAACTATTTCTCAAAGAAGCTGCATACATAATTGAGGCCCTCTGAAGGGTTCCCAGTTGAAGTTGCCAGGCTACATTCATTTCAAAAGCAGAGCCATTTGTTATCAAATTTAAATTAACTCTCTGCACACTGAACCTGAATTTTAGAGCCTCGCTTACTTACAATCCTTAAAATAGTTGAGAAAGTAGAAAAGCTGTCTCTGGAAGATAGAAATAAGTTAGAGTCCACAAGGATCTGCTGGGCTTCATACATAGGCCTGCCCTGTACCAGCATTTTACAGATTAAATTCAGAAAGATTTGATTTGGAACGACTAGAAGCAAGTCTGCATTTTTGCCATGCTATTTTTCTGTGCTTCCAGATTTGTTGCAATATCTTTTCATTTGTAATCTGTATTTCAACTAGGTTTTTTTTTTTTTTTACCTTCATTAGAGCATGAACCCCATTCCCTTCCCCCAATTCATTACTGTTTGAAATTTAGAGTAAGATGACATAAATTTGCACCAAACTGCTATTACTTTAATTTAGTAGGTTGATTTCAATTCTTGGTTGTAATGGAATAGAGTTTTTTTTTCTAATATGCATAGCATTATGAATTATTTTGAACAAAGTTTATACAACTCACTAGATAAGTTTTTTTTTTTTTGCCAATTGCTGGTATAGTCATTCATTAATTCAAACAAATAAATCATCCAACCTAATGAAGATTCGTACGTATAAACTCACTTGGGTTCAGACATTCCTACACCACGTAGAGGAGTAACTTTCCAAATGAGAATGTTTTATCTGTGTTTTTAGGCACATAGACATAATTGCCTGTTGTTCTCTGTATCTCTGTATTTGGTAAAAGTATTTAAAATGAATGTCTCTATTGTTGAAGAACAGTGTTTTTCTTCTTACTATTTGTTGAATTCCTTACTTAATGTAGGTTAATCTCATAAGTATAAAATAGACTGAGAGTAGAGCACTGTAAAAATTAAAGGAAGGAATGGAAAGCCAATGCTGAATAATTCTGAATAGTTTATCACTCCTTTGAAATATAAGCCTAAAGAAACTGGAAGAAACTGATCATCTCTCCTAGAAGAAATGGATTTGCTATAGCTTGCTTTAGTCAAACAAAACTATTTTCCATGTTGTAATGAAATTATAACACTTGAATCTTAATGCATTGCAAAATTTGCTTTGACCATAATAAAAGTAAACAAAAAATAATGCAAAGCAAGAAAAATGCAAGATACACAAAATACCCCTCAAAGCTATGATGTTAAAAGTAGCCTCCCAAACACCTACTAAAGGATCCTCCCCTTATTACATAAAGAATATTTTATTGTTCTCTTTATAAGTAGTTCGTACTTATGTAGTACTAACACAACCATAGATCATCCCAATGGCAATTTCTAACAACGATAAAACAATTGATACGTAATAGGAAAGTAAGAAAGAAAGGAAGCTAGACACTTATAAATACCTCTAAAATTGTTGAATGAAGAAAAAGTTCCTGTTAGTCTAAACTTTCTTTTCTTCTAGTAATATGTGTTATTTTAAAAGCACAAACCATTTGCTTATTTAAAGCTCTCTGCAGCCAACAACACTTCCAGTTTAGTCTACACCACCAAGCGCTTTTTGGTAACTGTGTTTATTTACGGATGGAAGTGATGGCCCGTACTTGTGTATCCATGACAACACTGCAACATGCCAGAGCAGTCCTAGATCCTTCTTCCTTTTTATTTCTTTTGCCAGTTGCAATATTAGATTAAAAGTAGGAAACTAAATCTTATTAGATAGCAGAAGCTGTTCAAAAACTAAAATGGAGTTTGTGGGAACACATAGAAGTTGCTTGTTGTGCTCTACCCAGCTCTATTCATTGATGACAAATAGTTCTGGATGGGAGGACGAATTGGAGTAGATAAGAGTGAGCAAACTCTCAGATTTTGTCGTAATATAAATAATGTGACTTGACTATGGCAAGATTGAAAATCATTCCCAATAGCATTTTCATATCAAATGCATCAGACTTTTGTCCTTTCTGAATGCTTCAAATGATTTTTGAAGTTTTTTAAAGTAAAATGACTATCTGTTCCTGGGGATTATCAGTACATTTATCTGTTAACATGTAGAAGCTATTATGACCAACTGCTTGCCTCACTGATATTTTATATTTTATTGGAATGTTTTAATTAGTGTGCAAGACAAATTTTAAAAAATAAAAGACAAAATTTGTTTTTGTTTGCTACAAACAGAAGTTTTTACTGTTCTATAGAATTTGTTTTAGATTTTATAGTTATTTCACTGAATCTAGGTATTATTTAAATAACCATATTTTTTTCTGTGGTCGTTAGAATTACTCCTCAAGTCTAGCAAGATTATATTGCATTTGAGGTTCTATTTTTGGAATTTTGCAAAATATGCCAAACTTTTCTAAATCAAAAATTAAATTTTGCACTCAAGTGGTTACTAATGTGTTTTTCATTAGACAACCTTTCTTTTTAAACACGGAAATGGCCAGATATAAAAATCTCCCATTGCTCCTATTTTATATCCACAGTATCATAATAGTCAAACATTTTGAAATGATGTAGCAGCAAAACTGCTTTGATAAAATTGGAAAATTTCTCATCAATATTTACTACAAAGCAAGAGACTAAATTTGCAAAGTTTACAGTCAAAAAATCATCTCTTTTCCTCTCCTCTTCTCTTCTTTCCTCTCTCTCCATTTCTTCCTACCCTCTCTTTCCCTCTCAGTGTGTTTCCTACTTGTTTCTCCTTCCAGACTCTCAAACTTAAGCCAATCAACTCACAGGCAGCGGGCTGGGGAGAAGCTGTGGCACACATATGGCAGTGAACTGGTTTGGTAAACATATGTCTTTAGGGGCATTGGATGTCTTGCCAGGAATGAGAGATTCCGTTTTGGGGAATGAGGGTGGGAAATGCTTAACCACCTACAGATGTTTTGCAGCAAAAACTAAAGAATGGCAGTCAAAGGGCTGCAAAATGTGTAATTTGGAATTTTTCCAGGTTTCTTTTTTTAATAAGAGAAAAGTTAACAGCTTTCCTATTCATCTCTTTTGAGAAAATTTACAGTTGTTTCCCAGTTCTGCCCCATTCTGAAGTAAGGACAAAAGACTGAAACCGAAGCTGTCCATCTGCTCCATATCAGGAATGTTATAATGGGTGCTGTCCATTTTTATGCTATTGCTCATGTGTGCCCAGGGGACTGGAACTATTTAATTCACTGATTTCACAGCTCTGTTGTGTGTCACAAAAGGTTAAAAAAAATCCAACACACTTTTTAGCACCCTGTTTACAAGGACTCCCTGTAAATCTAACTGAAGTAACAGATTCCCACCCTGCCCCCACCCTACCCCTCTCAGTTTTCCTTCTAATTTGGTGCATTCAGATAACAGGTAATAGATGGAACTCACACCATTGACTGGTCCTGTACAAATAGTGGATATTTCAAATCTGCTGTGAATGTTACTTTCAAAAGCCCACAAATTCCAGAAGTAGATTTGAAAAGAAAGATGTTTGCCTTTAAGATTTTAGGATTAGACAACTCTGTTTTCCCAGAAGTCCAAGAATTAATGCTCCAGATTAGCAGAGAGTTAATGAAAACCTGCAGAGGAAGGCTGACGACTTCTATTCCTCTCTGCTGGGCAGGGGGCTGAGCAGTCCCATGCGCAGCTGGTGCGTGCTGGTGTTTGGCCAAGGCCCTAATGAAGCCTTGCACTCCAGGGCATTTTCCTGGAAAGACAGAGGTGGCCAGGAAATACGCACTGGGGTCGATGTGGTGGTATTCTTCGAGCAGTGCTATAGGTGTTAAAACTGGCACTCAAGTTTATTGCCAAGGATAGGATGTGGACAGGAAGACAAGAGGGTTTCTTTCTATTGCTCACCAAAGAGGATCTCAAGGAGAGTGTTTCAGCGTGTGGCATCCTTTCTGCAGCCCTTTTGTGGTCATGGGTTTCTGTAATATGTTTGGTAGTTAAAAGGATTAGCCACAGATAACATACATTCTAGGGGCAATTGTTAATGGCATTTTGATAACATCACTCAAACTCCTTTGCAGCTCTGGTAATTATGAAGATACTGATATATGCCCTTGAAAACTAGTTTATGAAAGAGAAGGCTTAAAGGGTAGTAGAGGTCTCCTGATACGCCATTAAAAAGCCAGATCTTTTCATTCTTTTCTTAGTAATAATAGCAAAATGTGTATTTTGTGCACCTAGATCACATGAAACTATTGGGTGCTGCACGGATCTGAAAAACATATTAGAAATGCTCTCCAACCTTAGTGGAAAAGCCCATAAATCAGTATGCTTGTCTGTTAGCACTTCACAAACCCAATTTGTCCATCTGTTCATTCACTCATTAAAATAGTTGTTGAAAATCTACTGTGTTTTAAACACTGATTATGAGAAATGATAATTCAGGCATCTCAAAATATGGGTTCTGGGGCCGGCCCTGTGATATAGTAGGTTAAGCATCTGCTTGTGGCACCGGCATCCCATATGGGCACCAGTTCAAGTCCTGGCTGCTCCACTTCTGATCCAACTCTCTGTTCTGACTTGGGAAAGCAGGGGAAGATGGCCCAAGAGCCTGGGCTCCTGCACCCACTTGGAAGACATGAAAGAAGCTCCTGGCCCCTGGCTTCAGATCAGCCCAGCTACAGCCAATGAGGCCATCTGGGGAGTGAGCCAGTGGATGGAAGGCCTCTCTCTCTGTCTCTCCCTCTCTGTCTGTAACTCTGCCTCTCAGATAAATAAATATATCTTTAAAAAAAGAGATGGGTTCTGTTATCAAATATGAGCATACTACAGAAATTTTTTTGGAAAAGGTAAGTTCATTTTGCTGCATAAAATTGTTCAATTCATGTACTTTTCATGAAATGCATTTTACGTGAACTTTTTGAAGTCCCCACATAAGTTTGGGAACATTTTGTATCATAGTTTTCCTCTTTTGAGCACCATCTCCTGTGTATCAGCTACATCCTCTGCCACTATATTAGACATCTGAGAAATCTTTTACTTCATTCGTATTTCCATAATTATTCGAATTTTTCTTTCCCCCAAGCCGCCTTCCTGAAACAAAGCCAAGTAGTTTTGTTTCAGAAATACTAGAATACTAGAATACAGATGAAGTTTGACAACCAATGGTGTAGTGTGGAGAAAAGAGCGGCAGTTAGGACTATTGCTGCATTCGTTTTTAATGACAGTTGTAGTAGTCTTGTCAACCAGTGCTTTTAATAGGAAAGCAGCTGAGTTCTATTTCTCAACATAGAACTAGAACCTTTATTCTATAATTATAGAATAGAATAATTATAATTACTATAGAATAAAAGTTCTAGATGTGCAGAGTGAGAAGATGATAATCCTAGAACTAATTTGGCACATTGAGAGTATTGTAGATGAGAAACATTTTTAAAAATAAATTGATTCAATCAGGTGATGCAAAAGTGGAATTTACTTCTTGAAAAAAATTATTATAACTCTTTCTGCTAAAAACATAAAGACTTTATTAAAACAACATATTGAATCCATCTTAAGAATGCTAGGTATATATTAAGTTTTTTAAAAATTTAAATTTGGGTAATGCATAAGAAAATCTGGAAACTGGTCCAACCAAAACGTCTAGATATAGACTACAATAATAGGATAGTCCCAATCTTTCACTGCTGAATTTAAAGTTTTGCTTTTACCTTGTAAGAGCTAATGTTATTATGAAATATTTCTTCTTTGTGCATAACTACTTTTTATGGACCACATAAATTGGTTCTCAGGATAAGTGACAGTTATAGCTGTCAATTCAGCTTCTGATGCTATGCTGAAAAGACATTAAAATATGTACTCAATAGAACGTGGCAGTAACAATGACATTCTACAGATCTACATCACCTATGAAGAAAGAAGGATCCAATTGGAGAAGTTTATGTATTTTCCAAAAAATTAGACCTGACCATGGAATTATTCCTATTATCTTTCTGATATTCCACTGAAGATGAAATGCATTCACTAATTCTGCAATAGCAGTTTCTTTTCACCGTATGTAAATATTTGCAGGCCATTTTAATGGAACTAAACTGGCTTGTAATGTTTCCATTTTTTTCCCTACAGAATAAACTAATTATAGTCAGCCCATTAGAAAATGATATTAAAGGATTTAATTGCCTGTGTGTATTAAATACACTTAAATTTTATGAAAATAAACATTTTGAAATTGAGTAAGTATGCTGTAGTAGCTGAAATGTGAATTCATGGACTTCACCTGAATCTATCAAGTGCTAGGGATACACAACACTGCCATTTACAATGTGTACCTCCACTAGGTATGGGAAAGCCGCAACTCCAGAGTCGAAATCAAAGAAGAGCAAAAATCCATTCCAGGCAACACACATGGAATTACGAATAGATCTGAGATGACAATTTAGTTCATTTAGACAATATCTTTGTCTGAAGTATTGCATTTATGATAATGAGGGGAGATTTATTTATGACAGCTGCCATGGTGTTCTCTTGGTCTGGGCATTCATGCCATGGGGGCATGTGTATCTGAACTGGTGACCTTTCACTTTCAGAATAACATGTTTCGAAACTGCCTGACTGGCAGCTGTCAATTATCAAAAGTTGCTATGAAATGAAGAATCCAGCTAATAATTTAACACTAGGAACACAAGCAAAACTAATGCTTAAAATTAACTTAGCAAAATCCTGAAGTCCCGAAGCCCCAGAGGTGCTGAGAAACATCTTTTCTCAGTTCTGGTTTCTCAGAACTGACATTGCTGGTCAGCCAATATTAAGAAAGGAAACTGAGGTAATCACCATGATACAAACCCCGTGTTTATTCTCACACAACACTTATACAAAGCTTTCTGATAGGTTTGCAAAAAAAAAAAAAAAAACAGAACAAAATTGCAAAAATGAAATGGGCCCATTTCAAAAATATACTCATAAATCCAAGCTTAACTTTGTAAGGTAAATTTTCTTCTCCAAAACACATTTCTTCAGTTTGAATGAGGAAATGAGTGATTAGTTGAATTCTAATTTTCTGTGTGTTCTAACCTGAGAAAAAAAATTGAAGAAATCTTGAATGATACATACTTGTGGAAATTTTGAATTACAAATAGGTTATTATTTTCTAAAAAAGAATTGAACAATGACATAAAACTTTATGTGATTTTTAAAAAAATAATATCTGTCGGGGCTGGCACTGTAGCTTAACAGGTAAGGCCACGCTGCCTTCAGTGCACCCATATGGGTGCCAGTTCAAGTTCTAGCTGCTCCACTTCCTATCCAGCCTTCTGCTATGGTGTGGGAAAGCAGTAGAATATGGTCCAGATCATTGGACCCCTGAACACCACATGGGAGACCCAGAAGAAGCTCCTGGCTTCTGGCTTCGGATCAGCACAGCTCTGACCATTGCAGCCAATGGGGAGTGTACCAGCAGATGGAAGATCTCTCTCTCTCTCTCTGCCTCTGCCACTCTGTAACTCTGACTTTCATATAAATAAATAAATAATTTTTAAAAAATCCTGCTCTCTCAAATTATAATTTAAACAGCCACAAGTGACTAGTGGTTGGACACTAGTTTTAGAGGGTCCTGCTCTCACTCCCTGGCCCTCCCTTTCTGTGTAGCCCATGTTCCCTTGGAGATACCATGTTTCAGATCCCCAGAACACTAGAATTCTCTGCCAAATCAGTCAGTGCCCACATCCAGGCCTGTCTTCCTGAGCCAGAGTCACTACTGGTGTCACAGCCTATGGCACCAAATGTCCACAGGATGGTGATTTGCAGCAGGGCATGGCTGCCTACAGGCAGTAGGGACAGGGCTTTGACAGAAGCTGGAGTGTCCCATGCATGTGCACAAGATCTCTTAAAGTGCCAGAAGATGGAATAGGAAGCCGGGGTGGGCCAGGAAGAGGTATAATTCTCCCCTAGCCACCATGTTCCAGGGTAGTAATTTTATTGCAAAACATAAACAAGAAGCAAATTAATTCTTTTTTTTTTTTTTGACAGGCAGAGTTAGACAGTGAGAGAGAGAGAGACAGAGAGACAGAGAGACAGAGAGAAAGGTCTTCCTTTTTCCGTTGATTCACCTCCCAAATGGCCACCACAGCCAGCATGCTGAGCTGATCTGAAGCCAGGAGCCAGATGCTTCCTCCTGGTCTCCCATGTGGGTGCAGGGCCATCCTCCACTGCCTTCCCAGGCCACAGCAGAGAGCAGGACTGGAAGAGGAGCAACCAGGACAGAATCCGGTGCCCTGACCAGAACTAGAACCTGGGGTGCCGGTGCCACAGGCGGAGGATTAGCCTAGTGAGCCACGGTGCCGGACGCAAATTAATTCTTAATACACTCCGTAGAATGATCCAACAATATCATCAGATAATTATTGAACACCTTGTGCACTCCAGACACTGTTGCCCTCAGCATAAGAGATAGAGCATCAAACAAAAGAAAGCCCTTCATGGGACTGATACTCTTATAAGGAAGACAAAGAACCGGTGAGCAAATAATTATTCTGTAAAGGCAATTAAGACATCCTGAAGGTGTAGAGAGAAACAGAGGTGTTCTACATAGGTGATTCAGAAAACACCTATAAGAGGACATTGCTTTTGATGAAAGAACTCGACGAGAGAAGGAAGCATGTGATGTAAATGTCAACAGAAGAACCTTCCAGGCCAGGGGAACAACAGGTGTAGAGGATGAGGACATCTCTGTTCAGAATATAGTAAAGACATTGGTCTGCTTGCAGTCCGGTGGAACTCACTGAAATGAAGTAAGAGGTAGCTCAAGTTCATTCATGCGGGGTTTTCTAGGCTGCACTCAGGAGTTGAAATTTATTCTAAGTTTGGCAGGAATGCATTGGAAGCTTGTGACCCGAGCTGTGACAGTTGCATCTTACAAAGATTACTTGGCGGCTTTTTTGGAGAACAGGAGGAGGCAGGGCAAAAGTAGGAGCAGGGAGGCAATTTCAGAGGCTCCTGCAGTGGCTCAGGTGGAGAATGTTGGGGGTTGGTATGGGCTGTCAGCAAGGCATGGGTTTAGAGTGACACAATGAACTTCTTTCAGTCCTGCTCGTGTGGCTCTGCAGCTGTGTGAGTGACCTCATTTGGAAATAATGTCCACAGAATAAATTTCAGAGCATAGGGTCAAAAGGACGTTCTACTTGCTCTGCATGAGGACCCTGCCTCAGTATTAGCTTTATGGAAGCTGATGTCCCTTGGTCTGCCTGCCACTGGGGTCTCAGGGACCTTCAGTGTATCTTATCTTAGCTCATGGCAATTCCCACACCAGTGGCCCCAACTGCACCTGCTGTCTCCAGCCAAAAGGCCCTGTGGAACTTCTTGGTGGTGACATAAATCTCTTTCGATTGCTATGTGCAAACTGCCTTCAAGAGTGTTTCTTGCCTTCCTGCCTGGTCATTCTTCTGACCATGCTTTCACATGAAGAAGGAAGCCGTGGTCAGACTTGTGGAGGAAAGGGAGAATTAAGTCCTTCTGACCCGTGTTTCCTCATACAAAGTCAGGCTGCTCCGAACTGCCAGCTTGAAGCAGCTCAAAAGCAGACTTTTTCCTCGGTCTTTATTTCCCACAAAAGATAAGTAAAACCCTTTAAAAATGAAAAAGAGCAGTTTTGCACATATATTTCTATGCCTTTTCTAAAGGTCTTGTTATATTAATTTTTTGCATTTTTTGACTCCCTGTGATGTGGATTTTTTTTTCTCCTTCCCACTTTCCTCCAAGGACATAATATTATTGCATGCTTTCTACTAAAAGATAAAATTACTGCCACAAGTAGTGGGAAGTCACAGAGAGATCATATTCCAGATTGAATAGTTTCTGAACAAAGAGGGTCACTTTTTAAAGATTCTGCTAAATGTGACTTTTCAAGGGCCAGCGTAGGCAGTCTAGACACTAAAATTACCTAGCCCATCTACATCGGGGAGGATCATGACTCTGGGAAGACCTGCAATAACACTCAGGGCAGTCTGCTCCCATTTGGAAAGAGCTGACCGAGGGTCAAACTTCAGGAATGTTCCTCTCTTCTCCGATCACCGTGTGTCTTGGTGACTTTCATATGTGACACATTATGACAATTTAAAAATATTCTATCTTGTAGCTTCAGTGTTTCCAAGAACATTTATTAAAAGAAAACACACAGAGCAGGTGCTTAGCCGTGGGATTAGGATGCTGAGTTCCAGGGTTCAATTCTTGGCTCCTGGTCCTAACTCCAGCTTCCCTCCAATGCAGGTTCTGGGAGGCAATGGTAATGGCTCAAATAATTGAGTTCCTGCCACCCATGTGAGCAGCCTGTATTGAGTTCTTGGATCCTGACTGCACCCATCTAGACCTGGCTGACTGTATCAGGCACTTGGGGAATGAATTCAGCATATGGGAACTTTGTTTTGCCGCTTTGCCTCTCAAATAAATACATTTAAAAATATTTTAAAGCATCTTTTAAACTGTAAAGCATTATGCAAATGAAAGTTGGTAAGACTGTTGCATTCTAATCTTTTGTCTCCTAAAATCCAGGGAAAGTCAAGTATTGACACAACCAGTGTCATCTAAAGAAGTTAATACAAAGCTGGAAGACATGGGTTCCATGTCCCTTCAGTGACAGATTTTGAGTACAGAGAGCCAGTTAAACTTTCTATATATCAACTTGCTTCTGCCTATACAATAGGCTGAATGCAAGATCTATTTATGAATGTGTCCTCTGCTGTATTGTTGCAGCAACATGATTTTCAAACCCACACTATAATTACTATGAATCATTTTTAGAAATATATGACCTGAAAAGGTTATGAAAGAGCAGGACAGGGAAAAAAGGAGCAAACATTTGGACCCTAGATAGCAGGCAGGTAAATATAATGGCTTTAACAGATACCAGGAAATAGAATCTAAGCTAATAGTCAGGAAAATGAAGAACTAAGGCTGAGGAATTTGTAGTTCAAGTACCTCATAAAAGGGGTGAGAAGGGGTGGAGGTGGCCAGCACTGGAATATTGTAGTAATTGCTAAGCTGTACACTCTTTCTAAATTTTAGTATCTTTGAAGTAGATGTGTAGCTTTCCACTGATAGCATTTAACAACTGGAACTAGAAGAATTACTTCTTCCTTAGAGGGGTAACAGTGGTGCATCTTTTCATCCATGGGAAGTTGTTTGAAAAATACTAAATTTCTCATTCCATGTCCCAAGGTGTCCCTACAGATGATGGAGCAGGATCTGTACATGGGGGAAAGTCAGGTATCTTTAGGGCCAAAAATGGGCACCACATCAAAAACACTGGGTTAAGTGACAGCTGTGTTCTGGAAACAGAATCCTGAGTGCTGAGCCTGCTTAGCTTTCTCATCCCACATCCCCTCTGGAAGTCAAAACCCCGCCTCTGGGAAGGGGGTTGTCAGAGCACTGCCTGGGGAATCTAACCGTGTCCTTATGTTTCAGTCTCCAGCTCTTACTCATGGGCACACAACCAGGGATTACCAGACATTCAAGGAAATCTTCTAATGAAAAATAGAGTGGTAACCAAGTTCTACAAGTCAAAAAAATTATTAATATCCTCAGAGTGGCAAGAAAAATCACAAATTGACTTTAACATTTCTAATTGAGTTTATATTTCAGATATTTACATACTTGTATTTTTAAGCAGTTTATATGCAGAAGGGTTTTGATGGAGTTTTCTATTCTTGTTTCATGTTGATTTGAAGCTCAGTAGAAGTGCTAGTTGAAAGTTAAGATGGGGCCAGGGTTGTGGTGTAGTGGATAAAGCTGCAGCCTGTAATGCTGGCATCTCGTAAGGGCACTGATTGGTGTCCTGGCTGTTCCACTTCCAATATAAGCTCCCTGCTAATGGCCTGGGAAAAGTATCAGAAGATGGCTCAAGGTCTCCGCCAAAAAAAACAAAAAAAAAGGAAAGAAATGAATAAACCAAGAAAAGGAAAGAAATGAGGAAGGACATGAAATAAGCCAGGTAGGAAGACAAATACTACATTTATAGTTGGATTTTAAAGCAGACAAACTCATTAAAACAAAGTAAAATGATGGCTAGCAGAGGTGATGGGCTAGGAAAATTGGGATGATACTGGTCAAAGGACACACAATTTCAGATAGCAGAAGAGCCCAAGAGATCTAATGTATAAATATATTATGCAAATAAACTAAGAGAGTAGATATTAAGTGTTTTCACCATGCAAACATTTAAGTGTTTGAGGTAATGCATATGTCAAATTACTTGATTTAGCCATTCCACAATGCTACATATATTAAAACATCAAGTTGTACACTAAAAACATATAGTTTTTACATGTCAACTAAGGAATAAATTTAAAAAGAGGAAGAAGGTAACAAGGTCCTCAGAAGAGGAAGTCTGTCTCATACTGTCTTCTAACTTAACACTGTGACACTGACTCCTGCTGGAGTTTCAAGTTCATATGATTGAATGAGCCACTCCTTTAAACTCTCTCTTCTTTCTGTCTCTGTCTCTCTCTCTGTCTCTCTCTCTCTCTCTCTCTCTCTCTCTCTCTCACACACACACACACACACACACACACACGTACTCACATATATGAGTTTGTGGAGGCTGGTGTTGTGGCACAGTAGGTTAAGCTGCCACCTACAATGCCTGTATTCCATGTGAGCTCTGGTTCAGTTCCTGCCTGCTAATCTGATACTGCTCCCTGCTAATGTGCTGAGAAAGCAGTGGAAGATGACTGATGTGCTTGGGCCCGAGTTACCTATGTGAGAGACCTGGATGGAGTTCCAAGATCCTGTCTTTAGCCTGGTCCAGCCCTGACTGTCCAACCATTTGGGGGGTGAACCAGTGGATGGAGGATCTCTCTCTCTCTCTCTCTCTCTCTCTCTCTCTCTCTCTCTCTCTCTCTCTCTCTCTCTCTTTCCTTTTTTTCCTCTGTCAGTGTCACTTTGCATTGCAAATAAATAAAATGAATATTTTTTAAAAAATTGTGGAAAATGGCATTAATAGATATGTTTATTTTAATGCTAAGGTTTTTGAAGCCCGTGTGTGGTTTTTACATGATACACGTTTTTCCATTACTTCTTTTGACAGCCCTTCATGGACACATGTACACATATGTACAGTCAGCCCTCTCTATCAGTACATTCTGCATTTTCAAATTCAACAAATCACAGGTCAAAATATTTCATAATATTTTCTAAAAATTGCAATCATACTGAGTATGTACAGAATTTTTGTCATTATTTCCTAAACAATAGAGCATAAAAGCTGTTTACATGGCACTTACACTGCATTAAGTATTATAAGTAATCTAAAGATTGTTTGTGTTATTTGCATTGTCTTGAGTTCTTATTAACGTAGATGCACTTTACAAAGAATTTGAGAACCTATGTGTTTTGGTGTCTGTAGGGTGTCCTGGAACCAATCCTCCATGGGTACTGAGGGACAATTGCATATAAGAATAATTATCAATGCAAAGAAAGACTTGAATTACAAAAAAAAACAGGACAGCCACACACACAATTCTGAAGAACTTTGTAGATGTTGTTCATTTTCTTACAGACACCATGAGGAAAACTGTGCAAGAAATTAGCATTGTGACTTGAAAGATGGGCACACGGAAGATTCTTACTTGCATCACCTCTGCTTCTTTTTGACCTGACAAAACTGCTATAGAATATCTTGCATCAGAACAGAGGGAGAAATCCAGAAAGAGAAGATGTTAGATCCAGGAAATTGGAAATAATGCAGGAGAAGACAGAAGAGATGCCACATTTGACAGCACAGGCATAGCCTGGAGCACTGTGAAGAGATTGGTATGAAGAGCAAGTGGCTCAGATGAAAGGACTGGTACTGGGTCCAGGAGGGATGCCTGTAAGAAATACTGTATATGACCGGAAATGCTTTGGTGTAATTGAACTTGAGGAAAATTGTAGTAAGAAGTTACTGAAAGCATGGAGGGGAGAATTAGCAATAGGTACAAGGAAATTTAAATATGTGGGGAAAACAAGGATACCCATAACTTCAGGAATATGTGAAAAATAAGAAGGGGAACATAATAATTTTACTCTACAACACTTGACTGTGAAAATATTTGAATGTTCATTAAGAGGATAGAGAGGAGTAACAGAGTTTGACAGAGTAAGCTGTACACCATCATCTACATTGATAAGTCAAGAGATAATGTCTAAAAATGTTGAATTAAAAGATAGTAGTATATTCATGTTATTTAAAAACATGTAGATGTACAATGCTGGGTGAAATACCTAAGAGCTGGAAGGGAGGAAGAGAAGGCAGGAAGGAATAGGTGATGAATCAGGCAACTATTATATTTTCTTATAAAATTCTGACAATAACTGACACTCTCAAAGTATGTGCATAAATTAATTTACTTAAAAATACAAATTTTTATTGTAATTTACCAGCATAATACAAAACTACTAAGCAGTGATAATCAATGAAACACATATATTCAAAATAGTTTGCAAAAAATCAATAAAAACATGAATAAAATTATTGTTTAAGAATTACTATGTTTCTAAATTTGTATATATGAAATGCAAGAAGTTTGTAAACCTTAAATAAAAGGTTTCTAGGTTAAAAAAAAAAACATGCTAAATGAAAGAATACCCAAAGAGAAAGTAGATTAGTGGCTCCCAAAAAAGGTGGGAGAGGGAGGCAGGAAATGAGGACTGACTGCTAAGGGGTATGGGACTTCTTTCTTGCTGAATGCAAGGAGTGTGAAAGTAGAGGGTGGACTTGGTTGCACAACTTTGTGAATGGACTCAAACGTACCCTTTGAAACAGTGGATTTGATAATATGTAAATTATATATTTAAAAAAAAAAACTTTTCAGGGCCATTGTCATGGCAAAGCTGGTGAAGCCACTGCTTGGGACAGAGTATTCCCATGTCAGAGCAGCAGTTCAAGTCCCATCTGCTCCACTTCCAATCCAGCTCCCTTTTAATGCTCCTGGGACAGCGGCAGAAATGGCCCAAATGGTTGGGTCCCTGCCACCTGTGTGAGAAACCCTGATGGAGTTCCTGCCTCCTGGCTTCAGGAGGCCATTTGGGGAATGAACTAACAGATGGAAGATCTCTCTCTCTCTCTCCTACTCTTTCAAATAAAGTGTTTAATGATAATAATAATAAAAGGATTGATTTATTTTATTTGAAAGGCAAAGTTACAGAGAGGAGACACACACACACACACACACACACACACACACACAGATCTTCCACCCACTTGTGCACTCCCCAAAATGTCCTTAACAATCAGGGCTGGGCCAGGCCAAAACCAGGAGCAGGAACATGGGTGCAGAGGCCCAAGCACTTTAACCATCTTCTGCTGCTTTCCCAGATGCATTAGCAGGAAGCTGGACCAGAAGTGGAGCAGCCAGGACATCAACCAGCACCCATATGGGATATATACTGGTTTCACAGGCCTGCTTTACCTGCCAAGCCATAATGTGACCCTGATGAATAAAATCGTTGAAAATTCAAACATATTTTTTTTTAACTTTTATTTAATAAATATAAATTTCCAAAGTATAGCTTTTGGATTACAGTGGTCCCCCCCCCCCCCCATAACTTCCCTTCCACCCGCAACCCTCCCATCTCCCTCTCCCTCTCCCATTCCGTTCATATTAAGATTCATTTTCGGCTGGCACCATGGCTCACTTGGCTAATCCTCTGCCTGCGGTGCCAGCACACGGATTCTAGTCCCGGTTGGGGCACCGCATTCTGTCCCAGTTGCTTCTCTTCCAGTCCAGCTCTCAGCTGTGGCCCTGGAGGGCAGTGGAGGATGGCCCAAGTGCTTGAGTCCCTGCACCCACATGGGACCTGGAGGAAGCACCGGGCTCCTGGATTCAGATCGGAGCAACGCTGGCCGTGGTGGCCATTAGGGGAGTGAACCAACAGAAGGAAGACCTTTCTCTCTCTCTCTCTCACTGTCTAACTCTGCCTGGCAAAAAATAAAATATAAAAAAGAAGATATTTCCCACTCATGAGAGCTCCGCTCACGATTTAAAAAAAAAATTCGTTTTCAATTATCTTTATATAAAGATCAATTTAGTATATATTAAATAAAGATTTCAATAGTTTGCACCCACACAGAAACACAAAGTGTAAATTACTGTTTGAGTACTAGTTGTAGCATTAATTCACATTGTACAACACATTAAGGAAAGAAATCCTACATGGGGAGTAAGTGCACAATGATTCCTGCTGTTGACTTAACAATTGACACTCTTGTTTACGGCATCAGTAATCACCCGAGGGTCTTGTCATGAGTGGCCAAGGCTATGGAAACCTTTTGAGTTCGCCAACTCCGATCTTATTTAGACAAGGTCATAGTCAAAGCAGAAGTTCTCTCCTCCCTTCAGAGAAAGGCACCTCCTTCTTTGATGGCCCATTCTTTCCACTGGAATCTCACTCACAGAGATCTTTCATTTAAGTTCTTTTTTTTTTCCAGAGTGTCTTGGCTTTCCATGCCTAAAATACTCTCATGGGCTCTTCAGCCAGATCTGAATGCCTTAAGGCAAACTTGTATTTTGATATCTCTCTTGACTATTCAGAAACATACCTGATTATCTTCAACTTGTCCTTTATTTTCTTAAAATTGTTTATGCCCATAAATACACATGATTACAAATCCTTCTTTCTCTTCATCTCAAATCATAACTCTTCACCTCAAACATTTCAGTTCAAATAATATGTGTATGATGGACACAAACTCTTAAAAATATATTTTATTAGTTTTTTCAGCATTTTAGGGTTGTAAGAGTTGTACCTCTCTCTTGATAAATGTCAAGAGGCCAAATGACACTTTTAACATGCACAGAATAAAAAAAAATGCTGCATGTGTAGGTGACCCAATTAAAGCTCAATGAAAAGAAAGGCAGTCTTTGGAATGCATCTGAATTACCCCATAATTCAGTCCCCTCTCCTGTAATGAAGTCTTGGCTTTGCCTGCAATTCAGGATTCTACTTTGTTCTTGTTCTTCGCAGTTCAACCTCTGCCAGTATTGATCTTGAGGTACCCAGAGAACCCGAATTATGGTCCCATACTTCTAGTCAGCTCATGATGCCTCCTCCCAGATCATACAGCAAAATCCAAGATTTGATCATCTGGCCTAAAAGCAGCCCAGCCCAGTCCACCAACACTTAGCCACATGAGTGCAGTACTGGGGCCATCTTCCAGTGCCTTCCCAGGCATATTAGCAGGGAGCTGGATCAGAAGTGAAGCAGCTAGGACATGTACCAGTGCCCAAATTGGATGTGGGAATTGCAAGTGGTGACCCCCAAGGAAACCAATTTTAAACCTTCAATTAAAAGACCAGAGGAATATTGGAGATTAGGGCTGCAGATTTTATTAATCATCAGAGCAGGAGAAAATAAAAAAGCTAGATATGGAGTAATTAAGAATAGTTCAAGGAAACAAGAAGTCTGTGTGTCATTGGGATAGGTCCAGGAAGAGGTCAGGGTTTTTGAAACAGGAGGCCTGAAGGTATAGGAGGTAGTTTCTAGAATGATCCAACATGGGAAGCGGGATACACAGCAGACTCATAGAATGGCAGATGTCCTAAATAGCACTCTGGCCTCAGAATCAGCCCTTAAGGCATTTGGATCTGGCTCAAGAGCCCATGAGAATATTTTAGGCATGGAAAGCTAAGACACCCTGAAAAACAAAAAAAAGAAGACCTAAATGAAAGATCTCTGCGAGTGAGATCCCAGTGGAAAGAACAGGGCCATCAAAGAAGGAGGTACCTTTCTCTGAAGGGAGGAGAGAACTTCCACTTTGACTATGACCCTGTTGGAATAAGATCGAAGTTGGCGAACCCTAAAGGCTTCCATAGCCTCGGCAACTCATGACTAGAGCCTAGGGAGATTACTGACGCCATAAACAAGAGTGTCAAATTGTTAAATCAACATCAGGAGTCACTGTGGACTTACGTCTCATGAGGGATCTGTCCTTAATGTGTTATCTAATGTGAAATAACGCTATTACTAGTACTGAAACAGTATTTTTACACTTTGTGTTTCTGTGTGGGTGCAAACTGATGAAATCTTTATATAGTATATACTGAATCGATCTTTTGTATATAAAGATAATTGGAAATGATTAAAAAATCTTGGTGTTAAATTGGAAATTGCATAGATAATTAATCAATTCTTTAAAAAAAATCATGTAGGATCTCTGTCCTTAATGTGCTGTACATTGTGAATTAATACTATAACTAGTACTCCAACAGTATTTTCACTTTGTGTCTCTATGTGAGGGAAAACTGTTGAAATCTTTACTTAATATATACTAAACTGATCTTCTGTGTATAAAGAGAATTGAAAATGAATCTTGACGTGAATGGAAGGGGAGAGGGAGCGGGAAAGGGGAGGGTAGCGGGAGGGAGGGAAGTTCTGGGGGGGGAACCATTGTAATCCATAAGCTGTACTTTGGAAATTTATATTCTTTAAATAAAAGCTATAAAAAAATAAATAAATGACATATGCTCCATTGTCATTTTACATATATAAAAAAAAAGGAGGTAGTTTCTGGAAAACTAGGAGAGCATCCATTCTTCCACTCAACAAACAACCTGCAAAAGGGACCTGCAAGTCCTTATTCATTATTCAATATATACTTATCATATGGCCATGGGAGCAATAAGTTTATTATTTAATTCATCCATTCAACAAATGCTTACTACCAGGGTTGTTATCCCTATTATGTCACTTAGCAACTATGTGACCTTGGACAAATTACTTAACCTCTCTGCTTCAGCTGTTTCATTAGTTAAATGGAGATGAATAGTATCTAACTCACTGATTAGTTGGGAGCATTAAATAAGACATGTAGGGTTCTTAGAACAGTATGCAGCACATTAAAAGAACTCAATGCTTTAATTTCTATTTACTAAATATTATGGATTCAATTGTATTCCCAGAAAGATCTGCTGAAGTCCTCACCCCAGTACCCATGAATAGGACCTTGTTTGCCTTGTTTGCAAATAGGGTCTTTATAGACATAATCAAGTTAAGATGCAGGACCTCTGTCCCCAAAGAGTTGCATCATGAGATTTAATAGTAAAACTTGTTCTCAAGAATCTCTTCCTTTTAGTGTATTAAACGGAGGTTATTACTATATCTCATAAGTTATAATTATGTCTAAGAGCCCACAGAAGATGTGTCATCCTTGGGTTCTTTAAAAATAATTAAGTTTCTAAAAGTAAAGAAGGGGGAGGAAGGAAGGGAAAAGAGAAATGGGGAAAAAAGTGAAATCACCTTTGAGAAGCAATAACATAGAGCAGCCCTTATAAGACTGTTGAAGAACATTTCTCTTAGCTTTTTATTCCATTCTTTCTTTTTTCTTTCTTTCTGTTTCTTTTTCTTTCTTAGACTAAATAGGAGAGGGAGGAGGGAGGGGAGGAGTGTATCAGAGGGCAGGTATGGTGGGGAGAATTACTACGTTCCTAATGTATTTACAAGATACATACAAATAAAATTTTAGAAAAGATGACGTCATTAGAGTGAGTTGTAATCCAATCCAACTGGTGTTCTGGTAAGAAGCAGCAAATTCAGAGAGGAGACACAGGGAGCTGCCACATGAGGATGGAGGCAGTGACTGCAGTCACACTACATGCTGCAAGCTGGAGACCTCCTGGGATGAGAAGAAGTTGAAGGATGCAGGGAAGGAGTCTCCCCTCAAGCCTTCAGGGAATGGTGCTGCCAACACCTTGATTTGGACTTCTAGCCTCCAGGACTTTGGGAGAAGCCATTTCAATAGTTTTAAGCCATCCAGTATGGGTTCAGATGGTCCCTAACTTAACCATGGTGCTGGAGCAACCCATATTCAGCAAAACTATACTTGTGAATTTTTAGTTTGGAGCTTTCCTGGGCTGGTGATGTGTGGTGTTGTGTTTTTCTTCAATGCTGGTCAGCAGCAATGAGCCACAGCTCTCAGTTAGCCACACAGCCATGTGAGAAAACAACACACACACTATGATGTGCTTTGCTGCTGAGCTAGGATGCCCTGTAGTTCTTGTGTATTCAGAGCATGGTCAGCTGACAGTGCTTCAATTTACAACTGGTTTATCAGAACATAACCTCATGGCCAGTCAAGGAACATCTATTTTATTATTGCAGAACCAGGACATGAAACACTGACTACCTACTGTGTTTTAAAGATTGCCAAGATTTGAATGTCTTTCTAAGGATGTTGTGAAATCACGAGGAGAGTGACATGGTTGAATTTTTGTTTGCACAGGCACAGAAAATACCTTGCAGAAGATAAACGCTGGAGGGAAGAGGACCAATGAGTAGGTAGCTGCAGGAGGTCTAGAGAGAAAGCATGGTGATTTTGCGTGAGGTTGACAGATATTGGGATGGAGGGAAACGAAGGCATTGAGATGACTTTCTCAATGTAGAATTCACAGTTCATGATGGGTTGGGTGAGGGGCATGAAGGGGGGAGGTTTGCCCATATGTGAATTGATAGTGGTACACTGTACAAGATAAACAACAAAGGAGGGGACAAGAGTTTAGGCAAGAAGATGGGTTAGAAATTACACTTTGGACATGCTGAGTTTTAGACAGTGAGGGACACATGAAAGGAACCCAGTAGTCCATTGGATATATGAGTGTGGCAGACAGGAAACCAGATC
Source organism: Sylvilagus floridanus (assembly GCA_949820135.1). NCBI lineage: Eukaryota > Metazoa > Chordata > Mammalia > Lagomorpha > Leporidae > Sylvilagus > Sylvilagus floridanus. The sequence continues at coordinate 11,088,249 of OX463246.1, read as the reverse complement.
TTAGCTGGAAGTATAAACTTGGGAATTAACATATTGTTGGTAAGTAGAGATTGTGTTATAAAGTTGTACAGAACAAGGGAAGGGGAGAATCTCTATTTTGTGAGCCAGCCTAAATAATGCACAAAATGCTTTTTTATCCATATCTATGTGCATTTTTTTCTGGACTGACTGTACAGGTATTTTTCAGATTCTCAAAGGCATCAATGATTCAAAAACTAAAAAAGAAGGAGTTGAGAATTATTGGTGTGAACTAAGAAGAAAGGGCCTGGGGCCAAACACTGAAGGATATAAATTTTAAATAAATAATCTTAAAAGGAGACTTTTAAAGGAATTGCCAAATAGGTGAAAAGAAATCTAGAATCACATGGCAAGAGGTGAAAATGATTCAAGAATATGGGTGCCATTGCTGATGTCAAATATTGTCCAAAGCTCAAAATAAAAGGAGAATGTGTTTGCCTTCAGTTGGTTATTGTAGTCATGTCAGGAGCAATCTCAAAAGAATATTTTTGACAGATAATTGTGCATCTTTATGGAGTGTAGTGTGCTGCATTGGGACATCTGTATGTAGTGTAATGATTAACTCAGCATATTAAGGATATCCATCATTTTAAGCAGTTATCATTTCTTTGTGGTCAGATCATTGAAAAGCTTCTCTTCTAGTTAGTTTGTATTATATGGTATAGTACTCTTGACTATAATCACCCTTCTGTGTAATATAACATCAAAAACTTATTTCTTCTATATGGCTATGACTTTATACTTCTTAATCAATGTCTCCTCAACTCCTCTTATCTTCTACTTCTCCCAGTCTTGTAGCCACTAGTCTGTTGTCTACATCTGGATTTCACATTATGAGTGAAATCATGCAATATGTATCTATGCCGGGTTTATTTCACTTTACATTATGATCTCCATTTCCATACATATCACCAAAACAAACAAACAAACAAACAAACAAAAAGATCCCCCTTCCTAAAAAATATACACACTCAAAAAGCAATGTGTGAAATAGTCTAAAGGATTTTAATGTAACTGATCATGAAAATTTCAATAACGTGATTTCAGATTCTAGGTGTAACTAACCTTCAAGAAACGACTGTTTGTTGAGTATTTGTTATTATTAAAGAATAATAGGCTGGCGCCGTGGCTCAACAGGCTAATCCTCCGCCTTGAGGCGCCGGCACACCGGGTTCTAGTCCCAGTTGGGGCGCCGGATTCTGTCCCGGTTGCCCCTCTTCCAGGCCAGCTCTCTGCTGTGGCCCGGGAGTGCAGTGGAGGATGGCCCAAGTGCTTGGGCCCTGCACCCCATGGGAGACCAGGAAAAGCACCTGGCACCTGGCTCCTGCCATCGGATGAGCACGGTGCGCCGGCCGCAGGGCGCCGACCACGGCGGCCATTGGAGGGTGAACCAACGGCAAAGGAAGACCTTTCTCTCTGTCTCTCTCTCTCACTGTCCACTCTGCCTGTCAAAAAAAATAAAAAATAAAAAAATTTTAAAAAAAGAATAATAGCCACACTTTTTTTGGTCCCTTTTTCCACTGCAAAAATTTACTTAATTGATTAATTAAAGTGGTTGGGATAGAAATCTTTATGTTGAAGGGTAAATGAGAGAAGACAGAGAGGACTCACAAACTTCAAAGTACAATACTACCCTTTAGTTAATTCCAAGATTAGGAAAAAGGATTTATTTTGTGTTTTCAAAATGAATAAACCCACTTACAACCTTTCTTGTACCTGTTCTTTCATTTTCTTGGAAATCTTGCTTATTCATTCTTATTATTTAGTGACCTTCTCTTTCTTCTCTAAAAGAAAAATCAGAGAAAAAGATTGCAAAGAAAACTGTAAAGCCTACATAAGAGCCAAAAGCAATAGAGAGATCCAAGATGGCTGAACGGAGGATAGCCCCATTAAATTCAGCTATCATGGGATCCGAAAAGAGCAAAGGAAGGACCATGTTTCCAGGGGTCTGACTGAAGAAAATTTTGAGCAGAGAAGTGAAAAAACAATGAAGACTCTGTGGAACAAGAGGGGAGAAGACAGATAACACTACTGTAGCCAACTGTGCAGTGCAGCCATTTGCTGGCTGTGAGCTGCCATCTTACCAACTCAAGGTAGGAAGAAATTGTCAACACACTTCGCCACACACAGATTGAGAGAGAATGCCACAGTTACTCAATGACTTTTGCTTCAGCCTGAGGAGCTGACCGGGGTCTGAGCAACTGCCAGGCTTGGAGCAAGGAAGCTGCATTGCTTCCTTCCACTCCATCACTCCAGCAGAGTGCCAGACTCTGCAGTGAAAAGTCACACAGTGGCCTCTGTTCTGCTCCTACCAGAATCAATCAGAGTCAGAGTCTGGGCAACTTGTGGGGCAAAGGCACAGATTCCCTGCCTCCTGCAATGGTGGGAGTTTGGGGGCATTAGTCCCAGAATCACACTCACATACTCTGTGTGAGCCTGGAGGATTTCTCCTTAGCTTCTGGGGGCTAGCACCAGCAGCAGCCCATAAAAATCCACCTCCAGTCTGAAAGATCTGGGTAATGACTCTACTGTACCCTGTAACACCAGGACTGTAACAATCAGTTTTGAATTTTTTAACCCCAGTGGAACCTACCCAGTGGATCTATGGAAGGACCCACCTGCATTCTACCACTCTGGACTCATACCATCAGAACAAAATCTTCTGCTTGTACCTTGTAGTCACCCTTTAAGATTGGAGCAGGGTTCAAGTCACATCCCCTAGCCCCAGGATACAAGACACAGCAACAGCTGGACTGTCCTAGCAGGACCTGAGGAAGCGCCCATCTTCATCACACAATCCTAGAGCCACAGCAGTCGGTGCCTCAAGCCCCAGCATGTCTCAGACTTTTCAGTGGGATACGGTAACAGCCACCTTTGTCTCCCTCAGCACCAAGAACAAGGCTCTATCACAATCCCCAGGGAGACTGACATAAAACTTTCTATGAACCAAAGATATACACCCTAGGAAACCCATGTTCATCTCAAAGTCACACTTCTAACCCTACAAGCTGCAGCTTACTAGGCCACTATGTCACTTATAAACACAGTTGACATTGACTGAGACAAAAGAAATCACTTAGAGACTATACTCCTGGCTCACCTAGAAACAAAGCCAAAGCAACCAGCCAAGTGATACTCTGAATTCCAGCTAAACCATGAACTCTCTTCCAATAAAACCTACTCCATAAAGAAGGGATGGTTACACCAGATGCACAGACATCAATGTAGGGGCACAGGAAACATGCAGAATCAAGGTAGCAGGATATCCTCAAAAGAATAAAATAATCCTCCAGAATTAGATCATGAATTGAAAGAAATCAACCAAATGGCAGATACAGAATTCAAAATAATGATTGTAAGGAAATTCAATGATATGCAAGAGAATGCAGATAGATTAAAGAAACAATGAAATCAATAATGAAAATATTTTTAAAGAAATAGAAATCATTAAGAAGAACCAAATAGAAATTTTGGAAGTGAAATTTTCAATCAGTGAAATAAAAAACACAATTGAAGGCTTTAACAGCAGAATAGACCAAGTGGAGGAAAGAATTTGTGACCTCAAAGACAGACTTTTGAATAATCCAATCAGAAAAAAATGAATAAATAATGAAGAAAGTCTGTAAGAAATAAGAGAAAAGTAAAACTCACAGCAAGAAAAAAATTACACATAAAAGAAAACCAATTAGATTAATATCAGACTTCTCAGCAGAAACCCTGCAGGCCAGAAGAGAATGGGATGTTACATTCAAGGTCTTCAAAGAAAAAAATTTCTAACCAAGAATAATATATCCAGTGATGCTATCCTTTAGAAATGAAGGAGAAATTAGATAAGTTAAAACTTACAGAATTCACCACCAACAGACCATTCTTGCAAGAAACCTTGAAGGGGGTCCTGAATTAGAAGTAAACATCATGGGGTTGGTGCTGTGGTGCAGTGGGTTAAAGCCCTGGCCTGAAGCGCCAGCATGCCATACGGGTGCCTGTTCTAGTCCCGGCTACTCCTCTTCTGATCCAACTCTCTGATATGGCCTGGGAAAGCAGTAGAAGATGGTTCAAGTCCTTGGGCCTCTGCACCCGCGTGGGAGATCTGGAAGAAGCTCCTGGCTCTTGGTTTTGGATCAGTGCAGCTCTGGCTGTTGCAGCTATCTGGGGAGTGAACCAGTGGATGAAAGACCTCTCTCTGTTTCTACCTCTCTGTGTAACTCTTTCAAATAAATAAAATAAATCTTAAAAAAAGAAGTAAAAATCATGAAAACAAGAATCCACCAAAAGAGCAGTTATAATTGTACCTGAACAACAAAATGACAGGTGTTGGTTCTTATCTATCAATAGTACCCTTGAGTGTAAATTCAATGGAATAAAATCTCTAGCCAAAATCTTAGGTTAGTTGAATGGATAAAAAACCATGACCCCACTTTATTCTGCCTACAAGAAGCTTGCTTCACAAACAAAGATACACACAAACTGAAAGTGAAGGGCTGGAAAAATACATACTAGGCAAATGAAACCAGAAATGAGAAAGAGTAATTATCCTGATAGCAAATAAAATAGACTTTAAATAAAATGCTGCAAAAAGAGATAAAGAAGGGCACTATATTTTGATAAAATGTTAGATACAGTAAGAAGGCATAACAATCATAAATATATATGCACACAACACAAGGCCATCCAGATACATACAGCAAATATTACTAGACCTAAAGGGAGAGATAGACTCCAATACAATAATAATGGGTGACCTCACCGCCCCACTCTTATCAATGGACAGGTCATTCAGACAGAACATCAATAAAGATACTTTGGAGTTGAAACATACTATTGAGCAAATGGACCTAACAAATATTTACAGGACATTTTACCCAACAGCTATAGAATACACATTCTTCTCATCAGCACATGGAACATTTTCTAGGATAGAATATAAATCAAGTCTCAGTAAATATAAAATATTGAAAGTATATCATGTATCTCTTTAGAACTAAAACTAGAAACCAACAACAAGAACAACAGAACACACATAAATACTTGGAAATTAAACAACATGCTATTGAATGATCAAAGGGTCACTGAAGAAATTAAAAATAAAATTTAAAAGTTTATTGAAATAAATAAAAATGAAAAATCAAAACCTGTGGGATATAGCAAAAGCAATATTAGGAGAGAAGTACATAGCATTAAGTGTTTATATTTTAAAAAGAGAGAGAAATATCTCAAAGACCTAATGATGCATCTCGAAGACAGAAAAACAAGAACAAACTAAACCCCAAATCAGCAGGAGGTGAGAAATAACAAAGATCAGAGCAGAAATAAATGTAATTGAACTAAAAAAAATCCAATACAAAAGACCAACAAAACAAAAATTTGATTTTTTGAGAAGAAAAACAAAATAGATAAACCTCTAGCCAGACTAACAAAAAAAGAGAAAAACTCAAAAAAATGAAATTAGAGATGAAAAAAGAGACATTACAATCTACATCATTGAAATACAAAGGATCACAAGAAACTACTATGAAGAACTATATTCTAATAAGCTAGAAAATCTTGAAGAAATGGATAAACTCCTGGATACATATAATCTACCAATATTAAAGCAAGAAGATGTAGACAATCTAAATAGACCCATAATAAGCAACGAAACTGAAGCAGTAATCAGAAGTCTTCCATCAAGGAAAAGTCCAGGGCATGATGGGTTTACTACTGATTTCTATGAAACATTCAAAGGAGAAGTAACTCCAATACTTTTTAAACTATTCCAAAATATCGAGTAGCATGAAACTCCACCAAACTCTTTTTATGAGGCCAGCATCACTTTGAAACCAAAGCCAAAGGCATGACATGAAAAAAAAAAAAAAAAACACTACAAACTTTTAGCCTTAAAGAACATACATGAAAACATTCTCAACAAAATGCCAGCAAATTGAATCCAAAGTCACATAAAAAAATCATATATTATGATCGAGTGGGATTTAACCTAGGAATGCAAGGGTGGTTCAACATTCACAAATCAATAAATGTCATAAATCACATCAACAGAATGATGAACTATCCGTTCATCTCAGTGGTTGCAGAGAAAGTATTTGATAAGACTCAACGTCTATTCATGATAAAAAAAATTCTCCACAAATTAGGTATAGGAGGAACATACCTCAAAAGGCTTTATATGACAAACCAGCAACCAATATCATACTAATTGGAGAAAAGCTGAAAGCATTTCCCCTCAGATCTGGAACAAGACAAGGGTGTCAACTTTCATCACTCTTATTTAATATAGTACTGAAAGTTTTAGTAAGAGCAATTGGGGAGGTGAAAGAAATAAATGGCATCAGAATTGGAAAAAAGGAAGTCAAATTATCCATGTTAGCAGTAGACATGATGTTGTACATGGAAAAACCTAAACACTCCACCAAAACACTGTCAGAACTGATAAACCGACTCAGTAAAGTTGTAGGTTACAAAATAAACACACAAAAACCAGTGGCTTTGTTGTTTTTGTTCATAATTGAGATTTTATTGGTGTTGAGAATCAGTACATAGACATTTCAATTTGTACACATTCTTAATGTACGTACCAAAAATCTAAAAAGCTGTGAATTGTCATTCTTATTTTAAAATTATTCCAATGACTTTCCAGCTTCAAATTGGGAGACAATTCTTCCATAAGAAGCCATCAAGTACTAGTATCTTCAAACATTGCTATTACATATTCAAATTTTCAATCTTTCACAGCACATTAAGAAAATCTTAGTCCAGGGAAACTAGACTACCATAACCACTGATATTACAGAGTGCACACAGTTCTGACAGAACAACAAGGAGTGGTTTTCTGAAAGAAGCAATTCTACTAAGCAACATGGGAGAAGGAACTGAAAATAATCAAGACAGATGGAATGTACAATTATGACTCCAAATTGCCATTAGTACGTGTTTCATTGTAGGATATGAAAACCACCTCCTACCTATGGAATGTTAAGCTAATGCACAAGATAGACAAAATCTCCCATAATTTAATATCCCACCATTTTCTGGTTGTAAATAAACAAGGGAAAAATGATTTCACCTCTTTAAAAAGTCATTTACACTTAAAAAGTGGGATGAGCTGGGCTTCTCTCCTTCTTAGAAATCTATCTAGCACTATGAAAAAACTTGCATTTACAAAATAGTTGATAAAATATTTTTCTGGATTGTCTAAGATAGCAGACAGGGACCACAGATAAGACCTGGTATATGATTTTAATTAGACTTGACTTCTTTCTCTTATGTTTCATCAGAGACTGGATGCTTATTTTTAGTTTCTACATTTTCTGTAGGCAAATCTTTAATTGCTTGGTTAGCCAGCTCAACCTGTTTTCCCTTTTTTCCTCTTCCGTTTTGCTTGTACATTTTTGTCTAATAACTTATCATTCCCAGCTGCCTTCCTGGGCTTCATTTCCACTTTTACAGGAACAGGTTTAGTTGACAACCTCACCAGTCTTCTCTTGGACTCTTCATTCACCACCCCTTTGGCAGAGCCAACATTCCTCTTGGGCATCTTGGTGATAGGGAGGGCATGTGCTAAACTTAGCCTATGGGCCCCAGTGGCTTTTTTATGTGTCAATAATGAACTTAATGAAAGAGAAATCAAGAAAAAAATCCCAGTCACAATAACCACAAAAAAAATAAAATATTTAGGAATGCATTTAACCAAAGAAGTGAAAGATCTCTACAATGAAAATTATCAAACATGGCTGAAAGAAAGCATCAAGGATACAAAAATATGAAAAGATATTCTTTGCTCATGGATTAGAAGAATCATTATTATTAAAATATTCATACTACCTAAAGTAATATAAACATTTAATGCAACCCCTTTTAATTCCTCTACAAAATTAGAAAAAACAATCCTGAAATTCATATACAAGTACAAAAGACCCAGAATAGCCAAGGTGATCTTGAGCAAGAAAAATCAAGCTGGAGTCATCACAATACCTGACTTGAAAGCATACTACAAAGCTATACTAACCAAAACAGAATGATACTAGCATTAAAAACTGCTACATAGATCAATGGAACATAATAGGGAGCCCACAGATTAATCCATGTTCGTACAGCCAACTGATTTTTGACGATAGTACTCACACCATGCAGTGGAGTGAGAATAATCTCTTCAACAAGTGGTGCTGGTAAAACTGGATGTACATATGCAAAAGAAAGAAGTTAGATCCATAACTCTCACCCTATACAAAAAAATCAACTCAAATTGGATCAAAAATTGAGTTTAAAACCTGAGACTATGAAGCTGCTGGAAGAAAATGTGGAGGAAACACTCCAAGACATTGGTGTAGGTGCAACTTCTTGGACAAAACCCTAAAATCATAGGTAACAAAAGCAAAAACTAAACAAATTGGATTATATTAAACTCAGAAGCTTCTGTGTAGCATAGGAAACCATCAATAGAGTGAAGAGACATTCAATAGAATGGGAAAAAAAAAAAAACATTTGCAAGCTACCTATGTGAAAAAGGATTAATATCCTGAATATATCAACAACTTAACAACAACAAAAAAAAACCAACCAATCCAATTAAGAAATGGACAAAGGACCTCAATAGTCAGTTTTCAAAAGTAGAAATGCAAATGGCCAACAAATATAATAAAAAATGCTCAGCATCACTAGCCATCAGGGAAATGATAATCAAAATCACAAGATATCACCTTACTCCTCTGAGAATGGCTAAAATACAAAAGATAGAACCGCACAAGTGTTGACAAGGATAGAAAGTGGAACTCTTATACAGTGTTGGTGGGAAGGTAAATTAGTGTAGCCACTGTACAAAACAGTATGGAGCATTCTCAAAAAACTAGAGGCCAGTGCAGTGTTTCATTAGGCTAATCCTCTGCCTGTGGCGCTGGATTCTGTCCCAGTTGCCCCCTCTTCCAGTCCAGCTCTCTGCTGTGGCCCGGAAGTGCAGTGGAGGATGGGCCCGGTCCTTGGGCCCTGCACCTGCATGGGAGACCAGGAGGAAGTACCTGGCTCCTGGCTTCGGATTGGTGCAGAGCGCCAGCCACAACGCGCTGGCCATAGCGGCCACTTGGGGGTGAACCAACGGAAAAAGGAAGACCTTTCTCTCTGTCTCTGTCTCTCTCTCTCTCTCAGTGTCTAACTCTGTCTGTCAAAAACAAAACAAAACAAAACAAAACAAAACAAAACAAAACAAAACTAGAAATACATTTGCCATATGATCCAGCAATCCCATTGCTGGATAGAAACCCAAAAGACATGAATACACTGTATCAAAGAGATACCTACATCATCATGTTTGTAAAAGCACTGCTCACAATAGACAAGATTTAGAATCAACCAAGGCGTCCATCATCAGATGAATGGATAAGGAAAATGTGGTTTATATAAGCAATGGAATGTTATTCAATTATTAAAAAACGTGAAATTCTACCACTTACATCAAAATGGATGCAACTAGAGGACATCATTGAAATAACTGAGTTATGTGAAATAAGCTGGAAACAATAAGACAAATACTTCATGTTCTCCCTTTTATGTGGGAGTCAAAATTTAAAAACAGGGGTGGGGGATCACAAAATAGAAACAAAAAAGAAAAATGCCTTTGTGTATCAGAATTGCTGCAAATATAGATTTGTAAAACTTTGTTTTATACTTTTGTCAAACCAATAGTTAAGAATGTTATATTTGGCCGGTGCCACGGCTCACTTGGCTAATTCTCCACCTGTGGCGCCGGCATCCCAGGTTCTGGTCCTGGTTGGGGTGCCAGATTCTGTCCTGGTTGCTCCTCTTCCAGTCTGGCTCTCTGCTGTGGCCCAGGAAGGCAATGGAGGATGGCCCAAGTGCTTGGGCCCTGCACCCACATGGGAGACCAGGAGGAAGTACCTGGCTCCTGGCTTCAGATAAGCGCGGTGCGCCAGCCGCAGTGGCCATTTGGGGGGGTGAACCAATGGAAGGAAGACCTTTCTCTCTGTCTCCCTCTCTCTAACTGTGTAACTCTGCCTGTCAAAAGAAAGTTTTTTTTTTTAAAAAAAAGAATGTTATACTACTATGGTTTTAATGATCTGTGCTTATATTAAAATTTACTGTATATGGATAAAATGGTTATTTTTCCATTCAATTATTATTTATAGCCACTGTTGATATTCCAACTAAAGTAGAGTCTTTTTGCTTTTTACTTGTTAAACTTCTTATTTGGTGAAGCATTAAGCCTTTTTACTGTAATACAAATTTAAAATATGTTATCTCAAAAATTAAAAAAGAAAGAGAGAGGGCGGGAGGGAAAGGGGGCAGGGTGGAAGTTAGGGAGGAAGGTACTATCATTATATTCTTAGGATTATATCTACAAAATATACTAAATCTGTTAAAAACTAATTAAAAACTAAAATAAGAATCTTAAAAAATTCACACAAAAATTTTTATTAATTTGTCTAAGATGAAATCCTATAAGTAGTAAAATAAAGTATAATTAACATCAGAGATTATATTTCTGAGTGCATGCAGCTCACACAATAACTAAACAGCATGATGTACTTTATACACTACTGAGTACATTCTGTGTTTAAATAAATAAATAAATGTAAAAAAAAAAAAGGAGTAGATTCTTCATTGGGTCTTCCCCAAAAAACTTAGTTATACATTTTTATAGCTATATGTTAGAGCACAGTTTATAACTGAATGAAATTCAATGGATTTTCAATTCTGTTGAAAGAATCACCTGGTTGGACAATAGCGAAAAATTGTAACTAAAGAGTTTGAGACCTCTGGGGCAGAGTCTGGGTTATGTCTAAACTTTCACTGTAATTATCAACCAAATGGTTTGAGGAGGGCATTTTGGTCAACAAAAGAATGAGTCGATCACAATTTCATGATTTCAAAAGTTTGTTTTGACCTCACAGAGGCAAAGACATTGTTCAAGATAGCTTTAATAATTATTCAATAAGAGGAAAGAAGGCCTTGCTAATAAAGTTGTTCATCTTCCTTAATAATATGGGCATTTAAATAGACAACTTATTCTTTTAATTCCATCTTCTTTTATTTTCTTCCATTTTCTTCTAATTCCATCTTTCATGAACCTTTTTATTAAATTATTTATTTATTTATCTTCATTGCATTATAAAGGCAGAGAGAAAAACAGGAAGAGATGATGGGAGGGAGACAAATCTTAGCATCCACTGGTGCACTCCCCGGATGTCAGCAGTGTCCAGGGCTGGCCCAAGCCAGGAGCCAGGAGCTTCATTTGGGTTCCCACAAGGGCGGCAGGGACCCAATCATTTTTGCCATCATTTGCTGCCTCACAGGGTTTGCATTGGTAGGAAGCTGGATCAGAAGCTGAAGAGTCAGGATATGAAGCAGGCACTTTGATCTAGGATGCATGGTCCCAAGGGGCAACTTGACCATGATGTTGAATGCCCACTCATAACAGACACCTTTTCTATAAGACTCATTACAGAATAATTGAAGATGCTTCACACACACACACTTTGATGTGCTTATTCTTTTTTTAAAGATTGATTGATTGATTGAATGATTGATTTGAAAGGCAGAGTTACAGAGAGAAGCAGAGAGAGAGAGAGAGAGAGAGAGAGAGAGAGAGATCTTACTTCCACTGATTCATTCCTCAAATGGCCACAATGGCTGGAGCCGGGTGGATCTGAAGCCAGGAGTCAGGAGTTTCTCCAGGTCTCCAACGTGGGTGAAGGCACCCAGGGACATGGGCCATCTTCCTCTGCTTTCCCAGGCCATACAGAGAACTGGAATGGAAATGGAACAGCCAGGACTTGAACTGCTGCCCATGTGGGCTGCTGGCACTGCAATGCACAGCACTGCCCCTGCTTATTCTTTTGTATGTCCATTTCTCTCCACTAGATCTCAAACAGAATGGAAGCAGGGACTGTATCATATCAATCTTTAGATCCTCAATGACTAGTACATTGAATAAGCCTTATTAAATGCATTTAAGGAATTAATTTTAATTATTTATCCAAACATGTCTATTTATCTCCACTTGTAACAATGGAAAAGAATCTGCCAATGCAAACAGCAAATAGCAGCAGTTGAGTAACAGATGTGAAATGCTGTGCACGTGTTGAATGATCACATGAACACTTTTCCTGGGGCTTGAAGCATTGATGGGTGGGATTGTAATGCCATTGGAATTATTTTAGGCCAACAGGGAGACTGATGTGACTAGTCATGTGCATTAAAACAACCACAGGAACAGTGAATGAATAGAGGGAGTTCTACTGAAGAAACCTCTCTGACTTCAAAGCTTGTTATTTGAGTTCACAAGAGTGATCAGAATGCACATGGTGGGAGCAGAGAACAAGGACAATTTTCTTGGGTTGCTGAAGTCACACTTTTATGATCTCCTGCACACATACATACCATTGGTAAGCTCACTGAATTGAATATTTAATTATTTGTCTGAAAGGAACACAGGAAATTTTAAAGTGATCCTGACCTAATTATAATTAATAGTGACCTGAGAAAGACAAATCCTCATTTCCACATTCTGAAAACTTCCAATATGGCAAGATTTACTTGATAAACACACGCACGAAATCTGAATACCAGACTCTCAAACATTCTTGTGGAATTTTAAAATATGAAATGATAGATATAACATGATGGTATAGGGCTGCCAAGTTATATATCCCTGAAACACTTTACTTAAAAATGTCAAAAACTGACAGCTGTCATCCATTTATTTACTATGTTGTCAAACATCTATTGGGTGCCAGGCCCTGATATCACTTCTCTAGAGATTATAAGCAAAGACGCAATTTTAAAGATATAAAATATGTTTTTTCTATAGGAAACCATGCAAATACTTATCTGCTTATTGGAATTCTGTGTAAACTTTTCTATCTGTAACATCTGCTAGAAACGCTCACAAGACTAAGTTTGCTTGTGGAATTTCTGTCCCTTGTTCTTGGATGATATACTAAGAGGTCAATACTATTTCCTACCACATAAACACCTTTTTCTACAGAGATTCTTAAATCGGCATCTGAGTGAGGAGAAGCTTCCTGATCACAAAGCACATTGAAATAAAATCGTCATGATAAATTTTCCATGCTTAAAAAAGTGTGCTAGGAGGAGGACCATCTTAAAGAGCTTCCTTTCTGCATTCACCTTCACTTTTAGGGCAAAATGAGACGCTTTTCCAGTTCTCCCCACCCATGGAAGAGGAAACAGTAGATCACACACACTGCTATTCTACAAGTCAAAGATCTGAATGGATCGTTTTTTCGATTTCTTTTATCCTTCCATATTTACATGTCCAGCCCTGACTTTACCAGAATGAAGCTCTGACCACTTGCTTGACATACCTATTGAAGTTTACTGCACACCTCAGAGTTAACCAGCTCAAACCTCAGTGATAATATTTGCCTCTTCCAACAACCTTGCTGTCTCATCCTATATCCCTTGACATAAACTACACGATCATCCACCCAGCAGTCCAGGCGGAGCCTTAGAATCATCCTTAATTTCTGAATTCCTTTGCATTCAATCAACTGTAAAGTGATCTGTAATAATTACTTTTAAACATTTCAATATTTTACATTAAAATAAACCTAATTTTAATTCTGTTTTCCACAAACCCTTTGAATACCTCTTACATTGTAATACACAAAATCCAACTATTTCCAGTTCTTAGTTGAGGTAGACGCTTCAAAATAAAAAAAAATTAGGGGTGAGGTTAAATAGGATGACAAGGGAAAAGAAATAGAGAGTGAATACTGTGAGTTATTCAAAGTTGAGATGGCAGATGATTGCCAGTGAGGAAGGAAATTCATGAAGCAAGAAGATAAGGCATTGGGAGAATCTTTACCTAGGCTGAGCTGAGTGGAATTGTTAGTTTATTATGAACATTTGTGTTGTGGAGAGTAGGTTTAGGAACTATTCTTGTATAATGGTGCGTTGTAATTACAGTAAGCATCAATAACAATGTTCTCTTTAAAGGATTCCCTATCTGTTGTTGTCATAGATAACTCCCACAGAAACACAGAAAATGAAGCTCATTGGAAGCATGGGAAACAAAACCCCCAGCAGAATATCACGCCAAGAACCTGCAGATGGAAAGGTGAGAGCCTTTCAAGGTCCAAGAAAGGAAGTAAACCAGTAGCCTGGATACTAAGGGTGGAAGCCAACTTTAGGGTTAAAGATACAAGCATTCAATCTTAATTATCCGTGGCAACATGGCAAATGTTAGCCCTGGGTGTCTTCTTCTCATCACCCAGCAGTCAGAATTCCATGTGTGAATTGGAAATAGAAACTCATTTCAATCTCACACAACATAATTATGAGGTAAATTTTCTGGAAAAACAATGCATGTAATAGATTCTAAAGTCAAGCGAAAGTGATTTTTAAATTATTTCATATTTTGGGTTATTCAGAATAACCAAATGTTGATTTTCCAGTTATGTCATCACATATTTGAAATGAAAGAAAGAGTAAATGAATTTATATAAAGTGCAACTTTAGATTGGAGTGGTAATTGGCTACAAATAGAAAGGTGGGTTAGTTTGATATATAAGGTGTCATCTCGTTAAAAAAAAAATAAAGCGTAACTTTGTATTTGAAAATTTGCAAATGTGTCAAAAATATAATTTCAAATGAATTTTAGGCTACAATGTACCTAATGGATTAGCAAATCCAATCCCTCATTATTATGGGCTTAAATATTCTCTTTTCCCATTAAGCTGCACTGATGTAATTTGCTAGGCAGTGTGACTTGGGAATCTCAGTTCAGAGAGGGCCTGGGTTTCAGCCAAGCTCACACTATTGATTTGGGGTCAGCCTGATGTGGCTTTTAACTCTTAGGGTAATGCTCATCTAAGAACATCTGTTTCATAAGGTAATTCAAATCAATTTAGTTATGACTATTTGAATAGATTATTTCTCTATCAAGTGATTTTTGAATATCCTTTAAATTCCTTTTTCTTTCTCTTCTAGAAGCACCTATTAAGAAAATTCTGAAAAGTCTGGGCTGTTTTCCTGAACACTGTATTTACAATATATTGATTAAAGCCCTAATATTAGAAAGGAAGGTTCTTGGGTTCCAGATGTATCTTTACTCCCTGACTCACACAAATACAAGACAATTCGTGTTCTTAAAGAATTATACTATAATTTCAGCATTTAAGTAAATATGTTTTAAACATTCCATAAGGATTTGTCACTTTTTCATGAAATTTTTTTGAGCAGAAGAATATGTCTTCATTTCCTTTAGGGACTCTGGAATGGAGAAGTGACTGTTGACACCTGATTTCCCTTTGGCAGATGACCAGATAGAATCAGCATTAACAACATGCAGAAAATGCCACATGTGGGGGAAATGACAAACGTGACAGATGATTTAATATATAGTAAAGATAAAGGTTAACAGAAGTGATCTTTTCTTTTTCATTTGTAAAATAATTTTAAAGTGCTTTCTGTCTTTGCAAAATACTGTAACTATGACTTTAAAGTCAAGACAGTAGTTTATGTGTATTCTGTAAAAGTACTACTATCCACACAGAAATTTTGATTAATATATTTAATAGCAAAAGGGAATATTTCATCTCAATATTTAGGGGAAAAGGAAATGATGAAATCAGATAATGAATGATAATGAATTTCTTCAGCAAGGTTGAGCAGTCAGAATCGAACCTGAGAATGTTTTAGGTACAGACACAAAATACCAACCTTTGAAAATCATTCATTCCATCTCTTGGGGGCCTTTTGCCACTAAAGCCAGTCCTACTGGTTCTGATCTTGTTACCAAGAAAGATTATTGGAGAGGAAGTGTATTAGCCAGGACCTGGAATCACACCCAAGATTTTTTATAACATCCTCATATATATTAAATACAAAGCTTCTTGTTAAATCTGAATGTGAGATTGTGGCTGGGACCAATATACCACATTTTTTGTTTTAAAGATTTATTTTACTTATTTGAAAGGCAGAGTTACAGAGAGAGAGAGAGAGAAAAGAGAAAAGGAGGGAGGGAGGGAGGGAGGGAGCGAGGGAGGGAGCGAGGGAGGGAGGGGGAGAGAGAGAGAGAGAGAATCTCATTTGCTGATTCACTCCCCAAATGGCAGCAAATGGCCAGGGCTGGGCCAGGCCGAAGTCAGGAGCCAGTGGATTTCTCCCAGGTCTCCCACATGAGTGTAGGGAACGAAAGACTTGGAACATCTTCTGCTGCTTTCCCAGGTGCATTAGCAAGGACCTGGATTGGAAATGCCAGTCAAGCCAGGACTTGAATCTGCACCCATAAGGGATGCCAACGCTACAGATGGTGGCTTAATTCATTACTATGCCACAACACCAACTCCTATCCTCTTAATTTTTTTAAAAAAGATTTATTTTTTATTTATTTAAAAGAGAGAGAGAATTGGCTATCCACTGGTTCACTTCCCAAATAGCCATTATTACTGAGACTGGGTCAGACTGAAGTCAGGAACCAGGAAATCCATCCAGGTCTCTCATGTGTGTGGCAGGGGCCCAACTATTTGGGTTATCATCTGCTTGTTTCTTAGGAGCATTAGCAGAAAATTGGATCAGAAGTGGAAGTGTCAGGACTTGAACCTGGTACTCCTGTATGGGATACTAATGTTGCAAGCAATGGCTTAAGCTGCTGCACCACAAAACCGGCCCCAACGTTCTCCTAGCACATATTTGGCTGGCAGTTAAACTGGCAGTTGGGATGCCTACCTTCCATGCCAGAGTGCCTGTAGTTGAGTCCCAGTTCTACTCTCGATTCCAGCTTTCTGCTAATGTCAATGCACATCCTACAAGAGGACGATGATGACGCAGATAACTGAGTTCCTGCCCACATGGAAGACCTGGGCTGAGGTCTCAGCTCCCACCTTCAGACTGTTTCAGCCTCCACTGTTTTTGTTGTTTGGGGAGTAATTCAGCAGATGGGAGATATATGTCTGTCTCATTTTGTCTCTTCGCCTTTCAAAAAAAAATGAAATTGGAAAAAAATTAGACTCATATGATCTCCTAATAAAAAAAAGGAACTGATAGAAACCATATTTTAGTGCCATTCTTGTTTGGGATAACATATTTAAATATGGTATTTTGATGTTTAGTAAGAAAGCAAGAATTATCAGAAATATTTAGGAAATTTTAATAGGGAAAGGGATCGAGATTGTTCAACTACAGTGGCTGTTGATGCTGGTGAAGCATAAAGATATGGCAGAGTTCTATTCAAATGTGGATTTAGGGGATAAGACTGAAACTCAGGTAAATACGCTTTTTGAAATAGGGTGAAAACACTGGTGAAGTGAGTCTAACCAGGAATAGCTGAATTTGTCATAAAATGCTTTTTTCTAATGAGTTGTTTGTATGTAAACTATAGCCTGTGAATCTACCCAGTTTTCATGGATGCTACACACACACACACACACACACACACACACACACATACACAACCTGCAAATCTGTGAAACTTTTCTTTACCTCGCTGAAGAGTTCCACTGCAGTCAATTATCTTTATAAACCAGAACATTATAAGTGAGGATGTTCCATACCAGAGTTATGAAATAGGCTAATAATTTCATATGAGGTGCTATTGCTCTTCTGGGCAGGTGCATTTCATAGCCAATAACACAAAATCAAGAAATGCATCCAAACCAACACATTTTGTTGCTGTCTTTTAGGAATGGAAATATTATTTCTTTGCCTGGAATTAATTTCTTGACTCACAGCTGTAGTAACTTCCATTTTTCTTTCCTCAAATGTAATACAAATTCCACGCATATTATGTACCAGAGCACAAGCCTTCAGAAGAGTCTTTATAAACTAGCTGTTTACAAATCTTTTTTGTTTTTGTTTTTGTTTTTTGGTAGCTGCAAGTGGGTTTTTACATAGATCCCAAAAAGCAGATAGAATTCTCTGTAACTACATCCAGGACACTGGTAAAATATTAGCAGAAAAAGTACCCATTGTTTTCAAAATCAGATTCTTCAAAGCTGATGCACATTATGATAATCTGATAATAAATGCCAAATGGAGCTGTATCTTATCACATCTTTGAACACTTTCTGCATTATACAGATCACACAAAGATATTGTGCATTTTGAGATTAACATGACCAGTGGATAATGATGTCAGCAACACTACAATATTAGAAATATGAAAAAATATTCTTGTTGCCTTTACTTTCCACTTGGAAATACAATGCTAGCATCAATTTTAAGATGCTATATTCTGTATTGCCAGAATGCATCTCTACAAGTAGCCAGTGTTTAAGACATGAAAGCACCAGATCAGTATATGCAAATGTGTATGTGTATGTAATAAGTTAAGCTCACACTTACTGATTTTGCAAAGGATTTAAAAATTATAACGACAATTTCTTAGATTAGGTGCATGATGATTTTGCCCAGTCTTTATGTTCTCTAATCAGATAAGTAGAATTGCACGCAATGCACAATAAAATATGAGCTATAAAATCTGAAACAATTCCTACATCTTAATAATACTGTAGTTTAACACAAAAATAATGCGTTTTTCCTTCTCCATTTCCTGGAAGCCACAGAACTCTATTAGTCCTCTGAGTACATCTGCAGGAAGCAAGATAGGTAATTTTTAGAAGTATTCCAAAATTATAATGACATAATTGGAGAGATTCTGTATGAAAAACAGTAAGGAACTTAATTTCTACAAAGAAGCTCTCTTGAGTTTCCATTAAACCAAAGCTTACATAGCTCTGGAAATGAATAAATGACCATGGTAGCCATGTGATTCTGAAGCCGGTTGGGGAAAAGGAATTTGTGTATGTTGACTATCTGTGCTCAGCTCTCCCCTAGCAGTTTGCACCTCTCATCCTGGTTCACCTCCATATTTCCTTAGGCAGATATGTGTTCCACTCAACAGTTTTGCAAACAGAGGCTCAGTAGTATGATAGAACATGGTCCTAAGTGATAGTGCTAGAGTGGACACTTGAATTTGCAGGCAAAATCCAGCTTGATCCTTGACAACGACACTCTCTGTTTCTCTCATTTAAAATCGAATTTCTTTTGTGTTTGTTTTCTCATGTATGGAATGGAGATAAGAATGTGGCACTAACTGCCTCCCAAGGTGCTTTTTCAGAATACAGTAAGGTGAAAAGCAGCCTTGAAAAGCATGTGGAATTCTAGAAGTGTTAAGAATTAAGGGACTAAGGGGATGGGTTTTATCACTGACAAAATTTGGAACCCATGTTCCACTACAACTCCCTCTCCCTCTTCACCCTTCCCATTTGTAGTCATTCCCTCCAATTCATCTCATAACCCCATGGTGAAAATCCTTGTTTCTGGGAAGTTTAATTTTTCCCAGTAGGAGAACTGAGCTTAGACATATCATGTGCCCTCTAGGTCTCCTTCTATCTTGTCCCCCAACTCTCTATATTAGGACTCTGCTCCAGTTAGAAAAAAACGCATCTACTTCTCTAGGGCAATTTGCCTGAGGGGAATGAAAATTGATGTCTGTTCAATCAACAGCCTGTACCACAATATTTGGCTGACGAACACTATTTTGGCAAGTTCAACAATGGCCTCCTAGTGGCCAATTCCAATAGACACTTCTCAACTTTGTCTTAAGTTGTGACATTTGACAGTGCAAGTATTATCTTGTAAAGCAAAGCTCCCATCCTCAATGAAACCGATACCAAACATCATCTGATTCTTTTCAAGAAGCACTGGCAGTTGCTCTTCATTTCCTTCCTAGGCTTTTCTTCTATCTGCTGCTATGTTCTATCTGTTCTGGGCACTCTTTTGAGTTTGGGTTAAAATCTGTAGCAACATGACATCTCTGGATGCCAGAAAACACCCAAGCCAACCCTTGGAGGAAGACTGGGAGTGTCTGGGAGCCAACCATTGTTGCTGCTGCAATTTCTGTGTCTCACCTACCCTGCCAGGCACACTCTACCAAGTGCTGTCCTAGAGGAGGTCCTCTAGCCACAGCATGAGGAGTGTTTGTGGTGACAAGGGCCACCTCATTCACCTCCAGAGGCCTGGTGCCAAGTAGAGGAATTGAAGGAATGTTTCCTCAAATCCAATGAATGGTGCTAGCCCTTCTGCATTGAGTGAGATCACTTGAAGTCTCTGGGCTTCAGGTTCTTGTTTGTAAAATGATTACATTGTAAGAACACTTACCAGTAGATGTCATCTTGAGGCTGAACAAGTATTTTTGAGCCCAGAAGCACCATGTAAACATAACATTGAAAAATTAGGGCGTTGCCTCTGATGTTTCTTAACACATGTGCTTAGACAGTAAGAATTTGGTAACTAAAAGGTTCAGTTTTCTTATTCACATTTTTTTACTCAATAAAATAAGTAACGTGTTAATAACTCATATTTTAATTCCTGTGTAATTCAATTAAGTGACTCCCACCTTGAATCAAAAATTATAACCTATTAAAAATTCTATGTTTCCCAATTTCACCCTGTAGTTGAGAAATGTGCTCTGTGGTTTCCCTGGGTGGTCCAAGGAGCTCAGGGCTTCAGCTCTTACCTCAATATAGGTGACCTCAAAAACTGTTGATGTATGGCCTTTGTTCCCATAAACTCTCTCAACTGTTCCCACCAGGGTAACCAAAGCTTCCTTTCTGCTACATGCAGTGGGCACTTTCATTCCTTGTCTTACTTGATCATCTTGGGTTCGTTGACCCTTCCTTACTGAAATATTTACTTAGCTTGGTGTCTGTGACATTACGATTTCTTGATTTTCCTTCACAATTAAATAAGTTCCCTCTGGGTTGTTTCCTGCATTAATTGTTCCTTGAGTTTATGTACTAGATTTTTTTCACTCCACATTCCCTATCCAGACCACCTCATGCTGTTCCTGAAAAAGTCAATTTTATATCCATAAGCAGTTTAATCTCAGCATCTTAAAAATTGAACCCATCATTTCTCCCTCCCTGACTTCTCTTCCTGTTTGTTGTGTTCCTGTTTAAATTAACTGACCCATGTAAAGCTAAGTTTTGAAACAGGACAAAGATACCAGCCAATCTAAGGGTCTTAAGCAGAGAAGATATAATTTAGGGCCTCTGTACATGTTGTTCCTTCCATCTGAACTTCTTACCCCATGCCCCAACCCCTGCCATCTGGCCATAATTGTTCAGTGAATTGCCACTAATCCTAAAGTTTCCAATTTAGGAGTAACCCTGTTCTGGAAAACTTCCCTGACTCCTACAGTCTGGGTAAAGTGCCCTGCCTATGTGCTTTGTTACAAATCAGATGTCTGTCTGCCACAGATACTTATAACATTAAAATTGTAATTATAAGCATGTTCCCTGCACCAGGCCTTCAGCTCCATGGATGCAGGGGCCATATCTATTGTGCTTATCTTTGCACCCTGTTAACACCAGGGTGGGCACAGGCAATTTCATGCCTCTGCTTTTGCTCTTGTATTTGGACCACATGTCTCACCTTCCCAGAAGCACATGCTTTCACAACCTTCCTGACTCAGCTCAGGTGTGATGTATGCTATAAATTTTTCTTGACCTCATGGGTAGACTGTGATGCTTTCTTTTTTAAGATCCAAGCTTTTCTTCATGATTATTTATTTTCAAGTAATGGAATCATATTTAAACTATTTTCAGCAAAAAGTGGTATTTTGTTATGTAAACAAAAGGATATCTGATCAGATACAGCCATAGTATTGGCTAAAACCCTAAACTATTTTCATGGTAGTAAACAGCTGCTGCCTGGATTCTCACTATGGCTAGCCCATCCATAGCAGCCATTATGTCCCCAGTCCTACCCCACCCACAGATCCTTCTGTACAAAGGAAAGTAAATACCAGGGCCCTGGGTGCATGCTCCAGCACCATGGACAGTGGTTACGAGGCCCCAGATCCTGAGGAAGACTCCACTCACCTGGGCTGTGTGCTCCCTGACCTCTTCTTACTCTCCCAGTACATCTGCTAAGATTTTCATTCTTTGCACACTGACTTGTCTGCACTACTAAGCATCGGGGCAAATGTTGCTTCCCCAACTTTCTGTTCCTTATCAGCAACATCAGAGACTAATCTGTGCTCGCTAATTTAAATTCCTAAGAGGAAAAGCCTGGCTCAGAGTGGGAGTCAGTCCTGGCCCAATCACCAGTGATCACAGAGTAGGGTCACATACTAGAGAAATTATTACATGAGTCCAACTTTGAGCCTGAAGCAAACTTCTCAGAAAAAGGGGATGGGGCTGAAATATCACACCAAATGTGTCTTCTGCAATCCTGCAAACCCTACCCAGGTCCTGTCACAAGTCCTGAAGTACTTTTTCACAATTGCTGTTCTGTCTCACATGTTTCAAATGGACCCTACACAGTTTAAAGTTACACCTTCTATATTTATATCCCCAGCATATAACACAAATAGTCGCTCAGCAAATACTTGCTTAATACACTAAAACAACCATCTAGTCCACAATCTCCTCTGTGTTCCAAGAAGCATACACACTTAAATAAAAGCATACAAACTTAATAAAGTTTGTAGGCAAACTTTGTCTTTAAAGAACCAGGTAGAAAATATTTTCAACTTTGCAGGTCATATATGGTATTTGCTGCATATTCTTCTTTGTGTCTTTCCACAGCCCTTTAAACACATTGTGAAAATAATAGGCATGTTGTGAAGACAATAAGAAGGAGATTGGAGCTGCAGGAACCACCTAACTCATGAAAGGAGACAGCAGGCAAGCAGACTGCAGAGGTGGGAAGTATAAACTGTCCTAGTCTTCTGCTGCTGCTCTAACAAATGACACCAAGTTTAGTGGCTTAAAACCGCACAGACCGAGTGCTGGAAGTCAGAGTGAGGTTTAGGTCACTGGACTAAACTCAAGGAGTCAGTACAGCTCTCTTTCTTTCCTGAAACTCTAGGTCAGAATTCATTTTCTGTTCATTCAAGTTGTGGGTAGAAGACAGATGTCCCCATTGACTTCCTGACAGTTCAGTTGAAGCCAAAATTCAGAGAAAAAAAATAATTTTCCCAAGGTCACAAAACTAGTCCATTAAGAATCAGTAATGAATCTTCAAATTCCCATCTCTCCCTTTTATATTTTTCAGGATATGAAAAGCTTTTCTTTCATTTTAAATGTCTAACTTCTCTCTGAGTGGCCAACAACACCCTTTCTGTAAAGACATGCCCAGTCCCCATAGGCTGCCATCTGGATTTCATTTCTATCACAACTACAGCCTTTCTAGCCACCTAGGTAAGTCAACTACTTCTTCGTTGTACTAAATATTATTTACTTATTCACTCATTCTTTTTTAACTTTCATTTAGCAAATATAAATTTACAAAGTACGGCTTATGGATTACAATGGCTTTTCCCCCCTATAACTTCCCTCCCGCCCACAACCCTCCCAACTCCCACTCCCTCTCCCATTCCATTCACATCAAGATACTTAGCTGGCACTAGTAAACCATATTATCTCTATTTGATAAATCTCTACAAGTTACTGTGTCTTTTTATAAAATGTTAGAAATCTTTAATAGCACCATTGTCATCTTCGTTTAGACAAGTGTCTATTACTGTTTTAGTTTCTGACAACTGGAGCCAAGTTGACTTTGCTCAGTTCCTAGTGGGTAAATGAACTCTTTTCTCTGGAAGGGCTACAGGAATGCAACTGGAGGGGAGCTTCCAATTTACAGGGCTGAAAACAGCTTAGTCTCATAAATCACTCTCGACTAGCTCAAGAGATGTCCATGCTGTTTGATTCTGTTCCCAGTGATCAGCAACACATTAAGGAAATGAACTAGCATTAGCATAATATGACATGACTTTTCTTAGTGTTATTCTATGTAAAACAGCACACCTACAAATTTCACTTTATACATTTTGTCAATTATTTTTTGGAAGAAGCAAATATGTACTACTTGGTGTCTTTCTGTCTTCCCAACCTTTTCTTTGCTCCTCACCCTGACAACCTAAAGGAATTCTAATGTTGAGCTCTCTCCCCACCTGGCAACCTGAGAGCCCAAGGACCCCTTTTCATCCTCCCCAGTGTTGGTTAAGGGCTGGGCCAGTGTGAGGTCTGTGGAGACCAGATGGCTCCATAGTATAGGAAGAAGAAAATGTCAATCTCTGTAGACCTTGCCAACAAATGGTTCCACACCCAGGCCAGATCCCACTGTTAAGTGCATTTATTTATTTCCTTATCTTCCCAGAGCTTCTGCTTCAGTTCCAAAAAGTCAGGTTTGTTTCCTGAAATGGAGTGACATGCACATATTCTGATTGATATCCAAGGCTTTGCTTTCCCATTGCTACTAAATTTTAAAAAACAAGATAGGTGCAGTTTTATTTCCATCTGTCTTCCATTTCAGTAGACATGAAACGGTGTATATATGTGTAATCGATTTCTCTCTGTGTGTCTTTCTCCCTCTCTCACACACACGCATACACATACATGCACACATTTCTCTGTCATCTGCATATTTATACTTTCATGGTTAACAGGAGACGAATTCCATGTCAAGTTACCCAAGTTTAAGTTCTTATTCTACCACCTACTGTCTACATGATTTTTTATCAAGTCACTCAATTTCTATATTTGTTAGTGTACAATGGGAATAGTGTATAATGCTTTACACATGGGTTTGTTGTGAGGATTAAATGGGATAACGCACATGGAATGCTTGTGTCAGTGTCTGGCATGTATGATGGTAATATACACAATGGAATATCACTTAGCCATAAAAAGAATTAAACCTGTCATTTACATCAAAGTTGATGGAACTAAATGACATCATGTTAAGTGAAATAAGCCAGACACATAAAGACAAATACTACATGGTCTTTGTTATATGTGGAAGCTAAACATCTCAATCTGAACAGAAAAGGGTGATTACCAGAGTCTGGTAGGAGTTGAGGGAGGTTATACAAGGAAATTAGATTATAGGTACCAAATCAGAGCTATGTCAAAGAAATCAGTTTCTACTGTTACACAGCACAGTGGGGCAACTATAGTGCACAATAACCTCATGTATGGTTTATGACAAATAGAAGAGAGTAGCTCTAAGCTTCTAATTATAAAGTGATGTCAAAGAGGGGAAATATTGATTATCCTGTTTGTTAAGTACAAATTGTAGACATGTTTTGAAATGTCACACTGTATTCCCAAAATACATACAACTATTGTTAATACATTTTAAGACATTTTAAAAGGAGGGGACATATAAGGGGGGATTAAATTTTAACAGGTTTCTTCTACATCCCATTTCTCATAACCCTAAAGTGTTGAATCTCTCTAATGATGACATAGTATTCCTTTTTTGCACTTCTATTGTGGAGTTCTTTTATCAGGATGAATGTTTCCTATAATCGAATTTTAAAAAATTATTTTATGATTGAAATAAGCTATCCCAGAATTTCCATAGGTACAACTATTTTTCCTATTTATCACCCTAAACATGACCTGCGCCACTAAATATTGCCCAGTTTGTAGCAGAATGGCTGTTAAATCACATGACAACCAATTTCATTGTTGCATGAGAAACAAGGAGAAAAACGTATCCCATGGGCTGGCATGGTAGCGTAGTGGGTTAAGCCATGGCCTGCAGCGCTGGCATTCCATATGAACACCAGTTTGAGTCCTGGCTGCTCCACTTCCAATTCAGCTCCCTGCTAATGTGCCTAGGAATGCAGCAGAGAATGGCTCAAGTCTTTGGGCCCCTGCACACACATGGGAGACCTGGTAGAAGATCCTGGCTCTTTTAGGCCTGGCTCAGCTCATCCTTGCAACCATTTGGGGAGTGAACTAGTAGATGGAAGATCTCTCTATCTCCCTGTAACTCTGCCTTTCAAATAAATACATAAAAACTTTTTTTAAAAAATTCCCAATTTGAACAGAAATAGAATCCTTATAGCAAAGTGCCTGTAATTATTTCATCCCAGAGTCTATATGGAAAATGGGCATCTGAAGAGAAGGAGCTACATGACTTGTGCCTACTTCTCCTAACATCAAGGGGAACCAAACCAAAGGAAAGAAAAAAGATCAAAACAAAGAAAATAAACTCACAAAGATAAAAAGAAAAAATAAAGTACATGAAAAATTAGTTAAAAGATAAATTTAGGGGTCAGCTGTGGCACAGGGGGTTAAGCCCCTGCTTGGGACACTAACATACCATATTAGAGTGCCAGTCCAAGTTCTGGCTGCACTGATTCCAATCCAGCTTCCTCCTAATGCGCCTGAGAAGGCAGAGGAAGATGGCCCAAGTGCTCACATGGGAGACCAGAATGGAGTTCCTGGCTCCCGGCTTTGGCTTGGCTGTGCCCTGGATGTTGCAGTCATCTGGGGAGTGAACCAGGGGAGGGGAGGAAAGGGGAAGGGAGGAAAAAAGGGAAGAAGACAGGAGGAGAGAAGAAGAGAAGGAGGGGAGGAGAGGAAAAGAGTGGAGGGGAAGGCAGTAGAAGAGAAGAAAGGTAGGTCACACATTTTTTTTCCAGCTGGTCAAACTTCTAGTTGCTACAGGTTGTCCTCCCACTAAGCCCTATCTTTAGATTTTCCCACATACGGGGATTATATTCTGTTACTTGAGTATATTAGACTGAAAAATTCTATGGTTAAGAAGGCTTCTAATTTGATTATATCATTAGTATGCTAAACGTTGTTTCTATGGAACAATATATTAGAAATGCTAAGTGAACTGAATAGACGGGCTTTTAGATGAGACCCATCAGTAAATTCCAGCATCTGAGAGAGTGTTTTTCTGATTGGAAAGAAAAGACTGCAGGTGGCCACACAGCAGACTCATAGAATGACAAATGTCCTAAACAGCAATCTGGCCTCAGAGTCAGCCCTTAGGGTAATCAGATCTGGCTAAAAAAGCCCATGAGAGCATTTCAGGCATGGAAAGCCAAGACACTGTGGCAAAAAAATGACCTATATGAAAGATCTCTGTGAGTGGAAAGAAGGGGCCATCAAAGAAGGAGGTACCTTTCTCTGAAGGGAGGAGAGAACTTCCACTTTGACTATGGCCTTGTCTAAATAATGTTGGAGTTTGTGGACTAAAGAGGCTTCCATAGCCTTGGCAGATCCATGTCAAGAGCCTGACATCATAAATAAGAGTGCCAGTTGTTAAATCAACAACAGGAGTCATTGTGCACTTGCTCCCCATGTAGGACCTCTGTCCTTAATGTGTTGTACTATGAGAATTAATGGTAAAACTAGTCTTCAAACAGTATTTTATATTTTGTGTGTACAAGTGGGTGCAAACAGTTGAAATTTTTACTCAGTAAAGAGTTGATCTTCTGTATACAAAGACAATTAAAAATGAATCTTAATGAAGAATGGGATGGAGGACGGAGTAGGAGGTGGGATGGTTTGGGGGTAGGATGGCAGGTATGGGGGGAAGAACTGCTATAATCCAAAAGTTGTACTTATGAAATTTATATTTATTAAATAAAAGCTTTCTATTTAAAAAAAGACTGCAGGTTTTGTGTACATGGTCATACTCTTGTTACCTTAATGTGAGATGTTTTCTACATATTTTTACAAAAAAAGGAAATTATTTAAATTTTTAAAATTTTACTTGAAAGGCAGAAGAGAGTGAGTGAGAGAGAGAATCTTCTATCTGCTGGTTCATTTCCCAAATGTCTGTGATAGTCAAGATGGAACTAGATTGAAGCCAGGAGCCAGGAACTCCATCCAGATCTCCCAATGAGTGGCAGGTGCTCAAACACTTGGGCCTTCTCCGGATGCTTTCCCAGACACATTTGTAAGGAGCTAGGTCAGAGTGGAGCAGCTGGGACTTGAACTGGCACTCTAATAGGGGATGCTGGCATCACAAGTAGCAACTTATCCTGCTGCTCCACAATGCAAGCCCAAGAAAAAATGATGTTTTTAACATTAATTTAATGTTGAACATGAGTATAAGCAACATTTCCACTAACAACTTATAAGTGAAATATTTCATTCTGCACTAGTCTTTCTTTATCTACAGTTTCACTTTTTACAGTTTCAGTTACCTGTAGTCAGCTGTGGTCCAAACATATTAAATGAAAAATTGTAGAAATGCCTTAAGGGCTGATTCTGAGGCCAGAGTGCTGTTTAGGACATCTGCCATTCTATGAGTCTGCTGTGTATCCCACTCCCCATGTTGGATCGTTCTCTCCCTTTTTAATTCTATCACTTAGTATTCGCAGACACTAGTCTTGTTTGTGTGATCTCTGATTCAGACCTATCATTATGGCCAATTGTGAACTGATATTGTTCACTTGGACTATGAGATGGCATTGTCCATGCCACCTTGATGGGATTGAATTGGAATCCCCTGGCACGTTTCTAACTCTAGCATTTGGGGCAAGTTAGATTGAGCATGTCCCAAATTTTACATCTCTCCCTCTCTCATTCCCACTCTTATATTTAACAGAGATCACTTTTCAGTTAAATTTAAACACTTGAGAATAAATGTGTGTTAATTACAGAGTTCAACCAATAGTAATAAGTAGAAAAAAATACTAAAAGGGATAAAGTATTAAGTTGTTCATCAACAGTCTGGACAAGGGCTGATCAAGTCACTGTTTCTCATAGTGTCCCTTTTACTTCAACAGGTTTCCTTTTTGCTGCTCAGTTAGTTGTCACTGATCAGGGAGAACATATGATATTTGTTCCTTTGGGACTGACTTATTTCACTCAGCATGATGTTTTCCAGATTCCTCCATTTTGTTGCTAATGACTGGATTTCATTGTTTTTTACTGCTGTATAGTATTCTATAGAGTACATGTCCCATAATTTCTTTATCCACTCTACTGTTGATGGGCATTTGGGTGGGTTCCAGGTCTTAGCTATTGAGAATTGAGCTGCAATAAACATTAAGGTGCAGACAGCTCTTTTATTTGCCAATTTAATTTCTTTTGGGTAAATTCCAAGGAGTTGTATGACTGGGTTGTATGGCATTCGGATCTGACTGAAGAGCCCATGAGAGTATTTTAGGAATGGAAAGCCAAGACACTCTGGAAAACAAACAAACAAACAAAACAACAAAAAACCCAACAAAACAAAAACCTAAATGAAAGATCTCTGCGAATGAGATCCCAGTGGAAAGAATGGGCCATCAAAGGAGGAGGTACCTTTCTCTGAAGGGAGGAGAGAACTTCCACTTTGACTATGACCTTGTCTAAATAAGACTGGAGTCAGCAAACTCAAAAGGCTTCCTTAGCCTTGGAAACTCATGACAAGACCCTCGGGTGATTACTGACGCCATAAACAAGAGTGTCGATTTGTTAAGTCAACAACAGGAGTCACTGTGCACTTACTCCTCATGTAGGATCTCTGTCCTTAATGTGTTGTATAATGTGAATTAATGTTATAACTAGTACTCAAAGAGTATTTTAAACTTTGTGTTTCTGTGTGGGTGCAAACTGTTGAAATCTTTACTTAATATATACTAAATTGATCTTCTGTATATAAAGATAATTGAAAATGAATCTTGATGCAAATGGAATGGGAGAGGGAACAGGAGATGGGAGGGTTGCGGGTGAGAGGGAAGTTATGGGGGGGGGGGAAGCATTGTAATCCATAAGCTGTGCTTTGGAAATTTATATTTATTAAATAAAAGTTAAAGAAGAAAAATTGTAGAAACAAGCAGTTTTAAATTGTACTCATTTTGAGCATGCACAATATTTTTTGAAACTTTGTGCTGTCTTGTCTAAGACATGAATCATCTCTTTTTTTTTTTTCAATGTATCCATGCTGTATACACTACCTGTCCATTAGGCATTTAGTAGTTTTCTCAGATACCACATTAACTATCTCAGTATGACCACATTTTAGTAACACTTACTTTACTTAATAATGACTCCAGGCCGGCGCCGTGGCTCAACAGGCTAATCCTCCGCCTTGCGGCGCCGGCACACCGGGTTCTAGTCCTGGTCGGGGCACTGGATTCTGTCCCGGTTGCCCCTCTTCCAGGCCAGCCCTCTGCTGTGGCCCAGGAGTGCAGTGGAGGATGGCCCAGGTGCTTGGGCCCTGCACCCCATGGGGAGACCAGGAAAAGCACCTGGCTCCTGGCTCCTGCCATCAGACGAGCGCGGTGCGCCGGCCGCAGCGCGCCGACCACGGCGGCCATTGGAGGGTGAACCAACGGCAAAGGAAGACCTTTCTCTCTGTCTCTCTCTCTCACTGTCCACTCTGCCTGTAAAAAAAAAAAAAAAAAAAAAAAAAAAAAAAAAAAAAAAAAGAAATAATGACTCCAAAGTGCAAAAGAATTCAGATATGGCAGAGAGAACCCAGAAAGTGCCTCATTTAAGTAAAAAAAGTTCTTGACTTTATAAGGAAAAAAAATGTGTGCTGAGTTTGCTAAGATGTATAGTAAGGATAAATCTTTGAGGTGGGAAATTGATAATAAGGAAACAGAAATGTGCTAGCTTTGCTGGCATAACTCAAACTGCAAAGGTTGAGACCACAATGCATGAAAAGTGCTTAGTCAGTCACCTCATCCATTGCATCACATACATGCTGTATCATTTCACATCATCACACGAAGATGAATATAGCATAACAAGATATTTTGAGAGAGCACACTCACATAACTTTTATTATAGTACATTGTTATAATTATTCTATTTTATTATCAGCTATTGTTGTTACCCTTACTGTGCCTGACATAAATTAACTATATATATATATATATATATATATATATATGCATAGTGAATATATAGGGTTGAGAACTATTTGTACTTTAAGGGTTTCAGTGAGGATCTTGGAAGGTATTACCCACAGACAAACCAGGACTACAGTAATTTGTCTTTCTTGTAGAGTAACAAAAATTGAAACTTCTCTTCAAAGGAGAATTCTTAAAGTTTTTAGTGGTTTTGGATTAAGGGAAATCAAACATTTCTAATTTTTGAAGGCATAAGAAAAGGAGGAAAATTCAAATGATGACTCATACAATAATGTGAAGAAATATTTATTCCAAATGTATACAAGCACAACTGATAGTAATGAGTTCACAATATAAATTATTGTTCATTTAAATTTTTGAAAGATCTTTATTTCAGAAAAAATTATGATTTAACTTCTTTGGTTAACATATCTTGATATTTGCAAAAAAAGGAAATAGTATATTTAACAAAAAAGGACTTAATTGAAATGCGAAATGCTTAATAATTTAAATTATTTTCAATTTTATGTCAATATTAATGAAACCATATGAAAATTTGGGGTAATCTTTAAAATGTGTCTCATAAGGAGCTTGAATCATTTTTTATATTACTGAAATAATGTTTATTCATTCTATACCATTGGGTAGATGTGGATGGGGTGGTAAAGATCACGTTTCTAGAATAAGAACTCAGCAACTCGTGAGGCCATGATAACAGCATCCCTTTGGAGACCCAGTCCTTGTGCTACATCTTGACCAGGGCCCTTCCACTGTGACAGCCAGCCCCCAACAATGGCCTCCAGTGATCCTTATTTTTTTAGTATTTATGCCTAGGTGTTAATTCTTCCCATATTAAACAAGATGGACTTAGGCAACAACTACAATATTGTGGAAATGACAGAGTGGGACCTCTGAATCTATATCATAAAAAAATTGAAGCTTCTGTCTTGATCTCTGGTATCACTTGCTGGGAGAAAAGAAAGCTTTCCTGTTGAGTACACTTGGGCAGCCCAAAAGTACAATCCCCATGGCAAGGAACCCTTCAGGTTTGAAAGCCCCTGAGCCAGAATCACTCATGTAAGTCACTTCTGAATGACAAATTATTTGCTAATTAAAGCTGTTAAGTTGCAGAAGTTAGTTTTATAGTAAGAGCTAACAGGTATCCTTCATCTTCAAAACATCTGAATTGTAGCAAGTCTTTGACCATGGATTTATCTCACTACTATTCTTATAACTATTTGTAATGTCTTCCAGACTGTAATGATGCTTGTCCTCCACAATGTCTCACACCTTCCCACCATTCCTAATTATCTGTTAGTCTTCAGCCTCTAGTTCCTTGAAGGTTGCCATGATATTCATGTGATTTGTCCCTTATAAGCTCATGCGTTGAAAGTGTGGCCCGCAGTGTGGCAGTGTGAGATGCGGTGACGCCTTGAAGAGATAAGGCCTAGTGGAAAGTGATCAGGTAGTTGGGGGCTCTGCCCTCAGAAAGGATGAATGCTGGACTCACAGAGGGAGGCAGGGCTAGCAAGAGTGGCTTGTTATAAAAACAGCAAGTCTGACCCCTGAATGCTCTCTGGCTGCCTCTCTCACCACGTGATCACTGTTGCATGTACTTCCACCACTGTGATGTCACCTTCCACAAGGCCCTCACCAGAGCAGAACAGAAGCTGGTGCCATGCTCTTCAACCTCCAGCACTATGAGTCGAATAAACCTCTTTTAAAAACAAAGCACCCAGCCTTGGGTATTTTGTTATAGCCACTGAAAATGGACAAATGTAAAAGGCTCACATTTTAACATCTACACTGGAAATAAAATTTAGTTGAAACCATTAGTGCAATTATTTGCACATTTGGTATGTTGTTACTGATCAAAATTATTCACCAGAGCTAAATTAATGGCAAAACTAAATGAATAAAACAGGAAAGCACCATTGAAGAAAACAGAACGACATAGGGAAGCTGAAGACAAAATCTATACTTCTATTTGGATCACAGAGAATATGCTTGGCTTCATGGTAATATAAACAATTCTGAATCTTGGAGATTTTATAAAACAAAGATTATTTCTCACTGGCTCTGCTTATCCATAGATTGGCATTGAAGTTTCTCTGCGTCAGTCTAATAAAGAGCAGTGGAGCTTTCCCAGTCAACACTGCACAGAGGAAAAGCTATAGCAGTATCTACTCACTGTGGCTTAAAAATCTACCTCCCAAACTAGTCACATGGCCTTGCGCAATTTCATAAAGGAGAAAGAAAGGCAATCTTATTGTGTGCACAAGAAGAGTATTTAGTAAATAGCAAATACAGCACAGAATGTATACAAATTTCTGCCAAATATTTCTGAGATGAACACACTATAATGAACCAGAAGTATACAGGCAATTCTTAGTAAGTCATGCTTGTTAAATTACTTCTTTGTCACAGAAGTGGGAAAGATGAGATCAGATGAAATGAAATGAAGAGAGTATAGAAGGACCAAATGTTTATAATAACAATTAACTGCATTTATTTACTATTTGGTGCATTCAACATCTAATGTCCCAGGGCATGGGAAAATGAAAAGGATGATAGTAATTAAAAGTTTGAAAAATCAGTGAATGAATGGATGAATTAATGAAGCCCTACATTTTTGAGTATTTCATTTGTGGTTCCAGGTGATTTTAGAATGTTGAAAATTAAACCAGTTCCTACGTTATCCTCTTTGATTAACTGATTGCCCTCCATGGAATTCTCAAAATTGGTGCCAGGATGACTTGGGCCAGCCTGGAATCCTTGGGAGATGGTGTTAAAATCTGGACCATGCTAAGTTTGGCAGTTAGCCTTTTGAAGGCCTCTTCTCGAGAAGTTATGGCATTTTCTTCCACTGCAAAATTCATGAGAAACAACTACCATTAACTAATGAACATGATTACAAGAATATATGTTCTTTTCACATCTTAAGACATTTTGGTTGATTTTTGTTTATTTAAAACACACAGATTTTCCATCTGCTGCTTTTCTCCCTAAATGCCCACAACAGCCAGGACCAAAGTCAGGAGCCTGGAACTCAGTCTGAGTCTCCCATATGGTTAGCAGAGACCCAAGGACTTGCTGCCCCCCAGGGTGTGCACTAGCAGCAGCTGAAACCAGAAGTGGAAGAACAGGGATTGGATGCCAGGTACTCCACGAGGGGATGCAGGTGTCTTAACCAGCGTCTTAACTACTGTGTCACAAGCTCACCCCTCCTTTGCATATTAATCACAGTCAGCCCTCTGTGTTTGTATATTCAACCAACCTCAGATCAAAAGTATTAAAAAATTTGCATCTGTACTGAACATTTAGATTTTTCTCATCATTATTCAATAAACAATTTAACAACTGTTTATATAGCATTTACCTTGTAGCACACATTATAAATAGTCTGGAGATTATTTAAATATACAAGAGAGGCCGGCGCCACAGCTCACTAGGCTAATCCTCTGCCTGCGGCGCTGGCACTCCGGGTTCTAATCCCAGTTGGGGCGCTGGTTCTGTCCCGGTTGCTCCTCTTCCAGTCCAGCTCTCTGCTGTGGCCCCAGAGGGCAGTGGAGGATGGCCCTGGTGCTTGGGCCCTGCACCCGCACGGGAGACCAGGAGGAAGCACCTGGCTCCTGGCTTCAGATGGCTGTAGCGGCCATTTGGGGGGTGAACCAATGGAAGGAAGACCTTTCTCTCTGCCTTTCTCTCTCACTGTCTAACTCTGCCTGTTCTCTTGTGTATATATACACAAGAGAATGAGCATAGGTTATTTGCAAATACTATATCATTTTATATAAAAGACTTAACCACCCACGGATTTTGGTATCTGCAGGGGATCTTGGAACCAATCCCACATGGGTATTGAGGGGAGACTGAATATTGAGGTAGATGATAATTTTCAGCTATATCTTCTCTTTCTTGTTGTATAATACTTTGTCTTTCATTATTTTCTGGATTTTTCCATCTTCATTGAATTTTCTTATTAAGGTTCTAGATTTTCATATTTCTTTCATTTCATTTTCTTTCATATTTCTTTCATTGTTGACACTTTTTCATGATATTCTATCCTTTTGGGAGACAACTTTTTTTGCATTTAATGATTTTTAGTGTTTTTCTCTAATATTTGGTTAAATCTCTTTCCTCTGTCCTTAGATTTTTGTCTCTATGTGTTAAGTGATCCTTTGATGCTTACTCCTATTTAGGAGAGGGCATCACACAACTCAGTGCAAGTTCTGTGTGCATAACCAGAGTTTACCGATGTTTCAATTTCACTGTAAAAGGATTGGCTGGTGAGTTAGAATTTTCATATACAAATTTAAGTTTGTATATTTTTTTTCTTGGATCTATTCAACTTCTCCAGGGAAATATCTTGAAATCTCCTAAATATAAAATATGCTGCTGGCTGTCCATGTTTTGAGAGTAGAGTCAGAGAAGGGGGCAGAGGTTTCATAGTTTGGTATTAAACACATCTGTTACCCTCAGCCTATGTTATGCCTGGAAACCTTGAATTAGAGTCAGGGTCATTCAACATTCTCTCTCCTGCTGGTGTGAGGGTGAAGGCTAGCATATGCAGGTGTGCATGTGTGTGTGTGTGTGTGTGTACATGTGCTCATGTGTGTGTGAGTGCATGTGTGTGTACATGTGCCCATGTGTGTGAGTACATGTGTGTACATGTGCCCATGTGTGTGAGTACATGTGTGTACATGTGCCCATGTGTGTGTACATGTGCCCGTGTGAGTGCATGTGGGTACACGTGCCCATGTGTGTGTGAGTACATGTGCCCATGTGTGTGTGCAAGTGCTCATGTGTGTACATGTGCCCATGTGTGTGCGAGTGCATGTGTGTACATGTGCTCATGTGTGTGTGTGAGTGCATGTGTGTGTGTGTACATATGCCCATGCCTGTGGGGTGCAGGAGAGAAGGGTGATCTGGTATTCCACCTGTCTGTCCTCAAACTTTCTCTCTCTCCTTGAGTTGCTAGTCCTGTACTTCACATTCCCTCTACATTCACTCTCAGAACTTCCTGGAATCTCATCTGGCTCTGGCCCTCCACTCTGCCTAAACTTGTCTGCCTGCTCCTGACTTCTCAATAGTGGTTGCAAGCCCATGTCCACTATAGTTTCTGTATTCATTTTCTGTTCTGTTGGGAAAATCCCTATGTTCTTCTTTTACTGTCATTTTGGCATGGTTGGTGGAATGAGAAGAGATAAACACACATAATTAATTCACCATTTTTAACCGAAAGCTCTTCAAGGTTTCTCTCTACAAGCATTAAAGCAATCAGAACTTTTCACAAGAGCCCTTGATCCTGCAAGTCTCTTTCTCCCACGTTTTGCAAAGTAGAAAAACAAATTTACTGTTTTGACCTAAAAACATGGGTGAAAAATCTAAATAAATAATTACTTACTATCAAATATTTTGCTCTTCAACTTCATAATAGACCTATGTATAACCTCAGCAATATTATCAAAGGATTAAGTATTTTGAGAAGTGTACAATACCAACAGATAGGTTTGGAATGCTACAAGCCTCTGAATAAATGATATGTTTTTTTTAAGATTTTATTTATTTATTTGAGAGGTAGAGTTACACATAGAGAGAGGGAGAGACAAAGGTATTCCATTCGTAGGTTCACTCCTCAAATTTGGGCCACAATGGCTGGAGTTGGGATGTTCCAAAGCTAGGCATCAGGAACTTCCTCTGGGT
Source organism: Sylvilagus floridanus (assembly GCA_949820135.1). NCBI lineage: Eukaryota > Metazoa > Chordata > Mammalia > Lagomorpha > Leporidae > Sylvilagus > Sylvilagus floridanus. The sequence goes on along the minus strand of OX463246.1, from coordinate 11,051,948 downwards.
CTCCCACGAGGTGTTGGGGTCCAAGCACTTGGGCCATCTTCTACTGCTTTCCCAGGCTATAGCAGAGAGCTGGATCAGAAGAGGAGCAGCCGGGACTTGAACCGGGGTTCATAAGGGATGCCACCACCACAGTTGGAGGCTTAGCCCATCAGGACACAGTACGTGCTCCTGCTGTGCTGTTTTAAACATTTTTTTTATTTGACAGGTAGAGTTATAGACAGTAAGAGAGAGAGACACAGAGAAAGGTCTTCCTTCCGTTAGTTCACTCCCCAAATGGCCGCTATAGCTGGCGCTGTGCCGATCTGAAGTCAGGAGCCAGGTGCTTCCTCCTGGTCTCCCGTGCGGGTGCAGGGACCCAAGCACTTGGGCCATCCTCCACTGCCCTCCAGGGCCACAGCAGAGAGCTGGACTGGAAGAGGAGCAACCGGGACTAGAACCCAGCACCCATATGAGATGCCAGCACCACAGACAGAGGATTAACCAAGTGAGCCATGGTGCCGACCCCTGTTTAAAACAATTTAAACTATTTGAGCCACCAAAGGTAAAAATAGAGAATTTTGTAAGTAACTATTTTTTCTTCCCAATATTTTCTAATCTCTCTGGGACCATTTAAAACAACTAATATTTCAACTTTTCATGGAATATTTGCTCTAAGTTGTTGCTTTTGCTTGTCTTCTTCCTACCTAAGGTTATAGCATTGTATGTAGGTAAATATCGATTACTCTGTTAAAAAGATATTTCAACAGAATGTTTGGAAACATCCCAAATGTATTTGCAAATTTAAACTCTCTTCTGATCACAACTGCCAAACTGACATGCTTTCAAGGAAAATTCTTTCTCTATAATTTCAAATTTCCTGATAGATGCCGTCTCACTGTTTTCAGAAATCTACAGTTATTAATATCATTGCAGAATATTTTTAGAATGTATTCTAGAACATTGTGAGTTTTCAGCTTAGGAAAATTATAATTTACAGTATGACAAGATGAGCACAGCTAAGACACCATGAGGAATTGCTAATCTGAGGAAGGAATATTCTTGGAAGTAGAGAGCAGTGGGAGCATCAAGTGAGGCTCTGAGCTAGGATTTGCCAGGCGAGGTGCAGATGGAACAACTGCCCCTGGGTTTTATCAGGATGTGGAGCTGCTTGTCTCCCATATCACAGGTGATTGTTTCCTTTCTCTCTCTCTCTCTCTCTCTCTCTCTCTCTCTCTCTCTCTCTCTCTCTCTTTCTTTCTCTCTTTTGGGGAGTGAATGAGTGAACGGAAGATCTCTGTCTCTGACTCTTTGCCCTTCAAATAAATGAAAATAAATAAATTAATAAATAATACAGTTAATTTGAAAGGCATTGTCTCAGTCATAGGCACTTGCGTGTTTAAGACTTAGAAGCAAGGAGCTGGTGCTGTGGTGTAGTGGGCTGAGTCCCTGTCTGCAGCACCAGTATCCCATATGGGCACCAGTTTGTGTCCCGACTGCTTCTCTCCCCATCCATCTCCCTGCTATCGTCTGAGAAAGCAGTATAAGATGGCCCAAATGCTTTGGCCCCTGCACCCACTTGAGAGACCTGGAAGAAACTCCTGACCCTTGGCTATGGATCAGCTGAGCTCCAGCCATTGGGGCCATTTGGGGAGTGAACCAGCGAATGGAAGACCTTTCTCTCTCTCTCTCTCTCTCTCTGTAACTCTACCTCTCAAATAAGTAAAATACTTTTGAAAAAAATTAAAAGCAAAATAACTTAGTGGTGAGGTTCATTCCAAACATTCCAGAACATATGGACATAGTTACGATGAAGTACAGAACTGGCATTTGGATGCAGACAGCTCTCAGCCTTTTTCTCAGCTCAGGGGCGGTTGACTACCTGCTGAGACATCCTCCCCCATTTGCCACTCACACAGAAAAACACAAAAGAATACTTGTAAACAGAGTAGGCCTTCTGGCATCCTATAAATACAACAGCAGATTTCCCAAGAATTGTGCTCAGGGTTAGAAGAAACTAAGGTTGGAGAATGGCCTCAAAAAGAAAATCCATGAAGACATATCTGACCCTAACCTCAGCTACCAGAGCTAGGGGGAAAAGAAACAAAGACTGTTACACAGAAGGCATTGCAACAAATACATGTGCAACATTGATAAGCCTTCGCTCAAAGGGAGAAAGAACGGGAAGGGCTGAGAGTCTCCACACAAGCCAATCTTTTTGATGAAAACATATTTCCTTTTTTCTCCTGGTCTCGCCTATAAGACAGTGCACAAAGTGCTCATTTGTATTTTCTTTGTTTTCATCCCAAAGCTAGAAGATCAAAGAGTTTATAAAACCTCCTTGCTATAGAAGGTCATTGCAAAACTAAATGCAACAATTCAAAGCAGAAAACAGAATGAATGCCAAGATGTTTAACGAAGTAACATTCTAGATGGATTCTTTGAAGAACATTTGCAGGATCATTTGATGGCTTTAGAGCACACAGGGGACAACGTGTCCATAGCAGTTGAAGCTGACTGATGATTGCCTTCTTCAGAGCCATGGCCACACCACGAGGAATCACAGGCCATTTGATACGGTGTCACCTAATATGGTGGAGATGTACATGGGGTTAAAAATTGCCACCTTCCCCTCCCACTGTGGGCCTAAATAAATGGCCAAACATAAGTCTGTTCTTTTGAAAGGTAATTTGAAGCACTGTTTTTCCAAGAACTGACAAAAAGTTGTAATGCATCCCAATAATGACTGAGATTCTTCCTCTTTTCCTTTTTCCTTCTCGTTTGGTCTTCTTTAGTGCACACATCCTTAGAATGGGAACAAATGCAGACCACAGAGTGGTGGCCTTGGAAACTGTTGATATTGCCATATTGATTTATTCAAAAGAGACTGTTACACTGGTCACACACTTCAGTGCTACATGCGAGTTTCCCATTTTCCTATGCTGTGGTCTGAATGTTTGTGTTGCCCCACAACTAATCACAGTGCAATAGTATCGATGAGAGGCAGCGCCTGTAGGAGGCAATAAGGTTGTCGTCAGCAGCCTTAGCATCCATATAAACAAGACTGGGAGAAGCTAGAAGTCACCGCTGATGAAGTAGAAAGCCCCCACTAGACAGCATATGCTGGCACCTTGATCTCAGATCTTCCGGCCTCCAGTACCATGAGAAATAAATTGCTGTTGCTTACAAATTGCCCAGGCTGGACTACTTTGTTACAGTAGCCTGAACGGACCAAGACGCTGCATGCCTGGAACCTCAGCGTTAGAACCCATTTAGCAGGTGTCCTACTGAAAAGGAAGCAGACCAACCTCAGACATTGGAGAAAGAAGAAGGGTGGGAGTGTGGGTGGGGGGAAGGGGGGAATCTGAAGATATGACATACATGAAACTTGTATAACAAATTTTTTTAAGAATCAGGAAAATTAAAATTAAAAATTAAAAAAAAAAAAATGAAACGACCACCCTGCTGGCAGGGCCAGAGCTACAGCATCTCAACCCAGAGGCCAGGTGACAAGGTAGAGGCCTACCTGACTAGGGTAGAATCAAATGAGGGTTTGTTGTTGTTGTTCCATTTGAAAACTTGGGAGATATGATTGCTCTCATAGTTGAAATGAAAGGAGTTCTTCCCCAAGGTAATTTGGAGGTAGCCTGGAAAACTGGCACAGTCAGTACTCAGACAATGAAGAGTGCCATTAAATAACAACAAAGAAATTTTAAAATAACTGGGATGAAGGTTAAGCTATTAAACGTGCTAATTATTTGGGGCAACTAATTGACCTATTTCAACCCAAAATGAATCTGCTTTGCAGGAGCACTGAAGTTTGTGCTGTAGCCAGATTCTCCCTCTTTGCATCACTGGTGCGTGTCACCTTCCTGCAAGGCACCCAGCCTGTGGATCTGGCCAGAGGGAAATTAACTGGGCCACAGAATGAAAAGGGAAAAGGCGGCAGAAGTCAACCAGGCTCCCTGAACCCTAGGAGAGGAAACTTCCCTCCTGCTCATGAAAGAGCGCGATTGTGCTCAGTGCCACTCATCTGGTGCCAACAATCTGGCAAACCCTTTATTCAGAGCTGCACCAGGGCCACAGCAAGGTGACCTGGAGTTTGGGGCTGAGGTCAGGGAAAGGTCACTGCCTGAAAAATGACACTAGTCAAAAGGAAGGAATCCTAGGAATGGGTGAGGTTACTCCCCCGCAGAAGTAACCCAGTCTGAGAGAGAGGAAAGAAAAGCACTTTTTAAGATCACATCTACAGTTTCACCCATTTAAATAATCTTGGGGGCCCTTGCACACTGGTGCTGGGATGCTCTGAAGCATTGTCTAAAACACCTGTCAACACCCTCCATTCCTTTATCTCTAGGTTTTAGATTTCCTTAATTCCTTTCCACTCTTTCTCTTGTTTGCACCGCTACCCAATCTTCAAAACCCAGAACCAGACCTTGGGACGAAGACATCACCATCCGCTTCCCTGAAACCTGCTCAGAACCTGCAGGGCAGCCTCCCCTCCTGACTCTCTTCCTCAGGCCTCCCTCAGGACCCCGTGTTGGATACATGCCCACGTGACAGCCATGTGTGGTCATGGAATACCATGTATATCTGTTGTAGAAAAGCTTTCTGATAATTTCAATTTTATTTATTTGAGAGGCAGAGAGAAAAAGAGAGTTCCTATCAGCTAGTTCACTCCCAAATCATGAAGTTAAAATGTATTTAAGTTTTTCTGTTCAGTGTGAAGAAGGATGAAGGACTTTCAACTTCTTTTTGTTTTATATTTGCTATCAAGAATTCATAGGAGAAAGCCAATTTTATACAAAACAATTTTACAAAATTACTTTTAAGAGAATCAATTTTCATTGATCAATTTCAACAGGTCATACAATATACCTTTTAATATGAGCTCCTTAGTTCTATTAATGCACTATAAATTATTTATCTGGAAAGGAAACCCCTCTAAAAACAGAATTAGAATGTGCCTGGTTTATACAGCTCACACTTTTTCTGTTAACCATTATAATGCATGTTATATAGACAGAAATGTAAATGTGGTCTAAAAGAACATTTTTGAGTCAGTTTCACATTAAACATTGAAAAGTTGACTTATCTTAAAATAAAACAAGTCGCTCCATCACTCTGCTATTAGCAAGTGTTTCTTTGTAAATAGGAATGAACTGGCAATGCTTGAAAGTGTAGTTCATCAAAATCACAATAAGAAACTAAATATTATGAACATGTGAAATATCATGTTTATTTAATATCTATTACATAGCCAGTTCATTGAAACCAGACTTCCTAAAGACAACATTTCTGATGAACATAAACAATATCATACAGTTGAAATTCATCCTGAATTTTCACATGAATAAAGATGTCATTATTCACGAGTTTCAACAATTCAGATCTTGCCCTAATTGCCAGGGTCCCTCTAAGGCCTCCATCTGGCCTCAGAGATCAGCTCTGCATCCAGGAGCTTAGGGATGGGCATGCTCACATACACCTGCTGTGCAACCTTCCCCCCCCGAACCTGCATTGGCTTCCAGTGAGGTGAAGTGTCACAGACACCTTCTCAGAGAACACATTCACAGCTTGAGATGGATATTCCTAGGGAAAAAATCATTTTCAAAAAGTAAAGGCAATATGCAGATAAAGTAAAAAGTCTCACTGTAGTCAAGGAGGTGAATAAGGTTTGTTTGTTTTTTAAGATTTATTTATTTATTTGAAAGGCAGAGTTACAGAGAGGCAGAGGCAGAGAAAAAGAGAGAGAGAGATCTTCCATCCACTGGTTCACTCCCCCAAATGGCTGCAATGGCTGGAGCTGGTCCAATTTGAAGCCAGGAGCCAGGAGCCAGGAGCTTCTTCCAGGTCTCCCACGCAAGTGCAGGGGCCCAAGGACTTTGAGCCATCTTTTATTGCTTTCCCAGGCAATAGCAGAGAGCTGGATTTGAAGTGGAGCAGCCAAGACTTGACCTGGCGCCTATATGAGATTCCAGCACTGCAGGTGGCAGCTTTACCTGCTATGCCACAGTGCCAGCCCTGGAGAATGAGTTTTTTGGCTAATAATAATGTCCATGATTACTGACCTATTTTTATGGTTACTCATATATTTATTAAAGTTTATTGTGTTCCAGGCATTGTGTTGAGCACTTTTCATTCACTAGCTCATCAAATGGACACACAAAAAAACCTCTATAAAATAAGTCTTGCAATCATCTCTGCTGTAGAGACCAAGAAACTCACATGCAGTCTCCCAGGCAGGTAGTGATCAAAGCAGAGCTCCTTGGTGCTATCAAACACAGCCAGGTAAGAGAAGCAGCTTACTATGTTCAACACTGTGGACGGGACGAGCTCATCATTTCCTCAAGTGCACTGACAGTTCAAATTCTTGATACTCTTGCAAAACTTCTTTCTGTCTCTCTGGCAGCAGTTTTTTGTTTTATTCCAAGCTTTATGTTCTAAACCACAAGATAGCTCTCTTTGTTCCTAGAAAGCCATGTGATGTGTCTGGTCAGCGAGATTGAAACTGATATTTCTGAATGGGGCTCCTGAAAACACCTTATAAAGTGAGTGAGTCATGATTTCTGCATCCTTCCCATTTCTCTAGCATGGATGATCCATCCTCAGATTTCTCCACACATGGTAAGAAAACAAAATTCTATCCTGCTAAACCATGTTAATTTGGTTTTCTGCTACTTGCAGTTGATTGTACTGATGATCCAGAACTGCTTTTAAAAATTTTCACAATAATTGTTAGAACAATGATCATTAATACTATTAAGTAAAAAATAAATGCTTGACTTGCGTATTTTTATCTTGTGCCTAATTTTCACACTTAAACTAGGGTCAGTTGAGTTTCTTTGCTTCAGAAACTAAATGCTAACATATTCGAAATTGTCACCAGTTTCACTGTATGCTAAAATCATGTAGATTAAAAAATACAATATGATTTCTGGACTTTGTGCATGAAAACAATTGGCAAAGTTCTTGTCTTGGTCACAGCTTTCCACAGTCTAGAACTGAATTCACTGGGTGTCAGATAGAGAAGAGAAGGAAGAAATCTGGGAGAGAGGGAGAGAGAGTAAAGGAATTTTCGAGAAGGTGAGATACTTAAATTTTAAAGGCTTTTCAATCAAATAGAAGAAAATCCACTTTCTAACCTCCTCCTGTTAGTGACTGAAATCCTGTCTGCAACACTAATTGGGTATGTGATCTAAGGCAAGGTTGTTCTACCTTTTGGGATGATAATATTTTCTCAGTCTTAAATTCAGCATTTTATGATCCATCTCATAGTTTTGTCTTGAGGATTAACTAAAACAATGGAGGTGAACACCTGGTACTATGCCTGATACATGACACACAGTTAACAGATTTTAATTCCTTCTCCACTTCAGCCTTCTGCTCTCCAGCCCATCCCCTTTGATGAAAGAATGACATTAAAGACCTCTGTCCAGTCTTGGCAGACATTTTTCCTTTCCCTTCCTCATAGTCCAGTTGCTATACAAAGATGCCACTTGGTTGAACATGGATATTAGTGAAAGCAACACATACTACTGGTTCATAAGTCACCTGAAGAGAGTCAGCCAGACTCACAGATATTCCTATTCCTCACAGAACATGAGGCTGCAAAACATCTGCAATTAAGGTATCTGAACAGAAAAGTGTTCTCAAGCCATGTAATTTTTAAATGACTTAAGGTTTTATTAATGCAAATCAGTCAAGTTTTTCAAGCTGCAATCACATCAGCATTTACTACAAGCACAGTGCCTGAAGACATATAAAGCAACTGTGATTAAAGGAGGAAGAGGAGGGAGGAGGAGGAGGAAAGAAGATAGGAGCCTGCATTGTGGCAGAGTGGCTTAAGCCATGGCCTGTGACACCAGCATCCCATATGGGTGCCATTTCAAGTCCTAGATGCTCTACTTCTGATCCTGGTCTCTGCTAATGTGTCTGGGAAAGTGGTAGAAAGTCCACGTACTTGGGCCTGTGCACCCACATGAGATGCCCAGAGGGAGTTCCAGACTCCTGGATTCTATCTGGCGCAGCCCCAGCTCCTGCTGCCATTTGGGGAATGAACTAACAGATGGAAGATCTCTCTCTCCCTCTGTATGTGTGTGTCCCCTTCTCTCTCTCTCTCTATTTCTCTCTCTGTAACTCTGTCTTTCAAATAAATAAGTAAATACATTCTTTTTAAGACTTTATTTATTTATTGTTTGAGAGGTAGAGCTACAGAGAGAGACATCTTCCATTCACTGGTTCACTTTCCAAAGGGCCACAACGAGCTGGAACTGGGCTGATCTGAAGCAGGAATCAGGGACTTCTTCCAGGTCTCCCATGTGGGTGCCACTTTCCCAGGCCATTAGCAGAGAGCAGAATCAGAAGAGGAGCAGCCAGGATACGAACTAACACGATATGGGATGCCAGCACTCTGGGCAGATTCTTAGCCTACAATGCCATAGTGCTGGCCCCATAAATAAATCTTAAATAAAAGAAAGAAATTGAGAACACAGACACACCTGGATTATGGCTGATAACATGAAGGCAGACCAAATTCCCCCACGTCTCTTACAGTGTGATGGTTGTTTATTGTACCCCTTCACTATGTTAAACCCCTCCATAAAGGATCACTAGCGCTATGCAAAATGGTTGCTGCTAGACCCATAATACAGAGAGGAAAACAGAGGGTCAGAGCACTAACTCATGAATGAACCCAGAGTGCCTTAGCCAGAGTTTCAATTTAGATTTCTCAAATTTGAGTGCCTGAGCTCTTTCTGCACCACATGCTGCAGCCCAGAAGACATACAGGATATGAATTTCTGGGAAAAAATAAAAGAAAAAGTCAAGAAATAATCAATCTGGCTTAATAGAAAACAAGGTTTTGGTACTTTAATTATTCAGATCCATAGCATCAAAATTATTTATTGCTACTAAAATAAGAAAGTAGTACCCAACATTTCTAAGCATACAAAGATCTTGTTTAATGTTTACATTTCTATAACATAGGTGCTATTACCCCCTCCTGTGAGTAGATGTCAAAATCCAGAGAGACAAATGACCTTTCTAGGTGAGAAACCTTGAACGCACTTCTTGATCCCAAGACAGTGTGAGCTCTTCCCACCACACAGCACATTAAACTCTATGTCATTTTGCTTATGTTTCAGTGAGAAAGGATAAAGGAAAGAATGAAAGTAAGGATTAATCACCATCTTGGCCCTTCTTCCATTTATTATCCAAACCACTTTCTTGGGGTGGATGTTGTGGCCCAGTGGGTTAAGCCACCACTTGGGATGCCTGCATTCCATATCAGAGCGCTGGCTTGAGTCCCATCGGATCTGCTTCTGGTCCAACTTCCTGTTAATGTGTCTGGGAGGCAGCAGGTGATGGCCTAAGTACTTGGATTCCTGCATGTTGGAGACCCAGCTGAAGTTCTTGGCTGCTGGCTTCACTCTGGTACAGCCTCAGCTACAACCGACATTTGCGGAGTGAATCAGTGGATAGAAGATTGATATCTCCAGCCCACCCTTCCCCTTTTCCTTGAGTTTTTGTGAACAAGCCAGTTTCTGCTGAACAAGCAGTTTCTGAACAAAGCATCATCTGGGAACTTATTCTGACAAAGTAAGGATTCTGTAAAGAAGGTCTCACTGAGCAGGCATGGCCACGATCTTAGTGATTTTCTGAAGGTCTCCAGTTCACCCTTGGTCTCCAGCAAGCTCTTTTTTCTCCTTACCATCTGTTTTCAAGGATCAATGAGGATTCTCGTTAGGGACTCAGTAGGGGCTGGAAGAGCTCAGGGGTATTTAACAGGTGCTGGAACTTACATCTAGGTCACCAGTGCAGGCCCAAGATATTTGGCTCTCTCTTCTGCTAGTCTGTGATTTCAAGCAGTAAGAGCAGACCAGTGTCTTCAAACCAGCACATCCTACCATAAAACCCTGTTGCCCTCCTTGATTTAGAGGCTCCAGTCAAGAATCATGTGTGCGCATTTCCACTGGAGTCAGCCAGGAAATCATGGTCATTACTCCACTGATGCATGCGTGATGTTAGCAGCACGAGAGCTGGACTTAAGCAAATAGGCGAGGCGGGATGTCATGCATTCCTTTAAAGAAATCTCTCTGAGTTTGGGAAAGGTGGGATTAAACAACAGAAAGAACAAGGGGAGTAGGTGACAAGGTAGGATGACAGTCCAAATGTGTAGTAAGTTAGGAAAGAATGGTCAAATGGCCCAATAGCTAAGCCCATGCAGTTTAAATATTCAAATTCAGCTTTGAAGACTGCAGATGCCTGCATAATGAAGGTGAAGGCCAAAAAGTAAAGGTGGTTACTTCAGAATTTAGCGTTCCTTAATCAGCTTTGTGATTATCTTTACGTATCAAAAACATTGCCTTCAGGTATTATTAAAGAAAAGTGCCTCAATCAGGAAGATAGAATAATATTTAAAGTTAACAACAACAGCTCTTGGAGGGGACAGAAGATGTGTCAGAAAGACCTCCTCTACTTGCTTGTGCCATGCATGATGTATTTCTCATTTTTTCACTTCCGAACCTCTATTTATCATTGTGAAATACTTTACTAGCAATAGTAAACACTTACATTCCATTATTGCCTATAACAAGTAGTAATTTAATCCTTACAACCACCTGTCACCCCCTCTTGTTACAGGTGAAGAAACTGCCACAGAGTTTGCCCAAGGTCTCCAAGGCTGTATAGTTAACTAGTGAGGTTAGGAGTCAAGTCTGGGCAATGTTCTCCAACTCCCTTCTACTAACCTCTAAAAACTAGTCCTTCCTTAGTCAATGCAGTTAAAACAGTTTAGACTTCTAGGAATAAAACTCAGTACAAACTGAAGTTACTTAGCCCATCACTGACCTGAAAAAACAAAAATAATTTTGCATTATGACACTATGATTTAATTCCTAATCTACTTTAAGGATAAAAATCATGTTTTTCTGAAATAAAAAGATGGTAACTTTTCTTGCATATACATAACAATAATTATCACAGAAGTCTGAAAATCTCATAAAGAACTTAAGAATTGCAAATATTTTAATAGTTTGTTGAAAATGCTAAACTAGAGCTAAATGGGACACCGATTTGAAGTATGTCTACAAATAACACTAGGTCTTGCACTCCTGCTACTTTTTCTGGGACTACAAATATTGTATTAATGAAAATGATAGCCCAATTGCTGGCATTTCAAAAAAGGTACTTTGGAGCTGAGCACAGACATACTTAGAAAGAGGAGCTGAGCTTAACCATTTGAAATAATAACTCAAGGGCCCTACAGCATGTAGGGCTGGCGCTGTGGGACAGCAGGTAAAAGACCTGGCCTGAAGCGCCGGCATCCCATATGGGCACCAATTCTAGTCCCAGCTGCTCTCTTCTGATTCAGCTCTCTGCTATGGCCTGGGATAGCAGTAGAAGATGGCCCAAGTCCTTGGTCCACTGCACCCTCGTGGGAGACCCAGAAGAAGCTCCAAGCTCCTGGCTCCTGGCTTTGGATTGGTGCAGCTCCAGCTGTTGAGGCCAACTGGAGAATAAACCAGCAGATGGTAGACCTCTCTCTCTGCTTCTACCTCTCTCTTTAACTCTGTCTTTCAAATAGATAAAATAAATCTTAAAAAAAAACAGAATCCCACATGGTACCCTCCTGGCTCTTTCTTGGCATCTCATTCATGCAACAAATCTTGCTATATGGAAATCTAGTCCATATCACCACTTTTTTTCAAATTAAGCTCACATCTCTTGGTGGGCGCCTGGATAAAATAAAAATCTAAGGATTTCTCAATTTGTTTCATTATATTCTAAAATCAGAATTTCAACCAGTGGCACTTAGAATAGAAAACTCCTAAAGTTTATGGCATGGTAGGGCAGGATGTGCAGTGTGTGTGTCAGTGTTTTATGCATGTGCCCAACCAGAGAGTATTACATTGGTGACTAAAATTGAGAATATAGACTGGTAAATATGCTTTCTAAGGGGAAAAATGGAAACTTAAAGTGAGGTAGACTTTCTCTCTATTGAATATTTACCAGTCAAAGTCATAGCAAATCCAAGCTCATTTCAGGCTTCTTGAAAAGTAATCCAAAAAATGATTTAGTATCTCTTATAAAGTGTGTGTATAAGGCAGGAATGCTGAATATCACATATGATTAAAAAAAAGCAACTTTACACTGTCCAGAAGAAAACCCTATTCTGAGAGTATTAGTCTGCTCAGGCTGCCATAACAAAATAACAGAGACTGGGCGGCTTCAAAGAAGTCCATTTCTTCACACTGTTGGAGGCTGGGAAGTTCAAGATCAAGGTGCCAGCTGAGTCAGTTCTGTTGAGAGCTCTCTTCCTGGCTTGCAGGTGTCACATTATGCTCTGTCCTCACAGGACCTTTCCTTGGTGCTTACTTGCAGAGAGAGAGACAGACAGACAGAGTGGGGGGTGGACTCGGTATTCTAATCGGGGGTGGGCATAGACATTCAGCCAACAGCACTGGCCCCAAATCATTTCCAGGCAATCTAGTGGTACAATGTGAGCATATTAGCCTGAGGCTTTTGTGAAGTTTCTCCGTAGTTGCTCACCTCAAGTTTCCATTTCTGGCCTCTGTACAAGTGGAACTTTCCAGTTAATCCCCAGACATTCACTCTCCTGAAGATACCAGAATCAAGCACGATGGAGAAGTGGTCCTCCAAGAATGACCCAAGGACTCCCAGCGTTCTGTGAGAATCCCACGAGCAGCCTGTGGACAGCCTCTGTAATATGTGCAGTCTTTGAATATCACTGGCAACGTCCCTCCCCTTTGCGCTTCTTGTGTGCAGTGAGATTAGATGTCTGCTCCTCATTGCATCCTTGAAAGGAGCATCAGTTCCAAGGAATTTGATGGCAGTAGGAGGAACAGGCGGTGAATCCTTGAGCTTCACATGAGTGGCCTGAGGATCGCTCATGGTTCTGGTCATGTTCCTGAACATCTCCTTCCACAACGTCCCCAGACTACTGATGATCCTGTCATTAATCTTGCATTCTATGAGAAAAAATCTTGCACACTGTAAAGAATGACTATATTCAGTTATATTATTCAGTGGTAATTTTCACTAGGATAATTTCTCCTGAACTCAAACCATAATTCCTATTGCTCAACACCTCCCAAAAGTGAGCATGATTTATAAAGTCTCCCATTAACTTTCTTCAGTCTCACAATGGAATCATCACAACGGCAGGAATTTTTTCCTCCCTTTCCCACCTCTCCCCACCTCCCCCCTTGCCCTCCCCTTCCCTTCCCATCCCTTCCTCTTCCCTTCCCTTCAGTTTTTTCCCCTCCTCTCCCTTCTAATCCAGCTCCCTGCTAATGTACCCAGAAAGGAAATGGAAGATGGCTCAAGTACTTGGAGCCTTGCCACCCACATATGAGACACAGATGGAGTTCCTGGCTCCAGGCTTTGGACTGGTCCAGTCCTGGCCATTTCAGCCATTAGGGGAGTGAACCAGCAGATAGAGAATCAATCAGTCAATCTCTCTCTCTCTCCCCTCTCCCCCTTCTATTTGTAACTTTGTGTTTCAAATACATAAATAAATCCTTAAAAGAAAACTCTACTCTCACTCCAAAATTTAGACCCACAAATTAGTTTTCTCTGACCAACTCCAAGAAGTTTTATAACAGCATCTACATTACAGTGCTCAAATATTGTACATCATGCTGTTTCATGAGCACTTGTGTTTGGGAGAAAGTGACCAGTCTGCCACCAGGCTGATCTCTTACCATCATCTCACTTTTTTCCTGGTGCCTCTCTAGCCCATCAGAAATTTAGAAAGAGGATTACTATGAATACGATTTAAATCTGATTATGGAAGCAATTAAATAGTGCATCAGATTAAAATATATTCTTCTTATAACACATTTTGATGAATTTTGACTTTAAGTTTTTGCAGAATTCAAAGACCAGTTGTCACTGACCTTGAAATAACTTTGAGATATTTACCTTCTAAGCCTAAAGATTCTACCTTCTTTACCTCTGCATATCTGCACAATTGTCCCCTGTCCTTTAAGTGTGGGCAAAATCAAACATATTATTATTTAGATCCATTTAATTCTCATGGCCCTGGGATGATGTGACTATAGTTAACTGCTAAGCATGACAAAAATATAGTCAATGTAAGGCATCTGCCTTGACAAAACCAAGATCACTGGGTCAGAAACCCTGGAAGCAAAGATGCTAATGACTTTTTATTTGTTTTTTTTTCCAAAAGTAATCAGTACATTGAGAATCTAGTTGGCTTTCCCTCCAACAACAATGGGATACCTTTTCTGCTTCTTGGGACTCAGCTCCCTCATCTGTAAAATGGAATAATTATAATAGTCTTCATAAATAACCAGTGTAGGCAGACTTGAGATATTGGCCTGTCTGAACTCGCCCAGAAACAATGAAAGCAGAGAGAGAGAATACTAATGAGAACTGCATTGCAAAAGAAATGTCTGAATGGGAGTCTGAGTACTAGAGTATGTTTCAATGGTGAGAAAATTAATAAACAGGTAAATATCTCATTGTGTCTGAATCCTCAATGATGAAACAAGAGCTTTGCAATTCATGTAAAGCATTGAACTTTCTATGCAATAGTGAAGTCATGAAACTCATTGGTGTGTTACACAAAACAAATTAACTCACATTTACATGGGTTGCTAAGTAGGTATAGTGTAATCTTCATATGCAAGGAATATTGCATCTAGTGTATGTCCCCTTTCTTTTCAAGGGAGAAGAGAAGCCATTTTTAAAGATGTGACACCTACAGCAGAATGCTGTGGGCCACAGGATGTCATACAGCTGTATGAATGTCAGTCTCGTGAGTGAGCAAGTAGCTGGACAGATGAACTCAGGCCCTTGTAAAAGTGGTTCAAAAGTGATACATAATTTTAAATGACTGTTATTTCTGCTTCTACTCATGAATTCTTGGAAGAAATACAAAGATGGGACAGCAGAGTGTTCGTTTCCCTGGGATGTTGAACAGAGTCATGGTATGCACAGATTGGGGTTCTACAGAGTCCACTGGAACCTGAAACTTCACCAATGACTCAGAACCAGGAATGAAACATCAAAAGCAGAGAGTAGACTGAAAATGAGAATCCTCTATACCCAGAAAGGGGTGTGAACCTCCTCTGTCCCTAGGCTATAGCCTGGCAGTAATCTAGGCATGGGAAGAATTAGCCTGATGATTCCCCCTTTTCAGCCTTTGAGGTTTGTACTTCATACGGCTGTGAGTTATTTCTTTAGCCAGCCCAATAACACAGATGCATGGTCTCCTTCCCTGGATAAAAGAAACAAAAGCAGAGCAAGGATAAGGAATTTGTTCTCATCTGGCTGGGATTTTAAAATATATTTAATGTCTTACTCTGTCTTATTTTCATGTATAGCATAGCTCTTTTTCGTTTTTGTTTTTTGTGGTTTTTTTTTTTTTTGGTTATTTATTTATTTATTTGAAAGAGTTACAAAGAGAGAGGTAGAGACAGAGAGAGAGGTCTTCCATCCATGGTTCACTCCCCAATTGGCTGCAACAGCCAGAGCTGTGCTGATCCAAAGCTAGGAGTCACGAGCTTCTTCTGCATCTCCCACGCAGGTGCAGGGGCCCAAGGACTTGGGCCATTTTCCACTGCTTTCCCAGCCATAGCAGAGAGCTGGATCAGAAGAGGAGCAGCCAGGACTACAACTGGTACCCATATGGAATGCTGGCGCTTCAGACCAGGGTGTTAACCCGCTGCGCCACAGCACCAGCCCCAGCATAGCTCTTAACATCTAATCGAGCAACCGTGCTACCCAGAATCCAGTGCTCCAACCGGGACTAGAACCCGTAGTGCAGGCGCCGCAGGCAGAGGATTAGCCTAGTGAGCCTCGGCGCCAGCCCATTTTCCCTGCTTAAAACTTTCTCTTCTTGGGACCAACGCTGTGGCTCAGTGGGTTAATGCCCTGGCCTGAAGCACTGGAATCCCATGTGGACACTGGTTCTAGTCCCCGCTGCTCCTCTTTCAATCCAACTCTCTTCCATGGCCTGGGAAAGCAGTAGAGGATGGCCCAAGTCCTTGGACCCCTGCACCCATGTGGGACACCTGGAAGAAGCTCCTGGCTCCTGACTTCAGATCAGCTCTGCTCCAGCTGTTGAAGCCATCTGGGGAGTGAACCATTGGATGGAAGACCTCTCTCTCTCTCTCTCTGCCTCTCCTCTCTCTGTGTAACTCTGAATTTCAAATACACAAATAAGTCCTAAAAAAAAAAAAGAGAGAGAGAGAGAGAGAAAAAAAAACTTTATCTTCTTAGAGTTTCAAGCTTTGTATTTTTATGAAAGGCTGTACATATTGTAAGAAAAAAAAGATGGTTTAGAAAGTTAGTTTCGCCACATATTTCCAAGAATTCAAGAGTGATAAATTTAAAACAAAGCACATTTTGATTTACTTCTGCAAACCATAAGAGAAACCTCATAAGATAAATAGAAAACCTGAGTTTAGCTTTGAGTCTGAAACTAGGTTTTATATTGAGGAGGTCTCTCCCCATTTCCCGTCTCACTAATTCATGTCTCACAAACCTTGCTTCATTCTTCTCCTAGAAGAGTTCTTCTCCAGTACCTTTGTCAAGTCAGTCCTGTCATAACACGGGGATACAGAAATAAAGTCTCCTTGTTTGTCAAGTTCAACTTAATGCATATTGTTCACAAAGCAATGGGGATCAAATAAAGGGATGACATCATTTGGTAGGTGGCTTGCGCAGTACAGTCTGGATTTGTTTTACACTAGTTCTTTTATTTTTTAACTTAACCGAGTATGTTTCTAAGGGACTCTTTTTGTCTCGGCCATTAGGAAAATTGTTATCCGTATAGATAGTAACCTGAACATTTTTAATTTAGTGAAAAACATATGGTATTATTAAATTCTGGCTCAACATAGTTGCCTGCTGAAGACTGAGCCTGAGGCTCATCTTCCATTTCTTAAAAATGCAGATAAAAGTGTTAGAGTTCTTTGTTAGCACCAGCCTGATACTTTCTCCTTGGTATAATTAGAAAGCTCAAAACACCTGAGAAGTGAATTTTCTCCTTGTGTCATTCACTAGCCATGTGCATGGTAAAATCATCTTGTACACACTAGTAGTGTATCTCTCACCACAGACGAAAGCTGGCTCAATATATATTGTACCACAGATCAGTAGTTCAGTCTACAGGCACACAAAAGACACAGCTATATTCCACCCTGGCGCTTCAAAAATCAGAAGCACAGACATTTTGTAGAAAGAGCAAACTCCTCTCTAAACTCCATGACCCAGTAACCTGTTCAGACATGAGAAGACAATGAGAAGTACATCAACAGGACTGAGAATCCAACTGGCCAACTTGATAAGGTTGTATGAGATCTTTATAGAGCAATCAATTTAATGACAGATTGCAAACTGTCGTTAAATCATTTCAAACTATTTTTTATCAGAGCTGAAGGCAAATGCTAGGATCAGATTGATAAAGTTGGTATATTTTGAGGAAAAACTGATAATACTGCCAGATGTGACCATCTTTAACTTGTTACTGAAAATGACCATTCATATGCTGAAGCTGAATGTTTTAGAAACTGAAATGAATAATTGTTTCCATTGTACCAGTCTAAGGTTTTATTTGCATGTATGTGATTTTTGCAGTAAACTTGTACAAATTCGATACAAAATAAAACCTCAGTTTAAAAACTTTACTTTCTCCTTTGTGGAGAGCTGCAAGAGTTACACAAATGGCCAAAGCTTAGAAGCTTTTCATTAGCCAGCATGAAGCAAAATGAATAATTAAAGTTGATTCACACAGAAAGTAACAATGGAAAATTAGTGGGAAAAATCCATTGTAATTTTTTTACTTCTGCTGCTAACATAAAACACCACAATGGCAATTGAGATATCAATATTTTTCAATAATCCATTTACTTGGCAGAAACTCCAAGGAAATCTATCCATCTGCTTGATTCTTAAAGGTAATGCCTTTCCTATAAGAAAGTTGGTGTTAGCCATTCCAAGACACTCACTGCAGTTCACTTTCACCAAAAGTAGTATCAGCAAATCCCCGTGGTTTTTGCCACTGAGGGATACAATTTTCAGTTTGTACTTTGCTGGTCTTCTAAAAGAAACAGTGAGAAGGGATCTACACAGCTGTTTCTTGCTCTAACATCCTATCTACTTCAAAGTAACAAGCCAGTCTGGCAGAAGGTTTCAAAAAGACATAACAGCACAAATTCCCATCAGCAAGTTGTGCATTTTATTAGGAAATTAATAATAAACCCATAATTAGATAGATACAGTGCTTCTGATTTGCTGGTTAATTTGTTGACTTGGTTGTCTATGGACTTTCAGGAAGCGACAGAGTGACAGCCATGGACTTAACCAGTAAGTAGCTGATCTCCATATGTGTCTACATTAATATTTTATTGACTGTGTTTCATTTTAATTGTAATGTGGCTAAAATTCCAAAGACATAAACATCTTTATTCAAGAACACTAGAGAACATAGCTTTGAAGCATTTGTCATTAATATAAACACAGACAATTGTAGTAGTGGTGTGGTGCACTGAAATGCTGGCAATCTCATCTGTTCATGGGTTTGGGAAGGTAGCAGAAGACAGCCTAAGTACTGGGGCCTCTGCCACCCATGTAGAAGACCAGAATGGAGTTCCAGGCTCCCGACTTCCCCCTGGCCCAGCCCCAGCTGATGTGGCCATCTGGAGAGTGAACCAGAGGATGGAAGATCTCTGTTCTCGCTCTCTCTGTCACTCTTTCAAATAAATAAAAATAAAATCTTTAAAAAAATAAAGGGATGATTACTCAACAATTATGTATAAAAGTGTTTGTGAGTAACTAGACTAATATAGCTCTTCCTGTCAATCCAGTGGCTTCCATGAAGCTTCATAGGAACAGCATGCAATATTCCCAGCCTAGAAGACTGTGAGAATGCACCCTAAGTTTCATCCACTTAATTCTTAACATTCCTTTGACAACTCTATCCAGCTGCCTAAAACTCCAAGTCAAAGACTATATTTTTGTAAACATTTGGTAAAAACCAAAAGAATACAATTATTTTAAATTTGGGTCAAATCTGATCATTTGCAATCATACAATTTTTAAAAATTTGAAACCTTTTTAAAGATTTATTTATGTATTTGAAAGTCAGAGTTACAGAGAGAGAGAGAGTCAGAGAGATTGCTGTTTCACTCCCCAGAAGGTCTCAACAGCCAGGGCTGCGACAGGCCAAAGCAAGGAGCCAGGAGCTTCTCCTAGGTCTTCCACATGGGTGGCAGGAGCCCAAGTACTTGGGCCATCTTCTGCCACTTTCCCAGGACATTAGCAGGAAGCTGGATTAGATGTGGAGTAGCCAGGACGCAAAACAGCAACCATATGGGATGCTGGCATAACAGGAGGTAGTTTGACCTACTACACCACAATGCCAGCCCCCACAATCATACACTTTTTAACTATAGCATTCTTATGTTTTCCAAGAGCAATACTCTGCTGGCTTTAAGAAATGTGGCAGGGTTGGGGTGTCTCTCTCTCTCTCTCTCTCTCTCTCCAATAAATAAATAATTTTTAAAAAGAAATTAAATATTGCAGGTAATAAGAATTTCAATGAGCCAGTACCTGTTGAAACCCAGTCATTCTCAATAGGTGACTGGTAGATTTATTCTGACCATACCTTCAGCAGACTACTGTAGGTCTACTATGTGTCAGGCACATACTAATCCCATGTGAATTCCTTCTTTCACTGTGTTTGTCCAATAGAATCAAATAAAATACATCCAGTGACTCTAGTCTGTGGCTAAAAATTAGGAAAAAGTTTTCTATAACAGAGACCCCAAATTCTCCTTAAGCTCTGCTCTGACTCAGGTTCTTGAATTATAGACCATTCCACAACTGATTTTGTTTTTCATCGAGACGGGAGCAAAGCAAAAAGTAACATCAATTTTGTTTCTGATGTCTCACTTTCTACCTTCCTACTTGCCCACTTGGGCAAGTTTTTAAAACATATGGAAGCTTAAGTCTCTTTTTCTGTAAGGTGGAAATACACTGCAGGGATAAAATGAGATAATGTGAGTGAAGCGCTTAGTACTGTGCCTGGTGAAAGCTAAGCACTCAGCAAGTGTAGCTTCAATTTGGTCTCGTCATCAGCAGAGCATAGAGATGACAGATGCACTAAGATTTATTAAGTTCCTGATGATCCTTGGGTAAAAATAGCTTCTAAAATTTACCCTCTCCTCATTCTCTCTTTCCACCTCCATCAGGTTTCTTCTTTATAAATCTGAGAACTAATTCATAGCTTGCATGCCATCCTTTCTTTACATTTCCTCTTTCTAACTTCTCATGTCTTATTTTAGGAATATAACTGTACCTCAGCAGAGAAAACAGGAAAAAAAGAAATTACAAAATTTAATCATCATCTAAAAGTTATTTATTAGTAGACATTTCTGAATGGTAGAATTTATGGTAATTTATGTATCCTCTTGACTTATAGTCTTTTCTATTTTCCAGATTTTTACATAACATGTATTACTTTCCAATGAGCAAGAAATGTATTTTGGAAAAGTGTGTGTGTGTGTGTGTGTGTGTGTGTGTGAGAGAGAGAGAGAGAGAGAGATAGAGAAAGAGAGAGAGAGAGAGAGAGAGGGAGAGGGAGAGGGAGAGGGAGAGGGAGAGGGAGAGGGAGAGAGAGAGAGAGAGAGAGAGAGAGAGAGATAGGCCAAAACAGCAACATATTAAGCTCAATAAAGATGGGAGTGCAGGGAATTGTGTGAGAGAACTAGAACATGTAAGAGCACTAAAAGAAAAGCATCTTAGAAGCCCAGGACTTAGAAAACCTCGAATTAAATTCTAGTCCAATGATTTAGTGTTTATATGACTTTGGTCACTAAAAACTCACTGAGCCTAATTTCTCTCATCCATAAAATGGGACAGTAACAATCCCAAGAAATTCCTTGAAATTTAAGTGGGATTGCATGTGAAACATATATTATCTATGGCACAGAGTTAGTGCTCAGACGTGGTTAGTTAAAGAGTAACTAAATTCCAGGGCCCAGTGCTGTGGCACCATAGGTTGATCCTTCGCTTGCAGTGCTGCCATCCCATATGGGCATCAATTCTAGTCCCGACTGCTCTTCTCCAGATCCAGCTCTCTACTATAGCCTGGGAAAACAGTAGAAGAAGGCTCAAGCGCTTGAGCCCCTGCACCCACATGGAGGACCTGGAGGAAGCTCCTGGCTCCTGGCTCCGGATCGGACCAGCTCTGATCTGAAGTGAACCAGTGGATGGAAGACCTTTCTCTCTGTCTCTCCCTCTCAATGTATGTAACTCTACTTATCAAATTTTTTAAAAAAGTAACTAAATTTCTTTAAAGAAATAAGAAGAAAATTAAGACAAAACCCATAGACAATGATTGAAATTATCCCATGCAACCAGATGCCCTATTCATACCGGAAGTGTAACCTGATAAAAACAAAACAATATTTTTTATATTTCCCACCAAAACCAGCTCATTTTCTTATATTTATTAACACTGTTGATGAAAATACTCAGTCTATAGTCCCCCAAGTTAATAATTCATTCCAAATCCTGATTTTGCAACATTCAGGATGCTCCTCATTCCAATTAAAACATGGGTTTGGTTACACCCTTTCCCTGTATTTCCAGTGACAGTGTCCTGCCATATGCTGCTCTTCTGTTCCACCTGGGTTTTAATGATTCTAGCTTCATCTCTCTTGAATATATCGAGCAACCCACCAGTCTTCAAACTCTGTGTTCATTCCATCACTTTCTTTCATTAAAGATTTTAATCTAAATTCCTCTTGTTGCATTCAAGTATCTCTACCAACTTAAAATCAACTGCCCCTCCACTCAACAGTTTATTTCTCCTACATCAGCTCTGATTACGCTAAAGACTCCAACTTGGCACTATTGCTCTATTCAAATTTACCTTATCAGTGTTTCCTATGCGTAACATGCCTTTGAAAATTACTTGTCTCCAGGGTTTCTCAACCTCAGCATGACTGACATCTAGGACTGCTTCACTCTGGGGTGAGAGCCTGTCCTGTGCATTGCAGGATGCCTAGCAGCACCTTTGACCTCAACCAAAAATGCCCTCAGACATTCTCAAGTGTCTCTTTGGGGGCAAAATCACTGCCAGTCCTACTTCCAGGTTTTTGTTTATGGGCTGTCACAATGGCACTGTCAGGTTATACCACAGATGTGCATAATAAGAAGCTTTTGAAAAGTCTCTCCCAAATTTAATATTTGGATCTGTAATTGTTGTGCTGAATCACCATGTAATTTCCAGCAAGTTACACAAGAGGACAAAGAATGTATTGCTTTCCTATCCCAGATATGCTCCAGACAGCACAGTGTCTCAGGTTTGCCTTGCTTAAAGGTATTACGGATTATTAAGGTCTCCTTTACCGCCAAATCTCATTCAAAAAAGTAATTTTAAAATGATCTTATTTGTTTATTTTGTTAGGTTGATTACCTCTGTAGATATTTTTCATATATCTTTTTGTTTATATACATTAAATATATATTTATTGTAGTATAGAAGAAAAATGCAGTTCATATCTGAATTTCTATAATCAACTACTATATTATATTCTATAATCAACAACTCATCAGTGATCTGTTCATTGAGTGTTAAATAATCAAGTATAACTGCTTTGTATAATGTACAAATTCTTAGTACACTTAAAATAAGTTAAGAGTACTCAAAGGATTTTTAGAGGAATTGGTAGGGATTTTTGCATGTATTAAGAATTCATGGGGCTGGCACTGTGGCATAGCAGGTAAAGCTGCTGCCTGCAGTGCCAGCATCCCATATGGGCACTGGTTCAAGTCCCAGCTGCTCCACTTCTGATCCAGCTCTCTGCAATGGCCTGGGAAAGCAGTAGAGGGTGGCCTAAGTCCTTGGGCCCCTGTGCCTATGTGGGAGACCCGTAAGAACCTCCTGGCTCCTGGCTTCAGATTGGCACAGCTCTGGCTACTGCGGCCACTGGGGAATGAACCAGCAGATGGAAGATCTCTCTTCCTCTCTCTCTGCCTCTCCTTCTCTGTCTGTGTAACTCTTTCAAATAAAGAGATAAATATATTTTAAAAATTTATTATTATTTTTCCCATTAAAAATATAAAGTATTTTCTCCTGCTACTCAAAATTTGCTTTCCCACCTATTTTCTGATGTGGAGTAGATTTAGATAATTAGGAATGCCGGTAGTGACATTATTTAAGTACTTATTACATTAAGCCTGAGTAAAACATTTTATTTTTAAATTTTTTAAAGATTTATTTATTGGGGTCAGCGCCTGTGGCATAGTGGGTAAAAGCCACTGCCTGGAGTGCTGGCATTCCATATGGGTACCAGTTCAAGTCTCAGTTGCTCCATTTCTGATTCAGCTCTGTGCTATGGCCTGGGAAAGCAGTGGAAGATGGCCCAAGTCCTTGGGCTCCTGCACCCACGTGGGAGACTTAGAAGAAGCTCCTGGCTCCGGGCTTTGGATCAGCACAGCTCCAGCCATGCAGCCATCTGGGGAGTGAACCAGTGGATGAAGACCTCCTCGCTTTCTCTCTGCCTCTGCCACTATGTAATGCTGCCTTTCAAATAAAATAAATCTATAAAAAAAAAAAAAAAAAAGGTTTACTGGCCGGCGCCGCGGCTCAATAGGCTAATCCTCCACCTAGCAGCACCGGCACACAGGTTCTAGTTCAGTCGGGGCGCCGGATTCTGTCCCTCTTCCAGGCCAGCTCTCTGCTATGGCCCGGGAGTGCAGTGGAGGATGGCCCAAGTCCTTGGGCCCTGCACCCCATGGGAGACCAGGAGAAGCACCTTGCTCCTGGCTTTGGATCAGTGCGGTGCGCCGGCCACAGCAGCCATTAGAGGGTGAACCAACGGCAAAAGGAAGACCTTTCTCTCTCTCTCTTTCTCTCTCTCTCTCTCACTGTCCACTCTGCCTGTAAAAAAAAATAAGTAAATAAAAAGGTTTATTTATTTATTTGAAAGTCAAAGTTACACAGAGAAGGCAGACAGAGAGAAACAAAGAGAAAGATCTTCTATCACCTGGTTCACTCCCCAGAAGGCCACAGCAGCCAAGAACTGGGTCAGGAGGAAATCAGGAGACAAGAGCTTCTTCAAGGTCTCCCATAAGGGTGGCAGGGACCCAAGCACTTGGATCATCTTCCACTGCTTTCCCCTGGCCATTTGCAGGGTGCTGGATCAGAAGTGAAGCAACTGGGACTTGAACCGCAGCCAAATGGGATGCTGGCTACACAGGAGGCAGCTTTACCTGCGATGCCACAGTGTAGCCCTGAGTAAAACATTTTAAATGCATTACTTCTTTAAAAGAAACTACTCAACAGAGATACTTTGAAAGAAAGAGGATAGGAAAGAGAGGGAGAAAATTTCATCTTGAAATTTTTATGAAATATGTAAGTAATTCTGTTTCTTAATCCTGAGATGAGACCAAAATCAGACTGTTCTTGTAAGGTAAGGCATTCTGTTCCCTTATTTTTCAAGCTTACTCTTACTCAAACTTGCTCCGTCCTCTGAGCTCTAGCTTCTGCCCCATCATTTCACCAAACTCTGTTAACCATATTTATCAAAAACCACTGCTGATGAATCCAGTGGGTTTCATTTCCTGTTCTGTGTGACTTCTTGACCCTCTTTAACAACTTTGAGTATTTTTGAAATACCCTGTTCTCAGTGCTGTATTCCAGACTAGCTGCCTTACCTGGCCTATAGACCCTATATTCAACTGCACATTAAACATCACAACTTAGATGTCTCATAGACAGAACTACGATTCAATTGTGTGAAGATAAATTCAGGACCTCTCCCTCCTCGGAATCTACTTTTCCTCCTGTGCTTCCCATTTCAATAAATGACTTCAGAGTGTCCTAATTTCTTGAGTCAGAAGTAAAGCATGATCTTTGACTTTTCCCTCTCTTACCCCTTAACCCAATCAGTCCTCAAATCCCATTGATTTTATCTCTTCAGCAGCTCTTAAAATCATCTTGTCTCTGTCCTCATGCTACCTCTTTGACACTTTATACAGCAATTTCCTAACTGGCCTCCCAGGTGGCCAGCTAAATATTAAAATAAAATGCTTATTTTCCTGAACTGACAAATTATGTGTGTTAAAATAAATAAGACAATTGGCAGACCCATCAGATCGGGCATAACATGGGGTTAGGGACAGCAAAAGTGCAGAAAGGAGGCATGAGAGCACCACTGGGGTTAGGTTCTGATGGGTCATAGAAGGCAGCACAATTTGATTCCCAGGAATCACACACAAAATGCCAGATTCTGAGATAAGAACAGGAACCAAGGATCAGTAGCTATTGAAACCAACCAAGACAGTGGAAACCAGGGAGCTGGAATGGTGGGATTTGTGTGATTCTACAGAACATCCCATTTCTTATCCAGACCATTTTTAATGCATTTTTGCTGGTTCTTGCAGCACCACAAGATATACAGTCTCAAGATATGAAGTGAGAAGCAGCTGGCACTGTGGCATAGCAGGACTGCCTGTGACTCTGGCATCCCATATGGGCACCTGTTTGGGCCAAGGCTGCTCCTGCTCCCTACTAATGGCCTGGAAAAAGCAGAGGAAGATGGCCCAAGCTCTTTGGCCCCTGTAACGCATGTGGGAGACCTGAATGAGGCTCCTGGCTCCTGGCTTACTTGGGGAGTGTCTCTGTCTCTCTCTTTCTCTCTGTAACACTGACTTTCAAATAAATAAATCTTTTAAAAAACGAAGTGAGGTGAAATATTTCAACTTGTAACACAGTAAGAGATTATTGTATTGAGTCATAAATGATTAGTCAAAGGGAATGCCTGAAGAAACTATTTTGAGACAAGATAAAATTTAAGTCTAATTATATGTCATTTTTAGCTCCTCTAACTCAACTTCATTCTAGGAGATCTTAAGGCAAAGATTTTTGGCTTTACTGTACATAAAGCAATCCTTCTCTGCTTTTTATATCTGCTTTGCTTACTTTGGTCTTTCCCAAATTTTGCTTACTTGATATAAGATTCCTTGCAATTCATTCTTTCTGCTTACCATTATATTAGCTGAAGTGTTGACATGATATTTTCTTGTTTGGATAAAGGAGTGAGCATCCTATAAAAATAATTAGTTACATATAAATAATATATAAAACAATGTAACTTTAGGAAAAGTAAATATGTGGAACCTGGCAAATTCTAAAATACTCCAATAAGTTTTTTAGGCATCAATTGAAATGTTTTGTTTCCCAGTCAACATCAACCCCTTGCAATTTTCAGATTCTGAAAAACTATTTTCTGTGAAAATCTTAGTGAGAGTCAATAAAATTGTTCTTTGTCTATCCAAAGGTTACAAACCTATGGAGATAAAAATTTGCAATCAAAATATTCATTGGCTAATTGGTGAATAAAATATATCCACAAAAGAGATTTTTGAAATTGTGATATTTCCAATTTTAAGAAATTTAACCTGATGAAGGCAAATAAACATGAAAATATATAATGTCTGGGTAGTTCTCCACTTTGAAATGCTAAATACTTTCCTTTTACCTAATGAAAATGAGTGGCTGGTTACATGGGCTCCATTGTGCTCAGGAGTAGCTCTGAATTCTATCTTTCTAAAGATGAAGAGTTATGGAGCAGATTATATGAAATACTAATTAGTGGAGAGTAATTAATAATTATTATAATAGCCACTAATTAATAGATTCACTCTAATTGTAATTACTTGTAATAGTGAATTAGAAAGTGACTTTATGTTAATAGATCAATGAGAGAAAAAGGAAAGTCTTTATGTTTTTGGGAGAGTCAGTACAATGAAATTTAATAGAGAATAGGATCTATTAATAGAGAATAGGATCTCAATGGCTTATAAATGGCTTACTCATAGATATTTTTCACCTTTCTCCTGAGAAGACTACATTTTTTCTCATGAGACTCTCCACATCGAGATGGTTCAGTGCTGACATCCATGCCAACATCTCCTTTGTATTAACATGGTAAAACAGCATGAGGGGCAACTTGTTGACTCTACCTCTAAAGGTCTGATTTCCTGTGAACTAAAAAAAAAAAAAAAAAAAAAGGTGGTTCATTCAGGACCTAAAAAAATGAAGAACTTGAATCAACCAATATGTAACCAGCTGATATTATCACACTGAGTCTTGAAAATCCAGAGACGGGTAGGACCAATTTTTGCCAATGAATATTGACAAGAAACATAGACATATAGATTGTGGCCAGGAAGTGCCATAAATATGATGCCAAATTATATCTCTTCACACTCAGATAAGGACTAGGGTAGAGAAGAGAAACTGACTGAGCTTCTCAACAAAAGGAAGACACAGAGCTCAACACTCAGAGGCAACACCACAGAGAAGAAACCAGCTTTTACTGGTATTTTCATCTCTACATCGTATCTCATGCCACTTTATGAACCATCAGGAATCCAGTAGAGGGAGGACATTTGATAAATTTTTAATCCTTTGTCACTGAACTTGTTCTGATTAAAGCCAAAATTCTGAACAAAAGGTACAAAAGTAAGCAATCTCATGCAAATAGTACAAAGAGGGACAGTTAATGCTGTATCCAAGGAGTTCATTTAAATCTAAACACTATCAAAAAATAGTGGAGGAGTTGCTAAGGCAAAGACAATAGCTGAAAAACATCCTTAGCTCAATAATAAAGGGACTAGAGGAAAGGAAGGAGGGAGGGAAGAAAACATCAAAAAGAAAAAGAGGAGATACTGGCAAAGTACAAAGGCAAGTAAAATAAGTTGTATCTCTCTTCTTTTTTCTACTCAAAGAAATACAGGAAAAAACCATAACCACAGATATCGTATACAGGTTTAAAATGCAGGAGTTAGTTATACAACGACATAAGATCAGGTACAAGTTTATGTCCAAGGTCAATGGCACATTTTTCTTACTGCAAACCATATTCAGCAATGTACCTATTGAGGCATGGGTATAGATGCCAGCAAAATGATTGATATTTTAAAAAACAAAATTATAGCTAATTCTCTAAACAAAAATATTTTCAATAACACATTTTAATGTTATACCTGTAAAAATCAAAGTAATCAATTTAAATCATAATATGACAAGATGGAAAACATCAGAATTTCAGGTAATAAAAAACTCATATTTCTGTTTTCAATAAATGAATTTCCCTTGCTGAATAGACCTTGGTTTCAATCTTATTGACATATGTTTGATAAACCCAAAGTTTCAACCATGTTATTTTAGTAAAATGTCAATTTGCACATATATTCAAATTGCTTCCAGTCTTTTTTACCCATATGTTTATTGACTTTTAGCTTTTTCCCTGAAGTTCTTAAAAATTATTTCCCCATTCTTGAGATGAAGAGTAACTCAAGTTATGCATCTAAAAATTTAGTTGTAAGTAAGTAAACACACATTTATAAGTATACACACAATTACTATAGTGTAAAAAAAAAAAAAAAAGGAACAATAGACATAACCTGGAGTGATCTCAGTTATTTACTCTATGCCACCAAAACACTTTGTAGGTAACTCAATAATGCTCTTCCTTAGAAAGAGCCTCAACATGGTATTCTTGTGCCTTATTGCAGATTTTAATATACTTTTGCCTAAATGAGTCAAAACTGGTCAGCTCAGATAATGTTATCTACCTGCAGCAAATAGATTTGAGGAGATTTCTGTTATTTGGTTAATGTGTCTCAGAGCACCTCCCTACTCCATTTTTAACACACACATGGCAGCAGTGAAATGGAAGAAAGAATCTTTGAAGATGTTATGACAAAACACACAATTGAAAAATTAAACTACATAGTGTAGGGATCCTTTTTTCCTAGAAGAAAGTATCTTTCAGTTTACCCTGCTTCAAACCATTGTCCAGTGGTATTTTGTCTTTACTTTCATCACTTACCCTAAATTATGCCACTTGTAGCCCTAAAGTGTGTGATCTAAAGTGTGTCATGAATACCTCATTGGATAATGCATCCATTTTTAACAAGAAAAAAATAGAAAATGGTTATAAATTAAACCAGAGGCCATAAACATGAGCTAGGAGATGTAGAGAGCAATCTGAATTCTCAAATTCTTTACCTTGCATTGTACATTTACCCAAGGTAATCCCCAGGTCTATTGTCAGAATGTTTTTGTTAATGGCTAATATCCATTCTGACTGGTTGTAGTATCCATGCCAATTGGTTCATTATATTCAACAGCCTTGTTAAGGTAAAAAATATGTGGAACAAACTGCTCATATTTAACTGTATATGTAAGTTTTTTCATATCAATATATATCTGAGAGACTATCACCACAATCAAGATCATGAACATATCCACCATCCTCAAAAGTTTACTCTTGCCTTTCTGCAGATCCTGCCTCCTGGCCCTCCCAGCAGATAGCTACTGATCTACTTTTTATCACTGTACTTGAATTTGAATTTATTGGAATATGCACAAGTGATTAGTGCTTCTTTGCTTTCTAGCATCTCTCACTCAGCATAATTATGTTGAGATGCTTCTGTGATGTAAACTGTAAAAAGGGATTTCAAAAAATCTGGGGAAAAATACAAATAAAAGGTAAGTTCATGAGTAGATGGTGTGGTGCTGTGGATTAAGTCATGGCTTGTGATGCCTACATCCCATATAGAGTGTCAATTTGAATTGCTCTACCTCTGCTTCCTATCCATCTTTCTACTAATGCATCTTGGAAGGCAGTGAATGATGGCCTAGGTGGCCAGATAGATTTCTGGGCTCCTGGCTTCAGCCTGGCTCTGTCCTGGCTGTTGGGGGCATCTGGGGAGAGAACAATGAGATAGAAGATTTCTCTCTTTCTCTCTCTCTCTCTGTGCCTTTCAAATAGATGAAAATAAATTAAAAATTAACATTAAAAAGAGGTAAATTTATTTTGGTGTGAAAATTTTGGGGATCCATGTATAGTTTTTCTTAACACTCATCTTTTCATGAACTTTTTGAAAACTCCTCACATGTATGAATTTTCTCTATTTCTGCACCAAAATAAACTTATCTTTTAATTCTATTTTCCATGAACCTTTTAAGGTACCCTGATATCAATGGTTTATTATTTTGTTTGGGTGAGTAATATTCCATTGTTGGAATATACTATAACACTTATTCACCAGTTGTTGGACCACTGTCTACATATTTTGGGTTATTAGAGCTGCGCAGAGTTGAACTGTAGATGGATATACAATTGTTACTGTGTTTTGCTCATCTATTTGCTCAGCATGGTTCACAGTTCATTACAATGTTAACTCTTAAAAGGAGTATTTTTGTTTCACTAAGCATATACATATCAAGGTATTTCATCTTTCACTTCTTATTTAGACTGGGTCTATACATGAAAACAACTGGTCTTGCCAATCAGTCACAAGTATTTAAGTGACCTGAGCAGTCAAATTAGGAAAAATGGCTGTTGTGAGACCCTGGCAATAAATATCGCTTTCCACAGAGTTTTAATGATTTTTCCTCCTTACTTGCTCTTTTGTTTCTATTTGTTTGAGGAAACTTCCTAAACTTTGGCATTCTTAACTTTTCAAAAATAAAAATTAATCACAGCCTACTATGTATAAGTAAGGTAAGAATAAAATATACATTTGAATAGGGAGAGAAAACTTTCAAAGTAAGAATGAATTTTTTTTTGAAACTGGAAAGGTCTGTTGACGTTATTCTTTTAATTGAAAGCTATAGGATTGAGATGAGGCAGAATTCTAATTCCACTGATTGGCACTATAGGAGAATGCTCATATTTCACAGGTATACCATTATTAATGCCCAATCCGGTAGTCCTTTTTCATGCAGAACTCCCACTGGGAGTACCACATGAGAAAGAAATGCAGGATGAGACCCGATTATTGTAATTCACAAGACTAATTATGACTTTGAGTTTTCCTGGATAAGCTAATTCTTCCTGCACCCTGGGATCAGTAAGCACGAGAGCAGTCGCACAAGTGCTTCACTGCATTCAGCATTGCATATATTTATAAATAGATTCAGATATGTGAGTGTTCCTCAATTTTCTTTGTGATTCGTGTTTTAAATGATTTTGAAAATGAGAAAGGCAATGCCACAGGTAGACTTTTACTAAAGAACAAGAAGAAGGCACTTACCAATCATTTATTTTTTAGCCTTGACTCATTTTTCTTTTAAAAAAAAAAAAAAGGTCTGTTTATTTTTATTGGCATCACTGGTGAATAAGACTAAAGAGAGACATGGGAAAGCAAAGATTAAAGCGAACTTGAAAGAAAGGAGAACGACAGACAAATAGGAGTTGGAAGGAAAAGACAGAAAGAGAAGGACTGTTGTGAGATAAAAAGACTGGCAGGAGGGGGCTCTGCTCAATTTTCATTTTTGTTTGTGGAGAGCTTTGTGAATGACATAAAACGATTAAATATTCTCGAATGATTTGAAATCTATGTTTGATTTTGAGGTTTGGCAAATCTCACAAACACTGGTTCCAGGGTCGTCTATGATGCCACTATCAACAGACCCCTCCAACAGCCTTTTTAATTCAGTCATCCATTGTGTATCCATCTGAGGGAGTCTCTTTGTGGGCTAAGTAATTCCCATGTTGTCAGGCTCCTTGTCTTCAGTTACTTCCAGTTTTATGCTTTAGTCAGAAGACTCACATAGCATTCAAACAGGAAAACTCAAAGTAATAGACTTTTGTGCCTTTTATAAAGAATGGGAATCATGGGCACCTACCGATGTAGTAATACATTATATAAGGCCAATACTCCTTTTCATATGGCTCTAACACAGATATATTTTATGAAGTGCAGCAGCAAATGCTGAATCACTCTGGTAGAGATACGTAAAACAAGTAATTAAAAGCTGGGTGCAGAAAAATAACTATGCTGTTTGGTGATGAAAACCAGTTTTTAACTGGGAGGGGAAATCCTATCCAAAAAATCATGTGGAAAACTTAAGGTTGTGCCCTGGGAAACAGGCCATTCTAGAACACTTCCTAAGGCAGCTGTGGTGTCAAGAGGCACCATACTTTGTTATTATGCTATACACTGGAAGTAGCACAGTATCCTTGTGCATAAGTCACAAATAATTATTGTTATTTTCTGTTGACTTTCTCTCTAAGTGACCATCTTGTTTATTGTCAGTTCATCTAATATTTTTGCAAGAATACCCTTTGCTGTCACTTAATGCTTACCAGGTAGTCCTTGATGCTGATTAAATAGGCACCTGTGTTCTCTAGCTCTTCTTATGTGGAGTTAGCTATTACTATCATAAATGTTATTGCATATCTTTTGTGTCTACAATGTGTAAAATAGTATTTAATATAGGAGAAGAAGCTAACTGGGCTTTATTTGTAACAGCATATTTTTCTATACATTATAAAGAATATCACTAAGATGTGCACACTTCCACAGAAGGTATTTATCTCAAGTACTTACTTTTGGTTCTCTTTGCTCTTACATAAACTTAACCCTTGTTGATGCAAGAGGATTTTGTCTCATTGCTGTAAAGCATAGACTGTTCTGGGCTCCTTTAACTAAATCCACTGCCACGAATGAACTTAGAGCAGAAACAGCGAGTACAGCTGCAGTTAGGCTTATATCAGCATTTCCGTTGAACACATTTTAAAACTACATTTAGGAAATGCAGAGGTTATGACATGAAGTCACAAAACCGAAGCATGTGAGCGGGATGAAACCCTCTTTAGCCTGGCTTCCTGGCCAACGTAGTGAAGTAGATGGTCTAAAGAAAGAGGCTCAGCTTCGCCTCTGAATTTTCAGGAATCTGAAGGCTCTTTTGAAAGTCTTAAAATTAAGCGTATCTTATCTCTATACCATAATGGCATCTGTGGCCAGCAAACAAGCCTGTGAAGCTGGAGGAAGTTTCCATCCTAATCCTTTCAATTGCTTCTCCCTGCTTCCTCCCCCTACAGCCATAGATGGGCGCCATACCACTACAACATGAAAAGAGCAAACAAGGAAGACAGCTCGTGGGGCAATTTCCATGGTTGGCTTCAAGTAAGATGAAACTTTTCTGAGCTTGGGATTTGAGTGACTAAACTCTGAAATTGGTTTAGTAATTTTGGTCCCGACAAGAACTGGTCAAGATGAAACCTTTAAAAATCCATTTTTAATGTTATGGTCAATGTAAACAAGTGGCAAATATATCTACATTGAACATACCTATGTACATATATCTATGTATTTCCATAAAACATAGAAACCTTAGGGCACATCCCAAGGACTCTATTCATTTTACCTTAATTATATCTTTCGGGGACATTTGTCAATTTAAAAATCTATCTTCATTGCCTCATCATCTTTTTTGTTGAGTCTGATGGTAAAATCACATGTTGGTGTGTTTGTTAGATTACACTGGCAGTAATAAATTATTGTATACTATCTACTAAATGTTTTGGTAGACTCAAAACCTCAATATGTGGTTTTAAATAGCAGAAATTTTATTAAATCTTTTGTTAGTTTGAAAGTTATTTTATTTTTAAGACAACTTTTTTCTAAAACTTGGAAAATATAGATATTTGTTACCGATCTTAAACACTTACTTTGGCTTAGGACTTAGTTGATATTATTAGGGTTACTTAATGTTGATAAACGCTCTCCTTAAAAAGTGGATCTACTTATTTTGGGGACTGGGATTTTTAAATATAATGTTAAGGTTGTGTGATTAAATAATTTAAATTCTTAAATGTCCATTTAACCACTGCTAACAAATCTAAGTTGAATGCTTTTCTAAGTTCTTATAAAACTATTGTTGGTATTATTTTATCAAATCTGCTTCAAAAATGAATCTACCCACTGTGAAAGAAATGCTTTCAATAGAGAAATGGAAAAAAAGGAGGAAGTGAGAGTCAGGAGGAGAAAAATGTCAAGTGAATCAACATGATTAGTTAACTTAAATGGCGGATTCATAAAACTCACATTTGCAGATTTACACAATATATTCACAGTGACATTTAAATCATATTTTGAAAATCCTTAAATAAAGTCCCAGGTCCATAAAGATGTTTTTCATCTTTAAAAAATAAAAAATATAAAAGTTATCCACATAATAGAATTGTATAACTCTATTGCTAACCACTGTACATTTAAACAGTTCTTTGACAGAAAAACAGAAACAATTTGAATATTTGAAAGTTTTAAAGGAAATTGTATCTAACTGGCTGCTCTCTGAGATGCTTATGCTTAAGCTTATAGAAAATCTTGACTGCAAACACTACATGAATCATTTTTCTTGTTTTAAATTCATATCAAGGTCATTTTGGGCTTAACCCATTACGTTTACGACTCTAGGCTGCTCTCCTGGGCCACTAAGTTGTTAAAACTTAGCAGATCAAATGTTTATAAGAATAAATGTTAAATTTTTTACAAGTTGTAAAATAAGATATAGAGGAAGAGATCTGGTTCTTAGGTTTCTTAGTCCTTAGTTTTTAAAACTCAGGTCACACCAAGACAAAGCTGAGACCTCATCCCTACCTGTAGGATTAGCATCTATGAGTGATAAAAATGATAAGGGGTCTGTATCAAGGCAAAACACTTAAAAAAGATATTTGGGGAGAATACTTAGGTTCAGATGGTACTTTACTGATATGATTTGTAGGTGAGTCAATTTAACTTAAGAAAAATGAATGGCCTTTAGATATTAATTCTGAGTTTTTATAATGACTCTCTCACCAGTCTATGAACGTGAAGTGAGTTTCTCCTCCTCTCTGGTGTGCTTCATATGAGTAGAAAGCTTTCTTCATGCTTTTGTGAGAAGTAGATTATGTTGCTTTCACAAAAACTCAGTCATAGCTCACACTATTTTAACAAATGACAATTTTTCCCTGTAAAATAGGTGCCAAGGTAAAGATTTTACATCACAGAGAAAATGGAGGAAAATTGGGAGACTACTTTATTTCCTTCAGTAGTCTGCTACTGATGATGAAAACCAGGAAACAGTAATTGGTAAAACAAACCCCAAAGGAAGTTTTAGGTATCACAAATGGGGGAATATTTTTTGTCCTAAATCGCTCAGTTTTATTTCTAGGACCTAAAATACATGTCCCTGCTCCCACCCCACCCCAATCTGGCTTCCCATTTCAATACTTCAGCCTTATCAAAGTAAACAGGCTATTGTTAGAACAGAAAACCCAGCTCAGGCTGGAGGGCTGCTGCCACTTCCCTCTCTCACTCGCACAATTCGGTGCCAATAGCTTTTGGAAAAGGGAAGAAAGAAAGGTCTGCCACTGTGGTGTGTGGAAGTAAGGGGCACGGGGCATCGCTCCCATCTCTTGGATCTGCTCCTCGCTCCCTCTCCCATTTCCAGAGAAAAGAAATGCTGTTCATTCACAAAACAAAACAAGAAAATCTCTATAATTATTTTTGGCTCAGCTCCATTGAAATTCATTCTCCTGGAAGCATCTCTGGTTTAGATTAAAACAATGCCTGGCATATTCATTCTCTGCTCTCTCTTTCTTTCTCACTCACTACCCCTGCATGCCACCCACCCCCCATCTCCCTCTTGCTTTCTCTACTTTTCAGTCTATTTCTTTTGCTCTCTGCTCCTGCCTTTCATTATGTTTTTTCTCAATCGTACCAAAGTGAGGCTGCTATGCCAATGTCTAAGCGCCTGCCTAGGGTTTCCATGTCTAATGCCAGGTGTTCAAGTCTCATCCTATCTTCTGACCAGAAAACCCCCTAATGTTACATCACGCATTGTATTTTATGACAGCTGATTTGCTGATATGATGTCTTGAGCCCAAATATATATATATATATATACATATATATATATATCACTTATTATCCTGTCCAATAAAATTGGGAATAGAATTTAGTGCCTCTTCCCTACAACCATGTCTTCAAGACCCAATCCTCAAGAAAAGAGGAAACCTTCATTGTCCATAGTTGGTGGCAGTTATTAAACTTCAACAGCAAAGCATGGACAATTGTTTTTTTAAGAATCGAAATTCCATTATTTAGTGACTGGCAAAATTTAATGTATGAAAGAAGGATTATTAAGAATGATCTTTCTGTTAGTAACTTCAACTTTGATTTTTTTCCCCTAAGGTAAAAACTTTTAATCACTTTCTTCTTTATTTAGAGAAAATGATTTTAACAAATGGGAGGTAGAATTCCTCCTCCAGATAGTTTGTGTGTCCACTTTAACCAAAGTTATCATCTGTGTCATGAAGCAAGGGACCCTCTCTCCTGAAACATTCATTTTGGATCCTACTATAATGTAAAAATTTTATTTATTTATTGACTTAAATCTTAAGAAATTCCAATTTGTTGTACCTTTCCAATCTTGGGAGCTGTAGACATAAGTTGCTGATAAATATTTCCTAGAAAGAGGTGGATCTGATACCTGATTGCATTAGCATTAATGCGTTTTTCTATTTCTCACTTTGTAATTGGAATAATCCACTTGCGTTCCTTTCAAATTCCTTACGGTTAGCAAAGACATCCAACCTCTGGACCGGGTGCCCTGTGGAGTGTGCCTCCTAGTAGGGGTGCATTCCTGCTCCTCTGAACAATGAGTGTTTTATGTGGACACTGTATTCACATATAAGTCAGCCCTAGCCTTTCTGCGTTATCTTGACAAACAGAATCTAGTCCTGACAGTTGTCCAGATGTGAAATTCTCTGGGATTTCCCATCTGCCCAACAGCACTGAAACAATCTCATAAGCTAGGTATTTCAAAGAGTTTGGGAATCTATTTCCAAGACTTCATAAGACCCCTGATTACTGAACTCCCTTTAGTTTATCAAATAAAGAGGAGGAAAGAAAGAAAGAAAAAAAAAAAAACCACACACACTGCCACTAATTACACTGTAAACATTTAATAAATATTCTTTCTTTCTATCCTCTTTCCTTTTCAAAAGGAAAGGTAGTAATTTACATGTACTGTGTGTCTTCCCTTCCCTCTCATTGTTTTATTCCCTTTTTTTTTTTTTTTTTTCTGGCTTTCTTTCACTTCAGCAGAAAAGAGGTGGACATGTTTGAGAAGATAGAAATGTTTACCCAGGACATTTTCCCATTCAAAGAAACAGCCTGGGCACCTTCTACTTCATCTTATGACTTTTGTTAAGCCACTAATCTGGAAGCTGCATTTTAATTACAAATATGATAAAGGGGATACAGTAAGGAATATATAGCCCTTGATTCTCAGCCAAATGGAAGGAAGTTTAACAGCAATGCATGGTTGCAGGAATAGCTGTGCTTGGGATCCATATGCAGGTTCAACTCACACATTCAGGGAGTGCAATAAAGCAGGGAGAAAACAGCTGATACACAGAAGGGACCGTCTAGACAGGGCCCCATCAGTCTGGCTGAATTTGGTGCTGGCATCCCCAGCGGGATTGTAATATAATTGTTCTGGTGTCTGCGTTCATTCCCCCTGTCAAACACCATTCCAAATATACATCCTTCTCCCCCAACCCTTCTTCTTCCACAAAGAGGAAGCCCAAACGGTGCCATGCTGGAGAGGGTGTTAGATGGCTCAAGCCCAAGAAAATGTTATAATTTAGCAAAACCGTGTCGTTTACGTCCTTCTAAAAACCCCCCTGTTACGTCTTAACTCCAAATAGAATTAATTTCAGTCAAATTTTAATCATTTAAATTAAGAACAGAAAAAAACTTAAATGCAAATACCAACAACTTTAAAACATTGTACACCCTAGATGAAAGCAGATAGGACTTTCCCCCCTCTGTATTTATTAACCTCTGATAGGAAATTTAAAATCAGAGATGTGAAGGTATAAGGATGGACATGGGTCATAAATCCTAATGAAGAAAAAAACTAATGAAAACAATGTTAAGCAAAAGCATTGAAAAAATTCAAATTGAGTGCTATTTTTCTTTCTTGGGTTAAAAACTATAATTCTTTTTCTCCCTTAAGATTTTCTGAAAGTTGAATTCCTGTTAATTTATATATGAATGATTTCATAATTTTGGCTTTTTAAAATAGAAACCGGTGCTATATATCCACTGATTTGTACTAATAAACAATGTTTTTAAAGTATTCTCATTATAGACATCAAAAGGAAAAAAGAAGAAAATAGTTACTTACAAAATAATATGACACAAAAACACATCATTAAAGTGAATAATACTCAGACCATTGACAAATCACGTTAATCTAAAAACTTACAGAAAATTGAAATTAAAACTATCAGGTTCTTTTTTTTATTATTATTTTTAAAGGAAGATACAGGTTTTAGGATTGACCTATCATATAATCAGCATTTATACCACGTATTTATTTTCTGTTTTCATGTGTCACCTGTGGGCATTGTCAGATATTAAAACTGAGTAAGAAACTTATTTTTTTAACCTTTTAAAAAAACTCCAAGTAAAATTACCTTGGGAAAGCGTCTGGGCTGTTTGTTTTGTTTTGTTTTGTTTTATTAAGTGTGGGTCTATGTTTGCTCTTCAGATTTAGGAGGATTAATAATCTTTCTGTGGATGCTGTAAACAGAAATTTGTCTTGCACTTCCCGGCAGGTTTGAGATGCTAGATTAGGATCCCAAGTGAGCAAGGAAAGCCTCCCAGCCCCCACCAAGGACCCCTCCAACTGGAGAAAAATCAAAGAAAATACTTCAGGCCCTGGATCCCGCCTTTAGCCAGCTTCAGGAGCTGGGAGACAAACACACCAACCAGAACAGGACACAAGCAAGCGGTGGTGCCAGACACAGGGCCTCCACTGGCACAATGACGCAGATAACCAGCACCCAACCCACCAAGGAACAGGCAGCCACACTTTCTAGGTGGCGTTTATAAAATCCTCACGTGGCAAAGAAAGAGTAAGAAGAAGATCGAGATTGTACCTTGCCATTTTTAATTTTAAATAAATATCATTAACGATTTCATATTTTCCCTTCTCCGTATGAAATTGCTATTCTGACTTTGCACACAGCAACTAGAAACAGTCATTCAAAAAGACAACATAATAATATCTGAGCAGTGTCTGAAGCTGGGTTCTTTGCTTGTGATTGTGTTCGTTCACTTTATTTTATTTTGTTTGCTAGAATATGTATTGGAGGGAACATGCAAGGAAGGAGGCATACTGTAGGCCGCTTTGAGATGAAACAGTGTAGCAGACTCTGAGTGTTACACTGGGTTTCCAAACTATTGAATAATATCCTATGAGACCTCTTAGGTCTTAACTGGATTAAAATGAATATATTTGTGCTGGGCTCTTTTCAGCTAACTAATGTGCATGTGAATTGACAGTGTTGGAGGAGCGGGTGAGAGCAAGTGTACATGACACTGGGAGTGGATGCTGGGGACAGGCTGAGTGTGACTGTGAAGCAGCATGCAGGACAGTGTGGGCTGCCTGGGAAGAGTGAGAGAAATGAAAATTAGCAGGCCCTGGGGCCTGGTGCATTTTGTCCAGAGCCCCAGGAGCAGCTTAGTTGGGAAGATGAGGGGGGAGGGGTGGGTGATGGCGGCGGGGGGGGGGGGGGGTGCCGGAGAGAGGGTGTGGCGTGTGTGTGCGTGTGCGTGTGCGTGTGCGTGTGTGTGTGTGTGTTGGCTCTGGGGTTTTGGAGATGGCGGGGCCTTGGGGTTTTGTTTTGTCGGTTCCTGGTGTAAACAGGCTGGGCTTTCAGGTTCAGGGTGGAGTTCATGCTAAGGGATGGTCCTTACCAGTTTCTTTCTCCCCAGCTCTTTACTGTGGTTGCTCTCTGAGCATTGCTGCTGTGAAGCAGGAGTGGGGGGAGAAGCAAGGGACGGGGGTCTGTCTGCAGCTGCCCCTCTCACACTTGAATAAAAGAACTTTTTTTTTCAGGGGTAGGGAAGCTGTGAATACCTTTCCCAATAAGAGATGAGGCATATTGAAAACTATATTAAATTACCCTGATTAACAATTTAGCCACGAACAGGGGAGCTTTCGGAGATCTCTATAGGCAGGACTGGGGGCTATTCATGCCAGCAGCTAAGAGGTCGAAAGGTTTCTGAAGTTCACAGGCTCAGAGCCTTTGTTATGCTAACAGACAATCTCAAATCAGCTGCCTAGTGGAGTGTGAAATATAAATGATTCCTTGAGAACTTCCAATAAGTTGTCACTCTTGCTCTCCAAATACCAGGACAGGCTGCTAATTTCTAGCAGGCCCTTTTGCAACATTGCTAGCCCTAAATGAATGCCTTTGTAGTACAAATAATCTTTTCAAGGGAGCTGTCCTATCATCATAGCCCAAATGCATCTTGGTTTTGACTATTAAATGAAAATCAGGGCTCCGCCGTGCTTGACTTTTCCAAGCAGCCTATGTTTGGGAAGGGTGGTGGCAGCTCTCATGCACAACAAGTTAGCACCCACTGCAGGAGGGCCCTGGGCATTAACAACAGCCCACAGCCTTGAGCTACCCAACTCTCACCCCTGCTCCCTACCGGGAACAAAGCTGCAGAAGAGATTTACATGGCTTCCCTGAGGCTGGACTCCTTCCTCATTCAGCCACACCAACACTGCTCAGATTTATGGACCCTCTGTCCAAGGGGACAGCCAGCTGACCTGCCAGCATCTGACTGGTCACTTCGAAGCATCAACTTTGAGGATGTGGTATATTCATTCTCCCGGGCAGACAGGGCCAAGGGGAAGAGGGCAAGGTGTGTGGGCAGGCCATGGCCCTTAGTATCAGATGCCTGTGATATGATTTCATAATTTTCTCCTACGAAGCATACAAACATGGCTTACAATTTTGGGTGTGACCTCTGAGTGTGTTAAGATGGGTAGGAAAGAAGTCCCAGCTCTGTGAGTCTGAACTGCAAAGCTTTTACAACAAGGTTCCAAACAGCAAACAAGCTGCAGAGAAGGAGAATCAACATCTGTTAGGGACAGGGTACCCCACAGAAACATTCTAGCAAGAAAAGGGCAGGGCCAGTTTATACAGATAAAGAAAATACACAAAAGAGAGGACAGAGACCAGAGGAAACTAGAGGTCTGTCAGCATCCGTGTTCACAAAGCAGAGCATGAAACCTTAACACCAGTAACTTGGGTCCTGAGAATTTGAGGGTTTTTGACCCAACAGCCTCAACTTCTTTGCTGAAACACAGAAAGGTTCGCAGTATCACAGAGGCCTCTGCTTTTTCCACACAGAATGGGGCTGATTTCTGATGCAAGCAATTGGGGAAGAAAGGGAAGTAGACAGTGCTTTCTTAGGGTAAGTTTGTAAGCACATGAGCTGTATTTTCAAATATGCCCACAAGTACCTTTATAAAGCCAAATACTACAGTTACTCAGAAAGCCAGAAGACCCTGGCTTCTCCTCATCTTCTGGTTCCTTTAACTACAAGGATTTTTAAGAATATTGCATCCCAAATATTTGGGGGGGGGGGTTTGCTTGGATTGGTGTAGAGTGGTTGAAGTGATCGTTTCTTTTCTGTGCAAGGCATTACTTATGAGCTTCTATCATATCATGAATTAGATACAAATAAAGACACTGGTATAACTTCCACCAGTTTTGAAATTGTCATACTTCCATGTTTAAACTTTGGTTTTTTTCTTCTTTCCTTTTTTTTTTTTTTTTTTTTAAAAGGCAGGATCCAAAGTGCAATTGTAAAGGACCCTAGGATACAATTCCTAAACTCTGGTGGTCACAGTGGAAGAGAGGGTTCAGGAACCAGGGCACTGTCTGTCTTTCCAAGCCCTGTTTGTTTTGCTCAATATAACAATTTGCTGAAGATATTGCCTAGGAAAATTAGTGCAGATTACTGACATGGAAGGAGTAAAAGTTCATGGTTTCTTTTGCCAAATATCAGGATTTGACAATAATTTGTTATCTGTCTGCTCCTGCATTTTCAGAGGGACTGCTGCATCCTTGTTATTGTGATTTCAGAGCTAGAATGACTGACTCCCGACACATTTCCAATTATACTCCCCAAAAAGAAGGACACAGTGACAGCAAAAAGTTCCGTGGGTCTGATACAATGCGCTTACATTTAACTTGATGTCCCCTCTCCATTTTCAAAAATCAATTAATATTGAACTATGGAGTAACTACACGTTATTGACACAAACTGCACATTCAAAGGAGAAATACTGTCCCTGTG
The DNA here is from genome assembly GCA_949820135.1 of Sylvilagus floridanus. Taxonomy (NCBI): domain Eukaryota; kingdom Metazoa; phylum Chordata; class Mammalia; order Lagomorpha; family Leporidae; genus Sylvilagus; species Sylvilagus floridanus. The sequence continues at coordinate 11,009,948 of OX463246.1, read as the reverse complement.
CTTTCCAAATACTTATTTTACCACCTCGAAGTGTCCTCTCTCTTTCTGTCTTTAACACATCAAAACAGGAAAGAAAGCGCTTTTGTGTTATAACCACAGAGAAAACATTGAGAACATGTCGGCGCTGTGAATGCCAGCATCGGGCTAGGGCTTGGTTTGTTTTTGCCCCCGCGGGGGTATTTCTTCTCCCTTTGCTTCTGCGGTCTTTAAACTCTAGCCACGTTGAGAAAAGCAAGGGTTGAAACGAAAAGTTAGGACACATTGCATGAGACCCACGTTGTCAGAGTGTGAGTGTGATGACAGCGGTGTTGGGGCAGTACAGAGCCTAGAGCCATGGCAGCTTTCCACACACAGAATATCACAGCAAAAACAAAAACTAAATGCTGGTCTTGTTTACTCTTCCTTCAATGCCTATGATCTAAGAGAAAGGGAATTCCTGTTTTGGTTTTAGGTTAAAAAAAAAAAAAAAGAAACACACAACGCAACAGTTTCCAGGGTTGCCATTTCTCCATTGCGGGTGTGTGTGTGTCTGCAAGTGTGTTTGTATGCAGGCTTGGGAGGGTGGGCTTGCAAGTGAGTGTGTTTGGGGAGAAAAGACAGACCGGGGGAGGACAAGGGCAGATAACTTTCCTGACATATTAATTCTTTAGATAGCAGTAAATGAATGGCCCAAATAGACATTTGTTTCCCTTAATCGGTTTTGTGCAGGTCTCTTCCCAGCTGTGGCATATGCCTCATTTAGATGTGTATTTATTTAGAAGGGTGGGGAATAATAGGTGTAGTTTGTCTGTAGTCGCAGTTATTATTTAAAGTCCAAAGAGGTTACAACTTTTCTTCTGCTCCAAACACAAATACAAAGGTCTCTTGTCTATGCCTCTGGCTTTGTGTGGAGGGCCAATTAAAAATAAAGATAATATTCTAACTACAGGAGCCTGAGGAAGAGAAAGAATGAGGCTAAAAGGCAAAATGACTCCAAGATGGCTGCCTCTTCTTTCTCCCCCTCCTGACTGCCTGTTCTCCACATAGAAATTAATGTAATATTTTGTTTAGAAATCACATTGTAGGTCATTTGCAAATGAGGCAGCCTCTGAGGCACCACTATACCCATGATGCCATCGAGGTATGGAGCAAGATGAAAATGCAAACATTCAAATGTATTTAGGTTTGTGCACAGTGACTAGACTCACGCACACACATACACTTGCATGTGTGAGCAACACACACAGCTGCAAACGAAATAAAAGGCCAAAATCCTTCTTAATTCTTGGAACAGAAGGGCAAAGGAGGGCGCCAGGCCACCGCCTTCCTCCCCAAAGGTTAGGAAATGCACCGTTCCTGGTCTGGATTCGATTTTTTAAAAAAGATATATCTTACTGATGACTCTCTCATTAGGCAGACTTCTGAGGTCTAGGGAGACAAGATTTCCATAAATTATCTTTCTAACTCATTGCACACTGCTGCAAATGCAACGCTAAAATTGTTTTTATTTTTTGTATTTTTTGTTTAGAAGAGAGAATAACACCAAGCTAACTGGCTTCCCGACAAACATGTTAAGGGATTAACACTTGTAATTGCTGCTATTAATTATGATAAATATATGTTTTTAATCATAAAATCCCACCCATAAAGCTAAAATCAAAATAACGTAGGGAATAAATAAATGTATATTTGGTGCCTCAAACAGATTTATAGCAGGTTACCGTGTAGACTTGAGTGCACTAGGCAGAGAACAAAGCAAACGGCTCAGTTCCTGTAGGAAATATATTAAAAAGGAAAAAAAAAAAAGGAGAAAAAAAAACCCACAACCCTTTATCTAAAAGCCATCAGGGACAAGCACTCAATACAAGTTAACAAGCAGGAACTGATAAGATAACATTTATATGAGGTCAGAAGTCAAATGCCAGTCAAAGGCTTTTAACCTCTTGGGTCATGAACAGGAATAGTTAAAAGTGAGAGGTAGTTATTTATTGGATTTTAAGGGTACCTGATCATTGCCAGAGAATCACCAATGATAAAAACTAATTGGGATTTATAGAAAAAGAACTTTGTAGCTGTTGAAAAAAAAATTAACCTACAAATCCATGATTCTGCAATTGGTAGGGAGAGAAACAAACAAAATCCCTTTCTGTGGGGGAGAATAAATCTGGCGATTTAAACAGATTTAGTAACAAAATCCTTCTCAGAAACAATAATTCATGGCTAATGTACAGATTGACTAATACATTGTAAATGATATTTTATAAAATCTGTATTAACAATCTAACAAAAAAATAAGCATTACATAATTTATCTCCGATTTTTGTTCTTTTACTCTGTTTTAGACCTCCTAGACAGGATACAGCTCCAATATCACCAACATTTCTGGCCCTCATACCATCACTTATAAATTAAAAAATATAATATTCTAATAGCAATAATTTTAAAGCATCAGAATATCAGAAATGCTTAATTAAATTTTCATCTTGATCTACCCAGAGGAACAGATGTCTCTCTTTTATTTCCTGTCAGAATCTTTTTTCTTTGTTTTGATTTTGGTCTGTTTTCTCTTTTCTCCCAAACAGTTCCTGGTCCCTGAGTCCATGCTGGTTTATATTTTCAAAGCATACCCACCCCCCACCCACCCCTTTTTTCTTTTGCAATAAAAGAAAGCAGATCTAGATATTTCTTTCTAGAGAGAGATAGAGGGATTGTTGTTAGGCCTGCTAAGGCCCACTGTTTCTTTAAACAGAGTCCACAATACACTAGGCGAACATTGTGGATTTAAAATGCTTTTAAATATTTATCACTAGTATTTTATCATCATATTCAAATGACACCTGGAGTGCACTCACCTTTATTGACAATCTCTGTTCTGAAAGTCCATTTGCTTCCTGAAAGCCCCCCAAGCAGAACAAGGACTACCCGTTTTCATTCAGTTAATGTTTAGTAAAAAACCAAGCAACCTTAATCAGCATGCTGATTGCATCGTCAACTAACAAATAATTTACTACTCTGAGCATTGCATTCCATTAAAAGCTCATTAAATTTTCTGTTCTCCAATGGGAGGTTTAGCTTTTGAACTGCATGCTTTTGCTTCGAATGATCATTTATTCAATTTTTGCAATTTGTGTTTTTTTTTCTTCCTAAAGTGTAAGGTTAACATTTCAATACCTATATGCTGCAAACATATGGAAACACACAGCCCAGGGTTTGAGAATGTCCAGTTTGATTTATAAACTCTGTTTAACAAAAATTTAACACAATCTCTTGCACTTTTTAGAACATCCTAAAATAACTAAGGTGATGTATGGTTGTGTGTGATCCAAACATAGCTTCAGAAATATTAATACATAATAAAAAATGCCGATTCCTTTTTTAAGCTTGGATTTTTCTTGACCCTATATTATAGCTATTGTTGCTTTTATTATTTTATCTTTGTAACTAGCTGTTTTCTATTGACTTAGAAAGGGGCATGACACCATAAACCCCCTACCCTATGTGATGCCAAACTTAATACCTTGTGGGTGGGAGAGAGATGTTGGCTAGTTATCCTAGGAAATCCATGTTTCCTGAGGTTTGCACATTTTTTACGAACCCATAATCCCTTGAATTGTTTTCATGTTCAAACTCATCTAGGAAAAGTGTGTATTTATTATTTTTAATTTAAGGAAATGTAGGGAAATATCAGGCCCCCAAATTAACATGCATCTTTGGGTTGTTAATTGTGCTCATTGCAAATTTGGGTCATTTTGCATGAGTGACTCTAATGTGGGGCTGAGATTGCCATGCAGCGCAGTGGATTCCTGATTCCCCGTGCTAATCCTGAACGTGGTGATTGTGTCAGGTGCAGTCCTGTATGCGCCAGCAGCTGGCTCATCCTCATCAATGCAAATGAGGCAACTCCTACAATCAGAGCCTCGTGAGTGTGCGGCCTGATTGCTGAGGGCAGGCTAGAGCACTACACAGACTCTCACTCTCAAATCACGCTAAGTGACAAGACAACTGCAGTGTCCCTCCAGTTCAAAATCAACCTTTCGAAAACAAAACAAGAAGAAGGGGATGGCTACAAAGAAGAGGAAAATCCCAGTGTTGGGGAAGTGGACTCGTTTAGACAGGCTTTATTTAGATACAGAGATAATGGAAAGTGCGTTTCAACAAATAATTGTTCAGCTCCTGTTTTGTGTGAGATACTTTGTTTTAAGAGCTATAGGAGAGGCAAAGGTGAGGGAGAAACAGTCTCTGCCTTCAAGTAACCCTATGATTTGATTGCAGAAAATTGTAAAGATTAAGATAATAGCGGAACTATTATCAAGGAGCAGTTGCCAAAATCTTAAATGAAAACCTTGAAACACACTTTTGAGGGAACCACTTAGAGATGGCACTGAGGCAGGGAAGAGAAGAGCAAGGCTTTGGAAGCTTCAGGTTCAAATCCCGGCTGTGCCACTTACTCAAGTTCCTCCACCTTTCCAAACTGTGACATCATCCTCTTCACAATGGCAGAGACACCAGTACCTGCCTCACAGGGAGCTTTAGAAGAATGAAGTGAGGTTGCATAATAGCACACCAAAGTGCTGGGCACACAGTAAGGGCTCCGTAATGTCAGCTGTGATGATCGCTTCCTCCTTAACACACGAAGCAAGGAGGAGTTCAGGAATAACAACTGCCAGGGTTTGAGAGGCGAGTATTTGATCTGGCTTCTAAAGTCCCACTTTACATGTAGCTCTCATCCCGTGCAAGCGCAAACACTGAGAACCCTGAAAAGCCTTGTGTTTCCCAGTGGTGTCTGGACAACCCTGGCAACTCGCAACATGAAGGAGAGAAGGAGAAATCCCTGTGCCTTTCCTTTTCTTCTTTTCCAAACAAGTGTGCAGACTTCCCCTGCATTTCAGCCCCACCCTCTTTATTTTCTTGCCTAATCTATAAAGGAGGATTACCAGCAGCACGCTGCTTTGGCAGAGAGCAGATTCGGGGTGAGGACCTGTAGGTAGAGTTTAATGAATGCAATTTTCCAGGACTGTGAGTCATATTTTTAGCTCCATGCTGGGCTCCAGCATTGGCTCTTGAGACAAATGAACAGACCTTTGATCAGACGTACATGTTTGCTCCATGAAGAACCTTTTGCAGCAAGTGGTTGGGGGGGGAGGGGTGGAATAGTTTCTATTTCCCTTTTTCCTTGGTTGCTCTCCATAAATTCAAATTTCAGATAACTGTTCCCAGCCCCCATGGTTGCACTGCAACCGTGAAACGCACCATAATGGGAAGGGACAGTAGTTCTGGGCAGGAACAGGTGCACTTTCTGGCTGAAGAGCTCGGCTGGTACCCAAGGGTGCAGTTGCCAGCCCTTGCCCTTTGAGAGCAGGATGGAGGTGGTTACCCTTCCCCAGGGAGGCTGGGCCCAGACAACATCATAGACACCATATCCCCCCTGGAGTTACCCAACAATAAAACTGCTTCTTTTGCCAGACACAAAGAGGAGCCTGGGGTTGTATATTAGCAAACAGCAAAGCACATAAAGGAGAAAGGAAGGGATGGATAGGGAGGGAAGAAAGGGAGAGTAGGAAGACGGATGGAAAGGAGAGGGAGGAAGAAAAGTTGCATTAAGAGAGAAGCATTCACTGAGCTCTCTTTTCTGCTTTAACACTGCAGAGAGAGGGTGGCTGTTCAGTCTTGTCCTCATTTAGGCCAGTGCCAGGCGAGGATAGGCAGGTGGAGAAGGGATTTTGCTGTGACGCCAGGCACAGGTCTTTTGGAAATAGCTGGGAGTTTTAAAACCTTGGCATTGGGAGGGTGTGCACAGGATGGGGAAGGATTTGATCCTTTACATTCCTGCTCAGGACCCTCTCCTTCTCTTTGTAATAGGATTAACAGATATTTTCCTAAGCAGAAATCAAAATGTGTCAAATCATCGGAGACAGTCAATTTGTTCACAATGCCCACATTCTTGCAGGAGTGATGCAGCACCATTCAAAAAACAGTTTCATTTCCAGAGATACAATGCAGTGGAGAGGTAAACATTTATCTTCATAATCTTACCCTCCTTTCAGACTGCTTAATTCTTCCCAGTGAATTTTCCCTCCTCTTTCACTCCCCTCCCACCCCCGCCCCAGCTCGGCGTACAAGAAAGACACGTTGAGTACAAGAAAGACACGACTTCCCCAGAGGATTCAGGTCTTAGAGATCCTGATGATGCAGCCTGAGCGCTCCATTCTTCCTGGGAGCTCCCTGGGTGTGCTCCTGTGCCCTGCCTCACAGCCTCCCTCTTCCTTGCCTCTGCATCACTTACAGATACTCCTGTAAATGTCACTTCCTCCCGATTCCCTCCAGACACCAGCCCAGCCCAGCCCAGCCCATGCTTGTCTTTATTGTGGTCATTACCAGTGTTGCCCTTCCCACCCACACGGCCCTCCTTCGGCTTCTCCTGGGGGAGACCTCGAGCTGCCTTCCTTTGCGCCCCCTTAAATCCACTAGCCACTCCTCCTCCTGCCCTTTCCAACATTGTAGACCAGGGTCACCTCTGCACCATGAGTGACAGTAGTGGAGGAGGATTACAACTTCACATTGTTGGCGTGCCTCAGAATCTGCGCTTCATCGCCCTCTCCCCTTCCTTCTCTCAGAAACCCCATAGGGTTGCAGCATTGGAAGTTCTGAAGTGAATGGGAACTAGACCATTGGCGGGTTTTATTCTTAAGACTTGAGTGACAGACATTTCAAAACAGACTGAAGTCCTGGTTTTATTCCTTTTTCTTATCACTACATGTATCATTTTCCACATGCTGTTGGTGATTTCTTTAGTAACCTTTCAGGTGTCTATTTTTTCAAAAAAATTAATTTATTTGAAAGGCAGAATGACAGAGAGGGAGAAACAGATCCGTCCATCCTCTGGTTCACTCCTCAAATGACAACAGTCAGGGCTGGGCCAGGTTCAATCCAGGAGCCAGGAACTCCATCCAGATCTACCATGTGAGTGCAGGAATTCAAGTATGTGGGCCATCGTCCACCGCCTTCCCATTATGAGGGAACTGCTTTGGAAGGGGAGCAACTGGGACTCAAACCAGCACTCTAATATGGGCTCTGCAGTCACTGGCAATGGCTTAAACTGCTGTGCCAGATCACAAACTCGCAGGTGTCTATTTAACCACAATGCTCTCGTGTCAAAATACAATGAATTGGGGCTGGTGCTGTGGCTTACTTGGCTAATCCTCCACCTGCGGTGTGACATCCCATATGGGCACCAGATTCTAGTCCCGGCTGCTCCTCTTCCAGTCCAGCTCTCTGCTGTGGCCCAGGAGGGCAGTGGAGGATGGCCCTAGTGCTTGGGTACCTGCACCCACATGGGAGACCAGGAGGAAGTACCTGGCTCCTGGCTTTGGATCAGCACAGCGCCGGATGTAGCAGCCATTTGAGGGGTGAACCAATGGAAGGAAGACCCTTCTCTCTGTCTCTCTCTCACTGTCTAACTCTATCTGTCAAATAAAAAAAAATACAATGAATTGGTCCCTGCTACCTAGAAAGACCTTCCCACCTGTTAAAAATAGACCCCTTCTGGAGAACCCTGCTCATGCCACACTTCCCCCAGGAAATTCCTGCTGGTCCTCTCAGGAAAGTTCTTCTTTTGCCTCCAGCCTAACACCTGTTGGGCTGATTTTTTCTAAGATTTATTTTTATTTAGTTGAAAGGCAGTTACACAGAGAGAAGGACATACAAACAACACACACACACACACACACACATACACACAGATCCTCTCTCTATAGGTTCACTCCCCAAATGGCTGCGACGGCCATGGCTGGGCCAGGCCAGAACCAAGAACTACATCTGGTTCTCCCAGCGTGGGTGGCAGGGTCTGAGTACTTGGGCCATCTTCCACTGCCATCCCAAGCACAGTAGCAAGGAGCTGGATGGGAAGTAGAGCAGCCAGGACTTGAACCAGTACCCTTATGGGATGTCAGCATCATAGGTGGAGGCTTAACCCACCGTGCCACAATGGCAGCCCCACGGCTGGCTTTGTAATACAGATGTTGTTTGGGTCTACACAACCAGACCACAAGGCCTGAAGGGCAGAGCTGCTTTTCTCCTTCCTGGTTTCTCTGCTGTCCCTTGGAGAGAGCCTGACACAGGGAGCGAATGCTACAGTTGAGGGTACAGTGGGGAGGATACTCTGGTCCCTGAGCCTGGAAGGGACCCTGGTCCCTGTTTTGGGTCCATCAGATGACAGAGGCCTCTGACCACTCCTGGCCCACTTCCTCCAGCCCATTCCAACTTGAATTTGACAGTGATTTTGAAGCTTTCCCACATTAGAATTTTAAATATTTTTTCGTCTAAATTCTCATCTTTGGTAAATACATAACTAGATGGATTGTGAAGTGAGGGAATTAAAAAGCGCTCTCTTATATCTGAATGAATAAATCATTTATATGAGCTCTTCTGTTTCCAGGCTGGTCTGGCAACAACTACCTAGGCATTCGCACTTGTTGGCATGGTGTATTCATTGATTATTATTCTTAGTTTTTAAAGCACACTGACAAGTTGTTTACTGTGTCAATTACCATTGGTCTGAAAGGAAGTTGCTGAGCTACACATGTTTGTATTTAGCTTCCAGTCACACTTATTATTTTGGCTTTTATTTGCACAATGTATTTATCTTCAAAGAATCACCACCACCGCCACAACAAAAATCCTACTTCGTGTTCTAACGTTTTCTTAAAACCATACCCTGTTTGCAACCCTATCATTTCAGTATTGAATTTTTTTCTCTCCTGATAAGGCAAATGACACTTTAGCCTTAGTTAATGTAAAACAGGAAGGTGTTAATCTCATTTCCAACATGTCAGCTCTTCCAGGTAGGGTATTAATACGCCAGATCCCCTGCTGGCAGCCTCAACAGAGTCTTTCCGGCTGTGAAGTGAAGTCCAAACCTGGTAATTTTTGCCTCCCTTTATTGTATGTGCTCGGGTCTGTTTCATTCATTGAAAAAGATAGATCAGTAGAGCAGTGACTATGAAGAAACAAAGGAATGTTTGCCAACTATTGACTTGACTCTGTGCTCAGACACTGTGATGGATTTGTTTTAAGGTATTCACACACTGCAAACATTTGGGCGTGTTTGATGATCAATGGCAACTAGGTAAGAATGATGTAAAAGGCCCTTTGAGATCTATAACTTCACATCAGAGAACTCCAGCCCAATGCCCCCATTTGCTTTGCTTAATTTATTTTCTTTTAAACAATAACTAAGAGCTAGACACAGGGGAGTGTGGATTATATTGCAGGAGATACTTAGAATCCCACATCCAACAAGAAAATATACATTTTTAAAGTCACATGGGGAACAAACTTTCTGTTTCTACTTTTTCTTCAGAGTGTAAAGATGAGAGTATGTCAGTTTACATGATATTGAGTTGCTCTGGACAGTAGCAAGGAAATATATTTCCCACAGAAATGTTAGGAGTTTTTGGAACTTGTCTTACTGTTCTTACTCCAGTTATTTTAGAGGCAATTTCCAAAGAAGTAGGTTGCAGGGAGGAAAGAAAAAAGAAACCAATAATTAAAGTGAGTATAAATGAATATTAAACTTTAGACTTCTTGTTTGTAAATTTGATTAATATGATGTAAAGAAAATTTTACATGTTTCCAATTTAGAATTATTCGAATCATTCTTTAATCTCACATAATAATGGGATTTTATTTGCATTTCAAAAATCATACGAAAACAGATTGTAGATGTATGGACAAATGATTAGCTCATTTGAACTAAAGTGAGGAGAGAAACAGGAAGAATAAAATGGATGGCAGCATGGGCAAACACAGTAACATTTCCAGGTGGGCGAGTCAGAGTTCTGGGAGTAGAAGTGGATGGAAACGCTGGGGCCGTGAGGCACAGAACGAAGGTTGTAGCACACTGAGGGTGGATCTGAGAGCAGAGACTGCAATGATGAGACCAGAGAAGTGGTTTGCCATGGGTCCTCTGGCTTGCTGGTCACACAGCGCAGTGCTATGGCAGGGATGGGTGTGACTATATCCTATGTCCACCTTACAGTTGAGAACACCACACACAGCAATTGAGCCTCCTCTGAGCCCCACACAAGAATGTGTGTGCCCCAGTCCTGTAATTCTTTCTTTTCAAAGTTTAGGATGAAGGTTTCAAACTGAAAGGAAGGGAAGAAAGATGAACCAAAATGATGTGAACTAAGAAGGGAGTCTCTAGGGATTTCTAAGCTGTCAGATCCATCCAGAAAAATAAGGCAAAGAAAAAGTGAGAGGATAAGATTTTTCCATTCCTGTTCAAGTTAGTAACATGCACATTTTATTCATCCTCTGTCTGTATACATTTTCCCATACACCATTTTATAGTTATATAATTCACTTCCTTGCCCACTGGGTCAATTCTTTATCACTTTACCAGTGTCTTTTTGTAGCAGCGTTTTATACTCCTTGCCAGTGCAAGTACACCCCCAGAAGAGGATGACAAAAGGAAGAGAAGGTGGGCAGGGAAGGCCTGGGAACAGGATCAGTGCCAGCACCATGTCGCGATTGTTCCCTTTCCCCAGTGGGCTTGATTATGCATTTCCCCTTAAGCAGGAGGCCATGTGACTTTCTGTGTTTAGCTTTCACCAGGAACGTGGATCAGCTCTCCTAAAAATACATCAGGTTGAGATTCGCACATTGTTCATTGCAGCCACGTAACTGATATTTTATATATGGCCTCTTAAATCTCCTTCCAGAAGTGTAACACAGCTATAACCTGCATAATTTGTGCCATTGTTGACATTTTGATTTTCTTTGAAAACAATTTAGAACAACTTTAATTGAAGATCTTAAGCTTTGCAGGTTAGCAGGTTTGGGGCAAGATGTTAAAATGATGGAGAAAACAACTCATCAAAGCAGTCAAGTGGCTTGCATGAGATCATGCTACTGGCTGAGCCTGGATCACAAACCTGAACTTCCATTCTAAGCTCTGTATTCTATACATCGCCTCCCTTCTTCAGTTCATTCGGTATTTATTGATCACTTGCCATGTGCTAAGTGCTGTAGAGAATCACACTGGAATTCCTACTCGTAGATTTATTATTTATGTACTTGAGAGAGAGAGAGAGAGAGAGAGAGAGAGAGAGAGAGAGGGAGAGAGAGAGAGAGAGAGAGAGAGAGATACCCCAAATGCCTTGGGGCTAGGCTTGGCTAGGCTGAAGCCAGGAGCCAGGAACTCAGTATGGGTCTCCCAGATTGGCAGGGACACCCAACTACTTGAGTCATCAGCACTGCTTCTCAGGGTCTGTGTTAACTGCAAATTGGAGTGAGGAGCTAGATATCAGAATCAAAGGCACTCCCATATGGGATTTGGGCATCTTAACAAATAGGCTAAACATCTGTTCCTGGGCTTATTCTACTTTGTATTATTATTATCAGGTTGTGTCTCAAATAGTTATAGAAGAAAACTTTTAAATGTTTTTTGGAGAAAGAGAAAACCCTAAGTTAAAACTTGCCCTCCAAAACTAAAATCCTACTATGTATTTACTCCTATGCAACTACATAGAAAAGGAAGATCTTTAGTGATAAGTAGTATAAAATTAAAAAGAAAACCACCATAAAAACTGCTGGGCTTATTTTTCTGCCTGTCAAAAAATAAGTTAGAGGGGTGAACCAATGGCAACGGAAGACCTTTCTCTCTGTTTCTCTCTCTCACTGTCCACTCTGCCTGTCAAAAAAAAAAAAAAAAGTTAGGAATGTGGGCAGTAGAAGAAAACAAGGGCCCTAAAGATGCCTTCCTTAATCAAAGCAATCGTATCCAAATATTCTCAGTCAATTAACAAACACTGAGTACTTATTTCCTGTCAGGCACTGTTTTAGAGCCTCAGAACACTCAAAATGGACAAAGTCTCCACCTTATTCAAGTAAGCAATTTGGATTTCTGTTCTGCTTTCAAAATATAAGTGAGGCTGGCATTGTGGCACAGCAAGGTTATGCTGCCATCTGTGACACCAGCATCCCCTATGATGCTGGTTCTATTCCCAGCTGCTCTGTTTCTAATCCAGCTCTCTGTTAATACGCTGGGCTGCAGAAGATAGCCCAAGTACTTTGGACCCTGCCACACATGAGGGAGACTGGATGGGAGATCTAGGATCCTGGCTTTGGCCTGGCCCAGCCCTGACAGTTGGAGCCAGTTGGGGAGTGAACAAGTGGATAGAAGGTCTCTCCATATATTTCCCTCTCTCTGTGTTCCTCTGTCATTCATATCAATAAACAAATCTTATATAAATACATATGTACATATGCAACATGCTTTTTAACCATTCATATCTTAGTAAAACTGTCTTTAGATGAATGATCAATTTTCTTGGCTCTTTTTTCCAGGATATTAATTAGCAATAACTCAGTTGTATTACTTATGATGAGCTTGCAGGGCAGAAAACAGAGGACAAACAATAAAAAGTGAGAGATAACTTTGGAGTATGGAGAATCTGGGAAGGGCATCCCAGCATGTAATGCCACAATGGAGGGAAAAAAGTAGGTAGAAGGCTGACAAGAAAAGCTTTGCCTTCTTTTTGCCTAAGGATCTCCGGGGCAATTTCCTAGCTCAGGAATTGGAATTGGTGAATTTCAAAACATTACTAGAGAATTCCACATTTTATCAACCTTAAATTATAGCTGTCAAATGTGCCCTCTTATGGGACAGGTATTGTGACACAGCAGGTTAAGGTGGTACCTGGGATGCCCACATCCCATGTCACAGTATCCTGTGCTTCCCGTCCAGCTTCCTGCTAGTGCACCCTAGGAGGAGACATAAAATGATGGCTCAAATGCTGGGGAATCTGTGACCCATGTGGGAGACCAGGATGGAGTTCTGTGCTCCTGGCTTCTGCCTGTCCCAGTCCTGGCTGTTGTGGGCATTCAGGGAGTGAACCAGTGGATAAAAGATTCTCTCTCTGTCACTCACTCAGCCTTTTAAGTAGATAAAATAAACAAATATCTAAAAAAATCACCTCTGAGTCATCATTCATGATCAGTAGTTCTAGCCACAGAATTATTTAAAAAAGAGACTTTTACATGTTCTTACAGACTTTATCATGAGCTAGATAACCAATATGTGAGACGGGCTTACAGCAGTGCTGATAATGGTATAAGTTTAAGGTGGCCACACGAAATCAACCAAATGAAAGTAGTGCTCATGAGAAACAGGACTTTGTGAGAAATCCGAGGCAAAAATGTCTTTGAAATATTGTGGCTGTTTTCCTTAAAAATATCAGCAGTTGTTATGTATGGCCACATCACAGGTTCATGTTTGTATAACATGAAAACATTTTTTTTTAATTACCTGCTGTTAGTCAAACTGACTGGGAAGAAAAGAAGTGTTTCACTCTGCCCCTCATTGCTGCAAGTATGTTAGGTGGCTGCAGCCTGTCACTGAAAGAGGTTACTCCTAAGGTCATGATTTAATTGTGTTGGGAACACCTTGACTTGGACTGTAAGAATGACTACTACACCTGTTTCAGGAGTTCCATTAGTTTCTGGGACCCCAAGAGTTTTTCCATGACTTAGGTGGGACAGTGATATGGGCTCAGATGACTATGAGAGGTAGAACATATGGGGCCTAAAATTCCATATTAAAAAAAAAAGTCAGCATGATATACAGCTAAGTCTGGAAGTGAACTTGGCTGAAGCTTCCCTGACAGCCTGGTACCTTATGGGCTCTTAACAGAGTTTTGCCCACCAAATTTCCTCCTCTCCTGCCAGAGTGGATCCATACAAGGCAGGCTGGTGTAGACAAAGAGAACATAGAGAACAGATCCCACTATGCCTTGATTTGGGGTCTTTTGTGCCATCAGTGTTTACTGTGATGGGTGTCCCTTGTGGGAATGTAACAATGAAGTCAGACAAGGTCACAGTGGTAAGCAGACCACGGGCCCCCAAAAAGCTCCATGCCCTCCTCTCCCAGAACCTAAGGATATATTGGCTTGAATGACAAGTGGGATTTGCAGGTGTGCGGATATGGACACTGAGATAGGGAGATTAACCTGGTGGACTTACAACAATCATGTGGTCTCTTAAAATCTGAAGAACCAGGGCAGGTGTCATGGAGCAGAGAGTATCTGCGGCTTGAGATGCTTGCATCACACACGGGAGTGCCTGGGATCCAGCTGCACCTCTGCTTTCCATCCAGCCCCCTACCAGTGAGCACACCTGGAGGCAGCAGGTGGTAGCTCATACTTGGGTCCCTGCCGCCGCTGGGGGAGAACAACATTGAGCCCTGGCTCCTGGTTTCATCCTGGCCCAGTCCTGGCTGTTGAGAATGTTTGGGGAGTGAACCAGCCAATTAAAGATCTCTTTCTTTCTGTCTGTCTCTCCTCTGTCACTCTGCCTTTCAAATAAACAAAATAATAAATATTTTTTAAAAATTGAAACTTAAAGAAATCTGAAGAATATTTCCAGGCTGGGAGAAACATGAGACAAAAGAAAAAGGAAAAATCAATCTGAAGTGTAAGAGGGGCTCAGGGGACTTTGTGTGCTTGGGAGACAGAGTGAAGCTGTAGGACAAGGAACACAGCCCTGCCAGAACCTGGACTTGGCCCCACCAAATGTAATGTCATACTTCTGACCTCCAAAGCTATAGGATAATCAGTCTGGGTTGTTTGAAGCCTCCCAGTATATGTCAATTTGTCAGAGCAGCAACAGCAACAGGAAACTAATACAACCTTCATCCTCTGTGCTTGGATTCCAGTGGAAACAGCCAATAAATATGTACAATAGCCCATTTCCACATTCTCGTAAGGGCTGTGAGGGAAGTGAACAAAATAATGGGAATGAGAGTATGACTGACACCTGAGAAGCATCCAATGCTTTGAGAATGCTCCCATGCACGACTTTTGGTGCTGGGCAAAGACCAGCTCCCCCTACAGGAGTTCTGTAATCAGTCACCTCTGCAGCTGGAGACTAGGCGTTGGGCCTCGGTTCCACTAACTGCATAAGGTCCGGCTAGAATTTGATCCAGACTCTCAGGGTGCAAAAGGGAAGGATCCTGCAGGAAACTTCTTTCATCCCACCCCTTTTCCTTCCCTGTCCATCTCTCCATCTTTTTCCTTCTCTCCCGCTACAAGAGTTGGGCTGACCAGGTAATATATGGTACAAAAGAGCCAGCTTGTTCTTGGCAGCTGGAGCTGCTCCTTGAGATCTGTTCCACAATACGAGTTTGGATGGAACCCTAGAAGCTTAGCTTAAGTGTCATTCTCCTGCCCTCTCAGTTTGATAAACCACAAAACAGCCTTTAAAAAAAATCCTTTTCTACATAATCCATGGAAGTCACACCTTTGATTCCCTACAACTGAGTCCTCCTGGGAATACACAGCAACTATAGGGCTGAATCTGGGCACCATGGTCGTGGCCATGAGGGCTCTCTGAGAAGGAGGGGTTGGATGGAGGAAGAAGAATGTGAAGGAGCAGGTGATAAGAAGAGCCAGGGGTAATCCTCTGCCTGCAGAAGTGTGAAACTGCTGGGCTGGGGCTGTAGTCCAGGAAGAGCCATACAAACAATGTCCCTGCCCTCGTGGCATTTGCCTCGAGTGGAGGGGGAGTATTTGGACAGGTAAGGCAGGCCGGTGACAGGGAGCATAATTTCAGACAGTGAGGAGTATTAGAAAGAAGCTGAAAGAGTTGCCAGGTGAAGGCAAGGGATGATTTTGGATAGGGTAGGCAGGAAGGATCTCTCTGAGATACCAAGAATTTATGATTCACTCCCCAAATGGCCACAATGGCTGGAGCTGGGCCGACGCAAAGCTGCAAACCAGGAGCTTCTTTCAGGTCTCCCACATGGATGCGGGGCCCTAGTACTTGAGTCATCTTCTGCTGCATTCCCAGGCACATTAGCAGGGAACTGGATTGAAAAGTAGAGCAGCCAGGACTCGAACCAGCACCCACATGGGATACCAATGCTGCAGGTGGCAGCTTAATCCACTACTACACCACAGCTCCAGCCCCTGAGACACAGATTTTTAATCATCCTTTTTGTGATGCTCTCTTGAACTTGTCAAATACACCTCATTACATCTTTAGGGAGATAATTCCTTACACTAAGAACATTCTTTCATATCTACAAATTGACTTGAATTTTGCTGTGAATATTTGCTATGTGCACAAATACCAAAAGCACAATAAATAAAACAAAGGTAGTGCTGGTTCTGGTCACTTTTTCAGAAGTTTGGTGGACTAGGCTATCAAAGGTAGAAATGAAGCCAGTGCTAACAGAGAGAATGCTCAGCTTCAAGCAACAGTATTCTTTTTTTTTTTTTTTTGACAGGCAGAGTGGACAGTGAGAGAGAGAGAGACAGAGAGAAAGGTCTTCCTTTTGCTGTTGGTTCACCCTCCAATGGCCACTGCGGCCGGTGGGCTGCGGCTAGTGGGTTGCGGCCAGCGCACCACGCTGATCCGAAGGCAGGAGCCAGGTGCTTATCCTGGTCTCCCATGGGGTGCAGGGCCCAAGCACTTGGGCCATCCTCCACTGCACTCCCTGGCCACAGCAGAGAGCTGGCCTGGAAGAGGGGCAACAGGGACAGAATCCGGTGCCCCTACCAGGACTAGAACCCAGTGTGCCAGCGCCACAAGGCAGAGGATTAGCCTGTTGTGCCACGGCGCCGGCAAGCAACAGTATTCTACCATCATGTATCTGCAGGAGGAAGCTGCTGATTTTATGGGAGCATGAAAAATTAATTATCAATGAAAAGGTATTTACTCCAGAGTCCTTATATTTATTGACAAATAAATGATCTTCATCTCCCCAGAGGAAAGAACCATTCTCTGAAATGGTTTAATCAATTTACTGACCTGAGTCAAAGGTTTGGTGAAAAAAATTAATATACTCTCTCAGCTAGCTCCCAGGAAAGATAGGGCCAATGGGTTTTTGGTGTGTGAGCTTTTCAGTAGGGCAACTATCTGAGATATATTCCTCCCACCAAAATAAAAACATTCTCTCATAAAACATGAGTAGTCTTACTGGAAAATATGTCACACTGAATACATACACTTACTACTTCTACTTTCTTCTAAAACACAAAGAGACATTTTTAGGAATAAGAGACACTTTTAGGAATCACAAACCAGTAAGGGTAGAGAGAATGGAAGAGTAGAAGAAAATGAAGAGATATAGGTGGACATTAAGAAACCTATGTCACATACTGAAGTACCCAGGTTCAATTCCTGGCTCTGGCTCCTGATTCCAGTTTCTTGCTAACATGGTCCCTGAGAGGCAGTGATGATAACTCAAGTGATTATGTTCTTGACATTTATGTGGGGGACCTGGATTGAACTCTCAGCTCTTGGTTTTGGCTTTCCCCAGTCCTGGCCTGGCTATTGAGTGCATCTGAAGAGTGAACCAATAGATGAGGATTCTGTTTGCCTCTTAAATAAAGACTTTTTTAAATGAAGAAACAAATACACAAGCAACCTAGAGGCTGAAAGCAAGTGAGGAATGGTCTAAATAATTAAATGTATCTGAGAATACAAAACTAGCAGAGGGAAGAGCTGTGGATGAAGTACACAGGGTTCTTGGATTGGCGACAAGAGATATCTCTGGAACTGAGGTTGAAGGTAGATTGGGAAAATAGAAAGATTGGCTAAAAGCCCAAACACCAGACAGATCCACCAAAGATGCTCTCAATTTCCAGCATCCAGGCAAACAGTCTTCCCACTCCCACCTGCTACTCTGGCAGAAGATCAGAGATCTACTCTCTGGGAACAGTAAGAACAGTAAGTTCTTTTCGCAGAGTGAGGGTTGAAAGTGAGGACACTGCAAACGGGGAAAATAAGGTCTATTGAAAACTGAAAACCTTACTCCTCTTTATCCAGCTTTCAGAATAGTAGTTGACAGACTTACCCTCAACTGGGAAACTAGAGGATCTTCCCCATATATGACATGTTCAAAAGACAAGGCCTAAAGAGACTGGCAGTCTAGGATCCCCATTATACAGCCATGCGAGATCATCCTAGTGTCAAACTGAGGTTGAATAAACCACTATCCCACATCAAACCCCTACATAAATGCACACAAACCCACTGCATACTCCTACACACAAATATACTCATACACACACTCAGATTCACATGCATGCACACATAAAACAAACATACACACTCAGACACAAATATATATTTATATTTATATATATTTATATATCTCAGCTACACACTGAGATTGACACACATACACACATATATACATGCAAATATACTATTGCACACATATACATGCATCTGCACACTGAGACTCACACATGCATACACATACACACATAAATACACATGTACACATACACTCATGCACACACATGTACACAATGAGAGTGACATGCATACACACATATGTACACACATACACATATATTCATGCATGCACATACACAATGATAAGCACATACACAAAAACACATATATATACATGCACATACATCTATACACATCTACAGACACGCATACACATATATATTCACGTATACACATACACATATATACACATGCACACACATATACACACATCTACACAGAGACTGAGACACATACACACATGCAAACACATACACACACATATACACATGTACACATATACTCATGCACACTTACACATATATATTTACTGAAAGATGCCTTTGTTTTCTCATTTACCCTTTAACTTAAGGAAAAACAAATTAAAGTAACAGATAAAAGCAGCATGGAAAAGACAGATACTATAATATCAAGAAGAAAAATCGAAAAATAAACAAAAAACATAAATCACATCATTAAAATCCTTAGGTTAAAAAAATTGCAACCATGAGACAAGAATAAAATACCAGAACAAATAAGAATACTCAGAGAACAAAATAAGTCAATAAAATGTGTGTGTGTGTATATATATATTTGATAGCAGAATGAAAAATAGACTAGAAGAGTTGGAAGATAAAAACAACCCAGAGGGGCTGGCTCTGTGGTGCAGCAGGTAAGCCCACCATCTGCAGTACCGTCACCCCATATTGGGGCTGCTCTACTTCCTATCCAGCTCCCTGCTAATGCACCTGGGAAAGCAGTGTAGGATGGTCCAAGAGCTTTGGATCCTGTACCCACATTGGAGACCTGAATGAAGCTCCTGGCTCCTGACTTTGGACTGGCCCAACTCTGGCCATTAGGGCCATCTTTCAAATAAATAAAAATAAATCTTAAAAAGAAAGATGCTGGTTAAGATGCCCACATCTGAGTACCTGGGTACCATTGAGGGAAAGAACCAGCAAAAGGAAGATCTCTCTCTCTCTGTAACTCTGCCTTTCAAATAAATAAGTAAATCATTTTTTAAAAATCCCATTGTTGAAGAAAAAGAGATTTTAACTTTAAAAAATCCCAGAAAGTAAAAGAAAAACAGAGATGTAGAGTGTTTTTAAATAACAGACTTTTAAAAGTAGACAATTAACCTAGGAGATCTAAAATCCAAATTTTGAATTTCTGAAACAGAACAGAAAAAAAAATGTATATGGAAGGGATTTGTATTAGTCTTCTATACATGCTTAACAAATTACCACAAACTTAGCATTCCAGGCAAAGTACATTTTTCACTTCACTTTCCATGGGCCAGAAGAGCAGGTGCACTTAGACGGATCCTCTGCTGAGGTCTTCCAGGGCTACAATCAAGGAGCTGGCTGGAGATGGGATATTATCAACTCCTGGGGAGCTTCTTCTAGGTTCATGCATTGGTTGGCAGAATTCATTTCTGTGTAGCTTTCAGACTCATGATAGATTGCTTTTTAAGGTCTCCAACACACACACACACACACACAGAGAGAGAGAGAGAGAAACAATAACTTCTAGAGCCTCTTTTTTTTTTTTAAAAAAAAAAAAACTGTCTGTGTGTTAGGGTGTGGGGAGGGAAGGGAGAGAGAAGACACTCACGTCCACTGGTTCACTTACCAAATTGCTGTGACAGCTGGGGCTGGGCTGGAGATGGAATTCAGGTACTCAGATGTGGGCATCTTAACCAGCATCTTTTTTTTTATTTATTTTTATTTATTTGAAAGATAGAGTTACAGAGAGAAGCAGAGTGAGGGAGAGAGGTCTTCCATCCAAAGGTTCACTCACCAAATGGCTGCAACAGCCAGAGCTGAGCTGAGCTTAGCTGATCCAAAGCCAGAAGCCAGGAGCTTCTTCTGGGTCTCCCATGTGGGTGCAGGGGCCCAAGGACTCGAGGCATCTTCTACTGCTTTCCCAGGCCATAGTAGAGAGCTGGATCAGAAGTGGAGCAGCCAGGACTTGAACCAGCGCCCTTAAGGGATGCCGGCACTGAAGGCCAGAAGCTTTAACTCTCTGGGCCACATTGCTGGCCCCACTGGCATCTTAATCAATAGGCCAAATCCCTGCCCTTAGTTTCCTTGAAAGGCTCACTTAAACAGGTCAGGGTCACTGAGAATGATTTCTCTTTTGATTAATTAACTTCAAATCAAATGATAGAGTTAAATCTGCAAGATTCTTTCACCTTTGCCACATACCACAATGAAAATGACAGTGCTATCTCATCATATTTCAACAATATAAAGTGATTAATTCACAGAGTTGTGCAGGAAAGGGGGAAAATATCGTGGAATTTACGGTATGGCCACATACACAGTATATGAATAATGTTTATAAAGTTATAATAATATAAACACTAAATTGGTGTATATATATATACCAATTTATATATATATACCTATATATAAGGTATATATAATATATATACCTATATAGCTGTGTGTGTGTGTGTGTATATATATATATATATATATATACATACAAGTTAAGCCGCCACCTTTCAATGCTGGTATATGGGCTCTGGTTTGAGTCTTAGCTGCTGCTCTTTTATCCAGCTTGCTACTAATGCACTTGGAAAGCAGTGGAAGATGGCTCAAAAGGTAATTGGGTTCCTGTCACCCATGTGCAAGGCTCAGATGGAGTACCAGGCTCCTGGGTTTGGCCTGGCCAGCCCCACCATTGTAGCCATTTGGGGAAGTAAGCCAGTGGATGAAAGATATTCCTTTTCTCTCTTTCTCTCTCTCTCCTCCCTCTCTCTCTCTCTCTCTCTCTCTCTGTGTGTGTGTGTGTGTGTATGTGTGTTTGACAGGCAGAGTGGACAGTGAGAGAGAGACAGAGAGAAAGGTCTTCCTTTTGGCCATTGGTTCACCCTCCAATGGCTGCCACTGCTGTTGTACTGCGGCCGGCGCATCGCGCTGATCTGATGGCAGGAGCCAGGTGCTTCTCCTGGTCTCCCATGGGGTGTAGGGCCCAAGGACTTGGGCCATCCGCCTCTGCACTCCCGGGTCATAGCAGAGAGCTGGACTGGAAGAGGGGCAACCGGGACAGAATCCGGTGCCCCGACCAGGACTAGAACCCGGTGTGCCAGCGCCTCAGGCGGAGGATTAGCCTATTGAGCTGCAGCGCCGGCTCCCCTCTGTTATTCTGCCTTTCAAATAAGTAAGTAAATCTTAAAAAAAGAAAGTTTGTACATTGTAGGGACCTGGGAAAGGAAGTGACCTAGTTCTTTAGCTTCAACTGCAATAGATCTGTAGATAATATCTTAAGCTATAGAAATATAAGGGAGTATACAGCATACTATTTGGAGATACGGAGGTAAGCATGAAAAGACCAGCCAAAGATGGTGGAAATATCTTTGAGAAAGAGGACATGGAACAGGGAGAGAGAAGACATGAGATTACCATTATTTTAAAAAATCACAAGACTTACAAACCTATTTTATAACGTAGCCTGTGACTATATAACTCTGATGCAAAACACCAAAAAATAAGCACAAGTATAAATGATTAAATAAAGCAATTACCTAGAGAACTGACTTATTTTTTATACTAGATATACCAGTTATTTAATTCATTATATAAGTTCACTATAATATTCACTTTGTTGTTATGCTTTAAAATCAAGTTCACCAGAACTTAAACATCAAATGAATGTTTTCTTTCAAAGCTTTCCCCTGAAAAAGTTAGGCACTTAGTCCAAAGTTGTTGCAACTACCTGAAATATTTTTGAACTGTCTTTAGAATTTCAAAGCCTGTGGCAAAGTTCTTTAAATAACTTCAAAGGTATCAATTCATGGATTAAATATGTTAAAAGAACCAGAAATCACTTGCAATCACATTAGATTTGAATGGTCAAGCTAGATAAAGCTATTTTTGGTAAAATCAAGGCATGAAAATAAATCAATGCAACTGATTCTTAGGACAGCTTATAAATTAGTCAGAAAAGGGACTTCAAATGGGGAAAGGATTCCAAAAACATTTTGTCTCTGAAGCATAATTATTATAATATGTCTATTATTATAACAGACAAAATAGTAAGGACATTCTATATGGAAGCATATAAGCAAGCAACAATTTTTATTAGATACTTGCAGAAGTGATTTTAGGGGACAACAGTAACTGAGATAATATTGCTTGCCTGTGGTCAGTGCTCTTCACTCTTCTAAATCCAGGGGCAGAGTGTAGCATAGCAGTTGGGTTGCTGCCTGCAATGCCAGCATTCCGTATTGGATAGCTTGTTGGAGTCCCAGCTGTTCTGCTTCCAATCAAGCTCCCTGCTAATGGATCTGGGAAGTCAGCAGAAGATGGCTCCACTAGCTGAGTCCCTGTCACTCCTGCAGGAGGCACAGATGGGATTCCTGGCTCCTGGCTTTGATCTGACCCAGACATAACCACTGAGACCATTTGGGATGTGAACTAGTGAATGGAAGATTCATATTTTCTTTCTTTCTTTCTTTCTTTCTTTCTTTCTTTCTTTCTCTCTCTCTCTCTCTCTCTCTCCACTTCAAATAAATAAATAATAAAAATTAATCTTGAAGCAAAAATCTAGGCAATGTTGTACACTCACAGAACTCAGTACAGCTCCGTTTCATGTCTGTGGTTTATCTTCTTTTCTCAAAGGAGTTTTGTCTGGAAGCAAACTCCCACCTTTGAATGGCTTTCTACTTGCCACTGGATGAGTCATTGAAGAAAAATGAAAGAATTACTGCCTCATGAGCACTGATACTGCTATATCGATGGGTTTAGACAAATAGCACAGGTAAAGTGGTATCAAAGCCTTCCAGTGGTCCTGCATTGCTACATAAAATAAAAATAAATTTATTCTTAAAGCAAATTTGAGAGTGTGTTTGTTATTGTAGCTTTGACTATACTAACTAATATACCGAATTTTCACCTGAAATAAGGAACCTAATTTCTGACCTTTGAGAGAATATATGAGGTCTTCAAAACATCACAGGAAAAAAAGTCCACACTATGAAAAAAACTATTCAGGATTTCTTTTTTTTTAAAAAAGATTTTATTTATTTATTTGAGAGGTAGAATTACAGACAGTGAGAAGGAGAGACAGAGAGAAAGGTCTTCTTTCGGTTGGCTTACTCCCTAGATGGCCACAATGGTCACAAGAGCCAGGTACTTCCTTCCAGTCTCTCATATGAGTGTAAGGGCCCAAGGACTTGGGCCAATTTCCACTGCTTTCCAAGGCCATAGCAGAAAGCTGGATTGGAAGTGAGACTAGAACTGGTGCCTACATGGGATGCCGGCACTGCAGGGGGAGAATTAACCTACTGTGCCATGGTGCCGGGCTCCACTATTCAGGATTTCAAAAACATTTTGCATGAAAATGAACTCATAATAAGTTCTTTTAATATGTCTAAACAGGATCTAGTTTGAGGCACTAAGAAAGATATTGTCCACCAGATCAGCATGAATTCTACTAAAATTGAAGCAAGAACAAACATAAAATATATGGTGAAGTTTGGTTAGAAGAATGGTAAAACAGGGGCTGGTGCTTTGGCTCAGCGTTTTAAAGCCACAGCCTACAGCTCCTGTATCCTGTATGGGTATCCATTCAAGTCCTGGCTGCTCCATTTCCCATCTAGCTCCTTGCTAATGAGCATGAGAAAGCAGTAGAGGATGGCCCAAGCCCTTGGGTCCCTGCACCCATATGGGAGACCTGGAAGAAACTTCTGGTTCTTGGCTTCCACCTAGCCCCTGGCTTCCACATGGCCCAGCTCTTAGCCATTGCTGCCTTATGGGAAGTGAACCAGCAGATGGAAGATCTCTCTGAGTCTGTGTGTGTGTCTCTCTCTCTCTTTCAGATAAATAAGTAAATTTTTTCTAAAGATGGTAAAACATCTCAAAAAGTTTGTGAGGATATTGTGCCAAAGAAATCACCAGTTTACAAATAGATAGCTCATTTTGAAATAGCCAAGATAATGTTAAAGATTAATTCCTCAGCAGCAGACTATGCACAACAACTTAACAAGGAAAACAGTCATCTTGTCCATGTACTAATGGAAAATGACTGACAAACAATAAGCAACACTAGAATATATTCATCTTCCCCAGTTTTGATTGAAAAATTAGAGTGGAGCAAACTTTCGTCTCAATAGATTAAAAGGTTGTGTCAAGATCAACTGTGGATAACAGTAGCAGAGCTTTCAACGGACATTTTACACAAGTGAGATCAAGATCCTGAAGCGTTTCTTCCAAGAACTGTAACAGGACATAAATGTGGCTCTACCAATACAATCCTGAAGACAAAGCACAATCAAAGCAATGGCTATGAAGTGGAGTAAGTGGTCCAGTCAAAGCAAAAGCAGACAAGTCAAGAGCAAACAGTTGTTGTCAAACAGTTTTTTTTTTTGGGGGGAGGGGGGTGAGGGATGCTCAAGGCATTTTGCTGGTTAACATTCTGAAGGATCCAACAGTGACAGCATCTGCTAGTTATGACAGTGTTATGAGGAAATTAGCCAAAGTTGCAGCACAAAAAATGCCCAGGAGAGCTTTACTAGAGAATCTTTCTCTACCATGACAATGCCCCTGTTCTTTTCTTCTCATCAATCATGAGCAACTTTCTAAGAGTTTCCAGGGTAACTATTAGGCATCCACCTCACAGTCTTGATTTGGCTGTTTCTGACTTCTTTTTGTTTTCTAATCTCAAAAAAATTTTCAAAGGGCCCTTGCTTTTCTTCAGTTAATAATGTAGGAAGACTGCATTAATATGGAAAAATTCCCTAGATCTTCCCTCAGGGTGGGCTAAATGGCCAATATCATCACTGACAAAAGTGTATTGAATTTGATGGAGATTATGTTGAGAAATAAAGTTTATATTTTTTATTTTCATCTTTTAATTCTATTTTTTTCTATGAACATTTGAACTCCCTTCCACATACAGAGGCACATCTTAGACTCTTGGCCCAAAAAAGTCTAATTTTTTTGTCCAATGTTACTACTTCTCCTGCATCCTCTTCTGGAACTCAAGAGACTGAGACCACCCACTCTGGCTGGGGTTTTAGAAATGACCCACGGGTCTGACCCTTATTCCTATCTTGCAGATCATAGGCTTTCTTTGGACTTTCAGGCTGAGAAAATAATGTATGTTGTGAATATTTCACGTGCTTCAAAGCCCAATGAAAGATTGGTGTTAAATTTAGATTTACCCTTTGTAGGGAAGGAATTTTCTTTAGTTAACTTGAAAATTGTTCATTCTTAATGAAAATATTAAAACTTCAAGTTGTGTGGTAGGTAGTGATGCACTGGTTTTTGAGAGCTGGTTGTCATATTTTCAGGAACTTTGAAAACTGTTTGTTAAACATAGGTATTATCATAAGATAAATTGTGCAAGGGGTCTTCAAAAAGTAGAAAAAGTTATATTATGAAAGAACTATGCATGAATTTTAAGATTTTTTGCACCAAAATAAGCTTATCATTTAATTTAGTTTTTCCATGAACTTTCAAAAATCCCTCATACAAACTTAGAATTAAATAAACCATCTTAAAACAAGGCTATGGTTGGTGCTCTGTGTAGCAGTTGGGATGCCTGCATCTCATATCAAAGTGATTTTGAATCCTGGCTCCACTTCCATCTGCCAATGCATATCCTGGGAAGTAGCAGGTATGGCTCAAGTACTTTGGTTCCTGCCACACGCATAGGAGAACCAGGTTCAGGTCTAGGTTCATGGCTTCAGCCTGGCTCAGCCCTAAATGTGGTGGGCATTTGGGGAGTGAACCAGTGGATGGAAGGTCTCTCATCAGCAATGAATTTGAGTTTCTGTTGTTCCACATGCTTGCCAGCAATCAGTATTGACAGCATTTTTGGATTGTATCCATTAAATAGGTGTGTAGTGGATCTCACTGCTGTTTTAATTTGTATTTCCCCAGTAACAGTGATATTGAACATCGCTTTTAACATTTTATGTGCTTACTTGCTATCTGTGTTTCTTATTTAGCCCATTCACATTTTTTATATAAATCATATTCCAGCCCTAATTTAGCCTGGTTGGTATTTTCATAATGTTCCAACTCTCTGTCTCATCCTTATACACAATGTCTTAGATTTCTTTTAGTGGTTTAACCTCTTTCTTTAGCTACACATTTTTATTACTTTAACTATCATAAGACACTCTTACTGCCAAATTTTTAATGTGAGGACAAAAGAGGCAATTTAATTGTTGTTTCATAAAAGTCCTAGCTGAATATTTTTTCTTTTATTAAAAATATTATTCTATTGGGGGCTGGCATTGAGGCATAGCAAGAAAAGTCTCTGCCTGCAATGCTGGCATCCCATATGAGTCCTGGTTAGAATCCTGGTTACTCCATTTCCAATTCAGCTCCCTGCTAATGGCTTGGGAAATGCAGCAGAAGACGGCCTGAGTGCGTGGGTCCCTGCTACACATATGGAAGACCTGGAAGACACTCCTGGACCAGTCCCTGCCATAGCATCCATCTGGAAAATAAACCAGTGGATAGAAGATTTCTCTCTCTCTCTCTTTCTCTCTCTCTCTCTCTGTAAATCTTTCAAATAAATAAATAAATCTTTTAAAAATGTATTATTCTACTTAACTCTAGCCATACCTCAAATATATGAAAACTGCTTGACCTGTTCATAGGTTTCCATTCACTCTCCTGATGTTTTCTTTTAAGCTTTTGTTTAGTGCAGTGGTTCCCAAACGTTGGTGTGTATCAGAACCTCAGAAAGTCAAAAAAGAACACAGTGGTCTAGGTTCATTGAGTTAGGAGAGGGCTTGGGCCTTTGTATTTTTATCAAGAACCCCAGGTGTTTCTGATACCAACAAAAGTTTGGGAACCACTGGCTTGGAGTTTGGCGGAAAGGTGAAGGTGAGGCACTGTCTCCAGCTGAGGGCTGATCTAACCCTGAACAGGAAGCATGATCAGCCCGTCTAGACACTGACAATAGCTTCAGAGGCCAGGGCTGCTGTCTGGCTAAGTTCCCAACCTGATAGTTTACTGGGGTTTGTGTGCAAGATTTTTTTTATCTAGAGCTGAAATTGAACATCAGTAGAATATTTTTATAGCACAAGTTGCTATAAAAATCAGTTTATTCTGTAGAGTTCACCAAAGGAACATTTTTAAGCCATCTGGACACATTGTACCAGGTTAAATTAAAACTGTTAAAAGCTGTGCCCCAGAATTTGCATTTTAAGAAGTACACTATAACATAGAGGGCAGACAATCCATACATCTTTTCATATTACTGGTTCACTACTCTTCTATACAATAAAAATTAAATGGCAGTTATTTTTATTCTTACAACAAAGCATTAACCTAAATTGAGAAGCCCAGATTCAACAATACAGCATTTTCTATAACCAGAAAGCAACTATTTCTCAGGTACTTTTTCTTTAAAAACTCAAGTCTTCGTGTGCTTTGTGTCCTAAGCTATGTCTAATATTCAATATAACTTAAGAGGGCACACTTCCATTCCAAAGAAAAACTTCATCACATTCAAAACATTATTTGCATATTCATAAGATTCCACCTTCAGGCACAGACATGAGCTCTTTTTCTTGCAAACTATTACATCAATAGAAATATACAAATAAGCATCAAGAAAAATGCGAATAAGGATATTAAATGAAAAAATGTTCACTCACCAGTGCACAGTTGAATATCAGGTGGAGAGTATGCTTGCCTGATTACAAAGTAAATTTTAAAGGGAAATAATTGTACTTATTGTTCATCTAAATATTTAATCGCCATTATTAACAATAATTGCTAATACTGATGAGTGTACTTCTGAGCAATTGTTTGAATTTGCTAGAAAATAAACTAATATGACTTCTTTGGAAAATATATTTAAATTTTACCTGAGGGGCTATATTTTTTAAATCAAAATAACATACCAAGGCTAGGTTGAAAGCACTTTGCTTTAACAAAGGTCTTTCTAAACTCAACTGTAATCTAGAAATGAGTATTTTCCTATGAAAATACAAAATATCAAATACTTGAGCCTTGTTTGCCAGAAAACATTTCATTTTATCAGTAACTAATGGTCACTCTCCTGAGATATTCTATTTCCTTAAACTTTGGCTGTGAGGATGGTTTCATCATCATTACCAGCAAACAAAGATTTTCCTTCTTTGAAGAAATTTAAATTTCTCCTCTTAATCTCATTTTCAGCATATATGACAGTATCTATTCTTTGTGGTCAGTTGGCCCACACCAGATCATTTTGGTCTTTCCTACAAGTTCAAAGGGATCGTCTTCCATTTACTTAATACTATCCTGGAAAGCCAGAAATACATGAAACCACCCAAAGTCTTAATGGCTTTGATTCATTAATCTCTGAAAAATATTTCTATTTCATCCCCCACTGAAGCACTAAGTGTTGCAGTGTGGCACACAGAAAGCATTTTGAACATGTGTAGAACAAAAACTCTGGCTGGCCAGTATTGTGACACAGTGGGTTAAGCTGCTGCCTGTGACACTGGTCACTACCGACTGCTCCACTGCCAACCAAGATTCCTGCTAATCACCTGGGAAAGCAATGGAAAATGGCCCAAGTGCTTGGGCCCCTACTACCCACATAGGAGACCCAGGTGGAGTTCCAGGCTCCTGGCCTGATCCAACCTGGCCACCCATTTGAGGCAATTATTTGGGGAGTGACCCAACAAGTGGAAGAACTCTCTCTCTGTCTCTCTGTCTCTCTCTCTCTGTCTCTCTCTCTCTGTTTCTCCTTCTCTCTGTCTTGCAAATAAAAAGATATAACTTCTAAATAAATGAACACAAATCCTATTAATGTGGAAGATCCTTCCTAAGTCACTTTTAATGTATAACATTTCTAATTAATAATTGACTGATTAGGAACAAAAGATATCCTCCACAGTGAAACAAGAAAGTTGACTTTAACATAATCATGTAATTCCATTTCAACAATGCTAAGAAGTCAGTTGAGGTGAGGTTATCTAACAACTGTCATGAAGGGAGGCTGCCAGGAGTTATTGCTAGCTTAAGAAGCCACAGACCTTATGCTGCAGCTTACAAAAATGCTGATGGGTGGGTGGGTCCCAGGTCATTATCATGGTGTCTAAGCTTAGAGCTTCTTTAACTTTACATTTAACCTCAAGCTCCCCTCCCCCACCCCCTAAGAAACCAGTTTCAGGGATAGCAAAGCCCTTCAGCTGTATTTTCATCAGGATTCAAAGTTGGTAGGTAGGGTCACCATGACTCAGGCTTGGAATACATTACAGAGTGGCCTGAGAGCATTTCTGCACAACTGTTGAAGGTGTTTTCTGTTAGATTGTTAACTCTCCCTGGCATCAGAGCACACAATATTCACCTTATTCTTATGGTTTCCTTACCATAGAGTGGTTTTAACATTCTATTTCTCACCTATGAGACCCTTGGTGATCCTGCTCCCACACCTCTTATAAGCTACTTTCCCCATTCATGCTCTGCAGGTACAAGTCTATTATTCACATCTATTAACTAGACATACTGAAAAGGACTTTACATTTTCTTCAGTACACATATGGAACACTTTTCTCAATTTTAAGTTCTCTTATGCATGCTAAGACTTCGATACACACAGGCTACAAGTGAGAAAATAGACTACATTTAACTTAATTAAATTCTTATTGTCATTCTCAAACACCAATTTTAAAGTATTGAATGTACCTGAACTGTAAATATTTTTTAAATAAAATAACCAACTCAAATGATATATGTAAAGAAAATATCCAAACCTCTCATGTGTATTTCAAAAGAAATAAAATCCTCTAATGAGAGTTATTGTTGAAACTATATTAGTGTTTAGTGGTTAAACCAAGTCATAACACACTGCAGGTCTTTCCTGTACGTCCTACATTTCTCAGCAAGAATCTATCTTTTTGCTCAACAACTTTATGCTTAATTCACAAAAGAAAAATGATTTCACCACTGATAAGTAAACTAAAAGTTAGCTTTAAAGGAACAGTAACTATTTCATAAATGAAATGAAGAGAGTAATTTTCATTCTTGGGTATCAAGAGAAGTTTCAAGTCTGCAAT
The DNA here is from genome assembly GCA_949820135.1 of Sylvilagus floridanus. Lineage (NCBI taxonomy): Eukaryota > Metazoa > Chordata > Mammalia > Lagomorpha > Leporidae > Sylvilagus > Sylvilagus floridanus. The sequence continues at coordinate 10,979,668 of OX463246.1, read as the reverse complement.
TTCTTTGCCTAAAATGTATAAAGTTACTTTATAACTATTCCCATATGAGACTATGACAACTGTAAGAATTGGGATCCTTTACTCTCCAGATCTGAATAAAAGATCAACTTATTTGGGCCTGAGCACCCCATGGGAGGGATTTTGGTATTTTGGTCCCTGAAAAAGAATTATTAGTTCAAGATCAGAATCAGAAGGTGATTCCTGCTATACATAATGTGTGGGGATGAATGTCCATATAAACTTATCTGTTGCACTTAAATAAATCACTGCTGAATTGATTATAATCCCTCATGAAAGCTAACTTCATGATCTGTAACCTATGTAGAAATATTGATGAGTGAAATTTGGTTTCAGGCTACAGCTCTTTTATATATTCTGCTCCTGTTTGTATCTTTGCATCTTAGACTTTATCTGGACACTAAGGAGAAAACAATCCAATCACCAACAAAAACATCCCTTCACCATCTCTAGGGTAGGCAGATGGCAGAACCCCAGACAATCAAACTGGGCTGATTAGTTTCATCAAAACTTTTGGTTCAAATTGTTTTAGGATGTTTTCTGAGCTTACATATGAAGATACATAAAAGATATTTAAAATTTAAAATTTGCAAATTAAAAGACTAAGATGACTACTTAAGTTTTGCCAAAAAAAAAAAAAATGACAGGCATTGTGGGAGAGACAGTTAAGCCAGAGCTTGCAATGACAGCATAGAACACTGGAGTGCCTGTTAGACTCCTAGCTGCTCAGCTTCCAATCCAGCTCCCTGCTGATGTGCCTTGAAAGGCAACAGAAGATGGCACAAGTACTTGAGTCTCAGCAACTAACGTAGGAGACAAGATGAAGCTTCTGGACCCTGACTTTGGCTTAGCCCAGCCCTGTCTGTTGTGATCATTCTGGGTAGTGAACCAGCAGATGGAAGATCTGTGTGTGTGTTTCTTGCTCTCTCTCTCTCTGCAGCTATACCTTTCAAATTAATAGTAAATTTTTTATCTTTTTTTAAAAAGTATTTTCAGAGGATGGTGTTGTGACATGGTGGATAAAGCTGCTGCTGCGATGCTGGCATCCCATATGGGCACCAGTTCAAGACCTGGCTGCTCCACTTCCAATCAAGCTCCCAAATAATGTGCCTAGGAAAGTAGCAGAAGATGGCTCAAGTGCTTGGATCCCTGCACCCACATGGGAGATCTGAAAGAAGCTCCTGACTCCTAACTTTAGCCTGCCCCAGCCCCAGCTGTTGCAACCATTTGGGGAAAGAACCAGCAGACAGAAGATCTCTCTCTCCCTCTCTCTTTCCCTCCGTGTGTGTATGTGTGACTCTGGCTTTCAAATAAATAAATTTTAAAAAAAATAAAGTGATTTCAAAACATTCATCACTGAAAATACATTCCATGGCCCACTGGGAAACAGTAGAGCAGGGAAGAAACAAGGAATTTGATCTGATGAATTTGATTAATGGTTATATTAGTCATTGCTAGTCACATTGAAAGATACACAAGCAAGCAACTGAATGAAAAGGCTTTATCCTGTCCGTGAAGAAGGCAGAGTTGTACCAGGAAATGATGAGAGATCTGAGAAGTTCTTTGGAAACATATCTCCTGCTTAAGCCCCTTAATTTTTTAGATTGTCTAATTCCAGAAAGGAAACCAAAAATATGAATATATTTTAGATAAATTTACTCTCTGTTCTTTGAAAATTTTGTCATGTAATTAGTATTTAAAAATATTTTCTTAAACTTTGGATTAATATATGATACTTGTACATTAGAAATGTACAATGGGATACAGTGTAATGTGTCAACACATACAAACAGCGTAAGGCAATCATATCAGGACACTAGATTTCCCATCATCTTACCTTTTCATTGTGTTTGAAGCTACCAGCTCTTCTCTTTCTACTGGATTATACAGTATATAATCCATTATTGTGAATGCACCTGTTACCTCTACCAGATTGTGCTTTGATACCAGTTATGCAATCTCCCCCACCTCCAACCTTCCAAGCCTCCAGTAATTGCTATTTTAAGTTCAGATCAACTATTTCTATTTAACTTTCACATATGAGAGAGAATTTGTAGTATTTGTGCCTAGCTTATTTGCTTAACATAATTATCTCCAGTTCTATCCATTTGGCTATAAACATCAGCATTTCACTCCCTCTTTATGGCTGAATAATATTCCATTGTGTATTTGCATATATATATCCATTGTGTATATATCCATCCATGGACATCTAGGTTGATTCCATACCTTGGTTATTCTGAATAGTGCTGCAAAGAATACAAGAATGCAGCAGTTAATTTCATATGCTGTTTCATTTCCTTTGGATATATACCTAGAAGTGGAATAGCTGGGTCATGTGGTAGTTCTATTTTTAGTTCTTTGAGGAGCCCCCATTTTGTTTTTCATAATGGCTGCACTAATTTGCATTCTACCAACAGTGTATAAGGGTTCTCTTTTCTCCATATCCTTATTAGCATTTATTCTATTTTGTCTTTTTGATAATAGCCATTCTAACACCCATTGTTCTCAATGTATTCTGAGAAATTGAACGGGAGAGAATCCTTCTAAACTCATTCTATCAGAGCATCGTTCAATTCCAAAACCAGGCCAAGGACACAACAAGAAAACTATAGGCTAGTATCTCTGTTGAGTATAGATGCAAAAATTCTCAAAAAATATTGTCAAATTGAATCCAACAATATATCAAAAAGATCACTCATCATGATTGAGTAGGATTTATCCCAGGGATCAGGGATGGTTCAACAAACACAAATCAATAAGCACAATATATCACATCAACATAATGAAGGATAAAAATCATATGATGATTTCAGTACATGCATAAATCATTCAATAATTAATTTTTTAAAAGTAATAAATATCTGTAAAAGACTGCTAAGGACAGAAGTGAGGACCTTGATAAAAGCTTGCAATGGCTATCAGCTCCAATCCAATGCAGTCATCCTTCAGCTTCATGTTTCATAACCCCCTTGGTCTCCTTTTTACATATTCCTAGTGCATTTACAAAGAGTAATCAAGTAATATTTTTATTTTGTCTTTAACTTTACAAAAAGAGTATCATGTTATATGGCTTCTCTACTTTTCACCCTAAGGTGTGTTACCAATGAGCTCTCTTATATAACTTTCTCAGATGTTAAGTAGGGCAATGAGTGTTCAAACCATCCTTGCATCTTGGGCCTTTGGTTGTAATCCTATTGTTTCTTCAGAAATGATCATATTTCTCAGCACAATTAACAACATGTATTACATATGAAACTATACTACACACAGACAGAAATGAAGTTAATTAGGGAAGAAATTTACAGATGGGTTACAGCTTGCCCAGTCTGCCACTAGCTTACAAAATCTTAATTGTAACTGCTAGTTTATTTATTTATTTATTTATTTATTTTGACAGGCAGAGTGGACAGTGAGAGAGAGAGACAAAGGTCTTCCTTTTGCTGTTGGTTCACCCTCCAATGGCCGCCGCGGCCAGCGCGCTGAGGCCAGCATGCTGCGGCCAGCGCACCACGCTGATCCGATGGCAGGAGCCAGGTACTTATCCTGGCCTCCCATGTGGGTGCAGGGCCCAAGCACTTGGGCCATCCTCCACTGCACTCCCTGGCCACAGCAGAGGGCTGGCCTGGAAGAGGGGCAACCGGGACAGAATCCGGTGCCCCGACCGGGACTAGAACCCGGTGTGCTGGTGCTGCAAGGCAGAGGATTAGCCTATTGAGCTGAGTCACCGGCATAACTGCTAGTTTAGATGGCCGTTCTTAGCAAAGTTTGATGAGAACATTCAAGTAAAAAAAAACTATGTGGTTATTTAAAAATACTTTATGTTGCAAGTAGTGGAAATCCAACAGAACCCAACTTAAGCAATAAAGAAGACTTACCAGTTGAATAGATTACTCCATGGCACAGCCTGGGTGGCCATGTAGCTTAGCAGTTAAGATACTCATGTCTCATTTCAAAGCACCTGTGTTCCAGGACTGATTCTTCTCCCAATTTCAGTTTCCTGCTGATGCACAATCTGGGAGGCAGCAGGTGATAGATCAAGTAAATGGTGTACCTGCTACACATGTTGGAGACCTGGACTGAGTACCCAACTCCTGGTTTTGTGGGCATTTAGGAGTAAATCAGCATATGGGAACTCTCTGTGTCTCTCCATGTGTCTCTTTCTTTCTCAGTCTCTCTGCTTCTCAAATAATTAAAATTTTAATTAATTAAAAAATACAGTGTGGGATTCTGGACTCACTGGATTCATCATCTTAAAGATGTCATGATAAAGGTGACTTTTGTAGTAGTTGTTGTTGTTATTGTTTTGTTAGTCGCTTCTCTGTCTTCTACATCTTCATCTGCATCCTCAAGTTGGTTTCTTTTATCTGACAAAATAACTGTGGAAAGAGGCCAGCCTTTTGGAAGTCACCACAGAAGAATATGAAATCCTCTTTCGTAGAAGCCTCAAAAAAAGCTATTCTCATGTTGCATTGGTTTTAGTTTATTTTTATAAATATTTATTCATTTATCTGAAAGGTAGTTACAGAAAGAGGGAGGGAGACAGAGGAAGATCTTCCATCAGCTGATTCATTTGCCAAATAGCCACAATGGCCAAGGCTGGGCCAGGCTGAAGTCAGGAGCTGGTAATTCCATCCTGGTCTCCCTCATGGGTGGCAGGGGCCCAGGTACTTGGACCATCTTCTGCTGATTTCCCAGGTGCATTATCAGGGAGCTGTATTGAGAGTGGAACAGCCAGGATTTGAACTAGTGCTCATATGGGATGCCAGTGTCACAAATAATGACTTAACCTGATGCATCACAATGCTGGCCCCTGCCATGGTTTTAATTAGTAAAAATCTTTATAATACAGTTGGTCCCCCATACCTGTGGGCTGTGCGTCTTCAGGTTTAACCAACCTGAAACCAATAAAAAAAAATATTTGAAGGGCCAATGCTATGTTGCAGCATCCCATATGGGCGCCAGTTCAAGTCCCAGCAGCTGCATTTCAGATCCAGCTCTCTGTATGGCCTTAGAAAGCACTGGAAGATAGCCAAAGTCCGTGGGTCCCTGCACCCACATGGGAATAAGAGAGGGAGGAGATGTGCAATTTTGGACATGCTTAATCGGACTTGCCCCAAATGGAGGAGTTGGAAACGTGCCAGGGGATTCCAATTCAATCCCATCAAGATGGCATGTGCCAAGGTCATGTCACTGGTCAAAGTGATTGGTTTCAGTTCACGAATGATCATAGTGATAGAATTGAGAGTCAAGGGGTTCAAATAAACGAGACTAGTGTCTGCTAACACTAACTGATAGAATTAAAAAGGAGAGAACAATCCAACATGGGAATCAGGATACACAGCAGACTCATAGAATGGCAGACGTCCTAAACAGCACTCTGGCCACAGAATCAGCCCTTAAGGCATTCGGATACAGCTGAAGAGCCCATGAGAGTATTTTAAGTAAGGAAAGCCAAGACACTTTGGAAAAAAAAAACTAAATGAAAGATCTCTGTGAGTGAGATCCCAGTGGAACGAATGGGGCCATCGACGAAGGAGGTACCTTTCTCTGAAGGGAGGAGAGAACCTCCACTTTGGCTATGACCTTGTCTAAATAAGATCAGAGTCGCCGAACTCAAAAGGCTTCCATAGCCTTGGCAACTCATGACAAGACCCTCCGGTGATTACTGATGCCATAAACAAGAGTGTCAATTGTTAAATCAATAAGAGGATTCACTGT